>CM068709.1:4003594-5444689 GCA_035079005.1 Fraxinus americana | reverse complement strand
AAATATTTAGTTTATTATGCATATGTTATTTTATAGTAAGTCCAAAAATTATAGTTGAGAAAGGATTTGTTCAAGAGGTTGAGAATGGAAGACCTTAACTTCTAAGTTCTATTTTGAAGGAATTCGAGCCCTAAGATCGGTAATGCCTACAAATCCATATAGATTAACACATGATATGTTTGCTCACTTGGAGGAAAGCGAGTGATTTCAAGTCAATTGTGCCAAGAACTAAGAAAAACATGTAGTTGCTTTCTGAAAATAACACAATCGCAAGAATACTAATTGAGTTATATTTGTGTGTCATTAGGGGGTTACAATTATGCTAGTAATCATTCGACCTGAGATATCGCGTTTATCTTCTACAGGATTACTTTACTTTGACGAATGAATGCATTCATGTTCTATTCAAAGATGTGAATAAAGTGGGGTTAGAAGTTTGTAATTTTGCACTTAAGCTTCAGCCTTCAATCTTTATCAAAGAAATGTATAAAGCGGTAATTAATATGGAAAAAACAAAGCAACACATCAATAGCATTTCAAAGATGTTTAGAGAATTGTCTAAACACAAAGAAAAAGACTTCAATGAGGACCTGTATATCGAAGATAATGCACTAGGCACAGATAAGGCAGGCAAAGCTTAAACGAAAAACGATCATAAGCATATATGCTACGTCAAATGTGTTCAGCTGTTTGCAATCACCCTAAATTATATAGGCTGTTTTTTATGTGTGCTATGAAAATGAGGCCATAAGTTACGAAGAACTCTCTAAATTGCCATCTCAGAAAAACCAATTGAGTTAGCGATTCATATTCCTCTTCTGCAGTAAACCAATAAAGATGGAAGACGACCATTTGGACAATTTCCCGAAATTCATTCCAAACGAAATTCCCAAATTAATTTCCATGCTATGTTTAAAATCATTTAAAAAGCCGGAAGACAGAGAGAGGAAGTTATTGATTTTCGCTCAATCCTAAGGGATGTGAATGTTTAACAATTGAAAAGGATATGTCAATTCTCACAATTCTGATATCACACGTCGCCCTAATGCAAAACAAGTTTCAGAACTCAAATCCCTACTGCCTCAAATACAAGCACATACACACAAGCATGTAAGCAAATGATCAAAGAACCAAGTAAAGATCTCTTATTCTGAAGCTTTATCAGAATCAATGCCATAATATACTTATAGTGAAAGGTATATGAACCTGATAACATGGATCTCATCAAACCCGAAGGGATAAAGTTGTGGACAAAAAGATATTCTTTCCGTAATCAAATGAAAGGAAAAGAGAGATGTGTAACCTTTGGATTTAGATGCTACAAACTTAATAATAAGGTCACCCTAGTATGCATAAAGTCGTGTTTTTGCAAGTACTCAATTACAAGTAGTTAACAGCCAAACGAATTTCCCAAATTAATTTTCCATGCGCATCAAATCTTCATGTTCCACTTCTGTAGAACTCATTTAGATTCCTCTTGACACATCATGAAGAATGAACAATGACAGTCTTAACACATAAAATGAAATTAGCCAAATTCTGTGTTTCTTTAAAATCTTAGTTTCAAGAGAACAAACCTTGAAGCCTTGAGCCAACATCAGCAGCCAGAGATTTTGCAGTCCCTGCAACATTATCCAAAGAAATACCAACCAAGGGATGGAAACAAATGTGGTCCACAACACCAAGCCTAGGATGAGTCCCAGTGTGCATTTCAAGATCAATGGATTCAAAAGCAGCTTTCACCATTTCAAAAACAGCACTCTTGAGGGTACAACATGGAACCAATTTGGACACAAGGGTGTACCCAACTCTGTTATAAGTTTCGTCTTCAAACTTGTTGACAATTGGAGCCTCAGGAAATAGCTTGGCTGCCCTTTCAATTGCCTCCAGTGAAGCCCTGTTTCGGCTTTCAGATATGTACACCTTGCAGCATGCCATCATTTGCTTTAACATTTTGCTTGTACGCAACTAGAATTACTTCAGAGCCTGCCGAAAACACAAGGATATATCAATAATTGACGCTACTGAAATTTTACGGCCATCAACAATTGCAGTCAGGAAAATAATAAAAATTCGAAGTAATACCCAATAGTTGTATAAGCGAATAATGTGAAATCAAAACAGAAATTTAGCTTCTTGTGAGAAATTGTAGGAGCCAGATACGTTGAATAACACAAAAAACAAAAACAAATGGAGTTAATCCGATTTACTCGAGCCGAATGCCTTGGGGAATTACCTGGAGTAGACAAGGAGGCCTCATACCGTCGATAGTGTGCTTGTTCTTGTGGTTTCAGTGATACTAGGATTTATCTGATTGTAGGGAATGCAAAAAAGCTCGACGGCTCGGACAGATCGGGCTCGGCTCGGAAAAAGTCCGAGCCGGACCCGGCTCGGTGCTCGGTCGCACCGAGCCGAGGCTCAGGCCGAGCCCCGAGCCGAGCCCGGGCCGGCCCGTGTCACGGGCCAAAATGGCCCGTGTTTAGAAAAAAAAAAAAAAAAAATTTCAAATCTGCCTGCAATTTGCAGGCAGATTAGCTGCCTGTAGCAGCTGCTACACGCAGCTAGAAGCTGCCTGTAGCAGCTGCTTCTAGCTGCCTGCTACAGCACGTGACGACTCCGCACGAAATCGTGCATTCATCCGTCCGATTTCAAATTCAAAAAATTTTAAAAATTTGCGTGTTTTCAAAAATTCTGTCTGAAAAATCATATCACAAATAGTTTGTCAGACACATTAGGCGTTAGCGTGCACGCAAGATTTTTTCTTGCGTGCACGCAAAATTTTTTTTTTCTTTTAAATTTTAAAAATTGAATATTTTTTTTGTCTATAAATACTAGAAAATTTTTCTATTTCATATCACTCTTCATTCTTCAATCGCTTAACTCGGTATTATTTTCAATTTACTCATTTTGCTATATTCTTTACTACGATATTCTATATTCTCCATTTCTCCTCGACTCCTCTCCTATTTTTTTACATATCATATTCTTAATTCTTTACTACAATTTCCCTCTATTATAAATTTATAATACGTACACATGGATTTTACCGGTTGATGAGATTAATCGCTTAGAGGTAGTTCGAGTACTCCATTTGGGGTACAATACATCTCAAAATGTTCCAATTGATTTGGAAGATATCGAAGAGGAGGAAGTAGTCGAGGTTAAGAAGTCGAAAAAGAGTCTCAGTAGATTGTTGGCAACATATGACTCGAAAAAAGTTGGGGTTCAAAATTGAGTCGATATTTGGAAAGCATGTTGCAATTATTGCGGTAAAGAACTCAGTTGGAAGTCTAGTTCGAGCACATCGCATTTAAATAGACACATATTAAGAAGTTGTAAAGCGAAACCAGTCGGTCTTGACCCGAAACAGACCGAACTAACATTTACTCAATCTTTCTACTCTTTCCACTTTTGTATATTCACAGTGAAAGATTTCGTGAAGGAATGGTTACATACGTGGCTGCGGCAGAGATGCCGCTAACGATGATCGAGTCAATACACTTTACTCGTCTTGTGCGTAATTATCTCCAACCCGTGTATCATTCTTATTGTAGAAATACTCTTCGTTCGATGCTATAAAATTATATAACAAAAGAAAAACAAACTAATATTGAAAGTTTAAAAACTTTTAATTGTGTTATATCATTTACCTCTCGATTTATGGACCTGTTAATAAAAAGGTTATATTGTCGTTGCCACTCATTACATTGATCACCTATGAATTATGCATAAAAGAATTATTGCATTTAGATGTGTAGAATATCCTCATAATGCGACTAACATATACATGGTTTTAAAAGATATTATACAAGAATATGGTATGCAAGAAATGATTCGAAGTTTTACTTTTGATAATGCTAGTGTAAACAAAGTTGTTGTCGATAAATTTATTGATGATTTGAACCCTATATTTGGAGGTTTATTTTTCCATCAACGTTGTGTATGCCACATTATTAATTTGATTGTAAAAGCTGGATTAGAACATATAAAAACGCAGTTAGATAAAATTAGGCAAGCAATTAATTTTATTACTATATCACCTGCAAGAAAGCAAGCATTTAACAGTTTATGTGCTGAGTATGGCTTAAAAGAGAAATCATTTGTCACTGATGTATCACATAGATGGAACTCTACATATCTTATGTTACACTCGTGTGAAAATTATGATAAAGTTATTACAATGTATTATAATGGTAGGCATACATATGGACCCGAACATAATTTGGAAGATTGGGAATGGAATCTTGCATTTATCGTGAAAACATTTTTAAAACCTTTTTTCAATGCCACAAAGGAATGTAGCGGTATTTATTACCATACATATTCACTTGTTTTACAACATTTTTTCTATTTTGCACAAATATTTCAAAGACATAGGAATTTCTCAATTTTTGTTGATATAGTTTATTCTATGGAGTTAAAGTTTCGTAAATATTGGGAAGAGATACCCTCATTATTTTTATTAGCTTCTGTAATGGACTCTCGACTTAATTTAACTGGCACAAAAGCTATTATAAATGGGATTTCACGTTTCATGGATATACAATTTTCACATACGAATATAGAATCAATGTTATGCGAAATGTATAACTATTACGCTGAAAAAGAAGGTCAGTGTAGTTCTTCCCAAAATACTTTTTCAAAGAACACTTCAACAAATGTAGATAATATATGGAGTTATTTAAAGACCAATACTAGTATTCCCTCATTTAGTTCTAGTTAGTCAATATCTAGAGCAATAGATGTCAGTGGTACAAATCTTGAAATTCCTTCGGAGTTAGCTAGGTATATGTGCGTGGACGTTCGTAGTATGTTACAACCACAAGAATTACAGGATTTTAGTCTTTTATCATGGTGGAGATGTAACGAAAGGCAGTATCCAATTGTATCAAAAATTGCTCGCGATCTACTAACACCGCCGGTGTCTACAGTAGCATCGGAGGCTGCATTTAGTTTAGGTGGTCGAGTTTTAAGTGACGAACGATCAAGACTAAAAGAAGATATATTGGAGGCTTTAATATGTTTGAAGGACTGGGAATGTGCGGAATTACGTCTTCAAGAACAAGTTGATAGTATAATGGCCGATGAGTTACAGCAGATTAAAGCATAAGATATTGTAAGTTTTTAAATTGTTTAGTTTCAATTCAATACGTAATTTTTAATTTTTTTTTTTGTTTCAAAAAAAATTGTACACGAAATATTTTATTCTTGTACAATTTTAACTCCGCCTACGATAATTGTAGCCGGTCCCAAGCCCGGATAAAGGAGGAGTGTTTTATTCTTCAATGATAAATATAATAGTTATTGCCTTGAATTATTGGAATTATGACCCTCAAGGAAATTTCACCATGACATTACAAGAAATAATAGTTACATACTTTAAGTAAAAATGAAACTTTCATAATCTCTTTAATTTATAACACGTATTACGCATAAAATGTACAATTTTTTTTTTTTAATGTAGATTTTACAAAAAAAAAAAAAAAAGACCGAGCCGGCTCGGCCCGGGCTCGGCTCGGCCCGCTAAGGCTCGAGCCTAAAGCTCGGGCCGAGCCTCATTTTTTTTGGCCGGGCCCGGCTCGGCTCGTTGCCACCTCTATCTGATTGATATATTTACTATGTGCAAGCAACATGCAATGCACGTTTGTTTGCTTAGTTTATATTTAATATTTTTATTTAATAATTAATTTATTATTAATAAAGATGTAATTTTTTTTAGTTAATTAAGAGCATGTCTGGGCGCGCTGCAAGAAGGAAGGAAAATTGACTATGCTACTTTATTTTTTTCAAACCTACAGTGAGAGAATTGGTCCAAAATTACGGCTCCCAACGGCATGAATTGTGTTGCCAACGGCTTGATTTCTGCTGAAAAGTAGAAACAGACACCCTATAAATAATTAATGATGTAATGTTTATGTAATTAATAAATAATTAGATGTGTGATTTTGATATTGTGATGTAGGTTGGTGAGATTGAAGAAAATAAGCAAAAGTAGACAAATTTGGAGAAATAGCTAAATTGTAAGGGATCCAAAATTCGAGGGCTAAAATGTAAATACTTAAAAGTTGTGCCGAATCTCACAATGAAGATTTGAGAGTGCTCGGAATCAATTGGATAAAGGAAGATGTCAAGGGGATCAAATTTAGTCAAAAGATGATCACAAATCAATTTCCAACCGAAAAGTTATGCTCCGGTGTTTTAGTATCATATTGAGACCTATTTTTGGCATAGGAAGTGATCGAATTGGAGAATGATGTCTGAATTAAAGTTGTAGCCAAATGAGTTAGCTTTCCAACGCATTTTGCATCGCCTCAATAGGATATCGGAATACAAAGTTATGATAAAAACACTGAAAGAAGGTGCCACTGTCTGTTTAAAACAAGAAATTCCGTTACATAGTCCGTTATATTGAGACCTATTTTTGGCATATAAAGTGGTCGAATTGGAGAATGATGTCTGAACCAAAGTTGTAACGAAATGAGTTAGATTTCCAACACATTTTGAATTGTCTCAATTGGATATCAGAATACAAAGTTATGATAACAACACTGAAGGAAGGTGTAGCTGCCTGTTTAAAACAAGAAATTCTGTTACATAGTCCATTATATTGAGACATATTTTTGGCATAGAAAGTGATCGAATTGGAGAATGATGTCTGAATCGAAATTGTAGCCAGATGAGTTAGATTTTCCAACTTATTTTGAATCGCCTCAATCGAATATCAGAATACAAAGTTATAATAAAAACATTGAAAGAAAGTGCAGCTGCCTGTTTAAAACAAGAAATTTCGTTACATAGTCCATTATATTGAGACCTATTTTTGGCATAGAAAGTGATCCAATTGGAGAATGATGTCTGAATAAAAGTTGTATCCAGATGGGTTAGCTTTTCAACGCATTTTGAATCGCCTCAATCGGACATCAAAATACAGTGCTATGATAAAAACACTGAAAGAAGGTGCAGCTGCCTGTTTAAAACAAAAAATTCTGTTACATAGTCCGTTATATTGAGACATATTTTTGACATAGAAAGTGATCGAATTGGAGAATGATGTCTGAATCAAAGTTGTAGTCAGATGGGTTAGCTTTCCAATGCATTTTGAATCGCCTTAATCGAATATCGGAATACAAAGTTATAATAAAAACACTGAAAGAAGGTGCAGCTGCCTGTTTAAAACAAGAAATTCCGTTACATAATCCGTTAAAACAACAAATTCCGTTAGTTTTTCCGTTAAACCAACAAATTCCGTTAAATAGGCACTTTTTATATATAGAAAGACATGGGCGGAAGCACACGATCGAACTTGCAAAGTAATTTTACAATAAAAAAATTTCCTTTCAAAAAAAACATACCTAGTGTAATTTTACGTACGAAAATTTACATGAGATATAACTTTTTCGAAAGTACAATTTCGAAAATTTTTGATATAATATTCCATATAAAATTTCCTAATAAAATGATGAAAATTACATTAAAAAATTTGTGTCGCAAAAATAATAAATGTTAACGAAATAATTGAATTTTTTTTTTTTTTAAAAATGCGAGTTAGACGTCTTTCTTTATGATTCACATTCAACGTATTTTTAATTATTTTCGATATCTGTTTGGACTGTTCGATATGTCCATAATGTAGTTCTCAAAATAAGTTTTGAGATGACATAAGCAATTTATAGATTCGATTAGCGTACAATCATCGGAGAATTTTTAAAATTAGCTTGTTATCGAACTTCAAATTTATTGTGATTGTATCTCTGTTTGATGGAGATTAAAATCAAATTTTTAATAAATTTTAATAAAAGTTAAATAGTTATGAATTCCATCAAATATGTTATTAAAATTAATTGTTAACTTTGATTTAGATTTCAATCAATACCAAATATGACTTTAAAAACGGAAAAAAAAAAAAAAAAATTCTCAAAAGTTAGGGGCATGTGCCCCCTAGGACCCCCCCGAGACCGCATATGTGTGTGTGTGTGTGTGTATATACGTATCCCAAATTTCTCACCTACATGGTCTGGAATGTCCTACTGGTCGGGCCTAAAGGTGGGCAAAACTCGATCAAACCCGTCAAAATCGCCCAACCTGAACCAACTCGACTGGTTTGGGTCGGGTCAAGTCGGGTCGGGTTGGGTCATGGGTTAACTCATAAAAATCGAATAAACCCGCAAAATTCAACCCGACTATATTTATGAACTTTATAAGTGTTATGATATTGTTTGGAAACTCTTAAAATAATATTATAAGATTTGAATAGAATGCATTTTACGAAAAATAGTATAAGAAAATACACATTCAACACATAAAAATTTTTAATTGCAAAATCATTTATTGACGTCATATAATTTAATATCAATCTGTCCATATAACATTTGCGGACATGAAGTGTCAAAATAATTCAATTTTTTTTGTTCATTGCAACTATGGAGACCAAATATTATATAAGTCATGAGTCAATTATAAATCTGTCCAATTCGACCCGCCTACTTTAGTCTTTGTTGACTAGTTGTTCCAACCCGACCAACATAACCCAACCCGATCGATACTTGATTGGGTTGTGTTGGGTTGGGTTAGGTTAGATTATGATCAAACCGATCGTATTGGATTGGGTTTGGGTTGAGGCAAAAACCGACACAACCCAACTCATGTCCACCCCTAGTCGGGCCAATATCACTCCTCATGTCCATATCTCGTGCCTAGCTGAGGTAACCAATCAAATCATACTGCAAGACTTTCGAACGAGGATAGGAGGCACTAGAAGTACTTGGCCCCGATGAACTACCCCCCATACTTTAAACTTATAGGACGTCTCACAGGACAGCAACAGGCGAGACCCCTTTCATGCTAGTATTTAGTATCGAGGCTACAATCTCGGTTGAAGTAAGCTTGCCTAGCATGAGACATCTCGGCCCTGAGTTAGAGGGATACGTTACTGAACATCTTGACCTATTGGAGGAAGACTATGAACATGCCGCCAAAAGAGCAGTGTTGTACCATAGTAGAAAAACAAAACACTTCAACTACGGAGTTAAACCCAAAAGGTCTAGTGCTGAGAAGAGTAAAAATTGCTGGCCATATCCCTAGTAAGTTAGGACCAATCTGGAAAAGACCTTTTGAAGTAATAAGAGATAGCTCGGGAAGATCACTTTCGAGACCTTGAAATGCTAATAATCTAAAAATTTATTACAAGTAGTTAGCCCTACCGTGCATAGTTAGCTATTTAGTTTAGTTTGCTTTTAATTGGGTTTACATGCCCTATGCATTTTTTTATTACTTTTAACTAGTTTATATTTAGCCGGGCTTACATGTCCCATGCATTTTTCTTTTCTTAGATAGTTTAATTTGTCAAGGCCTAGGAGCCTACATTGTTTCTAGAATATAGGAAAGTTTATATAGAATAGCCCTTGAAATTACCTAACAAAACATTTTCTAGAAAGAGTTAACCCAAAAAGTCGTGCCCACAAGCCTACATGCAAAAGTCGTGCGCACGAGCATGCACCTAAAAGTCGTGCCTACGAGCAACTCCTCAAAATCTTCCTCGACCACAAGAGCCCAAACTGCTCGATATCGCCATTCATGTGCCATAGGTCGTCGGGGTATAGAGCTCGGGCAAAAAATATCTGGATAATAGTAGCTGGCTCGAACTACAACTGCAAAGGATTGAGCTCTAACAGTCAAATACGAAACAGCTCGAGCAACTTGTCTACTTTGTAATTTACAATTAGTTAGCTCAAGCTACACGATTAGTTCTTAAATAACAGTAGTTACCTTGAGCTACAATTGTTAGTGCTTAAATGATTGAGCTCTAACAGTCAAATAAGAAATAGTTTGAGCAGATTGTCTACTTTGTAATTTACAAGTAGTTAGCTCGAGCTACAACTGTTAGTACTTAAAGGATTGAGCTCTAACAATCAAATACGAAATAGAAAAAGAAAAGAGCAGCAAAAAGCCCTACCCTCGATTCCTTTTACATTCACAAGGTCGAGGATATCATCCCGATGTTCGAGCTAATCTAACTTTACCTCAAAACAGGTCTAACCCTCATTGAATCAATGAGTGTTTGGGACATCCCACCTAAGGCTAAAAGCGTGATCGGGGTCTTGAGGTTCGGGAAAAAATGAAACATTGCTTCCAACCCCGAATAGAGCTAGCATTATGGGTGCCATAAAATTTCATCGGGATGATGGGTATATGAAGCAATTATAGCCTAAGGGCGATTTCAGTTCGTACACCATCTTAAGGAGGTCGATCCTAAGCCTAATCCCTAAGTATCTACACGCTATGAAAAAATATATTAACATCATCCACCCGTTTGCGGCCAACTAGCCCAAACACATATAATATGTGACCAAAAACTCGATAAAGAATGGGTGCAGGGCCACCTCATACCTTTATTGAGGGAATCTCCAAAAAATGTCATCTCTCCCTCTCGAGCATCAACCTCCCTATCACGGGCCCTTGGGGCCCTAATATCACACACTGGCATCACCCTGTACTTCCTAGCTACCTCTATAATCTTATGTTCTTTATAGATGGTGTAGAGCTCAGGGTAGGTGATAATCACTTCCTCCCGAGGATGAACACTAACAAACTCGACCGTAGGGATACGGGATGACAATAAATCCTCTCAACCATTTGAGTTCGATCTTCCTGAAGAATCGCTGCCACTCTCACTACTACTCGACATTTGATTATTAAAATTAGGATAGCCTTAAAGTATCGAGCACTTACCTTAAAGATCAATAGTCGACAAACCCACTAAAAGCTTGAGCTCGAACTTCTTTTTACAGAGAGATGGGAGGTAAAAAGTGAAAAATGAAGGTAAAATTGAGATATTTATAGGCCCGTGTAGAAGGCCAAAGGTCTTCAAATTTGAGTCATTAGCCTTGAGCCATGTGGCATCCATCCAGCGAATTCCATCTAACCTTACACATGGCATCCATGTGTCACACATCTACATGTACACCATGGTCAATGACGGTGCTCAGGCTCGAGCTGTACAAACTTCTTTGCACCTCATCTCGCAAGCCCGTTCACTCATTAACAAGCTGCGATCGGGATACATGGGGGCTTGTGATATGTACAAAAGATGCAGCCCGATCCCGATCCCGACCCTTTGCACATATACCACGACCTATTCCCCTCGACCAACCATATCCCAAAATTTCTCACATGCATGGTCGAAAATGTTCTATTGGTCGGGCCTTGGTTGGTCAAGCCAATATCACTCCTCATGTCCATATCTTGTGCCTTTTTGAAGTTATAGTCCTTCCATAACTAAAACTCTCTACATTATTCCTTATTCAAATATCCAAAATCTTGCAATTCGAGTCAAACTCGATATGTAATTTCAATATAACTCAATCACTTTATGTGATACGGATAAGGATTCCAGATATTTAATCCTTTTAGGATTCAACCACTAACATCTATAAATACAGACACAAGGTTCATTATTTAGGTACGCCTACAAACTTTTCAGTTCACAGCCTTACGCACAAATTCTCTCTCTAACTTAAGTATTAGAGGGGCGATGAGGACAGACCTTGACATCTTTGTTTCAAGTATTGGAGATTCAATTTTACCTATTTGCAGTCATCAATGGGATTCTGTTCGTGCTCATTCCTTATCCTCAAGTTTGAGATTATTTAGAAGCAGATCTTGGTATCATCAGCATGTAATTTTCTTTTTCGTTTTTTATTTACTTGCCAGTTTTGTGGATATTAAAATCAAATTTTTAATAATTGAAAAGTTTTCAACTCCATAAAATGCATGATTAAAATTAATTGTTGATTTTGATTTAAATTAAAATCAATGTTTAATCTCCACAAAAAAGAGAGTTATTTTTTAAATAAGTTGGACAAAAATTTTGGACGAAACAGTTACTAAAGACCGTGATGGTTAATTCAAAAGTTTCAAGAACTAAATATTGAGTTAACTGTGTGAAAAAGTAAGGTTAGAAATCCCCTCCTATTTACCTCTTAAATTTACACGAAATTAAAATATTAATATTTTACATGGTTTCTTAAACTTAGATTTCAATGAATTTTTAAAAAATTGTTTAAATTCAGGTGTCTCCAATTGAGATTTTAATGAATTTCATTAAAATTTATTAATATCTAGGTGAATTTTAATGGATTTCAATGAAGGTCTTTAAAATTTAGGCATTCTCAATAACTTTTGGGTTTATAAGAATTTCATTAATAAATGGATTTCAAAAGATTTTGATGGACTTCAATCTTAAGAAACTTTTTTGAAATTTCACCATTTTTGAAATCAATTAAAATCTTAATAGAGAACACCCTATAAGTATGATATACCAAACAACTAACATATCAATATCTTTAAAGTTAAAATAAGAATGAGAAAAAACAAAAAAAAAAGGGCCTTCTCTTAAGCTTTAAAGTAACAAAAAAAAAAAATTGATACCACATGCATAGAATTTTTTGTAGAGCATGGGCTGACCATTTCGACTTGCTTGCTTTGATTGGACTCCTTTCTTTCCATCTCAAATTCAGTTCTTTTCTTATTATTAATTGAGCTTTATGGTGACAAGTGAGCGAGAATACTAACAATCAAAACAAGGCTCAACCTAAACTTGTGCTGTTAAAAATATTGTACACGCTCAATATAAAGATGCTAAAAGACTTTGATAACATATAGGTACTTCCCAATTAAAAAGTATTTGGTGTTCAATGCAGAAATCAGTTTCTTTTTTTCTAAACTAGCTTAAGAAGTATTTGATTATACATTGATTGGCTTAATTGATTAAGATATTATATTCTTTCCTTTATTATTGGAGAATATTCTGTATTAGCTGTAGTTTCCTAGTTTAGCTAGTGTAGATCTGTAATTGCATTTGTTTAGGCTAAATTAACGTGTAATCATCTCAATAGCTAGGACTCTCCTTCTATATATTGACGTTCTCTGTATTAATATGACATGAACAATAAATATCACTTATTCCTCTCAATCTTTTTCTGATTCATAATTTCTTCATGGTATCAGAGCAGTGATCACGTGATACCACATGCATAGAATTTTTTGTAGAGCATGGGCTGACCATTTCGACTTGCTTGCTTTGATTGGACTCCTTTCTTTCCATCTCAAATTCAGTTCTTTTCTTATTATTAATTGAGCTTTATGGTGACAAGTGAGCGAGAATACTAACAATCAAAACAAGGCTCAACCTAAACTTGTGCTGTTAAAAATATTGTACACGCTCAATATAAAGATGCTAAAAGACTTTGATAACATATAGGTACTTCCCAATTAAAAAGTATTTGGTGTTCAATGCAGAAATCAGTTTCTTTTTTTCTAAACTAGCTTAAGAAGTATTTGATTATACATTGATTGGCTTAATTGATTAAGATATTATATTCTTTCCTTTATTATTGGAGAATATTCTGTATTAGCTGTAGTTTCCTAGTTTAGCTAGTGTAGATCTGTAATTGCATTTGTTTAGGCTAAATTAACGTGTAATCATCTCAATAGCTAGGACTCTCCTTCTATATATTGACGTTCTCTGTATTAATATGATATAAACAAGAAATATCTCTGATTCCTCTCAATCTTTTTCTGATTCATATTTTCTTCATGGTATCAGAGCAGTGATCCTGTTCCCATTTTTTGTTTTTTGTTTTTTCTTTTCTTTTTTCTGTGAACATGGATGACAAAGAAAGTTTTGTTACAACTAAATCATCAAAAGTTTTGATACTGTTGTTGATAGTGATGTCAACACCTCCCAAAGATTGACTAGTGTGTTGTTAAATGGTTTTAACTATCTTCCTTGGTCAAGGTCAGTTACTATTGCTCTCGGTGGAAGATCAAGGTTGGGATTTGTCACTGGCAAAGAAAAAGCTCCAGATTGCAATTCTCACGAATATGAGAATTGGTTGTCAAAGGATCAGATGGTTATGTCTTGGATCCTTAACTCAATGGAATGAAATCTTGTAGAAATCTTCAGTTATTATCAGTCATCTTTGGATCTTTGGGAAGCTGTTCGAGACATGTATGGCAACCAAAACAATTCTGCTCGTATCTTTCAGATTCAACAAGATATCGCAAATCTTCGTCAAGATGGACAGCCCTTTGTTAATTTACTGAGCAAAATGAAAAGCTTGTGGAATGAATTGGAGGTTTATCGTCCTCATTCAATTGATCCAGTCATTTTACGGAAGCGAACTGAAGAAGATCAAGTTTTTCAATTATTGGCAAGCCTCGGACCAGATTTTGAAGATTTAAGGTGTCATATTTTGATGAATGCTGAACTTCCATTCTTAAAGAATGTTTGTGCAATTATTCAACGTGAAGAAATTCGGCGTAAGGTTATGACTCGAGACACTACAGCAAGTGCTCCAGATGTTCGTGCCTATCTAGCCCATCAATCTTCTGAAAAGAAACCTTTCAAAGGTAAGCGTCCTGACTTGAAATGTGAATACTGCAATTCTATTGGACACTCAATGGATCACTGTTGGAGTCTGCATCCTGAGTTGAAGGCAAAGTTTACAAAGGATAAGAAGGGAGGGGATCAAAAACGACTCACTAATCGTAAGGCTCATTTGGCTACTCATACTACTGAATCATTCTCTTCTAGTCCTGTTACTCTGCTCAATGATTTTGCTAATTTTCTACAAGAAAAGCATGGTCTGGGAACTATTCAAGAAGGGGCTGGACATGAAGAACCTGCTGCTCTCCTTAGCAAATTTGTTGGGTTCTTAACTAATGCAAACTCTGAGAACAACTAAGGTATTCTGACTGCCTTTGTGACTGCATTAGAAATTAGTAATTTACATGATTTATGGGTTGTAGATTCTGGTACCATTGATCACATGACAAATAAATTAACCAATATTCGTGATTTTAATCCTTGTTGTATCTCTTCCTTTGTCTCTGTTGCTAACGGAAAGAGTGTACCGGTGAAGGGTAAGGGAAAAATTAATCTTGTCTCAAAAACTATAGAGTCGGATGTTTTATATGTTCCTTCCTTTCCATTCCAGTTACTGTCAGTTCAAAAATTGGCATCATCTCTTAATTGTGAAGTTATATTTACTCCTTTCAAGGTGATTTTTCAAGATCTTGTCTCCAAAAAGACGATTGGTGAAGGATTTCATTTGAATGGACTCTACTATTTTTCTGATTCTGGAATTTCCAAAGGTTTTCAAGCTGTTTCCTCTCCAATCAATAAACACGTATTATGGCATCATCGTTTGGCGCATCCTTCAGAGTCCATTTTTTCAAAAATAAACCCGGGTCTACCTAAAGGATCCTATGATTGTGAGATTTGTCATTTTTCTAAATCTGCTAGGCTTCCTTTTAATTCTTCATTGTCTAAGACTACTCAAGCATTTGAACTTGTTCATTCAGATGTATGGGGACCGTTTTCCATTTCTATTGATGGATTTAAATACTTTGTAACCTTTATTGATGATTTTTCAAGGGTTACTTGGGTGTATTTATTGAAATCCAAAAATGAAGTATTCAGTTGTTTCAAGGACTTTCACATGCTAATCACAACTCAATTCTCTGCTCATATTAAAATTCTCCGATCAGACAATGGCATTGAATTTACATCTCATGACATAAAAAATTACTTAACTTCTAATGGAATATTGCATCAGACTAGCTGTGTTAACACACCCCAACAAAATGGTGTTGCTGAGCGCAAAAATCGTGATTTACTAGAGAAAACTCGAGCCATTATGCTGCAAATGAATGTACCAAAATCTTTTTGGTCTTATGGAATTCTTACTGCCACTTATCTTATCAATCGCTTACCCAGCCGAGTGCTGGATTTTCAATGTCCACTTGAATTTTTGCAGGTCAAAAAACCTAATATATCTCATCTGAAGGTTTTTGGCTGCACATGTTTTGTGCATTTATATGCAAATCATCGTGACAAGCTTGATCCACGAGCTGCTAAGTGCATTTTTCTGGGATATTCACAAACCAAGAAGGGGTACAAATGTTATGATGCTGTCACTAAGAAACTCTATGTTAGTAGAGATGTTCGGTTTGTTGAAACAAGCCCTTACTTTGCGACTTCTGATTAGGGGAAGTTTTTGGCTGATCTTTTTCCTTTGCCAAGTGTTGAGTTTGGCCTTGAAAAATCAACAAATCAGCATACAAATCAGGAAGCACTTGATCAAGGCTCAAATGACAATTCTTCATCCATTATGTGCGCTACTGATGATTCTTTAGCGAGTGATGCTTCACTCGCAGCTCCTATCAATGCAAATGAGGAGGAATCTGTAGATTCTCAAGACCAATCAGTGGCTCCAAGGCGTAATCCACCACGTGAACGTCATCCACCGACAAAGTTACAAGACTATGTTGCCTATACTGTCAGGTATCCTCTATCAAAATGTCTGACTTATCAAAGACTTTCTCCCTCGTATACAGCTTTTCTTACAGCCATCTCAGATGTTCATGAGCCAAAAACCTTTTATGAAGCACAATCTCAAGCTGTATAGAGGAAAGCTATGGAAGAAGAACTGACAGCACTTGCAGAAAATAATACTTGGAGTATATTGCCTCGTCCAAATGGCAAACATGTTGTTGGAAGTCGATGGATATACAAAACCAAGTTCAATTCTGATGGATCTATTAACCGTTATAAAGCACGTCTTGTAGCTCAAGGATTTACTCAAAAATTTGGTGTTGATTACAAGGAGACGTTTGCTCCAGTTGCTAAAATGACCACTATCAGAGTTCTCCTGTCAGTTGCTGTTAATAATGGATGGTGTCTGTCACAAATGGATGTAAAAAATACCTTTTTGCATGGCGATCTCGAAGAAGAAGTGTTCATGAAGCTCCCACCTGGACACCCTTTAAGTGGTAATCCGAATTTGGCTTGCAAACTCCATAAATCTATTTATGGTTTGAAGCAAAGTCTTCGTGCCTGGCATGCAAAACTGAGTTGTGCTCTTGAAACACTTAGTTTTGTAAGAAGCTAGGCTGATTCCTCATTATATGTCCGCATTAAAACCGATGACAAGCTGATGGTGCTTATTTATGAAGATGATCTAATTATCACTGGGAATAATGCTCTTTCTATCGCTCAACTAAAGAAAAATCTCAAACAGCAATTTCCCATTAAGGATCTCGGTTCCTTGAAATATTTTCTTGGTATTGAAATGGCTTCTTCTAGTAAGGGGCTCTTCCTTAATCAGCGAAAGTACATTATGGATTTGCTTCAAGATGCTGGTATGCTATCAACTAAACCTGTAGCCACTCCGTTAGATAGCAAACTAAAACTTGTTTCAACGGGAAAAGCTCTTGAATCACCGAGCTATTATCAACAACTTGTGGGTAAACTTATCTATCTGACTATTACTCGGCCAGATATTACTTTCGCTGTAAGCCTTGTCAGTTAATATATGCATGCACCAACGGATCTTCATTTAAGCATGGTGAAACGCATTTTGCGATATTTGAAGGGCACAATCGGTCGTGGAATTGTCATGACTAGTAACGGGCATACAAATGTGATGGGGTATACCGATTCAGATTGGGCTGGAAACCACCTTGATCGTCGATCAACTACTGGATATTGTATGTTTGTTGGAGGTAATCTTGTTTCGTGGAAAAGTAAAAAACAACATGTGGTAGTTCGCTCTAGTGCCGAAGCCAAGTATCGTGCTATGGCAGCAGCAGCCTGTGAGCTGGTATGGCTCAGAAGTCTTCTTGCAGATATGGGTTGCCTACCTCTGACTCCAATGACACTCTTTTGTGATAATCAGGCAGCAATGCATATTGCAAAGAATCCTGTATTTCATGAAAGGACAAAACACATTGAAGTGGATTGTCACTATATTCGTCAACAAGTTCAGTCTAAGCTCATTAATAGTCATTATGTACGAAGCAGTGACCAACTTGCCGATGTGTTCACCAAAGTTCTGCCTTTTACTCAGTTTCACCGTCTATTGGGCAAGCTTGGATCCACCAATCCTTTGGATCCCGCTTGAGGGGGAGTATTGGAGAATATTCTATATTAGCTGTAGTTTCCTAGTTTAGCTAGTGTAGATCTGTAATTGCATTTGTTTAGGCTAAATTAACGTGTAATCATCTCAATAGCTAGGACTTTCCTTCTATATATTGACGTTCTCAGTATTAATATGACATGAACAAGAAATATCACTTATTCCTCTCAATCTTTTTCTGATTCATATTTTCTTCATTTATATTAACATTTCTTTACCACAATGGCACAATCTTTCTATAGCTTTAGTGTATATATACATGCAAATTGATCAATAAAGATATATAAAACATTTCATGCTCTCCTATGAGTTTATCATAGTATTGAGTATTTCTTAACTTATCATTTTCTAACCGTTGTCTCAACAAATGAGCTCATAATAGATCAGTGTTTTAAAATGCGTAATGCGTTGCGATGCGTCGAAATCGAGAATCAAGAATCACAAGTTTAGTCGTGTCAATGCGAAGAATAAGCGCCATAATGCATTTCGTATTTTTAAGGCATTAAATATATTTTTATATAAAAAATAAATTTTTTACAAAAAAAAAAAAAAGAAAAAAAAAATTGGGCGGCATAATGCGTTCCTAGGCGGTATAATGCGCGCATTAGGCAAGCCTAGGCGGGATTAGGCGCACACATTGCGCCGTCTTTTAGATGGAAAATGCATTTTCCTGCGCATTCCCGAATTCGACGCGTTTTGGATGCGCGTCGTGCCTAGGCGCGCCTAAGCGGCCCATTTGCGCGCATTTTAGAACACTCTACTAGACAGATTCCACTAGAGTGTTAAAAGAGTTGAATCATGTATGTTTAGAATAGCCTTACTTGTTAGAGCTTAACATGTGAATTAAAAGAATTATTGTCGACCTTTAATTAACGTAGAGTGAGCTGAGCTCAATATTTGATACCATAGTCTGTTTTCAAAACAATAAAAATAAATCATAGAACTTATACAAACTTGGTTGGATTTCGAATGTTATTTTATTTTTATTTTTTGGGCTTAGAGATGTTGTCACACTTCATACAAAAAAATCAAGTCCAAAAATACAAGATCAATGGATCATATCAACTAAAATAATTATTACAGAATTAAGTGAAATGCCCGGTTCAGGAATCAAAGTTTTTTTTTTCCCATGTAATGTAATCTAAATGAAATTTCCCATCAATAAATATCTTTGTTGAAATTTATGGCATTTTTGGGGCTTCTCTGCCTCTGCATTCTGACACCATCAAGACTGTTTCTTGATTCCTTGATTTCTTTGTGGGACAGTCTTCTTTTAGGGCCGGGCTCGGGCCTTTGCTTTGGGGCACTTTGGGACCTTAACTTAGCTTCGAATGAGTGTGTATTAGCCATATAATTTTGGTAGTTTACAGTGTTCCTGAAATAGCTTCCCACACAAACTTCTTGCAGGTGTAATTGATCCATCACACCCACCGTAATTGGCAAACCTTGGAGTAGTACTGACTTGTGTTGTAAAGAAACCTTGGCATTCGATCCCAGTTACGTCCCGGATATTCCTCGAGTCCGGCATCGATAAGCTTATCGGGAATCGGCCTGGAAGTGGAGACGACATTGATTGACCTAATAAGTCATCCCTGGAATCCGGCATCCATGTGTTGGTTCTTCTTGATCTTGATCTAGGTCTCCCAGTATCAACCTCAACAATTTTCGGGCTTTCGTATGAGGCAGAAAGCCTTCTGCTGTGGATTGACAATTTGTGCTCATTTCTTGTACTAACAAATTTATCCTGCTAGAAAAAAGCATATATTTCATATAATTGTTCTCAAATTACTCAATCAAGATTAGCTTTGCTCTTGTGATCAATTTAAAATTCTGACCACAGATTTTCGAGCATCGAGTTGAGTGTTGAATCGACGAGTCTTACGGGCCAGGACATTGGTTTGTGCTCTTATAAGGGCCTGCATGCAATGAAGTGTGGCCTCGGCCCGTTTACGCACCAAATAGCCTCTCACTAGTGCTTGGAGTTTCACTAATCCTCGCAATGCCCTCAGAGCTTTTCTTGCCTGTTTTTCGCATTTACAAGCAAATTCATTTCACAAAAACAGACAAAATAGATAAATAAATAAATAAACTTGTCATCAACACACTGATATCAAAGTAGCTACTTACTAGGTATCCTCGGAACACAGTTTGAATCTTGACAGCAGCCCAAATTTCCCGGCTTCCTTTACCTTGACTGGCGGTAAGCCTCACGACAGCAGCTGCCGCCTGGGCGGCAGCCATGGCTGCGTCTGCGGCCGCGGCTGTGGCGGCAGCTACCGCCATTGCGTGCTTGTGTTGCTCGTTCTCAGTCTCTCTGTGGAAAGATCTCAGCCATGCAGCCTCGGAATGTGTAATATTGGGCGGTATGGATGTTGATTTATTGCACAACCCCATTGTCGAATGGCCGGAATGTTTTGAATTTTGTTTCCTATCCCTGTCTTTCTTCATCCAGAAAAGGCCCTTCAACCACCTTGTTGCTCTTCCCATTTAGCTGATTTTCAGAAAGTGGAATGGAGTTTCATTAAACGTACATCTCTATATTCTATACATGCAGCTCTCTCTCTCTCTGTGTAACCAAGGGGTTAAAGTATCGTATAAAGACACTTTTACAGCTGCTAAAAGAATGGCTCTTTTTCTAGTTCTGGAAAATTTTCATGCAAATGTAGGGAAATAAAGTTAAAGGCAACCCAGTAATTGTTTGTTTTGGTTTGAGTGGTTTACAGAGTGGTATATAATGGATTAAACCAAATAATTTTATCCATGATGATCAAGAAAATTTCTAAACATGGTTATACATATTATACATGGTAGGAACAATACGACTCAATAGTCGATATTCTCAATTTCATTTTGATCCATGCACATCTTAAAGTGGCTCAAAAGGGCGTCTTAAAGCGTTTTTCTAATAGTCGGGTAAATGAGTTGATATGTATTTGTTAAATGAAATCGAGAAGAGTTTGTTCTACTATTCGAGTCGAGAATCAACATTGAGAATAGGATATGTTGAATGATTGATCAATCCAGATGTGAAAATGATGCCATTTTCAGCTTTAATTTGGAGTCTACATACAGATGTAGATGCAGTGCCTTGTTATTAATAATTGCTTTAATAGCCTGCTATAAAGTGTACCCCATTTGCATATAGAATCTGATTCTGTGAATTAAAATGGACTTGATTTTTTCTTAACCAATCAGAAACCTGGAGGGAGCAGCCTTTAGAAAAAGTTGGCAAAATACTTCGTGGAGCAACGTGTCTTAGAAAAGAAGATATTCTAGCCTTTTTTTCTAGGGAAAATTGCAACCTATTCCTCGAAGAGTTTTGCTACATTGTCAAAAGCTTTCGTCAGAAGGGGTTATCGAAGCATAGGTGGAGGGACTGCATTGGCTATCAGAAAACTGTTTAGGATCAATTAATGCTGGACACCTATGTATATGTAATACTATCTATCAACCCCTTCCAACATTGTAACAATTAACAAAACTCTTCATCAGATTACAATTTTGTTCCAAACCTAAGGTGCCGTTCTCTTTGTCATTTTCAACCCATTTTCTGTTTTCGATTTTTCAAAACGGTGAAAACGCGTTCTCTTACTCATTTTCGAAAACAAATTTTCCAAAACACAAAAAATATTTGTGAAGAAAACACAAAACGACCTTTTAGCCGTTTTGGGCATTTTCTTCACAAACACAGTGAACATAGAAAACACCGGAAACGACCATGTTTCCCCCAAACTTCTCCTCCCTCATTTCTGCCAAGCCACACTGACAGCCACATTCCCACCCTCTAAACTCCGGCCAACCTCCTCCAAAACGGCCGGATTTATATACCATTGTGAAGCCCTCAATCCCCTCTTCAATCACCACACAAATAATAATCCAATCAGATACCAAAATCGATCAAAAATACCCTCAAAAACTGATTCAGCACAAACTGATTCTGCCGGAATCTCGACCTCCGGCAACACCCAAGGTCGCGCACCACCACCGGACGATTTCCCACCCCCAGACGACTCCAGCCATGGCTTCAAAACTCACCGACGGCTTCCGTAAAATCAGTCGATTCTGGGGGATATCGAAGGCGGCTTCCATGAGATCGGATTTTCTAGAGATAATCGAAGGTAACCCATGGTAGTATTTTATGCGTCTTGTTGAGAGGAGTGGATTGGTGGTGGTCCGCGATCGGAAAGGTGGCCGGCGGCGGTGTTTATTGGCTAAAACAGTGAGTGCTACCACGATTTTTTTGGTTGATTCCGGCTAATTTTCCGTCAGTTAATTGGTGGATGTTGTAGAGGGAGGTCAGAGGGTTCGACTGAGGCTGGGATCTAGTGGTCTAGGTGGTGGGTGGTGGCCGGTTTGTGAGGTAGAAACGGTGGCTGTGGAGGGGACGATTTTGGAGAATGGCAAAAATAGAAAACAATGTGAACTGTTTTTGGAGTGATGTTTTGAGAAATATTTTTAGAAAATGATAAAAAGAACGCGTTTTCAATTATCTCAAAATCAACACTTAAAACACAAAAGACAAAATGAATGCAAAACTCAAAACACAAAACTGAAATACAAAGAGAACATCACCTAAATTTTTTTCAACCTCATCTCTATGCATCATTCACAAGGGCGGAGCTAGAAAAAAAATTAAAGTGAGTTGAAATTTTGAAAATAAATAAATCAATGAACTCACACCATATGAGATGCTTTATGCCACACCAAATCTAGTTTAAAAGATTCAGCTCATGATACTCATGACAAAGTGGGTCAGATACTCAAATAAGTAGCAACATATCAATCTTAAGGTGTCCTATTAGATTTTCGTGGCTTTTCTTGCCAAATAAAAATCGACACCTCTTTAGAAAATATAAAATGTGCAGAAGCATGATAGACATGAAGGAATGATGTATACTCACCAATAAAAAATTAAGAAAAACCTATTGAACACTATTATAAGGCTCAAGACCTAAAAAGAACAAGTAATTCTAGATATTAAAGGTTTTTAGTCAAAACACACCCTTCCGAAAATACTATATAAATGTAGGCATTAGTCTTCTATATCAACATATTTTAATCCCTCCTGAAGTGGTAAAGCTGACCAAGAATATCGAGAGTCCACAGAAATCGGATTTCTTTTGCATTTATGTTTGATTCACTTCAATAATATACTTTTAATCATATTCCTTTATAGATAAATAATTTTTTAAGAAATATTGTTTATTTCTACTATAAAGTTAAATATACAGAAAGTTTCCTATTTTAATAATATCTATAGTCAATAAGTATTTTTTAACTTATAAGTATAATTAATTAATAAATGAAACATACATAAAATTAAATTTTAATTACTTATAAGTTTTTCATGGTTTTTTTTCCTCACCATATTTTATATGTATAGTTAGTTTCATTAGATAATTTTTTTGCTCAAAACCTACTAACAGGGATAAACTTTCTGATGTGAAGAGGTTAAAATATCAATCAATCTAATTCTATCCTCTGGGTTTTATTTCTTTGGATTACTACAGTGAAAATAAATTTGTTCTTTGCATTTCACTTACCACATTAAATTTTGAAAGAAGTTATATTACTTTGAGCAAAAGATTTGGAAGTGACCAAATTTTTGAATTTGGTCCATTTAAGAAATTAAGTTGGAAGTGGGCAAATATTAAAGAGGGTGGATAGTGGGCTAATTCTAAATGTAGGCCAAAATATAACTTTTTAAGAAATAAGTTACAAAGGAAAATTGAACCTGGGCCAGCCTAGTACAGCCTCCCCCCATATCCGCCCTTGATCATTCGCCACTAACTATAGACTTGTCTGTGTGATTATTTAAAGAAGTAATTTTTTATTGGAAAAAATATTATTCTCTTTTAACAATGGAACTAAATAGGAAGCGGAGTACAGGACAACTCATAGCAGGCTTATTTTGTGTAAACAATGGAAAATTAAGAAAATGTGGTTAAAAGTAGACTCCGCGATAGACATTAAAAGAAATAGAGATGGCAAAAAAAATCGTCCAGCCTCGCAAAAAAAAACCGCCCCACCCCGCCCTGCCCCGAATGGGTTGGCCGGACGGGGTGGGACGAGGAGGGGCGCCCCTCTCGGGTCTCGGGGCGGGCCTGAACCATTAAAAAAAGTATCCATATATTCTCTACTAGAATACATGATGAACAAATATTTTTTGAAAGTAGAGTTATAAATTTATGTTCTTAAATTTGATGAACAAATGTTTTTTGGAAGTAGAGTTATCTTTTTCCTTAACCGTATAATTGGAAATTTTTTAGGGCAAAAAAAAAATTATAAAAAAAATAAACGAGGCCGCCCCGCCCTACCCCTTCTAAGGCTGGCAAAGCGTGGGAGTGGCGGGACGAGGTAGGGGCGCCTCGAACCGAACCCGTCCCGTAGCCATCCCTAAAAAGAACCCTATTATATTTTAACGTAATGGAAGTAGTACATCTATATTTATAGCTTTTAATAATCTTCTTTTTCGTCATAAACTGGGAAGGTAAGTCTAACATGTCCCTATCTCATTTATATAATATTTGGTTCAGTTTATGATAGATAAGGATTAAGGAATAATGTTCAACGTTTCCATTCTAATTTAGGTAGAAGCTTCAAAGTCTCGAGTTATATAATTAATTTTTAATATCTATTAGATTTTTCAAGTGATGGTGGTCATTCTCTCAATTACTAAGTAATTAATTAAAATGTGCGTATTTGATCTTGTATTGTGTCATCTTGGAAAAGGCAATATGAAGTGGTCGATAGGTTTTAACCCTTATAGTATGTTTAGTATTGTTGTGGTGTGATCCAAATTTCATGGTCATGTTTTTGGCCTTATAGTTGCTTATACACTACGCCTAAATTGGAGAAATTTGAACTCTGATTTAAAGAGTGAAAGGGTTATTGACACACATGTATGCATATAAAACTATATGTAATATTTGTTTTGATCTCGGTTGAACTCTTTGACTTCGTCCCTTTACTTTATTGTGCATTGCACGCCCAGGTATAAAACATCGTTCCATCGTAATTGATGGCGTTGCTAGTTTATAAAATGGGAGAGAATTAGCATCACTCTCTCAAAATGGGCAAGATCGGATCAGTTAAATTTTATTATAATGACATGCCATCGATCTATACACCAATTTATAAATAATTACGTACAAGTAGTGTTATCAAAACATTTTTATTAGTCTCTTTCCTCAATATTGAACAAAATAGAATAAAATTTTAAATCATTTCTGATATTGTTGTACGTATATTTTAGCACGAGAAAATAAGTGGAAATGGCCGGTTGACCCGGCCATTTTTCCACTTTGGCCTTTCACTACTAAAAAAGGGAAATTGGAAATTTAATATTAAAACCCAAAAATACCCTCATTTCTCCCTCACACATAATCGAAAATAGAGAGAAAAAGAAAAAAAAAATCAGTCGGGATCCAGCTGATCAAACCACTGGTCATAGTCGACAACCCAACCATCAACAGCAAGTCATCGGCGAAGTGATCTTTAAGAATGTTAGTTTTTTGTTTGATTATGGTTTTGATTTTTCTAGAATGGTATAGTTTTAATTTAACATTTTAATTAGCTTATTTGTTGATTATTTGGTAGATGTTGAGTAGTAGTAGTTATTTTGGGGAGGGGAGAGGAATTGAGTTTTATGACTGGAGATCATCGGAAATGGCGATCTCTAGTCGGATTTATCATTTGACCGATTGTTTTTTTTTAACAGTCGGCCGAGAAGGGAGGAGGAAATGAGTTTTATAGTTGCAGATCACCGGAAATGGCGATCTCCAGCCGGATTTACCGTTTGACCAATTGTTTTTTTTTAACAGTCGGCCCAAACTGCTGGGGCTGGGCCGACTGTTAGGCTGGCCCAACAATCGACCCAACTTTTTTTTTTAAACAGTCGGCCCAGAGCCTACTGTTAAATGATCTAGGCCGACCGTTACAGTCAGCCAAGGACTGTTTAACTTTTTTTTTTAATAATTATTTAATTTTTACAATTTTAAATAATAAAGAAAATTATGTATTTAATTTTTCTTTTCATCTTGTTCTTCAATTTTTTTCCTTTCCTTTTATTTTGTTTAACCGTCGGCCCGACCTTTTTTTTTTCATTGTATTAATTATTTAATTTTTACAATTTTAAATAATATTTTTAGTAAGTGTATAATTTTTATTTAATTTAATTGATAATTTGAAAATGAAAATTAATAAATTAGATATTCTTTTTAACCAAATTACCAAATTTTTTTTTCCCCTTTGTTTAAGTTTAAAATTCTTTTTAAACAAATCTTTAGTTTTTTCAATTTTACTGAAATAATATTTATATTCTTTATTTAATTTTTATAATTTAAGTTTGTTTAATATTTTATTTTTTATTATTATTTTTTGGTAATAATTTAAAAATATCTTAATTGTTTTCTTCTTATTATAATATTTTTTGTCATTAATTTATATTTAATTTAATTAATTATTTTTTTAAATTTGCATTCAATTTATTTTTCGTGCTTCTCTTTGAATTTATGAAATCATTTATTTTTTTATTATAGTCGATGTCTTGGTATGGTAGTTACAATTCGGTTCACAATTACGCGTTATTTTATTATCTCTTGTTCAATGTCCTAACATTTGAATTTTTGCAAGATGGAGTATCATTTAGATGCAGAGTTGAGATGAATGGCGAGGAAAGCTACTTGGAACAGTAGCTTTGAGAGTTTTACTTCTGTGTTGGAGCTGCTCGATGATCAGCTTGGAGATATGTTGTGTCAGTCCTTCGTGTAGCCCTTGTACCAGTTGCGAGAAGTGCAGTACTCAGGACAGATCATTAATGCACTATTATGTCGGCTCCTTAAGATAGTCGACGGTGATGCCCTCCACTTATTCCTCAGGGGCAAGGTCGTTAGTTTTTCGATATTTGAGTTTGCCCTGATCACTGGACTGTGGATTATAGGCCACGAGGCAGCCACTAAAAGAAGCAATAGGCTATGCGAGACGTAGTTCCAGGGACATTGGACGATGTTTCTACCCCAGTTGATGGGCGCGATCTAGGAGTGCGACTAGATGTTAAATAGGTTAAAGCTTAGGCTGGTCTAGATCCTTGAGAGGGTGATGAGGTGTTATCACAAAAAGACCGTCGTCGACATTTTCCATTTGCAAGTTGTGTACAACATCGATGCATCAACAACTATCCGTGGGGCCAAAGATATTTTGAGGACACCTAAAACGTCTTCACCAGATCACATTCGAAGCCCAATGGTCCATGCGTAAGTACGACACTTATAGATTGCCTTGGCAGTGCAAGTAAATGTTTAACATAATCAAGTTAAAAAATTTTTATACTAAATTTATATATAATAATTGTAAGTGTTACAGATCTAGGCATATGAGACGATCCCTCTCTTGGGTTCTCGATTTACCAGGCGAAGGAAGACACGCTACCCTTGGATGCATCATTAGCGAGTGATAAGTGTATTTTCTACACTTATTCGGGGCTTAAAACTATAGAATTTTATTGATTTTTTGACAAAATTTTACATAATTTATGTTATATCGCATTGTGTAGGTAAAACTTTATGTTTGATGAAGAATTGGAGAAAAGAAGCAAAATATGGTGAAAAATGGTAAAATCCAAAGTTCGAGGATCAAATTACAAATACTCAAGAAGATAGTTTGAAGATTGCTAGGAGACAATTGGATTGAAATTAGAATTCAAAAAGGAATGAAACATGATCAAAATATTATCAAAATCAATTTCCAATCGCTCAAGATATATTCCAGATTTTTAGCCGAATATTGAGACCCATGTTTGGCATAGTAAACGTCCAAATTGAAAAAAATTTATTTCAATCAAAGTTGTAGCCCTTTAAGTTATCTTTCCAACGCACTTTGAATCGCATCAATCGGATATCAGAAGAGAAAGTTATGACTAAAATACGGACTGCTGTGCAGAGACAAAAATTTCGTTCGCGAAGGCAACTTTCCTTATTCGATTAGAACTCTTTTGGAAATCAATTTGGACGTGATTTTCAACCAATTTTCGGCTCCTATTAAGAGAGAACAGCAGAATACATATGGAGAACCTCCCTAGACCTAAAAATCTCTATATTATATATATTTTGGAGGTGAAGAACGTGGCTAACAACGTGGAATCAAGACGAATTGTATAGGATATTGAAAATTTTTCATCCGGATTCAAGTTTTACATCAAGAACGTGGATTTTTCCAACTTCTTCCATCTTTCTTATTTCCGGGTGATGTTTTTCCAATTATTCTTGTGCAATTTAATTTCTACAATATGTTATGCTAAATTCCCTTATATTGGATGAATGATGAAGCTAATTAATTTTTAATTCGATATCATGTGTTTTTAATTTAATATTGCATTGTGATTTCATAAACATATATGAATTTATTGTTTTTAATGTTTACGCACCATTATTACAATTAGTTGCTTATTTGTAGTGTTGGAAAACTCATGGTATGTAAAACACTGTTTATGGAACACACGGATAATAAATATTAGGAATAATATTTATGGCGTGTACGGTCATGTGTGATAATCCTAAACGTCAATGATTGCTTGTCATATGAATTCGGACTAGAAATAGGATCATCTCGTGGCAATCATAGATTTATTATATCTTGGGAAAGAATAGTAAATGAAAGTAGAATTATCGATCGTCACAATTGTATGAATCGAATTAATTGTCACTGGTTGAGAATTGAAATTAAGAATTGATTAGCGGAGTCGGAAATCCAATACACTCACCCACATTTGATTTAAAACCATTTTTTTATTACTTTCGTAGTTATAGAACGTAGTCAACTAAAAATCAACCATCTTTTGTTACATTTGCGAATTTAAATATATTGAATACTCTAAAATTGAGTCTTATTCCCTGTGAGACGATAACTCACTCATCACAATTATTATTTGTACAACGAACTCGTATGCTTGCGATATTTTTGCGTAACAAGTTTTTGGCTCCGTTGCCGGGGAATAACGGATTTAATTTTAGTTTAGTAATTTATATTAAATTCTATTTGTATTTTATTTTATTGATTTTTTATTACTGATTTTGGCTAAAAACTTGTTGTCGGGGAATAACGGATTTAATTTTAGTTTAGTAATTTATATTAAATTCTATTTGTATTTTATTTTATTGATTTTTTATTACTGATTTTGGCTACCAACCCTGATCTCTCTTATTTGATATTCTATCTAGGTACCGTTTAGCAATGCATCTAAGATTCTGAGGCGTCATCATTTTGTATCGGCGTCCTGAAAAATATGATCGCGCCCAGTGTCCAATCCCCATTTTTGTCAGATACTCCCATGCCGGTAACGATTTACTTCTTATTTTCATCATGAACTTATTACACTCCTCAACACTATAAGTTTCGGCCGCTTTTCTGAATAATGAAATGATGCATTTGCCCTGATACTTAGTCTTCATGTTGCCTTGAATATGGTACATGCAATATACGTGATGTGTCTTGGGAAAAACTTCAGCAATACCATTTATTACTTCCCTCAGTTTTGTGAAGAACCAACGCATCGACAGATCATTCTCACTATCGACTATGCCGAATGCAAAAGGGTAAATTTGGATGTTAGCATCTTGACATGTAGTAATAATTAACTTGCCTTAGTATCTAGCTTTCAGAGTTGTACTATTGACTAGAATTAGGGGTTGCATCGCATTTCGAAATTCCCAAATAAATTGTCCAAGAGCTATGAAGAAAAACTTAAAGCAATTTTCGCCATCCGTCTCAATAAAAAAGGTAGAGCCAGGATTAGTTGTTCCCATATTATGGCAATACCCGGCCAATTTAGCATACATCTCCTCGGCCGAGCCTATTAAATCCTCCAACATACATTCTTTGGCCTTCCAAACCTTCTGGTAGCTCATAACCACTCCATACTCTTGACAGACGTTATTAATGATGTTCGAAGATCTGTAGATCGTTTGTGAGTACTGATACTTGTGCATTATCTGTCGACCAATAAACCATACTTGAGCTTGTCTATGATCATTTCGATTAATTCCCACTTTGCAAGTATGTTCTCGATTATACTTGTGAACTACAAAGAACTCATTCGTGTCCATTTTTATCGCTCGTAAACGCCACTGCAATTGTCGTCGACGCAGACAATCGTCAACAATAACATGTTTGATTTCTTAACTTTGAACTCAAAGTTGTATTTCAGTGCAATTCGATGCGCAGCTTTCTACAAAACTTTCTTTGTTTCGAACAGTTGCTCGACATACAAATCCTCATCATCGGGAACCACACGCGAAGAATTAGATAATGGTCCACTCGTTCCAGTCCCTGCGTTCACACCCCACTCATGTCTCCGACGGGATTAAGCAATCAAATCCTCATTTGTAAAGTCATTGTCGTTCTCGTTGTCGTGAATTACTGATAGAATTCTGTGTGTAACAGTGAGATCATGATGAGGAACAACTGGCTCGGGAATAACCACATCATCCTAGAGAGCTATTTCCACTATGTCCCCAAAAATCATTGGCATTGTGATCCCCTCCAACCGAATCTTCGTGTCCACCTTCAGTGACACCGTTCCTCACTAAAGTTGCCCAAAGAGGAGTCTGTACATTTTGTTCAATTCAAATAGATAATTCACTTTTTCATCACAAGTAATCTTCATAAGTGGAATCTGAATAGATGAATCATCCTTAAATAGAAATCTCAGTTCCATATCGTATTGAGAGGGATCGACATTCAACTTATTTTGTAAATCATGGTACATTCCCTCATTGTTGTACTCTTCGTTATGGAAATTGGAATACCACCACATTTATCACTTGTCCATCTCCATACGTATTGATCTTTCTCATCCAACGATTGGGGCAACAAATTTTTTTTTTTTAAAAAGCTGAACAGCCTGAAAGGCTGTTAAGACGGTCTTAACAACCGGCTGTTTATCGATTAAAAAATTTAATCAATAAGTTTTTCCGGGTGTTAAAACGTAAAAAAAAAATTCCGACTGTAGCACGATATATTTCAGAGATTTTGAGGTTGAAGCATATAAAAGTTGAGATAATTTTTATCTGTGTTGGAATAGATATATAAGAAAAGATAAGTGATTTTGAAATTTTTTTGTAGGAAGTGTTTGATTTTCAATTGTTAATTAAAAGGGTAAAATAGTCTTTTAAACAAAATAATATTTTGTAATTGTATAACTTATTTAAGGATATTTTTATCTTTGAGAGCCACCTCACGCATTAAGATTTCTCTTCCCCCTTTTTCCCTTCCCCCTTTTCCCCTCTCTGCGTAAACCCTTACTGTGTGATCGACGAGGGAGGGAGCTTCGGCTCCCCCCTCCCTTTTCCCTTCCCCTCTTTTCTGTCTTGGTGTCTTGTGTGTGTGTGTCGTGTCTTGTGTGTGTGGATGTGTCTGTCCGGTGGAGGTGAGGCGGTTTTCTCTCCGGTGGTCGCGCAGATTTTGGACGTGCCGGTCGAGGTATGGCTGGCGTCGTACGGCCTACCACCGCTGCGATGGTTGAGTTTTCCGTGAGAGGGCTGGGTCCTCGGCTAGCTGTGGTTTTCCAAGCTGCTGTTGACGGCAGGGGGAGAAGAGCCGGGTGCCTCAAGCCGGCCTTTGGTGTTGTTTTTTATTGTTGGTTGTTGTGGTTGATTGGTCGTGCGGCTCCGGCGTTGTTTCGGATGGGGCTTGGCGGGGTGTCGGTGGTTGACCGTTGACGGGTGGTGTTCAGTGTTTGTTAGGTTGTTCTGTGTGTTTGTAGTTTGTGTTTGGTTGTCGATTGTTTGTGTTGCTTTGTTCTGTCGGTGGTGAAGTCCAGACAATATCCGCTACTTTCTGTACGGGGGTGCTCAAGTGCTGAACGCTTAGTTGGCTTTAAATCGAGTTTTTCCTGTATTGTTAAGTCACAGCTGTTTTTCGACTTCGCTTTGTTTAGTCTGTTGTTGGGTCTTGTATTGTTTAGTCTGTTGTTGCGTCTTGTTTTGTTATTGTTTAGTCAGTTGTTGGATCTTGTTTTGTTTAGTCTGTTGTTGCTTGGATATGGTTGCACTCAATCTCTCTTAGGAGAGCTATGTGTTGGAGGGTTTTCCTCCTTGTATCCGCTTTTTGCGACTTTAATGATATTGTATTTCAAAAAAAAAAAAAAAAAGGATATTTTTATCTTTTAACCTCTAATATGTCAATATGAAAATATAATATCGTTTAAAAATCAAAGTGGCGATTGGAATTGTTGATTGGGCCAATCTTGAAAGTACCCCCATTTTAGCACAGGCTGCGCTTTCTATACCAAGTTGCAAGGAGAAATACCGTGGGCCGAAATGTTGACTTCAAATATAGTTGAATGCATGTTGATGTGATGGAAATTGACATAATCATGCTGTCTTTTAATATTTTGGTATATTCATTTTTTTCCTCACAAATTGACTTTGAGGTCGAAAGAGGGGACAAAATTGGTGTATACAGCCTAGACATTTCCAAGGTCATGGATTTCATGATTTTTCCAAGAAATTGCTATTAGACCCTTTTGAGGCTCATAATTTGGGAAAATATATTTTAAATTGATAATTTTTTAGAGAACTTGTGGTTAAAAATAGATAAAAATTTTGAATTTAAGTATAAAATTATTTTATGGAAACATGTATAATTGAAAATGAATTTTTGAGGAAAATTGAATCAAACAGGATTCATATTTGTCTATCATTATTAAACCCATGTTTGGGTCCCATTATCCAAAAATTCATTTTTTTCAAATATATTTTAAATTACACATTTTTTAAATAAAATAATTTGCTTGTAAATTAAAAAAATCTACTTTTTAATCACACATTTTTCAAAAATCATTATTACAAAATTCAATTTTTGTGAAAAATGGGGCTCAAAAAAGAGTTAAGCGAAATGAGTTTTTGAATAATTAATTTTTAATAAATGTGATTAAAAAGTCAGAAAAAAATTGTGAGTTTACGAGTAAAATATTTGTTATTAAAAATAAGTTGAAGAAAAAAGAGTTTGAAATGATGATAGATAGAGCAAAGCGACTTTGACATTTTCACGTCAAAAACCTTGTACCAAATTGTGTGGTCAGATTTTGTAAATCATACGTGGGTTGGTATATCCAAATTTAGATCTGCACGAGCCACTGGAAAACAGGGTCACGTGATTTCCTTCTCAAAACCAATGAACTTGGTCCTATGTGCTGGGGATTATCAGACTATTTTATTTAGTCCCTGATCTCATTTTCAGATAATACATATTTTTAAAAGTTATTTTTTTTATTTTTTTTTAAGAAAGTGATTTAAAAGTAAAAAAAAATGTTTAAAATAATAAAAAAAATTTAAGCAAAAAAGTAAATAAAAATTTTAATTATTGACCGATAAGTAACTTTTTAAAAATGCACGTGCTCCGTTTTCAACCATTTGGCCACCAGTATTTCCCCATTAAATTATAATTCATTTATCTTTTATTTTTTCAATTACACATTCTACAAAAAATAATATTATATGTAAATCAAAAGAATTTTCTACTTTTTTAATCACATGCTATTTAGAAAATAATATTACACGTAAATAATAAAAAAAATTCACTTCTTTTTTAATCACTTACAGTTCAAAAAATTATTATTTCTCTCGTTATAATATTGAACAACGGGGCCAAAGGGGGCATAAAGTCGTGAGCACGCGAAAGTGATTATTTTTTTTACCAAATTCATATTTATTGAAGTAGTAATCAAATAGCAGTCAAGAATTTAGATATGTATGTCTGAATCTTGGTCCGAAGGTTCGACTTTATCCCTGTCCTTTTCCTCGTCACGTTTTAATTACTCGAAAATCTTCCACCCAAATAAATCCAGTAAGCTTTCTCCATTTCTCTTAAGCACTGTGTTCCATTTGTTTCTTCTAATTGCTTTTAAGAAAAATAATCAAAATCAAATCAAAGCTTCAATCTTTGACATAGATAAATACAGAGTGAATTGTTTTTGTGGGGTAGGTGAATAGTGTGTTTTAAGTTGTTCATCGTATTGAGATGGGAAAGGTGGTTGCGGTAGCAGCGGTGGTGTGTACGGCAGCGGTGTGTGCCGCTGCTGTCCTGATGATGAGGCACCGGATGAAGAGCTCCGGGAGATGGGCCAAGGCGGAGGCCATTTTGAGAGAGCTGGAGGAGAATTGTCGGACCCCAACTGCTAAGCTCCGGCAGGTGGCTGACGCCATGACGGTTGAGATGCACGCCGGCCTCGCCTCCGAAGGCGGCAGCAAACTTAAGATGCTCATCAGCTATGTTGATAGCCTTCCCACTGGGTATATATAATTTATTCTTGTTTGATGTTTAATTCTTTTTTTTTTCTTTGATATAATCAAGTCTTTGGGAATAAAAAGATGTGAACTTGGAGTGTTTTCTAATATTTGTTATAGTAAATTCAGCTTCCATATGAATAAATCTTGGAGTTTAATTGCTATTAGCCTATAAGGACTAGATTTAGCTACCTTTTCTTTGTTAATATTGTCGAGTATGGTCCAATTCGACTTATCAAACAGTGTAGGGTCAGCTCATTAATCACTAACTTGCTTCTATTGTTTCCGCGATTCTTATATCCATGATAATATTGAGTTTTATTGCAAGTATATGATTTTAGGTGTGGTTGAACTGGTAAAATTGGTTATTGAATAAGAAACCTTATTCTCACAGTTAGGGAATAATTGTAGCCTGTTATTTTGAAATATAATCTTCGTATAAGTGCAATATAGCCTTGAATTTATTAGAGAAACCATACATGCTTTGATATTAGTTCATTAAATTGGAATTTCACTTTTTAAGGCATATTCTGATTTCAGTTAAGGCACTGGTTGATTTGAGAGTTCACTCATTTCATGGCAATCTTATGCTAACTGACAATTGACATTCTCTTTAACAAAGATTTGTTTGTCCTTTATTAATGTCAGTCGAATACGTAACTAGGGGCCTTTCCTATTTCTGAATCCTCTTTTATGCCTTTCTTAGTGACTCAAGCATTAAATACACATAAATCTTTCATTTCTGGACCTTTTGGCATGCGAGCATGCATTATGCCTTTTACATTTTTTACTTCTTTGGTTCTTCTGCTTCTCCTTTTCGGGTTCATTTATTAGTTTCTTCATTTAATTGTTCTTGTTTTTTAGTTTCTCTTCTTATCGTGTTTTTAATTCTGTTGACTTGATTTGCTGAATAGTCAAACATGGTATTAACTCTTCATTTTACAACTGTGACCTGATTTTGTTGCATACCTGTATTATCTGAAGACTATTATAGTTTTGCTCGTATGATATTGTAATCCTCTTGGGCATGATTAGCTCCAGTTTTTTCCAAAATGAAACACTTATCAGATTTGAGTTTTTATTGAAGTTGCATCTATAATTTTCTTATCGTATTCTGAATTAGCTTCCTTTTTTCCATTATCAAGTCAAAAAATTACTGCTAACTAGCTTACTTATTGACATAAATCCTCGTATTGTCTTGACCACTTATCATTACTCTGATATATCAAAATATTCTATGGTTGGACATAATGAATGTTGTGGTTGTTTTATCATTTTACTTTCTGTTTTAACTGTGATTTACATAGTAATTTCACTGTGGTTATAGTTATACAAAACCCTCAGTAAAAGTTTGTTCAAATTAACACATGAAATAAACAAACTCAAATGGATCACTGGGCTACTAGCCGACTATTATTTATTCTCTTGAAATTTTCAGGAAATAGAAGTTCTCAGAGGAATGATCTCTATCACTGTATAACGGACTTACAGTAAACAAGATACAAATAGTGGAAACATTATTCTGAGAGAATACTAAGAAACTGTAAAATTCTGTTATCTTTATCTCCCATGGTCTTGAGGACGGCTAGATTGTAGTGGCCCTAATTCTACAGATCCTGGACTAATTTAATATGATTTAGTTTTGTTTCTCAGTTTCTCTTCCTGGAGATAGGCTTCACTTATCGTGCTTGTGTTCGTCGATATTTTCTGTTTCAGGGATGAAAAAGGAGTATTTTATTCACTGGACCTAGGTGGCACAAACTTCCGAGTCCTGCGGGTGCAGCTCAGTGGAAAAGAAAAATGTGTGGTCAAAAGAGAATCCAAAGAATTTTCAATTCCTCCACATTTGATGGTTGGGTCATCTCATGTAAGTGTGTCCTCAGCCATTCTTTCAGTTTTAAATTTTATTTCAACTGTTATTATGCTGTGAATTTGTTTTTTTCATGATGATTCCAGGAATTGTTTGATTTTATTGCTGCGGCACTTGCAAACTTTGTTGCAACAGAAGGTGAAGACTTTGTTCTTCCACCTGGCAGGCAAAGGGAGCTGGGTTTCACCTTTTCCTTCCCAGTTAGGCAACTATCATTGGCTTCTGGGACTCTTATAAAGTGGACTAAAGGCTTCCTTATAGAAGATACAGTTAGTTTCAGACCTTAGCTTTTTTCTCTTTCTTTTTTATTTGTTGAACTTATGTTTATTAATCTGCTATTGATCTATGCAAAGGGCATACCTAATGCACTTGGGTTCCAATTAGGATTAAACCTTAATCCCTAACTCTGAAAGCAATAACAAACAAAAATGAAATCAGAAAATGCACAAATAACACAAATTTATAGTGTTTGACCCTCAGCGTGAGAGCTATGTCAACTTGCCAAAGCTGATTTTTACAAAAATCCAGAAGAAGAAGAAGTTTACAGTGGAGATCTTGCACCTTGAAGTCTTTTTGTCTCTCACGCTTCAAACAATAGAAAAATGGTTCCCTCAGATTTCTTTATCTAGTCTAGGAAGGTAGGGGTGACCTTATACAATGAAGTGACTACCAAATATTCCGTAGGGAGGGTTTGATCTACATAACCTTATCCTTGTGCTATTTTCTACCCATGTCTATTATTAAAGATAATGACAATCATGTACCTGTTTTGGGGGCAAGCAAAGTGCTACCAATATAAAATAAGACATTTAGGGCCCACAAATTCAATATAGAAGTTTGTAATTCATCTCTTCATCTGTTTTATGCAACCATGGTGACTTCTCTCTTGTTCAGTGAATAAATAGCTTAGTACATCAGTATTACTAATTGCATAAACCAGAAGACTGGGAACAGTCTTCAGATTAATTTTTTTTCCCTGCGACTGTAGTGATAGATAACTTAGCATATCGACCTTACTGTGTTTCAAAATATTTTTCCTCTCGTTGGTGACCTTTTTATGATGTAAGGTCTATAATCTGATTTCTATCATGCTTTTCACACTGGTTAATGTTAGGTTTGTTCTGTAAGTGTGAATCAATTCATTTGCTTGGTTTGTGTAAACCAGCATTGTGGCGCCTCTGCCTTCTCATTGAGTTTCATTTATAAGTACTAGATAATTACTAGTAAGTGGAGATAACTGAATCTTACGTAATAATAGGGCATTTCTTTAACACATTCCTCACTGATCTATCTGGTGACGACTTTCCTCTGAATACTGTCTCTCTTTTAGCTATAAACTGCACCAAGTAAAGAAAATATCCCCCTCCCTCCCTCTCTATCTCCTTCCTATGTATTTGTGGGTGTGCATTATCCCTCTGCTAGTCTGCTTGATTCCTTTCTAATTTTATGTTCTCTAGTTTACCGTCCATCTCCTGACAACTCAGAAAATTTATCATAGTAAATTTTAATAGATCTCTGATTACTATTCCATGTATGTGCTTGCTCACCTGAGGATTAGACATATTTACTTATAGGATTCTAATTCTCCAACGTATCTGTTATTGATGGTTTCAAATAGATAGGACAAGATATTGTCGCAGAGTTGACTAAAGCAATGGAAAGAGTTGGCCTTGATATGCATGTGACTGCTTTGGTAAGTCTTGATTTCTACCTCTCGAAAGTTTTCTACTTTCACCTTACTTGTGCATTAAAGTATTTTTTAGAAAACATATTTTACTCTATCAAGTATTCTTTTACCTGTATTTCCCTGAACGTGCCCAAACGAAGGGGTTTGTTTGGCTATGCTTTAAAGGTTTTACCTTCAAGCAAGTAGGTAATGTTTTTATTTATGAAATCAGAAATAAGTGAATTACTGATTTTTGATGCTAAAGGTCAGAATTATTTTTGAAATAAGTAAGTTTTTTTTAATTCAAAACTAAGAAATAATGACGTATCCTAACATGTTTGGAAACGCAAAGTTACTAGTATCTTGTACTTCTTTTTAAAGTATCCTTTTACTTCATTTTTAACTTATCCCAACATGCTCGAGAGAGAGCAGTGAAGATTGAACTCTGGACCAAAATCTTGGTCCAGCCTCCTTTTGGCCAACCATTTACATCGTACTTTAACCGGTGGAATAGCTAATAAATAAAAAATTCAATCTCTTGCTCGGGGTATGCAGGTCAATGATACAGTTGGAACATTAGCCGGAGGACGATACAACAACCCTGATGTGATTGCTGCAGTCATCTTGGGTACTGGAACTAATGCCGCATATGTAGAGCGGGCAAATGCTATTCCAAAGTGGCATGGTCCACTTCCTAAATCTGGGGACATGGTTAGCAGCCCCTCCTTTGATCATTTATCGTTGTCTAATGTTGATCAAGGCATAAATTGTCCTTTCATAATTGATCATCTCTCCCTTTATGCTTCATCAATTTTCACTGGCTGTTTATGAGCCATGCATGGACATCGTTGTGATCTATTTTATTAGCTAAATTTTGCTTCACTTTTGCAGGTTATAAACATGGAATGGGGTAACTTCCGATCATCACATCTTCCATTAACAGAATATGATAAAAGTCTCGATGCTGAAAGTTTAAACCCTGGGGAGCAGGTCATTTGAATAGCTTGTTCTTATTACTTCTGCTAGGTTTTATGTCTGATCTCACCCATAACTTATTGCTGCAGATTTTTGAGAAGATAATTTCTGGCATGTATTTGGCAGAAGTTGTACGCCTAGTCTTATGCAGGTTGGCAGAAGAAGCATCCTTTTTTGGTGATGATATCCCGACGAAACTGAGAATTCCATTCATACTAAGGTGAGTAGTGATGCTGATGCCGTCAGGATATTAGAATCTCCGTAAGCTAATGTATCATCTAATTTCACAATTGATACAAGAAGTTAGTCTTATTGCCAACAAACGTGGGTGAATCTAGATAAGTTCAATCAGTGTTATTTGGACTGAAAGGTCCAAAGATTCAAATCTTTCGCATTTCTTTTGTGAACATTTCTCCAGGCTTAAGCAAGAGATATCCTATCTAATTCTTCCTACCCTTAATTTCTCCATAATTGGTCTCCTCTCCTATGCACTCTTTGACATATACATCATTTCGTATGTAGTCATTTTAGTTTGACCACACATCTATCTTAACATTCTCATTTTTAGATGCATTTATCTTCTGTACATTTTTTTTCCTTTCGTGGTCCAACACCATTCACCAAAAACCATAGTTCTAATAAGGAATTATAAGACGTCTTTTAACTTATAGCTTCGTTCAAATAAAATCCTCATAATACTACGTTTCATTGAAGAAATTAAGCCCTTATTTGAGCCCCATTCTTTAAAACTCATTTTTCTCCAAACTCATTTTCAACCCTCCCAATGGAATAATGTTGTGGGTAAACCGAAAACTTTTCCACTTTTGACCACACATTCTCAAAAAAAAATTCACTTTTTTACAAAATCTTTTGTGAAAAAACAGGGCTCAAAGAGGGGCTAATCATTTGTAATATAGATACTGAGAGCAAAGTGCTACCATGCAGGACCCCTGATATGGCTGCAATGCATCACGACAATTCTGCTGATCTCAAAGTGGTTGGGAGCAAACTGAAGGATACCTTGGAGGTAAAATACTTTGTATTCATCGAGAAGCATAGTTGTATAAATGGTCATCTATTTCTTAGGAGAGCTAGCAAATTTTGGCATCTTTGACAGCTTTTTGTCTACGATGTTAACTGGGGTGCATCCGAGTAATTGAAGTTAGCAGCTTGTGCAAAAACCAAATGCAGTTACAAATTGTCTCCATTTTTCTTTGTGACAGATACCTAATTCTTCCTTAAAAATGAGGAAAATGATTGTGGAAATATGTAACATTGTTGCCACTCGTGGGGCCCGTCTTTCGGCTGCTGGGATCTTAGGGATTCTCAAAAAACTGGGAAGAGATACTGTAAAAGAGGGTGAGAAGCAGATGTCGGTTATTGTGTTGGACGGCGCATTGTTTGAGCACTATTCGGAATTCAGGAATTGTCTGAAGAACACACTTAAAGAGCTCCTGAGGGAGGAGGTTTCAGAGAGCGTTAACATTGAGCTTTCCAAAGACGGCTCTGGAATTGGAGCTGCACTCATCGCGGCCTCACACTCCCAGTACCTTGAAACTGAGGAGTCCTGATGCTGGTCAGGGTAAGTTTCGACCATCTGATGTAAGAAGCTTCGCATTTTAAGTGATATATACTGTACTCCCCTCATCTTTGCTTCACAGAAATGATTAGTCTTTTTTGCCTCCGTTCATTACATCGTTCCCACATATGCTTGATTTATGGTCTTCTGGTATTGAAGAAGTCTTTCGGCACTAGTGTAAGAACAATTTAAGTGTCTTTGAATATTCTTTTCCGATCTTATATTACAAATATGCATAATTAGAATCGGAACTGATGTACATGTGATGTGTGCTTTAAAATGTTTCCGATCTTATATTCCGAATATGCATAATAAGAATCGGAATTGATGTGCATTTGGTGTGTACTTTAAAAGGTTGAATGCTTCATATATTGGAAACAATTCTCTACTAGCATGATTGATACGGAGCATTAAATAACACTAGACAAAGATAAGAAAGAAAGAATCTTGTTCACTATACTATTCACTCATGTCGAATACTGTGTACGCAATATGTTTATACGATTATGTTAATAAAAGCAGCAAAGAATTCATTAATAAGAATTTTTTCATGGAGAGAGTACTGGAAACAGATTAATCAAGAATGCTGTACACTTGTTCATCTGAATATTATGAAGGCGGGCTGTAGAATTATTGTCCTTTTGGGGGTCTTGTCATCTGCAAATGTTAAAAGCCTTCTGCATAATATCCATAAATCCCTGTAATTGGGATTTTCCTGCTGGCAAAATAAGCTCTAAGCTGAATGCATTGCTCGCTCCATGTTGGTAAGCTGGATAAGTTAGTATTCAGCAATGTTAAAGGGGTAAAAAAAAAAACAAAAATGCTAAATGGACAGGGTGGCCGACTAGAAAACAGGGCGCCACCTCAGCCCTTGATTTTTACTGTTGAAAATCAGATTAAGGGTCGAGATGAAGCCACCTCGGTCCCCTGTTTTTGGGTCGGTCACCAACCTTGTCACTGTAGCAAATCTCAAAAAAAAAAAAAAAAGTTTATTATACACTAAGAAGCATGTTTGGTCAAGCTTACAAGAAAGTCAATTTTTAATAATAGATTTGGTCATAAGGTGAGGATTAATTTTAAAATAAATAAAATTTTCTTTCTTCAAAATTTATAAAACTAACATATGATAATAATATGTTTGAAAATAAAAGGTAATTTTTATGTCCTTGCCTCTTAATGTCTGTATCAGTGAGATGAGAGATTACTATTTAAGAATATCATACATGATGACAACTATAGGAACAAAAATTAAATTTACTCAATTCTCACCTTGAGTTATTAATCTGTTCTGCTTAAAAAAGCTAATTTGGTCGACGTACCATCTGGTAATACCAAATCTGTCGTATATGAGCCTGGAAATTTCTTTGAACAAACAGCTCTGTAAATGAACAAGTGAAGTACTTCTAATCGGCTCTTAAAGATATTAGAAATAATGGCTTGCTTTTCATTGAATAAAGGTGAGTATATATACACGTACAAGATGAAGATTGGCTTGTTGACCAAATCTTATTTAATGGCAATCAAATATTCTAAATCTAGCTAGTTACCTAATCACAGCACCTACAGAAATACACAATTAAATAATTAATAAATTAATTCCTCTAATATGCCCCCTCAAGATGGAGCTCGGATAGAGAGTCCAATCTTGGTCTTCAAAAGGTGAAAGCGAGTGCGGGGAAGAGGCTTGGTCAAGGCATCGGCCAATTGATCTTCTGAGGACACATGGGTGACACGTAAAGCTCCACTTTGTACTTGATCTCGAATAAAATGATAATCAATTGCAACATGCTTCATTCGTGAATGGAAGACAGGATTGGAACAAAGATAAGTTGCTCCAACATTGTCACAACGTATAACCGGAGCAGCAGGAAGACAAGTGCCAAGTTCAGTTAGAAGAGAACAAATCCAACGTAACTCAGCAGCTGCAGAAGCGACAGCACGATATTCAGCTTCAGTCGAGGAGCGTGCAACCGTGCGTTGTTTCTTGGAGGACCAGGATATTGGATTGCGACCAAGGTAAACAATATAAGCACTGGTGGAGGTGTAGTCATCTTTATTACCGGCCCAGTCAGCATCGGAGAAGGCATGAAGAGATAGAGATGTGTGACGGTGCAAGGCAAGACCATGATCAGCTGTACCAGACAGATAGCGAAGCAAGCGCTTGACAGCATTCCAATGATCAGTAGTAGGTCGATGCATGAATTGAGACAACTTATTAACAGCATATGCAATATCAGGGCGAGTGAGACACAAGTATTGGAGACTTCCAACAACTGTCCTGTATTCAGAAGGATCCGTCAAAGCAGTGCCAGAAAGAACTGTAAGTGTTGGTTCAGTGGCAAGTGGAGTGGAGACTGATTTGGCCCCTGTCATATTTGTGCGAGTGAGAAGATCTGTGATATATTTCCGCTGAGAGAGAAGTAAGCCAGTGGAAGTAGTGGCAACTTCAACACCAAGAAAATACGTCAAATCACCCAGATCTTTGATGGAGAATCTTTTGCTAAGAAGATTAATAAACTGCTGAACAGTGGTGGCATTGCATCCAGTAATAATTATGTCATCAACATATACAAGGAGATAGACTAGATTACCGTTGGTGTTGAAGACAAAGAGTGATGTATCTGCATGAGAGTTTGTAAACCCAGAGGCTACAAGAAATTGTCGTAGCCCATGGTACCAGGCCCGTGGTGCTTGTTTGAGACCATATATAGCCTTGCGTAACTTGCAGACATGTGTGGGATTATCACGATCCAGAAAACCTGGTGGCTGTGCCATGAAAACATCCTCAGAGAGATGACCTTGTAGAAAGGCATTGTTAACATCAAGTTGACGAAGAGACCATCCTCGACTAACAGCAAGACTAAGAACCAAGCGAATAGTAGTAGGTTTGACAACCGGACTGAATGTGTCATGATAATCGACTCCAGGACGCTGATGGAACCCTTTGGCAACTAATCGAGCTTTGTACTTGTCAATAGAGCCATCAGGTAAGCGTTTAATTCTAAAAATCCATTTACAACCAACAAGATTGTGCTTTGAATCAGGGGGAACAAGTTCCCATGTTCCATTCCGCACAAGAGCATCGTACTCTGCAGACATAGCCTGACGCCATTTAGGATCTTTAAGGGCGTGGGTCAATGTGTTCGGCTCAAGTTGATGGGTCGAGGTGATGGTAGCGGTAAGATTAAGTTTTTGAATGGGTTTATGGATGTTATGTTTAGCACGAGTGGTCATGGTATGGGTGTTGGTGGGTGGGTTTGGAGGGGGAGAGAGTACAGATGGATTGTGTGGGTTATTGTTGGTGTTGGTGGAATGTTCTAGGCGATCGAATGGCGGGACTTGGTCTATCGAAGTGTGGCTGAGAGGAAGTGGGGTTTCGGTTATGGAATGTAGAGTGTCGGAAGATGTGCAGGGGATGGAGGAGGTGGAGTGGACGACCAGAGATTGACTGGGAGATGGATCCAAGCTTAGGGGCGAGGCTGTGGAGGGTGCGTTGAGTGGCGCAACCATAGTTGGAAGAAACGACACCGAGGGAAACCAGTTTGGGAGTGTTTCTGGACTTGGACGACTAAGATTACTTTGAATGGAAAGACAGAATCCACAAATTTGACATGACGGGATGTGTAGATTTTGGAAGTGGAAGGATCAAGACAGAGATAGGCACTTTGGGTGAGGGAGTACCCAACAAACACACAAGGGACAGATCGAGACTCAAGTTTATGACTGGAATAGGGACGAAGCCATGGATAGCATAAACAACCAAAGATTCGGAGTTTTGTGTAGTTTGGTGGGGAGCGAAAAAGGGACTCATAAGGAGAGGAAAGGGAAAGCGTGGGTGTGGGCATGCGATTAATGAGGTACACAGCGGTTGCAAATGCATAGTTCCAGATATGAGAGGAAGTGAGGCGTGAGTGAGTAGAGAAAGACCGGTTTCAACAATATGTCGATGTCGGCGTTCGGAAAGACCATTGTGTTCAGGTGTATGTGGGGGAGAAGTGAGATGAGAAATTCCATGTAGGGATAGAAATTGATCCAATGCTTGATATTCCCCACCATTATCAGAGTAAAGAGTGACAATGGAGTGTTTGAAGTGATTTTCTACTAGTGCTTTGAAACGAGAGAAGACATCGCAGACATGAGATTTCTTCTTTAAGGGGTAATACCATACATAACGGGTAAAGTGATCAACAAAGATAACATAATACTTAAAATCATCAACAGAATAAATGGGAGAGGTCCAAACATCCGAAAATATGATTTGTAATGGGTGAGATGAAACAATTGTTGATGTAGAAAAAGGAAGCTTGTGACTTTTATTGCTTAAACACGCATTACAATGAGAGTTTTGTGAAATAGAATAAGGTAAAGAGAATGTCGACACAATATGCTGAAGAATAGGTGATGATGGATGACCTAATCTGGAGTGCCACTCGGACGAAGTGGTCTTGATGCTGGAAAAGACAACGAGCGGAGATGACAATATTGGAGATGAGGTTGGCCACTCATAGACGCCATCTTTAGTGTTTCCCGTCAAAAGGATTGCCCCCGTGCCCAAATCCTTTACATGAAAGACAGTGGGTAAGAATTCTATAGAAACATTATTAGTATTGCAAAATTGATAGATAGAAATAAGGTTCTTTTTCATGTTAGGCACACAAAGGATATTATGTAAATTAAAAGTGCGAGTAGAGGTAGGAAGGGTGGTAGAACCGGTATGGGTAATGTGAAGACCCGAGCCATCGCCAATCATAACGTCATCAGACCCCGCATAAGGAGTGTGAAGTGAAAGATTATTCAAATCCGTGGTAACATGATGCGATGCCCCACTATCAAGTAGCCATGTGGGGGTGTCGGTGGTTTCAAGAGATGCAAAGTGTGCCCGCGGTTGCCATGGAGAAGCAGGTCGTGGAGCTTGTGGATGTGGTGCCGAAGGAGCAGATGAGGATTGGGCGTTGACAAGTCGATAAATGGAGCATCGTTTGACAGTGTGTCCTTGAGCACCACATCCTTGGCAATACCCAAGGTATGGACGTGGTGGAGGACGATCACTACGAGGAGTATTGGAACGTTGTCCTTGATTGTGAAAGGAGGTTGTGGAAGGACGCCAAGATTTGTTGCGTTGATGGACGGGATTGGCGGTGGCCGGAAAGAGAGATGGTGGTGTGTGTGATTGTTGGAGAGACGCTTCCTTGTTTATGAGTTTTTCATGAATTTCATCAAAGGAGATAGGCGTTTCACGAGCATTAACCGCGTCCACAATTCCTTTGTATTCCTCTCCAAGGCCATCAAGAATTTTATCAATGAGATCTTCTTCATCAACAGGTTTTCCCAGAAGAGCAAGTTCATCAGCCCTATTCTTGATAAATTGTATATATTCAGAGATCGTCTTGGAGCCCTTGACACAGTTTTTCAATTGGTCCTTGATCTGTTTGATGTGACCACGGGATGGTTTGGCATAGGTATTAGCCAAGGTGGTCCAGGCTTCTTGAGAGGTGGTGTTGCGGACAAGAAGAGGTTGGATGGGTAGAGACACTGCACCAAGGAGTGCACTGAAGAGAAGACGATCTTGGCGCTTCCATGTTGTGTAGGCTGGATTTGGAGCCGAGTTACCATTAGCGGTAATGATTGACGGGGGACTCGGATGAGAACCATCGAGAAAGCCATAGAGATCATATCCTTCTAATAGACTTCTGATTTGGAGGCTCCACGTGATGTAGTTAGTGGTGGTCAGTTTTGTGATGTTTGTAGTGCTGATGGTAATAAGAGTATTATTTGGGTCTTGGGTATTTTGAATGATTGTGTGAGCAGTGGAAGATGCAAAGGTGTCTTCGGAAGCCATTGTGGTTGAAGAAGCACGTGGAGAATTGTGAGGAAAAGAAACAGAAGAGAGAAGTGGAAGAAAGACAGGTCAGAAAACGTGAAGCTCTGATACCATAAAGATATTAGAAATAATGGCTTGCTTTTCATTGAATAAAGGTGAGTATATATACACGTACAAGATGAAGATTGGGTTGTTGACCAAATCTTATTTAATGGCAATCAAATATTCTAAATCTAGCTAGTTACCTAATCACAGCACCTACAGAAATACACAATTAAATAATTAATAAATTAATTCCTCTAATAGCTCTTTCCACTAGGATGAATTAAGAGCTCAACATAATCGCAAAAGTATTGTTAGGAACTAAAGACGAGATTATATGGCATAATATGAAATAATAATAACAATATAGGAAGAACACAAGAAATTGACAGAGGTAAAAAGATTTCACTATAATATGGAGAAAAATATATAACAATATTGTATATCTAATGCTATTCAAAGTCTATACAAGGTGATAATTTCGTAGAGTATATATAGGATTCAAAAAATATGTTTTTGATGGAAAGATGATAAAAAACGAGTCAGAAAAATGAAAATAATATTTTTTCGGATAACATCGGCGCTCGAGCGATAGCCTCACAGGGACGAGCGGTAAGCATGCGGTAACAACAATGCTCAGACGATGCGTGTATGGCACTGAGGCGCCTCATTTCGAGTCCAACTTGATTTCAAACACCTTGTATGGCGCCCAGACGTCCAATCTTTGTACTTAAAGCCTCTGAAACCATATATTGACCTCTTTAACACCTCTTTCAACCAATCCACAAACATCCAACAAAATTTGGGTCACATATTAACAAATCTCCACCTTGATACAAATTCTAATGCGAGGAACAAAATTTCAAAAATTCTTCACTTGGGAGACAAATTCTACTACAAGGATTATACCAATGAATGTTCAACAAAAACTATCCAATAAAATTATCCTCCATCGACCAATTTGAGGGAATCTTGTCAAATTCCAATAAAGCATTGTCCAAATCTATCTGAGCGAGCATTGCTTGCATCTTCACCTGGCACAACAAAAAATTTGTGCTGCTATCCAAAAGAAGAATATCATACTTCATGGTTGTCATCACAAGAACAAAACTTCAAACAAATCAAATATTAAACTCTGATACCACTTATCAGGAATTAAAGATGAGATTTTATGGCACAATATGAAGTAACAATCACAACACAAAAGAAACAAAAGAAATTGACAAATGAAATGAGAATTTACTATAATGTGGAGAAAAAAATACAACAATATTGTATACCTAATGCTATTCAAAGTCTATACTAGATTATAATTTTCTGGAGTATATATAGGACCCAAAAGAATATGTTTTAGATGGAAAGATGATAAAAAATGAGTTGAAAAACGGAAATAATATTTTTCCGGATAATACCGACGCTCGAGCGGCACCCTCGTGCCAGGCGAGGGGAGCGCTCGAGCAATAAGTGAGTTGCAACAGTAACGCTTAGGCGTTGCGTGTATGGCGCTAGACTCCCAATCTCTGAGCCTCCCAAGACCTTTTTAAAAGCTCATTTAACCAATCCACGAACATTAAATGGAATTTGGGTCACATATTAACAAGTTCTTTGGCGGAATACATATAGCTCGTATGAAAATGGCGAGGATTAAAACCTTGAGAAGCTGGTTAACTTTTATCAATGCAGCTTCTTCTGTAAATGGCTAGGGATCACTCTAGAATAATTTTCAAAAGCAGCCATCTTCTGTAGAAGGAATAAAATTAAAAGTGTGAACATAAATATTCTTCATGAAAAAGAAATTCCAGATTACCAAAATGAATAAGTTTTTAACAATGCAAATACCCATTAATACAAAATAATCATTTTCTATAGTACTCAATCAAATCACCGATAAGCACATTTTATGCGATTATTCGAACTTTTATTCTTATTTAATTATAAATAAATTGAGCGATTATGTACTTAATTTGTGTAAATTATGTTAATTATAGGAAAATCCGAACTTGGATTCAATTTATGTGAAAATGGGCTATTTGGAGTTTAATTGAAGTTGATTTGAAACAATTGAAAATTAACCGGATTGCAAGAGATCAATTAGATGTATTAATTGAACATTCGGTAAAAACTCATAAGTTTCGAGAGTTAAATTCGAATTTGAAAAATTTGAGGACTAAATTGAAAACTCTGAAACTTGTCTCGGGTCAACTATTACGATTTTAGAATGAAGAGGACTTAATTGCAAAGTTTAGAGGATGAATGACTAAAGTCACAAGAGAAGAGAAGTCCAATTGAAAAATGAGTTTGTTTCCTTTTATTTCTTAAACCTTTTGTTAGAAATAAAGTTGAACAAGAATTTTGCCTAAATCTACATGCCTTAGTTCAACGATTAAGGGGTTTATAGGATTTCATTAGATACATATTCAAGCCAAGTCTTGGGGATTCATTATACATATATTATACAAGTCAAAATGAGGGAAAATCAATCGAGAAGTTAGGATTTGAAGAAGATTACAAGAAGATGCAAATTTTTGGTACAAGATCTTCATATTTTTCATGTTTTTCATTAAAATTCGGTGAAATACTTTAATTCCTTCTTACATTTTTATTCTCTCTTGATGTGTAATTAAGTAATTATTTAGAATGAATGATTGTAACATAGTTTTTAACCTTTATTTTAATTAAAAAAAATTTAAGTTTGGAACATAGTTTTTAAGTTTTTAACCTTTATTGTAACATAGTTTTTAACCTTTATTTTAATTAAAAAAATTTAGAAGTCCAATTGATTTTGTGAATTGTTTTTACTTTCAATCTTAATGTTTGGATTAATTGGCCACTAATTCATTGATTTTGTGAGTAATAATTAAGTAGAGATATGGATTATTTGTTTAGATCACATAGTAAAAAATGGGAATTAGTATAAAACGTAGAGATATTTATGCTAATTAATACAATCGTTACATGAATTCGTAGAGATTTAATGCATTTAACTAAGATATATTCATATATGGAATTGACTTAGTTAAATAGATTCAATAAGAACTCTAGAGGGGTAAATTGAATATGTTAGAAGAATTCGATTGGGTAAACGTAATCAATTGTATAAAACTTGATGATTGAGATAAAGGGGATAACTATGATAAAATCATGAATTCTAACACTTAAATCATCATGTTAAAAATTCACTTTTATTTATTTTAGTATATTAAAAATAGAAAACCACAAAAAAATAACTACTTTATTTGTTTTTGATCAATTAAAATTATGAATAATTGAATCAATTGTTAAATAATAGTTATGGTGGGAACGATATTCGGACTTATAGGTCCATTTTATTACTTGTTACGATCTGTACACTTACGGGATATAAAAATCGACAATAAGATTTTAGCATCGTTGTCCGAGGTTTTTTTTCATTTAGGGCTTGTTTGAGCCCCATTTTTGTCAAAAAAAGACATTTCTAAATAGTGTATTAATGAGAAATGTATGGTTAAAAAATGAGGAAAGATTTTTGGTCTCTGTGTATTATTATTTTATTAAAAATGTGGTTGAAATGAGGTCAAAACACTGTTCAAGAATGCATTTTTTCCTCAAAAAAATGGGACTCAAACGAGGGCTTCATATTGATTTTGATTTAATGATTTCTTGCTTTCGTTTGAATTTTTTTTTTTTTTTTTTGCTTTTTCAATTAATCTACTTGTTTTTCATTGCTTCTTGACATGGAATGAAAAGAAGCAAGAGGTCAAAAGTTCATAATAATTGATCTCGACTTACATTATGGTCCTTCTCGAGTTCTCATTAAATCTATTTAATTAAGTCAATTCCAAATCTCTATGTAAATTCGGATATACCTTAGTTAAACGCATTAAATCTTTAAGAATTCATGTAACGAAATAACATTAATTAGCATAAATATCTCTGTGTATTACACTAATTCCTGATTTTTACTATATGGTCTAAACAAATAATTCGCATCTATACATAATTATTGCTCACAAAATCAATGAATCGGTGGTCAATTAATCCAAACATTAAGATTGAAAGTAAAAACAATTCACAAAATTAATTGGAAATTTAAATTTTTTAAATTAAAATTAAGGTTCAAAACTAAGTTACAATCGTTCATCCTAATTAACTACACATCATGGGAGAATAAAAATATAAGAAGGAATTAAAAAACATCACCAAATTTCAAGGGAAAAACGTAAAAAAAGATAAAGATCTTGCACCAAGAATCCGCTTCTTCTTATAAAATCTATGAAATCCTAACTTCTTGATTGATTTCTTGATTTTTCCCTCCTCTTGACTTGTATAATATATGGATAACGAAACCCCAAGCATTGGCTTGAATATATGTATCTAATGAAATCCTACAAGCCTCCCTTAATTGTTGGATTAAGGTATGTATTTATAAACAATCGCCACTTCGAATTATAGTTTTGTCCATCCATGTACACCACACAAGTAGATCTGCATAATTAAAATTACCGTCGAATATTTGAATTTTACTATCTATTTGAAGTGGATGATCGGAGCTTGATGTTCCTGTGTGAAACATGTCAACAGAATGCATTATCCCTCTTGGCACTTGCTTCGGCTCGTGAAATGCTTTAAAAGCTAAAACTCGGCAACTTTAGATGATGAAACCCCTCTTCCAAATTCTCATCTAAACGAATGACTTGCTTATAAATTCACTTCAATTTGCTTATTCAGTAGTGCAGCAAAAAGGGCATTGGATTTTTAATCTTTAAAAAATTGGCAAATCGAGCAATTTCGTCGCTCAACTCGGATGAATTAAAAGATCAACACAATCACAAAAGTAATTTGGCATGCAAGCATGGAAGGATTTCAATATCGGTAAAATGAATAGCCTGCATGAAAATGGCTAGGCAAAAAAGAGGGATACAACTTTGTAGTTAACAAGGGGAAGACGCACCATTTTGTGTACATATGAAGATGATTTGTTGCTTATTACGAGAATCAAGTAAGCGTTGAACCTTGAAACCAAATCCGCGGACTTGGCCAGCTGTTGGCGTAGCGTAAAGCAGCATGCAAGGGGAACGAAAGCATAGAAAGCTCGCCTAAAGCTTGCGAACCTTTTCCCATTCAATGCTGGTTATAGACTGTCAATAAAAGGCACTTGGATCAATGAAAGCGTGACTCTAATAGAATCAATTATGAGATTGGAGCCGCCATTTGTCATTTTCCCAAAATGATCAAATTACCCCAAAATTTGGATGGAATTCTATAAATACCTCCCCATTTGAAAAGAAGGAATGCAACTCAAATATCTCTCTCCAAAATAGTCATTTCATCTCTAACTCCTGTTTGAGCATCAAAACTAGTGAGATTTGGAGTTGAAAATCCTAGCTAAAGGAGAGGATCATCTGTTGATCTGATTTTTATCGTCAACAATAAGATTGGTGAATTTTGTCCCTCATGAATCAAATTTGTTCTGTCGGATGTAAATAGCTGACTAATTTACTTCGAGATTCCCAACATTTTTCGGTAGAGAGACTGTAAACAGATTATGCGAAGGATGTTTGTGTAGTCATTTTGAGGCTGGTGGCCTCTGCAAATGTTATGACTTGTAAGTTTAAAGAATCCATTCATAAAAGCAATTGCTTAATTTTTGTATGCATTATATACTTTTTTGTATATTATCTACAAATACCTGTAACAGGGATTTGTCTACTGACATGTAAGCTAAGCTAATCGCATTGACTTTCCTATTCACTTCCAAGTCTCAATATCTTATGGCCTACAGGTCGAATGGAACATTGGTGCTGTGAAGAACTGTCACTATCAACATTCATCACACCAATGATGTTAAACACCGTCCTCTGCTTCGAGTTTCCTCTCGGGCTTTGAGTTCTGGAGGAGAGGAGCAACATCATACTCGTTTCTATTCATCTTTTCTTCTCCGTGCAGCGACGAATGGCTATATTGGAGCAAGATTTGCAAAACCTCCTTCATCGTAGGCCTACTCGAAGGAAGTTTTCCAGTGCAGAGAACCCCAAGTTTGAATACACTGCTTATCTCATCCAAGTAATGGGGTTCCTTGATATCCTCGTCCATGACCTCGACTACAGGTCTACCTTCCATAATGTGACACCACGCCCATTCTGCCAGAGATGACCTCTCGTCTCCATCACAAGCTTCCCTTCCGGTCACTAGTTCCAAAAGAATCACTCCGAAGCCATAAACATCAATCTTCTCGTTCACTCTTCTTGTATGTGCATACTCTAAAAATTTAAAGTAAATAAATTTGGGGAGAATATGGAATTTCAAAGACATTATTTGACTAGAGTTGAGAGTTTGTAGCATACCTGGAGCTATATAACCAAATGATCCTGCCACACTAGACATCGTGTCAGGTTCTCCTTGCTTGATCAACATTCTTGCTAGGCCAAAATCTGCAATCTTTGCATTGAACTCAGAATCTAACAGGACATTGCTTGATTTTACATCACGATGGATAATGGATGGTGAACAATCGTGGTGCATATAGGAGAGCCCTTGAGCAGCACCAATTGCAATTTGTAGCCTCTTGGGCCAGTCTAAAACCACATGATGAACTGAACCTGAGATTGTGGATGGTCGATTCTTGCCACGAAGCCATCTGTCGAGACTATGATTTTCCATATACTCGTATACCAGAAGCTTCGAATTCTGACTTGAAAAGCAACATAGAAGTTTCACTATGTTGGAGTGCCTTATGGTGCCGAGAATTTGAACTTCTGATAGAAATTCTTTCTCGAGTTTCTGATCCAACTTCACATTGTTCCAAATCCTCTTAACAGCAACGTATGCACCAGAACGATTTATGGGAATCCGGAAAACTGTTCCTGATCCTCCTCTTCCAATTATGTTGTTCTCTGTTAAACCAGATAAAATGGTTGATTCTGTGAAATTCAATCTCTGGAATGAAGTAAATTTCCAAGTCGACTCCAAATCGCTCTTTCTACTCCTGTTAGCTCTAACAATGAAGATCGTGTATACGAAAACCCCTAAAAATGCAACTGCTGAAATACTTGAGACTGCAGCAATTAAATGGGATGAAAGTTTGTTCGATTTTCTGGCAGGTGCAGCCTGACAACTGCTGAGGCCTAATGCTCGATTGCTTGCGCAGAGTCTTGGATTATTCCTAAAACTGCTATCATAAACTGCATTTTCAAATTCACCCGGGATTCTCCCGGAGAGCTGATTTGAAGAGAGATTGAGTGAAGATAGCCTCAAAAGGCCGATTTCAGATGGGATCGAGCCAGAAAAGTTGTTTGCTGACAAATCCAAATACACGAGGTCAGGCAAAAGCCCGATTACTGCAGGAATTTCGCCAGATAATTGGTTTCGACTGAGATTCAAAGTTGTTAAAGATTTCCACGAGATTATAGATGATGGAAGATTTCCAGAAAGTTGATTTCCATCCAGCAAAATACTTGACAGCAATGGAAGGGCAGTCAATCCTTGAGGAATTTTACCAGTAAGCAAGTTGTTACTTGCCTTAAACACCGTCAAGTTCTCCCAAGAAGATATCCCTGCTGGAATTTCACCCAAAAACTGGTTGTTATGTATCTCGAGCAGAGACAAGTTAGGCCCTACTGTATCCGGGAGCTGACCAGTAAACAAGTTATCGCTCATCATCAGTGTAGTTAAGTTCAATGATGTCCATAGCCCTCCTGGAATATTACCAGAAAATCGGTTTCCATAAACCCGAACAACCTTCAAACTGTTACAATTCCCTAGAGAATTTGGCAATTCACCTGTCAAATTGTTGTCGAAGACAACCACACCTATAAGGACCTTATTAGCACACAAATTCTTTGGTAACGTCCCAACAAAATGGTTAGACGAAACTTGAAATCTTTCCAATCTAGAGTATAACCCAAAATCTGGTGGCAATTCACCTGTAAGATTATTACCCCAGAGTCCAATGTTTATCAGAGATGGCAATCTACCGATACCTAACGGAACTTCGCCAGATAATTGATTGAAAAACAAAGCCAAACCGGTAAGTTTTGTCAGCTTTTCGAAATCATCTGGTATCGTCCCTGTCAAGGTATTGTTGGAAAGATCAATTTCCTCCAAATTCAAGGCCTCAACAGCCTGAGGAATTGGTCCCGATAGCCCGTTTTTGTACAGATACACAACAGTCAAGTTCTTGAGAAGAAACAGAGAATTTGGGATGCTGCCACTTAAACCATTTTCAGACAAATCCAGGACTTCTAAAGCTGACAAATTCCCAACACTTTCCGGGATTTCTCCTATCAAATTTGTTTTATACATCCAAAGATTTCTCAATTTCTTCAACTTTGTGAAACTTGGTGGTATTTCTTGTGGTAAGAATGGGTTGAAGTTCAAATATAATTCTTCGAGATTGGAAAGATTGCCAATTTCTGACGGACTAGAACCGTTGAACAAGTTGGAAGAAAGCTGAAGACTTTTGAGTTCTGGGAAGCTCCCAATGGATGCAGGGATATCACCAGTGAAATTGTTGCCACTCAAGTTAAGAACCTGAAGCCGGGGCGAAAGCCGGTTAATGTCATCAGGAATTCTTCCGACAAGATAATTTTGTTGCAGGTCTAAATATTCGAGATTAGAACAGTTATAAAGAACTACAGGAAAGGATCCAGGGATGAAATTAAGGTGAAGATCAATGTAGGACAGGTTTTTAAGGTCACAAATAAATGTTGGGATTGTTTCACTAATGTTGTTATTGATGATCTCAAGTTTCGTAACCCGACCATCGGTGCACGTGATCTCAGGCCACGTGCAGTGGTCGGATGACGGAATCCAGTGAGTGATGCTGGTTAAACTGGACCAGTAGCTTTTGAGTTGAAGAAGAATGGTTTGTTCTTGAGCTGTAACATTTTGTGCATTGCCATGAAAAAAGGGTAAGGTGAAGAAGAAAAGAAAGGTGAAGAAATGGAGAGATTTCGACATATTTCGAGGTGGGTTTTTCATCTAATCTTCTGTTGATTTGGTGGTGGTATGTAGCAGATACTAGAGGTGTGGATAATGGAGAAGAAGGTGATACCAAGATTATAATGTGAAAACTGAAACAGGGAGGAAAGTGAGATGAGATACGGAGACAATGAAATGTGCACGTTTGTACATTGACGATTTAATTATTTTTATCCAAAGTATAACGAATATAAAGATAATAAATTATTTTGTTTCAATTTTTAAATGCAGTAATTTAACACCATATCCAAACAAATAAAATTACAAGTTCTAACCTTGTTGTCACTTAGACTAACATGACAAAGATGTGGACTAGGCGATAGCACAAGACTAATTGAATAAGCTACTATATTGTAAGGATTAAAATGAGGTTTTCAATAGATTTTGATGAAGATCGATTAAATGTGTGGTTTAAAAGTTGTGAGTTTGAATAAATATTTAATTTGATTTAATCGTTAATTTTAACTTTAAAATATAGATTTTAGTCCCTACCAAATAGGGACTAAGGTATATGTTTAATTCTCATTTGGTCAAATCCCGTGTATTAATGTATTGGCTACGCAACACTCGGTAACGAATATTTATGAAAACGCGGACTCATTTAATCTAGGGGTGGACAAAATAATCAGACCAAATCAAAAGCAAACTAAATCGACCGATTCAGTTCTGTTCGATTCTACAAAAAAATAAAATAAAAAATTAATGATTTTGATTTTTAAAACTGAGAACCATTTGATTCTGATTCTGGTTGAACCAAACTTAATATTTAAATTTTATTATTTGTTATATACATTTATTTTTACAAATTAGTGAATCACAATTCAAACAAAAAAAATTCAAAATTCAATTGAAAATGGGGACAAAACTGTCATTTAGCTTCAGTTTCTCATTTCACGATATGGAGACTAGAGATTCTAATTCATTTTGGAGATCTAGATTCTAATTCATTTCTCACTCTCCTTTTCAATTTATACACTGAATTTCATATAGAGACCAACAACTATCGCATGTCGTCTACCGTTACGCTCAGCCACCACCGTCGTATGAATTTTTGAAATTGAAGCCTCAACCTTGGATTCTTCTTCCTTAAAAGTTCTTTCGTTTTTCTCAAACAATAATGAAACTAGAACAAAACCAAACCAGAACCAAATAGTTCCATATTATATAAAAAAATCATTTGGTTTCATTATAGAAAAAAATTATTAGTTCATGGTTCAATTTGATTTTCTTGGAACCAGAACCAAATTGAATAATGTCCACCCCTAATTTAGCCCATGTTTGGTTTAGATAAAAATTAGATTTTTTTAATGATAAATATTAATAAAACTTGATGAAATATGTTGTTTAAAATTTGTGAGTCCTATGTGACCAAAATTAAGTATTTTAGTTGAAGCAAACAGAGCTTAATATCATCGTATTTGATGTTGACAATAAAGTTGTCCATCTTTTTTAATTCCGTGACTATGCCAATAGAAACCAGAAAGATGAAATGAAGAATTATGCTCCTTGTATATTATTTACATACAATTTGGATGACATTTTATAAGTGTTGGAGAAATCAATGATAAAATCGGGTGCCACATAGTACAATGTAAAATAAAATGTCAACTATAATATATGTGTAGCAAGATTGTAGAATGAATGCTGCAAGCGCTATAGTCAAATCCTACCACTCAATTCAACTAAAACCCACATAGTGGCCGAACCTCTACCTATTTATTTGAAAAACAAAATTCACAATCCAAATTTTTTTTTTTTGACAAGTAAGCTCACTTTTAATTTTTTTTTTATCGAAATATGAAGTGAAAGATTTACTCAGAAGTCGACGTGAAAATTCGACATCGACAAAGTCTTTTAGAAAATATTTGTTACTATCCCACGAGATGATACGTCCCTAATTATAAAATCAGATAGATGTTTCCAATTTGTTATGGTGTAAACTTGTACTTCGTGTAAAGTTGTTTTTATTATGGGATGTGCTTAGTGTACATAATATATGTACATAGGAGTGTCCATACCTCTCACATGAGGTGAGGTCCACATTTTTATGAGTCCCACCCCATGTGAGGGGTATAGACACCCTTATGTAGATATATTATGCACATGAAGAATTTTTTTTTTTTATTATTAAAATGTCACTTGTACACACTTTCTTGACATGGTGATTGACATTGTGTGTTGGCAAATGTTGATTGGATAAAAAATTTGTGAAAAATTTAAATTGTTCAATGATATTTTGTCACGTGGTATAATATAAAAAATGATGTACGAAATAATGCACATATAGCATGATTACAATTATGCTAGTTGTACATTATTGAGTTATTTTGTTGTTGACATTACTCCAATTTTGGGTGAAATTTGATTGAAAAATGTTGTGTTAAAATTAATGTATAAAAAATTATCACCTCACACAATGTCAAATTTATTGTCAAATTTGATATACATATAACAAAACTGTTGTAAATAAGGTTTTGCTGTGTACATCATGTACAAATAACAAAACCCCTGAGAATATCCCTAACACCTAAAAGGTTTTTTTATTTGTACATTCGGGGTTGACATCCAGTGTACAGCTCCCCCTCATAATATAATAGAGGAGGTCCACAATTTTTTATTGAACGTCAACTCCCGGACTGTACATCAGGATCTCACAAATAGCAAAACCAACAAAAAAAAATACAAGACCATTGACTATGAAACACGTAAGAAAGTTCAAACCAAATCGTTTATTCAAATTTGTACCAATTATTTGACTTTTCCTTTTCCTTCTCGAGACTAGATTTTAAATTTCAGTAATTTCTTTTCATATGTGGTTGGAACTAAGTTTCGGAAAATAAAAAAAAAAAGGATTTTTTAGAAAATTGAGCTCAAACATGGACTAAAAATAAAAATAATTTTTTTAAAATATTACCCATATATTTCGACTTCATATTAAATTTTCAGCCCCTATTTGGTGTGAATTAAAATCGGATTCTTTTGTAGATTTCGATAGAAATCGATTAAATGTGTAATTAAAAAATTGTGAGTCTCGTGAAATGTACAATTTATTCTCGTTAATTCTTTGTTTCGGGTCATAAACTGCATTCTAAAAGTACCAAACTATAATGGAAAAGAATCGTTCAAAAGGGACGCCTTTGTTGAACGGAAAGCCGTACGAATTTGGCCAATTAATGTATGACTTTGAAGTTTGAAAAATCTCACATGATTCTTAAATTCTATTAGGAAGATATAGCAAGAATATTGATAGTCATAGAATACGTTGAACTTTGAACTAGCTAAGGTACACGCCTTGCTCTACGCACATTCTTTAATGATATAGTGCTAATTAATTTTTTTAATTCATCTATAATATATTAAATATTACATGAATTGAGAATCTTTTTTTTTTTTTTTTTACGATTCTATCATTATTACAATTCAATTATTTTAATAATACTTTACTTTTTCATTTTAATATGTTTTTAATAATTTTAATAATATTTTACTTTTCGTTTTTTAATATGTATTTAATTTATTTAATCATTTGAATCATTTGAACAATATTATCATTAATTATTTTATCAACTATTTAGTTATGATAAATGTACATTTTACACATTCATTGCCTTACTTTTCGTTTTCAATATATATTTAATTTATTTAACTATATAAACAATTTTATCTTGAACTATTCTGTCAGCTATTAAGTTATGATCAATATACATTTGAAAGATTCATTCGACTTGATTGGAGAGTAAATTAAATTCGTTAAAAATGTTTTGAAAGAAAAGATGAATAATGTGAGAATCTTCTTCCAATTGATTTATTAAAAAATGTTAAGATATAAAGAAGGTAAATGGAAGACATAATGCATACCTATAATAAATAATTTCAATTGATATATTCACTGTATATTAAGTTAAGATGAAGAAAGAATGATATTCGTTGAATGTTCGATTCAGATAAAAAAGGTAATTGAAGGAACCATAGTTATTAGACCCAATTCGAACAACGACTTGGTCGAGGTACTGGGTCACGGGTAGTTCGAACCGGTGGGTTAGTGGCTGGACCGATGTGTCGGAGCTTAAAAATTCTAAAAGGTTTTTTAAAGTATAAAATTTTATTTGAGATAAAATTAAAGTTTTTGAATTATTTTTTATTAATTTTTTATATATTTTTAGATTATTTTGTTAAACATTCAATTCATTTTAATTAAACTTAGGACTATAATTTTTTTAAAAAATAAATAACAATAAACTGTTAGACTCTAGTGATTGGGTGCTACTTACCTTACTTTAAAGTCCAAGGTTCAAATCTTTTGAACGTCAAAAATTTAAGGATTTTTTTTTGAAATTTAGTCAAACCAGTAAATCGGGCCGGTTTAATATAAAAATCGCAGATTAACTCAGTCAACCGACGGGTCAACTCAATCAAACTGATTTGCATTTCTATCAAATTGTCCAACCCGACCCAGTTAGCGGTTCGAGCTATGGAAGGAATTGTTTTAATTAACTTTCTTAACTATTTAAATTGTTTTCATAGACTAATTTTTATTTTATTTGAATCATCAAATATTTTGTTTTATTTTCTAGCACATCAATATATGAAAATGAATGCTCCATTAAAGTGACGGCAGTTCGAAAGAGTTTGGTTGAATCTTATTCCAACAATGTTGGTAAATTTGATATTTTGAGGTTTATCTTAATTGACAAGCAGGTAATGCGTTTACTATAATGACTCTTTATTTCGTTATTACATTATATATGAGAAATAACATAGTATTTGATTTTTTAACAGGAATATAAAATTTAGGTCATGTTATTAAACATAAAAAGTTATTTAATAGAGAGACTTTCATTGATTAAAAAGTTTATTGTACATAAATAATTTGTATTGACTATTTTTTTTATGTTTACGTATCTTCAAATATTATATTTATAGCACTTATAAATTATTTCAGAATAACGTGAGTTCAAGAGTATTATAAAATTAAACTAAAACCAAATACATATGGCTTTTTTTTTTTTTTAATTAGGACATTCTTTTATTAGTTAGTACTTGTGAAGATTGGTCAAATGTTTTCAAATATATAAAAATTACTTAACGTATCATAAAAATAAAATATGTAACACTATTTTTATTAAGTTATGGAACTTAGTTATTGTATGTGGGTAAATATTGGTGAATCAAAGTAAATCAAACCAAAACCGAAGGCCCGTGTTTACACGATTTCCTTAAATCGAATTCGCCGCATCACCGAGGTGCAAAAGGTTTTGATCGGTGTTCAATTCTCAGGATACAATCGATTGTTGGTCTACGCTGCACAACATTAGCTGCCTACGAACTAGCCGTGTCTATCTCTCAAAGAACTTTAGCAAAGAAGAAAATGAATAAAAAATTGAAAGAAGAAGTTTGATGTTGGAATGATAGCTTGTATCTCTCTTGTGTTTCAACCAACTGAGAGCTCTTCTATTTATACTCATAGATGATGAGCGTGGTCATTAATTGACATTGAAGACTAGTTTTCATAAATTCTGAAACTGAAGTGGAAGGCTGAAACGCTGAAATTGATTTTCATACAAACAGATGGATGAAACTGATTTTCACTCAAACGGATGAACGGATGAAACTGATATGATTTTCATTTTCATTCAATATTTCCAACAATCCCCCACATGAATGTAAATCCGGAAACCAAAGACTAAAGAGAGAAAGAGAGAGTAAAGCGAATCAATCATGCATAGAATATGTAGCATTTAACTTGGAACCTTCCCTTGTGAAATGTATCGGGTATTACTAGCAAACCAGTGGATCTGATATCTTGAACAGTTTCGCTATTTGTGTAAACCAAGACGATAGACCTTAGAAAGGACCATTCTAGACACAACATAGTTCTCAATTTTGTGTTCGTTTTGGCTATGAACACGTCGCCTGGTTCTGCAAGTGTTTGTTTAAGGATGTAGCATTCTCAATCCTTATAGAAGCGGCCCCACTTCACACTCACATTGGTGACATCTTAACTTAATGTTTCACAACAACGCTTAAGGGTCATTAAAAGCGTAGCTTAACCTGCATCTTTCAATCATTGTGAACACCATAGGAATGAGCAGAAGGAGGACCTTCTCAGTGATTTACACAGATATATATGATTTAGTTGTCCCTTTGAACTTAGATCCTGAGATCTCCATTCAACTAGGTTGGGTTTCCGCCATGATACCTTTCAACGTCATAGGCTGTAAGCCCATTCCCCTCGATGCTTTTTCAATTAGCTCTCGAGTTAACCCTTTGGTTAGCGGATCCACAATATTATTCTTTGACTTCACGTAGTCCAGAGTGATAATGCCATGTGAGAGTAGTTGTCGAATGGTATTATGTCGTCTTCGAATATGTCGAGACTTACCATTGTACATATTGCTCTGTGCCTTGCCAATTACTGATTGATTATCGTAATAAACACAAATTGCAGGCATAGGCTTTGACCATCATGGAATATCCTTAACAAACTGGCAAAGCCACTCTGCTTCTTCAGTTGCTTTGTCCAAAGCGATGAACTCTGATTCCATTGTAGATCTTGAGATGCAAGTTTTTTTGGATGATTTCCAAGAGACAGCTGCACCACCAAGAGTGAAGACATATCCACTAGTAGATTTTGAATCTGACATATCTGATATCTAATTTGTATCAGCATACCCTTCGATTACTGCAGGGTATCTAGAATAATGCAGTCCAAAATTACGAGTGTACCTCAAATAATGTAACACCCTGAAAATGGTTCTCCATTGGATAGCACCTGGGTTACTCGTGTAGCGACTTAATCTGCTAACTGAGTATGCTATATCCGATCTCGTACAAGTCATTAAATACATTAAACTCCCAATTATCCGAGAATATTCTAACTGTGACACACCACCACCAGTGTTCTTAGATAAATGGAGACTCAAATCCACTGGAGTCTTGGTCACAGTGGTATCTGACTTGTTGAAATTGTCTAGTATCTTATCAATGTAATGAGATTGAGATAACACAAGTCCATTCAGTGTTCGAGTAATTTTTACTCCCAAAATGACTCCGCGAGACCCATTTCTTTCATGTCAAACTTTGAGTTTAACACATTCTTAGTGGCTTTGATATTCTTATCAGAGCTGCCGACAATGAGCATGTCATCGACGTACAGACACAATATGACATATCCATCATTAGCGTCCTTGACATATTCACACGTGTCGCACTCGTTGATTCGAAAACCACTAGAAAGCATAGCATTATCAAATTTCTCATGCCATTACTTCGGTGCTTGATTTAAACCATAAAGCGATTTAACCAGTCTGCAAACCTTCCTTTCTTGACCTGGAGCTAAAAACCCCTCTGGTTGCTCCATGTAGATTTCTTCATTCAAATCTCCATTTATGAAATTTGTTTTTACATCCATCTGATGTATTTCCAGATTTCGCAAAGTCGCAATATCAATTATCATCCGGATAGAAGTTATTCTCGATACAGGAGAAGAAGTGTCAAAGTAATCTAAGCCTTCTTTTTACTTATAACATTTGATTACTAGCCGAGCTTTATATTTATCAACGGAGCCATCCGCTTTCATCTTCTTCTTGAAGATCCACTTGTAGCCCAAAGGCTTACAGCCCGGTGGAAGATCTACTAGTTCCCAGGTATGATTCTGTAGGATATAATCGATTTCACTTTTGATGGCTTCTTTCCACAGATGACCATCTAGAGAAGATTTAGCTTCTTTATAGTTTTGAGGATCATTCTCCATCAAATATGTGAGAAAATCAAGGCCAAACGTTGTAGAAGTTTTGGTCATTTTGCTCCGTCTAGGCTCATCCTCACCTTCTTCAACTAGATCTTTACTGCTACCAGAAGCAGAAGATTCCATAGTCCGTTTAATAGGAGTTAACTATTTAGGATATTTACAAGGAAATATATTCTCAAAGAATTGTGCATTCCTAGACTCCATAATCGTGTTCGAATGAATATCAGGTACATTCGAATAATGTACAAGGAACCTATATGCACTACTATTTTGTGCATAACCAATGAACATACAGTCAACTGTCTTAGGTCCAATCTTGACCTTCTTAGGAGGAGGCACCGCGACCATCGCAAGACACCCCTACATTCGTAAGTATTTATACGAAGGTGTGCGGCCTGTCCAAAGTTCATACGGAGTCTTATCCATATTCTTTCTTAACACTTTATTCAAGATGTAATTTGCAGAAAGAATAGCTTCTCCTCACATGTTTTGTGGTAATCCAGAACTAATCAACATAGCATTCATCATTTCTTTTAACGTTTGATTCTTACGCTCAGCAATTCCGTTCTGCTGAGGTGAATAAGGTTAGAGGTGTCAATTCGGGTGGTCCGGCCGGGTCGGCCCGTCAACATATGAGCCCGGTAACAGCCTGCGTGAAAAAAGCCCGCCCGCTACGGGTTTCGGGTAGGCCCACAAATTTTGGACCACAAACCAGTTTCGCCCGCTAACCCATCCGGGTCGAGCCCATGCGAGTCACAGGTCGCGGTTTGTTCCGATTTGACCCGTATAATTGTATAAATAAAATTATAAAAATATAGAATTTTTCATATTTATAACAATACATATTTGTTTTTGTTAAATGTAAATTAAGAATTGAACAAAATGATAAATTCATATTTAAATCAAGAAATGTTTACATAGAATTTAAATTTAATGTTATATAAATTATTTATAACTTTACAAAGTTAAATTTAACTTAAACAAATAACAACTAAATGCATTTCTAATTACTATTATCAAATATTTACAGTATAAGTACATTTCAACTAGGTTGACTCTTACTTTTATTATAAGTTATAGTTTAAGTACATCCCAACTAGGTAGACTCTCTCCCCCCCTTTTTTCAAATTTAAAAAGAAAGAAAAAAAATTTCACGGGCCAGCGGGTTAACCGCGGCTCGTGAAGGTGCAACTAGCGAAACCCGCGGGTCACACTTCCTTGACCCGTGAACCGCCTATTCGGGTCACGGGTCGGCCTGTGGTCTCGGGTCAATCCGGGCCGATTTTCACGGCTTTAGCCAGCCCGTCCGTTTTGGACACCTCTAAATAAGGTGCAGTAGTTTGGTGAATTATTCTATGTTTAGCACAAAATTCACCAAATTATGATTTATATTCACCACCACGATTACTCCATAGCACCTTTATTTTCTTGCTAAGTTAATTTTCAACTTCATTCTTATAAAGAATGAATTTATCGATAGCTTTATCTTTGCTTTTAAGTAAGTACACATAACAATATCTCGTGCTATCGTCGATACAAGTAATAAAGTACTTATTGCTGCCTCGCGTTTGGACAAACTTCAAGTCACACACATCACTGTGGACTAGTTCCATTGGCTCGGTACTTCTTTCAATACTATGAAACGAAGACCTAGTTAGCTTAGCCTCAACGCAAGTTTCACATTTATGATTTGAATCAATTTGAAACCTACGCAAGTATTTTAGTTTGCTTAGTCTACGTAATGCATTATAATTTATATGACCTAATCTACCATGCCACAGATTAGGAGACTCAAGCAAGTAAACAGAAGGATTTTTCTCATTATTCATAATAGTTGGGGTTACAGTAATTACATTTAATTTAAACGGCCATAAGTCATATAGCCTTTCCCAACATAAACTCCTATTTTGGTAATCACCAGCTTATCCGCCTCAAAGACCATAAGGAGAGACCCAGAAACTAGATTCTTGCGAATCTCTTGCATGTACAGCACATTAGTCAGAGTAAGCTCTCTGCCAGATGTCATCTTCAGAATCACCTTACCTTTACCAAACACTTCAAAAGTTGCAGAGTTTCCCATAAACAACTTTTCACCATTTGTAACTGGTACAAAAGTAGTGAACATGCTCATGTTGGAGCAAACATAAGTGGCTCCAGTGTCTAGCCACCACTCCTTAGGGTTAGACCCCACTAGGTTAACCTCACTAATCACCGTCGTAAGGTTTAGGTCAGACTTGTCATCTAAGAGATGATCTCTCTCATTTCCAACCATATTAGCCTGAGGGCGTTGCTTGTTATCCCTCCGCGGCTGATGGTAATCTGCTGATCGATGCCCAACTTTGTCACAATTGAAGCACTTTCCATTGAACTGGAACTTAGGCTTCTTTCCTACCCCACTGGTAGGCTTCAACTGAGACCCTTTCGTGATCTGCTTTTTATCTTTCCAACTTTCTTTACCCTGCTTAGCTTTAAAGGATTGACCTTTCTTAGTACCAGAACTTTAGCCGTATTTCAAGACATTAGCCTTCTCAGAGTAAGAATTCCCTGACTTACGTTCAGCTTTTTTGTTATCCTCCTCGATGGCCAGCTTGATAATTAAATCATTGAAAGACATCTCTTTTCTCTTATGCTGCAAATAGCTTTTGAAAGCCTTCCACTGAGGAGGTAGCTAGTGAATAGCAGTAGCCACCTGTAGAGATTCTGACATAGTCAGGCCCTTGGCATGCATTTCTTGCAAAATAACTTGATGCTCCTGCACTTGGCTCACCACTGAACGTGAATTAACCATTTCGAAGTCTATGCACCGACTAGCCAAGAATTTCTTAGACCCAGTATCCTCAATCTGTACTTCTTTTCTAAGGACTCCCAAAGCTCCTTAGCAAACTTCTTTACCACATACACGTGATATAGAGAATTTTGTAGTCCATCCAAGACATAATTGCGACAAAAAAATCAGCACTTTTCCATGCATCCCAAGCCACACACCTATGCATATCAGTGTCTTTTTCAGCCATGACAGGGGCATCGAAAGGCCCAAAGTAATAAGATAAAAAATCATCTTATTCTACCATGTCTTAAAATAAGTGCCAGCAAACTTATTCGATCGAATTGCATGATTCACCGGAAATAGAGCCGAAAACAATGGTAAAGGTACCAAAGTTGCAGCCCTAGGTACTGGCAAAGGTATTGTGCCAAACTGGATTGCCGAGTCTGCAGCCGTAGGCAAAGTGGGGTTCACTCCAACACGAGAAATCCCGCCACCAATTGTCCCATCAACAGGAAGAATGCCAATCGAGGTCACCACAGGGTTAACAGCGATCATTGCGGGATTTGGTACACCGGTACCAACAGTGTTGTTTCCGTTGTTCACATCGTCATTTCCATGTCACGCCATTTAACCTTAAAGAACGACAACAAAAGGTTTAGAATGATAATGAGTTTGTAAACTAGAGATGGATTCAAGATCTATGTAACTAATTTTTAAAAAAAAATACGGAATTTAAATGTGAGAGTAAATTATTTAGTCAAATTTCTAACAACTTAACAAATATTTAAACATGAATTAAAAAATCATTAACAAATGATTAAAATCAATCATTAAAAGAAAAGGTAAACAATGATGAGGCAATCATGGTAGTAATTGTAAAATAATTCACTAATTATTACCAATGATTGTAAAACCATGTTTGGTGATAACACCATGCAAAACCAATAATTTAACCATGCAAAACCACCTTTTTTTTTGAAAACGTGCAAAGACGAATTTCTTACAATTGTTTTTCTTCCAATCTTTATCGATTCAAAATCTACCTTAATGTACTTTATACAAATGATGAACGGAACTGAGGAAAGCATGAACTAGGGAGAAAAAAATTAACACGAATTGAATTTTCTTTTTCCAGAAACCGACGAACAAGGAAATTCACAGAAACTGATTTTTTTTTCTTCCATAAACGATGAACAGAAAGAATTTGATCCACCAAACGAATTCGATTTAAGCTTGTGGGTAAATATTGGAGAATCAAAGTAAATCAAACTAAAACCGAAGGCCCGTGTTTACACGATTTTCTTAAATCGAATTTGTCGCCTCACCGGGGTGTAAGAGGTTTTGATCGGTGTTCGATTCTCAGGATACAATCGGTTGTCGGTCCACGCTGCACAACGTTAACCACCTACAAACTAGCTGTGTCTATCTCTCAAAGAACTTTATCAAAGAAGAAAAGGAATAAAAAACCAAAAGAAGAAGTTTGATGTTGGAATGATAGCTTGTATCTCTCTTGTGTTTCAACCAACCGAGAGCTCTTCTATTTATACCCATAGATGAGGAGCGTGGTCATTAATTGACATTGAAGACTGATTTTCATAAATTCTAAAACTGAAGTGGAAGGCTGAAACGTTGAAACTGATTTTCATACAAACGGATGGATGAAACTGATTTTCATTCAAACGGATGAACGGATGAAACTGATCTGATTTTCATTTTCATTCAATATTTCCAACAATTGTAGTTGTAAGGAGTTTGGACGTGGATCAAAAATAAGGAGTCGTCATTAGAATTTTAAAAGAGTAATACTATTTAGCACCACTAGTGTTTAACACTGGTTTTAGTGATAGCACTAGTAACATTAAATTCTAAGTTCAATTAAATACAAAGAATTATGACCCATTTAATATAACATATAATATGCCTAAACGGGTGTTCAACACCCTAACGTTAAATAACATTATTCTTTACAAAATCATCAATAAAAGAAGAGAGAAATTAGAGAACAGAATGTTTGATTTTCTCTTAAAAAATTCTTGTCATCATAGTGAATTACTGCAGCGACGAAAGATGACATAGTCTCACATTGAAGCGAACCTTTATAAACCTTGCATATTCTTTTGTGTATTTTTCCTTATTGTAATTATATTGTTCTCGATGGTATAGAAATATAATTTCTAATTCTCAACAATTTTGAAATTTATTTGACAAAAGAATTATGTTACTTGTATATTATTTATTTACAACTTGGATGACATTTGAATAGATGACAAAATCAAAGTTATCGATTGTTTTAAATATTGGAGAAATCAATAGTAAAATTGTGTGCTACATGGCACAACGTAAAGTGGAATGTCAATTAGAATTTATGTATAGCAACATTGTTGACAAAATGGATTGAGGTGCATAGTGCATAAAATGTCAATGATGGAAATGCTCACAGTTGTGGAAATTGATACTTTGGAACTATATATGTATATCCTCCTTTACCTTAAAAGAGGGGATCCCAAATTTACTGTTCATTTGAATCCTCATTTTCACACTACTATAGCCGGTTATATTGAATACAAAATATCCCAGCCATAATTTTTGACTAAATGGGAATGAGACAGTGGTCACTGTAGCTGCTAGTGAAATTATAATGTCTCATGCAAAAAGATCATTATAAATGGAAAGAAAGTGAGGCGGTGGTGGCGGTATGAATAAAACAAATCTTCATTTCTCTTCTTCATCTATTCATCCCAGACAAATTAAATTAATGTAGCAAGTTATGTTGAATACAAAATATCCCAGCCACATGACTAAATGGGAATGAGGCGGTGGTCACTGTATCTGCTGGTGAAATTATAATGTCTCATGCAAAAAGATAATTATAAATGGAAAGAAAGTGAGGCGGTGGTGGCGGTATGAATAAAACAAATCTTCATTTCTCTTCTTCATTCAATCCACACGACCTGGCAAGAAAATTTAATAAGAATTCATCTGGTGCTGCATCTGAAGAGGTGGTTAGATCTTGTTACAATGCAAAGTTTTTCCAGTAATTTTGTTTCAGTTTCCCATTACATTTTTATTACTTACCTTTCAGAATTTTTAAATGTTCTATATACCCTTCTTGTCCCTGAACTTTGCACTCCCATTCAGTTTTATTGCTATGAGAAGAACATCTTCACTGCTTCATGATTGAGTTTCTGCTTGATTCTTGAAGTGTTCTTTATTAGATTCTCTTATTTAATTGTATGCACTTTACTAATGTAATTGCACCGTTTTCAGGTTTTTACTTTCGATTCTCCGAGCAAAAAAAATTTCAATTCAATTTCTTTTAGATAGAGAGAGACAGAGAATTCAAGGTTTTCTATTTTCCCATAAGGTTCTCTATTATTACTGCAGTTTTTTTTCCCCAGTTATTACTACCGTCATGATTGTGTTCGAGATACAATTGTTATCCAAGCATTGCAATTTATATTTTGTAAAATATCTTGTTCCTCATGTATTCATATTTGGAATCTTGGTTTATGATATTTAGTTAATTCTGTTATGATTTTATTTAATTGGAATAAGAAAGTGTTGTAATTGCATGAATGTTTCGTTGGAATTTTTTTGTTTGTACATACAGAAAGGGAATCAAATTTAATTGTTTCGTGCAGCTAGAGAAGAAGAAGAAGAAAAAAAAAACAATTCCGCAAACAAAAGTGAGTTTATGTTGATATTTGAAATTTTGGTTTATGATATTTAGTTATTTCTAATGTTTACCCTTTTGTTTTGAGGAAAATGTTTCACAAATGAACAGTTAATAATGGGGATAAAATGGAAAACAAATTAATTGGTGTGGATAAAATGGGAATGTAAAATGCTTCAAAAATGAATTGTACCCGACGGAAAGAGGAACCAAAAAAACCCTATCTACTTTGGAAAGGAAGAGAAGCAAAAAAAAAAAAATTGCTCCGCACAGTGCGGAGCAATTGCTCCAAAGCCATTGGAGGAAATTGCTCCAAAGAGTTTGGAGCATTTGCTCCAAAGCCTTTGGAGCAAATTGCTCCAAAGACTCCAAACAGTGCGGAGCATTTGCTCCGCACTCTACGAAGACTTCAAATTTAAAAAATAAAAAAAAAATTTTTGCTTTTTGTTTCTTGCATTTAAGTCATCGGGGTAATTGTGCTTAAAGTCCTTAAACTTTAATCTTGTACTTTTTAGTCCTTATATTTTCCATTTTCTATCAATTTCATCCTTAAAAAATTGCAACCCTAGGTCCTTAAACTTTCGACACTTGTACAATTCGATCCCCGAAGTCATATTTTTATGCAACTTTGGTGCTTTTTTTAGTATTTCGACCATAACTTTTGATACGGTTATCAGAATCGCGCTCATGGCCCCAATTCAGAAACGTCTACTCGGTGCGCACGTCGGGGCCACCAAGCTTAGCTGGGTGGGAGTCGTTCTCGATGCCAAAATCCGTCATTTTCTCTTCCAAATCTTCAATTTAAGTCATTTTCCCTTGCGTGCCGCTAAATTAACACAATTATAATATAATAAACAATAATTACTTACCTCAATTAGGAGATTAAAAATCACAATTAGGAGAAAAAATATACATAATTAGCGTAATTTTTTTTTTTTACAATTTTTTACTTCATTTCAAACATACATAAAATCAGAATTTCTTCTTATTTCCTTTTTTACCCCTTTATCGCTCCAATGCCTCTCCACTACATTATATACATATACCTTTCATAACATTCAACATCTTGCATGCAGTTTGTACTCTATAGGCATCTCTCGACTCTTAAGTTCGAAAATTTATTATATTATAATACAACAATGAATTTGCCTTTGATGTCTTCCCATTCTACACAGCACAGTTGGAATCTTCAAGTAGCCATATGTACAATGTTCATTGTGAAGCAGCCAAGTTATAGAGTACGGAATAATTGAAGCAGCCACATACCAAAGTCAATTGCTCAAAGGCTATTATTTTAACATTTATCCTTTGTAATATTCGATAATTTTGTTAGCGTGTAAATTGAAATCAAATTGAGATGGTACAATGTTGTTTGAGTCTTCATCTACACCTTTATAAATATGTTATTTGCTACTGCCGTAGCTTATTTAAAGTAGTAGATGTTGACATTAATGAAGTACAATAACCATCATTTTGAGTCCAGATTGATGTCAAACTGCGGTATGCATGAAACAAATACTTGTTTGTGGACTGGTTGTTGTGATTATCTTGGGTGTTTATTCGTCGAATTATTCTCACCTGCATAGATTAACGATATCAATGTTAATTCATTCATTCTTCATTTAAGTTTGATTACAAATTACATGAAAAATCCATATTTACAGTAAAATTGAAATTCAATGTTGGAGTAAAAGCAAATTATGCCCGACACCAAGGGAGCACTTAAGATATGAGATCGACAACATCCAAATTTACATAAATGAAATTTTAATAATGTTGACATTAAAACATAATTGAAATTCAATATAATACCAATGATTCAATTGGAATGATTTAAATAGCCCATATCTAACATTCAAAATGTAATTCATGATAATTTAACATAATTTTACATATTTAACACACTAACATAACCTTCAAAATAACCCAGCCCGTGCATCGCACGGGCAAAAACTAGTATCTATTAAAAGAGAGTATTTGAAGAAGTGGAAGATTAATTGTTTGAAAATGATACAATCTTCTAGTTTAATCACAACTATTAAATGCCTCGACACTTGTTTATCTTGTACCCTTAAGCTCAACACACCCTTCTTTACATCCATTAGTGACCTTTTAGTTGCTGTAGTGGTCAACCCAATATTAACTGAACTTTGCTCTCTTTTTCCATATCCACGACGAAGAAGTCTACTGGAAAGAAGAATTTATCCACTTTTATAAAAACATCTTCGACTATTCTAAATAGAAATTTTATTAATTTGTCTGCCGGTTGAAGTGAAACTACAGTTGGATTTGGCTCTCCCAAACCTAATTTTTTTTTTTTGAAAATCGACAAAAGCATTAAATTAATGCTAGCATATAAATCACACAAAGTTCTATCAAATGTTACTTTATTAATGACACGAGTGGTCGAAAAATCCCCTGAATCTTTAAGCTTCAGCATCAGCTAATGCCATAAAATTGAATTGCATTCCTATGTCAATGCTATTGTTACAAACTCTTTTAAGTTTCCTCTCTGTAGACAACATCTCTTTCATGAACTTGAGATAGATGAACATCTGAGTTAGAGTATCATTATACCATCCCATTCATCTAGAATGACTCATTATTTTGGCGTCTGTCGGACGAAGTTAGGCGTTGAATTGAACCTACACTTTCAGTTTCTCCGGTTTCTGGACATTCATCACCACTTGAATCCAATTCGCCGACTTCTTTAGTGTTATAATTGTATTCTACAAAATTATCATTTAGAGTCTAAATTTCCTTATGATACTCCTCCTGGAGTTCAGGCTCAGAGGAGAAATACTGACTCTTCATGAAAAATAACTTCCATTGTGATAAATATTTGTCGAGTTGGAGGGTGATAACATCGGTACCCTTTTTATTGGTAGCATACCTTACAAAAACACATCGCAACTCTCGAGGAGTCAACTTATTTCATTGATGTTTATGGAGGTGCATAAATACTACACAACCAAATACATGAGGTGGTAAGTTTGGGACGACTTGGGCAACAACTACATCAAAAGAGCTTGGAGCGGTGTCTGGTAGTCAATGGAGCTGGATGGTACTCGGTTGATTAAATATGCTGCAGAACATAGTGCTTTTCCCCAATAGGATAATTGCATATGGGTTTCTATCAGTGATCATTGAACAACTTCCAACAAATGCCGATTTTTACCTTCCACAACCCCATTTTGTTAAGGTGTATTGGAACAAGTAGTTTGATAAATAATTTCTTGTACTTCCAAATACTACTGAACTTGCAAACTCTAGTATTCTCCACCATTGTCACTGCGGGAACCTGAACTTGTGCATCATACTGTATTTTAACTACTTTATGACACTTTTGAAATAATGAGTCACTTCTCATTTGGACATTATCAAGTACAACCAGGGTCATCTTGGTACAATCATCAATAAAAGTAACATACCAACGTCAACTTCCAACAAATGCCGATTTTTATGTTCCACAACCTCATTTTGTTGAAGTGTATTGGCACAAATAGTTTGATGAATAATTCCGTGTGCTTCCAAATATTGTTGAACGTGCAACGTCTGATATTCTCCACCATTGTCACTACGGGGACCTGAACTTGTGCATTATACTGTATTTTAAACACTTTATGAAACTTTTGAAATAATGAGCCACTTCTCATTTCAATGTTATCAAGTACAACCAGGTCATCCTGGTACAATCATCAATAAAGTAACATACTAACACGAATCGCCTAAAGTAGCCACTTTAGATGGACCTCAGGCATCAGAATATATAACCATAAAGAGGTGTGGACATTTATTCAAACATAACGGAAATGAAATTTGATGGCTCTTTGCCCATTCACAAACATCACGTCGAAAACTAGAAACATCAAATTTTGCAAATAGACTAAGTCCCTGTTTGAGCTACACTAAAATTTTCATTTTCATTCTTCTACTCATTTTCAACCACACATTTTTCAATAAAATTATATTTTTCATCACATCAATAATTTTTTATTCTCCTTCAACCACACATTCTCTATCAATCTACTATTTCAAAATATATTCTTCCAAAATAATGTGACTCAAACACACCCTAAACAATTTTTCTTTTAGATAACCAAAAGAAGCATGTCCTAGATGTCGAAGCCATAGCCAAATCTCATATTTCTTCTTCTCCCCATCAAAGCAATCCACTGTCAAAGCTAGACGTAACCCATTTGAAGTCATTGGCAACATTCCAAGTAATATAACTTTCCCCTTTTAATAGCATAACCAATCGTTTGCCTTGTTTGGATGTCCTTAAAAATACAAAATTTAGGCCAAAAAATTATGACACGTGATAAAGCGGTGGTTATATGAGAAATCGAGAACAGATTATAGTCTGATGGAACAACTAAAACATAATCTAAACTCAAAGTATTAGCGAGAGTCAGAGATCCTTCCCCAATAACATGGGTCGAAGTACCATTAGCAGTAGATACAAATTTTTGTAAGGATGGTTTAAGGGTGGAGACCTGTCTAGGCTCAAATGTCATATGATCTTTAGCATCAGAATCAATTATCCATGCACTAATAGAAATAGGTGTAGAAATAATTAAATCTTTACCATCATTATTTGCAGCTATGACCACTGTCGAGGCCTTTTCAGCGACATCATATTCTGGCTTTGCTTCTGCAACCGTTGCTAGTGGAGGCATTCTTGGAATTCTTCTTCTTGGAGAACGACTATGATCCTACCATTCTAGATATCCTACAACTTTGAAACGACGACTATTGGTATGTCCAATTTGATTGCAATTGGTGCATTTGTAGATGGTCTTTTCAGAACCAATTATGGTCTTAGAATGACTGGACACAATTCTATCCTGCCAATTTTGAGTAGAACAGTTTCAAGCCACCATGGCGGAAGCTTTTGAATTTTCTGGAGTCTCCTAAATTGTTAATTAAATGTATGGTTGAAAAGTTGATAAAAACTATGAATCCTATGAAATGCTAATGAAATATGTGGTTGAAAAAATAATTGATTTAGGTCCTTAAAAAAAAATGGAAAATAAAAGTTCAAGAGACAATGGGTTATTTATGCATTAAAGATGAATAATGGCTCCGGATGTGTGTTCTAGTAATATAAAAGTGGATAAATGTGAAAAATGGTGTTTCTGGCGAGCCTTCTTCTATAGGGACAGTGATTGACTCAAAAAACAAATTAAATGGACACTAAGATATAGTTTGGTATGGGCACTAAATTTTTCACGTCGACACAATGGATTTGCAGAAATTTTGATGGCTTGGGAACGTCGGAATCTTATATGGTGATGGCAAATTTGTAACAGTTTCGTTCGGGTTTCAATTTTGAACTACAAAAATATTTGATGTTTGAACCTTCCAATATTTCAGAGATTCGAACTTTTGAATTTCTTTTAAAGTTTCAATGGTGGGTGGCTCTGATACCATCTTGTAAATGGTATTTCGATATTTTCATTGAATATGGAGATTACAATTTATAGTGTACAAACCCTAGTAAAAAAAACTAATATTACACAAAATCAGCATACTAATTATCCTTAAATTAGGGAATTCTTACAACTATACAAACACTAATTTTAGGTAAAAAAAATCTCAAAGAGAAAGCACTGATTCATTCCTGAGTTTCGAAGTTCGTGCAAGGAGAAAGTATTTTGATAAGAATTTTTTGGAAATGTTGTCCCAGGTTTTCAGTCTAGTGTCCCTGGAGGATATGAAAAAATCAGTCTTTTACTTTGTCATTCAATGAGAATGAAAATAATCTGAGGTGAATAGATACTCCATTGATCTTGAACGTGTTGCATATCCCCAAAATTTGTGTAAGTGCTCATATGAATCTTCACAAGGGTATGTTTGTTCGATCTTCAAATAAAAAGGAGCCAAATCCATGGCAGTTGCCCGTATCATGAACTAAACGCAAGAACCTCAAAGAACAAAAATAGAACAAGGAAAAATAGTTCAAATTAAGGCTAAAATTGGTGAATTGAGATCTGCTGTCCAATTGTTGTTGTTCGCTCAATTGATTATTTATACATCATTTTAAATTAACATGTCCTAAAATGATGCGTCAATAATTAATTGGTGAATAACAAATTGAACAACTCAAAATTGATTGGCATGGACGTCCATAAAAATACAATCACTGACACTAGTCTCAAAAACTTGTTCATTGATTTTGCAAGTGTACGAATTGTGACAAATAATATATGATGAATGAAGCATCCTCATTCGAAATTATCTCAATGACCGCACAAACAGAAGAGGTGCGACTCTACCTTCTTCACAAGCCACTGATTTTACTACATTGATCTAGACAATCAAATCCCCTCTCGGTCTCATTGCCACCCACATTTCAATTTAGTGTTTATTTGAGAAAACTAAAAAAAAGTTAATATCAAAATTAACAGTTAATTTTAATCATACATTTCATAGGATTCACAATTTTTATCAACTTTTCAACCATACATTTTATGAACATTTATCAAACTCCGCCAAATTTTTAATTAAAAGCTTTATCAAACAACTCCTTGATCATTGGCCAAATAATCAAATGATTAAACACAATGGTAAAAATGATACTCAAAATTAAATAATAAGTCAACACTTGCTAATTGAAATGAAGGATCCAGACTAGGTTTCATCTCAAGTCCTAACTACGAGTTTAATTAAACATCATTGACAGCTCAATTGTTAGTCGATGTCAATGTTTAGATAGTTGATGTCAAATTTGGAGTAGGTGCCAATAGTGGCTAAAGAAGTAACCAATTATGTTGTACTGTTTAACTTTTAAGACTAAATGGGTCACAATGATACTTTCATGATCAATATGAAATTTTGAGAGAACTTTCATGATCAATTTGAAAGAGAAACAAAATATTGCGACGATGTTACAATCTCAGCATAAAATGTGCCATTTCTGCTCTTTGTTTCTATTTGGGAAATTAGTTGAGATGGCCATACCTCAATATCATTTTGTTCAAAAGACCTTTGACTAATTTCTTAAAAATAAAAGAAATTTGAATTATTTAAAAATCTAGAAGTCCACTTTACTCTTCCCTTATATAACCAAATGATAAGGATTTTGGCTTTCCCCTTCATTTACTCACGTAAATCATTCTTCCCCAAATTCACAATTGCAAAATCAAAACTTATTCTTCTTCAAATTCCCAAACACTTCTCATTCAAATCAAAAACAATATCTTCTCATTTTTTTTCTTTTGAGGCCAAAGATTGTGCAGAGTTTTAAAGTGAACAATTTTGTTTGTCAAGGGTTGATGTTCGAACTTTAGCTTTGGTTTTTCCAAAAAAGCAACGAGCTCATAGTTAGAAAAAATCCATGTAAGTTTTCAAACCAGCAATGAGTTCTATGTATGGTGTTCAAAATGTATTCAATTTCATATGTGCATATTTTTCTTCTTTTTCTTCTTGTCGAATCCATCTATTGAGTTTTTAAGTTTGTTGATTTGGACTCTATGAAATTCTATTCAAGATTATATTTTTTTTGCTATAAATATTATTTCCGTAACTTTTATTCGAGTTCGCTTTGAAATATTTGCATTGAAAATTCATATTGGACCTTGATGGTTTTGGAGTTTTGATTCATAACCTAATGAGTTCTTGATGAGTTTCATAACCTGTTTATTTTCTTAATTATGTGATTTTGTATGTTTTATATATATACTGTTATTTGGTTCTATTAAGGGAAAAACGAATTCGTTGAAAATCTTGTAGTTATTTGTAGTTTAATTACTTCATGAATCTAATATTTGTAATTGTTCTATCTGTTTTATTATTTCTGAAATTTGTTGAAGATTAATGTTTTATTACCAAACTTAGTAGGTTGCTATTTAAGTCCAGGTTCAGTTTGTCTTGTGTTCTATCTTCATAAAGCATGTTTGTTTGTTTTACAATAGATTTGGGCATTTAAAGCGATTTCAACTTTGGGAATGAAGCTTGCTACGAAATATCCGACTGCAATTCCAATAATGGTTGCTTGGAAAATGTCGAAGAAGTTAACGTCCGTCGCCATTGATAATGTGTTGAAATCGAAAGAGATAAATTGCCTCTTTTTTATTTTATTTAATAGGGATAAATTGTGAAATTATCTTAGCGAATGACTAATGGTTTGCATGATTTAATATTTGCAGTTGGAGGTTAATTCTACATTGATTTCCATTGAAGCCGAACTCGAGGAGGTCTATGGGAAAGAGTTGACCCCAACTGTGGAAGAAGATGAGAATGCTTCGTATCTTTATGAAAGAGATGAGGATGAGAATGCTTCGTACCATTAAGAACTTGATTGTGATTTAGATATTAAGACTGCTAAAACTTCTAGTATTTTATTCTATTTCAATGTCAAATTTTAAGTTATGCTCACTCTTATTATTTCATGATATTATTTTAATTTTATCTCTACTTTATTTAATATTATAAATAATGGAGATAATATTTTTTCTTATTTTAAATTCATTATCTTATCTCATTGACCGAAATATGGTTGAGATAATGATAAGATTTTATTATTTTTAAAATTCGAAGTTCAAGTGAATTAGACTCTCAAAGTATGGTGGTCCCTATAAATAGGTATAATATGTTTCCTTTTCAAATACAATCACTTCTCTGTGAAAATACACACAAACATGAATATATTATATTTATTAGTACGTTGGTCAAGGGTTGAAGGCACAAATACATTCCAGTATTTCTCTTATCACTTCCACAAGATATTAGTAAATGTATAAGTATTTTATAGGATTATATGTATCCCTTCGATTTTTGGAACATTGATTATGAGATCCTTTATGTATGTTTGTTTGGACTGGAGTATAGAGCGCTACGCACGAAAATTCTATTTACTTATATGCTTATTGAGATTTTATCTCACCCCCTCCTTATACTAATATATCCATTTTGGGAAATTAATGGTTCGTCACTGGCAGAGAGAGGGGTGGGCTGTAGCCTACCCCAGCCCAAGCCAGATTCTATTAAAAAAAAATTGGTTATAGCCCATTTTTTTTTACTGTCCTACTCAGTAGCCCCCTGTACCATTGAATTCTGGCTCCGCCCCTGTGGTTCGTGGCAATCAACACATGAGAAAGCTGTCGAAGTGACAAGTGAAAAGAGACCAACCAAGCTTACTTTTATTGATTTAAGAACTTGATTGTGATTTAGATACTAAAACTGCTAAAACTTATAGTATTTTTTTCTATTTCAATGTAAAATTTTAAGTTATGCTTACTCGTATTATTTCATGATATTATTTAATAAAATTTCAAGTTTTCAAAAGTGAAATATGGTGTTCAAGATACAATCTTAGTGACACTAGAATTTTTAGAACTCGAGTCATCACAGAAGTTGTTCATGGTGCTCAGACCATCCTTTTTATACCCCCATTTTCTACAAATTTGAAGTCAAGATTTTATTTCAAAGTCAAATGTGGAATTTGTCGGAGTCATAGTCAAAATGGAACTTATATGAGGCAAATTATTTTCTTGGGGTTTGTTTTGCAATGGATATTAATTGAAAGCTTCAATGGGATTAAATTAGAAGTTAGGGAGTTACTTAATTAGGTTTGGAAGTAAAAGATTTAAGTATTATTTGGTTTGGAAGATGAGGGACCTCTAGTGTAAATATCCACTAATTTAACAATTAAACCCATTTTCCATCCCATTGACACCACCACACGCACCAGAGAAGACAAAGACCGAGAAAGGAAGAAGAAAAATGGGGGGAGGGAGGAGGGGGAAACATTTATTGGTCAAAGGAGGCCATACAATCAAAGTATAATTATAGTTGCCTTGGTGATGGGTCCAGTGCCAAGCTAACACTTATCATCGGCGCACGTCATGTCCTGAGTCTAGTAAGAAGTTTTGGGTCGGGTCGTGACAAGTTGGTATCAGAGCATGGTTTAAGAGTCTATGGGATATGCTATATTTATTCTGATTTTTCAACATGTTATGCATATTGTAGGTTTAAGATACATAGCGGCAGAGCAGACAGACATCAAAACCCAGCACCTGAAAATCCAAATGCCCCTATAGAAGAAGATGTTGTTGAGGCAACTGTTCACCAGACACAGGGTAATATGGTTGGTAATAATCCCCTATTCGACAGACTCGCTACAGCCAATGCCTCTATTCTTCCCAACCCAGATAGAGATACTAGCATCGATAGGGCAATTAAACTCGATGCTAAACATTTTATGGGTACTACTAACCTTGCTGATGCTGAGGAATGGATGAGGACTTTAGAAAGTATTTTTGATGTTATGGGCTGTTCCGAGGAAAAGAAACTACGCCTTGCTACTTTGTTATAGAAAGGTATAGCAGCTGATTGGTGGTTTGCTTTTAGAAGTAGGTATTGTGATGCCAATGACATCACGTGGGCTATTTTTAGAGATGCTTTCTTTGAGACCTACTGTCCTCTTTCGTACAAGAATGTCAAGCAAAATGTGTTCTTGAGGCAACTCAAGGTTTAATGACTATTTCTGAATATCATACCAAGTTTGTGGAACTCTCGAGGTATGCACTGGTTTTAGTAAATGATGAGAATGACAAATGCAGATGATTTGAAGAGAACTTGAGGCCTGATATTAAGACAATGGTGACGGGGCAGGGACATGCCAGATTTGGTCTACTAGTAGAGGTGACCTTGAGAGTCCAGACAGCATTACAAGCAGGACAAAGTCAGGGGGTTCAATTGGCTATTCAGGGAAATCAAAGTCAAACAGGAACCTCTAGTAGACGGCAAAAAAAGAACAGAGGAAGATTTTGGGCTAGTGTTACTCATACTAGGAGTTTCAAGTCGAAATCTCAGAGTTCTGGATCTAGCCAAGGATCCGGTCGTAGTCAGAGCTCCATCTGCCAGCCAGTGCACTGTCAGTCTCCTGTTCAGAGGTCCATGGCCTTGAGACCTTTCGATGGCCTTAGTAGTACTCGGTATCTGCCTTGTCAGAATTGCGAAAGACCCCATCTTGGTGGGTGCCTTAAGGGTGCTAGTTGATGCTTTGTGTTCACAGGAAGGACATTTAAGGAGAGAGTGTCCAGTTTGCTTTCAGCAAGGTGGTACAACACAGGGGATATCTTTACAGTCTGGTGTTGGTATTTCTAGACAGAATCAGAACTATGATAGGTTAGTAGGTAAAGCAGGTACTACTAGTGCTACTCAGTCTGATGTTGCGGACAGCAATGGTAGTAGACAGAAAGGCCAGGTATGACGTCCCAGGGCTCAATGGAGAGTTTTTGCTGTGACTCAGCATGATGCCGATGATTCACTAGATATGGTCATGGGTACGTTACTTATTTTTGGTAGAAATGCTCATTCTTTAATTGATTCGGGTAATACACATTCCTTTATTTCTCATACACTTTCTAGCCATGCTGATCGGATATCTGAGCCTTTAGACAGTGAATTGGTAGTAGCGACTCCCGTAGGGGATTCACTTTTAGCTAGTCGAGTATATAAAGATTGTAGGATTAGAGTAAACAGCCATGAGTTGAAAGTATATCTAATTCCACTCGATATTCATGATTTTGATATTATTTTGGGGATGGGCTTTCTATCTAAACATCGTGCTTCAGTTGATTATTTTAGCAAGGAAGTGGTATTTAGAGGTTCAAGAGAGCTCGAAATTGTTCTCATTGGAGAGCGCAGAATTTTGTCATCTTGTTGATATCTGTCCTTGATGCCCGAAGAATGCTAAAAAGGGGTTGTCATGCATATTTAGCTCATGTGATTGATACTCAAATCACTAAGCTGGAAATTGACGATATATCAGTTGTGCGATATTTTCCTGATGTCTTTCCAGAAGATCTTCTAGGATTACCCCCAGACAGGGAGATCAAGTTCTCTATTGATTTGATCCCCAGGACAGCACCTATTTCACAAGCACCTTATCGGATGGCTCCGAAAGAGTTGAAGGAATTAAAAGTACAATTACGAGATTTGGTTGATAAGGGTTTCATTAGACCCAATGTATCCCCATGGGGAGCACCTGTGTTATTTGTGAAAAAGAACGATGGCACAATGAAATTATGTATTGACTATAGACAATTGAATAAGATGACTTTTCGCAAGAAGTACCCACTACCCCGTATTGACGATTTGTTTGATCAACTTCGAGGTGCATTAGTATTTTCAAAGATTGATTTGCGTTCAGGGTATCATCAACTCAGAATTAGAGATGTTGATGTTCCAAAGACTACTTTTCGGTCTCGATATGGCCATTATGAATTTTTGGTGATACCATTTGGATTAACTAATGCCCCTACTGCATTTATAGACCTGATGAATAGAGTGCTTTACCCATATCTGGATAAATTTGTTATTGTTTTCATTGATGATATATTGGTTTATTCTCGCATTCGTGATGAGTATGCTGAGCACTTGAGGATTATATTGCAGACTTTGCGAGATAAGCAGTTGTATGCTAAGTTTAGCAAATGTGAATTTTGGCTTGACCGAGTGGTATTTCTAGGTCATGTTATCTCTGCAGAAGGCATATATGGAGATCCTATAAAAACAGAGGTAGTGATGAAATGGGAACGCCCTACTAACGTGACAGAGATACGGAGTTTTCTTGGACTAGCAGCTTATTACCGACGATTTATAGAGGGATTTTCCAAAATTGCCCTTCCCTTAACCAGTTTGACTCGGAAGGACTCTAAATTCGTGTGGACTGAACAGTGCGAATTTACAGTGTACAGTGATGCTTCATGCCAAGGTTTGGGTTGTGTTTTGATGCAAAATGGAAAGGTTATAGTTTTTACTTCAAGACAATTGAATAAGCATGAGATAAACTACCCAACACATGACCTAGAGTTAGCTGCAGTGGTGTTGGCATTGAAAATTTGGAGACATTATTTGTATGGTGAGAAATGTCAAATATTTACTTATCATAAAAGTTTGAAGTATATCTTTGATCAGAAAGAATTGAACCTGAGACAAAGAAGGTGATTGAAGTTGATAAAGGATTATGATTGTACAATTTACTACCATCCGGGGAAAGCTAATGTAGCTGCTGATGCTCTTAGCAGAAAGACTAGTTCTTCCTCTCAATCCAATGTAATATATGTGGCTTTGTTGTGTGAGTTCAAGAAGTTGCATGCTCAATTGTCAGCTACTACTTCAAAGGCACTTTAGCTCATTTTTAGGTGAGGCCTACTCTGGTGTACAGGATTGGATTAGCCCATCTCAAGATCAGACACTGAAAATATTGAAAGCCGAAGTTAGTACGGGGTTAAGAACAGACTATGCAATTAGAAATGATGGTATGTTGGTTATGGAAAACATGTTGTGTGTTCCTGATGTTGCAGAATTGAAGAAAGAGATCTTAGAAGAGGCATACAGTTCTGCTTATACTATGCACCCAGGCAGTACTAAAATGTATCATACATTGAAAAAGTATTATTGGTGGAATGACATGAAGAGAGAGATAGCCAAATTTGTATCAAAATATCTGGTCTGTCAGCAGGTAAAATCAAATCGTCAGAAAACAGCTGGACCTCTACTACCTTTGCCTATTCTAGAATGGTAAAATCACTTTTTCTTTGAATAAGTTGGCAAAGTTGTATGTGGATGAGATAGTTAGTTTATATGGTGCTCCAGTGTCTATTGTATCTGATAGAGATCCTTAGTTTACATCCAAAATTTGGCCTAGTTTACAGGGAGCTATGGGTACTAAGCTATATTTCAGTACAGCTTTTCATCCTCAGACAAATGGTTAGTCAGAGAGGACCATACAAACTCTTGAGGATATGTTGAGGGCTTGTGTTTTGGAGTTCAAAGGTAGTTGGGATACTCATTTATCTTTGATGGAGTTTGCTTATAATAACAATTACCACTCCAGTATAAGAATGGCTCCTTTTGAAGCTTTATATGGTAGAAAGTGCAGAACACTGGTATGTTAGGTTGAAGTTGGTGAAAGAAAGTTAGTAGGCCCTAAATTGGTTCAAATGACTTCAGAAAAATGTGAAATTGATTAGAGAAAATTTCAAAATAGCACAAGACAGACAGAAAAGTTATGCAGATAGTTTTAGAAAAGATCTTAAATTTGCAGTTAGAGATAGAGTATTTTTGAAATTGTCACCTTGGAAAGGGGTGTTGAGATTTGGCAAGCGAGGAAAGTTGAGTCCAAGATATATCGGACCTTATCAGATTACTGAGCGGATTGGCCCAGTTGCATATCGATTAGATTTTCCAAACGAATTATCCAGGATCCATGATTTTTTCACGTTTCCATGCTTCGCGAGTACATCGCAGATCCTTCTCATGTTCTAGAGTCTCAACCAGTTCAGTTGAAAGAGAATTTAAAGTATATAGATGATCCATGAGGATTTTAGACAGGAAGGTGCAAATCCAGCAAAACCAAACAATTTTACTTGTTAAGGTACTTTGGAGGAATCAGGCGGTAGAAAAGACTACTTGGGAAAACGAGGACCAGATGCGTGCTCAATATCCTCATTTATTCATTGATTAGTCGGAAGTCCATCGAATTTCGAGGACGCAATTCTTTTAAGGAGGTAAGATTGTTACACCCCATTTTCTACAAATTAAAAGTCGAGATTTTATTTCAAAGTCAAAGGTGGAATTGTCAAAGTCATAGTCAAAATGGAACTTATATGAGGGAAATTATTTTCTTAGGGTTTGTTTTGAAATGGATATTAATTGAGAGCTTTAATGGGATTAAATTAGAAGTTAGGGAGTTACTTAATTAGGTTTGGAAGTAAAAGATTTAAGTGTTATTTGGTTTGGAAGATGAGGGACATCTAGTGTAAATATCCACTAATTTAACAATTAAACCCATTTTCCATCCCATTGACACCACCACACGCACCAGAGAAGACAAAGACCGAGAAAGGAAGAAGAAAAAGGGGGGGGGGGGGGGAAATTTATTGGTCAAAGGAGGCCATACAATCAAAGTATAGTTATAGTTGTTTTGGTGATGGGTCCATGCCAAACTGGCACTTATCATCGGCGCACTTCACGTCTTGAGTCTAGTAAGAAGTTTTGGGACGAATCATGACAATCCTCTTTCTAGGTAGTGACGGCACTGGTTTGAGACCACTCGAGGAGAGATCATGTACTTAGTTGATTAGAATTCCTGGAAACCTTTCTGTTGATGTAATTGCACGAGGAGAAGAAGAGGAGGATACAGTTCAGAATCCTGACCTAGAATTCAGGCCATTTTTGGCAGTAAAGAGTTTGAATGTAAGTGTGCAGCAAGCATGCTACTTCATCACTTGAATGGGAGTGATATGTTGGCCATTTACCGTAAAAAAAAATAGGGAAATTGAAAGCGTTATTCTCATAGTTGACTCAAACCTGTTTCCAGCATAATTTATTTGTTTTAAGCCTAGTATTTTTCTTGCCATCTCTTCCAATGTGTAATTATGCTTCTCCTTTCAATATGTTTCAAGAATTTTACATTTCTAAGTTGAAAAGAGTTTTCTTGAACTTAATTTGAGAATTATGAACCCTTTTATACTCCACCGAGGGCAATCAATTGTGTTGGGATAAACTGACAAATGCAGACACAATGTACACAACATTAATAGAGTTCTAGCAGCTCATAAACCAATGTACAAGTTCAATACCCAATTTGAACCTCAACATGAACTAATCAACAGAGTTCATCAGGCTCATCAAAAACAAGCTAAACAAAATGCATCTGACTTAGTCATTCAATAACAGAGTTCTATGACTCAACTTATCAATGACAGATCAATAATATCAATCCCAGAAATCAGCATTAACAATGTGTAATCAATATATACCAATGGCATTTACATATATATCAGAAAACGGCAGGATATACATCCACCATAGAAACTAAAATAGAACATACAGAAACTGCAGAAACCGAAACAGAACATACACTGGACAGAACTAAAAGCATAAAAGGCTGGAACTTTACTTCCCTTTTATTGTGTTTCCTTCCTTCTTGCTGGCTGAATCCGCTAGGCTCAGGAACAGTCTTCCACGCGCACAAACTGCCGTCCAGAGAGAGGTGAGAACCGGTAAAGAATGCCTCTACACTTGGCTAGGATCATCGATCAAGTGATCTTCCCAAAATGGCCAAGAAACTCGCCCTAATCATTGACCTAAGCCTCTCAAGAAACCTCCCTAACCTAGCTCTATTTCACGCCTAGGTAATACACCAGAGTTTCTCAACCATGGGCTAACAGTGAATGTTAAGGGGAGAAGAGGAACCGGATCAGACAGAAGAAGACAGAGAGCGGATGAGAGATAAAGAGAAAAAGGGTTGAGTCTCGAGGAAGCTAACCTACGTGATATAGATTCAAAAATAAGAAAATATCTCACCCACTTGAATCTCAATCGTAGGTTGAATCAAGGGCCACAAATGATTCAAGGAAAAAACACACAGACCGGGTTACAGCATAGGCCCAAAGGTGTTAAAGAGAACCACCAAACAAGCCCAATAAGCCCACAAACTTCACCTTGGTTCTCGTAATACACTCACTCTCTCAGTTGCAAATTTGTACATGGAAGGACTGTTCATCATCACCGCCCACTACCTGCAAGAAAAATTAACCAGAATCAATATGCAGCAAAGATAAGCATAATTTAAATTTTCCTACAGGTAGAATTTTAGTTCCCACATCAGAGGGATTCCTATCAGTGTGAATCTTAACAAGTTCAACTTCACCTTGAGAAAGCTTTTTACGTATAAAATGATACTTCGCCTCAATATGTTTGGATCTCTCATGATAAATAGGGTTCTAACTAAGTGACAACGCACTTTGACTATCTATAAACATAATAGGTGTATCATGCATGAAGTTCAATTCTTTTAAGATTCCCTTTAACCAAATACATTCCTTAACCGCCTCAGTTATTGCAACATATTCTGCTTCAGTACTAGACATAGTCACTAAAGGTTGCAGTTGAGATTTCCATGTTATGCAGTTATCACCTAGGGTAAAGAAGTATGCTGTAGTTGATTTCCTACTGTCTTTATCCCCAGCAAAGTCAGCATCAACGTATCCCTTAAGAGTCAACTTCTCAGATCTTTTCTCATACACTAAGCCTAGATTTAAAGTCCCAACCAAATACCTTAATAACTATTTCATACCCGCCCAATGCGGCTTACCAGGGTTGGACATAAATTTACTTAGGAGCCTGATGGAAAATGCAAGATCAGGTCTGGTAGTAATCATAGAAAACATGACAGAACCTATGGCATTAGCATACAGAATATTTTCCATCTCCTTCAATTCAGACTCGGATTCAGGCGAATGATCACGTGAAAAATTCATATGAGTAGCAAGAGGCACATTAACCATTTTACTGTCTTTCATTCCAAATTTTCTTACAACTTTATTCAAGTAGGCTTCTTGTGAAATTGTTAACCTATTCTTAGCCTTATCCCTTGTTATCACCATCCTTAGAATCTTTCTAGCATTCCTTAAATCCTTCATGTCAAATTTCGATTTTGAAAGATCTTTCAGTTCATTAATTTGAGCCTTGCTAGATCCAGCTAATAGCATATCATCGACAAAAAGCAACAAGTAGACTTCACATCCGCTCTTTATGTCATTAAAATATAAGCAATCATCAAATTCACTTCTCTTAAACCCTATCTTCAGTACAAAGGTATCAAACCTCTTGTACAGTTGTCTTGGGCTCTATTTCAGCCTGTACAAAGATTTCTCCAACTTGCACACATACTCAGACTTACCTCTAGCTACAAACCCTTGTGGTTGGCTCATGAAAATATCATATTCCAACTCTTCATGTAAAAATGCAGTTTTTACATCGAGTTGTTCAAGTTCCCAATTGAATTGAACAATAAGATCCAATATCAGTCTGATCGTCTTGTACTTAACCACAAGTGAAAATATCTCATTATAGTCCACACCCTCTCTTTGAGTATAACCCTTAGCCACTAACCTCGCCTTGAACCTCACATGGCTACTAGTACTTAAATATTCCTTCAACTTGTAAATTCACTTACATGGAACCAATTTCTGATCTTCAGGTTTCTCAACAAGTTTCCATGTTTTGTTATCACTCAAAGATTTCATTTCCTCCTGTATCGCTTTTGTCCAATTTTCAGCATATTTTCCATTAATAGCCTCTTCATAATTGGCAGGTTCTATCTGTTCAAGGGTTTCACCTAAAACTAATGCAAAATCAGTCAAACTTAGGGATTCATACCTAGGGTTCTACCTAATCTGCCTCCCCGCCCTATCCTTAGTGAGTTGATAATCTTGATTAGGTGGCTAATCATTAAAATGTTCAACTTCAACTGGTTTAGTGTTATCTTGAAGTTCAGTCACCTCTTTAGGTTCAGTTTCAGTTTCAATTTCAGGTTCTTGATGTGTAGGGTCATTACCGTCATTCCCAGGTGTAGGTGAATCAAGCTTAGTAAGCTTCACCTCAGTCTGAACACTCCTCTCAATTTCAGATTTGTTTGCTTCATCAGTTTTCTGTTTTAGACATGGCATTTCAGATTCATTAAAGACTATATTCTTGCTGTTAATAATCTTAATGCCTTGAACCCCTAAAACCCACAACCTATAGCCCTTCACACCCTCGAGATACCTTAACATCACACACTTGACCGCCCTAGGCTCAAGTTTCCCTTCATATTGATGTGCATATACCGCAAAACCAAACACTCTCAAGTGTTCCATATTTGGAGGCTTCCCCGTCCACAACTCCTGTGGGGTCTTAAACCCTATACTGTTGGAAGGTGACCTATTAATCAGATAAGCTGCAGTACTTGCAGTTGCAGCTTCAGCCCAAAACCCTTTGGCAATGCCAGAGCTAATCAACATATACCTAACCTTGTTCCTTATGGTCCTGTTCATTCTCTCAGCGACCTCATTCTGTTCAGGTATGTATTTAACCGTTCTGTGTCTTGTTATCCATTTTCTGCTTACAGAAATTGTCAAATTCGAAATTACAGAATTCAAACCCATTATCAGTTCTTAATGTTTTAAGTTTTTTTTCTAACTGATTCTCAACAGATTCAACCAGATTCTGAATTTCTCAAATGTTTTCGACTTAGCCTTCAGAGGATAAATCCAAACTTTTCTTGAGTAATCATTCACTAAGGATAAGAAGTACTTACTTCCACCAAATGTAGAATGCTTCTTGGGACCCCATAAATCAGCATGAATATAGTCCAATGGACTGCTGGTCCTATGAGAGCTAGCTTCAAAACTCACCTTATGTGACTTACTAAAAACACAAGTTTCACAGAAATCCATAGTCTCAATATCATCTTTTCCAAGTAATTTCTGATTATTTAAAAATTTTAGCCCCTTAAACCCAATGTGACCCATTCTGTTATGCCAAAGCACGGTTTTGTCTTTACTGACTGTAAGAAGACTCAAATTAGGTGTAGTTTCAGTTCTACCCTCCAAATAGTACAGCTCATTCCTCTTGGGTCCTTTCATAACTATCAGAGATCCCTTAAAGATTTTCAAAACATTATTCCCGGATTTAAAAGTGAATCCCTCATCTTCAAGAGTACCTAAGGAAATGAGGTTCCTCTTTAAATTAGGCACATATCTAACCTCCCTGAGTTGCCTAACAATCCCATCATACATCCTGATGGCTATGTCACCAACTCCTACTACATCCTGAGAGTTGTTATCTCCCATGTAGACTTTCCTAGGCTCAACTTCTCTATAGTTATAGAATCAAGACCTTTCAGGACACATGTGAAAGGTGCACCCTGTGTCTAGGATCCAATTGTCATCAAATTTCCCCTCAGACACATTCAGGACGTGTAGACTATCAAATTCAGAAATAACAGCAGCGTTGTTTTGATCAGTGTTATTCAAGTCTTTCTGTTTCTTCTTCCAGTCAAAGCAATCTTTCTTGAAATGCCCTAACTTTCCATAGTTATAGTATTTCTTACCACTTTTATCTTTTGATTTTGATCTCATCTTATACTTTTCCCTTCCCTTTTTGTTATGGAAGTTTAATTCTTTCTTTTCAATTCTTCCCCTAACAAATAAGGTTTCTTCTCTCACATTAGTTCTGTTATCTCTTTTCAGTTCCAATTCCCTCGATTTCAACGCATCTACCACTATAGTCTGCGTAAGAGTATCCCTACCATATTTTATTGCATTTCTGATTTCTTTATATGATTCGGGCAATGAATTTAACAATATGACTGCTAAATCCTCATCATCGAACTTCTTATCATTATGAGCCAAACTCTTAACGATTATGCTATAATCGCTCAAATTCTCCTCTACATATTTCCCCTGGTCCATCTTAAAACTAAATAGGTTTTCTAATAGATAGATCTTGTTAGACAAAGTCTTAGTCAAGAATAAGGTATCTAAGGCAGTCTATAATGTCCTAGCATCTTTAGCATGATCAACTTGTCTAACAATGTTATCAGATAAATGCAAGATTATGGAACTATGTGCAATTTTATTCATTTCTTCTATTTCATCAGGTTTAGCTTTTAACTCGTCAGAAAAATTTGAAGGATCATCGAGAGCTTTAGCAACTCTCCGTTGGACCAAAATGGCTCTCATTTTCTGTTTCCAAATTGAGTAGTCCCCCTTTCCATCGAATTGCAATAATTTGACCCTCGAAGCCATTCCAGATTCTGTAAAAGGGTCGCCCATACTCATAAACACAATAGAAAAGGTTTTGAAAAAATCTTTTCCAGATGATCAACACACAATATGAATGTAGAGTTAAAACCAATGTCCAGAAATGAAACAGAACACCGAATCAATTCGATCACTTAAACTTCAGTGTGATGTGTGTGCCGGTGTGATTTAAACTTAGGCAATACACAGGTATACAATGCAAGTAAATATGCTTTTCAGGTTACAAATTAATCAGAAGAATTTAGCAACCAAACAATCGTGCATAAAATGGTAAAAGTGCCAAACTTAACCTATCGGAGAGTTTGGAATAATCTTACCAAACTACTGTTGAAAAACAGTAAAAATACCCCTCAATCGAGCAAGCCGCCAAAGTTCACCAGAATCACCAGTCACCAATATGCACAACACAAAGTCACAATAATCAGTATCAAATTAAAACCCTAGAATGCCAAAAACAATAAATTGACCCAAATAGAAAATTCAAAACGGCAGTTTCAAAATGCCCAAATTTTATAAAGGATAACAAGCCCTAGACCTACAGCCAAAGCTCTGATGCCATATGTTGGGAATAAACTGACCAATGCAGACACAATATACACAGCATTAACATAGTTCTAGCAGCTCATAAACCAATGTACAAGTTCAATACCCAATCTGAACCTCAACATGAACTAATCAACGGAGTTCATCAGGCTCATCAAAAACAAGCTAAACAAAATGCATCTGACTTAGTCATTCAATAACAGAGTTCTACGACTCAACTTATCAATGACAGATCAATAATATCAATCCCAGAAATCAGCATTAACAATGTGTAATCAATATATACCAATGGCATTTACATATATATCAGAAAACAGCAGGATATACATCCACTATAGAAACTAAAATAGAACATACAGAAACTGCAGAAACCGAAACAGAACATATATTGGACAGAACTAAAAGCATAAAAGGCTGGAACTTCACTTCCCTTTTATCGTGTTTCCTCCCTTCTTGCTGGCTGAATCCTCTAGGCTCAGGAACAGCCTTCCACGCCCGCAAACCGCCGTCCAGAGAGAGGTGAGAACCGGTAAAGAATGCCTCTACACTTGGCTAGGATCTTCGATCAAGTGATCTTCCCAAAACAGCCAAGAAACTCGCCCTAATCATTGACCTAAGCCTCTCAAGAAACCTCCCTAACCTAGCTCTATTTCATGCCTAGGTAATACGCCGGAGTTTCTCAACCATGGGCTAATAGTGAATGTTAAGGGGAGAAGAGGAACCGGACCAGACAGAAGAAGACAGAGAGCAGACGAGAGACAAAGAGAAAAAGGGTTGAGTCTTGAGGAAGCTAACCCATGTGATATAGATTCAAAAATAAGAAAATATCTCACCCACTTTAATCTCAATTGTAGGTTGAATCAAGGGCCACAAATGATTCAAGGAAAAAACACACAGACCGGGTTACAGCATAGGCCCAAAGGTGTTAAAGAAAACCACCAAACAAGCCCAATAAGCCCACAAATTGAAAGAAAGAAAAATAAAACTCAAGAACACACAAGATTGAAGAGGTTCGCTTCAAATGCAGTAATTTTACGATGAAAAAAAAATATTACAAGAGAAAATCGCATTCCTATCTTCTCTAGCCTCTTTCTCTCCCTTTCTGATGATAATAAAAAAGCTGAAGGACCGTTCCCTATTTATAAGATAAATTAGGGAAAAATCGAATTTTATAAGGACTCAAATTCCCACGGTGACCTCACAGTGATCCGTGACAATCTCCGCAAAGTGGCAATAATTAAGCTCCACATTTAACACTTGTTGGGAAAAAAATTAGTTGGTTAACATTTCAATCAGTTAATCACGTGTTGACAGCTGCATTCATAAGGTTTTAAATGAAAACGAGTTGGTTTCACGTGAAAACTTGCAAATAATGTAATCTTGGCCTTGAAAACATACCTCTTTAGAACATGTAGCATTGCAAGCGCATGTCTTGTCTCTTCCACTACAATTTCTTTCACTATTTTCAACCATACCATTTAGGAATCAGTCTGTGTCCAACCATTTTACCCTTCTATGTGATTACCATCTATTTGTTATTTTTCAGGCCAATAGTTAGTCACTCTTTTTCTATATTGTCACAACGACAAAAGAGCATGCATGATATGTGTAATGTTGTTAGCTGGAAACATCTTGGTTAGAATTGTTTGCATTGAAATGATGATAGTATTTGAATGAAGAAACACAGATTATTTGATTTTGTCCCTCCTTATTTCCTGTCTGCCCTTTCAAATATTCTAATCTCTCGGCGATCTTCAATGTTCTTTAACAAAAAAAATAAAATAAAAATTCTAATCAATAATTTAAGGTGACTGTTGAAGTAATGGCTTGTCGTAAAAACTTCTTTGCAAAAGTTGATCATATGGTTTTCCATTATTAGCAACCGTATCTGCATTTTCTAACCTTGATTTGGAGTTATAGAACTATATGTTTGCTAGAAGCCTCTAACAACAGCTTTGTTAAGCAATTTTCCTTTCCTTTTCGTTGTTTCTTAGAACACTGCCAGTAGTGAGTAATGTGATCTAGTGTTGTTATATCATACCTGACCAGGTAAATACTGATTGATAGTGTAAAGTTTTGCCCCTTAATTTTCTTCACTTTCTCTTGTTTTTGTGGTATTAAAAACTTAATGTTTGCACTTTTTTATACTTATGCTGTGGTGCCTCTTTGCAATTTTTAGCTGAAAACGAAAGATGCAAGAGGGCTTTTGTCTCACATACAGTTGCACATGGTGTTCCTTTTCTTTAACATGATCCTATAAATCCGGTATGGAATTCAAGTTTTATTTTTCAGAAAGTAATGACAGCTTATGTTTGTTCTTGACTCTTGTTGAAGCCCCTCTGTGAATGGTAGGGACTCGTTTTACATATATTTTGCCACTTGACAATAGCTTTTCTAGAGTTCCTTTCATGCATTATCTCAGAATCTCAGCTCGTTCGGTTTTGCATACAATTCTTGTTAAGGGACTAATCCTGTATCCTCCCGATTTCTCGGACTTGATATGAAAATTTCACTCTTTTTGTTTCCGGAAGTGTTTAACTTGTACACTTGCTAACTTATCATCGGTTGCCAACTGATCAGTGTCCTATCTTGAAAGTTACGCAGTTCAAACCTAACAGTACCTAGAGGAGGGTGAATACGTATAATATGTGAAATTTAAAATTATTAATGAATTAAATAACAACAAGTCACTTTTTAATTCTTTTCTAAATGATTATTCATGCAAGTCAATCTTAATCCTAAGTCTGAATATCGCAATTGTATAATCAATCAATATAATGAAAGCAGTAAATAACACCAAAAATGATCACGGAGAAACTCAACTGGGAAAAACTCCGGGCAGTCAATCCACTATGAACGAATTTAACAACTTACAGTCTACCAGACTAGACGACCCGTACTATCTGATTACCCGATTGCACTCCTTACAGCTCTCCGCGAATCCCGTGCACTCCTGCACCAATCCTTAGCTTCTGTTACAAAAGCTCTCTATGGAATCTGCTACCCTGCAGCACTCAAAGCTTTGTGAATTCGTTTATCTCCTATAGATCACGAAGAACAACCCGTTCTTCACAGACTGGAACTCCAGTCGCCTTCCTCGATCTTCAGCACCTCTGACAAATATATAGGAAGTGTGGTTTTTGGTATTTGGATCTGGATCTGGATCTGATGTTTTTCCCACTACCAAGAACAAATCTCAAAGATACATGAAGGTTGAAAGCTAAAAAGATGAAAGAATACTGACAACATAGTGTTTGCTTATTGTTCAACCTAGGAAAATCTCGTTCTGAGGCTGTTTGATATTTATAGGTAGGGTAAAAAGAAGATAGGCTGGGAAAAAAGCTTTTAAAACGCGAAATAAAAATTTCCCTTATAAACTTGCCGATCGAGCGAGGAGCCAAGGACAGTGTGTCACTCGAGCGAAGGAGGGGCGACAATCTAGCGATGCAGTTTCTATTTTTTGTAGATCGAGCCAACCCTTGGCGACAGTCTAGTGAAAATCAGCGTTTTTTTCCTCATTGTTCCAAACTCGAAACCCTAGATCTATTTAACTAACTTTTAAATAAATTGCACATTACTCCTTAAGCTTTTACACTCTATCAATTTAAATCCTTTTCTTCACAGAATTTGTCAAGTACAAAATCAACTAAAACCTAACACATCTGATTGAGTAATCTTGTAGAACACATTGAGCATTACTCTTTTCCTTTTTATGCATTGACATGGCAAGCATGGATATTTTATAAGAAGTTATCTGAATGTGTGTCTAAATTGGGATAAAATTTTTAGGTAACTTGTCTTTTCATTGATCGAGCTGAACAAATTATAGGCAAGGAAAGAGTTTGAAGAAAGCCAAAAGTGTACCTTATCTTTCTAGAGGCTATTGTTGGCACTTTGTATTGGGAATGTTGTCTTGTTACAATCACTCACATTAGTTGGGATTATTAAAGTCCGTTAGACGAGACTTTTAAAAAGTTAAAACTGTTTTAAACACAAATCATGCTAAACTGGCCCTCAGTACTATATTTATTGACATGTTTGATATGTTGAATTAAATTCTTGCTCATTGTCTTGTACAACTTGTATACAAAAGGGAAATATTTTGTAACGAAAATTGGATAGCACTTGACTATATTAAGTAGCTCTTTGTCGCCGTCGTCTCAAATTTATGGTATTTACTGCTGTTCAGGGCAATAGTTATTGTTAATAATCAGAATTCTAATAAAAACAGTGAGAAATTCTAGTGGATCGGAAGGTAGACTTCATTCCTTCATCCATTCCATTGAAGTTCACAGATGATCCAAGTACCAGTGGGTTTAGAATTTGTACTTACTTTGACAGCAACTTAATAAATATTTTTCAAATTAAGTAGCTTTTTTTAAGTTAAGTAACAATTGATAATTTATGTCAAAGTCAAACATTAGAATTGGTATATCTTGCTTTATTTTTTACTTCTACTTCTTCTTTCTTTTGATTGTACGAATCATTAAGTCCTTGTTTGTCTCCCTTTTTTAAAATTCATTTTTTTTCTCAAACTCATATTTAATCATACATTTCATAAGATACGTAATTTTTCAATTACACATTTCATCAAAATTTACTAAAAATTTAATTTCTTTCCAAACCAAATAGGAGCTAAGTTTGCAACAATGTGTACGAGAATCACATAAATTCCTAGTGCATGTTTGGTTGGCAATCATTTCATAATCACTTATGGTTAAATATACTTTTTTATTCATATATTTCACAAGAAACATCTACTGTCAATTTATTATCTATACATTTTATAGGATATATCGTTTATACTTAAATTATAATTTAATCACTAAATAAAACGCACTGGACTCATCACACGTTCCCATAATCATACTTATTTTGATTATCGTAAATTCCAAATGATTGCTAATTTGAATATAATAAATCTAATAATCACTAACACAACATTTTCACCTAAGCATAATATAATTTAATAATAATCTAGTAATTACATTATTCAGATTTTTATAGGTTTATCAAGTTTTATAAATAACTATTGAAATATAATTATTTAGGGGTTATGCTACATGTACATAATTTTTTACATAATCCTTTACACCTCACTCACATTAGGAGGTGGGGACCACGAGCCGCCATTTTTAAAAACACATGAGGCCCGCGCCCCATGTGAGGGGGGAGGGGGGGGGGACACCATTCGGTCATCCCCCCTCGGTACAAGTGGATAAACACATTATTTAGTTCAAAAGAGAAAAAGAAAAGGAAATTATTATTAGGGAAAACTGCAACAACGGTCTCTAACCTGTTCAATTTTTACAGATTTTACCATAATCTTCAATTTGTACAAGTGAAGATCCATAACATTTCATAAATATGCAGCAGAGGTCAAATAGATGGAAATCATCCACTTGATCGTTAGTTGATCAAAAAAGTCAAAATTTGATTAATTTTGATCAAAATAAAAAGTACAAAATGATAACTTTACATATTATCCTTAAAATAAGTTAAAAGTTAAATTAGAAAATAATAATAAAATAAATAAAAATAAAAATCCTTACCTTCCATTCACCCACCCCAAATCAGAGAAAACACTAGCCCTGCCAGCCGCCCAATTTGAAATAAACAAAAAACCACTAACCACCCAATCCCCCATAATTTCATCCCCTAGTCGACGACCTCATTCCATAAAAACATCTCACACAATTAATTAGACAAACAAAATCATACGGAGATCAAAATCAGTCTTTAAAACCATGTGAGTCGTGCGGTCTAACAACAAAATCCGACAACTCTGGTCACACCCACGGTCGTGCACCACTACCAGCCGGTTCACCTCACCTAGGCGCTCCAATTCATGGTGAGACATCATCCAAAATAGCATGATACAGTTTTTTCAACACACAAATGATGTTCCAATTTCTTCAATTTATGTTAGATTTGATTTGATTTTTGGTTTTGATATTTGGGTGGTAGGGACTGCCTTTGGGAGGTGGTGGTGACTGCTCTTTGTGCCCATCAGTGTGGGTGGGACTTGGAAAAGAAGGTACCGACCGCCGGCCTTTCTAATTTTCAGGAGGGTGGTTGGGGTAAATTTCTTTTATTTTTTAAGGTTTTTTTATTTAAGTTATGTAAAAAAATGTAAAATTACAATTTTGTCCTTTTAAAATTGATCAAAATTGTGGTCAAGGTCAATTTTTTGGTTAACTAACGGTCATCCACTTGAACCTTTACTACATATTTATGAAATGTTGGGGACCTTCATTGGCACAAATTGAAAGTTAAATGTAAAATTTGCAAAAATTGAAAAAGTTAGGGACCGCTGCTACAATTTTCCTTATTATTATTATGGCCCTGTTTGAGCCACATTTTTTTTTTCATTCTCATTCTTCTACTCATTTTCAACCACACATTCTTCAATAAAATAATATTTTCCATCACATCAATAATTTTTCCTTTTATTTCAACCACATATTCCCCATCACATCAACAGTAAAAATGCATTCTTATAACCAAAATGTGCACCAAACAAGGGCTATATTTGTAGTGCAAAAGGAAATAGTTGTTTGAGCTGAAGAGAGTATTGTCATAGGTGTTGAATGGGCCAAATCGATCTGATCGATTCGCTTTGGCTCATTTCACCTACGTGTGATTTGGGGTCGAGCTGGCTCACGAGTCGTTTGAGGCTCGCCAATTTATTTATTATTATTATTATTTTTTTAAATTTGAGCAAAAAACTTAAAACAACTTGCGAGCCATCGACGAACAATTTCCGTTCGCAACTATTCTTGAATGCAAGTCGAATCAACTTCCCACCCATAGGTATTCTCCTCTAAACTGTGGATCCTATCACGTGCTAAGTTGCATATGGCACATGATTGTTAAGTATTGTATTTGTATGCTATCAAATATTGACAAAGCTGGCATATACATGTGAATTGAGAGCCTGCTCCCGTGTGACTAATTCCTTCTTAAGATTTGACAGCTAATTTCCAGTCCCAAAGTTAGCAATAAAAGTATTAAATAATTTTAATTCCTACTTTTAGAAGGATGATTAATTTTGAGTTAAGATCTGTCATTCTTGTTGGACTATCCAAATTATAAAAATTTTGACACCGGATAATGAAATTTTTCTTGTGTTGCAAATTTGCAATGAAATTCCCTTGTTGAGATTGACCCGCAACCATGTGATCGAACATGATAGAACGTAATATGTACATTGACCCACATGTTGTTCGGCCAACTCAAGAAGGTCCCACTTTACTTTGGATTTTTCACTATTTTAAACTTGGCCAATGATTGGTGACCATTATTTTCAGAAAATATAGTTTTAAATAGTGATTTTGGAAGAATGCGAGATTAATAAGTAAAGAAAAATATTCAAAAAATTTTATTGTGTAAATGTGTGGTTAAAAATGAATATAAAAATTAAAGAATTTTGAAATAATGATTGTCAAGCAGTTTGAGGATTAAAATCAATTTTTCAGTAAATTTTGATAAAAATGAATGAAATGTGTTATTAAAAAATCGTGAATCCCTTAAAATATATAGTTAAAATTAATTGTTAACTTTGATTTAGAATAAAATTTGAATTCTAATTTTGACCAAACATGGGCATACTTTGTGCAATCTTAGCCCAACTAGTCCAGTTTTTTCTCTCAAGATTGGATTAAATCCACCAATGACTACCCAATTTTATATTTAGTGTCACCATGGTCACCAAATTTTATATGTAGGGCGTGTTCGGTAAATATTAAAATTGGATTAAAATTGAAAAACTAGCCGTTATTGTTGACTTTTATTAGACGAGTGAGACCCAATAACGATCATATTTTCAATTTTAATTGGATTTTAAATTGTACTAAACAGGCCCTTAGTGTCACCATAATCATTCTATTTTATTTTATTTTACCAGGCCACCTTATTTCGTTTAACGTTTCACCATAACCACCTAATTTTATAAAACATTTCACCATGGCCACCCAATTTCTTTTCAGAATTTTCACTAATTTTAAAAGGGGTAAAACAGTAATTTTGTATTATATATATAAAATAGATTTTAAAAAAATAAAATAAAAGTTTTTTTAAAATTTTAAAAAATATTATTTTAAAATAAGTTTTTATTTTATTTTAGAAACCTTCTTTTAAATAATTTTTTATTTTATTTTTTTAAGGAACGTTTTTTTTAAAATAACTTTTTCTTTTATTTTATTTTTATAAGTAACTTTTTAAAAAAAAAATTATTTTATTTTATTTTATTTTTTTAGTAACATTTTTTTAAAAAAAATAAGTTTTTATTTTATTTTTTAAGTAACGTTTTTTTTTAATAAGTTTTTATCATAGTTTTTAAAATAAGTTTTTATTTTATTTTTTAAAATTTATTTTTTATATATAATGCAAAGTTGTTATTTTACCAATTTTAAAATTAACGAAAATCGAGAAAAGAAGTTGAATAGTCATGGTGAAATGTTATATGAAATTGGATGGTCATGATGAAATGTTATATGAAATTGGATGATCATAATAAAATAAAATTAAATTGGTTGGTCATGGTGACACAAATATAAAATTGGATGGTCATGCTTAAACAAAATCAAATTAGATAGACATGGTTGCACCAAATATAAAATTGGGTGGCCACTGGTGGATTTAACTCCTCAAAAATTGATTTTCATTAACAATTATTTGAGGCATGTTTGTATTTTATGCTATATTTGACATGAAAAATTATGATACAAAACAAAGGTAACATCTCATCATATTCATACTTTACTAAAGACGATTTTGTCCATGTTTGGATTTTCATTTTGATGCATTGTTTGAGCTCCATTATTTGAAAAAAAAAATCAAGTTTGAAATATTATTTTTTTGAAGAATGTTTGATTAAAAATTAAGAAGATTTTTTGAGTTTATGTGTAATATTATTTTATTGAAAGAATGTGTGGTTGATAAGAGAAGAGAGAAACATTGATTAAAATTTAATGGGGGCAAAATATGGGCATAATTTCAATAACATTGTCATGTTCTAGAGTAACTTATTGAGGGGTACATCGATACTTTCACAACCACTCTTTCATTTGTAATGATAAATATTATTACCAAATTTAAAGTACTACATATATAAATGACAATAAAAGTATACTACAAGACACAAGACTTCTTAAGTCAAAGAGTAATGATATTTATTATCAGCGATTGCAATAATCATTTTATGTGACAGCTTGTTATTTGAGGTTCTTTAATTGTCTTATCAGTTGAAATTATTTTATTCATCAAAAATACATAGGAAGTATGAATAAAATTAATGAATTTATATAGATTTTTTAATGCATACATATTTATTATATTGATCAAAATGAATGTGAGAAATTTCATAAATGAGTAGTACTTGAGGACATTGCACTATGTGTCAATTTTTGGCTTTACATTTACAAAAATGTCACTTTTAAAAGTATTTGCAAGATTGTCAAATTTGGACATTTTTACCCCTCTAGATAAATTGAATGTCTGACATGTCCTCATTAAATGAGATTTGACTTGATAAGAAATTTATACAAAAAATGTGTAAGTTGTCAGAATATTGTGTCAATTTTGGAGATTAAAAAAAAAAAAAAGAAGAAAATTAAACCCCTAAACTCACTCCACCGCCTAAAAGAGAAGAACCCAACCCCTGAACTCACTCTCCTCTCATTCGAATCGTCGAAAATCCCCTTTGCCGTCGACTACCACCGCCCAAAGAAAAAGAAACCAACCCTGAACTCAGTCCCCTCACTCATTCGATTCACCGGAAAAAGAAGAGACCTTGAACTCGATCCCCTCACTGAATTTCTCGTCGACTACCACCACGAAAACGTCCACCGTCAACGAAGACCACCAAAAATACATTTGAAGCCATCATTCAAACACTCAATATACTGTGTGGCTGGAAGATAATGAATCATGCCAATTTGCAGCCGAGGTAAGCAATTATTTGTGAAATGTCTGTCGATTTTTTTTGAACTTTTATTGTTTTGAATTTTGTGCATCGACGGAAAAAATGAATTGTGTTGATTTTGGTACCAAACTAATTGGAGTTATTGTAATTATATTTTGTTACTGCATATATAAGAACTTCAATAAATATATAAAAAACAAAACTAGCTCTAGGAGGGACAAAACGTAATTAACAAACAACCCCAAATAACTCCAAAACATTTAAGAATTTGTATATAAAACACGTTAATAGCACGTGTGATATATACTGTATTTGCAACAAGAAATTTAGTAATGTTGATTAATTATAAGCATTTTAAGGAGAATAAGATTTGGCTGAAATTCAATTTATGATTTCAATTTTGATTGAACGTTTTAGTTTATGTGTAGGATCCGTATTTTGGTTTTGTACAAATAACTAAGTGTAGTTATTTTGTATTTACTTTTGTGAGGGATGAATTTGGTAATAGTCTTTACGAAAGAGTCAACAACAGCATGTCCATTATGCCTCATGTGTAGTTACATTTGTGTCAGTGCCAACCGTCGAGAATGACAGAAACAATCTATCGGGAATGACAGATTAACTGTCGGGATGTTATGCAGTATTATGGCAATGGATCTGTATTTTGGTTGTGAACTTCAACATGTCTTCTACTGTCTGCAAACTATAATGGAATGATAATAATAATAATACAAGTTGGAAATAATAATACAAGTTCAAAATGATAATATACGAACATACGAGCATAACGTCAGCAAACGATAATGAAAATAAAATGATAACATAACTTCAGATTGTACAATGCCAAGGGAAACATTTAACATACTATTTCAACGACTTCCGGAGATAAAGCTTGCTTACGTCAGTTGTGCTACAGTGGGGTGCGAACATGTAGTCCAGTTATGACCAACTTGATGATTTATGGTTGACGGCTCGTTTTGATTATTACAAACAAAATTGCATTTATCGTTAACAAATTGATTTCAAATGTATTTAGCGATTATTGAAAACAAATAGAATTGACGACACGAAAATTCGAGACGATAGCGATTTGCATACAATGATCGATTGGAACTTAAAGATTTGCAAAAGATGGAAATCAAGATACAAGTCAAAAGAACGACAACGTCAAGACGATTAAATATTGTACAATAATATGTAAAGGTAAAACATTTCAAGTTTTGGTTTTATCGATGTGCGTTGCGACGGAAATCTAAGGTACATGTGTGCATATTGTTGAATTTACAGATCATAAAGACTGCAGAATTTTTCACAGTCGAAGCACGTAGCATCCACATGTAATTATTGTCAGCGCATACAATAGTTAACATTTTCATGCTTGACCTACTGACCTTAAATTGGAACTTATCTTGCAAAGCAAGTATACGAATTTTCGAGTACAACTCTTTCTTGCTGAAAAATATTTGTCATTCGGCAAGATTGGATGTATCCACTCTGGTAATTCATTCGTATCTGTTCGAAGTCTTGGACTTGAGGACATTTGCTCATCAACGTCAGCTTCTGTACCAGGTAATGGGTTGTCCAAGTTCTCATCTAAAGGTGCAATCCCAATAACAAAAATTGAAGTTTCGGGTGCATTATTGTTTGAGATACTATGCTGATGATTGAGCTCCTCATGTTGTACATTTTGGTGAACATCCGCGATGGAAACCGAACGATCTGGACAATTTGTATCCCTCCCCATGCCAACACTTGGGAGCTCGGTTTTCGAAACAGTAACGCAGATGACAGTTTTATTATGAACTGATATGTACCAATTTAAGTCTTCATCTTTACGTATTTCGACCGGAGGTATATTTAAGTTCGGGATTTTGAACTTCAATTCAATTTGAGTATGGGGATCAAGAATACCAAATTTGTCCTTCAATCGTAACACGAGTATGGTTAGGGTAATACTTGTTGGCACTAAAATGGAAGTGATGTTGTCCTCTCTCCACTTCCATTCGTCATCCACATGAACAAACTGTCCCCCATACGACACGTTGAATCTCAAATGATTACTCATACTTGAAATGTTGGGATTGAAACGGTAAGAATTTCGCACAATAAATATGTTTACATTTAATAATATGACCGTGGAACTTTCGAATATTAAAATCTATAGAGTAGGAGAATGTGAAATCAAGGACCAGTCAACAATTTTCAAGTGTCGAATTCGACAGTTAAATTGTCTATTTCGACGTTCATAAATGTTGGATTCGACAGTTCACTGGTGTGCTGTCGTAGGCACCCAAAAATAGTTTTTAAACTTCTAAAACTAATGTAGTAATGGAAATAATGGTCGATCCCACGATGAGTGTGCAATTCAAAAATTTATGTTTCGTATAACGATTGAGGGGGCTTTGTTTATAACAAATCAATTTTATAACAAATAACAATGTAAATTAACAAGTTGTATTAAATCAATGAAATGAATATTGATCAAAATCAACTTCCACCATTGGAGATTTATAACAATTCATCAATCCACAAAGAATAATCGATCCACATTCACAATATTCGTCGTTGGAATAAATTTCTATTTTTCCTTAATTTTAGTTAATTAGAAACCAGCGTTTTAATTAACCCTAATTATCAAATAATTTCAGATCAGTGCTAAAAATTCAATTTAATAGCAGATTTAAACAATAGAGAAATCGATGAACTAGATAATACAAGCACCAACGGTTGCATTCAATCTATTTAAATATTCTTCTTAACATTCAATCCCGAACTTTCGCTTTCTTTCATTTTGATCATTTTCCTCTTATTTCTTCCAAATTACGTCATATCCATCGAATTGCCACCTAAACCAAAATATGAGAATACTAAGTACATTTAAGAATAAAATATTCATATGAGCGCATTAAATAAAGATGTAAAATGCTTATTTTACATTCCTATCATTCACCTGTCTAAATCGACTGTTTCAACAGAACTATTCTACGATGAACTGTAAGAACTGCTGGGAAACTTGAAAACATGTATTTGGTACATTTGAAGAAATTATTGAAAACATTAATGGTGATAATCAATTCTCAAGTACAACATGAAAATATATTTACATTAATAAATAACTCAATACTTCATTAAATATGAAATCCTTCATTTTTTTTATAAGATATTTGTATTTTTATCTTTCAAAAATATTTCAAAAACCAAAAACATTAATAAATAATAGTTTCAAAAATTCTCCCATTACATTTCACCATATTGTATTTAACATCTAAAAAATAGCAATCTATAAGATAAAATTATAAACAATTTGTAATTGCTAACCTCTCAAAATGGATGATGAATTCAATAGTAACGTGTTCTTGATCAAGGAATGAAGAAAATGGAGAAAAAGTTAGGTGCCGTTCTCTTTGCTGTTTTGGGGCCGTTTTCTGTTTTCGATTTTTCAAAACGACGAAAACGCGTTCTCTTTCCTATTTTTGAAAATGCGTTTTTAAAAATGGAAAAAACAATTTCAAAGGAAACGAAAAACGAGCAAAATGCCGTTTTGGATGTTTTGAGGCCAAAACACAGTTAATTCACAAAACACGCGAAACAACCTTCTCTCTCCCCGGGCGTTTTCCTTTTCTTCTCAGTTCCCGTCTCTCCCTCTCCCATTTCCCTTTTCCCGTAACCTAGGGCAAAAACCCATCTGCATCTACCGTAAGCTTCTCTCTCTCCGTCTCCCGTCTCCAGTCTCCCGTAACCTAGGGCTCTTCCATTTCCATCTCACGAACCTACAATCTGAAGCGTGCGTCCAGTCATTTTCCATTTCCGATCTCAGGTAACTACAATCCATTTATGAATATTAAATTTGTGCTTGTGAGAAATGGGAATCATGCTACGTTGTGATAGAACTGGTGAGCTTGTGATGTGATGGGGTTGTGAGAAATGGATATTAAAACTGTAATTAAAATCTAGCGCCCGTAAGATTTGTGCTTGTGATGGGTTTGTGAGAAATGGATCCTGGAAAAATGGTGATTTTGAGTTGACTACTAAGGTTTGTGAATTGGAAATCCTGATACGTTGTGATAATTTCACAAGAACAGAGTTCTTATGCATGTGGGAGTAGATTATTAACGAATTTTGAGGGGTTTTGGAATGGGAAAAGGCATTGAGGAGGTTATTGTATATGAATGTGTGGGGTTTAGTAAAATGAGTTGTGTATATGGGGAATGCGGCGGAGTTGAGGAGGTTTAAGGAGTGGCAGGCGGTAATGAAGTGGTGGGCGACGATTGTGTTGGACTGGAGATTGTGTAGGATCAGCTGGGCCTGAATTTGGTAGAGGTGAGCAGGTGATACACAATAGGAGTTTAAGAGGTGGAGAATTCTGGTCGCTGGAAGCATTGATGGTGGCGAAAATTAGGAAAGATCAAAAGTTTTTGAATGAAAAAAACACATAGAATGCTGGAACTAAGCATTTGGAACAGAAATAACAAAATTTGATTCGTCAATTAGGAGGACACCCTAATCACATTCTGCGGTTTTCATTACTGATGGAGAATTATAGAGCATACTCATTTCTTAAGAAATAACTCGCAGCATGGAAGTTCATTTCTAGGAGGGAAGGTCATGGAAGGTTTATATTTATCAAGAATTGTTTCGTTTAAGAGGATATATCGGCTTATGTTGACGAATATTCTTGCACTGACCTATATTTGGTTTAATTAAGATGCCGTTAGATATAGAAAGGAACTATTTAAGATAGACACTAAAATCTTTGACTAATCGTGAAACCCTTTAGTCGATTCTATAAGGATTTTTCTTGAAACATCTGAAGTACTTCTTATAAACTTGTACTGTGAGAATAAAAACCCACCCTTTAATGCTACTTAATCCTACTTCACTGAGCCCCCACCCCCAAAGATTTCCAATAACTATGACCTCAAAACCCCAATCATATCTTTGCAAACATGTGTGAAGTAATTGGACAGGCAAAAAATAGAATAAAGATGGGCACATCATCTCTTTCTAAGTGGTAACTGCTATTCTGATAATGTTAGATCTTCGTTCTGTATCAACATTACAATTTAGGACTTAGCTCATGTTACATGAAGCCTATGAAAGATTTCTTTTATTTTTGTTGACTTAACAATGTATGCTACATTGCACAATTATTGCCAAAAACTGATGGTGTATAATCTGACATATCTATTGCATCTGCAAAATATTAGCAAAAACAAAGGAGGGATAGTGGTGTTTTACTTGTTAGATGCTTCAAGCAAGTTGTTTTCGTTGGGGTGGATAATGGAACATTGGAAATAAGTTCTATGCGAGAGCAATGTGATGATATTATTTTTGGACTGTCAAGAATAATGATGTTTGGAGGTTAAATTGAGAGAAAGCATACCAAGGTTTGGGATGGTAACTTATGGAACCAAAACGGTGAAGGGGGTCCGGTTGTGGTGAAATTGTTTACCAGGGCTGAAGCATTATTTTACACATACGTTGTCTTGCATTATGTAATTGCAGACGGTTAATAATGTGTAGTTGGTATATATATGTTTACTTTACATGACAGGCGGCTTAATAGCCATCTGCTACACATCTGTTATGTACATTGAGATGGCATTATAGCTGTCTACATTCTATGCATGGACAAGGCCTAATAGCCGTCTGTCTTACATTTATACTGTGTAATCAGTGGATAAGTTGTCTTGCATTTATCCTATGTAAGCGGTGGATGAGACTTGTACATTTTGTATTTGGCAACTGACAAGTGGCAAAGCCACATGTCACACCATTGCCTTGCATGTGACAGATTAACCACGTGTCATGTATAGAGTAAACGTTATAGTCTGCCCTTTATCTTTGGGCAAATGAAACCATATTTGTGATACAAAATGACAGCGAAATTTGATTTAATATGATTTGAATGTTTTGGCCAAGTATTACTGAGAATATATGAAATTATTTACTATTAATCAATGTCTGGGAATTTAATCAAGGATGATTTGTTGGGATCAAGGATGGCATTATCAAGTTACTATTATTTTCATTCAGCTGCTTGTCTTGTGTTCTATTATGCAGATTCAGTCATCTATGATCTCAAGCTACAATCCAGCCAATGTATCATCCAGTTAAAGACCAAGGAATTGTGCAATTGTTAAAATAGCAGAAATTTTTAAATAGAGATGTATTTAAAATTGTATCAACTGTATCAATGTATCAACTGTTTTGTTATTAACTGATCAGAATTATTATTATACTGTTGTAATATTAACTACAAAAGAAAATGTATAGAAATGTGAAAACAATATTGTTATTTCCTTACATGAACTTCTATAAGTACCATCTATTTGGTAAACTCTGTCCATTTTGACTTGTCATTTTCATTAGTTTCTTTTAATGATGACATAATTTTAGGATATTTTCCTCCTAAAGACGAACGATAAATTGACACCTTTTAAAATGAAATTTTAAAGTCTTCATACAGTATTAGAGTCCATTAAAGTGTTCTTCGTTCCGACTAGCACTTGGATGTTAAATTTAGACGAGCCACTTGGATGTTAAAATTTAGATTGTGTTTTTGATATGTGGAAAAAATATTTCAAAATTTAACAACTTCAAAATTAACATTATTATTTAATACTATATTAATATTAAACTATTAAAATTTATTGAATAATCAGATTTCTTGAATAAAATATTATAAAAAAAATTTCTCAAAATTTCAAAGTAAACGCGTTTTCTAGTTTTATATTTTCAGAAACAGTTTTCTAAAACAACAAACAGAACGTATTTTCAGCAATTTCAAAACGGACACTCAAAACAAAAAACACAAAACGATTTCAAAACTCAAAACAGAAAACTGAAACACAAAGAGAACGGCCCCTTAGAGTTTGTTAATGAGAAGAAGATGTGTGGTTATGTTAAAATTTCAAATTCTTTTATTTTTTATTTTTTACAAAATTCATATTACTCAATATAATAGACATATAAACAATTTTTATAATTTTTTAAATTAAATCATCACATCATAACATTAATTACATTCAAACCAAACATTAAATGTTCTTAAAAAAGGTGTTATTAAGGGTAAGTTGAACATTTTGCACAAAAAAGTGACATTTTTGATTTTTCTCACAAAAAGTGAAAATGACAAATTTTTTGGATTTTCAAATTTAGTAACATTTATGAAAATTCCCCAATGAGTAACAAGTATGATTCAAATTTATAAAATTCTAATTTCATATCAATAAAATTTATTATTTATGCATCTTATCTTCGATAATTTGTTGTGTATTTTTAATATTGAATAATTACATTTTCTATTATTGATAATCTAAAGTAGTTGAAGAGCTGTTATCAAACAATTGAGTGTACGCATTATTTGATTCTTTCATTTTTTTAATTCAACTAGGGTCCGTTTGGTTGTTAGAATGAAATTTGAGTGGAAAAAAAATGAATTCTATGGAATTGAATTGCCGAACTTGTTTTTACTGAGAATTGTCAATTAATTGTGTTTGATTGACATAATTTTCCACCTGAAAAATATTGAAAATCTGGATTTTTTGGTGTTCGTTGGTCTTTATTTTTCATGAAAATTGTTCATTAAAGGGATATAATTTGTTACAATTGGGGATATAACTTGTTTTCATTGAAAAAAAAAAAAAAAAAGGTGCCTAGAAAACCAATTCTCACCAAAGTTGTAAGAATTGATTTACCTCAAAAAACAAGAAAATGTGGCAAATCAAGAAAATATGGAAAATTAATTACCCGAAAAATATTTCATATCAAACATTCTAAAAAGTGAAAAATGGCAAAAAGTTTTCCATTTTCCATGAAAAACTTGTTCTATCAAACTGGGCCTTATTGCTATTATAAATAAAATACTTAATAAAATAATTATATATTTTTAAATTTATATATATAAAAAAAGATTCGAATAACGATAAAGCTTCTTCCTCAAAAAATGGTCAGCCCCACCACTCCACACGTGCCACCTCACACGTGGCTCCGAGCTCTAATCATTAATTAACGGTCTCTCCCTCTCCTCGCTGTCTCCCAAAAAAATTTAAATTTTAAAAAGAAAAAAAAAAAAAATAACAGAGTTTCTCTCTCAAAAATTCACCACACTTCCAAATATAAATTTGCGCAGTCTCTCACGTAATCCCTCTTTTTCTCTCCACTGTTTTTCTCTCTCTACCTTCCACTAGTCCATCAATGGCGATCTGAAAGAGAGAGAGAGAAAGAGAGGGGGAGAGAGAGAGAGAGAGTGGAGGGAGAAAAATATTTTTATCTTTGTGTGTATCCATTGGCCTGGAATTTTGCAGCATTGTTTTGCCCTGGAACCTTGCTCTCATATGTACTGTTAAGAAAGAATTAGACATTGATAGTTCATCCTGGTACACGCATTGTAGGAAGAATGTCGTCGTTTGATTCATTGGACGCGTTTTTATTGGCTGCTAGCAGAGCTTGTTGTAGTCCCCTCGCAATTTTTATTCAGATCCAGGTACAATTCATTTCGGATTCTCTCTTCAAAGAGTGAGAAAGCTTATTTTATTTATTTACTTTGCCTTTTTTGAATTTTTTTTATGCTTTTGCTTTCTTATGGAGCAAAAAGGAGCACCTTTGCTTTTAGTACGTTTCGGATCTGTCATCTGAGGATTATTAATTTAGCTTGGGAATTCTTAAATATTTTTGTGTTAGGGAGAATGCGACTGCATTTTTTTGGCTTTGAATGTTACTGATAATTCAAATTAAGTGGCAACAGTGCAATTTAACTTTCTTTTCCCCAGGTTTAGTTTGAATTTTTAATTCATTTTTCTCCAAATTCTTGTGTGATTTGAATTTCACGTTAAAGATTTTTGAGTTACAATGGCAGTTGGTTTGGATCTCACGAGTTCTGATACATGAAACATTGCATTGTTTGTGAGGGAGATTATCCCTTAGATTTTTATTATGATAAATGAGCAATAAGAAATTTGGATAGGTAAGGATGGTCAAATGCTAGAAATTCAAAGTTTTCATCGAGTGTTACTTGGTTGGTCATTCTATAGTGGCTGCTTTGTTAATTTGAATCACTTTGTGACCCAACGAGCATTCATCCCCCTTTGCATTTCGTAGAATCACTGTCATTACGAATCTTAACTCGAATTGGCCAAAAACAGATGAAGAGAAGGAAAAGTTGAATACTTTAGGAAGAATTATATAGAAAAATATTTTTTTATATTACAAGTCCTTGTTCTGACAAAATTTTTGAAAGTCAATAGAGGGACTATGCCGAGAGTAAAGACAAGGTTTCATAATTAGCCTTCTCATTTAGTGCCTGTTTGTCTACCATTATTAGGATGGAAATGGTGTAATGAATAGTATTTTTTGAAGAATGTATGGTTGAAATTGAAAGAAATTTTATCGATTTATGTGTAAAATATTTTATTATTTGAATGTGTGGTGGAGATTGATTACTATAGAAAACAATGTTTTGAAAAATGGTAGACAAACAGGGGCTTAATAATTGGCCAATAATTTGTGAAAACAAAAGGACAGTTGTTTTACAATTGAAGGAAAAATCAAGTTGTCCCAGAATCCACACGTACGTATTCTATATTAAACTAGTACTATTTCAATCTAATCATACAGTATACTTTCATCTGTAATTCCACAAATATCTGTTTATAACCGTGTGATACATATATTGTTTTATCATAAGATAATGTGGCCATATACAGATGTTCGGTAAAATTATTAAATAGATGCATTAAATATATGAAAAAACCATTCTACTAAACAATATTATTAATGATTCTCCTCTAATTGATATTATCTATTTAGAATTATTGACTTTGATGCGTGAAACAGTGTTGGTTCCGAGGAAATCTTATTAATTATTTGGGATATTGAATATTAATTATTATAGCACGATATCTTACTATCTCTTTTTTTTTTCCTTCTTCTATGTTATTTCCAGAAGAGTGAACATTATTAGCGTTCTTCGATTTATTCATGTCTACCCATAGTAATATCTTCATGTGTATATCTAAGTCCTTTATTGCTGCAGGGATTTTTTATTTGCTTAGCTCTTGCCCTTGGATGGGCTTTGGCTGCTTATGTCAGGTATTATAACTTAATGATCTAGAGTTTAACATCGTTGATTTTACCCTAATAGTTCAGTTTATGCTTTGGTGCTGGCAGAAAAGCTCAATTTTTGTTAACTTAGTAAAAATTTCTTGTACAGGCGTAGAGAGATAAGACAGATGAAGTATAGTATGAAACATGGCAATAACTTTGCTTTTCTGTATCATGATATAAATGCCCTTGAGCATTCTACTCAGGTCAATTTGCCAAGAGTTACAGTTGTCATGCCCTTAAAGGGATTTGGAGAACACAATCTGCATAACTGGAGAACTCAGGTGAATTACTCTTAGAGGTTTCGTTACTCATATAATAGTAGCTTAAGCTTTTTAGTTTGCAGGTAACTTTGTATTAGCAACGTGTGCAGATTCATCTTACTAAATGAACCACTAGCATGCTCCAACAGTAGAAATGTACTTGACAAACCAATTTTATGTTGTCCTGCATTTGTTGCTAATTTTCATTTATTTTCTGTTAGACATATTATTGATCATGTAGAATTCTACTGATTACATGTATATTTTCTCTTGAAACCAGAACTTCTTCAAAATGCACAATTGAGAGTTACTCTTACAATACTTCTCTTCTTTTTATGTAGAGATTCCTCAACCTACTAGTCCTCATAACCAGATGAACAGATTGAGGTTAAAGAAGAAATTCTTATTATCATGTTCCGGTTTATGATTGCAGATTACATCTCTATATGGTGGTCCCCTGGAATTTCTTTTTGTGGTTGACACTATAGAAGATCCCGCTTACCATGCTGTATCTCAATTGTTAGCAGATTTTAAGGTCTGTTGTTTCCTTTTAGCTGTTTGTAAGAGTGATTTCTTTATTATTTTAACTTATCATATCTTTTTCTGAACATATCGCTTGTGTACCTCTCTTTAATTATAAGAAGATATGACTTAGACATTGTTTTTATCATTATTTTGTCCTGCAATCACTATTTGTCATTTTAAGTCTTATGAGAATTCAAGTGTGAGCCAATGAGACCTAGCTCAGGTAGCTAAAGGCTGAGTTCTTAGCATTACTTTGCTCCAATGCCCACTAAAAGTGTGAAATATTTGTTTAATTTTATCTCTATTCTTTTTCCACTTTATATTAATCTTAATTCATTATCCAGTTGCATATTTTTTTTCTCCAAGATTATATAAATAGGCATGTAATGACATTATTCTCCTATCACTTCCCCCAAAAATGAAAAAAGAAAAAAATAATAGAGATTTCCAAGTGGATTTTAAGTTTGGTTAAGGGGGGAGAGAGAGAGAATCTCAAGTTTGGATAATTGCCCTTATGAATTTATTGGTTTAATCTCTGAAAATGGAGCAATGTATTGTAATTTTTAGTTCCAAAAGCAACTTGAGGCATAGTGGATTTTATATTTGTCGTCTTCGTTGATCATTCTAGAAAAAGTTTATATAAATGTACTAGAACTGACTAAAGGTGGTGGATGTTAGAGTTCTCTGGGGCTTTTTTTTTTTTTTTTTTCAAGTTATTCTTCCATAATCTTGTTAATTTGCCAAACTACACCATCTGTGGCACGTTTTTCAATTGGACATACTGTATCTCTTTGGAAATTAATATGTTTCTACGTTTGGTGCCTCATAGACAAATTAATAATTTTTGATCGGATAAAAAAAATTCATCATTTTTCTCTCTCCCCTTCATGGCGCGTGATGTGCTGAAATATTTGGTGGTGTGACTGATCATATTGTTAAGGTGGTACATGTTAAAAAGACAAACTCTTTTATGAAGGTTATGAGCACATTCTAAAATATATGTCAGGCATAGATTATTGTCAGAAGTCAGAAGGCAATCTAACTGGTATTGGGGTGGAAGGATGGAATATATCAAACACTGATGATTGGAGCCAATTAGGTATTTTAAAGGGAAAAAATCTGACAAGGAAGTCCGTACTTTTCCTGTAAACGAATCAGCGCTTTGAAAGCCAAAACGTACCAAAAATGTGATTTGGGGACTATCATATAGTTGCTTCCATGTAAAGGATATCAATGAATACATTGGAGAATAAGATATTTTACTTCGGATATGCTGCCTATGCTTGTGCTATTTGATATTTGGTGATGGCCTATTGCACCCTAGTAGTCAGAGATTTATATTGTGAAAAATTAAGTGATCTTTCTTGTTTAAGTTCGCACTATTTTTTAATTATTAGAGCCTTTTAATCCCAAGATAGACTTACATCTATTTATCATTTTCTTGTTTTTTATTCAAGTATAAGCCGTACATATGGTTATGGTGTTATATCGTGACCCTGCTTTAAGTTTCTACCTAAGTAGATATGCTAATTCCTTTCAATCTTTATGATTCTTCATTCTTACAAAATTCTGTCTCCATGTGTAAACTTGAATATTGTGCAGGATGACGTAGATGTAAGGATTGTTGTAGCTGGTATGTCAACAACCTGTAGTCAGAAGATTCATAATCAGTTGGTATATAGCTACTTTAATGGTTACTTTTCTGTTGGAAGTATGTAGTTATTATTTTCTCTGTTCAAAAAGTGGACTTATGTGATAAATCATAAATGGTTGCGAGTTGTTAACATTCCATTGTTTAAACACGGTTTCTTAATAGATTATCTTTGAAAAACTGAATGTAGCAGATAATGATTCTATTGGATTTTGTGCTTTACGTACAGTATTGTATGTCTTGCAGGTTGGGGTACAGAACATGCATAAAGACACCAAGTATGTCCTATTTCTGGATGATGATGTTAGGCTGCATCCTGGGTCGATAGGAGCCCTCACAGCTGAAATGGAGAAAAATCCCGATGTATGCTGATATAAAAACCATTGTTGTAACATTTTTCTAAAGTCATTTTTGGCACTTCAATCTGAGTGATGAGTCTCATTCTTTTATTTATTTTTTTGTTTGCCATAATCTCTTACAATTTTTTTTTTTTTTCTGGCAAAAATTTGCAGATATTTATTCAAACTGGATACCCTCTCGATTTACCATCTGGAAGTTTGGGAAGTTACTGCATATATGAATATCACATGGTACAAGTTTATCCTGCATTTGGTATCCTTTTGTTCAATCATCTATGCATTATATGTTTGACAATCATTACTCCTGAGAGTTCACATGAGCAAGTACGAGTGTGTGGTGCATTGATTTTATGTGGTTGAAGAGGAAGATAGTGTTGTAAACATAGAGATTTTGCAGTAGGTTGACAAATAATAGATTTCATTGGGTTGTTTTTTTATTAGCTATGCACTACATCAGATCCTGGGTGTGGTGAAAAGTGTATGAGGGTTGGCTAGGGTGACCCCAATTCCCTCCTGACTCTCAATTAGAATCCGATTTAATGGTTTGGAAGTTAAGCAACTCGCCACTTAGGTGTCCAGTGTTGACTAGGTAAGAATGAGTTCCTGTACTCTGATGGACACGTTTGTAAAGAAGTTAGTTTAAAAAAAGAACTGAATATAGGGATGCTTCCACAGTTGAAATTTTCTTTATTACTTTATATGAACTCAAAAGAACCGTTGACAGAAAATAGTGTGTAATACTCTTGAAGTAAAGCTGATGATTTGGCATTGCAAAGTGTATTTTTAAATGACTTCAAGCTAGTGTAATCACATTGCATTTTCAAGTAATTAGCCACTAGTAGCATGTATTATATAAACCCAAACAAATCATTGTGACAAAACAGTGAAAATATTAGAACTACTAGGTATAATGTGGAGGAAAGTCAGTATAGCTTGCGAAAAGAGCTAAATGGTAGGATACAAGGTGAAAAAATTAGGGAACATCGTATATTATGTTGTTAAATGGCAGCTAAGGTAACAAATAAAAATCGGGCAAGAATAATCACTGACCCAGTTTAAAAGATGCAGTTGTAGAAATTAAATAGATTGGTGAGATTTAGTCTTCTGGTAGAGAATTTTGTATTACTCCAGCCTTATTTAAAGGTTTACTGTGATCTCTTACCTTTTCACTTAGTCATGAATAAGCTTGTGAGACAGTTTAGTTGATAAGACTAGGAGGGCTATAAATTGTCTGCTAGAACTTTGGGGGAGCACTATGGAATTTATAGGTCTTAAGTTAACTAGAGCTAAGACAAAATATATGTAATGTTCAAGTCATAATAAGAGTAACGATGATAGTGGAGTCACTGAAGATTCATATCATCCAATAGAGAGATGATGTTAAGTATTCTGGCTTGATTAGTGATATGGAAGGGGGACATGAAAACAACGTTAGACATAAAATTAGTCTGATTTGGATGGAATAACGAAGTTCCATATGTGTTTGACGCTATAAGAAGATAAGAAACATAAAAAACAAGTTCTATATAACAGTTATTTGACCAAATATGCTTTCTGTCAAGTATTGTGCTGAGGACAATATGTCCTTAAGCTGATCGTTGTAGAAACGAGGCTGTGTGGCTAAACAAGTATGGACAAAATAAAAAATGATAACATATATGCTAACAAGTGGAAGTGACACTAAATTAAGGGAAGAAAACTTAGGCGGTTTGGACACGTTTTTGTAGACCTAAATAAGCTGCTCAAAATATTGATGTGACCCCAAGAGAAATTAGAACAGGGTGAGATAGACCATAATTAATATGTTTTAAAGTGGTTCGAAAGGATTTTATTATCACTCTTCACATCATTCCTTAGCATAAATCAAAAGATAAAGGTGAAATGTGCTTTGGTCATTTTTGTGACTTGTGATGACCAAAGAGTTTTGGAAGTGTTGTCTATTTCTGCTGTTAATCAGATAATTGGTAAAAAAAAGAGCTTTGGGCATTGTTCAATATGTATTTTGGAACTGGACTTCTTGTCAAAAGTGGGATTCATTTCCATAGCGTGCATTAAGTAGTCATCTGCAATTTTATGCACAATTCACGATGCAACTTGGAACACTAATGTTGATGAAATTAAACAAGAGAATATAAATATAATTTTCTTCATTAAAATTTAATGGAACTTATTGATTTGCAACTCGGTGGAACATGAACTCGGAAAAATATGTTAGTGAAGGGGGGAGAGAATATGAGAGGGTTCTTGCCTATTTATTTCCTTCCTCAATTACATTAGTCACACACTTCTATAAATTTGTACTTGGATTAATCTACTGTCAGTCTTATTTTTCCTATTTCTCGATTATTATCAAGGAGCAAGTGGGTTTAGTTGCATTTACACTAGTATCTTAAGTGTTTTACAATCATCTCGAAATGTAATGATAAATTGATATCGTTTTAACATATACCTTCTTGGTTTCATTTGTTATGGTATGCATTGTATAATTCCTCACATAATAATTTTCTTCATGATACTAACCTAACAGTTCATATCTATTTACAGCCTTGCTCAATGGGGTTTGCAACCGGCGGAAAAACATTCTTTTTATGGGGAGGATGCATGATGGTAAATTCTGTGCGCATATTCAGAATCAGACCATTATTATAGGTTTCAGGAATCTTAATTTTGAATTTTCTCATTGCAGATGCATGCAGATGATTTTAGAAGTGACCGCCATGGTGTAGTTTCAGAGCTCCGAGATGGAGGCTACTCAGATGACATGACTCTTGCAGCTATTGCTGGTATTATGTTTGTGGTACTTCTTCCGCTTAAGTGAATATGCACCAATAATGGGTGTACTAAATTATTGCCTTTTTTTACATGAAAAAATGTCCCAGTTATAAATTTGGTTTTCTATTTTGTGTTATATAGGTAGCTGAATTATGTGCACTGGGTGCTAATACTTGTCTTCCTTTCAGGGGCTCATAAGAGGCTAATTACATCTCCACCTGTTGCTGTTTTTCCACATCCTCTTGCCACTGATCTTAACTTTGGAAGGTCTGTATTTATAACTAGAATCATCAGTTTTGTGATTCTGATTGGTCCTTTGTACCTTTATCTTATTTCTTACGCTCTATTGGTGTAGATACTGGAATTATTTGAGGAAGCAAACATTTGTATTAGAGTCATATACGACACAAGTCAACTGGATTATGAACCGTGCATTATTTTCTGTACATTGCTACTTGTCTTGGGGATTTGTAATGCCATATATTATGGCTGGGATACATGTAGCAGCAGCACTAACGTTTTATTCTAAAGGGAACTCGCTTGGTGAAACAGATTTTCCAGTATATGGTGAGCACTTCACTTCTTGGTAAATTAGGTTATTTAGGGTGTGAAGAACTGAGCTAGGGACCGGAACATTAGCTGTATGGTTGCTAAATCCAAAGACCTTCAATTTGTTTACACTCATTCACGTTTTTATCTCCTTTTTTATGTCTTGGAATTCGGAAGCATCTGGCTATCAATTAATGATTAAACAGGAAAAATTATTTGCGTGATTACTATGAATTGCTCATGTAGATATGTGTAACATTTGAAATGACCTAATATCATGGAATTCGAAGTGTGAGCATGTCAAGGACTGTTTACTAACTTTTTGACACGAATAATTATTTATGCTAGTATGGCATCAGAGGCCGAAGCATAAGTCTTATATTTTGAGTTGGACTTACTTTATCTTTGAACGGAGTACATCTGCCCTTTGATTTCTAATCATCTATCCCTAACTTCTCTTGTTTGGTCAGGATTGAAATTGGTTGGCTGCCATGTTGTATGTACAATCATTGAACTTCTTTCCATGTGGAACCTGACAAGAATAGAGGTGAAGTTATGCAATTTGTTGTCTCCTGAGGCTCCTCCGTTGTCACTTGCATCTTATAACTGGTGTCTTGTAAGTTCACCTCTACTTTTCTCCTGAAGTCAACCGTTTTATCTTACCCATGATTTTAGACCTACCAACCTTTAACATGGAAGATTAAACAGTAGATGACATTATTTTATTCAGATAATAGTACTATCTTGTAAGCCCATAATCCTGTATTGTAAGATGACGCGTTAATATTTCTCAATAATGTTTTCCATCTCACTTTAAAATTTCGTTGATGTCATGAACTTCTGAAAATGGGATTTAAAATACCTATAGAACACAAAAATGGGATACACGTCTCTTGCCTTGTCCAAGTTTTGGGCGTGCAACCTTCACTTAATGCATTTAGAAAATTGATACAGGAATTGAAGTCAGTAGAAGTACAACAACCAGGCTTGTCTTAGTAGTCGACACATGCTGAGATAATGATATAATTATTCGCTGTTACTGATATTGTTCTTTATTTTTATTTGAGCAGGTATTTATTGCAATGTTGGTTGATAATTTTTTGTACCCCATATCAGCAGTACGTTCACATTTTTCTCAGTCTATCAATTGGTCTGGCATCCGATATCATTTGAAGAATGGGAAAATAAACAAGGTATGTTTATTTTGAGGCCATTTAGTTAGTCTTAGAGTCAACACATTGGGTGAATCTATTCATTCGTGTGAAGCATCACTATGTGCATGGAAGTATTCCTACCCTCTCTTACTCTGGGGCTCAATAAGTGGAGAAAACTAAATAAATACACTTCATATATACCAATCCAAGACCCTGTTTCTGCTTCTCTCATTCACTTATTTTTGTCATAACACTAAACATGTTGCAAAATTGTAATCACAGATCTTACTCTGGCTTCAAATGATCAATTTTTCCAAGTAATATATGAATATTCCTGTTTTCTAAAATGAAAAACTGTCGAAGCATTTGAACAAAGAACTTTTGAAACATTGATTATGATGAATGCTGGAGAAGGGCATAATCATAGTGAAAACTGCCATCTCGGAGAGACTTGCAGAAAATTTTGTGGAAATTTCAAATACTGAAAATACAGAAAGACCCTTCAAATCAAAATTCGATCAAAAATTGCATTTAGAAAATAGAAAATTCAGCATATATAACATGCATATTTGTTGTTTATTCTGCAGATTGAGAGAAACAAAGAGAAGGGCCCTAAGTTCACAGATTTGGGAGGAAAGCATTTATATGGTAAAAAGGGAGCTCAAAGCAGTGCTTCTTTTCTTTCATCTTTTTCCAGAAATCTGGCTCATTGGAGGCAACCCAAGAAATATGATGTATAGACAAAATGGGGGGTTTTAGTTACTGCAGCTTGTGATTCTTGTCTTTCATGGTTTCTATTTATAATGAAACGACGCCAGGAGGAAAATTTCCCGGAATTAAGCCATCATATTACCTGGTATATTCAAAGTGAAAGACCCATCATTGTTGAATTTAAGTGGTAGGATTTTGGCAATTTTTTCAATTATTGATTCTTGAGATTGGTTTGGTATATCCCTTTATGGGCTTGAGTAATAGTAGTGATATCATTTTGTAACTTTATGACATTATTTGTACTCAACAATATTACAGTGCTGTTGAATAGCTTATCAAAAGATGTATTTTTGTCTGTGAGTTTATTGTCATTCTGTATATTTCGGACTGCAAATATTAGAATTCAATTTATTATAACTTAGTACTTATGTCCTTGGCAGAATTTTGAAGTTCTCTTCAGAATATTAAAACATGTTCTATTGTAGCTAAAGCTTTTCAGTAAGGTGATTTCGAGTCTTAGAGGTCAAGCATCATTTAGCCCCCGTTTGAGTCCCATTTTTTCTCATTCCATTACATTAATTTTTTTCTCTCTTCATCTCAACCACACATTCTCAAATAAAATAATATTACACACAAATCTAAAACTTTTTCACCACACATTTTCCCATCAATCACTATTCTACAAATTTTCAACCCCAAAAAATGGGGGCCAAACAGGGGCTTATTTATCATCAGATTTTTGATAAAAATTTTAATATATAAATAAATGTGTCTAGTCTCCAACGAACTCAGCTTTTAGATGAGAGATTAAACAAAGTGAAATGAAAAATGTATTCTCTACTGGTTCTTCAAAGTATGCCGATAAATCCCCAAGAAGTACAAGCTTCTTAGAATTCATACAAGACAAGTAAAGGAAATCAATTTACTTTTTTATATCTCCAATGTAGAAGTCCTCGATCATGTCGAACACTCGGGTAGCATGCTGTGGCCTGTCACAACAGATGTACAGTCGGATGTTAGCTAGATTAAACCAGGCTAGGCAAGAGAACATTAAGAATTGAAACTTTGTTAGGCAATGCCAAATTTGAATATGATTTTAAGAGTTATATATGCTAAGCAGTCACTAAACTTGTAGCAAAATTTCATGTTGGACTGTTAACTTCATTTTGTTTCTCGTTGCATTCAACTTAAACATAGCTAAAATTTAATTTATGAACAACCAATGAAGTTTAGTGACCAATATGAAATTTCGCTAAAAGTTTGGTCACCACCAGTATTTTTTAGCCCATAAGTAGAAACATGAAACTGAAAGGTATGAAGCCATAAAATGACTCTTATGGCCTGAAGGATTGGGAATTGTTTGATCGTCTTTCTTTCAAGAAGAGGCGGAACAGAACCAAGGAAATCGGATTCAATACCAAGACCTACCCATAGAAACCTTTAGTTGAATCATCACCAGCATGTGCTAGGATGGCATCACCACCAGGGTGTTCTTCGACGTAAGAGGTAACATCATAAACCTATGGTTGTTTTAAAGTAGGAAAAAAAAGATCTTGTAGTTAGACTGTTGACAAAATGGCAATCACAAAGGTCAATTCTTATACTATACCATGTATTTGTTTTTTGAGTAAAAGTATTGCTATAATGTGGAACGTAAAAAGACCTTGTCTTTAATGATGATCCAACAGTCAGTCCTCTTGTTATGGGATGAAACTTCAGCTTTGGTGTATGCTTTTGCTGCCTAATCAAAAAAAGAGACACTAATCAGTAGAAGATGAACAAGTAGCATACAACAGTTCTTGTTCACTCTAGCTAATGGCAAAGAACACAAGACAACCCTCCTGCTCTGATTGGATATAAAAGATCCATGTAAAAGACTTTGTTTACACGCAGGCCTAACAGTTGTTAAGCCTAACTTTGAATCGCAACTCCAAATGGTTTGCATTCTATAAACACCAATCAATTAGTGCATATATGGTACTACACATAACTAGATCATACTACAATATACAAAATTTAACTTCTTTTTCTTATTTAATACTGATGATAGAATCACAAAATATAGAAAAGGGAAAAACGTTCTTCCATAGTTAATGTTGCCTTTAGGTGATAGAATCATAAAGCAAATATAAAGGGTCAAGTTTACGACCCCTCTCATCTATTCTTGCTAGTTCCATATATATTATGATTGGGATATCCTAACCCCCATCATCCTTTAATGGAGTCTAAAAATACACTGAGGATGTGTTGATAATTTGCCTATACAAAAATGTCACAAATAATCGTTTGGAATTTCCTCAGGCCCGTGAAATATACCACTTGAAATAATTTGTAAAGATGTTTAAGCCCTTTCGTATAATATTACATGATAACTCTTGCTATATTGCTTTTATAGATTATTTACATGGTACACATGGTTTTACTCTATCAAACAAAAATCTGAGGAAGCAAATGTCTCTGAACGAAAGAGAATTTCAAACTAAAATTAAAACTATATAATCATTTGGTGGGGTGAATACCAAAGTCTAATTAATGTTTTACTAAAGTTTGGGATTTAACATCTTAAATCACCTCATACACTTCCAAACATGATTCTGTCGAAAGAAAACATTGTCATATAATTTAAACTGGGGCTCACAGTCACTCTCTTACACCAAGCTTCTGTGCCTCTAAAATTTTGTAGACATTTTGTCTTTCAAACGATAACGTATTTTATAAAGCTTATGATAACATCCCCACTTTGGTTTGACAGCCCATATCATAAACTCTTACAAAAATAACCAAACCTGACAAAATTCAGAGTCTTTGGACACTTGCGGTATCTGTGACCATGGCCATACAACTCTCATAAACTTGAACCACGTTCTCGACCTTGTATATTTCTCGGTTATTCCCTTGTTCGCGATGCATATCATGTTATAATCCAGAGTTTCGAAAAATCTTTACCTCTCAACATGTAGTATTCAAAGAAAATGAGTTGCTATTTCTCAAGCTTACTATCCCATATGTCACCACTAATTTGTGTAAAAAAATGGCTCGATGTTTTCTCCTTGATTACAATCTCTACTAAATTCAAAATATACCTCACGAATCACCACTCACCTCAATAACTCTACTAATCTGTCACCCATTTTGCCGAATCAAATCTTACTAAGAAATTCTTCCCCACGTGATACGTCTAGGTAGATGGCAAGGTTGGCAGGCAAGGAAAATGAAATGCTTTTGAAAGCTGTAGCTCAAGCTATCCCTATATGTATATGCAGTGACCGTTTTAGATAATGTCTAACCCACCTTATCAAACACGTAGTGAAAATTTGCAATACTCAACTTGGAAGAGTCTCATGCCGCCGCCACAACATCTCATGAATATTTTAAGGTGATTATACCAATTTCTGGCTTATAAGTAACTAAAAATGAACCAAACAAAATTGCCTTGAATGTAAACCTGCCATATAGGCTTTCTTCTCAAACATTTATAAACAAATACTATAAAACATTTTTCTTCAATCGCTGAAGAATTTGACATATTTCACGGAATGTGAAACAATTTTTGACAAGTAATCCTACATTTCTGGCTTATAATTCATGTAGACATATAAAAAAAACACTGATTTAAATCCTGTAATTATCTCTGAAAATCATTAGAATCTTTATAAACTAAAAAGCACCTTTGTAGTGACATTAGACTTCCCCTTTTCACCAAGATCTGCATTATAAACAATTCAGTTATTAAAATCAATTGCATTTCAACAAATTCACGTTTTCAGAATCAAAAGTCAAAAGAGAAAACTCGGTAGCAAAACTAACCAGTTTTGCGTAGGCGAGGGATTAAAATAAACAGACCCAATACACTCAGCAATAATGTGAATATAAGTACATCCATATTTCACTCTTTAGCTTTATCTGCTCAGACATTCGAACAAAAATTAAATAAATCTTGGTTAAGAAAGTAAAATCTAGCAATCCAAATAGCATTATCAATACGCACACAGCAAGATGAAGCTGCATAAGTGAATCGGATCAGTTGGCGAGAGTGAAACCATTTCATCAAAATATAATCAAATGCGTTCAGTGTGTGAGTGTGAGTTCGAATGCGTGAAAAGAGAGAAAGAGAGAAGAAATTGAAGTGGATTGACCTGAAGTAAATAAGGGTAAAAGATGTGCGTTTTTGCTGAATCTTGATTTTCCGGCGATACTTTATGAATTGAACTTGAGATGTTTGGGCTGTACACGTGAAATAGAATAGAGATAAATTTAGGAGAAATTACACCTGGCCTACTTTTAAAATACCATTTTCATAAATCCTAATTCAAGTTTCATACTTCAAAAATCAGGTTTTAAATATTAATTTAAAAACATTTTTTATTTTTATTTTTATTTTTATCTACAGTAAATTAATTTATACATACCCCAGCCCTAACCCTAAAATCTTTAACCATTTCTATCTTCCTCCGGACTCTCTTCTCCACCACGCTGCCGGCGTCGTCTCACCTATTCCTCTCCATTGCCGTTCGTCCCGTCGCATTCTCTCATCCATCGCCATCGTGTCCTCCCTATCAAACTTCGAAGCGGCGCTCTTCTCTCCTCCCCTTCTCTCCTCTACTCCCTCTTCTTTTCTACCTTCTCTGTGAAGCCATCGCTGTTTAATTAGCGATCTGGAGGAAATGTGCAGGCGTAGATGGAGTTTTCCACAGCAGATTTGGGCGGTTGGCAAGCAGATCTCCTGGTAAAAGATCTGAATCTCCAGTTTACTGCCTATACTGGTGCTAATTCAGCTGCAACTTCCAATAATGGCAGTTGTAGGCTGTGTGTGCGTTGGTGAGGTTGGGCGTTGTGAATTGAGAATTTGAAGTTGGTGGCGGACGGTGGTTTTTTGTGCCGATTCGCTCGTTTTCGGTTCAGTTGGGGTGTGTTCGGTGTGGTTTTCTGTGTGTTCTGTGTGCGGGTGTGTCTTGTTTCGTGGTGTTGAGCCGTGGTTTTTGGTGGTGTTGTTGGCGGTGCAGTGTAGGCGATGGTGTGGTGGTCACAAATAATTTGAGTAGGTGCGGATACATTGCAGTAATGCGGTTAGCGCGGCTGCGGTTGGTTGTGTCTGTTCTGTTGGTATAGTTGGGGGTTTTTGAATTGTCGAAATCGCCCATTTTGTTGTGAGATCGTGGTTTTTGTCGTCGTTAGAGTGGTAGTGGCGGCAGTGGTTCCGTGTTTGGGTGGTGTTGGCGGTGGTTGTATATTATGAGTGTGATTTGTGACTTGGTGGTGGTCACAAACGATTTTGGCGGTGGTCACAAACGATTTTGATTATTTGTGACCATTTTGGTGGTTCCGTGTTTGGGTGGTGTTGGCGGTGGTTGTGTGTTCTGCGTGTGATTTGTGACTTGGTGGTGGTCACAAACGATTTTGGTGATGGTCACAAATAATTTGATCGTTTGTGACCATTAATTATTAATTGTGACCAAAAAATCATTAATTGTGACCTAAAAATTATTAATTGTGACCAATAAATTGATAAATTGTGACCTAAATAAGAATTGTGACTTATAAATTTTGTGATTTGTGACCCATTAAAAAATTGTGACTTTTAAATTATTAAGTTGTGACCGATGAACAAATTGTGACCTATGAAATTTTTGAATTGTGACTTAAAAAATTTCGAATTGTGACCTTAATATATTCGTCGGAATCGGAAAAGTCGCCGAAACGGTCGCCGGAGAAGAGTGGTGATCAGAAAGGTCGTCAGAATATTCCCGGAGTTGTAGGGGTGGTGGAGGGGGATGGGTTAATTATTTTATAGTAGAATTAAATATTAATAATACATTAATTTATTAATTATTATTTTATAATTAAAAATTTAAAAGAAACCTGAATTTTGAAATTTGAAACTTGTTTTGGTATTTTTGAAATGTGTAAAAGTAAAAGCATGATTTATGTATTCTTCCCATAAATTTATGTAAATGACAGATGAATGTGTACACTGCTCTAATCAATACTTTAGGCCCATTTTTTTATTACCATTATTTTAAACTATTTAATTTTCGTACTTATTTTAAAGTATATATTTACACAATAAAATATTTTATACATAAATTCAAAATGTTTCATATTTTTTAACCATACAATCCCCAAGAAATCGTTATTCAAAGCTCCATATTCTCAAAATAATGACTATCAAACATGGTATTGTAATTTTTTATTGGATTCTTCTTATAGCATTTTAACAAGATTCTCTATTTATGAATAAAAAATTATTCAAATTTTATAATATTTTTAAATTTAATGAATAATTTTTTTTATACATCTCAATAATCTCTATTTTAGGTATTCGTATTTTATTAGACGTAATTTTTATATATTAATAGTCAATCAATTTAAATATGATTTGATTAATTTAGAAAGTAAAGTATTGAAATATGTAGCTTATTTAAGAATAAATTGAATAGTCAAATTCACTATCTATTTTTAAAAGTTTGGAGTGTTTCTTGGGGTTTATTTTTAAGCATTGACTTTCTAAAATTGATATCATCTTGTATTTAGAATGTCTCTTAAAAGTACTCTTGAATATATTTTCAGAAAGTTTTAGGGGTCGGTGATAAATGTGTTACACATTTATCTATGCTCTTAAATTTACTTAATATTTAATTATTTGAACGAATTTCTAAACATATTAGTGTATGTGTTGGTTGTTTATAGGATAAATCTAAAATTTGGAGATGTATGATGCAAAAGAAAGTTATTTGGAGTGGCCAAAAGATGCAAAATGAGGAATCTATCTACAGAGCATGTGAGGAAGTTAAAGCATAAAGTTCTCTACAAAAATATCCACAAGGCAAATTATATAAAGATGATTGAATTTGAAGTTAAAAAAAAAAAAAAAAAAATCATAATTCAAATTTGTAGATCGAAAGTTATACGAGTTTGAAGCCGTTGAACATTTACTATACCATAATGTATCGCAAGTGTACGGTGTCAAATTTTGTAATATAATTGTAGGGTTAGGATGTTGAACTCACATGGATTGAATATAAAATTATTACTATTATAATGGATTAGCTTTTACCTTATCTAGATAATCGAAATTATGTTATCAATATTTTACCTAAAATTATGAGATTTTTGTGACGAACTCAACTAATTGTATGCAAGTTTGAAGGATTTAATCTATATAGGAAAGCCTAGTGTTTTGATTTCATCTAATTTCTCAATTATCTAATTATCTCTAATCAATTTTCCCAAGTTTATAAGCAGAAACCCTAATATAATTTTATTCTCTCTCTTGAGTGCTGAGTTAAAGTTATACCTATAATTCAATTCTAATATGTCTATTCTCTCTCTCGAATGCCGAAACTTAAACACCAATCATTCAATTTGTGGCCAATCAATTGAAATCGTGGAGAATAAACAACACAAATAAACAAAATGGAAAAAACTCTATAAAATAACTAATTATATTCATAATAAAAAACATGTAGAGAAGAAGAAAGAAAAAACTATTTTCGTGGTTGAATCAATCTGCCTTTTGATGTTCTTGTTTTCTTGGTTCTTGCCCTGTTGAATTCTCTCATTAGGATTGTGTTTATATCATCATGAAGTCTTCGAAAGAATTGAATTCAGATTGGGTCTTAAAAGAAACCCCAAAGAATTAAAAATCCTCCCGTTGCTATGCGGCGCCCCGACGCTATGAATCTTTTTCTGCTCCTGGGACGCTGCGGTGCCACGACATGACGCCGATGCACCCATGTTCTGGTTTTTCCTTCCATAATATAGTGCTGCTGCTGCACTTGAATTTGTCGAGACCCCAATTTGTGGCACTGTGATGCCACTTCTCCTCCTGTTTTCTTCATCGAGAGCCGGCGTCAAGGCGCCTAGTGATGGCGTCGATTGCATCATTTGATTTTTGCCTTTTCTTTCTCCTTCAACTTATCTGATTTCTGCCCTTTTTTACACTATTTCCAACATCACTCTTTTCTTCGACTTTTGAACATTTGCACCACTTCACCTAACTTATAAAATAACATCGAGATACAAATCAAATCGTTTTAAAAACTCTTAAGGTCTAATAAAACTGTCAATTTAAGTAGCACAAATATGAAGAGTTAAACACACTCGTCAAACACTTCAAACTTAATACTTGCTAATCATCGAGTAAACACAAAACAAAAAGAAAAGAACTAATTAACACAAACAAAATTAACAAAAAACTCACCGAAAATAAATTTAGTTAGATAGTTTTCCTTTATGGCTCGGGATTGAAAACATGATATCAAATTCATGAATTATTTTAAAGTTATAATCCATTCTTACATATCCAATGCAAAACCTCTGTTAAGTGTGACGCTGTACATTCATAAGTTGGTTCAATTCTCGACCTTAAAAGTCAAATATATCATTTCTTTGCTCGAGGGATTCACACACCCCAAAACATATTTTCTTTTTTATTCTCTTCTCGATGTACATTCTAAAGTTTATTTCCAATTACTAATTTCTTACACCACTCAAATTTGAGTTAGTATAACCAACAATGTCAACAATTTAAGCATGTGTTGATTCTCCCAAATTATGATACTTGGCAATCAAGCTTATATTAAGTGATTCAAACTAACTAGTTATCTAAACCCCCATAATTATTTCACAATTGCGTAATTACTTGCTTATTTTGATATTTTCTTTTCAACTCAAGATTAACCTCACCCTTTTTTTCTTCTTGACCCTTGTAACGAACTTTTAGTCGGTATCAAAGGATACCAGGTCTCAAGATACCCCTAAGGACTTACTAACTCGAGTCAAAAGGTCAAGCGTGAGATATAGAATCAACAAATGCAATGTTTTTTTTCTTTACAAGAAAGCAAAAATAGAAGGTTAGATCCCTAGTATAGAATCGTCACCTAGTTCATACTTGAAAGTTAAAGACATTACAAGCCAAATATTTTTTTTCAACATGCATGGAGTCACCACAAGCCTAAATCATATCTTTCACCGACTCGAACACCCCAAATTATGCTATACAGAGTTACAGATGTAGTGAAATAAAGGTTATGGTATTGAGTATCTAAGTTCTCTATTTTCAACCCATAACAACATATTCAAGTACAACGCTACAATCAATTCACGTGCATAAGTGTATTTCACATGAATAAGCAAAAATTTAACCCAAAACACACAACTTATTCACAATTCATAAACATGTTCTCAATTATATACATAAAAGCTGGCAAGGCTATCTAACTTGCACAAGCATGCAATTTTTTTTTACACTTACACAAATCTCACAAAATAAAAACAACTAGCCAATTAGACAATTAATATTTCATCCCCCAAACTTAAACTAAACATTATCTCCAAAGTGAAATTAAAGAAAAAGGAGGAAGACTTTCTTGAGTGAAAATATAAGTTGTTTCCATTGCTATCGGCTTCATGGTGATGTGATGGTGGATTGATGGATGTTAAATGTGGCTTCTAGCTTTTCTCCCAAACTTAAGATTTAACCTACAAGAAAAGCTAACTCATTAAGAAACTACTAATAAAATTATAAACTAAATTCTAATTAAAAGAGATAGAGATAAAGAAGCCCTTCTTTAGTGTCATTAGCTTGACAATGTCGGAGTGCCTTAGGTTGGATCTTCAAGAGGCACTTCTCCCTTGTTTTTAAACTTTTTCTTTGGTTTTTATGCCAAGTCCTTGTTCGTTCTTTGTAAACTTTGGCCTTTTCCCATATATCATGCTGGAACTCTGTTTTATCACGTTGTACAAGTGATTTAGCTTCTTTCGAACTACAACTCAGATTCCTTGCATTAGAATCTTTCTCTGAAAGAGCATGGCCAAGAGGGTTAGGATACTCGGAACCTCTTTTGATTTAACTATGTTGGGAGGTTTCAAAGGCTCTTATCTGTAGTTCTTTTCTTCAAGTGGATAAACTTCATGAGCAAAGAGAAAGTCAACCACTTCCTTGCTCACTATGTAGCTTCATTTAGCAGATGTATCACTTCTTAATGCACTAGTTGCCATGTATTGCCCTTAGGGATCATAGAACAATTCTCTTTTTGCGTTTTCTTCCCACCACTGCATCAATCGTTTGGACCATATGGCAAGTGTTGAATTTTTCTGAGGATTTCTTCGCTCGATAAATGTTGAACATGACTTGCTCTTCAATCAGAGCTCTCCCGATTGTTAAGAAAGGTCGACCATGAATTAATCGTAATGCTTGATCTTCTTCCATGTCCAAAACCATAAAGTCTACCGGAAAGATAAACTTGTGTACATTCACCAATACATCTTCAATCTACCATGTAAGTATGTGATGGATCTATCAGCTATTTACAAAGTTTTGGTCATTGGTTTCACTTCTCCAAGACTTAACTTCTTGAATATAGATAGGGGCATCAAATTGATGCTGCTCCAAGGTCACACGGTGCCTTATCAAAAGTCGAAATGCCAATTGTGGAAAGAATAATGAAGCTACCCGGATCATTTAGTTTCTAAGAGAGATTCTTCTGGAAAATGGCACTACATTCTTCTATTAATTTTATTGTCTCAAACTTCTTTTTCTTTGACATCACTTCCTTCAAGAATTTGGCATAATGTGGCATTCATACCAAAGCATTTGTAAAATGAATGTTAATGTGATTTTTCTTAACTATGTCCATGAATTTTGCAAACTATTCATCAAACTTCTTTTTCAAGAATCTCTGTGGATATGAAAGTTGTAGCTTCAAGATTGGTGGATTGTCTGAGAATGAGATTGAGTTAGGCTTAGGAGCCTTCTTTGTTACCTCTGCCTTAGTCTTCTGATCTTCAACCAGCTTTTCTTCAACATGATTCAAATTAGGTGCAAACTCTACAGCCTCTTTAGGCTTGCTTTTTTCAAACTTTATTACCACTCCTCAATGTGATGGCGTTGTGTTGATCCCTTGGGTTTACCTTGGTATCATTGGGAAACTTTCCTTTCTGTTGAGAAATTATTACAATGTGAGCTGACCAATTTGTACCTCAAGAATTTTCAATGTGGCCTCCATGTTGGTCATACGAGTTTCAATTTTGTCTAGTTGTGACTCATCTTTGTTGAACCTAGCCCTTGTCTTTGAAATAAAGGCTCCTAAGATATCATCCAGTGATGGCTGTACTTCAGAAGCCTGATTATTGAACTTAGGAAGAGGCTGCAACACATTCCCATTGTTACCATAAGAGATGTTCTCATGATTTCGCAATCCTGGATGGTAATGATTTGCTGAGTCGTTTCATCTTTGAGTGAAGTTTCTGTTGTTCACATATTGGACTTGGTCATTCTCCATCTTAGTTTCTGATGCAGGAGGGTCCGAGTCAGACGAAGCTGAGTTGTCAGATAACTCGTTGATGGCGCTAACGTACCATGAGCTGGCGGATCGACGTAAGAATGGAAAGTAATCGACGACATTTCCTAATTGGGGTCAATTTTGAACACGTTCTGGTATTTTGGCCATAACTTTGGCTACGGTTGTCAGAATCACGCCCGTGACCCCAATTCGGAAAGCTCGTTTCGGCGCGCACGTCGTGGGCACCCAGCTATGCTCGGTGTGCATCGGATTCGAGCTCAAATTCAGCTGTTTTCCCTTTCGAATCATCAATTTAAGTTATTTTTTGCTATTTATGGTAATATTTCGGTTTCCCTTTTGACATAGAATAATTGCTCGATTTGAGCCGAATTTTGGTGATATTGTTTCTTTTATTAAGTATTTTATTTTGGTATGAATATTAGGATTTTGCTATTTTTGGCAAAATTCTGATTATTATTATTTTCTAGCTATTTAACCCGGCTTGTGGGTTATTTTCATTCGGTTGTTTAATAATAAAGAATTTTCTCGTTTTTCTTTGTGTTTCTCTTGCGTTCTTCTCTGTTTTTGTCAATTGAACCCAGCCTGCAGAATAATCACTATTCTGCCCGGCGTCAGTTGGTATCAGAGCTTCAGCATCTTCTTGGGCTAGATTTCATCGGTCAATCATGGTTGGTGGTCGTGGTCGTGGTCGTGGTCGCAGAGGGCAGGTTCCGAATGAGGAAGTCCCACACCGTGATCGTAACGTTCAAGATGTGACGATTGAAGACTTACAGAGGCAAGTTGCAGAGTTAACTCAGCGTACGGCGCGCGCAGATCGCGGTGACCGCGAACTGGAGGGTCACGAGTCCGATACCAGTTACGAAAACCCGTATCACAACCCTGCTCGGGTCTGGGAGCATCGTGGTCGGGAGGATCGTCATGTAGATTTCGGCTTTCGGGTAGATCTACCAGAGTTTTCTGGTACGTTACAAGCTGAAGGTTTTGTTGATTGGCTGAATGAAGTGGAACGTATTTTTGAGTACAAGGAGGTTCCAGATCACATCAAAGTAAGGTTAGTTGCCATCAAACTTAAGGGTAGGGCATCCGCATGGTGGGAGCTTGATTGAGACGTTCACGCAAGAGATGTGGTAAGGCCAAAATCACAGATTGGGAGAAAATGAAGAAGAAGATGAAAGGTCACTTTCTTCCTTTCGGCTATACTCAAACTTTGTTTCAACGGCTTCATTCTCTAAGACAGGGCATAAGGTCGGTTGATGACTACACTGAGGAGTTTTATCAATTGGTGGCTCGGAATGATGCGTGCGAAACGGAAGAACAGATGGTGGCGAGATATTTGGGAGGATTGCGACAGTCCATACGGGATGTCCTCACCTTCACTCGCGTGGATCAAGTTTCTGAAGCATACCAGCGTGCACTTGCTGTAGAGAAGCAGCAGAGTAGGAAACCGGTGGTCAGAAGCGAAGGTAGCCAGCCCATTCGCCCTCAAGCACCTCGTCCTACTCAACAGCCACCACGGGATAATCCTGGTTCAGGTATTAGATGCTTCAGGTGCGGTGAACAGGGACATCGAGCAACTGATTGCAGGAAACCAGCTAATCGGCCAGGTAAAAATCTCCTAATTGATGAAGAAGTTGTAGACGAGAATGAGGAGGTTGGAGAGCCTGTATATGACGATGATGAAGAGGAAGGAATGTTGTATGGGGACGGTCATGAAACTCTAGTCTTGCGTAAGAGTCTATTGACCCCCAAAGGCGATTCATGGGATGACTGGTTGAGAACCAACATCTTTCACACAACCTGCACGGTAGCGGATAAGGTTTGCAAACTGATCATTGATAGTGGAAGCTGTGAGAATGTAGTGTCTGAAGAAGTCATCCGTAAATTACAGTTGAAGACAGATCGGCATCCCAGGCCATATAAATTGTCGTGGTTGAGTAAGGGCAGTGCAGTATCAGTAGAAAAGCGATGTCTAGTATCTTTTTCGATTGGTAGGAAATATTTCGACAATGCTTGGTGTGATGTTGCGTCGATGGATGCTTGTCACATATTGTTGGGTCGACCTTGGCAGTATGATCGCAGTGTTGTTCATGATGGGCGGAAAAATACTTATTCCCTTAGCATCAAAGGGAAGACGGTTGTGTTGGCGCCGTGAAGAGAAGAAATCACTCCTGCTCCAGTAGCTAAAAGTGCCAACTTGCTTTCTATGTCCAGCTTTTTGGGAGAGATTGCGCGAGAAGATGTGGTCTATGCTCTACTGCCTTGTGAGAATAGTACAACAGAAGAGAATCCAGATTTACCGGTAGAAGTGCAGAAGATGCTAACGGAGTTCTCTGATTTGATGCCTGAAGATCTCCCTCCGGGGTTGTCGCCTATGAGGGATATTCAACATCAAATTGACCTTGTTCCAGGGTCGAGTCTGCCTAATCGACCAGCTTATCGTCTCAGTCCCAAGGAAGCTGAAGAGTTGCAGCGACAAGTGGTTGAATTGTTGGAGAGGGGCTACATTCGTGAAAGCATGAGCCCGTGTGCAGTTCCTGCTCTGCTGGTACCCAAGAAGGACGGATCTTGGCGTATGTGTGTTGATAGTAGAGCAATCAACATGATCACAGTGAAGTACATGTTTCCAATTCCCCGTCTGGATGATATGTTGGATCGCCTTTACGGTTCTAAGGTCTTCTCAAAAATTGACCTTAAGAGCGGATATCACCAAATCGGGATCCGACACGGAGATTGAGTGGAAGACGGCGTTTAAGACGCAGATGGTTTGTATGAGTGGATGGTCATGCCTTTTGGACTGTCCAATGCACCCAGCACCTTTATGAGGTTTATGCATCAGGTGTTACGGCCTTTTATGGGGAAGTTCGTGGTTGTTTACTTTGATGATATCCTTATTTACGATCCGACTTGGGAGTCACACTTTGATCACCTCCGTGCGCTTTTGATATGTTGAGGACGGAGCGCACATTCGTTAATCGGAAGAAGTGTTCTTTCTTCACCTCTTCCGTTACTTTTCTTGGTTTCGTGATGTCTATCGATGGTGTTCTTGCGGATCGATCGAAGATAGATGCAATATTGGGATGGCCCAAGTGAAAACTTTGCACGATGTCGAAGTTTCCATGGATTGGCATCCTTCTACCGTCGGTTCATCAGAACTTCAAGACTTTGATTGCTCCCATCACGTAATGTCTCGAAGGGACGTGAATTCAAATGGTCGGATGAAGCGAAGCCGGTTTCGATTGGTTAAGAAACGGATGACCGAGGCTCCAGTTTTGGCACTTCCAGATTTTGAAAAGGTGTTTGAAGTTAATTGTGATGCATCTGGAGTGGGCATTGGTGGTGTTTTGAGCCAGGAAGGGCGTCCAGTGGCATTTTTCAGTGAGAAGCTATCAGGATCGAAGAGGAACTATTCCACCTATGATCTTGAATTCTATGCCATAGTGCAGTCTTTGAAGCATTGGCGTCATTACTTGATACAGAGGGAGTTCATTCTTATCACTGACCATGAGGCACTGAAGTATATCAATGGACAACACAAACTGAGTAGACGACATGCCAAGTGGGTGGCGTTCTTGCAGGAGTTCACTTTTTCACTAAGACATCAAGCAGGGAGTTTGAATCGTGTCGCAGATGCCTTGAGCCGTCGTACCTCCCTTCTCACCACCGTTAGCACCAGTGTCGTCGGATTTGAGTCCTTTCCGGATTTGTATGCAGCAGACCCTTCCTTTGGGAAGATAATTCAGGAGGTAACTAACAACCAACGACATGATTTCATTTTACATAATGGCTATCTGTTTCGTGGGTTACAGTTGTGCGTTCCAGATTGTTCACTAAGGCAGCATATTGTTAGTGAACTTCATAACATGGGACACTTCGGGCGAGATAAGACACTGGCGTTGGTCTCATCTACCTATTTCTGGCCCAAATTGAGTAGTGATGTGGCTCATCATGTTGGGCGTTGTTGTGTGTGTCCGCGGTCAAAGGGGGCTCTTACTAATGCGGGCCTTTATACACCTCTACCGCACTGAAGCTCCTTGGATTGATGTCGGTATGGATTTTGTTTTGGGACTACCTCGTACCCAACGAGCCTCGGATTCTATTTTTGTTGTGGTCGACAGGATTTCAAAGATGGCCCATTACATAGCTTGTCGGAAGACAATGGATGCTACCCGGATTGCCCATCTCTACTTCAAGGAAATTGTGAGTATGCATGGAGTGCCTCATTCAATTACTTCGATCGTGACACTAAGTTCGTGAGTCATTTTACGGAAAAGCTTGTGGGAGAAATTGGGGACACACGGTTGAATTTTAGCGGTGCCTACCACCCCAAACCGATGGTCGACAGAGGTGGTGAATCGGAGTTTGGGTAACCTCGTTGAGGTGTCCGCGGCAGAACTAAGCCGAAGCGGTGGGATGCAGCATTACCTCAGGCAGAATTTGCCTACAACAGGTCGAAGAATCGAACTATCGGGATGAGTCCATTTGAAATTGTCTATGGTCGAGTTCCATCTGGGGTACTTGATTTAGCCCCTATTCCACGTGTAGGTCGCATAAGTCACAAAGCAGATGAGATGGCAGAACATCTTCGGGAATCCATGAACAAGTGAAGTTAGCCATTCAAGATAGTAATGCCAAGTACAAGGTTCAGGCTGATAGTCATCGTCGTCAGGTCCTTTTCGAAGTTGGTGATTTTGTGTGGGCAGTGTTAACTCGTGATCGTTTTCCCGTTGGGGAGTACAATAAACTGAAGGAGCGGAAGGTTGGTCCTTGTGAGGTTCTGCAAAAGATCAACGACAATGCTTACCGACTACGCCTCCCCAGCCATTTGAAGACTTCTGATGTCTTCAATGTGAAGCACCTCAGTCCTTGTTTTGGGGATCCTGAAGACACTCATGTGAACTCGAGGACGAGTTCTTTCCAACCAGGGGCGACTGATGCAGGAGGGTCCGAGTCAGACGAAGCTGAGTTGTCAGATAACTCGTTGATGGCGCTAACGTACCATGAGCTGGCGGATCGACGTAAGAATGGAAAGTAATCGACGACATTTCCTAATTGGGGTCAATTTTGAACACGTTTTGGTATTTTGGCCATAACTTTGGCTACGGTTGTCAGAATCACGCTCGTGACCCCAATTCGGAAAGCTCAATTTTGAACACGACATTTGCATCGGATTCGAGCTCAAATTCAGCTGTTTTCCCTTCCGAATCATCAATTTAAGTTATTTTTTGCTATTTATGGTAATATTTCGGTTTCCCTTTTGACATAGAATAATTGCTCGATTTGAGCCGAATTTTGGTGATATTGTTTCTTTTATTAAGTATTTTATTTTGGTATGAATATTAGGATTTTGCTATTTTTGGCAAAATTCCGATTATTATTATTTTCTAGCTATTTAACCCGACTTGTGGGTTATTTTCATTCGGTTGTTGAATAATAAAGAATTTTCTCGTTTTTCTTTGTGTTTCTCTTGCGTTCTTCTCTGTTTTTGTCAATTGAACCCAGCCTGCAGAATAATCACTATTCTGCCCGGCGTCAGTTTCCTGGTGTGATTTAGAAGCATCCATAATCGAATCTGCTTTCTGCTAAGTCCCCTATAAAGTTAATATAGCTATTTGGGTTGAACTGATTTGGAAGGGAAAGAAATTATTGAGAAATTTCTAAGCCAACCTCTCCCAAATAGTGATGGATCCATATGGCAATTATTAGAACCATGCATTGGCTTCATCCCTTTAGGAGAATGAAAATAGATGGAGTTTGATTGCCTCTTTATTAGCGCTGTTCATCTACACGGTATCACAATTTCTAGAAATGAAGCTACATAAGCATTAGGATCATATTGTAGAGATTTCCCAAACTGATTTTGTTGCACCATGTGATCAACTAGGCTTTAGTTCGAAGTTATTTGCAGCTATTGCTTGGCATGCAATATTGGAGTAGTTGTCATGACAACTAGTCTGATATAATTCCTTATAGTCTGTTGTTGATTATTTTAATTTGCTACTTGTTATGTCATTGTTTCGAGTTCATTTCTTTTGATACCCTTAAAAATCGAAAAGTTTTTTCGATTTCAGGGTTGACTGGTAGTATTCCTAACGTTCCTCGACCATCGCATGAACTTGAAACAAGAAAATATTTAAAAGTGAAGAAATCTAAATTAAAACGATAGCTAATTAGTATTAATATTAATAAAAATTAAATATATTAATCCCCGACAACAGCGCCAAAACTTGTTATTCGTTTACTATATCGTAAATATACCTCAAGTGTATGGTGTCAAGTTTTGTAATATAATTGTGGAGTTAGGATGTCGAACTTGCAGGGATTAAATATAGTAAGTGTTTGACACCCATTTTAATGAGAATAAAAATTTTGGAATAGTGATTGATGGGAGAATGCGTGGTGGAAAAGTGATGAATTTTTTTAGATTTGTGTGTAATATTATTTTATTTGGAGAATGTGTGGTTAGAATGAAGAAAGAAAAAAAATTAAAGAGAATGGATGCCAAACATGGGGATAAAATTATTGCTAAGTACTATAATGGATTAGCTTCTATCTTATCTAGACAATCGAATATAAGTTATCAACGTTTTACCTAAAACTACATGATTTTTGTGATGTACTCAACTAATTCTATGCAAGTTTGAAGGATTTAATTAATAGGAGAAAGATAATGGTCTTGTTTTCAGTTACCCCTAATTCGCTTCCCCAAGTTTATAAGCAAGAACCCTAATATAATTCTACTCCCTCTCTTGAGTGCCGAGTAAAAGTTATTCTTATAATTCAATTCTAATATCTTTATTCCGAATTAAAATTCTAGGAATTATCAAATTCTACGTTCTTATGTGGGACAGCTTCAAATGAATTATACATTCTCTCGAAACCTATAATTTTCTAAATTGTTTTATTCTAAGATCAAACGTAAGTTCCCTCTCTCGAGTGCCAAAACTTAAACAATCAAATCATTCAATTAGTGGTCAATTAATTGAAAACCTAGAGAATAAACAACACAAATAAACGGAATGGAAAATCTCTATGAAATAACTAATTAAAATCAAAATATAATCTCAAATTTTGGTTACATCAAACCCTAAATAGAATGTTTAGTTCATGACTATAGAAAGAGGCATAATCAAATTCATAATTAAAAACATGTAGAGAAGAAGAAAGATAAAACTAATTTGGTGGTTGAATCGATCATCTTCTTGATGTTCTTCTTGTTATCTTGATGATTTCTTGTTTCTTGCTCCGTTGAATTCTCTCCTCAAATTGATCTTTAGGGTTGTTTATATCATCAAGAAGTCCTTGGAAGAAATGGAGTTGGATTGGGTATTAAAGAAACCCAAAAATTTAGAACTCTTCCCACACCGGGCGGTGCCCCAAACGCTAGCTTTGTAGCACCACGGCGCTACGATCTAAATTTTCTTCTGCTTCCAGGGTGCTGCAGCGCCACTAACATGGCGTCGGGGTGCCCATGTTCTAATTTTTCCTCCCGTAATATGGTGTAGCGCCACGGCGCCATTTCTCTTCCTGTTTTTTCACTGAGAATTGGCGTTAGGCCACAATGGTGTGGCGCCGATTGTATCCTTTGATTTTTGCTTCTTTTTTCTTCTTCAACTTAGCTTATTTCGTCGCCTCTTTTACATGATTTTCAACATCACTCTTTTCTTTGACTTTTACACATTTCCACCACTTCACCTAACTTATAAAACAACATCAAAACACACATCAAATCATTCTAAAAACTCTAAAGATCTAACGAAACTATCAATTTAAGCAGCATAAATATGATGAGTTAAACACACTCGTTAGTAGCTTGGAACCAAACCTCCACAAGAAAAAAAGGTGACTGACCAAAGTGTACATAATAGAAAATTTAGAGGAGCTTCCACCCCTCGCTCGCCCTATTGCTTGAGGCGAGCATCCAATTTGTCCAGCCATCACAACGAGTTATTTTTGTTCCAATTCAAGGGCATTTCTTATGTACGGTTCTCAAGGCATCTTGGATAAAGAGAATTTCTACGTTAGATAAAAGGAGGAATTCCATAACACAAAATGGAAGATCATAAAAATGGAATTTCATATCACTGACATCAAATTCTTGGGAGCGACATTACAAGAAATTCTTGGAGACTAGGGATGATTTTGAAGTAGGTGTTGTCCGAGATTGTTAAAGAGATACTAAATTGTCCTGGTTGAGTATTAACTTTTGTTGACCCCCAAAAATGAGCTCAACAGATACCGAGCCCACTCTTGCCGTGTCAAGTACGGTTTCGGCACGTTTCTACCGGAATGCAATCGGTGGCTTTACTGTTCATGAACGTGGGAGATACTTTTTGGCAAGAGACAAAGATGTTTGGGTTCCGGTAATAATATAGGAGGGAAATCACACTAACAATGATTTCCGGGTTGCTTCACACTTTTTGAACAAATTCTTCCTCTATAATGGAATATGTGGAAGGATAGATAGGGTGTGAATCCAAGTGTTTTCTTGATTTTTGACAACACTCAGACTTTTCTTCTTTTCTTTCCTCTCTTTCTTTATTGTCCAAAAAAATCCCCCTTCCATTAACACAGAAACGAATCATTTATACAATTCTGGCAGACGTGGCGATCGTTAGATCAGATCCACGTGGAGACATCTCCTAAGCTGAGGCTTCACGTCGCTGTCTAATCATCGCATTTAATGTTTGACCGAAGGTCAGCCACTCTAGTGACAGGCGGACATTAAATACGACTGCTCACTTTATTGTAGGCATCCCATCAATTAATCCAAAAAGATCTTCGAATCTTCTCGAGGCAATGTCGAGTTTATGACCCTTAGAGGACATCAAGAAGACCTCGGATCACGCATGGTGTCGTCCTTGAGGAAGGGCCTCATACCGAGGCTATATAGAAAATGTTTATTTATTGATGAAAGGCCTCGGCCCATTTCCTTCACGGGGCTTCCGACCCACTTGGTTGTCATCTTTACTCTTTTCTGACTGCCCTACACGTGGCTTGCCACGTGGCCATCCTTCTGCAACCCTCGAAACAAAGGGGGTAACAATAGTCCCCCAAGTCTAGGCATGACTATTTATAGAATGCATGGACTTAAGAGTGATATCGAGAGAACCTCATAAAAGAAGTGGTTCTACTAGAGTTTCGGAATTAAGATGCTCCCTTAGAGTTTCAGAAAATGCGATGCTCTTAGAGCTTCGGAAAAATAAGATGCTCTCTCAGAGCTTCAAAAAATACGATGCTCTTAGAGCTTCGAAAAAATAAGATGCTCTCTTCCTTTAAGGGGCGCCTACAGATCCGGACCAGAATGAGGAATGAAGCTATACATAGCTTTGAATCGAAGGTCATAGTGGTTTATCATTATTTTTGTCAATCGTGATATTTACGAGGCGTTTTAATCATGGGGCCCTAATGATTTGATGCTATGATGCCTTCCCAAGAAGACAGCTGGGCCACTACAACTTCCAATACACGCACGAGCCGCCGCATTAAATGTGTGATAATGACCATTTCTCACGCCCGTTCACAAAGTTTCAGATGCGTGAAGGCAAGTGTGAGGCACGTTCAAATCCTACCCCTTGAAGACAGAACGTCAGATGTCGCGGATGGTCTGGATCATAGATCTGACAATCAATGGTTGGATGGCCTGGATTGAGATCCAACGGCTGGGGTTGCACAAGCATTGCCTATATAAAGGGGCCATAACCCTTGTGATTTCTTCGACTCGTAAGTAACTTATTTTTCACGAATTTTCTTTGGCATTTTTCCATTACTCATGGCTCCCTCTGGGGATGACATAGATGTAACCAAAGTAGGCAGCGAGTTAGGATTCCAAATAACCAGTACAGCCGACCTTAGGAGATCCATGGAGGCAGGCCGAGGCGCCTCCATATCCGGAAGTGTCGCCCAGTGTGATGATGGCATGGGCTGGGGGGCAGCCAAAATTCCTTCATGTGTTAACCCGACCCAACTGGCCAACCTCAGAGAGAAATATAGGATCCCCTTTGACATCGAACTCCTTTCCCCCACTTATGATGAGCGAGCCTGCTTCCCTAGGCAGGGGTGCGTCGCCATTAGCGAGTACCTCCTGAAGGCAGGGCTTCGCCTTCCCCTTCACCCTTTTTTCCGAGCCGTTCTTCGGTTATACGGGTTGGCCCCCACACAATTGGCCCCTAACGGTTGGGCCCAACTAGTGGGTTCATACTTTTTGTGGAAACAAGTATCCTTAGGCGAGGACATGCCCCTCCATGTTTTCCAAACAATCTACCAGCCTAGGTCCTTAGGAAAGGGGGACTCCAAGGGGTGGTATTCCTTGTGCCCATGGGGGGGGCACTCGCCATTCTTACTGGGTCTTCCTACCTCAATTAAGGGGTGGAAGGAAACCTGGTTCTGGGTTCGGGGGAAGTGGCAGGAGTGTAAGGGTGACACTGTCCCCTACATCAAGGTTCCAACCTCTTACTCCGAACCCAGTGAGTTCTTCGCCATTCTTTTCAATGCCACTTCTTCATTCCGAACTTGCCTCTAACCCGTAGTCACTTTTTGCAGGGTCGGTCGAGCGTTTCAATTTTGACAAGAGTGACTGGGATATCTTGTCCGAGATTTATCGTCGGCCATTCTCAGAGCGTGACTTCAGCCGTTTGGTGGTTCCCCAACGATTCTACGAGGACTTCTGCTTGATGGCTCGACGTGGTAAGGTCTCTTTACTTGATCAAACTGATTTTTCTCATTGCCCTTTTCCCTGACTCTTATGTTTTGTTGGACTGTAGGTGATTTTGAGAAAAGGAAGGCCCCTACTCCTGACATGGCCACAATCTTGGCCGCCACTTCTACTGCCGGTCGTAAAGGCATGAAGCCTTCATCTGCTGGAGGAAAGCAGGTGAAGGATAAAATCGAGAGGGTCAGCAAGGAGGCTGCCCCTCAAGAAGAAGGGCGTCCTTCCCTGGGAGATAGAGGGAAGAAGGTGGTGGTTGAGGAGCCTAAGAAGAAGTTCAGGGTATCCACCACCGGGGTGGGTAGTTCCAATGACGTTTCCCCTCCTCGCTCCGAAGTCCCTGCGGGGCAGAAACTGTTGGCAGCGTCCATAGCTGCAGCTACGGGGGGTCAGAAGCGAGCAACCTCCTCCGAGCCCACAAATCAGGGGCCTGCCAAGAAGCCCAATACTTCCAGCGATTCCACTTCGGATCGCACTCAAGGCAAACCTCCTTTGGCCAAGAGAACCGACGAACTAGAGCCCGAGGCTATATCCCTTCTGCCTCCAGAGATTCAGATGGCCACGACGACGTTCCACCAGTTTTGGACTCCGAAATGGCAGAACTTTGTTGAGACAAGTGATGCCGTGGACGTCGTTGCTACTATGGTGGCCCAGGCGTCGAGGTCCTTTGGCATGGCCATGGAAGTGGAGGCTCTTTTCAAAACCCTCCAGAAGAAGAACCGAGACTTCATTGGCAAGGCTTCCCAGGCTGAGGAAGCGTTAAATAAATTTAAAGCCGAGGCCGACGCAATAAAAAAGAAAGAAGCTGAGGAATCGACGAAACTTGCTTCTGCGTTGGCAGAAATTGAGTCTTTGAGGAAGGAGGTCCACTTATCTCAAAGTGAAGTGGCCTCTTTAACGAAGTGGGTGGAGACTTCCGATGCTCATCAAAAAATAACTTCTGAGGCCCTTGAGAGGGCTAACAAAGAAAAGGAGGGGCTGACGGGAGAGGTGAAAGAACTGACCTCCCAATTTTCCAAATTGAGGGAGGAGATCGAGGGGGTTCGGAGTGAGGCCGAACGATTTAAGGCCGAGGCAGAGGATCACTTCCTGGCGAACTTCCATCTCACTGAGAAATATCAACAGTTTGCCCTTTATTGGAGGCGATATGCATATACCGAGGTGGTAGAGTGGATTGATGTGCATTCTACGCAGGACACCTCAGAACTTAGGGCTGAGTTTCTTGACGAAGAGCCTAAAGGGTCTGAGCCTCCAACTCCTTTAGAAGAGCCTCAAGTCATTGAACTTGACGAGGACGTTGCTCCTGAAGTGGCTCCTGACGCCATAATTCCTTTCGTCGATCCCAAACCCCCTCCCCAGTGAGTACAAGTGTAATGGCCTCGGCCTCAGCTTATGTAATTTTCTTTTTGTAATGAAATTTTTTGCATTTCTTCTTTCTTCTTGCTTTTGAGGTCTTCCAAATAATATTTTAAGTGATCCTAGGCTCTTAGCCTTCGAAATACTTGTTTAAACAACATGAGGCTTTTAATTATCAGAATAAGATTTAAACGAATCGAGGCTCTTAGCCTTTCAGATAATGTTCATAGCGAGTCGAGGCCCTTAGCCTTGCAAATAACGTTTATAATGTCTGAGGCTCTTAGCCTTTTAAGAACAACAATTTAATAAATTGAGGCTTCTAGCCTTTAAAACGATACTTAGACGAACCGGGGCTCTTTGCCTTAGAAATGATTTTTTATAACGTCCGAGGCTCTTTGCCTTTTAAGAACAAAATTTTTATAATTTGAGGCTTCTAGCCTTGAAAATATCATTCATAACGCTCCGAGGCTTTTAGCCTTTTGTATCATGTTGAAAATACCCCAAGGCTCTTAGCCCCTGAAACAATCTTTAAATAACTTTGACATGATATTTAATTAACATTAGGCAAACAATCTTTAAATAACTTCGACATGATATTTAATTAACATTAGGCTCCCAGCCACTGATTTATACAAAACAAACGATCCAGTTGAGGCTCTTAGCCTTTCATTCAAATAAAACAATCAATCCATACAAAATAGACGATCCATACAAAATAAACGATCCTACTGATAGTACTTCTGCAAGTGTTCCACATTCCAAGGATGAGGCTGTACCCTTCCATCCACATTTTTGATTTTGTATGTTCCTGGTCGAATTTCTTCACATATGCGGTAAGGACCCTCCCAATTTGGGCCCAGGGTTCCTGACCCATACTCTTTAGAGGGTGGGAACACTCTGCGAAAAACCAAGTCATCCAACCGGAATGTTTTCTTTTTTACTTTCGAGTTATAGTATCTGGTCATCTTACGTTGGTACATGACCATCTTTTCCTGGGACTCGTCCCTCCTTTCTTCAAGGAGGTCCAATCCAAAGCATCTTGCCTCATCGTTGACTGTTTCATTGTAATGCATTCGCCTGGGTGACGGGAGGCCCACTTCGACTGGACTCATAGCCTCTGCCCCGTAAGTCATTGAGAAAGGGGTTTCTCCCGTTGCAGTTCGACTTGTAGTCCTGATTGCCCAAAGTACTTGGGGCAATTCCTCTACCCATGCTCCCTTTGATGCATCAAGTTTCCTTTTCAGGGTGTACTTGATTGTTTTATTTACAGCTTCGACCTACCCGTTAGCTTGGGGGTGATGTGGGGATGAGAAATGTTTTTTAATTCCCAGTTCTTCGCACATTTCTCTGACCTTCTTGTTGTCGAACTGCTTACCATTGTCTGTAACGATAGAATGGGGAATCCCGAACCTGCAGATGATGTTTTTCCAGAGAAACTTGGAAGTATTCACCTCAGTTATTTTTGCAAGAGGTTCGGCTTCTACCCACTTTGTGAAGTAGTCGATTGCAACAATTGCGAAGCTGGAATTCCCTTTCCCCCTGGGAAGGGGTCCGATCAGGTCGACTCCCCACTTAGCGAACGGCCAAGGGCTGGATACTACATTTAGCTCTTGTGAAGGTTGTCTTTGGACCGTGGCAAAACGCTGACATTTATCACATTTTTTGACGAACTGCTGTGCGTCCTTTTTCAAGGTGGGCCAGTAATATCCTTGCCTGAGCGTTTTTTGCGCCAAAGACCAGCCTCCGGCGTGGTTGCCACAAACACCTTCGTGGATTTCTCTAAGCACATAATCTGCTTGTTCCCCCCCGATGCACCTTAGCAGGGGCATTGAAAAGCCGCGTTTGTACAAGACATCGTCTTGTAGGACGAAGTGGGCAGCTCTTCTTCGGAGTTTTTGAGCTTCTTCTTTTCCCAAGGCTATTGTGGTCTGGTCTTTTAGGTACGACATGATGGGCGTCATCCAGGGAGGGGTACCTTCTGTCCACATGACTGTTTCGCCGACCTCTATGGAAGGTCTCAGGAGGTGTTCAATTGGGACTACGTTGAGCAGTTCGGAATCTTTGCTACTTGCTAGCTTTGCCAGTGCATCGGCATGGGAGTTGTAAGACCTTGGTATCTGCATCAGCTCAAACCTTTCAAATGAAGGGACGAAACTCATCACCAGTTTTAGGTAGGCTGCCATGGATTTGTCTTTGGCAGAAAAATTTCCATGTACTTGACTGACAACGAGCTGGGAGTCGCTGTTGACTATCAGCCTCTTTACTTGCATTTCTCTTGCCAAGCGCAGGCCCGCTAGCAGGGCCTCATATTCGGCTGCGTTATTAGTTGCCTTGAAGCCGAACCTTACTGCACAATTGAGCTTATGTCCTTCTGGACTGGTCAATACGATCCCCGCTCCTGAGCCAGCATCGCCAGCCGACCCATCAACCGAGAGTCTCCAAATCTGAGGTTCCAAAGGCTCCATTTCCACTTCAATGCTGGGGACAGGCGTGAACTCAGCCACGAAGTCTGCTAATGCCTGTCCCTTTATGGCCGGCTTAGGTTTGTAATGAATGTCAAACTCACTGAGTTCCACTGCCCATTTGAGTAGTCTTCCGGAAGCATCTGGCTTCTGAAGTACTTGTTTGAGGGGATAATTAGTCAATACATGGATGCTGTGTGCCTGGAAGTAGGGCCTCAGCTTCCTAGATGCCATTACCAGGGAGAGAGCTAGTTTTTCCATATCAGGGTACCGAGTTTCAGCCACTATAAGCGCTTTGCTTACATAGTAGACGAGTAATTGACGCTCACCTTCTTCTCTTATCAAAACCGAACTCAAGGATTCATGGGTTACTGACAGGTACAAGTATAATACTTCATGGTCTTTTGGTTTAGAGAGGAGATGCGGTTGTCCCAGGTGTTTCTTCTACTCTTGTAAAGCCGCTTCACTTTCATCGGTCCATTGGAATCTATTTCCCCCTTTGAGAATTTTGAAGAACGGCTGACACTTGTCCGTTGCTTTCGATATGAAGCGACTTAAGGCTGCAACTCGTCCAGTGAGGCTTTGGACCTCTTTCGATTTTTGAGGCGATCTCATTTCAATCAAAGTTTTGACCTTTTCAGGGTTAGCTTCGATCCCCCTCCGATTGACAATGTAGCCTAAGAATTTCCCTGATGACACTCCAAACGCACATTTCAGAGGATTGAGCTTCATCTGGTATTTTCGTAAAATTTGAAACATTTCGCAAAGGTGGGTAACGTGATCGTTCGTCCTTAAACTTTTTACCAACATGTCATCCACATAGACCTCCATGGTTCTGCCGATGAGATTGACAAACATCTTGTTCACCAACCTCTGATAGGTTGCCTCGGCATTTTTCAAACTAAAGGGCATGGCCCTGTAACAATACAGCCATTTGTCTGTGACGAAGGAAGTGTGTTCCTCGTCAGGTGGGAACATGGGGATTTGATTATAGCCTGAGTAGGCGTCCATGAAGCTAAGTATTTCATGCCCTGCAGTCGCATCCACGAGCTGATCTATCTTGGGAAGTGGGAAGCTGTCCTTAGGGCATGCCTGATTTAGATTCGAGAAGTCTATGCAGACCCTCCACTTCCCATTGTGTTTTTTGACCATTACCGGATTGGAAACCTACTTCGGATACATTGATTCTCTAACGAAACCATTGTCGATTAATTTCTTAACTTCTTCCCTGAGGGCCTCATATCTCTCTGGATTGAGGGCTCTTCGTTTTTGTCGATGCGGCGCAGCCTTGGGATCGATGTTTAGGTGGTGGCAACTGTCCCTAGGATCAATGCCCACCATCCTCCTTCACCTTAGGTGGCAACTTGCTTCCCACCTGTAGACGCTTGGATTGATCCATTCGATCAATGGGGAAGGTCTCCAGCTCTTCCATTGGGGCTGTCTGGGGCTCGCAATCTATTATGCGGGGATCTAATTCTTCTAGATAAGTCATTTTTTCTACAGTTGCCCCTTTTTCAGGGGTCCCTGTGATGCTGAAGGGTCCGCCTTCCGCAGGGGCCTCGGTCATGAGAACGTCTCTTGGCATTGGCACAGTCCCTTGTTCAGGGAGATCTTCCATGTCGACGTCGTTGAGGATGACGTTGGTGGTTCTTGGTTCGGCCTTTCTCAAGGAGTTGGAGTAGCATTCCCTAAAGCCTCGTTGGTCTCCTCAGACCGTAGCCACTCCGCCATCCGTTGGGAATTTCATGCACAGGTGGTGAATTGAGGTTACAGAGCATAATTCCTTTAGCGCGGGTCTTCCCAATACCCCATGGTATGCGGACCTACTATCAACTACAAGGAATTCCATGATGTTTCTGGTGACCAGTGGTTCAGCTCCAATTTCTATCGCCAAGGTGATCTTCCCCCTTGGAACGATGCTATCTCCCGTAAATCCGAACAAAGGGGAGTTTATTGGGGACAACTCGTGATCAACCTTCATTTTGTCGAACGTGGCACCAAAGATGATGTTGACCGAGCTTCCATTATCTACCAACATCCTTTTCAGGCCATTGCGAGCAACAACAGCTCTAACCACCAATGCATCGCAGTGGGGATAATGTACCCCCAGTGCATCTTCTTGTGTGAAAGTGATTGGGGACGAGGACCCACTCGTAGATTGATTCACTATATAGCTTGACATGGCTGGATCAGTTGCTTCCCTGGCATAGTTCTTTTGGGAATTCCTCGAATCTCCTCCCATGTGAGGACCACCGATGATGGTGTCAATCTCCCGAACAGGTTCGTTGCTCGGTTGAGGTCCTCTCCCTTGCCTTTGACTTTCCCTAGGTTCTTCGACGTTGTCCTCCCTTCGTTGGGGGTGGTCATTGTGGTTAGTCCGACGTCGTTCGTGGCTTCCAGGGGGTCGGTTAAGTTTGTAAGGAGCGTTCCTGGAGGGATGCTTTCCCCTTGTTTGGTTTTGATTTCGCGAGTGTCTTGCGACATCCCAGCAGTTTTCCGTGCGATGACCATGGGATTGGTGGTAGGAGCAGTAGTTGGGAGCTTCATCCCTATCTCTAGGTTCAGCTCCTCGTCCCCTACCTTGACCCTTTTGTGGCGGTCGTTGGTAAGGTTGACGCTGATGCATTTCAGCACCAGGATTCACCTCCTCATAGGCTAAAGTGGGTACGGCATTGAGAGTGGCTGCAGCGAGCTCTTGTCCATGATTCAATGGGGCCTGATGGTCCATTAAGTGAGAAGTTGGGCCTTTTCCTCTTTGCATTTGTGGAGGCGGGAGGCCTCGACTTGCCCGGTTCCTGTGATCCTTTAACTCTTCATTCAGAATTTCTCGCCTTATCATTTCTAAAAGGGCGTCATAAGTGGTTGGATCCTTGTTCTGTACGTCCCTCCAGAAGAGGGAGTTCATGTCTAACCCTCCCCTCAGGGCAGTTAACGCTTCCCTGCTCGCGACTGCATACACGTAAGTCATTTCGTCCGTGAAACGGGACAAGAAGGTTTTTAATGCCTCACCCCTTTGCTGTCTCATGTCCTACAGCCGCTGGATTGGTCTATCTCCCTCCTTGCTTGTCGCGAAGCGTTTTAAAAATGTCTTCTTCATGTCTGGCCAACTTCGGATGCTCCCTTCAGGTAGCCTGGTGTACCAGACTTTGGCACCCCCACTTAACGTTAGGTGAAAAGCCCTGCACTTCGTTGCCGGAGTGGCCCCTTTCAAATTCATGTGTGTCTTGTAATTATTTATATGTTTGGCAGGATCACCTCTCCCATCATACTTCGGGATTTTAGGGAGAGTGAAGTGGTTCAGCATGGGGGCATTTCTTATTGCTTCTGAGAAGGGGGACTGCTCATCATCGTCATCTAGGTTGCAGGATCTTTGGGGTTCGTCTGAGTCTTCATCCTCAACTCTGAAGGGTTCGGGACGAGGCGGCGAGATTGATGCCTCTTTCCTAGCCTGGCTCCTCCTTTCCCGCCTATTTCTAGGGGGCGGGGCCAGTGATTCATTGCTGCATGCTGGCCGACCTTCATGATAAAGAGGGTCTGGTCGCCATCCCCTGTCTGGATGAGAATAGGTTTGCCTATTTCTAGGTGCTGGAGGAGAGAGGTCTTGCCTATTTCTAGGTGCCTCCGAACCTATTCTGTCAAAAACACTTCCGGCCCTTCGAGGTCGTCCTTTTGGCTCGTGACTCGGGAAATGGTCAAACAGTGCTCCGTATGGCCTTTCTGGGGCGTAATCTATAGATGTCTCCATTTCTGTCTCCCTTTCTTGAGGGGCTTGCATTCCAGTATACGGGGTCTTGGCCGCTTGGCTTTGAACTTCTTCCTCTTGATAATACCCTTGTGCCTCAGGAAGGATGTCGTCTGGGGCCATATATGGGGGGGCATGATATCCCTACTGTTGCATGTTCGCCAGCATTTCTTGCATGGCCAGATTCTGCTGGGTTATGTTCCTCATGTTGGCGGCCATGGTAGCCATTTCCCTTGTGAGTCTAGCCGCCACCCTGCCTCCGCCTCTAGATCCTCCGCGCCTTCGTATCGGAGGTCGTGGGTGTGGAGCTGGAGAAGTGTGCGAGGGCTCCCCTTTTTCAGGGTGCTCCCTTGTCCTTCTTGGGGCTTGCTCGTCGGTCGAACTCATGATCTATAAAGCTTCCCTTGTATTCACAGGTTCTGATCCTTCCTTTCTTTCCGGATCCTGCTCCAAAGCAGAGCTTCAAAGTTGTAACTTAGCTTTTTCTTCGTGTGCTTTCGTGGTTAACCGTATAGATTCCCACAGACGGCGCCAATCTGTTGACCCCAAAAAATGAGCTCAACAGATACCGGGCCCACTCTTGCCGTGTCAAGTACGGTTCCGGCACGTTTCTACCGGAATGCAATCGGTGGCCTTACTGTTCATGAACGTGGGAGATACTTTCTGGCAAGAGACAAAGATGTTTGGGTTCCGGTAATAATATAGGAGGGAAATCACACTAACAATGATTTCCGGGTTGCTTCACACTTTTTGAACAAATTCTTCCTCTATAATGGAATATGTGGAAGGATAGATAGGGTGTGAATCCAAGTGTTTTCTTGATTTTTGACAACACTCAGGCTTTTCTTCTTTTCTCTCCTCTCTTTCTTTGTTGTCCGAAAAAATCCCCCTTCTATGAACACAGAAACGAATCATTTATACAATTCTGGCAGACGTGGCGATCGTTAGATCAGATCCACGTGGAGACATCTCCTAAGCTGAGGCTTCACGTCGCTGTCTAATCATCGCATTTAATGTTTGACCGAAGGTCAGCCACTCTAGTGACGGCGGACATTAAATACGACTGCTCACTTTATTGTAGGCATCCCATCAATCAATCCAAAAAGATCTTCGAATCTTCTCGAGGCAATGTCGAGTTTATGACCCTCAGAGGACATCAAGAAGACCTCGGATCACGCATAGTGTCGTCCTTGAGGAAGCGCCTCATGCCGAAGCTATATAGAAAATGTTTATTTATTGATGAAGGGCCTCGGTCCATTTCCTTCACGGGGCTTCCGACCCACTTGGTTGTCCTCTTTGCTCTTTTCTGACTGCTCTACACGTGGCTTGCCACGTGGCCATCCTTCTGCAACCCTCGAAACGAGGGGGGTAACAACTTTGTCTTTTATTTTTGTGATTAAGATATGATATGCTAAACCCTTTGTGGCTAGGATTTTTGTGAGATATTATTAACTCTTGATTAATTAATTAATTAATTGCTCATTTTTTGTTTAATTGTTGCTTTCCAATTTGACTGTTTGTTCTCTTATTCTGTCTGATGCTTGATTACCATTAGAAAATATTTGTAATTTATATTGCTATCACGAGATTTGATATAAATTAGCACATAAAGAACACTAAATTCTATAAGAGAGAATATATACCTCTGTACTTGGTGCAATCTTTATTGATATTCTAACTTTGTGTTACGATTTTATCTATTCACATTATTCGTGTTGGGTCTTAGGTAAAAATTGAATTTATCTATCTCAAGTGTCAAAATTAACACATAAGGAATAATAATTTTCAAAATAAAATAATAATCGATTATAAAACTGGTAATTGGGGCATAAAATAAGTTTATAATGGTGGATTCGAAATTTTAGTGCTTTTGTGATTTGATTAGTTCGAAGAATTTGCATGCGTATTTTTAAATTGTTATGGACACTCTTATCAAGTTTAAATTATGATTAATTCCAAAAATTAAGTACGAATTCATTCACTTTGTAATTATATATCAAATTTATAAGCACAGATAATAAATGTGTAAAATATACTTATCAATATCACACACATATACATAGATATACACTTAGGGTGCGTTTGATTGCAAGTGTAGAAAGAAAATGTTTTACAGGGAAAAGATTTGTCTAGAAAATATTTTGCAGGGAAAATGATTTCAAGTATGTTTGATTGGTATAATTTTCCACCCGGAAAATTTTTAAATTTTCTATTCGTTTGACTTTATTTTACATGAAAATTGTCCATTAAAGTGATTTTTTTTTCACAATTGGTTATAAAATTTGTTTCCATTGCCAAAAAGGCAAAAAAAAAAAAAAAAAGGAAAAAAAAAATTGTTTCCTAAAAAAGCATTTTTTCATCAAAGTTTAGTGTTCGTTTGACTTTGTTTTACATGAAAATTGTCCATTAAAGTGATATTTTTTTTACCATTAGTTATGACATTTATTTCCATTGCCCAAAAAAAAAATTCCAGTCAGTCGGGAAAATATTTTCCCACCAAAAAGGCGGGAAAACATTTTCATCAAAAACCTGGAAATTGCACACGTGTGGGGAAAATCTGGAAAATATTTTCCGTGAAAAATTTCGCCTATCAAACAGCCAAAAAAGTGAAAAGTGGAAAATATTTTCCTACTTCCCCGAAAAATGTGGCTTATCAAACACGGCCTTAGCCATTGTTTGATAGAAATTAGAATATAAATTTTTATCAAAGTGAAAGTTAACCATTTATTTTAATAACATATTTCATAGGTCCTATAACTTTTCAGGCACATATTTCATCGATTTTTATTAAAATCTATTAAAAATTTGATTCTAATATTCACCAAACAGGGCTAAGACTTTAACTTATCTAAATTAGCACGATTCTAACAAGCTTTACAGTCTCAAATCTTAACGTGAGAAACATTAGAATATTTTGTATCCATATCTCATATGGAATTTTATCAACCGAATTGGATAGGACATGGCTTTGTGTGCAACACATAGTGTCATGGTGTATGTGGTAGAGTTCCATGTGGACAAAACTTTCATGTCCAGATATGAGAAAGAAATGCTGTTTTTCGCAAGAACTGAAAAATACCAACAACCAATCTGATTCTTAAACTAAACAAGAAGGCAAATGTGAGTGATAATTTACTCCAATCTAATATCCAAGTTGTTAAATAAATAAACAACTTAACCCTTTTATTAAATAGTATATATTAAAAATAGAGGTTTCACCAAACGTTTTACTCATCAGTTCGGTTAAAAAAAGTCTTGTGGATTTACTCTCGGTATCCCTCTATTAGCATGTCTGTGATTGTCTTATGAATAGTCATACATAGCCGATTATTTATTATTATTATTATTATTATTATTATTATTATTATTATTATTATTATTATTATTATTATTATTATTTTTTGAAAAGTGCAAAAGAATCCTAATTAAAAAAACTCATTTGCACTTTTCAAATTTTTTTGAGAAAGAGTATTTTTTTAAAAAAAATAATTTTATAATTGTTTTATTTAGGACTAATTTGCGATTTTCAAAAAAAAAAATTTGGTTAGGATGCAATTAAGTCTTTATTTATTTATTTATTTTTGTTTAAAGAGGGAGGATAAATTCGTTATTTTACTAAAATGATGAAAATGTTGTATTTAGCAATGTTTGAATGATTTAAGGAATTTTGCGCCAAATTAAAAGGTTATGGGTGTTTTCCACAAAACAAGTAAACTTAGGGGGTATGTGCCAATTATCCTTTTTTTTTTTTAAAGGAGGTTGAATAATTTTTTTACCTCGAAATATTTGAAATTGGAAATTGAGATCTATTGATTTTCATAATAGGATTGAGATGCTACACACTTCACACAAAAATCCCTACTTGATATTCAATACTTGCTATAACTTTTTGTTCTGCTTGGGAGTTTCTTTCCACAAATTGACATATTTTGGGTGACACCTTTTATAAAGGGTTGAAAAAATTGATGTTTACTAGTTTTTTTTTGACACCATCGGTTCCTCAATCCACCAAATCAACGATTTTTGTGTTCCGATCCTAGCGATGGCGGGCAGGTAATCCCAAATCTCCCGGTCCACCGGCTGGAAGCAATCATGCGGAAGTTCGAACCGATTCCTCTTCTCTTGTGCCATCTTGGGATTTCTCCTCAGATATACGAACATCTAAGCTAGCCATGAGCTGTTGATAACGCTCAACAACATTACAATCCGCGAGAGCTTAACTAATAGGGCACCTAAGATCGCATACGCTTTAAAGACCTGTCCTGGGTATACCTCGTCAGCCAGCATCCTAGTTTACCTTTTATAAATTAGTTATTTCCAACCAACATATTCAAAAATCACTTTTGTGTAAAAGAATTGTTTATAAAGTAAAAATACTATTAATAACATAAAAAAATTACTTATAAAATATAAAGAGTTACTTATAAGTAAAAAATCATTTGTGTAAAAATTATTTAAAAGTATAAAATTAACTTATAATTATAAAGTATACTTATAAGTAAAAATACTAACTTAAAATTTTAGGTAAATATTTAACTTTATTCAACTTTTTGATCTAAATATTAACTTATATGTAAAAAAAATTACCTTTCAAGTAAAATATCACTTATGAGTAAAACACTTCATACAAAAAGCTATAAACTAAAAATTGCAATAAGGGACATATAAATAATTTTATTCTTTTAAAAAAAATTTCAGAACTGATAAATAATAAATTCCCAATCATGGATTTGATTGTTTTAAAATTTGCTACTAAAACCAATTAAAATCGATCCACGTATAAACGGTCAAAAGCAGTACTTTAAAAAACGCTCGTAACTGGTACCTTAAAACTCCTTAGAGTGCTACAATTGGGTTTGGCCCTCATTCTTTCAAACTCATTTTTTACAAATTCTTTTTCAATTATACAATTTCTGAGACACAACTTTAATCAATTTTGCAACCATACATTCGTCATTTTTTTTATATATCAAAATCTACTAAAAATTATTTTTATCTAAACTAAACAAGAGTTTAAATCGGTGTGCTTTATTCCACCTTTGAGGAAATCTTTCATTTATTATTTGACATCTCAATGAAGAACTCGGTCCACTTTGGTTTAACTAAAAGAATCGATAAAAATTTAAGTCAACAATTAATTTTAATCACACATTTCATGAAATCCAAAATTTTTAACAATTTTTCAACAATATCTTTCATCAACTTTTAAATCAAGTTCATGTGTCTGAAGATGTTCATGATATTTAGCTAAACCAAACATGAGCTTAAATTGTTGCGCTTAAGCCCTTGGTTGATCTCTATTTTCTAAAATTCAATTTTTCTCAACTTCATTTTCAACAAAAAAAAATTCTCCTAATAAAATGATGTTGCACATAAATTCATAAATTTTTTCTACATTTTAACCGCGCATTTTTGAAAAAAAATCAATTTTCATAAGATTTATTTCTCAAAAATCTCAATAAAACATGGGCTAAATATAATTTGATTAAGTTCTACCTTTTAGGGAGTCTTTGAATAATTATTTTTCATCCGATTAAGCTATATTAACTTTCAATCTCGTCGTGAGCAACTCAATCGCTTCCAACGTTGTTTGCTATGCACACCATAGGTTCATGGAATTATCATGTCATAAAGAAAGAAACAACCTAGATTCTTATATCCAATTGTATAAATGTCGATTCAATTGCTTCTTATTGTTCTTGTTGTTCAATCAAAAGACCAATCTGCACATTTGTGAATCGCATTCCATTTAACATTAGAATAATGTTAGGTGTACATAACCATTCACATATTGGTTCACATAATACTGACGTGGCAATCATCCACTTATTGATGTGTAAATGTGAAATTTGAATTAAAAGTTGGATCACATGCCACATGTAATTATGTGAACCATTATGTGAATGTTTATGTACACGTAACATTACTCTTAACATTAACCACGATTGCTTGAAAAATCAAAGTAAAGAGTAGGCCAATGCAAAATACTCGAGAGTCGAGAGTTCACTAATGCACTTAAATTTTTCTATAGATTCCATGGCCACGAAGGATTTTTACCCAATAAGTCAATAATTAAAGCAACAGATGCCCATGATTTAAGTGTTATACCATAATTTCAATCAACTTTGGATATAAATACTTTTAATATATAATTGATGGATTTTATGATAGATTTATTATTTAATTAATATTCAATTAAAATAAATAATAGAGTCTGTGAATTCAAATTTTAGTAATTTATTAATTACAAGGAATTGTGATTACGATATACAAATTACATATGACTAAATTTTAAATCATCCATGGTCGTAAATAATAACGAAATACGAATATTGTTATTACGGATAGACTATAATGTGCAGTATTTCTTACTTGTGAAGTAAGTAGCTAAACTCATGAACAAAATGTGGTGACACTTAAATAAACACATGTATGTTTTGTTTTACAACAAAACATTGGAGACTCGATGAGGAGATTCCACATTCATAACTATCTGAGTGTCAGTGGTTAATATCTAACATTCGGTAGTGGAATTTGTCCTTCGACTTGAGGTCATCATTGTGCCTTACATAAAGGCAGTCACACTTTGATGATATTGGATGTTGCTCTACTAAAGATCGCTAATATGGTATCGTTCGGGTATGTCAAAAATCATATGAAGGTTATGAATGATCAATAGAGGATACGTCACATTTAGATTGTAAAAGATTACATTCTACATTCCATTCAATTAAATTGATAATGAAATTCTTGTCCAATGTGTACCATAAGTAGCGATGTCAAAAAAACTCGTCGACTCGAGTGGCTCGCGTTGGGCCCGTAAAAAGCCCGAGCCGCTCGGGCTCGGGCTCGATGGAATCGAGCCGAGGCCCAGGCTGAGCCCCATTTTTGGACGTCGGCCCGAGCCGAGCCACACGGGCCGGCCCATACAAGCAACATAAATTTTTTTTTTTTGAAAGGCTGCCTGTGCACCTATAAATAGCCACACGAGCCGGCCCGTACAAGCAACATAAAAAAAAAAAAATTGATAAGGTTGCCTGTGCACCTATAAATAGTCAAAATGATTCAAAATGATTTTATTGAATTTGGTCAAAATGATTTAAAATGTTGCACTAAAGTCAATTATGCAGCCAAATATTTATATATAAACATCACTTAATTAATTAAAAGTTGGCGTTTCAAACACACTCAGTCCAAATAAGAAAGACTTTAAATAATGCGTCTAATGCCAATTGGTAATGTTTAATTTAATTATGGTTGAAATCATTATATATATATATATATATATATATATATATATATATATATATATATATATATATATATATTAACTATAATCTTGATGCATACACATAGAAAATCGACAGTCAAAAGATAGCATTTTTACCCTTGTATCATACTACTAATTAAAAGTTAAATAAAAGGAAAATAACTTAAAAAGTAATTAACACAAGACATAGAAACCAATAAAGATTAGTATACCATTAAATGAAAATCGCAAAATTACGGTAGCCAAGATAATATTTCGAATTAAAAAAAAAAAACTCAAGCACGCTCGGCCCGGGCTCGGCTCGTCCCGCTAAGGCTCGGGCCAATCCGATTTTTTTTTTGCCGGGCTTTGCTCGGCTCTGACCTGAAAAAGCTCGGCCCAAAAAACCTCAAGCCGAACCCAAGTTTTTTTTTCCGACTCGGGTTCGGCTCGTTGACATAGCTAACCATAAGTCAAAAAAAGAGTTTTCGACTTATATTGACTTAATAGTTAGATGAAAGATATCTTCGATAATTGAGATTGATATATATTCATATATCGTAATTGATCGGATCATATTGACGAAAGAATTATAATTTCACGAATGAACAAGTTTGGTTTGTCATACTACGTGAAACTTCTGTCACGTGTATTGCCATGACAAATTGCTAGATATCAATCTGAGACGTTGGATGTGAATTGATGATACATAAAATGGGGTATTTTATTTTATTAATTTTGATTAAATCAAAATAATAAGTCACGTCATTAGGTATCGTGATTAAAAACATAATGAGTCACAAACAAAAGGAGAACCATAATAATGAGATTTATCAATTCATTAATTAACAAGTGTTGGACAATTAATTAGTTTGACTGCTTGTTAATATGCCTGAATTAATTAATTCATAAATCAAATTTAATTAATTAGATTAATTAAATATTAGACCGGATTAAGTTTAAGAGTCAGATCAATCCCACTTGAATTTATATTAATAAACTATTAGAGTTTTAGAACAAATAGAACAAAACACAATTCATTTTATTGTTAGCACAAAAAAAGAGAAATCATAATTCTCTCATTTTTTGTTTCCTGCGTGAATTTTTATTGGAGGTTGAAGAATGGGTCAGCTAAGGATTGCAGATCGTGATTGTTCGTATTCCAATATTAGCAAAGGAATTTGTAGAATCTACTAAATGTGAAATCTTTGACGAGAATTGAAATTATTTTTATTTTTCACAATGATACGAATAATATCACAATGATACGAATAATATCGACAATAATATCACAATGATACGAATAATATCAACAATAATATCATAGCGTAAATCATTGACTTTTCAGATGATTTTTTGAACTTTTTCAAAACCTCGATTTTCATCCACCGAAAGCATCAAGTACAATGACTTATTCAACAAGGATAGGATAAAGTGGCAAAAATGGAATAATCAAACAGCTATTTCCCTTTCATCTTTGATTCTGTGATGTCTTTACCATTAATTTCTTAATCAAAAACACAAAGAAATTGAATACTACTCATAAAATGATGAATTGTTGTAGGCCAAATAGACGAAAAAGTTTCTCCCCTCCCAATACTCCCCCTTCATCTGATATTCCATTACCATCTGATGAATATCAAGAAATCCCAGAAAACAAAAATGTAAAACATGAAGTTTTACTGAAGATTCAAGAATGCAAGGTTTATCTAATGGATGGAGGTGAAGCATTAGAACTTGCTAATGGAGATTTTACGCTTTTTCGACTATCGGATGAATGCGTTTCTCTTGCTACTACAATCAAAATTGGAGATGAACTTCAATGGCCACTCACAAAGGATGAACCTGTGGTGAAACTTGATGCCCTAAACTATCTCTTTTCATTGCCAATGAAAGATGGTAAGCCTTTGAGTTATGGGGTGACTTTTTCAGAGAAGATTAATGGAGAGAGTTTGGGAAATTTGGATTCTTTTCTTAAAGAGCATTCATTGTTCTTAACTGGTTCTTCTTCATCAAGAAGAAAGGAGGAGCTTAAATGGAAGGAGTTCGCGCCGACAGTTGATAATTATAACAGTGTTTTGGCTAAGGCAATTGCAGGAGGGACTGGTAAGATTGTTAAAGGAATTTTCACATGCAGCAATGCTTACACAAACATGGTAAGTTCTAACAATAGTGTGCATGTTTGGTACATACTACAGATGAATATGTTAAAACCATCTTGTCTAAAAGCTTAGGCTGCTACAAATTTATTTATTGACTGTATGGTTAAATTGTTCACATAAATTAGATGAAGCTAAATATTTATCTGTGATTAAGTTATATGCCACAAAATGGATAAGCAGGTGCAAAAGGGAGGGGAAACAATTTTGATTCGAGCAGTGGAGGACAAAAACTGGAAATCAACAAGTGCGAGTAAATACAATAACAATGGTTCTTCAAAGAATGGAGCTGTCTACAAAAGCCTTAAACGGTATACGCGCATAATCATCTTTCTTAACGAAAAAAGAAGTTAAAATCTTGTCTATTGTATCGTCTAGACATGCATTATAGTATTGACGAGAGAACAATTTTGTGTATGTTTGGTAAAGTTTTTTGTAGATTATAAGTTGTGGGTCCCATGTAATGTATGGATAAAAGATGTAGGTCCTACGAAATGTGTAAATAAAAATGATGTTTGATTAGTTTGTAAACTTGAAAAAGGTTTCCCAAACATAATCGGCAAGTAAATGATTCATATATGTATTAGCGATTAATTTTATCATTATAGTGTGAGGAAGCTGTCGAAGATGACGGAAAAGATGAGCAAAGCTATGCTTGACATCGTTGGCGTAGCAACTGGATCAGTAATGGCACCCGTGGTTCGGTCCCAAGCCGGAAAGGCATTTCTCGCCATGGTTCCTGGAGAGGTTATTTTAGCTTCACTTGATGCAGTCGGTAAGCTATTTTAATTTTTCAGTAAAATCCCTTTTCAAAATTTAACTTGTGTATACTCTTAAATAAATATTTTCTGTTGAAAATAAAAAGGAAATTGCTTATGTTCTTGATCTTCTCAAATTACAGACAAAATAGTAGATGCAGCAGAAGCTGCTGAGAAGCAAACTATGACAACATCCTCTAGTGCAGTTACAAGAATGGTTACTAACAGGTATATATGGTGCATTTCTTCCATTATTAGCATGTTCAGCTGAGCTTAAAACTTTTACTTACAAGTACACAAGTAAGTTTTAAAATAAATTATTCTTGATAAACAGATTTGGAGAGGGTGCAGGAGAGACAACAGAAGATGTTCTTGCAACAGCAGGGCATGTTGCAGGCACTGCTTGGAATGTGTTTAAAATAAGAAAAGCCATAAATCCTGCATCATCTGTTTCTTCAGGAGTGATGAAGAATGCAGCAAAACAAAGAAAACCATAGGGCCACAAGATCAATTGTTTGTTTGTATAAGAAAAACCACCTAATATGTGTTGTATTTCGCATAATATCGGCAACTTGTTATTTATTAACGATGGACAGTCTTGAAAGTTTTTAGTATAGATAGTGTCGACTAAGTATAACGGACTTGTTATTTATTGACAATGGACGGTTTCGAATGTTTTTAATATAGGTCGTGTCGACCAAGTATAACGGATTTATCACTATCATTCCTCATGTGCGAACACACAACAGTACCAAATATAAAAAAATTACTTAAATAAAGTAAATTTTGAAATAAATAATTTTTTACTTATAAATATAATCACTTATAAGTAAAAAAAGATTTTCTCATAGTTACTCACTCGTACTTACTTATAAATATAAAAAATTCACTTGTAAAAGATTGCTTATGAGTAAAATAGAAAATTATAATCTAGTGGAAATGTGTAACTAGTATTTTTCAACTTTTGTCATTTGTATTTTTTAAATTAATTAATATTCATTCAAAGTCTAGTGCACAAGTGTAAGTTTCTTATTATGGTACTATTTTTGTCAATTTGCTTACATTTTTACATTTTTTATCCATATTTTAGTAAGTAAAAGTGGGATGTTATAAACAACTTCACTCCTACAATTAATTAGTTAACTAACTTATATCACTCATCCAAATCAAATACACCAAATTTATCATCCAAAATCCCCAAATTAATGTGGAACCAACTAAAATTCCTCAAATCATAGTACCTCATCTGTTCAAAATAAAATCAAAACTATGATAACCCAAAAAATTTCAAAACATCCCAAAGATTTCTCATCTTCATAGCTCAGTCCCTTTTACTCCAAATTTTGAGTATCAATTTCAGTATCTTCTCTCTACAATTTAAAGATTATAGTATTTTTGAGTCAAATATAAAACCCGATAAGTGTCTTAGAATACCATGATTGACATGACAACATATAGTATATATAAGTTATCGAAGTACCAAATGTAACATATTCCAGTACACAATATAACAAAATGTTATATATACAACCACTAATTATTCAAGATTCACAGCAGAACATATAGTCATTCACAACATTCCATCTTTAATAAATTACATAATATTACTCCTTTAGACATGCCATAATTGCTATAGAATATGCAATATGATACGAAAATAAGCATTAATTTGTACACCAACAATAGTATATTTAAAAATGTTAAGACATTACAAGTTATATTATAGCAACACATCATCGAACGATATATTATAGCAACACAACATTTCGAAATAAAAACTAACATAAAACTATAAATTGCCAAACATGAATTTTCTTTATTTAGTAAAATGAAGTGATCGGAAATAGAAATTTCAAAATAATAAAAAAGGAGTTAAAATTTCAAAAATTTCATTATTATGGAACGTGGTGAGTATATCATAAAATAGATAAATGATAAAGCACTATAGTGGTTGTAACTCTACAGAGCTGGTCCCAAGACAAAGCCACTAAGGCAATGGCTTAGTGCCTCCAATTGGGCCTCCAAAGTTGAGGGCCTCAATTTTTATTTATTTTTACTTTTTTAGTTTAAGAGGAAATTACACCCTCCCCTGTTATTAGAAATCCATTTTCATTATTCCTGGTTAATATTTATTTTTTCACTAATCAGGTTTTAAGCAATTAAAAAAAAGATTTTTTTATTTATAATAACCTACCCGTTTTTTACGTGAAGAGTGGAGAGAGAATGTTAAATAAGTAAACTCAATCTTCAGTAACCGTCCAGAACTGCTAAACACCTTAAAACTCGCGCTCATTGAAAATCTTAAATATACTTACCCAAACCGTATGAGTCTATGCATTTTGAATTCTCACGAAATCCCCAAATCCCCAAATTCCATTCCTGTGATATTACTTACCTAAGGTCATGTGATTTTTGTGAAGGCGGTGTCGAAGAGGGAAGGGAAGTGGGTGATTTTTCTTTTGGGAACGGTGTGTAGGAGTGATGACGTTAACGCAAGTCGCGACCGAAGGGGTTGTGCCGACGCGCGGTGAACCTTCAGATACACGACGGAGCAAGGGAAAGGCGATTGTTGCGAAAGGAGCGGCGTGGAGAGAAATCCAACATCCCTTGCAAACCGGACCGGAAAGTGGAAAGAGGGCTCGTGAGCGTAACCCTTCAACCCACAAACCCTCGACGGTCGAAAACGGAAAATGTAAGTCGACTTTTGTGTACAGTTTGATGTTCTTTCCATATTGTGATCGAGATTTTTTCGTTTTGTGACCCAATGATCATTCGCCCAAAATAATCTTACCTAGGTCACAATATAGAAATTACAGCGATGTTTACGGTGTGTGATGATCATTGGGTCACAATCCTTTGATGTGCATGGTTATTGTTGTCTGATAACCTTCTTATTGATGTGTTGTGACTCAGGAATGGCAATACATTATACCAGAACATTCATGGTTTCCAGGGAAGATAACAACAAATGTGGCCAAACACGTACTCACAAATTTCCTTTCGAAGTTCAATGAGGTCCAAAGGTCAATTCTGGCTGAAACTTGCTTTTTTCATTTTATGGAATGTCATGAAATCATTATGCAGCCACAACTCATTCACTATTTTTTGATGAGGGAAGTGTTGCAACCTAATCCGAATGAGATGTGGTTCAAGGTTGCTAATAGATTCTTGAGGTTCTCGATGTCTGAATTTTGTTTAGTCACAGGACTTAGATGTTGTGGGGATGATTTTAGGAAAGACATTGAGAAGGTTCCGTCTAGGATAAAGGATACATATTTCGGGCATTTGAAGTTGGTCACAAATGAGGACGTGAGGGACGTGTTTTTGGATGTGTCTGATGTTGACGACCATGATGTTGTGAGGATTGGGATTTTATATTTGATCACGTCTTATTTGTTCTCCACATCATATAAAAGAGTGGTTGATAATTTTTTGTTTGCGTTGGTTGATGACTTTGATCGGATGGAGATGTTTCCTTTTGGGAAGGAATTATTTCAGATGTCTCTAAAATCTTTGAAGGAGGGTTTAGGTCACAGGAATCCACATTACAGGTTGAAGGGTTTCTTGGTTGCATTTCAAGTGTGGATATATGAGTGTATACCTGGACTAACTGGTTCTGTGACTATTAGGATGGCTAACAGTTACCCTCGTATTGTGAACTGGATGTCGGAGAAACAGCCGTCTGCTGTGAAGTTGGAAGAAGATGTCTTCTCCACTCATGATGTAAGTCTTTGTACATGGTTTACACATCACTTGTGACCTCTTCTTATGTATTTATTACAAAACTCTCAGGTCACAATGACATTAGTGCTTGTGAGGTATTATTCACTAACAGGTTTTTTATGTCCAATTTTGTTTCAGCTTGAAATATGTTCTGTTGTTCCGTCCGACATGGAGTTGGAGGCTCAATATATGAATGGTGTTATGTATACCAGACCTATGCAACCACGTGTGAATGTATCTCGGAAGTCTAAAGAATCAGGCACAATTGCGGGCCCATCCCATACGCAGTTGTTGATGATTACAGATGGCAGTAAGGGACACTCCAGTGATGTTGATGGTGGTGATGATGAGGATGACGACTTTGTGGTTCCTCCTCCCAAAAAACTGAGGACACCGACTGTGTACATTTCATCTGAAGAAGAGCAGGTAATGGAGACACTGGCTGGGCAAAGTGAGCGTCAGGAATCTTATGAAAACATTAATATGATGCCACCGGCAGGTGATTGGTGTCCGTCGAGTGAGCCGAAGCCAACACGAGCACATGATGCACCTCAAGTAGATGTAAGTGGATTAATGTCTCACCTTTAAGTCACAAATCATTTGTTAATGGTGGCTGACATGTTCATTCCTTTAATCTTTTTATGTCTTGGTGTATGAGCAGTTGAAGGAATTGAATGGGAGAATGACCGAGATGCAATTGAAGAATGCAGAATGCTTGTGCATCTACATGAGGTCAGGTCACAAGTGAGGGAATTGCAGGCAAATGGCATACATAAATTGAACCAGATTATTCGAATGCAAGGGGAGATTAAATGCGACATGATGGACATAAGGTCCAACATGATGTTTAAATCGAGATAATGTGTCCGCTTGATTTCAAGTACGATGGACGCCGTATTGGAGAAGTTGAAGGAGAAGAAGAGCGATGGAAAAAGTGATGTTATTGAAGAGCAACCTCACGAGAAAGTAAGTAGAGGTTTTGAATTGTGTACTAATATATGTTGAAGTCCGTCATGTACCATGTTGTTTCATTCAGGTCACAACACATGATCAACCCGTGGATAGGAAAGGCAAGGGGACGATAGAATGCATCGGAGTAGTTGTATCGCTCATCATTTCCTCCTACACTGTCGTCGTTTGATTTGGGTATTTCATGTACACCAATCACTACGGGTGCGGTGAATCTCAACGAAATGTTTCGAAACACACGAAGTAGAAGAATGTGTAGATGATGTGATCTTGGAGTGATTGAGGGGTAGTATCGATGAAGTAGATGCTTTGAGATGACGAAGGATCAAACAAAGGAGGTAGAGGTATTGTTAAACTTCTTTGTAGCTCAATTTAGTCACATCACGGGCCACACATAAATATGTTTTCCACGACATCACGAGTCACACAGATAGTAGATTGGTCACGCTAACGTGTTACTATCTCGACTTCAATTCATACTTTGTGCGAGATATCACCCCATCTAACCGCTGTCGTCGCTTGCACTGTGAAGCAGGTTCCCAAACCAACTAGACTTTTACAATCTCCATATGTCACTGGTGCTGGAAAACAGAGTAAGGCGTCAGATGATGTGGTTGTGTTTGAGATCCATGATAAGCCAGCTGATGAGGTTGATGTTGTTGCATTCAAGAACTGGTTCAACAGAGGTTACAAACCACGGAACAAGTGAGTAAGGCTAATATTCTGTGAATGGTGATTGTGTTTAAATGTGAATAACATCTCAATATTTAGACGTTATGGTCATGTCTCTGTTGTCAGGAATAAATTCAACGCTGCAGATGATGTGATCCGACCTTCGTTTCTACTTGGTTCGATAACAGTGGGGTCAAAGACATGGTGGCATGAGCTTATTTGTTCTGACTCTTCTCTTAGCAGCACGGTACGTCTTTGAGTACAATGTTCGATGTAGAGTCATTTAAACAACAAACAAGTCATCCATTTTTTTTTTTTTTGTCATTGGTCACAAATGCTTCTACCATGGTCACATAACCATCTGATCAATTAATTTATTATGACAGCACATGGATGTGTGTTTCTATTACCTACGGCAATTTGCAGTACGAAGTCCACTTGCTAGAGTGAGAGCCACCACAACTGATTCGTTGTTCCAGGCAAAGATCAAAAATTTGTTTCCTCATTTCATGAAAGACCCTAATGTAATAACATCAGATTCCTACATTGTTGAAGTTGCCACAGGCGGTCGTATAGAATACAACAAATTCCTTCGGGTTGATGTGGATTATGTGTTGTTGCCACTTTTGCCCACAAATCGTGCTCACTGGATGCTTGGGTGTCTGAACATAAGAGAGCGTGTCCTATACATGTTCCATTCCAGCTACAAGACATATCGAGATAAAATGGTTAATGTGGGGATTGAACCATTCGCAAGAATTATTCCCCAGTTGATGTTTAGTTTGGGCATATGGGAAAGAAGGTCGATCACTGCGATCCAATTGGGATGACAAGTCTTCATTGTCGATAACATACCACATCAGGAGAATGGGTATAGTTGTGAATGAATTTACACTTCTTGGTAGTTACTGTTTACTCCCTGACAAGTGAATGTGTTTTATATTTTTTGTTTTGTTCAGGCATGATTGTGGCATCTTTGTGATTAAGTACGCAAAATACATGCTACACAACGCCATCAAATCTATGCCGATGACATTCGATGCTGGGCAAGCAAGGTTGGACATTGCTACACGTCTTTTTAAACATAAGGAGATAAAGAAGACCACAAAATCAGTGAAGCCACAAGGAGTTAGCATTGACTTAGAAAAGTAGTTGGATGTCCTTTTCATTTGAATTAGATGCTTGATAGGAAATACTGAATGTTTTTAGTACTATATGTTTTTTTGTTTTGTGTCTGTGGAAGTAAATGTCACAGACATGTTTTTAGTACTATATGTTTTTTTGTTTTTTTGTTTCAGACTGAATGTCACAGCTTCTCTGTGAACTATGTTGTTAGCAATGAAATATGGCATTCTGTTTTGAAATGCATTTGTTTGTCAACTATTGTATTCCATATTTCAAATTCAATTCACAGGTCACAACAGGGTTGATGAAATATAACCGCTTCGGCGGGATATAGCTTTCGGTCACAAAATTGCCTATTTGGTCACAGAGATATAAACGAATGTCATTGGTTACATTATTGGTCACAAACATGACTATTTGGTCACAGAGCTATGCAAAATAATTGTCATTTACAATCAGACATCATTGGTCACAAACATGACGAATTGGTCACATTAACCAATAGAGACATGTTCATAAACGTGCAGCTGGTGTTGGTCACAAACATGAATGTTTGGTCACAGAGTTATGCAAAATCATTTGCATTAACATTCAGACATCATTGGTTACAAACATGAATGTTTGGTCACAGAGTTATGCAAAATCATTTGCATAACTTTCAGACATCATTGGTCACAAATATGACTATTTGGTCACAAATGAAATACCTCGGTCACATAGTTATGCACTAACATGGTCTTTTAGATGTGGTTGACCTTGATCACAAACATGACAACTTGATGTAATAAAAGCAATATCACAGCCAAATATATGTGTAATAAAAGTACCAGTCTTGAACAAAATGGCAAATTCTAATTTCATATGAAATGTCACAAATGAGTAAATTTTTTTATTTAAAATCAAAACCATTGTTCGAAGTCACAAATTTGGAATGCATTGGCAATAACGGAAAAGTGAATTTAATGTGAATTCAGATAGGTATGTTTTAGCTCAATGGAATCAAGTTGGTGCATGTTCTACGATTGTGTCCAGATCCTTGGCAACGTCCACACTTCCTTCTCTCTTTTCCCTCGCCAGCGATCTCTTTCTTTTTTCCGCCGCCTTCCCGAACTCCCTTTTTTGGTTGGGTGGTAATACGATCACACTTTCTAGCTCTTTGGTCACAATCCATTCACTTGGATTACCCGAGGGGTACACGGAATCCTCGGTATGCATTAATGTACGCTTGGCGTGTGTAGTAGTATGAACAAGAATCGTATGGATCTCCCTTTATGCTTGCTACCACGCTAAGGTGTGTGGGCATGGTATTTGATCAACTTTGGAACATCCTACATGTGCATGTACGGCTGCTCTAAGTTTACGACGAAGGTTAAACCCTCGTTTGCAACTATGAATATGGACTGGTTAGCGGGTGAAACCTGCACAATCTCACAATATCAAGTCACATTTCAACAACTATGGTAGCAGTCCTGCATCATTCAATTTGGTCACGGGTCCAACTTCTTACCTCATGATCTTCAAATCATTGCTCATTTCTCTAATTAACTTTTCGTACTTGGTAGCCAATTTTGTGAATGTACTATTTGCATGGTCACGGTTCTTACAACACCAAGATTGTGCGATCGACGCAATGACTCCAACAAAGCCACAATAGGAAAGTTCTTTGTCGCCTTTGTGACCGAATTAACCATTCCACTATATTTGATGTCATGGTTGAGTACTGTTAGCTTTGCATGTGGAATCGTGACCACTTTTTTCGGTCCAACTTCATTCTACAATTTATTGAAAAAAATACATTCAGATCCGTGACATACATAAACTACAATATAATGTTGTTAAAAGTAGAAACTTACCAAGTAACCTCTCGATTCTCAAGTTGATCTTGTCTAACTCATGCATATTGTATTCATACTACTAATGTGTATGCACGCACGTTTGAAGGCTTGAGTGATGTTGTGACCAGATTTTCCGAAGTGGGATTTCAAGTTTTGCGGGGAGATGGTACGTGCATATCCCATGATACGTTCCTGGATAAACCGGATTCAATAGCATTTTATCTTTGTTGTGACGATAAGTACATATGAAGCATAAACCTTCCCTACTTCCGTAAGCTAACCTCAAGTTCTCAAAAAACCAAGTCCAAGATTTATCATTTTCATTATCTCCAATTCCAAAAGCTAGGACGAATATCTGTTATTCGTATCTTGCGTACATGCGATGAATAGTGTACCACCATAGTGACCATTTAAGTACGTGCCGTCAACAACGATGGTGGTCTACAATGCTCCCACCCTTTAATTGAAGCACCAAGTGCCATGAAGCAGTATTTGAACTGTTGACTGCCCACCTCAAGTCCGTGACCGTACCGAGATTAGTCTTTTCAAGCATGTAAAGGAAGCTCGGTAGCGGTTGGTATGACTCCTTAGGATCACCTTATCATTTTCAATGTCTTTTCGCGAGATCTCCAAGCTTTCACATAATTCAAAGACACTCCGTAGGTACGCAACATGTCGTTACGTATGTCATTTGGAGTGTATATAGTACGCGATGATGTATACTTATACTTGATGAACGAGGAAACTACAGATGTTGATACTTGCCTATGAGATCCCAATACTATGTTTGAAGAGCATGTGTGACCGTCACTGATCTTCCTAATTTTAAAGAGATCAGTCTTCCCCAAACTTGAAGACCTGCATATCCAGTCACACTCTTCTTGTGAACACTTTATAAGGTACTCTCCCTTGTCTGACCGAACAACGACGTACTCAAACATGTTTTGAATGGCATAAAAACACAAACTCAACTTCAAGGTCTCCTTATTACGGAAAACCTTGCCATTTTCTACATTCCTAGCATCAGGATCAGTCACAATTGTGACCTCTTCTTCACTGTTGTGTCGAACTGGGTTCACTATTGCAACACATATGTCAGATGCTATTTCCTGTAACGAAAATAAACTGCTTCCAGATTCCACATTCACTGCCTCTTCTCGCGACCATTTGGGTATTTGAGATATTGCTGTCCATTTTCTGCATATGTGACCTCAATAATAATGGGATATTTGGAAGGATCATGCACCATACTCCTGAGAGTCATGTACGAAAGAACATTGCTGTCATTATTTATTTTGACTGGAGGTAGATCGAGATTCAGTCTGTAGTTCATTGTGACCGCCATTTTTGTAGAATCAAAAGCTAATTCTCATTACCGATTCCACAAGACGCGCATATGTGCAATTGCGATCAAGCAATACTAGAGTTGATACTTCTTCACACACTAAGCAAACATTCACATATCCCATTCCCGAAGATGGAGAAGATCTTTGTGAGATTGAATATCTTGAAATTCACAATTTCGTGAAATGCAGGTCACAATCGCACTTTGTGACAATGTGTTGCTGGTCACAAAGATACATGATCGAAAATATGGCTACAAATGACTTTTGTGACTCATTAATATGGAAAAGAAAAACGTCACAAATGACAACATCTAGTCACAATGACAAGTCTAATCTGGTCACAATGACTAATAATTCACAAATTTCATGATAATTGAATCTGGTCACAATGATAATGCAATCACGTAGTTGTGACTGAATTTTTTTTGTAATAACAAAATTACGGTCACAAAGTCACATCAAAGTCACAACAAAAATTGCTTCGGACAGAATATTCGTAGAAAAAAACATCACCACGTTCATTTGTTTCATCCTATGGTCACACAAGTGTTTTATAGTGCAGTTGGGAACATTGGCTTGATGAAGAATTCATTATACGTGAATTCAACAGATAATGATAGAAAAATTTATTGTCGGAACAATTTATACCAGAACTAAAAAAACGGTCACAGAACTAGATTTTGTTCCAAAACAATGAAGTAACACTTACCGGCGGTGAAGTGCTAACGCCGGCCGATTTTGTTCATGCGGTTCTCGAAGTATTTGTGACCCCGTCGCTCTTCAAATTCCAATTTCAGAGAAACAATGGCGTCGTTCAGGAATTATCGGTCTGTTGCGGAATGGAAATTGCCTTATTGAGAAGAATTCGGGTTTCAAATCGTAACGAATTCCTTAATTACAGGACGCTGTTATTTGTTTCCTTAATTAATAATATTCTATGTATAATTAAATTTAATATATTATTCCGAATTGTGGCCTGATTTTTGAAACTTCAAAACTTATGTCGGAGTTTTGAAATGTGGTAAAGTAAAGGCCTGAGTTGTGTATTCTTCCCTTAGTTTAATTATTTTTATATTTAAAATATTTCCATAATTTCTTTTGTACACACTTTTCATTTAAATATAAGTATGTTGTTTATTTAATATAGCTACGCTTGTAAAAAATTATGTATAAGAGATTTATACTAACTAGTAGTCTAAGGTCTCAAAATTTTCAAGGTCGACCCTGTAACTCTAGTTTGGAACTAGTTAGAAGAAAAAAGGGTAAAGTCTGGTGTTTCATGAAATAAACAATGTTCTTCAAAATTCAGGCATATTGGAGCTAGAGGTGTAAAATGAACTAGACTGTCTAAACCATATGTGGTACAACCCATATTTGACTCACATTCCCTCTAAAAAAAATGCGGATCGGTCCAAGACAGCCCGTTTCATTCACCCCAGTTGGAACATTTAGCCTAGAACAGTGGTGTCCGAATTGGGATTTAATTGTTGAATAATTCTACTTGTACATAAGTAGTTACAAAATATCTTACATATGAATGAGTTGTCAAAAGGAGAGCGGTGATTTTTTTTTTTTTTTGATTTAAGAAATTCTGATACAGTCTTATCTCATCATATCATGTGTAAAAATTATTATGTAAACTTATCGTGTAGACGTAGCACAACTGTTAATTGTTTAGGGAGCGTTTGCTTGGGGTTTGGCAAAGAATAGGGTTATCAGGTTGGAAACATTAAGCATGCAAGACTATGGAAATATATTATATATTAGTGATGTAGGGGTGTATGTGTGTTTGGGGGGGGGGGGGGGGGGTTGGGGAGGACTGTCCATCAGAGAACAAACTACACCATTTTTAATATATTCTTCATATTAAATATTAATACAACTTGACTAATTATCACCATCGTTTGTCTATAAAGAGAGGAAATAAGTAAAGAAAAAAAAAAAAAGAATGCAATGAAGACACGCCAAAGAGGCAAGTTTTTTGACAGTGTTCATGATTATTTAGTCGAACAAGGGATTCTATAGTCGAACCATCATACGTACACTATAAATTAAGCTAACATAACGTTTCTTGCAATGATACCTTTACGTAGCTCAACTGAATATACTAATCTTAACAGTTATTAATTATAAGAGATTCAACTGCACATGACGACATTTTCATTTTAGATTATTTCTTTTGACCGAAAAAAAAATGAATCTAATTTGCACTAAAGGGTTGTTTGAATATATAATTTAAATAAATAAATTTTCTTCATCTGTATCTTTGTTAAACTTTCAGATAAAGAATTTGGGATTCTAGAAATTGGAATAAACCTAACTAATATATTATTATTTTTCTTTAAGAGCATTCCACTAACTCTCTCTACTTTCCAATCCTCTTTTTCGTACCCACAAAAGTATATACAAATATAAATGTACCATTCCAATGTGAAACTAAGAAAAAAAAAAGTTAAATGTTGCTAATTGTACTATTCTAAGCAATATTTTATCTAAAAGAGTGACAAATAGTATGACATGAGTTGATCAAATGAACCAATGACTTAAAAAAGTTAGAAGTTGATAATGAAATATAAAAATGAACTTCGAGAATCATACCGAACACACTGAAATCATAGAAAGAAAAGAAAAAAGCAGTATGCATAAAGAAAAATAAGTAGATTTTTTTAAAATTTTATTGGTTTTTAGAAAAATTAATTAGTGGGGGTGTCGTGCTTAGTTTAAAGTGTTATGAAGTTGGTAAATTACCTTTGGCATGAGGTGATTAGTTCATAATACTTTGCTAATCCAAACCTATTTCTCAAAATAATTTGTTTGTTTCAATATTTCCCAACTCAAATGCACCATTCACCCATGAGCCATTAATTTCCTGTTCCCCATCTGTCGATTAGAAATTTGAATTGCAGTGAAATTGTAAACCAAAATTCTCAAATGAACCCTAAAATTTGTAATTAAGTTTTGTAAGATTTTATATAAAAAAAGACTAATTTGTAATTAAATTTTAAATATATTTATTGATTTTTACTATTAATTGATTATTTATTTATCTAATTAAGGTGATTCAAATATGAATCTAATAAATGAACTAATAATTTCGCTTCAATTTCGAGCGAACATTTTCTACAATGGAACATGTGATGATGGCATTTTGTAACAAAATGGATGATAGTCATCATTTTTTGTGTTTTTGAATAGTAATTTTTTTGAGAATTTGGTTAAAAAGTATGAAAAAAAAATTTAGATTTACGTTTAGAATATTTTATTGTGTGAATATATGATTAAAACCGAATATATATATATAAAATTTAAATAATGGTCGTCGAAAAGGGGTTTCATTTTTGGACAGTGCTAGAAAAACAGGGCCAAAAAACAGGGAATTGGATACAGACACACTGGCATCAAAACATTGGGGGATGGGAAAATTTAAAAGAAAAACCAGCAAGTCAGGTGGCGCCACATGTATCTGTTTTTTATCCCTTTGAGTGGCTTTATCCTTCATTTTTTCAGCAAATTCCAAATTGTGTGCACGTGATGATGAAATGACAAGTTGGTGAGACGTGGAAGCAACTTGGCATCCTCACGTACGGCAAACGAATTTGTCTGTCCTGTGTACAACATGACTAGTCGGTAACTGAATCTGAACGTGAAATTGGTTCAAATTAGTGTGAATACCGACAATCATATTTGTACCAATGATATGGCATTTTAGAAAAGACACCTTGATGCTTATTTTCATCACATTCCCAAATCAAATCATTGAATTCGTTTATGAGAACAATCATACTACGTGTACAAGGATTTTTGACAGACAGTTTGCCAATTGACACAATTTCACTGAGTGCTAGACAAAAAAAAAAATTAAATAAGCCAATCCACTGCTGCCACTTCATCATTTGTAATGCATCATGTACATTTCATCTGTATAAGGAGCTTAATTATTCTAAAATCTTGCTTTTATAATTTCGATTATTATTTGTAGTCTAGTTTAGAAAAGTACAATCATTTTTTTTTTGTTGTTGCCGGTTAGCACATGTAACGTGTTGTATTAATCTTGAAATAAATGTTACAGTTTAGGAGCCAAACATTCAACCTTTTATTAGCACCAATGCATGGAACGGATGGAGTTTTTCTTAAAATATTTACTATATGCAACCTCAATTCTTGTTGTTATCTCTAAACTTTTTATTTCACTCTTGGAATATTTGATAGTCTTTGTTCAATTTTGAACAGAATACTTACGCAATAGATGTTAGAAATATTACTAGTTGCATTAAAATAAAATGTAGAAATAAAACTTATCGACTAATCAAGTCTCGTGACAATAAGATGTCCTAAAGCGAAATTGTCTGTTGATAACTGCTGAGACATTTTGTGGACAATCACCTCTAAAATACAACAATCAAATAAACCAATTGTACAGCAATCACAAATGCTTTCAGAACTCTCCGGTGTATTCCAGAAAATATGTAAAATTGAATATAATATTTCACTGAATAGGAAGATACAATTTCATCTTCGTCGTTAATTTTCTAATGCCCAAATGTGTGCTTATATAGGCAGAAAAATGATGTAATTGCATCCACCATGATCTAGTATTATTTGCAATTTTTATGGCTAGTGGTAATTGGTTGCTAATACTTGACAGCTAAAAACGGTCATATTTTACTGGATAGTTGATCCATTAAATAATTTCGAAAATTATTTTTTAAAAAAATAATTATTATTATTATAATCAAGAAAGCCCAAGGCCCCAATCAAAAACCTTTTAATATAATGCGTACTCGAACTCCTGACCTTCCACACGAATTTTACACTTTTCACAAATTGAACATTTCATCTAAATTAATTATTTCTTTTACATATCATATTTATTGTATAAATATCCAACAATAGAATCATATATCAACAGTAACTTGATTATTCATAGGTTTGAAAATTTGGATAAGCCACCCCCCCCCCCGCCCCCACCCCCTCCCCCTCCCCCTCCCCCTCCTTTCTCCCTAGCTCCTTTTTTCTGATTCTCCTCCTTTTTCTGGTTCTCTGCACGAGTAAAGATTCTCCTATCTTTCAACAAATGGCTTAATCATGGAATATGATGGCTTGATCATACCCTCCACACAGAGGTATAGATAGATGCAGACTACAGTATTTGGTTCCATTCTAAAATGTTTAACTTAATAGATAAAGTATAATCGCTTTATTAACTTTTTATCTACTTCGTATTTAATTGATGGAGGACCTTGTTGTTACCTTCTCAACGACCTTTTCAACAAGAATTACATGCTTCGTGAAATTCAAATCATCCACTATGCCAAGAGCCATCGCGTTTTGTAAAATGGTCTTGAGAGTTTTCATGACCATCGCGATCCAATTTACCTATTTTGTACGTTTACATGGCTAAATTTTAGTTCTAGTTCTATTTTTAAGGTATTGAATTAATGATATTAGGCCATGTTTGATACGTCAAATTTTTCAGGGAATTAGGAAAATATTTTTCACTTTCCATTTTTTTGACTGTTTGATAGGCGAAATTTTCCACGGAAAATATTTTCCTTATTTCCTCCACACGTGTGCATTTTCTGACTTTTTGATGAAAATTTTTTCCCACCGTTTTCCAGGCTAACTGGAAAAAAAATTTTTTTTTTTTTTTTTTTTGCAATGGAAATAAATGCTATAATCAATGGTAAAATTTTTTTCACTTTAATGGATAATTTCCTGTAAAACTAAGTCAAACGAACATTAAGGTTTGATAAAAAAAATAATTTTTAATGAAACAATTTTTTTTTAATTACTTTTTGGCAATGGAAACAAATTTTATAATCAATTGTGGAAAAAATTATCACTTAAACAAACACTTTCCATGTAAAACAAAGTCAAATGAATAGAAAATTTAAAAGTTTTTCGGGTGGCAAAGTATACCAATCAAACACATTTGAAATTATTTTTCCCGCAAAACATTTTTTAGGGAAACTTTTCCCTATAAAATATTTTTTTTTCATCCATTTTTCATCATTACAATCAAACGCATCCTTAGAGTTAAGTTCCAAACTTAACCATACGTGGACTCACAAAACATACAGTCGAAATGGTATAAATAGATGGGAAAAATTCATATTTAAGGTGTTTTCTTTACCTCAATTCAAAAATAAGGTAAATAGTTTGAAAATTCAAAAATCAGGTATAAATTTAATTAATTAAAAATATTTATTAAATAATGATAATAAAGTCACATTTTTTTATTAATAGTCACATATTCATAATTATAAGTTACAGATTTATTTAATGGTCACATATCGTCAAATTTGATTATTTGAGGTCACAGATCAAAATTTTTTTACGTCACATATTATTTCGAGGTCACAGATTTTAAATTAATTGGTCACATATTAATTTTGAGTCACAGATTATTAAATTTTTAGGTCACAGTTGATTGATTGGTCACAAATATTACCAAACATTTGGTCATAGACTAAATACACTACTACAAATACTTGGTCACAAGTCACAGATAGGCCAACACAAACTAACCAATCACAAAACACGGACGAAAACTGAACCGCGACGCCGCCACCACCAACAATGAGTCTGCCACCAACAACAACAAATATAAACATCCAACCACCACGCAGATCCGCCAACAAAAACACACCGTGCGCCGGAAGCGTTGCGGCCGCTGCGGTGCTCGCAGCAGCTTCCAACACAAACTAACCAATCACAAAACATGGACGAAAACTGAACCGCGACGCCGCCACCACCAACAATAAGTCTGCCACCAACAACAACAAATATAAACATCCAACCACCACGCAGATCCGCCAACAAAAAATCACCGCCGCCGCCGGAGCCGCGTTGCGGCGGTGCCGTGCTCGCGGCGGCCGGCCGGTCTTCTTGCTGCTTGCTACCGGCGAAAGGTGGGGGGAGGGGACGCAGAGAAGGGAGGGGGAGAGAGAGCCGGCAGAAAGGAGGGGAGAGGGGATGCAGAAAAGGGAGGGAGAAGTTGCTGCGAGCACCGGCAGCGGCCGGTGCTGCTACTGCTGCTGCCGGCAGAAAGGTGGGGGGAGAGGGGAGGGAGGGAGGGAGGGAGGGAGAGAGAGGGGTAGGGTAAAAAATTAGGGTTAGAATGTTTATATATTACCTGATTTTTGAAAAATAAAGTTTGGTCCCTGATTTTTGAATTGGTGTAAATTTTATACCTGATTTTTGTAATTATGCCTAAATAGATACACGCAAATATGGGCTTTCATGAATACTTACCTATCATTACACCTGTTGGTAGATGCTAAAACAGAGAGAGAAAATGTTCAACTGATATTCCAAGTATTAATTAGGCACAAGAATAAATGCAACTTTTGATATAAAAATTAAAATGCTCTTACTTTACTTGAATAGTAAAATAAATAAAAAATAATTATTTTAAGAAAATAAGAAAAATAGAAAAGTCAATTCATCAATCATCATACAACTAATCTAACTCTTGTTTGGTACTCATTATTTCCAAAAGTGAATTACAGAGACTAAGCCCCCGTTTGACACCCATTTACTTCTCATTCTCATTTTTTATCCCTTTCTTCATTTCAACTACACATTCTATCAATGAAATAATACTACACATAAACTCAAAAATTCTTATTACTTTTTAACCACACATTCTTCCATCAATCACTATTCTAGAATTTATTTTTTATTCAAAATGGGTGTCAAACAGGGGCTAAATGTTTTTAAGATCTCAATTCATAATTAATAGTTTTATTTTTCAAAAATCAAATATAATTAAAATTCTAAATATCAATAATAATATTATAGTATTAAATTAATCTATATATGCACCCTTACTACTATCCACCCCCATCGTAAATCTCTCTCTCTCTCTCTCATCTTTCTATGCCATAAACTCAGCTTCCCGTCATCGTACTACTGATGATGATGGAAGTGGCTTCTATCATCTCCAGTTGCTCGATGGGCGCTGTAATAGTGGCGACTCAAAAGGTCCACTTTATTACTTGAATGCGACCTGTGCACTTAGGGTATATAATTTTAGCGAACAATAAATAAATTGTAACCTATAAAATTTTTTTATTTGTAACTGATGAACAAATTGTAACCTATAAAATATTTTGATTTGTGACCTAAAAATAATTGGTAATCAATTAATTCAATAATTGTGACAAAATTGTTTAGAAATATGACATTAATATATTTAATTTATAAAATATATATTTAATTAATTATTTCATAAATAAAATTTAATTAATATCTCATTTTTGAAGTTTTAAACATTGTTTCTTAGTTTTGAAATGAATAATACTTACTCTTTCAGATATGAAATTTTCCCTTTCCAAAATACATTTTTTTCCTATCTTATTTTCAATCCCACATCTTTCAATATAATAATATTACACGTAAACCAAAAATTTTCCAACATTTCTAATCACACATTCTCTAACAAAATACTATTTCAAAATGTATTTTTGTCAAAAAAAAATGGAGCTCAAATAGACACCTAGTGTCTCTAATATGACTAAAAAAATTGTGCCATATAATCAAATTAGAACGTGTGAAAATTTTTTGAGTGCAAGTTGATAAGGAATCTATCAAAATGTTGAGACGCAAAAAAAAAAAGATACTTTCTAAAGTTTCGTAATACATGCCAATGCCCTTGTTTGACACTCATTTTCTTCTCATTCTATTTCTCATTTTTTTCTCTTTCTTCATTTCAGCCACACAATCTATCAATAAAATAATATTACACATAAATCCAAAAATTCTCATTATTTTTTAACCACACATTTTTCATCAATCACTATTCCAGAATTTTATTTTTCCAAAATGGGTGTCAAACACATCCTTAGTTAAATTTATATGTTCATATATATGTAGATTTCAATTATACTTGGTGTACATCAAGTTTTACACTATGTCACATGACAGTACACTATTGGACAAATTTTTTTTTTTTTAATTTTAAATCTTAAACCAATCATTGCTTGACAACAATGGTAATATAAACTTTTCACTATATATTTCATTAACTTTTATAGAACTCTGCTACAAATTTTATCAAAAATTTTGTCAAACAACTCCTAAATACCTCCTATTATGCTTATATGTATGACACAAATTTTAAAGTGATCCCTGGTTGCATTGGAGATACTCTTAACACGGATTGTTTGGTAATGAGTTGTCTTTTCTTTTTTCATATTCCTTCCACTTATTTTGTTTTATTTAACTTATTAAAATAAAATAAGGACATTTTAGCTTTCCTATCAAAAAGTTTGATCTTTTTAACGGTAATTGAATGAAAACTATCCATTAAGACCAAATTAAGTAAAACGTTAAGGATGTTTATGCAAAGATTTAAAGGTTGAGGGACCAATTGTGTCAATTCTACTATATATTTATGATTTAAATCAATGAGCACATATGTTAATTAGGATATTAAGGAGAAATTGGTTGGTAATATTTTATTTTATTTTTTTCCTTCTCTCGTGAAACAACATTATTATCTGGCTGTGAACCAACTTGTTCCTACTCGAACCACAATTTCTGAAAAATAATTTTAAAACTTATTGACTAATTATTAAATTAATTTTCCTTTGGAGGGAAAAAAAAAAAAAAAAAATCGAGGCGGCTGCAAGTTTAGGGTTTTATACGCGTGAATGCCTATTAATACCGCACATGTTACATATGATTAAATATGCACAAACTTTTCTTAATCTAATATAATTGTTTTGTCCACTTTTCAGATTAAAAACATTAAAAGAAACATAATTGTTTATTACATAGGCATGCAAACATTATTAATATTTTCACGTTCTTTCACCAAATATATATTTTTAATCGACACAATCGTACAAGAATTATCAACTAATCCATTCCCATAATCACACCGCCCATTTTAACTACTAAAGAAATGATGACATCCATAAGAAATTACTGATCAAATAATTCCATCAATAGTCCATCGATAACAATAAAAAAATAATTCTTTTAACATATTGACAATTCTTCTAGTGACTTTAATATAGCTTTTGAATGTCCGTTCAGAAAATATATGACGGTAATTGTTCTTATTGACGGATTTTTTATATTGCCTTTTCTCTAGTGCCTTATAAATGTTGAAATTTTTATATTTATTAATTTTCTAAAGGTTCTAGTTTTCAGACTATATGTTTTGATAATAAATACGAAGATAACTAATTGACAATGATATCTGCAAATTCTTGTACACTTTATTGTTATTATTATTATTATTTTTTTGGTGGGGGTAACAAATATTATAGTTTCATGCACTACAAAAAAAATGGGATCCACCGACCAAAGGTGTAGCGACCAATACAACCTGGTTGCTATAAGACACGAACAGCGACCAACTAATGGTTGGTATAGGTTTTGGTCTAGTAAAATTGGACAAATTTTGTTATGTTCTATTGTTATCAATGTTTGATTGCTGGTTCAGAGAATTAGGGACCATACATTTGATTGGTTGGTAAAGGTAGTGCAGGAAAGGAGCAAAAATTTTCTCATATATGAAAACCGCTCTAGCGACCACTGGATGGTTCCTGAACCTAATCTTCTGCAACCACCAATGTCGTGGTCGCCAAAACATTTGGCGCAATAAATTCCCTCTTTTTAAAATGATTTTGGCATTTTCTAGCGATCAATGTTGATGGTTGCAGTATACCGCTCCACTCCAGCGACCACGAAATGGTCTCTGAACCTAATCTTCTGCAACCACTGATGTTGTGGTCGCCAAAACATTTGGCGCAATAAATTTCCGCTTTTTAAAAATTATTTTGGCCTTTTCTATCGACTAATAGTGATGGTTGCAGTATATCGCTCCACTCCAGTGACCACTGAATGGTCCTTGAACCTAATCATCTGCAACCATCGATGTTGTGGTCACCAAAATATTTGGCGCAATAAATTCCCGCTTTTTTAAAATGATTTTGGCATTTTCTAGCAAAATAAATAGATCGAGACCATGTTTATGTAGTTTTAAAGTATTCTACTATAAGATAAACACACCGTCCTTTGCTAATTGAATTGGGTTAGATGGAATCCAAACCGAACAACAAAATTTCGAAACTAAACAGATTGACACCATGTTTTGTTATCAGTTCTTTTGATTCAAATTAGCGATTCGAGCTTGACCCAAACTTAATTAACCATCAAACAATTCCAGATGAATCAATTCAAGAGTAATACAGCTTATCAGTTAAAAACGAAAAAGAAAACTAGCAATACAACATAGAGAATCTCATCTTCTACCCATTTTAGTACACTGTGAATGATGAAATATTTGAAACTTGAGATGACTTGAGGTGAGAAACTTGAGAAACAAATAGAAAATCTCATCTTCTCCGGTATCAACAACTTCTCTCGATACATAAAATCGACTTCTTTTACTCGTTATTTTTCAATCATTTGTATTGGTTTTTGAAAGAATTTCTAATGGTGTTTTCTTAGCACTGTTTCTATGATTGTGTATTTATATTACCTTAATTGTAAATTTTGAAGGACACTCGAAGATTCATAATTTTTTATTTGAATTCAGCTTTAGGAGAGTTTTACTTCGGTTTCATACATTATCTTCTTTTATTTTGTGATGTAGGACAATTAGTTTTGGAGTTTGAAGAAGTGATGGATAGAAAATTGGCTAAAAGAGTTGCTCCTCCGAAGAAACGGGCATAACTTTTTAACTCGAGTGTCAGATTTTCTATTATAATATGTTTTAGGAACAATTTTTTCTATGCAAATTATCTTAATTCTTCCCATTTTCCCTCCAAGTCATCAATTTTAAAAACAACACTTATAGTTGTGATTATTATATTTAATTTTTCCCTACAAAATATATATTTGAAGTTAAAAGATAATTAAAAAGAATAAGAGAAAAGACAATTTATTTATTTATTTATTTTCTAACAAAAATCAAAAAATCAAAAAACCCTCCATTACCCAAGTAAATCTTCTCTTTGCCTTCAAAATGTTTTCATCAAAATTAATTCTTATCACGTTCCATAACCCTCGCTTTGCCGCTTCATCTTATCACGCCCAAACCTAACTCAGATTCTTCAATTGACACGGCATCAATTTTTCATCAACAAATTTCGGTTTCATCTACAGAAGATTGTGTGTTCTTCAATCAGTTTTCAAGGCTTGCACATCAATCCTATTTATTTTTTTTGGTTTAAACAAATGATTTTGATTTCATTCTATATGTACACATTACAATTGATTTCATTCTCCAACCCACAGATGTTTTCTTTCACATGGGTAGTGTAAAATGAGATGAACAAGCACAATAAACTTTGAATTGTTTAGCTTTTTCAATCTATTCAGCATATACACTGATTATGTATATATAAGTATTTACAGCAACTGAATTGAGTAATATTAGGAGACTAACTAGCACTTATAGTTACATCATTCTAATCTAATTAAAGAAGAGGTTGAGATAATTCGCAATGTAAATTAATCCTAATCGGTCTTCTTTTGAATCTCTAATCCTGAGGAGCTTGATTCACTAATTTCTTCCACGTGTGATGATACTCTAACACCCCCGCAAACCGATGGGGAGCAAACACACCTTCGCCAGGTTCCGAGAAACTGAAACGAGCTGCAGATTGTCCCTTTGTGAATACATCTCGCTAGTTGATCTTGCGTAGAAATGTGTTTAACTTGAATATCTCCATTGACCACTTTTTCTGATAAAGTGATAATCAATTTCAACATGTTTAGTTCTTGCATGAAAGACGGGATTAGACGCCAAAGCAATTGCTCCAATGTTATCACACCATAGAATTGGGGGAGTGTGGATCACAATCGTAATTCCCTTAATAACATTCGAATCCAATACATCTCAGTCGTAGCCAACGCCATACTTACATCGCTTCGTGCTTGAACGAGACACGACATTTTGTTTCTTGGGCCAGAAACCAAGTTCTCATTCTATGAAAATGGCATAACCACTAGTGCTCTTCTCGTCATCGGGATTACCAAAGCCCAATCCGAGTCACAAAATGCATTTAAACCAATACCCGAAGGAGAATATTGGAGACCAAAATCAATGGTTCCTTTGAGATATCTCGAGAACCCGTTTGACAACACCCAATGAAGTTCTCGGATCGTGCATAAACCTACATAGTTGATTAACAAAGATAAGATATGTCAGTCTTGAAATAGTGCAAGATCTTGGAGAGCTCCTACAACACGCCTATACTCGTTGGATCGGTAAGTAGTAGGCCTTGTCTTGAGGACAACTTCGTCCCCCGATGTAGTAGGAGACGCAAGTGGCTTTGCGCCAACCATCCTTGTGCTTTCCAATAGGTCGAAATGTATTTGCTTGCCTCGATGAAGACATGTCTTGTCCCTAATGGCCCGAAGTAAAATAGCTGAGCTCACCAAGATCTTTGAGTTGGAAACTTAATCTGAGTTGATTAATTACATGATTAACTGCAGCTTGATCTGAACCCGTGATGAGTATATCATCTACATAGACCAAAACAAACAACTTAATGGCAACAGTGCAGTGTATAAATAATGAGTAATCAACCTTTGATTCAGTGAAACCAATGTCTGCAAGTTGCTGGGAAAGCCGTTTAAACCACGCTCTCGGCGCTTGTTTAAGTCCATAGAGGGACTTGTGTAATCGACATACCATATTTGGATTGTTTTCATCCACAAAACCCTGTGGTTGTTCCATATACACTTCTTCATCCAACACCCCATGTAAGAACGCATTGGACACATCCAATTGACGAATGTTCCACCGGAAATTCACAGCTAAGGCCAAAACCAACCGAATCGTTGTAGGCTTTACAACTGGTGAGAATGTATCATAGTAATCTACACCACTACGTTGATCAAATCCCTTCGCTACCAGTCTTGCTTTATAACGTTCAATGCTACCATCTTGATTCCTTTTGATTTTAAATACCCACTTGTTACGGACAAGGGGTTTATTTGGAGGTTTCTGACAGAGTGACCAAGTACCATTTTCCATTAAAGCATCAAATTCGCGCCCCATAGCAGCACGCCATTCTGGTCTTGTCACTGCCTTTGTGTAGCAAGTTGGCTCAGGTTCATGAGTAACACTAGAGAAGGCTCGAAGAGGATGTTTAGTAGCATAGAAGGTTGTAAAGTCAGGGTGCTCTTTTGGTTTGGAATTTCCTGTTTTTGATCTGGTAATTATTTCCCTGGTTGCTGTTACCGGATGATCGAAGGTTGGTAAGGAGGACACGGGGTTTTCATGCGCTTGTGTAGTGACCATAAGGTTAGGTGAGGATAAAGAGTCTGGATGATGGATCACATTATCACACACAGGTGTATCTTGAAAACGAGGTGATATAGTCTGATCAGGTTCGAAACTGGGCTGAGAGTGAGAGTTCTGATCAGAAATATTGTGCACATTAGTAAAGACAGGAATTGAATCTGAAATTGGAGTCATACCTGTAGACATACTGCACTCTTCAGGTGGCAAGACAGATCCAATATTCAACGCTGGAAAAGAGTCTTCATTAAAAACCACGTGTCTAGAGACATAAACTCTACCTGTTGCCAAATCTAGACACCTGTACCCCTTTTGTTGGTTTGCATAGCCAAGGAAGACGCACTCTTTACTTCGAAAGGAAAGTTTGTTATCCTCATAAGGTCTTAAAAAGGGAAAACATGAGCAGCCAAAGACACGAAGTTCTAAGTAATTCGGCATTGTCTTATGGAGAACAAAAAATGGTGACAGATTATGTAGGACTTTAGTAGGTAGGCGATTAATTAAGTATACCGAGGTAACAAAGGAGTCCACCCAGTAACAATTTGGTAGATGTGCTTTTGCTAGAAGTGTTAAACCAATTTCTTGGATATGTCGATGCTTACGTTCTGCAATACCGTTTTGTTGAGACGTATAAGGGCATGTTAAACGATGTTGTATTCCATGGTTTGATAAAAAATCTTTGAATTGATTTGAGAGATATTCTCCACCATTATCTGTTTGTAATTGCTGAATTTTACAAGAAAAAAGATTTTCAACAAGAGATTTATATTTTTGGAAAATAGCAAATACATCAGACTTGTAATGCATGGGATACATCCATGTAAAACGACTAAAGTCATCGACAAATAACACATAAAATCGACAACCACCAACAGATGTTACGGGGGAGACCCAAACATCGGAGTGTATGAGAGCTAGGGGTCTAAACGTTTGTCTTGTAGAGTCAGTAAAGGGTAGATGTTTAGCCTTTCCTAATTGACACGACGTACAAAAACCAACCTTATTTGTAGAAATTGTAACAGGAAGATAATGAAGCAAATGAGCTAAGGTAGACTTCGAGGGATGACCTAGCCTATTATGCCGCGGGTCCCACTGTAGGTCTTTATTCCTAATTTGGCAGTAAGACAACGTAGTTTAGATGATGTGCTCTTATTTCCAGCAATCGGATAGAGGCCATTCTCAACTGCTTTGAAGCGAGTCTCCTAGTCTTGTTCTCCTTTACACAGAAATCAACACCAGTCAATACAAAGTAGCAGTCATTGTCAAGGCAAAAACGGTTTATGGATAACAGGTTAGTAGATGCTTTTGGACAATGAAGAACATTTGTTAGTTTATAAGAATTATTTGCTACATTTATAGAGATAGAACCAGTGTGTTTAATCATTAAACCTGATCCATTGCCCACTGTGACAGTGTCTTGACCTTCATAGGGCTCTTGGTTTGCTAAATTAGCTGCATTGCCTGTGATATGGGCATTAGCCCCACTGTCAGCATACCAAACCTGTTGGTGGTAAGTGTTGTTGGCTTCTGCTGCCATTGATGCAAGATTAGCAGGTGGAAGACGTCCTTGAAAGGTAAAATTAAAGCGCTGGTAGCAATCCAAGGCAGTATGGCCCGCTTTTTCGCAAATTTGACAAATTGACCTGTTGGGATTGGCCTGCATAGGTCGAGGGTTGCTTAGGCCAGCTCCGGATTGTTGATTTGGCTGTTGTATCTTGGTGCCATTGAATTGTGGTTTTGACTTCTTCATGAATTGTGACTGTTTTGCTTTAGTAGCAGCAAAGGCATAATGATTGTCTGGTGCATGTGAAACCTGAGTTTCCAAAAGATTTTCAAAACTGAGTAGTTCTGCTTGAAATTCATCTAAAGTAAAATCTTTGTCTCTTGAGGCAAAGTTGAAGGATGTGATGAAAGAGGTGAAGTTGCTTTTCAAACCACCAATCAGAAAGCTAATGAGCTCCTGATCATCAATGGATTTTCCAGCAGCAGCAAGTTGATCAGATATGGATTTTGCCCCTTCAATGTAATCTGTGCATGATCGATTACCTTGAGTAATGGTCTGCAATTGGCGTTTGAGAAGAGCAATGCGTGACCGTGATGTGGAGGAAAATCTGGTACGAAGTGCATTCCAAACCAGTTTGGAAGTCTTCAAACCATACACTGAGGATACTAACTTCTCAGTTATAGAAGCTAGTAACCAGCTAAGAACACAGTTGTCTTTTCTGAACCAAACTGTATAAGCTGGATTTGATGTTCCATCAGACAAAGTCTTTGGTGGATCAGGTGTTTCATCTTCCACGATGTCCACAAGATCATGGCTGCGAAGGAACACAAGAAATTGAATGCTCCAGGGAAGGTAATTGGGGCCATTCAACTTTTGAGTGACTGGTTGGAAATTGCGTTGGATAGTGAGGATGGAGGAGTTGTTGGATGCAGAATCTGAGGCCATGAGTATTAATTTGTTGGTAGTTTAGAAAGGTGCGGAAGCTTGGTAGAAAGAAAGGTCCAGAATTTAGGCGTGTGCCTCTAAAAGCTCTGATACCATGTAAAATGAGATGAACAAGCACAATAAACTTTGAATTGTTTAGCTTTTTCAATCTATTCAGCATATACACTGATTATGTATATATAAGTATTTACAGCAACTGAATTGAGTAATATTAGGAGACTAACTAGCACTTATAGTTACATCATTCTAATCTAATTAAAGAAGAGGTTGAGATAATTCTGCAACAGAAATTAATCCTAATCTGGTCTTCTTTTGAATCTCTAATCCTGAGGAGCTTGATTCACTAATTTCTTCCACGTGTGATGATACTCTAACAGGTAGGTCGTGTCTCAACTTTCAGAAATTGACTACCCACATTGAAATATGCTTTCAGAAAAAAAATAGATTTTTAAATTGGGTGAACGGATTTGATTTAATTTTAACATGGGTTGATTCAATTTTGGTTGCTGGTTTCCGAATTCCTTGTTCTTGAAATGTGTTAATGTGGAATTACAGATCTTGTTTTATCATTACATTAATTTGATGTTGAATTTTCGGAGATAGTTGGAATATTAGATATAGGATTTAGTAAAAGGAATTTGAAAAATTATGAGCTGAAGCTATCTATAGTTCAATATACACGTTATTGGCCTTTGATTTATTACGATGTTAACCGTATTGTTTTATCATTAGATTAATTTGATTTATGTTATATATGCAACCTGAATTGAAATGGAAACTAGACTTTTAAATATTCGAGAGCAGTATTTTCCTTTTAGGTGCATCTCTTTATTTCTCATTTCTCTCTGTGTTAATTTATCTATTTCAGCTAAGTAAATTTTGGTGTCAACATGAATAAAAGTTGTATATGGTGTCAAGATAAGTTGTTAGATGAATACACTAATGGTGTTAAAACATTCATCGAACTGGCAAAAAATCATTTAGACAATGATAACAAGACTCGTTGTCCTTGTCGGCACTGTCGTAATGTGTACGTTCAAAATATTGATGTGGTTGAGCAGCATTTATGGGTGAAAGGATTTTCTCGGGACTATCAAAATTGGATTTTTCATAGAGAACCATTGATAGTGAATGGTGTTGATGATGATTCAGAGGGCGTCCCAAATGATGTAGAAGATGAGGAAGATGATGATATGATGGCAGCATTGCAAGATGCTACAGGGGGAATGCATTTTGATGTTATTGGAGATGGTTTTCTTGATGAACAAAATACATTTAAAGAAGATTTTTTAGACCTATTTCGGCAAGCTGAAAAAGAGTTATATCCCGGTCGTACCAAATTTAAAGTATTGGCATTTATAATGAAGTTAATGCATATTAAGGTGTTAAATCGTTGGAGTAATAAGTCATTCGATATGTTACTTCAATTATTAAGGGAAGCATTTCCAGAAGGAACTAAGATTGGAAAATTACTATACAAAGTGAGACGTATGTTACGAGAACTTGGTTTAGGATATGAGTCGATTGATGCATGTAAGTGGGATTGTGCACTATTTTGGAAGGAGAATAACGATTTGGATAAATATCCTGTCTATGCTGAACCACGTTACAAATTTCAAAATATTAAGGGTAAACGTATTCCTCATAAGGTCTTACGATATTTTCTTATCACTTCAAGATTACAGCGACTGTTTAAGTCTTGACATACTGCTGTTGATATGAGATGGCATAAAGAGAAGCGTCCTAACAAAGAAGGCGTGTTGAAGCATCCATCAGATGGAGAAGCACGGAAGCACTTTGATGAAAAGTTTCCAACATTCTCTACGGAATCTCGAAACGCTCGTTTAGGTCTTGCTACTGATGGATTTAACCCTTTTAGTAACATGAGCACCGGTTACAGTATGTAGCCAGTGATATTAGTTCCATATAATATGCCATCATGAATGTGTATGAAGGAGAATTTTTTTCATGATGTCATTATTGATACCCGGTCCACAGGCACCCGGAAAGGATATTGATGTGTATCTAAGACCTTTAATTGATGAGTTAAAAGATTTGTGGGATAAAGGTGTCATGACTTATGATGTGTCAAAAAATGAAAATTTTAGAATGCATGCAGCAGTGTTATGGACGATACATGATTTTCCAGCATACGGGGACAGTGTCTGGATGGAGTACGAAGGGCTATATTATGACCTTTTCTCTACAGTTTTAGTGTACGAAGGAAGAATCAATTGGATATATTGAATTGTATCGGAGGATGGATTCCACATCAAAAAGATGAGATAACCAACTAGTTGAGTCTCGATATGTAAGATATATCACTTCTTACATAAAGATCTTAACATTAATATTATTTACTTTAACAACCTTTTGATATTGTACGACAAAAAGAAATGGTAGAGTTACAACAATCACAAGCAGTGCTAGAAGATGAAGCAACTGTCATGGATGAATTAGAAATATGTGCTCAAGTTCTTGGTAGGAGTGCTGGGACTATTTCTGGGATTGGACCTAATCCGCGCAAATCATATAGAAACGCAGTCACAGCTCCCTCTAAATTGATGCAACAGTTGGAAATTCTTACCCAACGAGATAAAGAGAAGGATAAAGCTATTAGTGAGCTTACTCAAAGTCTCAAACAACAGACGTTACTTATCTAGAGCCTTGTTGCACGAATGGATATGAGTCAGCATCCTCCTACAAGACTGACCAATGATTCGCCTCCACTGTCGCTATCAGTTGGTGCTGCAGTGCTATGATTATATTATTGAAGTTACAATTTATATTTTCGTGGTTAAATATTAGACATTTATGATTATACTTTGACTTTTAGTGCTTGTTATCTGTGAAGTACAATCTTCTTTCCCAGCCTCATTTTTTTGTTAAATTTAGTAATTGTGCATGTTCAAAATTGAAATATTGGACAAATTACTAGCAGGAACTAAAAATATTAATTATAAAAGCATTGATACATACGTAAAGCAACCACATATTGGTTGATAACATTTATTCTAAAATCAAATTATGGTCACTAAAAGATAAGGAAAAAAATTATTGTCATTCACCGACCAAGATTTTAGTTGCTGATGCTTACATTGTCCTTCAGCAACCAATGATTGGTCACTAAAGTTATCAATGTTTACCGACCAATAATTGGTCCAGGAAAGGTAGCACTACTCACCTACCATAGGTTGGTCGCTATTTCATTATCTTCACCAACCAATTATTGGTTGTTGTTAGTGTGAAAATATTTTGTCCTAAACTATTTACCGACCACCCATAATGATCGCTAAAACCATTCGACGACAGTAAATCAACCAATTTTCCCTTTATCAACCACTAAAAATCAAACCCTGTAGCGACTAATACGTGATCGTTGGAGGTTACATGTGTAGCAACCAACTATAGTGGTGCCGAAGAAATTTACCAACAGTGATTTTGCGACCATTAATCGACCACAAATATATGGTCGCAAACGACATCCAGCGACCAAGAAATAACATTTAGCTACTAACAAGTTTGGTCGCTGGATGCAATTTTTTTTTGTAGTGATGCACGTGAATAAAAAGAGAGATGAAATATTCTATACTACGGATTTTTGAAGTTTTTGTTGGAATTTTGTATTGGAAATTGGTTGTGACCAATTGAAATGATTTAAGTGGAAATTCCTTGTTTGGTGAATGAGAAATTAAGCCAAACTTAAACCACTTAATACTTGAAATTATTGGAATTGTGTAGAATATTGTGGAATATTCTAGAGAATGTAGATGAAAAGATGTGTCTTTCCATGTGGATCATGACTCTTGGAGAGCATGACTTTTGGTATGAGTAACTTCCAATAATTATGATTATTCAAGAGATGTGTCTCTTGGTATGGATATTCCAACTACTATATATATGTATTCCCCATATGTTTGGATCACAACAACAACAAGAGAACTACACAACAAACAATTCATTTGATAGTTTCATATCATGGTTACTTTAGTTTTACATAAAACACTTTATAGAAGTGATTTTCTCTTGCATCAAAATCATGGTTATGGTAGAGAGGGAACTCCGTTCGAGTTCGTTGGTCTAAGTCATTTGGAGTGCTCCTATGGCTTGACGTGGTCGTTGTATCTTGGGAGATGATTGCCGAGAAACCGTTAACACCGATGCGGGGCAAATTCATCTTAAGGAAAAAGTGTCAAACACTTGCCTCGACCGATCGCATCACTTGCATTTCATCTTTCTCATTTCTGATTTTATTTATGGTTGATTTCAGAATATAGTTAATTTATTTATGTGTTTTATTGAAGGGTTTGAATTGAAGAACATCATGCGTTCACTCATATTGGGAAGTGAAGAATTCATATTATCATATTCGAAGTCGGTAATCACTATTTTGTCTTCTCAAATCAGATTTCGGTAAATCGAATGATATTTCGATTTCACGGTATGTTCTTGATTAATATAATATGCACATTATCGGTGTAATATCTCCTACAATCTTAAGATGAACTTTGTCTAATTGTGCATGTTAGATAGACAACTTATGTGGGATTTCTCATTGCCGGTATGCATATTGTATTCAAGGTATATACTTGCATTTTGAATATGGAATATATATAAATGATTACCAATGGTTGTATACTTTATTTCCTGTTTGGAAAGAAATCATGAGATTTGTCACTTTATTTATTTGTTTATACCATGTCTCGACTCATGAATGGATACCATTAGACACTCTCATAGAAAATTGTTTCTATTTAATTCAAAGTCCATTAAGTGGCGTCTATTATCTAAAATCTGATTTTATATTCATGAAATGGATTGAACATTTGGTTTTGATAGTTACTTTGGTCTCAATTTGTAAACTGATTTGTGATGTCAGTTGCACGTGGAAGTTATGAATTTTATGTGCCAACCATTGTGTTTCTTCATGTTTAAAACTGCTGTATTTAAATCTGCAGTAGATGCATGATAATTAAATTCTGCATAAATATTATTTCATCAGATGGTGCATGAAATAATGTATGTATGCATGTTACGGTAATTGAAAGATTGTGTCTTTCCATACAAAAGGCAGTTTATGACTTGCATATATGAATGGGCATAAGTGTTCCTTATGATTAAAATTCTGTTTGCCGAATCATTGCTGGATATTTATCTGCTTTATTCATGCCACAAATTGAGAAACTATTATGTTGTTGTATGAATTTGTGTCTAACTGTATATGCCATCGTTTTTGCAAGAATCTCTGATTGAATTATCATGATGGAAAGATACTGGTGACCAATTTCTAGTGTGGAAAATTGTGTCTATTCAAGTTATTCTCTATAACATGAATTGCTAAACATATAGCTATGGGAGGAATCTAAATTGTTAGATTTATGTGAAGAAAGTATATGAACTTTCATAACTATTCTTTTGATCGGAATATGGTAAAATTAGTTGGTTGAGATTTCATATCTTGTTGAAATTAAACTAATTTTGATAGCCTCAATTAATTTGATGAAATTAAGTGAGATGACTTATGCAAGTTATGGTTGAATCCTAGTATGACAAAATGCAATTTGTGGTAATTGTATTAAGTAGAAATCATTATTTGATAATGAGATTTAAGCCACTTAATTACTTGGAATTGGTAGAATATTATGAAATATTCTAGAATCGATTTAGATGGAAAGATATGTCTTTTCATATGAATAATCATAACCCTTGGTATGATTAATTTTCAATGGTGTATCTCTTCATAGAGATTTATTCGAAGAGGTGGGTCCTCTCGTTGGGTTGTGTCTTTTGAGAACACAACTATCGAACCAATGGATGATTCGTTCATTAAATTTGAACATGGTGAATAAGTATTATTTAACATGAAATAATACTATCTTGTGAAATGTCACAAATGTGATATGTTGGAGAAGTTGCAATTCTTGTGAATCAAGATGCTTAGTCTTCTTCATTGTTGAATTCGATTTCAATAGTGGAACCAAGTAAATTGGTATATGTTTTGAGAGCATTGTTGGTCTATGTGATGACCTTAATTTAATTTGGATGATCAAATTGAAGATAGTTGGATTGAAGTACATTGTATACTATTTCAATTGAAATAAATTGTGGATTGACGACCACTATTTTGAAAGTACTTAAACTTTCACGAAGTATTCGATATGGACATTATCTATTCGATAATGAGTTGAACTACGAAAGAGTTGATGAACTCTAAGTTCAAGTGTAACCCAAAAATGTGGGGGTTAACATCAATGCTTACGAACTTATATGAAAAGTTCATGATTTGTGGATGCAACATTACTAGTTGCAATGCATTCCTAATTGAGGACTTGTGGGGGTAACTTATGTTTAAAAGTTACAATTTTCTATACTTTATAATCATAGAAATATGTCTATGAATGTGGAAAAGGTAGAAAATCCTTATATTAATTATAAGGATGATATACACTAAGTCTAAAGTGTATGAAATGGGATAAAATCCAATTACGGCGTTTGTTTGGATATGCAAGATCAATTAGAATATTTGAAAAATATTCAAAAAAGTTGAAATGTATTGTAGTATTTCAATAATGATATTGAATACCCATGTTTTTGAAATCCACTAGTAAAAGTGATTGACTAGTGTAGTGTGTGATAGAAATCCTTTAACATTGTTGTTTGGAATTTATAAAACTTTAAATAAAGCTAGTTAGAAGCATGTAGCTTCATGAGAGGATTTCTTGGTGGTGACATGTTGTATCTATTAAATCAATTAATTGTTGGCTAGCTATATTTGATGAGATACTAAGTCACATGTAATGGTAAGTCTAGACGTAGACATAATACCGTTAAGCAGTCGATCTCAATGGTGTAAATTCGTGGTACCTTTAGAGATTTACCGAGAGATCAAGAATACTGCATATCGAGGGGAATGAGATTAAGGCCTACGACGTAAGAGTCTTTGTAATGGTAACCCTACCTTGTTGACTGGAGATCCCAAGATCTTGGTTCAAAGGGACAACTAAGTTATGAAGATCCCATGAAGCACTTAGGAAATTATTACTACTCATTCCTATGATAATTAAAGTGCTTTCTGCTGAATGATTGAAGGTTAAGATACTCTTTTAATGATTCCTATAGCTTGATTCAGTCAAGTGGAGTATGACAGAATACTCTTAATAGGAGATCACCTATGTAAGTGTGAAGTGGGGCCGCTTCAATGAGAATTGTTCGAGGCTAAAATTCTCTAAACACTTATGAAACCAAGAGTGATCCATGGCCAAAATGGACACAACCGTGAGAACCATGAACGGTTTAGGGAAGACATTATGTGAGTACTGTTGTCTCGACTTACACCAACGGCTGAATGGTTCAAGACATCACGTTCACCAATTAGCCAGTAAGTCCGATAGTATTTCACTAAGGGAGGTTCAAGGCCAGAAGCTACCTTCTCTGATGTAGTGTTTTTTTCCGCCCTCTCTCTACTAGTGTCTGCATAGTCATTTGCATTAATTTTCATTCATGTGGGGGATTGTTGGAATTTTGTATTGGAAATTGGTTGTGACCAATTGAAATGATTTAAGTGGAAATTCCTTGTTTGGTGAATGAGAAATTAAGCCAAACTTAAACCACTTAATACTTGAAATTATTGGAATTGTGTAGAATATTGTGGAATATTCTAGAGAATGTAGATGAAAAGATGTGTCTTTCCATGTGGATCATGACTCTTGGAGAGCATGACTTTTGGTATGAGTAACTTCCAATAATTATGATTATTCAAGAGATGTGTCTCTTGGTATGGATATTCCAACTACTATATATATGTATTCCCCATATGTTTGGATCACAACAATAACAAGAGAACTACACAACAAACAATTCATTTGATAGTTTCATATCATGGTTACTTTAGTTTTGCATAAAACACTTTATAGAAGTGATTTTCTCTTGCATCAAAATCATGGTTATGGTAGAGAGGGAACTCCGTTCGAGTTCGTTGGTCTAAGTCATTTGGAGTGCTCCTATGGCTTGACGTGGTCGTTGTATCTTGGGAGATGATTGCCGAGAAACCGTTAGCACCGATGCGGGGCAAATTCATCTTAAGGAAAAAGTGTCAAACACTTGCCTCGACCGATCGCATCACTTGCATTTCATCTTTCTCATTTCTGATTTTATTTATGGTTGATTTCAGAATATAGTTAATTTATTTATGTGTTTTATTGAAGGGTTTGAATTGAAGAACATCATGCGTTCACTCATATTGGGAAGTGAAGAATTCATATTATCATATTCGAAGTCGGTAATCACTATTTTGTCTTCTCAAATCAGATTTCGGTAAATCGAATGATATTTCGATTTCACGGTATGTTCTTGATTAATATAATATGCACATTATCGGTGTAATATCTCCTACAGTTTTGATGCCGTGCGTTGTGCGTTTGGCATCCAAGACAGAGGTATTATTTCGTTTTAGTTTATTTTTCTCTCTCAAATTTGATGTATCACTGGTATATAATTTTTTTGAATTTTCCTTGAAAGTTAATTAATAAATTCAAATTCAAATGTGTATATATATAAAATATCAAAACTCTTACAATAACTTTTAGCCTTAATATTATAGATGTTAAATTCCTTGTGAACCTTTTGGAATGGGATAAAAAAAAATAAAAAAATCCTTAGATGTTGACACATAAAATAGACTCTAGTTGGTTACACAAATAAACTTGAACATAAAATAAAATAAAAAAGTGAATCCAACCTAGTCGAGTAATGTCGACTATGGTCCTCATAAATTGAAGTCCTTATTTGATTTTGATTATCTAAGAACCACTTCTTTCCAACACTCATTTTCCAAAAATCATTTTTTACATTTTGACATAAATTTTTCCTAGTTTTTAACCCCACGTTCATAAAAAAATACACTTTTCAAAAAGTAAAATCAAACGAGCGCTAAATTGTCTCTAGTTGTGAATTAATGAGTCTAGGTTCGAAGTTGTTGTTCCATTTCTTACTCAACCAACACAATTTTTGACATCATGTCGGCACACTACAACATGTCGCAACATTAAATATTGAATTTGTTCGTGGTCGTTCTTGTCAAAAAGAATATGATACTTTTTCTTTTTATTAGCTTGTCTACTTAAGTGTTCTGTTTTATTAATTTTGAAAGTATTATTATATAGTGGGAGTCAAATTTCTATTAGCACATGGAGAAGAATTCTATCTTAAAAGTTAACTACTTGCTATACCATCTTCTTGTTTTATTCTACACAACACAATTATGAGCATTTTTGTCAAAGAATATATCAAGGGCCAACTTGATTATTCAAAGGAATTTTAAGGCAGAAAAGTTGTGAGGTTCTGCATGAACTGCTTCTTTAACTTGCAAACAATATGTCCTAATGATGAATCGTGGTCTACCCCCCGACACCCCCCCCCCCCTCCAAAAAAAAAAAAAAGATAAATAAATCTCAGCAACACAATCCACATGCTGAAATAAACAAATAGACAATGAACTAAAGAATAATGTTCATGTAGCATGATTGATGAGCTAAATGAGAGAAAATGGCAAAGAAATAAAACTCTTACTCCTCCACGCACAAATATCGTCTTTGGTCGAAGTTTTTTTGTTTGTCTGATGTTCTTTTTCGTTCTTTCATGAAACAAGATAAATAACATATAATTGCCAGCAACTTATCCTAACTCGATTCGAAATTCATGAAAAATAATTGAAATAGAGAAATTTGGGATGAAATACGAGTCAAATTCACCGAAACTCCTTCAAAACATTTTGAAGTCTACTACCAACTTCTAATACTCCAACAATATTTTCAATAAAATACTTAATACGAATTCGGGTTACAACCTCATTGACAACCTCATTCTAACAATAAAATTTATAGACTAGTTAATTATGTGATAAATTTCATTGAAGGCAAGTGTGAACACATAAATGCCTCGTAATATCGCCCATATTACAGATGATTTATAATTATTAAACATTTCTTCATTTTATATTATTGTCATTTAAAAGCTCAAGAAACAAGTTTATGCCTTTGTCTTTACATTAACTTATCTTGAACAGTTTTGACCACTTTTCACATTAAGAAAACTTAAAGAAACATGATTGTTTATTATTAATATTTTCACGTTCTTTGACCAAATATAATTTTTTATTCGACCATTTAACAAGCAAGAATCTACAAATCCATCCCCATAATCATAAAATACATTTTTCACTCGATTAATGATGTTCACTAATAAATTACGTGACAACATCGGCGGGGATTTATTGACATAATCATTGTTGATATCATCGATATATTTATCTGCATAAAATATATTTAGTAAAGTTTAATATTTTAAGTTGTTTTTACGTATTTCATATAGGATTCAAAACTTATTACTCATTTATTATCCATTAATTCCGAAAAATCCAAACTTATAATAACTACCAAACAAGCTTTAGTGACAGTAACATCTATATGATATTCTATTCTGATGGCATTACGAAACAGTATTTTTCATTTTTATATTAGACTTTAGTGACGTTTGACCTTTGACTATATATTCGGCGACTTTCATCTGGTGATAGTTCTGTAATATATATGCATTACAAATTTTTTTTTTTATGCACGTGAATAAAACGCTTAATAAAATATATTCTACACTAAGAACTTTTAAAGTCGTATTCCTTTGTGCGTTTGGCATCCAACACTGAGCCAGAATTTCTCTCTCTCTCTCTCTCTCTCTCTCTCTCTCTCTGCCTATATATATGGTTTTCGAGTCAGAATGTGAAGCCATTGTATGTGTAATTTCCCATAGTCATACCACAAATTTCCATTTACATAAATATATTCCTTCCGTAATAATATCAAAATTATTATTTTAACGTACTAAATTTCTTTTGGCGACTTTCATCGACTTCAAATATAGCTTCAAAATGTCCGACCATAATTATGTGCATCGTGCAACTTATGGTCTCATTAAAACACTGGTCATCGGGTACGAGTTCAACTAACCATATTTCCAGTGCTGTTTATTCTCCTTTCTTCGATATCATTTGAAGTATACATAAAGTTTTTGATCTCATGTCGACAGGATTGAGCAATTCGATGAGGATACTTTGGAATTTTTGAAGAGGGATATTTCAAATAATTAAGGCCTGAATTTCTTGCTACAACCAGTAAGTTTGCTTATTCTTGAAATTTTTGTCACTACTACTTAATTATGTTATGTTTTTTGAAGTTTTCTGCACAAGAATTCTGTCAATGTGTTTGCTATCAGTGTTGATTGTATTATGCTTTTTCAATTATCCTCGAAAGAAGAATATGAAGAATTAAGAGATGACATAATATTTGACCTCAAGACATAGTTCAATATGTATACCTCTATTCGACATATAAAAATACAAATAATTCACATGAACCAAATATCTAAATGCTAGATTTCAAACGTATTCAAAAATAATTAACGTTGTAACGCTCTAACTAAACATTTATGCTTCGTATTAGTTGTGTCAAATTCCTTGTCAACCTTAAAAACACAATCTTTTAGATGTCTGGAATCTTATCAAATTAATGAACTTCAAATATGTCAACCTTATCGTTTCAAATTAATTAGGCTCTAATAGAGAAGTCTCAACTAGACTCCATTAGGATTGAGTCCGATTAAAGGCCACTCTAATGGTTGGATAGAACAAAAAACTTGAGAGTCAAGTTGGGTAGAAAAGTGACCTAAACCATAGTCTAGTTGAGTAGAAAACTGAACTTAACCCTATTCAAGTGATCTCGACTAAGTTCGAGTATTTGGTTGGTCAAGAGATCTTTATCGGGTCACGTTGGGCATTTTCAGATTTGGTAACGTTGTTAGGTATGTATTTTTTGGAATGCGGAACAAGAATTATCCGAAAAATTAAAATATCCTCTAATTATATTCAAGAAACCAATATCGCACTAGACGTCCATTTGTATGATATAATCAAGAAATAAAGATTTAGAATTTCCTCAAATTTGATAATCAACTTCTTGATTAGATTTAAATCACGAACTTTCAGATTTTAATTTCAAAAATTTGTGACTTCAAACCTTCAATGATATTTTTCAAACTCAAGACTACACCGAAATATGGGCACATTCTTTTAATTGAATTAAAAATTCAATTCTAATTGGATGGATCAAGAAAAGATCAATAAAACAAGAAAATAGAATTCTTTTCTCCTTTTACCCATGAAATTTCGGCAACTACATACTAGCATATATAGGTCAAAAAGTTTAGTCCAAGTACAAGTCTAATTAGACTAAAATTGACTTAAGGGAGCAGGTTTGAAAAATGATCTTAGAGTGTTTAGTGTTGGACCAAGAACGTCTCTTAATGCCTTCATTCCTTTGGTTGATTTCAAATCTTTCCGATGGATTTGATTGGTACCAAATTCTTTCTGGTCAAAGAATCTAGTTTTATTTGCTTCGGAGAAATGAGGAGATTCTCTAGAAGAAATACAAGATTCTTTTCTAGCGACAACATGCTTGATCTCACTTATGGGGTCAAGTCAATTGTACATGTAATTTCTAAACTTTAATTAGAATTACAATTAAGTCAAACTTTTAAAATAATTGCAATTAAGTGTAAAACTTTACCAAACTATCATTAGGACATGTTCAAACTCATATTATTCAAGCTCCAATAATCCCTTTTTTGAACTACTTTCGTGCGTCCAAGATAAATTTGAAGCCTTATAATTCTTACGAGCTAGAGCTAGAGAAACGTCAATGGTTAGAGCATTGTATCCACATAATTGCTTATCAACATCGCGTCTAATGGACTCTAGACAACCCAATCAAATTATAAGTATTTATTTTTTTCACTAAAGACAAAAGACTATACTCTCGAGATATATAAAATTATTGAAGCTAATATATTTGTAATATTTTCCTATGACCTACCATATATGTATTTCATCCATATCCAAGATCTGATAGTTATATACAAGTACAAATAATCGTTTTGTCCCTCTAAATACTTTCACTAACTTAAGTCTTATTTTCTTCATCAGTCCTATAAATCAATCACAGAATTCGAAATTTAGCAATTACTAAACACTGAGTTTAAATTTATAATGTTCAACATAAACAATTAGGTAGTCGCTTGGTTAGTTATTTAGGGGGGTAATTAGCACAAATCATCCCTATCGTTTAGGGTCATTGTGCAAATCATCCCTATCGTTTGAATTTTGGCATTTACAACCCTATATCTACCTTCTTTTGCAGAGTTAATCCTTTTTGTCATTTCCGGTTGTCCAGCCGTTAAATATGGGTCATTGTAGTGCTAAAAGTCTTATTTGCCATCAATTCCAATTATTTGGCCCTTTAAAATATTAGAGCTAAATATCTATAAATTAATAGCTTTGGCATCAATGGAAACTAATTGCGAATATTAATAGCTTATTTGCCATCAATTCCAATTATTTGGCCCTTTTTATTAGTTTTCATTTATTTATTTATAAGCCAGTTAATTTTTATACTTTTGGAGTTGCGAATGTATCAATTTTTGACAAAATATTCATTTGAGTAGAATTATAATTTCAAATCATGAAAAATGACATGACAATATTTTTACGAGACAAATATATTTTGCCCCTGTTTGTTGTAGATTAAAATTAATTTTTAGTAGATTTTGATAAAAGTTGATGGAATGTATGGTTGAAAAATTGTGGATCCCATGAAATGTGTGGTTAAAATTAATTGTTGATTTTGACTTGAGATTAAAATCAGATTTTAATCTGTACCAAACAAGGACTTAAATTTAACATCAACTTGGTTAAAGATCTTGCGATCAAGGCAAATAAATACTATTTATTAAACCTTGAATCAAAAAATTGATGGGTTGCTCTAAACCTGTCCAGATTGAACAATTCATGATAGGTTCATGCGAGTTTTGATAGATTCATCTACAATTTAATTCAATTAAGTGATCAAACCCAGCGTGGTCGAACAATGTTAAATTTGAATGGACATGCTATTCTTGATTTTATTTATTTATTAGTAAAGCAATTCAATTCTTGATTTATTTGCACTCTTTTTTCTTTCTCTTTTTCTTATATGGCCAAACATCGATAATTTAATACTGATAAATTAATAACCTCGATTAAATAATATTTTTGGTTGATCCCAACTTGGACATAACGTGCTTAGTTAATTATTCGCTAAATTTATAAGATAATACATTATAAAAATTCATATAGATCCAACGTATGTGTGTAATATATTACTAATTTTATGATACACTTTATATAAAATAAAAAATAAAAAAAATTGTGATACATAATGCTTATAAATTCGACTACGAGACTTTTCTAAAGTACAAGTTCAAAAAGTTAGAGATGAGATCCAATGTGACATTAAATTAAAGAACAATTCAAAGATTTTTCGATGATCGTTTGGTCGTATTTGATACCATCCCCGACTCACTACATTAATTGACAGATTATTTAATATTCGCAATTAGTTTCCATTGATGCCAAAGCTATTAATTTATAGATATTTAGCTCTAATATTTTAAAGGGCCAAATAATTGGAATTGATGGCAAATAAGACTTTTAGCACTACAATGACCCATATTTAACGGCTGGACAACCGGAAATGACAAAAAGGATTAACTCTGCAAAAGAAGGTAGATATAGGGTTGTAAATGCCAAAATTCAAACGATAGGGATGATTTGTGCTAATTACCCTTATTTAGGGTGACTGTTGCCTATATGAAATTGTGTTCTCTGCTTCACTCGTTCTCAAACTCCCAACTTATCGAGATATTCGATCAAGCAAATTGATCTCATCTGTTCATGAATCAAAGAACCATTAAACTTGCAAAAGATATGCACAACCTTGTCCATGGATTTAAAAAATACCCGACGATCAAATGAGATTTAATTCTTCGCACACCATGCTATAGTTAAACTCGACACGCGGTCTGTTTGTATTATACTTCAAGTATACTAGTGTTACATTTAAACTATTTTTGTGCTAATAACTAATCACAATCTCAAATAGTGAATTAGTAAACAATATAGCATTCCATTACAAGGTGCCAGCATTCATACATTTGTTTGAACTATTTTATTTATAAACAAAATAGAAGTTGCGTCATATTGTATTTTTTCACGCAAACACTCAACTCATATTATCACAAGATCTTTGACACTATATTGACACACAACGTTGGGTATTTCATGTTAGATTGTCAGGTGTTAAAAATAAAAAATAAAAAAATTCTTGCATTTTTAGTCAAGTTATAAAGAAAAAATATAGAAAGGATATAGATGACTTCATTTACGGTTTTGGTTTGAGCCAAACAACATTTTTTTAATTTCTATTCTTGACTAACCTAAAAATGGAAGGTGTAACTCAAAAATTCCTACTTTATATGTACCTTAATCTTAATGCAAAAGAAAGCTTTCTTAAAGCATGACGCCGGGCAGAATAGTGATTATTCTGCAGGCTGGGTTCAATTGACAAAAATAGAGAAGAACGCAAGAGAAACACAAAGAAAAATGAGAAAATTCTTTATTATTCAACAATTGAATGAAAATAACCCACAATCCGGGTTAAATAGCCAGAAAATAATAATAATCGGAATTTTGTCAAAAATAGAAAAATCCTAATATTCATACCAAAATAAAATACTTAATAAAAGAAACAATATCACCAAAATTCGGCTCAAATCGAGCAATTATTCTATGTTAAAAGGGAAACCGAAATATTACCATAAATAGTAAAAAATAACTTAAATTGACGATTCGGAAGGGAAAATAGCTGAATTTGATCTCGAATCTGATGCACACCGAGCATAGCTGGGTGCCCACGACGTGTGCGCCGAAACGAGCTTTCCGAATTGGGGTCACGGGCGTGATTCTGACAACCGTAGCCAAAGTTATGGCCAAAATACCAAAACGTGTTCAAAATTGACCCCAATTAGGAAATGTCGTCGATTACTTTCCATTCTTACGTCGATCCGCCAACTCATGGTACGTTAGCGCCATCAACGAGTTATCTGACAACTCAGCTTCGTCTGACTCGGACCCTCCTGCATCAAAGCACCACCAATATCAAAGGAATTGATTGAAATAATAACAAATAGTAGTGCTTTTTTACTACTACTTTATTTGTCCCATCACTCTTTTTTGTCATTTCCCAAAATTCATTTAGTTTTCACTATTTTTTATAAATTCATAACCATATTTTTCCCCTTACGTTTCCTAGAATTTTTTGAGTAAAATATACTTCAAAATTGGCCCCCAAGTTAAATACTGAGAAATAAGTGAAAGAAAATGAATATTGTCCCCAAGTCAATTAGGGAAATTCCATTTTGAACTAGCTGATAAATTTGGTGCTTGTGGGATCAGTCCTGCAGGTCCTTTTCTGGTGGATCATTGTTCAGTTGCATGCCACTTATGCAAATAAATGTAATGAAACTATCAGTATTGTCTCTAGCAACATAGATTAGATGTGGTAAAAATAAAGATTTGTACACAAGCTTTAATATATTTTTTTATTTTCGCCTTAAGTTACGAGTTCAAGTCTCTCAAGAAAAGTATACGTGCTAAACTTTCGATAAACGAGCATCCAATTTGCACCTGATAATCATCTTCTTCTTTTATTTGGTGAGGTTACACTTTCCTTTTTGTGCAATAGATTACATATTACAGATAATCGTCTTATTCTTCAAAAACTATTGAGCTCAATCATGCATGAAAGTGTTTAGAGAAAGAGAGAACTGAAACATAAAATATAGTGCTCCCAGTAAAGTAGGATCAGCATAGGATACGCAGTGGGCCGTTGAAGCAAAAGAGGAACTTCATTATTTTCCCAAAAGTTAAGGCTAAAATTCTCTTTCAAATGAAAGTTTTAAGTTAATCCTATCTTAGAGGTTAAAGATTAAAGTGCTAGAAAAGAAAACGTGAATCACGTTTTTGCGATATGAAGATTCATCGGATCACTATTTAATTTTAACCAATAGGAGTGAGAGGCCTAAAATTATGAAATGTTGTGGAAATGTGAGTGCTCGTTGATTTTCTATTAGACCATCTCCAATGATTAGGCAACTATGGTGTAAAATTTGGTGTGACACTATTCATTTACACCAAATTTGAAGTTTTTCAATATTCTCCATTTTGCACTATATATCTTCCCCTTTACAAACATTTTTTGTTCTAATCTATATCCTTTTTTGTTATCTTTTAGAATTAATTGATTTTAAGTTATTTATATTATTTTAATGTGATGGACCTTTTTATTTAAAATTTATTCCTAAATTCTACTCAAGTAATAATTATTGATACAATATATCAAAATTTTTGTTTACTGTTTTTTTTAATTTATTAATTTATGCAATATTTTAGTTCATTGAATATAATTTTTCGTTTAACGATTTTAGTAATAATATAATTTTCAATTACATAATTTAAAATAAAAATTGGTGTAATCATTGGAGAGAGTACATCAAATAGCACCAAGTTTGGTATAAAATTACACGAATTTTGATGTAATTCATTGGAGATGATCTTAAATGAATGTCGAAGCTTAGTTAGACTTTCTAGTAACCATAGGTAAAAGCATGTAAGATTAAATTAATGTAGATAAAACAAGCTGAAATGACAACGTAATAAAAGCAACTTCATATTTCTATGTACCAAGGAAAAAGCAAACCAATATCAAGCAAAAAACATTAAAAGGAGGTAATAGGACAACAATGTCAGTGTCACCTTTGTGAAAACCCTACTTGCAAAAGACCTACCATGGATTGGTGGTTTTGAAAGTGACTGCCACTAATACATTAAAAGGTTGTGCAAACAGTCCCACTGGGCCCTATAATGGGAATTTTGCTGGACTATGTAGAGTATAATCATATTTATATTATACCATTTTCCCTTGAAAGCAAATATTAGTTATTCGATATTTGTCTCAAGTCACTCTAACATATAACGTTTTGTGAGAAAATCTATACACATATTTTCTAGCATAGTGAAAATTGTAGTATCGAACGTACGTATATAGGTCCCATAATGATGGTAAATCAATATAGAATACTATTACTTTGGCAACTGAGATTAGTGCTTAACCCCAAACAAAATTCCTTCCATTTTTATTGTCCTTTGTGTTTCTAGAGGTTAGGTTGGCATGCTCATCTCCTGATTTTCTTTTGGGATATTAATAAAACAATCCCATAAAGCTTATAATATGAGTCATGTAGGCTCCATGGAGAATCAGATGTTGAAAATTGTTTATATATTTGCATACTAGCACATTGAACTGGACCGGCATTAGAGGAAATCAAGGCTTTTGCATACGAGAAATCTCTCTTTTTACATTTGTTTGTAAGGGATACGTTAATACCCTGTTCAGTTTGCTATTGAACTCACAAGGTTCTTATATAAGTGCTAAAATGTGTTCCCCTCCAGCAGCAAAACAACTGATAGAGAAAGAAGAGATGGCCAGAAACCGTGGAATTTCGTTTTTCATTATATTCAGATATGCTGATTGGCTTGACATTTTGCTTTTGTTGATGGGGACTTTTGGAGCCATTGGAGATGGCATGTCGACAAACTGTTTACTGGTTTATGTTAGCAAACTTTTCAATAGCTTGGGATATGGTAATTCACATAAGAATCAAGGGAATTTCATGAATGAAATTGAAAAGGTCAGACTTAAATCACAGATTAATTTTTTCATGTCTACAATGTTTTATTTCTTGAATTAATTCTTTGTTTATCAATCTCTCATATTTGCTTTCTGGGATTCTTTTACAGTGCAGTTTATACTTTGTCTACTTGGGACTAGCAGTAATGGCTGTTGCATTTATGGGTAATTTCTGCTTCACTTTATTAGTTATCTCTTAATTTGCTTGCCTTTTAGGTAACATGGTTAGGCAAAGATGCCTTCACCAACTTAAGTCAATCCAAGGTCCCTATTTCACATGGCATATATAAACAAGTCAATAAGAGGAAATTTTTCACAATTTTCAAGTTATTTCTGAAACCCTAATTGTCTTACCGTCTTACATTTATGTTAGGATAAGCATCAAATGTTTTGCAAAGATTTATGTCTCTCCATCTTTTCTAATTATTTCTGTCAATGGGCAGGGTAGGCTCTATGAAGGAAAAAATGGTTTTACACTAAATTAAATTTAAGGGGAAAAAAAATTGTAAAGCAAAATCAATGCATCTCTATTTTGCATTTTCCATGTCCATATGATGAAATGGTTAATTACTTGGGGAAAAAAATAAAATAACCACTGCAGAAGGCTACTGCTGGAGCAAAACAAGCGAGCGACAAGTTTTGAAGATTCGATACAAGTACCTGGAAGCTGTTTTAAGGCAAGAAGTTGGGTTCTTTGATTCACAAGAAGCAACTACATCGGAAATCATTAATAGCCTTTCAAAGGAAACTTGTCTCATACAAGAAGTTCTGAGTGAGAAGGTACATATATAAACGCATGGCTTTCTATTTTTTTGGATCTTTTCAAATATCAAATCCTAAGAATCAGAATTTTGTATCAGAAAAGGGAGACCTCAAACATTCTTAGTCCCTCTAACATTATTAAGTTATTTTAGGTACCCAAATTTTTGATGAACATGTCAGCATTCATCTCAGGACTTGCATTCTCAGCCTATTTCTCATGGAGATTATCTTTGGTGGCTTTTCCTACAGTACTTCTTTTAATTATTCCAGGAATGATTTATGGAAAATACCTTCTTTATTTATCCAAAAAGAGCTTCAATGAATACAGCAAAGCAAATGCGATAGTAGAGCAAGCATTAAGCTCTATTAAAACTGTATATTCATTTACTGCTGAGAGAAGTATCATCGAAAAATATTCAATAATACTGGATCGGACTAAGAAACTGGGAATGAAGCAAGGAATCGCGAAAGGTCTTGCTGTAGGAAGTACTGGACTTTCTTTTGCAATATGGGCTTTACTTGCTTGGTATGGAAGTCAGCTGATCATGCACAAAGGAGAAAGTGGAGGAAGAATTTATGCAGCTGGAATTGCCTTTGTCATGGGTGGACTGTATGTTAATTCATCTCAAAATGCTCTATTTTCTATTATTTTTTCTATAATTTTTGTTTTTTAATTGCTTCCCTTGTCATTGAACACTATGGTTCGTTTTCATTTCCAGCTTCATCACAATCTTTGGTTGCTAATTTATGCTTGTTAACTAAATAAGATTTTTGACGTATATGCATTATTTATTGCTTAATGAAATTCTTGTAAACATAAAATAAATTAATGCAAGAAAATTAGACCTCTGATCCTTATATATTTTTATTCAACTTATCCCTTGTTTGGTCCCCATTATAATGAGTTTTTTTTTTTGGAAATAATGTATTTTGAAATAGTAATTTTTGGAATAATGTTAAAAAAAGAAAGAAAAGTTTTTGATTTAAGAGTAATATTATTTTATTGAAAAATGTGTGTTTGAAAATAAAAGAGAAAAATGTATTAAACTATTAATGGGACCAAACATGGGCTTAACAAAGTGTTATCTTATGTGTAGTTAAATAGTGATATGGATATGTAGGATACATGTAGCATGTTTTATGCAATTTCCATTTTACTCTTGTAAGATGCTACATATCTTCCATTCTTGCTAAGATTCATTTTCGTTTTCTAACTAATAAATGGTTAAGAAATGCAGATCTCTTGGAGTGGCACTACCCGAGGTGAAATATTTCACAGAAGCTTCTGTTGCAGCCTCAAAAATGTTTCACAGAATAGAACGGATTCCAGAAATAGATGGAGAAGAGACAAAAGGATATGTTCTTGAAAAAATCAGAGGAGAACTTGAATTCGAGCGTGTCCAATTCACATATCCTTCTCGACCTGAAACTGTTGTGCTCAAAGACTTCGATCTTAAGATTGAAGCAGGAAAAACTGTGGCTCTTGTTGGTGCAAGTGGAAGTGGAAAATCAACTGCAATTGCATTGGTACAACGGTTTTACGATGCAAGTAGTGGAACCGTGCTCATTGATGGTGTAGATATAAAGACATTACAGTTGAAATGGTTAAGACAACAAATGGGACTAGTAAGTCAAGAACATGCATTGTTTGGGACATCAGTGAAACAAAATATCATGTTTGGGAAATTTGAGGCTACCATGGATGAAGTTATTGCAGCAGCAATGGCTGCAAATGCTCATAATTTCATTAGGCAGCTTCCAGAAGGGTACGAGACTAAGGTGAGTCGACACATCTTTGTCTATTAACCTGTTCATAATGGCTTCTTGCGCTAGTGAAGTGAACATTAGTGATGAGACACTTTTTTAGTTTTCAGCTCGTCCACAAATTGAAGTTGTTAGAGACTGAACAAATTTATGTACTGCCTTTTTCATGACTAGCAACTGGATTATGTGTTGCATCTTAAGAGATATTTTCGAGCTAGTATTTTGACAAAAAAATACGGTTTTTAACAGGTTGGCGAACGAGGAGCACTTCTATCAGGTGGACAAAAGCAACGGATTGCGATCGCCCGAGCAATCATTAGAAACCCTGTCATTCTTCTACTTGATGAAGCTACAAGTGCACTGGACTCTGAATCAGAAACACTTGTTCAGAATGCACTAGATCAAGCCTCCATGGGAAGAACAACGCTGGTACTGTTTTTTTTTTCTATTACTTAATTTGCACCTCAAACATTACGTTCTCAAATTGTGACACATTTTAGTCGAAGGACATAGACCTCTGTTCTTGACACTAGTCTATTTGACAACATTAGTATGAAGTCTGAAAATAAAATTTTTATTGAACTTATAAGTTTGAAGGGCTTAATTCATGACTCTATGTGTTATTTTGCTGGATTTGATCAGGTTATTGCGCATAAACTGTCAACAATAAAGAATGCAGATCTGATTGCAGTTGTAAGTGGTGGCTGCATTGTTGAAACTGGTACACACAATGATCTCATCGAAAGTAATGGCCATTACGCGAAACTGGCAAAGCTTCAAAGGCAATATGGTTCTATGGATCAAGAACAAAATGCAGAAGCTCTAGCATCATCAGCAGCAAGAAGCAGTGCAGGAAGAAAAAGCACAGCGAAATCGAGCCCTGCTGTTTCCGTTTCACCCTTGACAATTACTAATGATCCACAACCTGTTTCCTATCCTCCACCATCGTTTTCTAGGCTTCTTTCCTTGAACTTGCCCGAATGGAAACAAGGACTTATTGGAAGCCTATCAGCTATTGCTTTTGGCGCGATACAACCTGTTTACGCATTAACAATAGGTGGCATGATTTCAGCTTTCTTCTCACCTAGTCATGAAGAAATGCATGCCCGGATTGAAAAATACGCCCTCATTTTCAGTGTACTTTGCTTTGTCTCCATTACTGTAAATATCTGCCAACATTACAACTTCGCATACATGGGCGAGTGCCTGACAAGAAGAATCAGAATGAAAATGCTTGAGAAAATCTTGACCTTTGAAACAGCTTGGTTTGATGAAGAACATAACTCGAGTGCAGCCTCTTGTTCTAGATTGAGCAACGAAGCATCAATGGTCAAGTCCCTTGTTGCTGATAGAGTTTCTCTCTTAATTCAAACAGCATCAGCCGTGATTATTTCAATGATAATGGGGCTAGTCATTGCTTGGAAACTTGCGCTTGTCATGATAGCTGTCCAGCCACTCACAATTCTCTGTTTTTATACACGAAAAGTTCTGATTTCAACCATGACAAGTAATTTTATCAAGAAACAGAATCATAGCACTCAAATTGCGGCTGAGGCTGTGTACAACCACAGGATAGTGACTTCATTCGGGAGCATGGGAAATGTCCTTCAGATATTCAATGAAGCTCAGGACGAGCCAAGGAAGGAGGCGAGAAAGAAATCTTGGATAGCAGGAATCGGTATAGGGTCAGCTCAAGGTCTAACTTTCATATGTTGGGCTTTGGATTTTTGGTATGGAGGAAAATTGGTTAACAATGGAGAGATATCAGCTGGAGACGTGTTTAAGACTTTCTTCATTTTGGTGAGCACCGGAAAAGTTATTGCTGAAGCCGGAAGTATGACGTCTGATCTAGCCAAAGGATCAGCAGCTATTGCATCTATATTTGCCATCCTCGATAGACAATCGTTAATCCCAGGTTCTTACACAGTAAGTATGAGTAACATGTATTGCATTTCAAATTAAATATTCTTTTGTTACATATAATCGTCGTTTTTCATGGACTGTTTAGTTTCTGAGATCAATTTACATCGTGATTAGGCTGGGGATAGCGGTGGTGGAACAAAATTGGAAAAAATTACTGGTGGCATAGAGATGAAAAGGGTTGATTTTGCATATCCCGGCAGGCCTGAAACGCTGGTTCTACGTGATTTTTGCTTGAAAGTAAAAGCAGGCACAAGCATTGGACTTGTTGGAAAAAGTGGATGTGGAAAATCAACAGTAATTGCCTTGATTCAGAGATTCTACGACGTTGATCGTGGTTCAGTGAAAGTCGATGACGTGGACATAAGATTACTGGATATTAACTGGTACAGAAAACACACTGCACTTGTTAGCCAAGAACCAGTGATATACTCAGGCAGTGTTCGCGAAAATATTATGTTCGGAAAGCTTGATGCCTCAGAAAATGAGGTAGTTGACGCTGCAAGAGCCGCCAATGCTCATGAATTTATCTCGTAAGATACAAACTTAACTTGATTAACACATTCGCATGAAACAACTTTACTCACACAACATTGAACTAAATCTGATTTTCGACTTGTTCTTGATCAGGTCACTAAAAAATGGATACGACACAGAATGTGGAGAAAGAGGAGTGCAGCTATCTGGAGGTCAAAAACAGCGAATTGCAATTGCTCGAGCAATAATTCGAAACCCGAACATTCTATTACTAGATGAAGCAACCAGTGCACTTGATGTTCAATCAGAACAACTTGTGCAGGAAGCATTGGACAGAATCATGGTGGGAAGGACAACAGTTGTGGTTGCACACAGGCTTAACACTGTCAAGAATTTAGACTCCATTGCAGTTGTCATGGATGGGAAAACGATTGAACATGGAAATTATAGCCAGCTGAAGAACAAGAGAGGTGCCTTCTTCGATCTTGCCAAGTTTCAAGCTACATAGCTTCAATAGAGTTACAAATTAATGCACTACTACTACTCCAGTAATCCGTAAGTTGGATTAAATAGTAAGGGACAGTATTAAATAAGGAAAAAGTTAAATTTGCCTATTATATTGTCTAGTACTGTGTTGCAAACATCGTTTAGTAAGAAGCTTATATTAATTTGTAGATGCTACATTCATCGGGAGATGTAGTGATCTTTTAAGGTTTTGTAAACTAAATCGTGTGTAATAAGTTTGACGTCTTTAATCAGATAAGCTTAAAAAGATCAAAATGCATCTCAAATCGAAATTTGAAGATTATGAATCACTTGATTACATTATGTTAAAGATTGCTCAAACTAATTGACTCTCAATGTTAGAGAGCTGAAGTCCATAAGAATATTGTTTCACTCTTCAAGGGAATATATTTAGGACTTGCAAGAACTCTAACTGATTACTATAGACAGTTTTCAATTTATCGTAATGTTATTCACCATCACTAGTGTTAACCATCAGTTTATGTGGCAATTACATGTTATTTTGATAGATTCATTTAAATGCAAAGTCACATAACTCATTTAATTAAACCTATAAAATGTAGTCATCTAAATTTGTGCTCTAATACCCCTGCTGCTAATAGCATTAGTCTTCAATTTGGTCGCTAAATTTTAATTTTTGTTTCAAATTAACTATTTAACTTTAAGATTTGTATCACTTTGATCGGTGAGCTTTAATTTGTTCCACATTAGTCACCCAACTATATACTTTGTTTCACATTGACCGCCAATTTATTCCCTGTTTGACAATCATTATTTGAAAACTTTTTTCTACGTACTTATTTTTAATCATATATTCACACAATAAAATATTCTATACATAAACTCAAAATTTTTCTCTACTTTTTAACCACGGATTCTCTTAAAAATTGCTATTCAAAACATTGTTTTATCGAATAATGGCATCAAACTGGGGCTTAGTTTTCTTGCAAAGCATTTTTGGCTCATGTTGATAAATTATTTAAAAACATTCAATTCACTTGTTATTTACACATTTAGAGGAATCCTAAAGTATTACATACTTATCAACTATTTATTTCTATTTATTTATAATTTAAATCGTGTATAAACACTTCTCATACATCTATCTGCATAAATCTAATAAGTTCGCAAAGGACTTCTCTCTCCACAATTGCATAATATGTGGCTGTTTGACCCATTAAATTTTAAATGAGTATAATGTAGTGACCAATGTGGAACAAATTTAATTTTCAATGATTAATTTGGAACGAATTGATTCAATAATCAAAATAAAACAAAACTTAAAGGTGGATGACAACTATTAGTGTTCTAAGTACTAACTGGTTTATATAACTTCTTGTTTTCTCAAAAAGAATATTTGATGTATTCTTAATAGAGTTTTGCTCAACTTTTTAAAATTAGGTGGACGATGAAGGTCTCACACTTAGCTAAGGTCCAAACTCCAGGAAATCTCAATTAATAAGTTAAAAAAAAAAAGATCATAAAATCAGAATTAATATTTAAAAAAAAAAAAAATTGTACTTGTCAATCACCCAGACGGAATTATCGATAACAAAATCATTTGTAATTAGGGATAGTCAAAGTGAAAGTTAAGCATTCAAGTCAAAACACTCGAGACGAGAATTTAAAAGATCAAAATCAAGACTATCAAATCGGGCTCATGAAAAAGAACAAGATCAAGAGTTTAAGAACCAAGCATGAAAGAAATTTTGAAGCAAGATCAAAGACTAAACTTTTAAGATCATATGTAAAAGTATAACATTTTTATCTTTAGTAATAAATGACAATAGTTCAAAAATCATTTTATGCATGAATAGTTATTTTAATATCACTTGCAGAAAATATTTTTGATCAAAAGAAAGATTGATCTTTTAAAGTGTACTTGAACTTAGATCATATCTCTAAAAAAAAAAGGTAAATTGCTCGCGGTCAACCGGCAAGGAGAGGCGGTCGACCGAACGTCTCCAACGGTCATATTTTTTACCGCTCTGACTTCTGATTTTTCCTGTACAAACGCTCATATTGGTCATCCGAAAATTTGACGTTTTTCATTTCTATAAATACCAATTCTCTTGTCATTTATATCAACAACTTTATAGTATTCAATTGAGATTCTTTTGAGCTACAATTATGTGGATTTTTCATCTCATTTATTATTATCAACGAAAATGTTCTCCTACCCGCGGCGGGCAAGCTTATCCTGCCCACCTGCTGATGTGGCAGGAGAACCCTACGTGGGGTTCTCTCCAAATGTGAGAACCACACGTTGGGTTCTCTCCGAGTGGGCATTATAAGCTTGCCCGTCGCGGGCAGGAGAACGGGACTGTTATTATCAAATCATTTAGTTTTGAAAAACTTCTGATCAAATTAACTTTTGAAAATCTACTCATCAAAGTTGTTCATTTGAAAAATATTCTTTAAAGTTACATTTTTATATTCATTTAAATTTATTTTTTCATAGCAAAAATTTTGATTGTTGGATTAAACTTCTTGAGCCTCGTCTGGTGGGAATTTTCTGGTGGATTTTCAGTGATTTTTCACCCGTTGAAGAGGCACTCAGCCGTCATTTTGGACTTGTTGTGAGAGATGTGAGGTCCAGCCATGGAAAATAACGGTAGGAAAAACACAGAAATTTTTGGCAAAATCTGTGCCAGGCATCCCCTGAATCATTTCTCTTATCAAAATTTTTCATTTTTCTTTGTACTTAATTTATCTGTATCAATTTTAAAAGTGTATATTTTTGAAAAAGATATTTGCACTTACATTGAATTAACTTTGTTCTTCTTCATATTGAAACTTGATTGATTAAACTAAACTTGTAAAATCATCATATTCATCAAAATTTCTTATTTCTCTCTTAATACTTAATTCATTACAATAATCCATTAAAAAAAAGATATTTCTTGAGAAGATTTTTGAACATACATTGTATTTATTTCTTCATCTTCTCATTAAAATACTTTGATTGATTGAATCTAATTTTTGGCTATCATATTCATTAAAGTTTTTTATCTAAAAATTGAGTTATCATTTATTACTATTTATTGAAGTATTAGTATCTCTTAGTATCTAATTTGTTTGTTTTATTTATCAAGAGAGAATTGTAAAATCACTTTGATAAAGTGTGGGTCGTGTTGAAATCCCTTAAAGATTAACATTGTCTAAGGATCTGTGCTCCTTATTGTAAGTCACCGCGTGGGTCATATTGAGGTCGCTTAAAGTTCAACAGTGTGTGTCATATTGAGGTCTCGTAAAGTTCAGTAGTGTGGGTCGTGTTGAGGTCACATAAAACTCAACATTGTATAAGGATCGATGCTCCTTATTTGTAAGTCAACGGAAGCGTTGTAAGGGGTTGAATTGCACAATAAGCAATCAACATAGTGAAAATGGCTCGCTCGTACCGAAGAGGTTGGTAATGGATGACGTAGATCATTACTTTGGATCGAACCTGCACAATTATATTGTTTGCATCTTCTCTCCTTTTGACTATCGCTTTTATATTTGTGCTTACTATTTGAATTAATCTATTTAATCTTTACTTGCTTGAATTTAGATTAATTCTTCGAAAAAATTTTAAAAAAATAAAAAAAAAATCAATTCACCCCCCTCTTAGTTAGTTATTATTGGGTTATCAATTGGTATCAAAGTAAGGTGTTCAATTTTAAAGATTTCACAATCTTGAGTTATAGCTAACCACATTTTTCAAAATCTTGAGTGATATTCTACAAATCGTCTTCCTTTATTTGATGGCACTCATTATAACTATTGGAAGATTAGGATGACGATATTTATTCAATCAATAGATTATAATATTTGAGAAGTTATTGAATTTTGTCCATATGTACCTACAAAGGTTATTAAAGAGGATGGTAAACCGGATCAAATAATTTATAAACCTAGAGAGGAATATAACGAAGAGGGTAAAAGAAAACTGTTTTTAAATATTAGATCCAAAAACCTGCTTCATTGTGTTTTAGATAGAAATGAATTTAATCGTATTAGTACATGTGATTCCGCTTATGATATTTGACATACTTTAGAAATTACTCATGTTGGAACTAGCAAAATGAAAGAAACTAAGATAAATCTCTTAGTTAAAGATTTTGAAAAAAATTTCATAAAAGAGAATGAACCTATTGTTGATATGATTACTCGCTTCACCGAGATTGTAAATAGTCTCAAATGCTTTGATTATAAATTTACTAATGGTCAGCTTGTAAGTAAAATGGTTAGGTCACTCTCGGAAAAATGGAGCACATTGAGAATGTTGATAGAAAACACCAAATATATTAACACGTATCCATTGGAAGAGCTCTATGGAACATTGATGACATATGAGCTAAATCACACCGAGACAAAGGAGAAAACAATGAAAATTAAAGAAGAGGAAATGCGCCAAATTGCTTTTAAATCCGTAGTTGATGAAGACACTTCAAGCAAAAATATGAATGATGAAGGGCTTGATGATCTAGTTCTTCTTGTTAAGAAATAGAAAGGTTTTCGCAAAAATTATTGATTCCAAAAGAAAGAAAAAAGGGGCGAAAAGAAGAATAAATTCATCAAAAAGAAATCCCTTCAATCTGGGATGCGAGTGATGATCATGATCATGAAAAAGATGGAAGTCAAGAGCAAATTGCCAACATGTGCTCATGGCTATTGATGATGAGGTACCAATGAAAATAGAGAGCAAATAGATCTTGGATAATGAATGCTCAAAGTACATGACCGGAAATCGAGCTTTATTGTCTAGTTTCAAAATAAAGGATGGGGGTTATGATACTTTTGGAGATAACGCGAAAGGAAAAATCATTGACATTGAAATTATTGGTAATCATTCATCTCCCTTTATTGAAAATGTCTTTTTAGTAGATAACTTTAGACATAATATACATAGTTTTAATCAATTGTGTGATGAATGTTATCATATCAAATTTGATTCTTCCAAGTGCATTTTTGAGGAAACTACATCAAAACAAGTGATGTTTATAGGAAGCCGAAGTAAGAATGTTTATATCATTAACACTAAGTTTGAATGTGGAGAAAAACATTTATCGAATTTAAAATATGATACTTGATTATGAGATAGAAGATTAGGTAATGTTAGCATGAACCAACTTTCAAAACTTCCAAAAATATTTTGTTAAAGGTTTGTCAAGCTTGAAATTTGAGAAAAACAAAATTCGTGATGCATGAAAAACAAGTAAAGAGTTCTTTTAAATTAAAGCAACATTCTTCAATTACAAAATCTTTTTGACTTCTCCACATGAATATTTTTGGATCATCTAGTATCAAAAGCTTAAATGATAAATATTATGCTTTCGTCATTATTGATGATTTTTCTAGATTTATCTGATTCCCATTTTTTAACATAATAGATGAAGTATTGAATGCATTTGAACATTCTTGTAAAAATGTTCACAATAAAAGGGATTCACTACTACTATTATTAGGAGTTATCATGGTGGAAAATATGATAATATTGCTTTTAATGATTTGTGCAAAACTTAAGGTTGTGAATATAATTTTTCGGCTCCTAGAATTCTTCAACAAAATGGTGTAGTAAAAGAAGAATCGTACATTGCAAAAGAATGGCTTGGACTACACTAAATAAAAGTTTACCAAAATACTTTTGAACCGAACCCGTTAACACTACTTGCTACATTGTTTATAGAGTTTCAATTAGTCGAAAGTAAACACAAAACCCCCCTATGAGCTTTAGAAAAATAGAATTCCAAATATCAACTATTTCAAAGTTGTTGGTTGTAAATGCTTTATTTGGAAAATTTGATTCGAAATTCAATATTGATATCTTTCTAGGTTACTCATCGACTAGCAAAACTTATATAGTATTTAATAAGATAACTCTAGTCGTTGATCAGGAGAAAGATATTGACAATGATATAGGTTTCGATATTTCTTTTGACCAAATAAAATTCAAGGCCATAATAAGGAAGATCCAAGAAATGAACACAAAGAAGAAGAAAACCTTCAAGAACCTATCGAAGTTCAAAATGATCCATCCCTATCAAAAGAGTGGAGAGGTTTGAAATGGATGACTTGATGCCAATGAACACTCTTATGAGCTCATCAATCAAAATTGAAAGAGGTGATCAAGGAACTTCCATAAACATAACAAAATATTGAGGTATGATCGAATCTTTTCTTTACTTAATGGCAAGTAGACTCAATATTATGTTTTGGTGTGTAATTATGTGCTTGACATAAACCTAACTCTCAAGAATCACACCTTAGTGCCATGAAAAGAATTTTAGACATTTTAGTGATATTAAGACATTACATCTATGATATTCTAAAGGTACCCAAAAGGAGGTTATTGTATTCGAATTTGTAAATACGAAGAATCAATTGATCAGTATTCTCACTAAATCTCTAACATTTGATTAGATTTTCATATATTTAAAGAGGTTTGGAAATTATCGATGAATTTGAAGTATGTGGCTAAATTGAATTCATACTAAATGTTCTCGTATGATTCTATGTGCATAATTGGTTGGAATTTATATAAATTTTACCCAAATGAGTATGCTTTTGTCATTTCATCACTCATGCTTTGATTATTATTTTACTATATATGTGATAATTATCCTTTTATTAAGCTTGTATATATTTGGCATCTTGTACTTAATTGAGGGGGAATATGTTACTATCTTTCATGGTTGATTTAATATTTTTGATCTTATATGTCATACTCTTCATATCATACGTGTTATCATTTTGCTTATGCTAAACGGAGAAATTGAGTAAGATAGATTTGAAAAGCATTAAAAAGGGAAAATCTTATATTGTTCCCTAGGTTGTCTTTTGATCTTAAATGCTATGTCTTTTTGCTTATGTCAAAAGGGGGAAAATATGAGGTGAGATGATGATTATGTATGCTTTGATTTGAAAGTATAATATGTTTGGAATATATAGAAAAGGGGAAAGAGGGAAAATCATTTATATACTTTGAATATATGATTATTGATTTGTAAAAGACATGGCGAATATATGGAATACATGCAAACTTTATAATGTATATTCATTTATCAATATGATATATATTGTTCAATCTTACTTTACAAATCATCTTGTTTGTCATAATCAAAATGGGAGAAATTGTTGACCTATGGTTTCCTTAATATTTTGATCATAACAAACAAAATTAATATTATTTCTAACAATTGATTTTGACTGATGATAGTTCAACATTAAAATCACACATCATAAATCGGACTCGAAATGAAAATCAAAGTGAAAATTAAGCATTCAAGTCAAATAATTCGAGACGAGAGATTAAAAGATCAAAATCAAGACTGTCAAATCGGGCTCATTAAGAAGACGAGATCAAGAGTTTAAGAAGCAAATATGAAAGAAACTTCGAAACAAGATCAATGATTAGGCTTTCGAGATCATATGTAAAGGTACAACACTTTGATCTTTAGTAATGAATAACAATAGCTCAAAAATCATTTTATGTACGAAGAGTTATTTTCATATCACTTGCAGAAAATATTTTTGATTAAAAGTAAGATTGATCTTTTAAAGTGTGCTTGAATTTAGATCATATCTCTAAAAATATTCAACTGCCTGCAGTCAACCGATCGGGAGAAGCGGTCGACCAGACGTCTCCAACAGTCAAATTTTTGACCGTTCTCACTTATGATTTTTTCTGTACAAACTGTCATATTGGTCATCCGAAAATTGAAGGTCGATCGGACCGGTCATCCGGTTTGACAGAAAATTTGACCTTTCTCATAGACATAAATACCAATTCTTTTGTCATTTATAACAGTAACTTTAGAACATTCAATTGAGATTCTTTTGAACTAAAATTATATTGATTTCTCATCCCATTTATTATTATCAAATCATTTAGTTTTGAAAAACTTTTGATCAAATTAACTTTTGAAAATCTATACATCAAAGTTTTTCATTTGAAAAATATTCTTTAAACTTACAATTTTACATTCATTTAAATTTATTTTTTCATAGCAAAAATTTTGATTGTTAGATCAAATTTTTTGAATCATTTCTCTTATCAAATTTTTTTCATTTCTCTTTGTACTTAATTTATCTATATCAATTTAAAAAGTGTATTTTTTTTTTAAGAAGATATTTGCATTTACATTACATAAATCTTCTTCTTCTTCTTCTTCTTATTGAAATTTTGATTGATTAAAATAAACTTGTAAAATCATCATATTCATCAAAGTTTCTTATTTCTCTCTTAATACTTAATACATTATATTCATCCATTAAAAGAGAGATATTTCTTGAGAAGATTTTTGAACCTACATTGTATTTATTTTTTCATCTTTTCATTGAAACTCTTTGATTGATTGAATCTAATTTTTGGTTATCATATTCATCAAAGTTTTTCATCTAAAAATTGTGCTATTATTTATTACTATTTATAGAAGTATTAGCCTCTCTTAGTACTTAATTTGTTTATATTATTTATCAAGAGGTGAATTTTATTGTAAAATTGCTTTGATAAAGTGTATGTCGTGTTGAAGTCTCTTAAAGATTAACATTCTATAAGGATCGATGCTCCTTATTGTAAGTCACCACGTGGGTCATATTGAGGTCCCTTAAAACTCAATAGTGTGGGTCATATTGAGGTCCCATAAAACTCAATAGTATGGGTCGTGTTGAGGTCCCATAAAACTCAACATTATATAAAGATTGGTGCTCCTTATTTGTAAGTCATTGGAAGCGTTGTAAATGATTGGATTTTACCATAGCTCGTGTCAGAGAGCTTGGTAACGGAGGATGTAGATCATTGCTTTGGATTGAACTTTCACAATTATATTGTTTGCATCATATCTCATTTTCACTTATCGCTTTTATATTTGTGCTTACTATTTGAATTGATCTATTTAATTTTTACTTGCTTGAATTTAGATTAATTCCTCAAAAAAAATTTAAAAAAAAAAAACAAATTCACTCCCATCTTGGTTAGTTATTCTTTATCATATAAATCATTTTAATGAATAAATTATAGAAAATTTAGATATTTAATAATTGTTGAGGCTTGAACTAGTGTTTTGTGATGTGGTTCCAAAAATTTGGTTAAAATCGCATTATTGGAAATGTAACTTCCTTAAGTTGAGGCTTTTTCTTCTCTCTTGAAAAGCTCATTTGAGACTGAGATCTATATTTTTAGCCTCTGAAATCTATATAGCTGGGTGATTACTATAAGAATGAGAGGATTCTTATAATTGTACTTTCAGGCGTGTTGATGTTTTTTGAAAGATTCTTTATAGATTTGCAGTTTATTGTTGAAGAGATAAATATTTGTACTTTTATCTTGTGTTGGAAGAATTGATCTGTAAACATGTTACGATCTGCAATCTTGTTACCATTTTTGTGATATTAATGTAATCGAGCATATATTCAATTCATTGGGTGCTCAATAGGGGATTTAGGCGTTAGATATTGTCGCTAAACCTCCGAGGCTTAGGTCGAAAGAAATCTCTTGTGTTCAGTCTTTTATTTTTAGCGAATTTGCTTTCCGTTGATTGTGATTATTTGAAATCTTGTTTTAATATCGTGTCATTTGGGCATTTTCAGTGGTATCAGAACAAGAACTGAGAATAAGATACAAGGACCTTTGCAGAAAAAGATAGATCTGCAACAGATCTAAAATATTTGGAACAGCTGTCAAGAAAAAGTTAAAGGCATTGATTTTTTATAAACGTGCTGGGTGAGATCCTTCTAATTTTTCGTAAAGTATTTTTCAAAAATTAGGTTTTCTTGATTTTTTCCCTTGATTTATCGTATACCTAAACTCCTTGGAAATTAATCTTTACCCAAAGGCTCAAACGAGGTCTTGAGAATTTGAGATAAATCCAATACGGTTGTGTATCTGGAGGATCTTACTGGAGAAATCTGTAAGACAAACCTGCGATCTATGATATTGTGTTTTTTATCTGTGTTTGCTCTGTATGTTCCTTAACTATGATTGAAACTTGAAAATTTTTGTACTACTAAGTGCACTATTGTGATTTGTGACTAAAATTTATTTTTTGAGTCCCTGTTTTTGCCATATTAATTTTTTACACTTCTATTTGTGTATCACCCTTAATAACTAAATGGTCTCTACTAAGTTTAAAGTTACACATTTGATGGAAGAGGTAGAGTCAAAAAATGAAGGCGATTTTAATGAAAATGAGACACGTTTGGACTCTGGATGATAGTTGGCATGTGGACTTGCTTCTTGCAAAGAATATTGAACTTGAAGAGATTGCCGGAGTACTATTTTCTTATACCTATGTTATAATGTGTGAGAATTATTGGTGACGCCAAAACTGCTTCTGAACTGTGGACTAAACTGCATGCTAAATATGTGACTAAAACTATTCCAAATAAGCATTATTTGTTAAAACGGTTCTTTTCTTTAAAAATAAATCATTCAATTGATTTGGATGAAAATTTGAATAGGTTTACTAAATTGACCCAAGACTTAGCCAACTGTGATGAAAAAATTTGAAAAGATCAGTTGGTTGTAGTTCTATTAAACTCCATTAGTGAGAGATATAGAAAAATTAAGATTGGTCTAAAATATGGTAGAGCAGGGATCACTACTGATGAAATCATTAGTGCACTAAGAAATAAGGCTATTGAGATTAAATCTGAATCAAAATAAAGTCATAGTTGAGACAATCTGTTAGCAAAGGAAAAAGATTTAGTAAACCTAATTTTCATTCAAAGACCTTAAATGAAAACAAGAATAAATGGAGTGATAAAAATAAATTCAAAAATATGGAAAAGGGCAAGAAATGCTATTATTGTGGAAAACTGGGTCATTTTATCAAAGAATGTTATAAGAAGAAAAATGAATTAAAAGCAAAGAAATTGGATGATGGAAATCCTGCCTTGGTCTGCAATAAAGAAAAGTTTGAAGATGGGTTAGTTCTTGTTAATATTAAAAAGATTTTAAGTGGATATTTGATTCATGTTGTTCTTTCATTATGTGCCCAAATAAAACTATTTTCTTGAATTTGAAAAAGCCACTGGGGGCAAGTAATAATGGAAAATAATATGATCTGTAAAGTAAATGGAATAGGAACTGTAGAACTATTACTTGAAAATGGTAATGTTCTATTTTTGAAAGGAAATTAAGGGGTCGTTCTCTTTGTGTTTCAGTTTTGTATTTTGAGTTTTGAATTTGTTTTGTATTTTATGTTTTAAGTGTTGATTTTGAGATGATTGAAAACGCATTCTTTTTATCATTTTCTAAAAATATTTCTCAAAACATCACTCCAAAAACCATTCACATTGTTTTCTATTTTTGTCATTCTCCAAAATCGTCCCCTCCACAGCCACCGTTTCTACCTCACAAACCGGCCACCACCCACGACCTAGACCACTAGATCCTAGCCTCAGTCGAACCCTCTGACCTCCCTCTACAACATCCACCAATTAACTGACGAAAAATTAGCCGGAATCAGCCAAAAAAATCGTGATAGCACTCATTGTTTTAGCCAATAAACACCGCCGTCGGCCACCTTTCCGATCGCGGACCACCACCAATCCACTCCTCTCAACAAGGCGCATATAATACTACCATGGGTTACCTTCGATTATCTCCAGAAAATCCGATCTCATGGAAGCCGCCTTCGATATCTCCCAGAATCGACTGATTTTACGGAAGTCGTCGGTGAGTTTTGAAGCCATGGCTGGAGTCGTCTGGGTGAGGGAAATCGTCCGGTGGTGGTGCGCGACCTTGGGTGTTGTCGGAGGTCGAGATTCCAGCAGAATCAGTTTGTGCCGAATCAGTTTTTGAGGGTATTTTTGATCGATTTTGGTATCTGATTGGATTATTATTTGTGTGGTGATTGAAGAGGGGATTGGGGGCTTCACAATGGTATATAAATCCGGCCGTTTTGGAGGAGGTTGGCCGGAGTTTAGAGGGTGGGAATGTGGCTGTCAATGTGGCTTGGCAGAAATGAAGGAGGAGAAGTTTGGGGGAAACAGGGTTGTTTCCCGTGTTTTCCACTTTCACTGTGTTTGTGAAGAAAATGCCCAAAACGGCCAAAAGGCCATTTTGTGTTTTCTTCACAAATATTTTTTGTGTTTTGGAAAATTCGTTTTCGAAAATGAGTAAGAGAACGCGTTTTGACCGTTTTGAAAAATCGAAAACAGAAAACGGGTTGAAAATGACAAAGAGAACGACACCTAAGATATTCCTGATTTAAAGAGGAATATTGTGTCTCTAGACATGTTAGATGATATATAGTTTGACATAAAATTGGGTCAAAAATATATTAAGATTTTTAGGGGCACTGATTTGAATATTAGCACCCCTAAGAGATATGGCCTCTATTTTTTGAAAGTTAAACCTAAGCTTGGTTTGACTGTAACTGCTTTAACCGAAAATTTTACTTTGACAAAATTATGGCATGAAAGATTGGCCATATATGCAAGAAAAGTTTAAAGTCTTTACAAAATAAAGGGGTCTTTGGATATCAAAATCTTGGTGATATTGTTTCCTGTGAATAATGTATAATAGGCAAGCAAGTCAAGTTACTTTTCCTACCAGAGATTAATAAATCCAAACAAATACTTGAACATTTACACGCTGATCTATGGGGTCCTGCTTCCATGTGTACCTTAACTAGTTTTAGATATTATGTTCTGATCATTAAAGATTTCTCTTAAAATAATTGGGTTTTCTTATTAAAATCAAAGATGAAACTTTTCTATTTTCACATATTGGAAAATACAAATTGAAAATCAAATTGATCATAAGATAAAAATTTTAAGAACTGACAATGGTTTGAAATTTTGAAACTATTAATGCAATAAATTTTGTAAAGAGCATGGCATATTAAGACATAGAACTATTACTTATACATATCAACAAAATGACATAGTTGAAAGAATGAATAGAACTTTACTAGACAAGGTAAGATGCATGATTTTAAGTTTTGATTTACCTAAAATGTTTTGGCATAAGATTGTAAAAACCGCTGCATATCTTGTGAATAGAACCCCTATTAGTGCTTTGAATTTTAAAGTTTCTGAATTTGTCTGGTCTAAAAATCATGTGAACTATTCTCACTTGAAATTGTTTGACTGTACTGCATATGCTCATCAAAATATTGGTAAATTGGAACTTAGATCACTTAAATTTGTTTTCTTAGATTATGATGAAAATGTTAAAGGTTATAAACTATGTGTTAAAAGTGAAAAAAGGTTATAGAGTAATTGTTAGAAGAGATGTTATTTTTAATGAATCTATTATGCCATGTTTGGAAGGAAATGAAAATAACTTGACTGAAAAAAAAAATGTTCAAATTGAGGTGTAGTCTTTTCAAAATGAATGAGAAACTCATGTATTGTTGTTAATAAATCTGATCTTGATGAAAATGCTATTTTAACTGAAAATGAAAACAACCAAGAAATTGATTTTAATAATCAATCTGATCCAACAACTCTTCCTCTTGATGAATATCAACTCACAGGGAATAGTGAGAGAAGGCATATCGGATCCCGTGTTAGGTTCGATTGTGATGCTTTTGTTTCATTGTTTACTTATCAAGATCAATTTAAAAATGAGTCTAACTCCTATGATGATGCTATTAACTACAAAAATGCTAAAAATTGGAAAGTTGCCATGAAAGATGAAATTTCTTCACTTCTTAAAAATAAAACATGGGAATTGGTTCAAATACCTAGAGGTTATAGGCTAATTGATTGTAAGTGGATTTTCAAAATAAAAGAAGATGAAGTGACAAATAAAAGAATTAGATATAAAGTTAGACTTGTAGTTAAAGGGTTCACATAAAAGGAAGGTGTTGACCATATTGAATTTTTTTACCCTCTGTAATTAAATATACCACTATTAGATGCATTCTTGCTCTTCTTATTCAATATAAATGGGAATTTGATCAATTAGATGCAAAAATTGTGTTTCTCTATAGAGATTTAGATGAGAAAATTTATAGGAGACAACTTGTTGGTTTTATTAAAGGAAATTCTGAAAAATATTGTTTGTTTATTAAAGAAATTCCTTAATAGGTTAAAACAAGTATCTAGGCAATGATACAAAATGTTTGACACTTTTGTTTTGAAACATGATTTTCAAACAAGGAACTATGATACTTGCCTCTACCTTAAACGTAAAAAAAAAACCCTGTATTTAGTGCTTTATGTTGAAGATATGTTACTTGCTAGTTATGATAAGTCTGAAATTAATGATGTCAAACCGAAAATGAAATTTGAATTAGATATGAAGAATTTTGGTTCTGCCAAAAAGATCATTGGCATGCAGATTATAAGAAATAAAGAAAATGATCTATTATTTTTGAATCAACATGGTTATGGGGTTAAAATTTTTAAAGAAGTTCAATATATTGGACTGTAAACCTATTACATTATCACTTTCAAACCATTTTAAAATTTCATCTGAGTTCTGTGCTAAAACTGATGAAAATTTTGCTAAAATGTCTAGAATTTCAAGTGTAAATGTGATTGAATTTGTTATGTATTTAATGGTATGTACAATACCTGACCTTGCTCATAGTGTTAGCATACTCAGTAGATTCATGAATAACCCTAGGAAAGAATATTAGAATGCTTTAAAATGACTTTTATGATATCTGAAAGGAACTTTAAATTTTGGTCTTGTGTTTAAAATGAATAAAGATGGGATAACTTTGAAGGGTTTTACTGAGTCTGACTTTGCAGGAGATACAGACAATAGGAAATCTAGTTCATCTTATTTCTTCAATTTGTGTGATATTGTAATTAGTTGGAAACCTCAACTGCAAAAAGTTGTGGCTTTGTCTTCACCTGAAGCGTAATATATCGCTGCTTCTGATACTATTAAAGAAGGTATTTGGTTAAGTAGGTTGTTTGAGGGAACTTGTTTTCATGATAAAAATGCAATTATGTACTCTGACAATCAAAGTGTTACACATCCAAGTGAAAATTTCATGTTTCATGATAGGACTAAACACATTTATATTAAATATCATTTTATTAGAGATATTATTTCAAAAGAAATTTTGAAAATTGGTAAAGTTTCTACCCAATTTAATCCTTCAAATATGGGAACTAAAATAATACTTTTAAACAAATTTCATAATTGTTTGAAGTTATTATCTATTGATATTTTGTAATGTATAAACAGGTACTTAGAGCAAATGACATTAAATTGCTGATGTTGCTGCACTTTTGGTCCCAATTTTTTGGTAGCAAGGTGGAGATTACTAAGGCTCGAAACAATGATCTGTGATGTGCTCCAAAAAATTTGGTTAAATTAGCATTATTGAAAATGCAACATTCTTAAGTTGAGGCATTTTTTCAGGATGGCGACACATGTCCTTATCAAGGCCCTTCATTTGGCATTTTTGTTGTATTAGATATATAGTACACAAAGTGTCGTTTCACTTGGCACTTTTTTCATCCTTTTTTCTTACTGCTGAGTTTGAGAGATATACGCCTTTTCTTTCGAAGGCTAGAGTTTTTGATATGTGGTTTTCATCTTTCTTTAAAAACTCAATCGAGACTGAGATCTGTGTTTTGAGCCTCTGAAATATGTATATTCTGAGTGATTACTATAAAAATGAGAGGATTCTTATACTTGTAATTTCAGTAAGCATGTTGAAGTTTCTGGAGTGACTTTTCATAGACCTGTAGTTTATTGTTGAAGAGATAAGTATTTTATATTTTTCTCTTATGTTGGAAGAACCGATCTGTCATCTTGTAACCATTTTTGAGCTATCAAACGAGCATATATCCAATTTATTGGATACTCAATGGGGAATGTTGACTTTAGATGCGGTCGCAGAACTTTCAGGGCTTAGGCGGAAAGAAATCGTTTGTATTCAATCTTTTATTTTCTACAAATTTACTTTCTTTTGATTGTGATTATTCAAAATCTTGTTTTAATATCGTGTTATCTGGCCTTTTCAATAATTATAACATAAGAACTTGTACAGTTAGAAATAGAATTTGCGTCAATTGAGTGGTGAATTTGATAACTTATTTGAAGGAACCAAATTGGATAAAACGGAGCCGGAATAGGACTCCAGCAATCTAGTTTCAATTGGGTTTCGTACTTCAAAAATGAACCAATGATTTCGTTTTCAAAATATCCAAAGAAGAGAACCGAACCACACCATCCCTATCTGTAGCCATTGGTTCACATCATCGACAATTATCCATAGATGAGATAGTGAGTGATGTCATCAACAATTATCTGAGGTGTTTCAATAGTTGATCATCAATGAGTAAGAATTTATTTATATCTTTACCATTTCAAAATTAAAATATATATTGATGAAATCTTTTAAAATTTTAAAAAGTAAAGAAAATAAATGCTTTTTCGGCGATGATTAGGGATTGAAGTACTTCGATGAGTGCTAACAATCTTGAATCGTATTGTCGTCAATATTATAATATTTTGGTAGTCATCAAGATTAGAGAAAAGAAAAAGAAATCTGTGCCGAGAAATACATATATGCATGCAAGATTAAAAAGACGTGAACCTGTCATAGCCGAAGGCAGTCTGTGCCAAGATAATTGAATCAATAATTTAATTTGGGCTTGAAAAATATAGAATCACATCATATATGACGATGAAGGTAATATCGTTTGTTGTGTTGTTTAAACTGTGCTTTGATTGATGATCGTTAATGGAAATGGAATTTATTCTTAATTTACCATTTTAAAATTTTAAGCAAAAGTAAAGCTGAAATCTTAAGTTACCGATGAAATATTTAAAAGATAAAAGAACATGTGAAGAAGAAAAAAATGCTTCGTCAGCGACGAGTAGCGGCAGAAGCACCGACGGCAATTGTTAACAACATTGTGGTCGATAAACTTTGGCGAATGTGTATCAATGTTCACAAATGGATTGTGGTTGATAATTATCTCTGACACATCAACAAATATTGATTTAGAATAGGGGTGTCAACGAGCCAAGTCAAGCCCAAGCTTTTTTTGGCCCGAGCAGAGCCCGGCCAAAAAAAAATATGTTGGATAACATATCCACGAGTCATAGCCATACAATGTGACCTTTCTATTTAATATGATTCGTTGCAAAGTAATTTATTAGTTAGCAAATGTTATAAATAATTTAAAAAATTATTTCATGTAAATTTGCTATATATATATATATATATATATATATATATATATATATATATATATATATATATATATATATATATATATATATAATGCAAGGGTAGTACATATCTCAATTAAAAATTAAATGTGAGGAGACCATTATCAAGAAAAATTTAACTCTATAAACTCGAAATAGTGAAAGTTTGTTCTAAACATTCTCTTCCCCAATTATATCTAGTTATTTCTTCTCAAAATGACACTTTCTTCTTCCAGCACTCGCCTCCCAAGATACAACCATCGTGTCCTTTAATAGGAGCACTTCAAATTGTTAGATCAACAAACCTACTAATCTTTAAACTTTAAAACTCTCTTTACATAGAAAAATCGAACTCAGAGATTTATGCAGAAATCATTTTGATGATAAAATGAAATAGTATAAAAGTGCATAAATGAGGTGAAAAAAAAAATTCTGCAAACGGGCATCCTGGCTATACATATCGACATTGAAAAGCCATGTCTTAACAATACGCAATTCTTTATAAAAGACGTAATTATTGGATTGTGTCTATTTGAAGATATGCACTTCTTGAAAAATGACAAGTTCAAAAGTTATGATCTTTTGTCCAAAAATACAAGAATTTCAATTAAAAATAATGCTGCTTGTACGTAATGAAATTTTATAATAGTTTACATACAGATGGGGTGTCAAAAGAGAGTGGATAAATTTTTTTGTTTGATTAAAGAAATTCTGACCAATCATATCTCGCCACAGTATGTGTATATAAACAATTATGTAAATCATTATGTACATTTAGCACAAGCATTCAATTAAACATATTCTAGAATACCCACTTTAATAGAATACTTCTTTAAGCTAATTCCAATTCCAGCAATTTTCAAATGCTATATGTATCACTTTTGATCTTATGTGATGTAAATGAGGCTGCAACATCTTTCTCTATTGATTGAACTGCATAGCTATTCCTTATTCATTTTGAAAAGTACAAGCAACGTAACTCTGTACGTTAAATTTCATCGTATTGAAATACTATGTACTGTATGAGCTGCAATAGAATTCAAAAATTCACGCAATTTGTTCACAACAGATTTCACGTTCTATAAAATGTACCACTAATTACGATAATTTATGAAATACAAATATAAGTTCTTTTGGACATTATGTAACATATCATACATATGCAAGAAGTTAAACAAAATAAAAAATGCATTTGCTTGTGGTTCGTAGGTCTAGACTTCTACTAAATGAACTTGAGGGCCATGCCTTTCACCCTATTGAATGAAACTTTTCATAGTTGAGGTATTAAGAAGGCAAGAGAATTATTATCCATCATCAAAGTTTTGTTGCTGGCTAAACAAATGAGACAACTTAGCGGGATTTTCATATAGTTGATTCTTGATTGGAGTCAAGATATCATTGTTCAAAGTGTTATGCTGTTCAAAACAAAAAACAATAAAAAAAATTGAAATTGAAATTTTGGGGTTAAGGTTTCGATCACAACACGATAATAACCAAAAAATTTAAAGACTCTAGGTGAGCTTTTTGAAGAGAATTATGTTATTTTTACAATGTTTTTGTACAACTTTTGAAGATTATGATGGAAATGGTGGCAGATATTATTGAATATTGGGTTACGCACAATGCTTGAAAGGGGGATCAAGAATATGGAAGGTAACAATTTGGGCGCAGATGGTGGGATGAGGGATTTTTACTTTTTTTAATTCTACTATTTTCAGTATTTTATGAATAAGAAAAAGGTTAAAAAGTAAAATTGATATTTTATAAATAAGTAAGATAGATGGTGTAGTTTTCGCTTCTAATTTCCGGTCCAAGCGAACGTTATCAAATTCAAGATGCTAGTGAGGGAGATTTTGACATTTTAAATTGGTGGAAGATCAATAAATCAAGACTTTTGTTTATTTTAGTTTATTAATTATGTTTTTTCAATTATTTCTTGTAGAGTTTTTTAATGTTACAAGTCAAACAATGGATGTTTGCCCATGTTTGAGCCACATTAAAATTTTCGTTCTCATTTTTCTGCTCATTTTCAACCACACATTTTTCAATAAAATAAAATTTTCCATCACATAAATAACTTTTCCTTCTTTTTCAACCACACATTCTTCATCAATTTACTTTTTCAAAATACATTCTTCCAAAATAATGTGGCAAACACACATTTAAATGGTTGGTAAGTACGAGCAATATTTAAAAATATTTTATTTTTGTAACTTCAAATTTATATTTCATTTTTTATGTAAACTTGAAGGCTTCAAGCAAAGGAATCAATGGGGCGAAATAATCGATATTTTAGTACTTTTATTTATTTTTTGATCATTTGTATACATTTGTGAATGAATCTTTTTATAAAACTTGTTATTTGTATAATTTTAAACTGGACTACGTTATTTTGTAAGAATTGATATTGAACATATCATTAGTTAAATTAATATAATGTTATTATAAATATTAAAAAATTTAATTATAGTACGAAACTAAAAAATCAAATCGAATCGAATCGAATCATGTCCAGCTCTAATACTTTTTCTTGTCCTTGCATGCCTTCTATAACGTGGATTTGGATGACAATCAGGATGGTTTTTCCTCCACCAATGCTTATAATGTCACATTGTTTATCTTGGCCGAAATGCCCTCATGGTATTGTGTATCCAGTGGACTGTAGCTCGTTCCCTCATTAAAGCAGATTATCACTCAGTAGTTTCTTCATTCACGATCAACTATGAAAAGAGCTTGTCGACGATGAAACTAATTGTATTTGCTCATGGTTCTATAAAATTATTTTATTAATATTTTAAGGTTCACGAGTAATATAATGATGACCAAAATAATCGTGACATTTAAAAATCAAAACCACGAGTTGCATGCTTGTCCATGTGGCTTTTTGTTCTTGACGTTTCGATGTAATAATGGAGTGATTAGAAAATATTAGAGAGAGAGAGAGAGAGAGAGAGAGAGAGAGAGAGAGAGAGAGAGAGAGAGAGGATGTATTTTCTTTTATTACAAGTTTGAGAGAGAGAGAGAGAAGATGTATTTTCTTTTATTACAAGTTTTTTCTAAACTACCACAATTGAAACTAGACCTTTTGAAAAATTGGTCCAATGGAATTTAATATATCATATTGCTATTTAATATGTCAGTTGAACTCAAAAAAAAAAAAAAAATGTAGAGTGGAATGTGTAAGCTTGGTTCTTTCATTCGGGGCCCTTAGGACACCCTGTGGGTCAATGCGTATAATAATAATAAATGAGAGAGTCAAAAGAGAGAGATATAAAATAATTAAATATGACACAAATATACTCGTCTTCTAAGCCCATGTTTGAGTCCCATTTTTTTCAAACCTTATTTTCAATCACAATGTATTCCATAAAATAATTATATAAGTATTTAAAAAAAAAATTCTTACTTTTTAATTACACATTCTCCGAAAAATTACTATTTCATAATACATTTTACACTAAAAATAGGAATCAAACGAGGACTAAATGGACAGCTCTACCACTATACATTTGTACTATCTCACAGATGAAAAGTTTTCCAAAACTCAATAGGCCAACACATCATTAATATAAAAGCCTAACATAATATTTGTTTATGGGGCAGACATAATTTTATATTTTTATTTTTGAAAAAATTAACCATACATTAGATTCAATTGCATAAATGAGGTCTTAATTATTTTTTACAATAATTAGATATTAATTATTTTTACAATTGCATATATTTTTACTTTAAATGATATCTATATAAGTTGGAAATCACAGCTACAAAAGATAGTAGCTCTTTAATCAATAGATACTGAATATATTGCAGCTACAGATATTGTAAAGGAAAGTATATGACAAAAACTTGTTGGATGAGATTGGTTTTTCTGGTAATAATGCTGTTATATATTCTGACAGCCAATATGATAAACATCTTAGTAGAAACCGTGTTTTTAATGATAGGACTAAACACATATGCTAAATTTCAGTTTATAAGAAATATTCTAGAAAATGAGATTACGAAAATTGAAAATGTTTCAACTAAATGTAATCCAATTGATATAGAAACAAAAATACTTCCATTGCATGAATTTAGGAATTGTTTAAATCTCCTAATTGTTATCACTAACTAAGTATTTTTGCAAGTACATAGAGTGAATGAAATCAAAAGAGGAGTTAACCTCTAATCTACAATGAAACACAAAGAAGTCAAGCAAGGTGGAGATTGTTAAACATTGTACTTAACACTTTGGCCCAATTATGTAACCCATTTATATGGCCCAATGATGCAACCCGATTAATGCTAAACCAGCCCAAGTTGATATAATGCAACCCGGCTGCCTTCTTTTCCATTTTATGCATTCTCGCCTTTTGTTCAAATGCGATTTTGATTATTATTTTGAAAGGCTTTGGTGATGCCATTTCGAAGTGTTGCAACCACTGGATGCTTCTGACCTTTTGTATTATTTGGCTGACTCTTCATTTTGACGATGCTTCGAGATTTGTTGCCTAGAGTTTTCTCTCATTCTTTGCTCTTTGTGTTCTCTCTGAAAACTCTTGTTTTCGTTTGTAATCTATTGGTTCTAGATATTATTGGTGAAATCTAGTGTAGGTTGTTATGTAATTTTGGCGATTATGTTCTTGGTTGAGCTGTAACCTTTGGTTACTTGGTGTATTCAGTGTTTAGAATTTTTGAGAGAAAAAAATTGGGTCGAGCTCTAAATCCGTTTGGATTTCTGTATTTTGACTCTTGTACTGATAATTTTTGTTGGTTTCTAGTGGATTAGAGCGATAGCTATTTTAGTGAATGCTCAACGTGGCGATTAGCCCTTTTTATGGTGAACATCCAAGTCTAAGAGCGAAAAATTACTGATATTCTTTAATTTTTGTTATCTGTTTGGTGTTATCCAGGGCTGTTTATTACAACATATACGTTTACTTATTTTCACATTAATGAATAATATAATAACGATCAAGCTACTTGGGGCATTTAAAAATTAAAACCACAGGTTTCTTGCCTTTCCTTGTGGCTTTTGGATCACGGTATTCGTCATGGTAATATATTAGAGTCAAAGGAAAAGAGAAAGAGAGGGAAAAATACTATCTAAAAAATAATATATGCGATAGTGAAATATGCCAATAATTCCCCTTAACTATGGTAGATTACGCGTCGGACTCGAGCATAAACCAGTCGACGGAACCCATGGCTGCCAACCCGATTGAGATGCCTACGGTTACTTCGAGTGGTTCCTGTGCAGTTTGTTTGGAGGGATTACTATCGGGTAAGCAAGTCCCGTGTGGACACGTGTTCCATTCAGTTTGTATCACAAGGTGGCTCACTTGCCATAACTCTTGCCCTTTATGCCGGTTTCAAGTCTCCGGCGCCACCAGCTAGGTGGTTGTGTAAGTTATTTATTTATTATTATTATTTCTTTTTTTGGCCTTTTTGTTGGTTGAATTGACACTTTAAGATGAAATTTCTATTCAGTTCGCCTTCGTGTTCCAAAAAAAAAAGGTTTCTTAGCTAATTTCCTTTTATCTTGTAATAAATTTATGTAATTCAGTAAGTTTTTTTGAAGATATTAGCATGGATGAAATTATCATACTTGGCAGGAATTTTCCGTGCCGCCAAGAATTGGAGCTAGGACGAAGAACAAAGTCCATTTACTGGCTTTCATTTTTTATTTTATTTTTATATTTTTAATATATATATATATATATATATATATATGAATGAAAATGGACATGAAAAGGAATACCTTAATTAATGTCCCGCCTCTTAAAAAAGGGGGTACTTACACAAATACCCTATATTTTGGGGTAGTTTTGAAAAAACATGATAAATTTGGATTAGGTGATAATTACGTAAGAAATACGATCAAACGTGGAAGATTATGGCATCAACGAAATCAGCCTCCAAACTGGAAAAAAAACAAGGGAAAATCTAAAGGAGAAAGAGGAAATCATCCACAAATTCGTTAATTATTCGAAGCTTTGGAAAAAATTGAGAAATCATCTACAAATTGATTGCTTTCTGACCGAAGAAAACAGGTTTTTTTTCATGTTTTTGACTCCTTGTTCAATTATTATATCATCCATGTTCGATTTGTCGAGTTTGTTCTCTTTTTACGTCCAAATGTTCAGCTTCTATAATCATGAGCAAGCTAGAATCAGTTGCCAATAAACTGAATTTTAAGGTTTTATTAGCGAAGGATTTTAAGATGAAAATGCATTAATTCTCCAATTTTATTTGGATTTCATGATTTGGTTTAGTTTAAACCTTATAGTGTAAATGGATTGTGTCAATACATATGAAAAAATAGCTTTGAATCCGTAAAATCATTGATGCATGTAAGGTCTTTGAGAAAATGATAATGTGAATTTTGCCAATTCTGCCACTTTTTCTTTGAAAATGTGACATTTTGTCACTTTTCCATGAAAAAGTGACATTCTGTCACTTTTCTCAAAAAAGTTACACGCTCTCCTCACTCTTGTGACCCTGTAACCCTTTGTTATTGTGTTTGGAAACATATTTGAAAATAACATTATTGAATTTCAGAGAGAATGGACTGTGTCAATACATATGAAAAAATAGCATTGAATCCGTTAAATCATTTATGCATGTAAGGTGTTTGACAAAACGATAATGTGAATTCTGCCATTTTTCTATGAAAAAGCGACATTCTGTCACTTTTCTCAAAAAGAGACACACTATGCGTGTGTTTTGGAAATTTGAATGTACGAATAAGGTGTTTGCCACCCTTTTTAGCCCTGTTTTATGTTAATACATATGAAAAAGAAAATTTTGATTCAATTACATTCATGCATGCAAGGCGTTTGCTCAATTAGAGTGTGAACTCTATCACTTTTATATTTCTGTCACTTTTTCTCAAAAAAAGTTACAATGTCTGATTAACTGATGCATATTACTCTGTCACTTTTAAAAAAAAAAAACTCACACAATTTCTTTGTAATCTTGTTGTAGGTATGAATAAAATTAATGTCTTCATTTGTTATGGAGGCAAATGGATACAAGATAATGAATATACAAGTGAGAAAATGACTGAAATTGTTGTACCAATGGATTGCAACGTACAACAACCTTTAGTGCATGATATTTTCTTTGATGAAACTAAGTGCATCAACACAAAGAATAAAAATGCAATATAGGGTGAAAGAAAACCCATCTTTAATGGAGATTTTAGATGATATTTCTCTAACATTTTATTTGGAGTTAAAGATGAAGGATAAAGATCTTGCAAGCTTTCCATTGTGTGTAAATGTGACAACAGTATCAAAAAGTCACGATATACAATGTTTGGAGGCTGTTGATTTTGAAAAAAATGAAATGATGCAACTGCAATTTTGTGAGGCTGTAACTGATAATTCTGCGACATCAATTCAGAAATTACCTAGTATGGAAGAAATTGTTGTTGATGTCTATAATAGTATATCGGGAGTTGACGAAACGACGAATGAACGAGGAAGTGATATCATTTCAGTAGTCACTATGGATGGAATTTCAAAAGATAAAGTGTTCAGGAACAAAACATTGGTTAAGAGAAGTATTTCGATATATGCGATACAATTCAAAGTAAGTAAGTCGGACAAGAAAGATTATGTGTTGAAGTGTATTGATGAGAAGTGCAAATTGACTTTTAGAGTTTCAAGACTTGGTGGAACAGATATGTTCAAGGTAAGGTATATTAAGAATGATCATATATATTCAAATAACATCATTTTAGAAGATCATCGTCAAGCAACCAGCTCAATAGTAGGAGAATTCATCATGTACAAGTATATCTCAACAAAAACAACATACACTCCTGCTGACATTATAAGTGACATGATGAACACATATGGACTGTCAATAAGTTATGAGAAAGCTTGGACATCTAAGGAGAAAGCATTGGAATCGGTGAAAGGAGATCTCACATATTCATATGAAAAGCTTTCGGAATACTTGTACATGATAGAACAAACAAATCCCGGATCAATTACAAAAATAGAGACATATGAGAACAACAAATTCAAGTACCTCTTCATGGCATTAGGAGCATCTATTCAGGGGTGGAAGTATTGTAGACCAGTTATAGTAATAGATGCTACATTCTTAAAAGGCACCTATGGCGGAACACTACGCTTTGCAAATTGCATTTTTTATGCTTCCATGTCCATCTGAGATTATACACAATGCAATGCATGGTCTATGTTCCTATCACTTGTTAAAGAACTTAAAGTCGTCTTTTGGTGGGAAGAAAAAGGGAAAGAATATTGCAGAACATTTCAACAGGACTGTAAGAGCATATTTTAAGAATGATTTTGAGTTCCATATGAAACAACTTGATGAAATCAATGCGGGGATTCGATCACATTTGGTATGTCATCATTGTTAACTTTCATAATAATTCATCACTTTTTAAACAGAGTACAGAATGTCACTTTTTTGTTAAAAGTAACATGATGTCACTTTTTGTTTAAAAAGTTTGTAAGCATTGATAAAACAAAAAGTCACATTCTGTCACTTTTTTTTTAGAAGTGAGTTTAAAAGGTTACAGATAGTCACTTTTTCGGTTAAATAAATATTAATATTTAGAATCTTTTTTGTATAGAAAGATATTGGTTATGAGAAATGGTCAAGGGCCTACATGACAAACAACAGATTTTCTACATTGACTTCAAATATAGTTGAATCAGTAAATTCAGTAACAAAAGCAACAAAAGGTTGTCCAGTAGAGTCTTTATTGGAATCGTTAAGATACTTGTTACAACAATGGTTTGTGAAACATATAAATGATGCACATGCAACCTTCACAACACTTGCCACTACACAAGAGAAAAAATTGAGAGAAAAATCTGTGGAGTCAAAGAAAATGAAGGTACCAAGCTATAAACATGTTGTTTTGTTGTTATTGTATGACGGGATTTCTATTTTAACATGTTTTCACTTTAAATATTTCTTTAATATAAAATAGTGACAAATTTATTGATAATAGTATTTTGTTGTATTATTCACACAAGCATCAATTTCAAGTTCGATATTGTACCAAGTTAATGATAGTTGTGCCACATATTTGTTGAATATGGAAGAAAGAACATGCACATGCAACCAATTCCAAATGGACAAGATTCTGTATGCGCACGCACTTGCGGTTATTGCAAAAATAAAGGGAGATTCATATTCATATTGTTCGGTATATTATACAACAAATATGTATATTCAAACCTATAGTAGAACAATTTTTCCACTTTGAGATCACAATGACTGGAATGTACCGAATGAGGTAAAAGCAAGAGTAATCTTGGCTCCTAATCCAAAAAGAAAATCTGGAAGACCTAAAGAAAAAAGGATGCCATCAAAACAAGAGAAAGTCCAAAGTGCAAAATGTGGAAGATGTGGGAATAATGATCACAATCGTAGTTCATGTTAAAATCCAACAAATGTGAAAAAGAAACAGAAGTTGGAAGACACATGAAACAAGGTTATTTGATATTTTTTGCTTTAGAATATTTTTCAATTCAAATATTCTTAGCAAACTATCAATTTTGAAGTTTATTATGTATGTCACTTTGGATGGATTTTAATGGAGATGAATTTCTTAAAAATGGTATGTTGTGTGTATGTTTATGTGGCAGTGGACATCATACTTTATTGACATTGTATCCATAGTTAGAAGCATTGTTAATTAATCAATCGATCAGATTCCAGCATCATCCACTCAGCCTTTCAGCATGAACCACAACCAAAGATATAATGTCACTTTTTTAACAAAAAAGTGACACTGTCTCACCTTTTTAACAAAAAGGTGATGAATGTCACTTTTTTAACAAAAAGATGACGAATTGTTACTTTTTTTAACAATTGTTAAAAAAGTGACGAATTGTCACTTTTTTAACAGAATTGAATAAAAACTGGTCCCCTCGGAGGTCTCTTGCCTCGTGATTTTCTGGCCACGTATTTGGTTGTTGACATGTATCATTCACTCACATTTGTTTAATTTACCTTACTAAACATATCATTGATACAAAACCGTTCCACTTAATGTGCACCTCAACTGTGTAAACAGTCGAGACATGCACCTTAATCTAGCTTCAGAATTACTAAATAGAGAAAGGAACACAACCCAAACACACACCACTTGATGTTCAAATGCTCTATTTGATTAAAAGAATGGCATATATCAACCAGTGGACCTTTTTTCCAATCAGCATTGATTGTATGTTATAGTTAACTAGTACTAATACTGATCAGCTGCTAGCATAACCAGCTTCCCTAATCCATTCATATAGTAATGAAAACATGTCCAAAACTACAAAAATTAACAAGTGAACAATTGTCACTTTTTTGTCCAATTAGTCACTAAATACATCAACTACCAACCAATTTTTGTACATCCACGAAATATTCTAACTAAATCAATCATTACATAACAAGACATATCCATTTCTTCAAAATCATCATCTTCTTCTTCTTCAAAATCAGTTTCCTTTTGACTCCCATTCATTATCTGTATCATAACCCTCATCTTGCTTCTTCTTTCCATAAGCATATAATTCAGCTGCCAAATTTCTTCTGACCTGTGGAATGTTAAATGTTTTTGGCATTTCATTTAACTTTCCATTGATGAAGTACTCAGCATACTTAATTACATATATTCCACAATCTCCACTGCATGCAAAAAAGAAAATGAATTTAGATAATTATACACTTGAATGTCAAATGAAAACAAAACAAAACAAAATATATTTTAGAAAGCAATCTAACCCATTATTCTGCTGTTGAAGTTTTGGAACCATATTTACAACCAATGGTTTCAAAGCATCTTCTTCTGAAATATATTTTCCCTCAAAGAAGCCAGTATGAAAAAGAAGATGGGGAATTATATCAGAAAATGGTTTAACAGCCTCAATTACTAAACATTTCCTCACAATCTTGTGATACAAATTATATACATTAAGGCACATATGTTGGATGTCAAAATGATAGAGAATCCAATGGGCTGAATTTGACATTCAAATTGGCATAAGCACACGGTCCACAAGTCTCCAAATTATATTACACGGTATATACAATCCAATAGTATATGAAAGAAGAGAAGTCTGTTTTTTTAGAGCTGACTTATCTTGGCAAAATTCAGCATGAAGCCCTCTAATTTGGCTATCAAAAGGAAAGTCGATTGTTGTAGCCTTTATGCTTATACCCTCTCCATGTCTTAACATCTTCCTTAAGTAATAGAAACACACATCGATATGCTAAAAAAAAAGGGGAAAAATTACAAAATGAACAATTGTGCTAAAAATTATATAAAACAATGTTAAAACACCAAAAAACAAAAAAAATTACCGTGTCTTCAAGGCATTCGTTCTGAATAAACAATTCATACCACCACTGTTTTGTAGATACAGCAATATCACCAAAGTAGAAGTAAGGATTAATAATAGAATTTTCATCATTGAAATGTTTATGCATACATCACATATATAAATGCAAAGTCACATGAAATGTCACTTTACTAGAAAAAAGTCATAAAACAAATATTTAACAACTTATTTTTTTTTATCAATCCTTTCATGAACTAAAGCTCAAAAGTATCAACATCATTTACCATCGGAGGGCGCAAACCAACTCGAAATGTAAAAGTGCCTTTTACAATACGGTTCTTAGTCTCCGAAGTAGAATCATATTCATTGACCCAGGGAGACTGAAGAAGTGCTGCAGGTTTCTTTTCTCTTTTCAATGGCATGTCTGGGGTCACGTCATCATCAATTTCAATAGTTTCTAAATTTTCATCTTTCATTCCAGTTTCAGCTTCAATTGCAACCGTGACTTCCACAACCTTTTCCCAGACTTCATCTTTTAATTCAAATTCGTTGTCTAACGCTTCAAATCTGCCTTCATCAGTTGGTGATGCAACATGCTGGAACATGAACAATAACAAACATACAGATGTCAAATTATATTAATATAAAAACAGACATAAGTTATGAAGAAAAAACATAATAAAATGAAAACACAAGTACTCGATTTTTTGCTAAACTACGAGCAACAATATTAACAACTCTTAACCAATCATCTTCATGAAATTCTATTTCATCATTCAAATTCATTTTAAGTGCCTTATCAATTTCTTCAATTCTCTTGTCAGTATTTTCGGTTTCCTTGTCCCCTTTTCCAACTGCCTTGTCACTTTTTTCAACTGTCTTGTCACTTTTTTCAACCACTTTGTCGCTTTTTTCAACTGCCCTGTCACCTTTTCTGATAGCCACCTCAACATCTTTTTCCTCACCACTCATTTCAAACTCTATGCCTAAAGAAAAACTAGGGAAATCATTAAACACCTTGTCTGTTTCATCAGGTAAGCTCTCCACACCATCCTACAAAAAAGTCACAAAGATACACAAAAAAATCACAGAGATACTCAAAAGTGACAATAAGTTAAAAAAGTGAGAAAAGGTCACCAATATAACTTTTACACTAAAAAAACTCTTAAATACCTTCATTGGTTCTTCATTAACAGCTAACATCTTGTCTACTTTGCGTTCCAAATTTTGTAGACGCTCCATTAGTTCTTCATTAGTTTTCATTCTTTCTTCAACATCTTTTAGTCGGTCCTCCATTGGGTTTGACTGAATTTTAATTTCAAGATCTGCAATACGTTTTAAAATTTGATCAATTGATTGAACTACTTTCAGTTCAACTTCTGACTAGGGGTGTCCAAAAGTCCCGAACCGAACCGGACCGAACCGAACCCGAACCGAACTGAACCGAACCGAGCGGTTCTTCATAAATTAAATACCCGAACGGATACCCGAATCGAGAACCGATGGGTTTGGGTCGGGTCTCGGGTCTAGACCAAGAACCGAAGAACCGAACAAGAACCGAAACTAAATAATTTTTTTATTTTTTATATTGAATTAATTAAATTATTTTATTTTTTTCCTATACAAATTAGCAAATTAATTGAATAAATTAGATTATTTCATAATTTTAATTTTTAAGCCCAAATCATTTTAAAATCCATTAGCCCATTTTAATTTGAAGCAAATAAATATACTTTATGTAGTTTTACTGTAATATTAATATCTATTTTTTGGTATTTGTATGCATTGAATTAATCTTATTGGACGGCTAGTTTTGTATATTTTTTTTAATTGGGCTACGTTAATTTGTAAAAGTTACGAATGAAATGTTATTAATTGTATTTATGTAGTGTTGCTGAAAATATTAAAAAATTTAATTATGGTACGGAACCGAACGGAACCGAACCGACCCGAACCGAACCGAACCCGAACGGTTCCATAATTATATTTGGACCCGACGGGTCCATTTATTAAATACCCGAAAGTTTTGGGTCGGTTCGGGTATCTTCAGAACCGAACCGAACCGACCCATGGACAGCCCTACTTCTGACAGCCGTCTCAAAAGTTCTACATTCGATTGCTGGACTTCCTGAAAAGAACATAGAATAATAAGAAGTAAGAAATTGAAATGATAGAAATAGTAAAAAGAAAAAATGCCCACAAACCTCATCAATCTTCCCTTTGTTTTTATTTTCCAAAGACCTTCCGGCTCTGTCAACAGATTTTGCTTTTCCTTCAACCAATAATTTTTTCTTTTGAACAATGGGATGCTCAAAATCATCATCCTCCTCCTCAACCCCCAAACCTTCAAAAAATAAACCAGTTGAATACTCTTCTTCCTTCTCTGCCTCAAGGGGCACAATTCATTTTACTTCCAACTGAAAAAAAACATAATTATATTAATAACAGGAAAAACTAAATGCATAAAATAAATAATAAAATGGTACAAAACTTACATTAATCAAATCAAAAATGCTCTTTCTTAACCCCACGAATGTCACATGTTGATTACAACTCCAACTCAACATCCGAGGACGTTGAGGAATATGCCTAATGCAATAATTCTTCTGAGCAATAGTTGGGACAGTGTCATAAATCCATATTTGAAAAGCAACTAGGAACCCATTCAACCTATACTCCAAAAACTTCTTTTCCATAAAAATATTTTTCATTCTCTGGTTAAATACACACTTTATGGATAATAGAGTCATACTGAAAACTTCTATACCCCATGGAAAAGAATTCAACTCCTCAGACTCCACAAGATAAAAAAAAAAAAAAATGAATCATCAACCACCCTATGATACGATGTACCAAAAAGGAATGACGTAATCAGATAAACTATGCCTATATCAGCAACATCTTTATCTACAGTGTCATCACGCAAATTTAAAAACACTTCTTGAACCTCTTTGGTTGAGATGCTTTGGTAATCTTTGAAATAATGATCTTTCAAACGACTATTCTTTCTATATCGAGTAAAGTCACCATTTCCGGTACATTTTAGCCCCGATATCAAACAAAATGCCTCAACAGAAAATCTCACAAACTTGTCACATATATTGAACCACATTTCATTTGAATTAGGTTGTTTAACCTGTCTAAGCAACGACTGGTGTATCAACTGCGGTTGCAATACTATCTTCTTCAAATCAATGAAGGAACCAAAGCACGTCTTCTTAAATAAAGTCATTTGATGTGAACTGAATTTTTCATTTAATTCAGTTATCACCTCATGTGGAGATAATAACGTCACTTTTCCTTTAAACCAACATGTTTGAGGAATTAACAAATCTCAATCCTACAAAAATGAAAAAGTTACAGTTAAAATAAAATTCAACAAAATATACATGCATTAGGAAAATAAGTAAGTTTGTAATATACAAATAAGTGCCTACACACAAAAAGGTGACAATAAATAAAAAAGTGACATAAAATTAAAAAAGTCACAAAAATACAAAAAAGTAACAAAACCAAATGCCTATGCATGAGTGTCAACTCATGTTTGGTGTCTGGCTCATCATCATAGTCAGGCGATGAGCTACAACAATAGTAGTTCTACTGACCATACTCTATCTAGCGCTTCTTGAACTATACACTTTGACGCAGCATTGAGTGCACTTCTTGCTTCGTCAAATAAAAAGATTTTATATCTTATACATTATTGCTAGACCTAAAGATCATTTTGCTTGATGAAATAACAATAACACCGGATGTGTACAGTGCACGAAATGCAAGATAGAGTTATGATGATAGAATATCTATTGTGTAGCTCATCGCCTGACTACGATAATGAATGGTTGGAGGACAAAATAATGTAAATAAAGAAGTGTCAATCGTAAAATACAGAGTCGATTGATGGCATACTGCAAAGAAATGAATTTGGAGTACAATCTTGTACGATGGAAAAAAGCTAAAAGAACCCAGAGGAGGTAAATCCTTTTCATGACAATCTTCTAGTTGTTTCCAACTCCACTATAGGTTTCTTTAATCCTGTTTAACTGATCTGATCACAAAAAATACTATTTTTCTTCTAATACCAAACAAACATCTGGAAGAACTAAAAAATTCAGTTAGACAAACTGTTTTACATGATATTTTTCGTTTGTCCTTGTTATTTTATTTTCCTTTTGACCCAATTTCCTTGAGCTGAATGCACTGTTTTCATTATGTAATCAAGCTGAGTCGATTTTTTCTGAATCTAGCTTTTAAACAGGCAGATTGTTTACATTTCGTCATTCCAGCACAAACGGATCCAGCTATTCATAGTACCATCATAACTTATTTCACTTGAGCTTCTACAACCAGCAAACGCTAAATGTGATTGACAGAAATCACTACACAACATTATTGAATGGAAGATATATGCTATTGGTGGAAGTAGTAATCCAACCACTTTTTAATATTTCTACGAATGCAATATATTTGTTTAACACATTTTAATATTATCATACTAAAACATAAAATTAAAAAAAATGTTGATACCTTCGGTTTATAGACGGATGAAGAAAGTTTGTTCCTCTTCTTGGAGGAAGGTTTTTCATCGAGATTTCTTTGCCTCTTCGAGCCACTTTTTTCATTCATTACAGAAATAATAGGAATCCAAATCAGATTTTCGGATTTCGGATCTAGGGTTTCGGCTATTTGGGATTTAGGGTAGAAATGATAATGAGATAGTGAAACCCAACAGATGCGAAGAAGAAATCGATGTAAAATGATCGAAAATGGAAATTTATAGTCGGATTTTGCTTGTAAGGAATCAATGGCAAATATGTCGGATTTTTTTTCCTCTGGACGATTTCTACGAATGAGGATGTGAACCTGAACGGATACGAAGAAGAAATCGATGGAAATAAGTCGGAAGTGGAGATTTACAGAGGGGATTTGCTCGGAATTTGCTCGGATTTGCTCAAATTTGGGAAACTACTTTTTACGGTTCTGGGATTTTGCTCGTAAAGAAGGAGGGTAGAATAGAGTCATGTGGTTTGGGCTTGTAAGGTTGGGGTTTTTGGACGTAATTAATACTTCATTAAAATGTTTAATTATGTTTAAGGGTATAAATCAAAACACTGTTAAAAAAAGGGTATAGGGCCTAATTTCCTCCTTAAAAAATCTCCGACAGGATGGGGATGGAGTTGGCCCATCTCAATACTATCCCAACCGGACCCCACCATGTTTCCGTTGCTATGTACGATACTATGATTGGATGAGATATGAATGGAATGTAAACAAGAAGATTGAAAAGATTAGAAATGAAGAGTGTTTTCAAGTAAGAAATATCTTAATAACTTGAAAACAAAGATGTCATTTTCTTCGACGTTTATCTACTTGGTAAGTAGTTTCCTAGCAAATGTAATCAAAATAATATATCTCAAAATAATAATCCTTTCGTCAATATGATCCGATCAATTATGAGATATGGATATGTGTCAATCTCAATTATCGATCATATCTTTTATCCCACTGTTAAGTCAATGTACGTCGAAAACTCTTTTCCGACTTATGAGTTCACCTTGGCCAAGGATTTTATTATCAACTTAACTGGATAAAATGTAGATCATAATTTCTTACTATCTAAGAGTGACGAATCCTCTATTGATCATTCACAACCTTCATATGATTCTTGACATACCCGAACGATACTGTATTAGCGACCCTAGACAGAGCAACATCCAATATCACCAAAGTATGACTGCCCTCATATAAGGTACTATGATGACCTCAAGTCAAAGGACCAATTCCACTACCGAACGTTAGAGATTAACCACTAACACTTAGATAGTTATCCATGTGGAATCTCTGAGCGGGTCTCCAATGTTTTGTTCTATAACAAAACATCCACGTGTTCATTCAAGTGTCACCACACTTTAGCTTGTGAGATCAGCTACTTACTTCACAAGTAAGAATGCCACACGCGATAGTCTATCCGTAATAACGATATCCGTATCTCGTTATTACCTCGACCATGGACGATTTAAGACTCAGTCATATGTAATTTGTATCTCACAATTACAACTCCTTGTGATTAACAAATCACCAAGACTTGAATCTACGGATTCTATTATTTAATTTATTAGAATATTAATTCAATTAAATAATAGATATTGCCATACATATGCATTGATTATATATATTCAAAGTGTTTATGTCCAAAGTTGATTGGACCTAGGGCATAACACTACAAACTCCCACTTGCACTAGACCCAATCACTTATTACAAACTCCCACTTGCACTAGACCCATGACGATCATGTTTATACTGCGACAACCCTTTGTCAGTGGATCTGCAATTTAACAACTTGTGGGAATTAGTTATTTATTTACGTCATTTCATTGTATTATCTTTCCAATAAGATAATACTGCCTTAACTTATGTTTAGATCATTGATGAGACCTTAGTTCCTTCGCTTGCACGATGGCTCCATTGTATCACAATGCATAAGCGTGTGATCAACAATGTTAGGAACTATTCTAAGTTCAGTAATGAACTCCCTGATCCAGACCATAACTTTTGTTGCTTTGTAAAGCAATGATGTATAAGGCTTCCATTATTGAATCAACGGTTATTTGGAACATTTCCAACACACCGCTTAAGAGTAAACCAATATCCTATTTGAGATATGCTATTATTACAGTCTGACTAGAAGTTAGCATCATTCTATCCATGAACTCTCAGTTCATTTTCTCCATATAAAATCTTCTCGAGATTTTATCTGTATAGATTGGGATGAGTTAAGCAATCTTCTAGATCTATCTCTATAGATCAACTTGCTTCTCCCACATCCATCACAGAGAAATTATTTGACAACCATAATTTCAGCAATTGAAATATAGAGACGTCGTTTCCTATAATATGTCTCATACATATAATATCAGGAATGCGACAATGCTCCCACTATCTTCTTGTAAACGCACATTTCGTCTTTATTTTTGATAAAATCAAACATTTTGACTTTTTGTATCAAATCAAAAATTCCAGCTCCAAGAGGCTTGTTTCAATCCATATTGACATTTTCTTGTACACTCATTTACAACCTATGGGTTCTAATCCATTAGGCAAGTCGACCAAGGTCAAACCTCGGTTACATACAACAAGTCCATCTCTTTAAGTCAACACTTGACTTTATTTCTATGTAATTAGTAGGTTCATTATCCTTAATTAGTAATCATGGATTCGTACCTTCTAGGAGGTCAAATGATCCTACAAGATTTATACTGAGCTAACGTGTCCTCAGAAGTCTCCACTTCCTGATCAAGAGTATGTCCCTCAGCTGGTGTGGGATAAGACTCAGGTTTATCTATTCGGTTAATTATATTCGTGGACTCTTGAACTCTTTCAAGATTTATTCTACTCCCACTGTCTCTCTTAGAGTAAACACTTTCTCTAAGAGTATGACATGTCTTGAGATGAACATCTTCTTTTCAACGAGATTATAGAATTGATATCCAATTATCTCTTGGATATTCACAAATATATAATTATCGGATTTAGTCTCAAACTTATCCGATTCAGTGCGCTTCACATAAGTATCACAACCCAAACGTTCATATGAGATATGTTGGGCCATTCCATAACTCGTATGGAGTTTTTGTCAACCGATTTAGATGGGGCACGATTTAGTGTGCAGCACGTGGCAATCAGTGCATGATCTCAAAACGATTTTTGAAAGCTTGCATGGCTTGTTCTCAATTGCACTATATCTAATAGTGTACTATTCCTCATTTCAGATGCATCATTATGTTGCAATGTATGTGGAGGAATCCACTGCATGAGAATCTAATTCTCTTTTAGATAATCTAAAATTCTCCATTTTAGATATTCTTTACCTCGAACAAGTCTTAGTGTAAGAATATATTTACCTATTTGTTTATCAACTTTTAGTTTGAATCCTTTGAACATTTCAAGAGATTCATGCTTGAATTTCATCAAATATATATGATCATTTCTGAAATGATCATTAGTAAATGTGATGAGATAAGATAAACTTCACCTGACATTAACTGATATGGATCTACATACATCACTATGTATTAGACCTAATAATTGTGCAGATCATTTTCCTTTTCAAGTAAAAGGAGATTTGGTCACTGTGTCTTATAGACATGATTCGCATTTGTCAAATGATTCAAAATTATTTGACCCAAATATACATCTCCATGTAAGTTTGGAATTGCATTAATGTGACCAAATCCACAATGTCAGATATATGTGTTCTTTAGATTATCATTTTTATACCTTTCAATTTCTATGCTCATTATAGAATACTCAATGTTTAGAATATAAATGTCATTTTGTAATTTACCATAACCATTAAGATCTTATCAAGATAAAAAGGAACAAAAATTGTCCTTAACATTAAAATAATTCATGTCAAAACATGAAATTTATTTAATGCTCTTGGTAATTGTGAGAACAAAATTAACATTTCTCTAATTCTAATATCGAGCCTAGAGGCAATGGCAAGAAATATGCTTCTACAGGCAATGCAGCAACTTTTGCTCATTTTCAACGTGTATGTCAACTTCTCCCTTCTGTAGCGATCTACTTTTATTTAGTTTCTGCATATTTTTACAAATATGAGATCTATATCTAGTATCTAATACCCATGAAACTAATGAAGTAGATTTAAGCCTTGCAATTTCATTTCTAATGACCCACCATTCCAAAATGATAAATCAGATTTGGTATTATCCTTATTCGCTTTAACTGTCTTAGTCATCTTGGTTGCTTTCCTAATGCATCCTTTAGACTTCCTTAGAGGAATCTATGACTAAGATTTGTCCACTACAAACACAGATGTTGGACTTAACAGTTTTAAGCATGTTCAGCAACTCAATGAGCGTGCTTCGAGTTTATTCATATTAAATTCATAATTAGTTATGAATAACTCTTTGACAGAGATTGCAGAACCAAGTCTATACTAAGTTCATTGTTCATGACTGAACGCAATCAAGACAATTCTCAAAGTAGTCTGCATCTTCAGCACACGAGCACCGACTGAAGATTCTTCTGCCATTATGCATCGGTATAGTTGCTAGGAAATATCATATATTTCCTCGTATGATTGTTCATCATTCAACACATTGAGATGAAAGATCATGTGTTAGCATCTATACTCTTATGTTGCTTTGTAACTCAGGTGACATACTCACAAACATCACATATGTTGTAGTACTATCGTCATCACTGTATTTATTATAGCAGCCACCTCTTCTTTTATCGAGTCATCAACATGTGTCTTTAGAAAGGGCTACTCAAGGACACAACCAATTCTTCATGCCTGAGAACAATTCTCAGATTGCGGCGTCAATCAAGAAAATTTGCTTTGGTTGTTGGCATACAATATGCCTCTCAAATTTATGTGGTTACTCATGATTCAATAAATGTAAACGACGAAAAGTAAAGAAATAATATATATAATGCATGAATTAATTTAACATGGCCTTTTATTAAATTAATTTCGCTCCCACTGTTTTAACTCAAATTTATGACCCTCTCACATAAATTTATGGAATCCGTACTTGATTCCCAGTGGGTTGGGATCCCATTTGTTATATTAAAACCTTGAGTGTACTCAATAAGCCCTAATAAAACATTTGGGTAGATACTATTATCAATTGTATCTCCATACAATTCCCAGATCATTAAGCTGACAAATCTTTGTCTTCACACATCGTATGTGTTAGCTTAACATGCCTCTAAGATTCATCTACTTGAGTGTACTCAACAAGAGATAAATATTAGTTAAGTCAAACCCATCATTCAGAAATATCTAATATTTCATAGTGTCAAACATATCCCTAATAGACCAGCATTGAGTGTACTCAACAAGCTAAAATCGATTTAGGACTCTCGTTTTTCACTATAATGGTGGAAGGCGAATATAAATATGACTTAATATTTTAACATGCCTCTAAAATTTATCTTCTTGAGTGTACTCAACAAAAGATAAATATTAGTTAAGTCAAACCCATCATTCAGAAATATCTAATATTTCATAATGTCAAACATATCCTCAATAGACCAGCCCTGAGTGTACTCAACAAGCTAAGATCGATTTAGGACTCTCGTTTTTCACTATAATGATGGAAGGCAAATAACAAATTGACTTAATACTTTTAACGAGGGGTTTTCATGCAAAAGGTCTCATCGTAATAATTATATATATTTTATTATACATCTGATATGCAAATAAACATACATATAATAGTGTGGACGATTATGGACTTATACTATCTAGTCTTCCCGAGCCATAAGGAAGACTAGTCGGTCAGTTCCTAGGGGGTATAGCATTGATTCATACAATGCTCCATCTCTATGGTCTCCTCCTTTTCTTGTATCTCCAATTAGTCTAGCTGCAACTTGTATCCTATACTAGTTGGCACGCGGCCTAAATAATATTGGACACGCAGGTCCATAATAATAACAACGGACTCGCAGGCCCATAAAACAACAAGAATAAAACTAACCATTCAACACATCCACATGGTCGAGTCCATAATCATCCACTAATAAAACATTCATCATATAAATGCATTCCTATAATATCTAATATTATATGTAAACATGTTTCAAGTTTCTAGCAATTAAAGTTGTCTAAACTAATTTAGACAAATGGATCGGAACGATTAAATAATTAATTAATCAAATTAATTAATTAATTTAATTAGCGGACTTATTTAATTAAAATCAAATTTCAATTAAATATCAAATTAGAGTCCAACTCTAATTCTACAAATATAAGGCGGGACTATTTAATTAAAATCAAATTTTAATTAAATACCAAATTAGAGTCCAACTCTAATTCCAATAAAATTTTAGGGTAAGACAATTTAATTAAAATCAAATTTTAATTAAATGTCAAATTAAAGTTCAACTCTAATTATAATCAAATTAATATGGTTGAATTTAATTAAAATCAAATTTTAATTAAATACAAAATAAGAGTCAAACTCTAATTCCAAGATATTAGGGCGAACTTATTTAATTAAAATCAAATCTTAATTAAATACCAAATTAGAGTCTAACTCTAATTTCAAAAACAATTTAGGGCGAGACAATTTAATTAAAATCAAATTTCAATTAAATGTCAAATTAGAGTCCAACTCTAATTTCAAGAATATATTTGGGTGGATAATTTAATTAAAATCAAATTTTAATTAAATATTATATTAGAGTCCAACTCTAATTTAATTGAATTAAAATTTTAATTTAGGATAAAACTCCTAAATAAAATAAAATTCAATTCAGGGTCAAAGTTTAATATTTAAGTTAAAATCCAATTTTAACGAAAATATAAAAGATCGTTAATTTTTAAATAAAATTTTAAACGGGTCAATTTTGAAATTTTAGATCAAACCCATTTGAAATACAAGTTTAAAATCATTTTAATATTTAAATTCAAAAACCATTTCAAATTTAAATTCAAAACTCATTTTTGAAAATTGCAAAGTTGACCCCGGTTTAAAATTACAAACAGAGCCTCCAAATTTCATAAATAGCAGAATAGACCCCTTTTCAAATAATTGCAAACTTGACCCATTTTTCCATTATTGCAGGCGGGGGCCTGCAATTTCGAAAATTGCACAAGAGGCCCCCGCCTCCACCCTCTCACCTTTCTGCAGAGAAATTTCTTCCAGCGCCACCGGCTATCACCGGCAGCCGGCGACGCTGTAGTAATAAGCTGTGCGCCAGGCACAGCATATTGAAGCCCCGAGCAGCCCGGCGGCGCAGATTACAGCTCGCCGCGATCGCCGTATTGTGCAGCCCGACGCCAGCACACATACAATGACGCCGCCGCTATGTCGGGCCTTCACCTTGGCAGCGGCGTTGGATGCCGCTGCCCTCGCCGCCGGGCATGAGCACCGGCTGTCGCCGGCTTAGATCCGCCCATTTTCCCAATTTTTTTTTTTTTTTTTCCAAATCCTGTTATTTGATCAAAATTAATTTTCTTTTCCAAATCAAATTTAGAACTAAAATCAATTTTCTTTAAAAGCTAGAAACAAGAAAAATAACAACAATCAACTTTTGATTGTTATATGATGCGAAACAATTTCTAACAAACACAAAGTAGGCTCTGATACCACTGTTGGGAATTTACTTAATCATGCACAGTGGAAATAAAACAATTTTCAATTTCCAAATGAGAATCTGCAATGTGTTTAGATAGAAACCGTGATTAGAATTATACCTTTGATGAATTCTGCAAAACCCTTTGCTGATTCACGAACTCCAATGATCACGATCTGCAATCCAAGATGTCCAGCCTCCAATGGTGATCCACACAGAGAACAAGAATGGTGGCTAGGGTTTCTTTTCTTGTGCTAGCAAGAATAATAAAAAATCCATACTGTTTTCAAACCCTAGTAGTTTATTAATATAAGTCCAAATGGGCCCGGCCCATCTATTAAACTTAACCCGATCCAATATTTAATTAATCAAATTAATTAAATTTGGTCCATGAATTAATTAATCCAATTAATTAATTCGGGCCTATTAATAAACAGCTCAATTAATTAATTATCCAACACTTATCAATTAATTAATTGGTAAATCTCATTCTTCTGATTCTCTTTTGTGTGTGACCCATTAGGTTCCCGATCACGATGCCGAACGACGTGAATTATTATTTTGATCTAATCAAAATCGATAAATTAAAACGCCCCTTTTAATTTATCACTAATTCACTTTCGTTGTCCCAAATTGACATCTAGCAATGTATTAGGGCAATACATGTGACGGGAAATATCACGTAGCATGACAAAACCAAACTTGTTCATTTACCGTGAAACTATAATCCTTTCGTCAATATGATCCGATCAATTATGAGATATGGATATGTGTCAATCTCAATTATCGATCATATATTTTATCCCACTGTTAAGTCAATGTACGTCGAAAACTCTTTTCTGACTTATGAGTTCACCTTGGCCAAGGATTTTATTATCAACTTAACTGGATAAAATGTAGATCATAATTTCTTACTATCTAAGAGTGACGAATCCTCTATTGATCATTCACAACCTTCATATGATTCTTGACATACCCGAACGATGCTGTATTAGCGAACCCTAGACAGAGCAACATCCAACATCACCAAAGTATGACTGCCCTGATATAAGGTACTATGATGACCTCAAGTCAAAGGACCAATTCCACTATCGAACGTTAGAGATTAACCACTAACACTTAGATAGTTATCCATGTGGAATCTCTGAGCGGGTCTCCAATGTTTTGTTCTATAACAAAACATCCATGTGTTCATTCAAGTGTCACCACACTTTAGCTTGTGAGATCAGCTACTTACTTCACAAGTAAGAATACCACACGCGATAGTCTATCCGTAATAACGATATCCGTATCTCGTTATTACCTCGACCATGGACGATTTAAGATTCAGTCATATGTAATTTGTATCTCACAATTACAACTCCTTGTGATTAACAAATCACCAAGACTTGAATCTACGGATTCTATTATTTAATTTATTAGAATATTAATTCAATTAAATAATAGATATTGCCATACATATGCATTGATTATATATATTCAAAGTGTTTATGTCCAAAGTTGATTGGACCTAGGGCATAACACTTACATCTCCATCGATAGAAATGAGATTATAGCAGATACAACACATTAAAAATTAGCCAAATTTTCCCGATGTAGAGGCCAAGGGCGGATCAGTCTTTGCTATAGCATGTCCCTCCAGCCCAATCCTAAGTAAAAAAAAAATTAGTAATAAAAAAAATTTTGTGTAATTTTTTTTTTTTTTAGTCTGTCTAATTTTTTTCAAGATCCACCCCTGATAGAAGCAATCAAAAAATCTGCATATTATTCATGAAGTCTCTTTCTGTCACTTTTATATATCATCAACCTTTTTCCCATTTTCTTTTTTTTCCCCTAAGATGTCACTTTTATATAGAAAATATATACCATCAAGTCTCTTTCTATCTAAGTCGGCTGCAATCAGTGACCTGTGTATTATGGAGTATGGACCAGTTTCATTAAAAGCAGCTAACATTTTGGTTTTCATTTTTCAATATCAACTGTAACCAGGTTGCTTGACAATAGAGATCGAAGTGGGCATAGACGTAGAGATACGTTTTACATGCCAAATAGTCAAATAATTTAGGATTAAAAAAAATTAGTAAATTTAGATAAAAGTTATGAAATGAAATTAATATTTAAAATTAATTTTTGATTTTGTTCTTAACTTTTTAACTTCTTAAAATATTTCAAACCAGTACTTAAAGGCCTGTTAGGAGTAGCTTATGCTTATGCTTATGCTTCTACTTTTAAGTAGTTGAAGAAGAGAGGCATAAGATAGTGCTTTTGAATTATTGTTTGAAAATTAATTTTTAAAAGTTGTTTTTTCTATGCAAAGGTGAGAGATCTTTTAGAGGAAGCTATGTTAAGTCAACTTTCATTAAAAATTCTTCTAACTATAGGATATACTTCAAAATCAGGCCAAGTGCGGTCCTGATGCTTAAAAAAATTGATTAATACAATTGACATCTTTAACTTTTCCTCGATTCGCATTCAATACGGTAAAGTGGAGCATTATTTCCTCATGAGTAATGCTATGTAATCTCACTGGGGTTGTAATCCTAGTTTAGGTGATTTTAAATGATATATTAAATTAAAGGTGAAATTAAATGACTTATTTAATTTCACATATCATTTAATGCTACATTAACGCCACGTAGACTGGGGTTGTAACCCCAATAGAGTTAAATAGCATTACTCTTTCCTCGTTGTTATCACTTGCACCTGCGTAATTGCTTCCGTAATTATCATTAGCCCGATTAATATGATTTATAAATTATATTAATAAAAAAATCAAATTCATCCAGGGGCGGCCGCTTAGTTTTTTTTTTTTTTTGTCTTTTCACATTGTTTTAATAAAAAATTTGTATGACTCAATGTAACATCTAAGTCTCAAAATGTTAAACATTTTTTATATTTAATTACACGTTCGAGATAAACGAAATATACGTAAAAAGAATTTTAATAATATTGACATTTTAAAACGTAATTGATGTTGGATTGTTAAATCAATTTTAACTATTATATTTGGCTTGTTATTTTTTTTCATCGTTTAAGGTTTTCAATCGGGAAGATGAATTACAAATTTTACAATGAATAGTTCTAAAAAATTCTTGTTAGTGGATAACGTGAACGACAAGTAACATGTCGTGTCACATTTTAATTTAAATATATTACTTTTTTGAATTTTTGTCACTCCCAACTTATAGGTTGTTGTGTTCCTAAAATAAAGTTATATTATGGCCCTATTTGGTATATATTATTTTTTTTATTCTCATTCTTCTACTCATTTTCAACAACACATTTTTTAATAAAATAATATTTTCCATCACATCAATAACTTTTCCTTCATTTCTAACCACACATTTTCCACCAATCTACTATTCAATAATACATTCTTTCAAAAGAATGTGTCCCAAACACACTTATATATGTTTAGTTAATGTAAGAGAAACATAATCACAGATAGATAACATGTAGAAGAGAATCAACCATCTACTCGATTTATTCTAAGGTTTTGACTAGTATTTGTCACTTTTTTTATTTATTTCACTTCTAATATATATGATGTTATGTTCCTCAAATGAAGTTATGTTCCATATTTAGTTGATAAAAGTGTAATATAATGATAAAGATACTACATGTTGAAGAAAATCGATCACCTATGGACATATTTTAAAGTTTCGATTGGTGTTTGGCACTTTTTTGAATATTCGTAACTTTCTTTTTTGAATTTCTATCACTTTTTATAAAAATAAAGACCATTTAATATTTCTGAAGCATGAAGCATGTATTTATTGTTTGTTTATTTGAATTTCATATAACTGTCCATCCATATTTGAATTTCATTTTTAAAAAAAAATTGGGATCCAATCAGGGGCATAATAGTCTTTATGATTACTTATTATCACATTATCAAATAATATAATAAAGACATTTAAAAATTAAAACCACAAGTTTCTTGCCTTTCCTTCGGCTACTGGATCTTGATATTCGTCATGGCATTTTCCCCCACCCTATAAATATGGATCCTTTAAGCATTCTTCCCCAACCCGAACCTAAACTTCTCATAGTTCCTATATAACGAGCGAATTATGTCGCAGATTCATTCTACAAATGAAGCCTTTGACCTCGATCTCGCCTTAACGATGGTAGATGACGCGTCGGACTCGGGCATAAACCAGTCGACGGAATCCATGGCTGCCAATTCGATTGAGATGCCTACGGTTACTGCGAGGGGTTCCTGTGCAATTTGTATGGAGGGATTCCGATCGGGCAAGCAAGTCCAGTGTGGACACGTGTTCCATGCAGATTGTATCACAAGGTGGTTCTCTCTCCATAACTCTTGCCCTTTATGCCGGTTCCAAGTCTCCACCAGCTAGGAGGTTGTGTAAATTATTATTATTATTATTATTATATTTTATATTTTTTGACGTTTTTGAGGGGTGAATTGACACTGTAAGACAAAATTCTATTGTTCTATTCAGTTGGCGTTTGAGTTTGTGCTCTGAATAAAATAAAATAAAAATTTATATAACCAAACTTTCGGATAAACGCCGAGCCCTTCGAGCTGGGCTCAAGATGCGTGGGCCAGTGCATAGGTTTATGATTGGAAAAATTACACTAAACCAGGTGTTTAGTTTGATATTTTAAAAAATCAGGTTTATACTTTATTTAACTAAAAATCATGTTTTAATTTCACAATTAATATTAATAATAATATTTTAAATTAAATTAAATATATACCCACCCTACCCCCAAATTTCAATTCCCAAACCTTACTCCTCCCCTCTCCTCCCCCATCCTCCCCCATCCTCCCCCATTTCTTCCGTCTCCTCCTCCCCCATTTCTTCTCTCCCCCTCCTCCTCCCAAACCATACGCTGCTGCGACCCATAGCAGCGTCGCAGCGACACTTGTGGTCGTTTGCCTCTTGGAGATCCATTTCAGATCCCGATTGGTGGTATTTCTCCGGCGATTTTGTGGTGGCTGAGGTGGAGCGTGATGATGGTGTTTGTACTTTGTGTGTTTCGTATGTAAGTATTCAGTAGCTAATGGAAGTTGGATTTATTGTTATGTAGCTTGCAACAGGGGATGTGTGGTTGTGGAGGTGGTGGATCTGTGGTGGTATGTTTTGGGCTGTGGTGATGATCGTGTGGTGGTGGTTCTTTTTTTTTATTATTGTGGCAGGTTCAACGGAGGTGGTTTTTTTCTATGACCTACCTATTGAATTATGGTGGTTTTTTTGGTGTTTATGACCTTGCTATTAAACTGTGGTTTTTTTTTTTTTTTTTGTGGTTGTGACCTCGCTATTGAATTGTGGTGACCTAAGTAGTGTCTGTGATCTAGCTATTAAACTGTGGTGGTTTTTTTGGGTGTTTACGACCTCGCTATTGAATTGTGGTGTTTTTTCTGGTGTTTGTGACCTAGCCAGTATCTGTGACCTCGCTATTGAATTGTGATGGTTTTTTTTTCAGTATGTGACCTCCCTATTGAGTTATCACTTTCATCTTGATAATTTGTAACTAAAAAAAGGAATCTGTGACCCATAAATTTGAAAATACGTTATATATGACATATAATTTTTTTGATTTATGACCTTGGAATTGGAGCAGGTACCAGGATTAACAGTCACCGGAAAATGTTCGCGCGGAATTAAGCGCGGTCGGAGAATAGTTGTCATAGTAGTCGTCGGAGCAGTTGTCGGAGTGGAGGTTTGGTGGAGTATTTTATATTATAGTTAAATATTTAATTTAATAGATTCATTTTAAAATATAATTAATTAATTCATGGAAAAAACCTGAATTTTGTAAATTTAAATCTTGGGATCTGATTTTTGAATTCGTGAAAGATAATCCCTGACCTATGAATTTTTCCATTTATGATTATCGATTAAATATGGCAAAATATCCTGTCCCGTCTTGAATGTGGCAGGAATTTTGTGTGCTGCCAAAGAATGGGAGTAACGATGACCGAGGGTGGAATTTGACCGTGTCGTCTCTTCCACTTGTTCCCTCGACCTTTTTAGGGTAAGAAGGGTACAGAAAATGCCCCGAAGTAACCCATGTCATATTTTCATGAAAGCTTGAACGACCTTTAAACAAAAGGGTACATGTACCCGAATCCGAAGAATAAAGCCCCTTTGTTGACTTTTATTTTTATTTTACTTTTATTTTTTTATTATAAATATATAGATAAAAATGAATGAAAATGAAACACGAAAAGGGATACCTTAATCCATGTCCCGCCTCTTAAAAATCTCCAACGGGACAGGGATGGAGTTGGCCCATCTCAGACTATCCTGACCCACCCTATTTCCATTGCTATGGACCATACTATGATTTGATGAGATATAAATGGAATGTGAACAAAAATATTGAAAGATTAGGAATGAGTTGAAAAGAGTATGTTCGAGTAAGAAATACCTTAATAACTTGAAACATAGATGTCATGTCTTTGACATTTATCTACTTGGCAAGTAGTTTCCAAGCAAAAGAAATCAAAATAATATATCTTAAAAAAATACTTACACCGTGTTTAAGATAAGTTAACATTATATTTAATAACAATATTATCTTCTTCACAGTTTAGAAGCTGTGTGTCACTGATGTAAGTCAAAACTCGATGCCAATAAAGTATACATATTGGATTAAATATCTTTTAAAAAAAGATATTTTACTTAGGGCAACTAGGGGTATCTTCTGTATTTGGTTGACTTTCTTATGAAAAAGAAGCAAAAAATTGGATGAAAATAGACAAAAGGTGGACCTGATGCGACAGCCAAGTTGCTTGCTCGACGCCATTCGATTATCAAATTGCAGTCCAAAGTACTTCAGCCTAATATTTTATTGGCTAATTAGCACAAAACATCCCTACTTTGGGGTTGATTTCGGAAATCGTTCCTACTTTTCACTTCTTGACATTTATGCCATTATCTTCAACATTTTTGTGCGCTGAACATCCTTTTCACATATTTTTGACAATTTTACCCCTTATTCAAATAAAACAAAAAGAAAAGAAAAGAAAAACTAAAGAATTAATTGTAACTATAACGCCAAATTTTTAAAACCTACTTTTCACTCACTATCTCTCCCTTCTCCTTCACTTCACCCCGCCTCCTCCACCCCACCGCCACCGCCACCGCCACCGCCATTAGAAAGGATCATTCCTACACCACCAGCCTTAACAACCAAGCCTTTCGCAATTCGAGGACTACTCCCTCGATCACAAATCACAATTTTACCTCACTAAACTAGGATCAATTGAATTTTCCATACAGGGTGAATCAGAGAACACCCCTGATTTTCCTTCCGTCGCCAAGAATTACATCGGCTGGGAAATCCTGATCAATTGTGCCCCACCAACAGTTGTCAGCCATGGCACCAAGTTAGTCACTGACATTCCATTACTCCCATCATTTCCAGCTGAAGAGGAAACAAATATAGCTCTAGAAACCGCACCATATGCTCCGATAGCAATCAGATCGAGATAATATGGAGAAGAGATTCCGTCCCTGCCACCAATGGCAATGGAAATGACATCGACTCCATCATTAACAGCTGCGTCAAATGCCGCAAGAATATCGGAATCAAAGCAGCGGAATTCTTCCAGTAAACTTTATAAACAGCCAACCTTGCTTTTGGTGCCATCCCTTTTGCAATTCCAGAGGCATAGCCTCCATGCTGGCCTTAAATGCATGCCTTCTAGCAGCAGTCGACGCTGTGTGAGTTCCATGGCCGTCAGCGTCCCTTGGGTATTTAAACTCAGTCGTTTGATTAATTCCGCCATCAATTCCACTAAAACCAGACGAGGCTTCATGGCCTTTAGAGAAAAACCTCACTCCAATGATTTTCTGTTATAATTCTTAGCTGTGAATTTAACCCCAATATTACACACTCCCTTCCAACGTTTTGGAACAGGGCCCAGATTCAGATCCGAGAAGCTCTTGTGCTCAGGCCATATTCCCGTATCAAAAAGTCCAATGATGACATCGTACCCATGGGTTGGGTTGAGTATCTTCTGATTTTCCAGAGGTTCAATTGGCGGCGGCCGAGTGGAGGAGGCGGAGGGAGGTAAACGAGAAGGGGGAGGGAGATTGAAAAGTAGGTTTTAAAAATTTGGGGTTATAGTTGCAATTAATTTTTTATTTTTTCTTTTCTTTTATTTTTGTTTTATTTGAATAAGGGGTAAAATCGTCAAAAATATGTGAAAAGGATGTTCAGCGCACAAAAATGTTGAAGGTAAGGGCATAAATGTCAAGAAATGAAAAGTAGGGACGGTTTCCGAAATCAACCCCAAAGGTAGGGACGTTTTGTGCTAATTAGCCTATTTTATTTTATAAAAACAGGTTGCAACTATTATTTTTTATTATTATTATTATTATTATTATTATTATTATTATTATTATTTTGATATCTAGGTATCCTAATTTATACAAGACTATGTCTTGGACCACCCATCCCTGATCCCTCAGTGATGGGTGGAGGTTACTCGCGGGATATGCCCAATTTGACCAGGGTCTGTGCACCCTTTATACTTCTGACCCCAAGAGAGTCTTCTTCCATGAATATTACATCACCAAACTGCTCCACTCAAATTGAGTATTACACCACTCAGCTACTCCATCCAGGAATCGAACTCCCCACCCTAAGGTTGCAAGCTCAGCAGTGCCCATCCTTTGCAAACTTAGAGAGGGGTGTCCAAAAGTCTCGAACCGAACCGGACCGAACCGAATCGAGCGGTTCTTCATAAATTAAATACCCGAATGAGTACCCGAATCGAGAATTGATGGGTTTGGGTCGGGTCTCAAGTCTAGACCAAGAACCGAAGAACCGAATAAGAATCGAAACTAAATAATTTTTTTTATTTTTTATATTGAATTAATTAAATTATTTTATTTTTTTCTATACAAATTAATTAAATAAATTAGATTATTTCATAATTTTAATTTTAAAGCTCAAATCATTTTTAAAATCCATTAGCCCATTTTAATTTGAAGCAAATGAATATACTTTATGCAATTTTACTGTAATATTAATATCTATTTTTTGGTATTTATATGTAATGAATTAATCTTATTGGACGATTAGTTATGTATATGTTTTTGAATTGGGTTACGTTAATTTGTAAAAGTTACGAATGAAATGTCATTAACTGTATTTATGTAGTGTTGCTAAAAATATTAAAAATTTTAATTATGGTATGGAACCGAACGGACCCGAACCGAACCGAACGGAATCGAACCCGAACGGTTCCATAATTATATTTGGACCCGACGGGTCCATTTATTAAATACCAAAAAGTTTTGGGTCGGTTCGGATCTCTTCAGAACCGAACCGAATCGACGTACGGACAGCCCTAAACTTGGATGTGCCCCGGGGGGCTTGTTGCAACTATTTTTTAACTACTTGATTTACGCAATCCTTGTCACATCGTTTTTATAAAGAGACCATCTTATTTTTATTTTTCGAATTTTGTACCTCACTGAGAGCTTGTTTGGGAGGGATATTAATTCAATTAAAATTGAAAATATAGTCATTATTGGGTCTCACTCGTTTAATAAAAGTCAACATAACGACTAATTTTTCAATTTTAATCCAATTTTAATATCTCACAAACAAGCTCCGAAATTCGAGGACTTAGCTACAAGCAAATGTATTGGTTTTCAATATTTTAAATATCAACTGTAACCTAACGTGGTCTGGGAACATCCATTTGGTGCCCTTTGTCCCGCTTTCGTATAGTCAAAATAATGGCAACAAATTTGGTCAACCTTTTGCAATTGATATTCTTTTTATATGGACAAGAACTTGTTATGGAATACTAGTGCCATCGAATCAAAATTTAAAAAATATGTATAGAGGTGTATATTGAAACGATTAGCTTGTTCAGTTTGGTACAATTGAGTTATTATTTATTCTTGTTCAAGATTTGTTGTGTCCCAACTTGACTCTCTCTCTCTCTCTCTCTCTCTCACGAGTCGACATGATATGGTTTGTCAAAAAATAAGATTGTGCTTGACCTACTTTTCAACACATTTAGTGTGTGTTTGTAAATGTTAATAACCTTATCCATATGCATAATTACAAAGAGGAACGACAAGAAATACTTGACATAAATCCATTTCAAAGACGTTCACTTTAAATAAAGTTAAATATTCAAGTGTTTTCAGACTCTTTAAATTATTGAAAAATGATACTTGGCCACCCCAATTATTGGAAAAGTGTCAAATAACCCATTTGCCAACATTTTGTCTACTTAGGAATGTACTTGATAATAATTGTATATATCTTTTCGAACCCAAATTACTCGATGACCAGCAATATTTTTCTTTTTCTTTTTGAAATAGTTATTTATTAGTAATTAGGATTAAAGGAAATTTTCATTTACATTATTGAGTATAAAATTAAGAACTTATCTAGGATTTGTCATCAAAGTCGATTTCTCTTCGTCTACTTGTTTGTTCATTTGATCGTGTATGAAAGATAAAACATTTGATCTATCACATGCATCTGTCATTGATTGCTTAAAGCATTTTGGTAGCGGAATGCCATAATTTTTGGTGTGAAGGAATCATGGGTGGAGTCAGAAAAGTAACTCAGTGTGGGCACAATTTATCGATGTTGAAAGACGAGTTTTTGGTTATGGATTTAATGATGATAAAAATATAAAACAATATTACGATAATACTAAAAATGACATAATAAAATTCTAAACATGATATTAACAGATTACATTCTAGCAATTACTACCATGTAAACCAACAAAATTCTAGAATGTGCAATTCACAGTTCACAAATCACATATTCACAGTGACGGAGTAAGCAACTCACAGTCACAGAGGCAACAATACTGGAATGAAGTTGAAGTCTGATAGCAAAATCAATTGAAGAGCAATGTATAGGCACTATGCTTCGAACAATTGAAGAACAAAGTGCTAATTTCATGTTATTAAAAGAGAACAATTTATACAAATCGAAATAACAAAAAATAAGAAAAGGAAAACGAGTATATGCTTGGGGTCGGGGGCTAGGGGCTTCACCTCTTCTTCTCCGTTGCTATGTAACATACTATGATTGGATGAGATATAAATGAAATATAAACAAAAAGATTGAAAGATTAGAAATGAGTTGAAAAGAGTGTGTTCAAGTAAGAAATATCTTGATAACTTGAAACAAAGAGGTCATTTTCTTTGAAATTTATCTACTTGCCAAGTAGCTTCCAAGCAAATGAAATCAAAATAATATATCTTAAAAAAATACTTATACTCTATTTATGATAAGTTAACATTTTATTTAATAACAATATTATCTTTGTAGGGATTCAATACTCCAAATTAGCCAAATCAAACATTCAATCAACAAAAATAAAAGTGCAAGAAACTGAAAGTAATAAAGAACACGAGAGATTTTTCGCCCTAAGGCAAGAGGTTCGGATAAAAATCCTAATCCCCTTTTGAGCTTCCGCCAACCGGAAGAAATCACTTCATTAATCAAGGATAAAAGATTGTTCTTCAATACAACCACCAATTTGCAAAGAATCACACAAGATTCATCAACAATTTCGAAACCCTTCTCCAACACATAAATCGGTATTCACTCAAGAATACAAAACAATAGCCCACAACAAATCACTCAAGAGATGCACTAGGACTATCCAAAAATTGATTCACACAAGAATCTTGATTTAGAATTGGAGAGAGGGGCAGAGAGTTGCGTAGAGAGAGAGAGAGAGAGATGAGAGAATGAGAGAATTCTGTTTTTCAATTTCACGTTCTGAAGAATATAAGTGCCCAGCCTTTTACTTTATAAAAGAAGTCTCCACTTGAGAAAACGCATCAGCTGGAAACAAATGGCAGAAGCACGTTTTCTTCCATAAGCCAGTAAAGAGACTCCAAAAATGATCATAAACTGTCCAGTTTATGTTCAGCCCAATCCATCCACATTCAGCCCATTCTCAATAAAAGCCCACTCCATCATTGTGCCAAATTTCCCCACAATCTCCACCTTGGTACAATGATCCCAGTTTCATTTAAGTGATTTCTCCATTATGACATCATTTGCTCTTATTACCTGATACACAAATCAGCAAGTATCAATGTTAAGCAGCTTTAAACAGTCCAAAAACTTATTTAAAGGCAGCACTTTAGTTCCAACATCAGCAGGGTTAAAATGAGTAGAGATTTTCTCAAGTTTCACAACACCTTGTGAGATAACATCTCTAATGAAATGAAATTTCACATCAACATGTTTAGATCTATTATGCAAAACAGGATTTCTACTCAAATATATAGCAGATTGACTATCAGAAAATAAAACAACATCTTTCACAAAGCCAAATTCATTTAAAAGTCCCTTCAACCAAATACCTTCTTTTATAGCATTAGTTGCAACAATATATTCAGCCTCAGTTGAAGATAATGCAACAATTTTCTGTAATTGAGATTTCCAACTAATGCATGAATTACACAAAGTATACACATAAGCAGAAGTAGACTTCCTATTATCCCTATCGCCTGCATAGTCAGAATCAGTGTAACCCCTCAAGATAACACCATCAGATTGCTTCCTATAATGAATCCCCAAGTCACAAGTTCCCTTAATGTATCTAAGAAGCCACTTCATAGCTTCCCAATGAGTTTCACTAGGATTTGACATAAATCTACTCAACACACTTATAGAGAAAGCCAAATCAGGTCTAGAACAAACCATTAGATACATAACAGACCCAACTGCATTGGAATAAGGCACTCTTACCATTCTTTTTAACTCAAATTCAGATTTGGGAGATTGATCACTTGAAAGTTTGAAGTGATTTGCTAAAGGTACACTCACACTTTTAGCATCACTTATAGAAAATTTTTCCAACAATTTCAAAGCATAGGATTTTTGACTTAGACTAAATATGCCTTCCCTTCTATTCCTTTTAATTTCGATACCCAAAATTTTTCGAACAGGACCTAAGTCCTTTATTTCAAATTCAGATTTCAATTTGGTTTTAATTAACTCTATTTCTTTTATGTCATGACTAGCTAAAATCATGTCATCAACATAAAGAAGAAGATAGAGTGAATTTTCACCACCATTACCTTTGCAATAAAGACATGTATCAAAATTACTTGTTTTAAACCCAAGTCCAAGCACAAATGTATCAAATCTCTTGTACCATTGTCTTGAAGCTTGTTTTAAACCATATAAGGATTTCTTAAGAAGGCATACAAGGTCAGAATTTTTATTCATTTCAAAACCTTTTGGTTGTTCCATGTAAATAGTTTCATCAAGATCTCCATTTAAAAAGGTAGTTTTAACATCCAATTGTTCCAATTCCCAATTAAACTGAGTTGCTAAGGCTAGAATCACTCTAACAGTTGTAAATTTTACAACTAGAGAAAAGATTTCATTAAAATCTATTCCCTATTTTTGAGTGAAGCCCTTAGCCACTAGTCTAGCTTTGTATCTAATGGCATTCTCACTTTGTTCCCCCCTTTTTAACTTAAAGATCCATTTGCAATCCACAACCCTTTTCCCTTTAGGTCTACTAGTCAACACCAATGTTTTATTCTTCTTAAGAGATTCCATCTCATCTTGCATTGCTTCAAGCCAATGTTTGGAATCTTTGCTACTCATAGCCTCATCATATGAAACAGGTTCACTCTCAATAAAACCTTGAACAGTAAGCAAAGACACTTCATCATCAAACCTCACAGGTGGTCTAACTTGTCTTCTTTGCCTATCCCGAGCTAGTTGATAATCACCTAAAGTCTGATTTGTCTCTAAATTAGTATCACAATGATCAACCTCATCATTTCTATCTGATTCAACATCTACATCAACTTCAACCTCTCCAGTTTGAATATTAGGTAATTGATTATCATCACCAACTTGCTCCACCTCAATTTCAATCTCTCTTTCTATGCTATCAGTTTGATTTAAAGGTCCAGAACTACTATCAGTTTTCAAACAAGGTAGATCATCTTCATTGAACACCACATTTCTACTTATTATGATCTTATACCCTTTGGTTTCCCTGACCCATAGTCTATACCCTTTTACCCCTTCACCATAACCCAAGAAGACACACTTAAGAGCCCTAGGATCTAGTTTCCCTTCATATTGATGTGCAAAGGCTGCACACCCAAATACTCTTAAGTTGCTAAGGTCAACAGGTCTACCATTCCACACTTCTTCAGGGGTCTTAAAATGTATAGCACTAGCAGGACTTCTATTAATAAGATAACTAGCAGTTTTTGTAGCTTCTCCCCAAAATAGCTTGGGAAGACCAGAACTTAAAAGCATGCATCTAACTTTCTCAAGTAAAGTTCTATTCATTCTTTCAGCCAAGCCATTTTGCTGTGGAGTGTGTGTAACAGTTCTATGTCTCAATATACCATGCAATTTACACAAATCATCAAACTCATAATTGCAAAATTCAAGTCTATTATCAGTTCTTAATACTTTTACCCTTTTATTAGTTTGGTTTTCAATCAAAGTCTTCCAATCTTTAAAGGCAAGAATGTATCGATTTAGATTTCAACAGAAATATCCAATTCTTTCTAGAAAAATCATCAATGATTAACAAGAAATATTTAAAACTAGTATGAGTAGGCACATTAGCTGGTCCCCGAGAGATCAAGATGCAAGTATTCCAGAATAGACACAGATTTATGCATTCCAGGCAAAAATGGTAATCTATTATGCTTTCCTAGTATGCAATAGTCACAAAAACTGAGTTTCTCGATGTTATCATTTCCAAAGGCACCTTGTTTTTTCAAAATCTGCAACCCTTTATCACTAATATGACCCAATCTCTTGTGCCATATTTGTGACTTATCATTTGAAACAGAAAGTGCTGCTGAAGTGGAGTCAAAAATGTTTTGAGTTTGTAAAATGTAAAGTCCATGTCTCTTGGGAGCTTCCACAATCAAGTGTGAATTCCTCAAGATTTTAATGTATCCCGCATTGATCATAATGTCATAGTTTAGGTCATCTAATACACCTAAAGAAATCAAATTTCTTTGAAGGTCAGGAACATATCTGGTCTTTTCTAAGACAAACACATTATTATCCTTTACTCTTAAAGTGATGGTTCCTATGCCCTTAACTTGACATGCCATATGATTACCCATTAAAACTTGACCACCATTTACATTTTCAAAATCACAAAACCAATCTTTATTAGGACACATGTGATAGGTACAACCTGAATCAAGAATCCACTCTTGATTAGGCTGATGGGCAACAGCAACATAGACTTCATCTATATAAGTTTCATTATTGCAGACCAAAGCTGCATCCCCATCCTTTTTAAACTTGTTTCTATTATCACTAAGCCTCTTAGGACAATCCCTGATAAAATGACCTTCCTCTTGACAATAAAAACAATTTTTTCCTTTGATCTTCATTTTATCCTTTTGATTTCCCTTTTTATTGTGTCCAAATTTCTAATTGGCATAATTGTTTCTAGGATTAAACTTAGACTTAACCATCAAATTCAGACCACTAGAAAACTCTTTCCGATCAGACTTTAACTCTAACTTTTTAGTTCTTAGAGTATTAATGATAATCTCAGTAGTTAGAGTGTCTCTACCATATTCAATAGCACTTTTAACATCCTTGTACTTATCACCTATTGAATTTAATAGAACCACAGCCAACTGCCCATCTGAGAGTTTCTCGTCACAGTTGGTTAGGTCGTGGGTTAATCTATTGAATCTATCAATATTAGCATCAAGGTCAAGTGATGGATCAAGTTTGAAACCAAAAAACTGTTTTAAGAGATAAACTTTATTTGGCATAGCTTTATTCAAATAAATTCTCTCCAATTTTTTCCACAATTCAGTAGCAGTTTTTGTTTCTCCTACTTCTCTAAGCACATTATCAGATAAATGCAGAAAAATCGAACTCCATGCAATTTCATCTTGTTCAGTAACTTTACTAGAATCCATATTAGTAGGCCATGACTCATCAATGGCTTTTGCACATTTTTGTTGAAGTAAAAGAGCTCTCATTTTCTGGCGCCAAAGACTAAAGTCTCATTTGCCATTAAAAACTTCCAATTCAAATTTAGAAGAAGGCATAATGAAAGTTTGAATGAATGGCTAATGAATGCAGGTCAGGCAGAGCATACCAGGAGTATACACAGTAAATTATAATTCAAATGTCAACACTCCAGAGACAATATCATGAATTATACAACCAGCAGAATGTATATACTCAGTTCAGAGATTCACAGATTTAATTTCAGGCTAGAACTTCAACAATTCATGTAACCACTTACAAGCTATTGCACAAATTATCACAGTTGCAATATACAGTATTGAAGACATATACAGTATTTCAGATTCACAATAACAGTATAAGCAATAATCAGTGCACTTAGGTAAAGACTGGAACAAACTCACCAAAGGTCCTAAGTTAGGGTTCAAGAAATTAAATCACCAACGAATTAAATGAGACAGGTTACGTTCTGCCCAAATCGAGACCCCAGGAATCACAGCCTGCAGCTCTAATACCACTGTAGGGATTCAATACTCCAAATTAGCCAAATCAAACATTCAATCAACAAAAATAAAAGTGCAAGAAACTGAAAGTAATAAAGAACACGAGAGATTTTTCGCCCTAAGGCAAGAGGTTCGGATAAAAATCCTAATCCCCTTTTGAGCTTCCGCCAACCGGAAGAAATCACTTCATTAACCAAGGATAAAAGATTGTTCTTCAATACAACCACCAATTTGCAAAGAATCACACAAGATTCATCAACAATTTCGAAACCCTTCTCCAACACATAAATCGGTATTCACTCAAGAATACAAAACAATAGCCCACAACAAATCACTCAAGAGATGCACTAGGACTATCCAAAAATTGATTCACACAAGAATCTTGATTTAGAATTGGAGAGAGGGGCAGAGAGTTGCGTAGAGAGAGAGAGAGATGAGAGAATGAGAGAATTCTGTTTTTCAATTTCACGTTCTGAAGAATATAAGTGCCCAGCCTTTTACTTTATAAAAGAAGTCTCCACTTGAGAAAACGCATCAGCTGGAAACAAATGGCAGAAGCACGTTTTCTTCCATAAGCCAGTAAAGAGACTCCAAAAATGATCATAAACTGTCCAGTTTATGTTCAGCCCAATCCATCCACATTCAGCCCATTCTCAATAAAAGCCCACTTCATCATTGTGCCAAATTTCCCCACAATCTTCTTCATAGTTTAGAAACTACGAGTCGCGCTGATGTAAGTCCAAACTCGATGCCAATCAAGAATAAATATTGGATTAAATAATAACATGCATAATTAATAAATAATTAATTAATTAAAATCTTGTCTATAGTATTAATTATTCAGTATAAATTTGAGTCCCGCAAAATTTACGATCTAAAATATTATCATCAACCTTTTTTTTTTCCTAAGGTGTCACTTGTACATAGAAATATATACATCGAGTCTCTCTAGCGAAGTCGGCTGACCAGTTTCATTAAAAGCAGCTAACAATTTGGCTTTAATTTTTCAATGTCAACTGTAACCAAGTTGCTTGACAACAGAGATCGAAGTGGGCATAGACGTGGAGATACGTTTTACATGCCAAATAGTCAAATACTTTAGGCTTTTTAAATTGCACGATTAAAATATTGATAAAAGTTATGAGTAGCATAAAATATGTATTGATTTCGAGTTCAATTTTCTAGCAACTTTTTAAATATTTGAAACAAGTACTTAGGACCCGTTAAGGTAACTTCTACTTCTACTTATCAGTAGAAGAAGAGAAGCAAAATATAGAGCTTTTGAATCCGTGTTTGAAAATTAAATTTTAACATATTAGCTCGGCTTATATTAAAAGTTCTCCCCGATTTCTAAAAATATCGCGCCAAACGAACCCTTATTATCTCATCCAATAAAAGAAAGTAGATAAATAATCTAAGTCATTAAAAATTTAGACACGCACTTTAGTTGACTTTTTAAAAAATTGAATGAAAAATAGACAAAATATGGACATGATGCGACAGTCAAGTTGCTTGCTTGATACCATTTGATCATCGAATCGAACTCCAAAGTACTTCATTTTAATATTTTATTTTATAAAAAAAAATTTCTAACTATTTTTTTAACTACTTGAGCCCTTGATTGATCCCCATTTTTTTTTTCAAAATATATTTTTTTTCTTTTCTAAATACATTCTATACGAAAAATGGGATTCAAACAGACCATGATTTACACAATCCTTATCACGTCACTTTCATAAAGCGACCATCTTGTCTTTACTTTTCAAATTTTGCACCTCACTAAAATTCGATTGACATTCTATGTCCCCTCCTTGTACCTAGTTAGCCAATAGCTCATATAAAAATACTCATATAGGGGGGAAGTCTACTCTCAATTCGATCTTTAGACACAACTTAAAATCCGTTGTCGAAGAATGAATGGCATTTACCATAAAAATAAATATTTTTATATTTAATGAAAAGATAGACTTAGCTACAAGCAAATGTATTGGTTTTCAATATTTAAATATCAACTGTTGACCTCGAAAAATGGCTCCGACACGTGGCCAACAGGATAGGTCTTCAAGTCAACTCTTCCTGCACACGTAGCACGCCGTTAGTCACTCGTGGCCTCTCCCGGAGGGGGTGGGAGCGGCCGCAAGCACTTCGACGGTCAAGTCAGCTTAATATTCAACTGGAAAAGGGTTCGCCGACGGTGGAACACTCGCCGGGAAGTGGTTGATCAAGTGTGTATAAATATATTGAAAAGTCTTTTGGAGTTAAAAAGACTAGAATGCTAGGATTAGAATGTGAACCTTTCTTCATTATGGAGAGGAGGTATTTATACTAAGTATGGGAAGAAGAGAGCCGTCGGATGGTAGGACACGTGGCTTTAGATCCTGAAGGGCCGTTTTCTCCTAGGTGTCAATCTGTCCATCCATAGGTTGGCTGGCATTGAATGCTATTTGACATAGGAGCTGAATTGACCGTTTGTAGCCTGCCACACGTCCCATCAATCACTCGGGAACTTGAATTTGGAAAGATCTTTGTACAAAATATCTTTGTAGAGGCGAGGTGTGGCAGGTGAAGCATTGCAGCGTTGCATAAGCGGAGTGCGGGCCTTTGTATCCACTGAGTACTTGTGGATGAGTCCGGTTCATTCGCTGACACGTGTTCAATTCGTTCCTCCTGCAATCACCTCGGCATGTACAATCAGCTCGTCCCATGTACAATCACCTCGTCCCATGCGTGGCTTGGGCCACGTATACGGACATGTAGCTGGTGAGGTGGCCGGTCTGACACAAGCCCGTAACAATAGTCCCACAAGTCCGTGTATGAATATTTATATAGTACAAGGACTTTTAGTTATAACCGAGTTGGGATGCATGGGAATGAGTTGCTGGCAACCTTGTGGAGAGCTGTAGCAACATCAGATTCTGTTGTGGCCGAAGTGGTAAGGGTTGGCAACTCTTTGGAGAGCTGTAGCAACGCAAAGTCCTAGCTGAAGAAGCGAAGTCCTAGCTGAAGGACGAAGTGACGAGCGTTGGCAACTTTGAGGAAAGTTGTTGCAAAGTGAAGTCCTAGCTGAAGGACCGAAGTCCCAACTGACAGACGAAGTGACGAGCGTTGGCAACTTTGAGGAAAGTTGTTGCAAAGCGAAGTCCTAGTTGAAGGAGCAAAGTTCCAGCTAAAGAATGTATGAGAACATTGCTGATCCGCTTCATCAGAAGTGGCACCTGCACCTCTCCTAATGAATTGGACATCCTTGAGGTAGCCCCGCCCGTGGAGGCGTATGCACCTTCGCAAGGGCTTCTTCCATGGCATCTGATCCAGTCACGGAAGGCATAGCGTGAGAACACTGCTGATCCGCTTCATCAGAGTAGCACCCGCACCTCCCCTGATGAAGCGGACATCCTTGAGGTGGCCCTACACGTGGGGGCATATGCACTTCGCAAGGGGAAGAATATGCAAGAACATTGCTAATCCGCTTCATTAGAAGTGCCACCCACACCTCTCCTAATGAAGTGGACATCCTTGAGGTGGCCCCACCCGTGGGGGCGTATGCGCCTTTGCAAGGGCTTTTTCTATGGTGTCTGATCCAGCCACGAAAGGCATAGTGTGAGAACACTGTTGATCTGCTTCATCAGAAGTGGCACCAGCACCTCCCTTGATGAAGCGAACATCCTTGAGGTGGCCCTGCACGTGGGGGCATACGCACCTTCGCAAGGAGAAGAATATGCAAGAACATTGCTAATCCGCTTCATTAGAAGTGGCACCCACACATCTCCTAATGAAGTGGACATCCTTGAGGTGGCCCCTCCCATGGGGGCGTATGCACCTTCGCAAGGGCTTCTTCTATGGCGTCTGATCCAGCCACGGAAGGCATAGTGTGAGAACACTGCTGATCCGCTTCATCAAAAGTAGCACCCGCATATCCCCGGATGAAGCGGACATCCTTGAGGTGGCCCCGCACGTGAGACCATACGCACCTTCGCAAGGGGAAGAATATGTAAGAACATTGCTAATCCGCTTCATTAGAAGTGGCACCCGCACCTCTCCTAATGAAGTGGACATCCTTGAGGTGGCCCCGCCCGTGGGGGCGTGTGCACCTTCGCAAGGGCTTCTTCCATGGCATCTGATCCATCCATGGAAGGCATAGTGTGAGAACACTGCCAAGGTTGAGGCCTTTTACAAGGCAGAGGTACCTAGACGGGATGCGGCCTTTGCACGGTCGAAGTGAGAAGGCAAGGATGATGCCTTTGAAACGCCAAGTAGCCTAGGCAAGGTTGAGGCATTTTACAAGGCCGAGGTGCCTAGGCGGGATGCGGCCTTTGCACGGCCGAAGTGAGAAGGCAAGGATGATGCCTTTGAAACGCCAAGTAGCCTAGGCAAGGTTGAGGCCTTTTCCAGGCCGAGGTGCCGGCGGGATGCGGCCTTTGCAAGGCCGAAGTGAGAAGGCAAGGATGATGCCTTTGAAATGCCAAGTCGCCTAGGCAAGGTTGAAGCCTTTTACAAGGCCGAGGTGCCTAGGCGGGATGCGGCCTTTGCACGGCCGAAGTGAAAAGGGAAGAATGATGCCTTTGAAACGCCAAGTAGCCTAGGAAAGGTTGAGGCCTTTTGCAGGTAGAGGTGCCTAGGCAGGATGCGGCCTTTGCATGGCCGAAGTGAGAAGGCAATGGTGATGCCTTTGAAACGCCAAGTAGCCCAGGCAAGGTTGAGGCTTTTTGCAGGCAGAGGTGCCTAGGCGGGATGCGGCCTTTGCACGGCCGAAGTGAGAAGGCAATGGTGATGCCTTTGAAACGCCAAGTAGCCTAGGCAAGGTTGGGGCCTTTTACAAGGCTGAGGTGCCTAGGCGGCATGCGGTCTTTGCACGGCCGAAGTGAAAAGGCAAGAATGATGCCTTTGAAACGCCAAGTAGCCTAAGCAAAGTTGGGGCCTTTTGCAAGGTCGAGTTGCCTAGGCGGGATGCAGCCTTTGCACGGCCGATGTGAAAAGGCAAGAATGATGCTTTTGAAGCGCCAGTAGCCTAGGCAAAGTTGGGGCCTTTTGCAAGGCTGAGCTGCCTAGGTGGGATGCGGCCTTTGCACGACCAAAGTAAAAAGGCAAGGATGATGCCTTTGAAACGCCAAGTAGCCTAGGCAAGGTTGAAGCCTTTTACCAGGCCGAGGTGCCTAGGCAGGATGCGGCCTTTGCACGGCCGAAGTGAAAAGGCAAGAATGTTGCATTTGAAACGCCAAGTAGCCTAGATAAAGTTGGGGCCTTTTGCAAGACCGAGGTGCCTAGGCGGGATGCGGCCATTGGACGGCCGAAGTGAGAAGGCAAAGATGATGCCTTTGAAACGCCAAGTAGCCTAGGCAATGTTGGGGCCTTTTACAAGGCCAAGGTGCCTAGGCGGGATGCGGCCTTTGCATGGCCGAAGTGAGAAGGCAATGGTGATGCCTTTGACACGCCAAGTAGCCTAGGCAAGGTTGAGGCCTTTTGCAAGGCCGAGGTGCCTAGGCGGGATGCGGCCTTTGTACGGTTGAAGTGAGAAGGCAAGGATGATGTCTTTGAAACACCAAGTAGCCTAGGCAAGGTTGAGGCCTTTTGCAGGTAGAGGTGCCTAGGCGAGATGCGGCCTTTGCACGGGTGAAGTGAGAAGGCAATGGTGATGCCTTTGAAACGCCAAGTAGCCTAGGCAAGGTTGAGGCCTTTTGCAAGGCCGAGGTGCCTAGGCGGTTGATGCCTTTACATTCCTCAAATGTGACCCATTTTTCAGGGCTCTTCTCTTCATGGCCTCTTCTTCAGAGTAGGTCTTCAAGTCAGCTCTTCCTGCACACGTAATACGCCGTTAGTTACTCGTGGCCTCTCCTGGAGGAGGTGGGAGCGGCCGCAAGCACTCCGACGGTCAAGTCAGCTTAATATTCGACCGAAAAAGGGTTCGCCGACGGTGGAACACTCGCCGGGAAGTGGTTGATCAAGTGTGTATAAATATATTGAAAAGTCTTTTGAAGTTAAAAAGACTAGAATGCTAGGATTAGAATGGGAACCTTTCTTCATTGTGGAGAGGGGGTATTTATACTAAGCATGGGAAGAGGAGAGCCGTCGAATGGTAGGACACGTGGCTTCAGATCCTGAAGGGCCGTTCTCTCCTAGGTGTCAATCTGTCCATCCATAGGTTGGCTGGCATTGAATGCTATCGACTTAGCAGTTGAATTGACCGTTTGTAGCCTGCCACACGTCCCATCAATCACTCGGGAACTTGACTTTGGAAAGATCTTTGTAGAGGCGTGGTGCGGCAAGTGAAGCGTTGCAGCATTGTAGAAGCGGAGTGCGGGCCTTTGCATCCACTGAGTACTTGTGGATGAGTCCGGTTCATTCGCTGACTCGTGTTCAGTTCGTTCCTCATGCAATCACCTCGGCATGTACAATCAGCTCGTCTCATGTACAATCATCTCGTCCCATGCGTGGCTTGGGCCACGTATACGGACATGTGACGGGTGAGGTGGCGGGTCTCACACGGGCCGTTAACATCAACTATAACCAAACGTGGTCCAGGAAGACATTTGATGCCCTTTATCCCGGTTGGGTATAGTCAAAATAATGGCAACAAATTTGGTCAACTTTTTTGCAATTGATATTCTTTTTATTGAACAGGAACTTGTTAGGAAATACTACGACAGCCTTCAGACCCAAATTTATTACATTTTCATCAAATTCAATGCTCTTAAACCCTAGGGTAACACTCATTAAAATTTAGTTATGGTACATTATCATATTGATTTTACCAGAATTGTGTCGATTAACACTTGGCATCATTTCGGTGGTAGTTATGCCAAAAATACTTTACAACCATCCAATCACAATTTTTCAACTCATTCTTGCAATCCGATTCTAGTAAAAATAATATGTACAAATGGCATAACTCATTGAAATTTTAATTACAGAGGGTACATATCAGTATTTATAAAGTTCAGTTTATATTTGAGATGGTTTAAATAAAGTAGGTCTTTGAATTAATTTTTGAAAAACATGTATAAAGGTATATATTGAAACTAGCTTTTTTAGTTCGGTACAATTAGGGGCGGACGCAAAAAGTTTAAAGTTAGAGGGGCACAATCGAACTTTCTAAAATGTTTGGAGAAATGTTACAATCGAAAATTTACGTCCAAAAAAATCATACCTGATGTAATTTTGCATCCGAAAATTTATATGGAATATGAATTTTTTAAATGTAAAATTTTCAAAATTTTTTATGTGATATTCCATATAAAATTTCCTAATAAAATGATAAAATTATATTGAGAAATTTGTGTCACAAAAATAATAAACGTTAATGAAATAATTGAATTTTTTAAAAGAAAATGCGAGTTAGACGTCTTTCTTTAAAATTCACGTTTAATGCATTTTTAACTATTTCGATAGCTATTTGGATTATTCGATATGCCTATAATATAGTTTTCGAAATAAACTTTGAGACGACATAAGCAATTTATATATTCGATTAGCATACGATCGTCAGAGAATTTTTAAAGTTAGCATGTTATCGAAATTTTCGAAATACTAATTTTGAACAGCCTACTTTGACAAGTCATAACATTTGTTACGATTGATCGTTTCGTACGCCATTAACGACCTAGAAAACTAAATTGCGAGCACTTCGAAATGGTATTAAAAATGCAATCTTTTGATTCCGTTTCACATCTCATAATAATTTCAAAAATTGAAACAAAAACATAAAAAATTTAATGAGTAATAAAAAAGGGAGCAAAGTTGAGGGGTCACGTCACCCCGCGTCCGCCAGGGGTACAATTGAGTCATTATTTAGCCTTGTTCAAGATTTTTTGGGTCCCAACATATATAAGTTGGGACTCACCTTTTTTGTACCAGTCGACTCAATAAAGTTCGCCAAAAAATAAGATTGGGCTTGACCTACTTCTTAACATATTTGTGTGTATTTCAAAATGTTAAAAACCTTATCCATATACATAATTCCGAAGTGCAATGACAAAAAATAGATGACATAAATCAATTTCAAAGACCTTGAATAATACACTTCCTTCTGAATAAAGTAAATAATTGGCCATCCCAATTATTGAAAAGTGTCAAATAACCCATTTGCCAACATTTTGTCTATTTGCAATGGTACTTGATAATAATTTTATACAATTTTTCAAACCCAAATTACTCGATGACCAACAAACTTTTTCTTTTTTTTATTAGTAATTTAGGATTAAAGGAAAGTTTCGTTTATACTGAGTATAAAATTATGTAATTATCTAGGATACGTTGTCAAACTCGATTTCTCTCTGTCTAATTGTTTGTCATTTGATCATATATAAGAAAGAAAAAACATTTGATCCGTCTCATGCCTCTATCATTGGTTGCTTAAAGCATTTTGGTAGCGATAATGCCATAATTTCTGGTGTGAAGGATCCCACTTCAAGATCATTTTTCTTTATCTATCCTTTCTTGTACGCTCTATGTCCCATTTATATAAACTGATTTTGTTACAAATTAAGAAAAATTATTTAATGTTATGGAAAAGGCAATTTTTACAAAGAATTTCTCTAGTTTGTCTTTATTTAATTATCAACAATTAGAATTAAATAGTGTGTTTTTGTCCATGTTTCCAAGAAGAAATGGAAAATGTGTGTACGTATTTGAATAATTTCAAGAAGGTAAAATAAAATATGTACAATTTCAAGATTAAGTGGAGGGAATTGTTTATAATTAGACAATTTAAATAAGGGTATATTAGTAAACGAATAAAACAAATATTTTCTCAATAAAGAAATATGACTATATAAATGGAACAAGAAAATAAGGAATGTAGGACTATATAAATGAGATGGAGGGACTAACTATTTTTATAACTAATATTTGTGACGTCGTTCTATAAAACATTGACATCTAGATATAATCAATACGTAGCAAAATTTATAAATGGTTCAATTACACATTTTAATGGATCCACAAATACTATTCAATTATTCATCATTCTTTTTTACATATTCGTATATCGTTTATAGATGTTAAAAAAAATATTCCTAAACGAATACTGATTTAACAAATAGCAGATTTACAACACATATCAGATATGCAACTTACCGTATATACAATTTATCGGATATACAACTCAATATATCGTATATGCAACTACATAACTTACATGCAATTAACATACCAGATATGTAGTTTACCGTTTAGACAATAACTTACCGAATACTAATTAAGATATAGCAGATTAAATAATTTGCTAATCACAACAAACAAAATAAGTTATATAAAACACGATAAAATTAAACAAATAATCTAAATAGTAGAGAATAAAAATAGATTCGCCCCCTCACCTAGATGATTGAAATTTAATTTGAGCGTCTGTTTCTCAAGATATAACGGTAAATCAGTAGAGTTCGAGCACTGCACATTTTACTCCGACGAATTGACTTTGGAACAATGGAAAAACGAGGCTTCATATAAACTCAACCCCGGTAATGACAAGTTAAATATGTCCATTTTAGTTTCAAACGTTAATGACAATAATAATTGGAGTTTTTAGCAGTTTCAGATACCAAAAATCAGTTGTTGAAAGTAAAAAAAAATATTGGCAAAACGTAGGCCGTTTTAAGGAGCCAATTTTTGGTCAATTCGGTCCGACATTTGTGCACGCAGATCGCACCCGCACACAAGTTCAAGGTCCGAAGTTTATTTCGGTCCGTTATTTGCACTTCCCCTACGCGCACGTGGAGAGAAGCTCTATACTATACATAATTACTCACTTCCAAAATGTAGACATATATAAAGTAGTTCTTGGTTTCATAAACTTCATATATGGGATATACTCAAATTTAGTTTTCCCTCCAACACAAACCATATTCCAATGGTCCACCTTGAACTCCAATTTCTCATTCGTTGGAGCTTTATTTTTTACAAATAAATACATGATTTTGATGTTCTCGCGGAGAATACAAATCAATGTTAATCTTCCAAAATAAGCTAACGAATTACATTGAAAATTTATGCCAAAGTCAGCATTCACCTCATTTTTTCTGATAATAGAATCTTTCCAAATGGAGACAATCGTGATAAGGTTATTTGTGATGCAACCTTCTTACAATAACATGCTCAACGATAAAAACATGTGTCAATAAATGATTGGACAATTTAAAAATAAAAAAAAATCCCAACCCCTCACTTCCTATCGTTAGCCCAGGAGCATTAATCTTTGTGATGACACTGCGTAGTTAATGTTTTGACTGAGGCGGCTACCCTTTGGAAGTTTTTGCAATTTTATATATAGTTTTGACTTCGATGTTTGCAACTTGCCCCGACCCACCGCCACTCTACCCAATAAATATGGATCCTTCAATCATTCTTCCCCAATTTGAATCCAGTTTTTCATAATTTCTAAAATTTGCTATTTGCATTAGTTATGTCGCAGATTCCGATAAATGAAGCCTTTGACCTTGATCTAGCCTTAACAATGGTAGATTACGGATCGGACTCGGGCATAAACCAGTCTTTAGAACCCATGGCTGCCCAACAGATTGAGTTGCCTACGGTTACTGTGATAGGTTCCTGTGCAGTTTGTTTGGAGGGATGCCGATCAGGTAAGCAAGTCCCGTGTGGACACGTGTTCCATGCAGTTTGTATCACAAGGTGGCTCTCTCGCCATGATTCTTGCCCTTTATGCCGCTTTCGAGTCTCCGGCGGTAGCGCCACCATCAAGGTGGCTGTGTAAATTAATTTCTTTTTTCGTTTTTTAATTGAAATGGAATAGTTATGTATGTGTTATTTTGTTCTTCACTTGATCTTTTTTTTCTTTTTTATGTGTTAAGTAATGTTTGGTTGCATGATTATTTTACTTACAAGGAAATGATTCCCTATCCTTGGTGGGTAGGATCATTACCCACTGCGGATATTGAATTACAATTTTTTACAATTCGACGTTCAATTGTCAAATCAAGGATCGACATAAATTATCCTATCCCACAGTGGATAGAAGATCATTTCTCAGTATATTATTTCGCTTACAAAACATCGCTCTAGGAAAAGCCTCGCCATAATCACTTTGTAAAAGGGGAGCTATAATATCACTTTCCCCTAAATTTCACCCGCCTAAAGTCGAGCCTTTAGGCTTGTCGAGAAAGCATCAAGCCCATCGAACTGGTCGAAGATAGCTAAAAAAGCTCTTATAATCGAACCTAAAGACCTGAAACGAATTAGGCTTTAATTTTTGTACTCGTTTTAACTTTACACTTAAACAACAACCACTTTGATCTTTAGGCCCCGTTCGGGAGGGCTTAAAATCCAATTAAAATTGAAAATATGGCCGTTATTAGGTCCCACCTCGTCTAATAAAAGTCAACAATAACGACTATATTTTCAATTTTAATCTGATTTTAATCCCTCTCAAACAAGCTTTTAGTATTTTGTCAAGAAAATCAACTATGGTGTGACATGTAGTTGAGAATGAATTTGATTATTTCGAGGATATAGGAATGTATGATAATATCAAACTTTCTGTCCATGAAACCGGATATCAAGGTGAAGTTGTTTGATAGCAATATTGATGATGACAAATGTGATGGTGATTGGTGAAATGAACTCGAACCTATTATAATTATTAAAAAGGTTGAACCCCAACATTGAGGGCCCCTACCGACCCTGCCCTGGGCCATTGTGGAGGAGGTAAATCGCAGGATGTGCCTCCCAAGAGCCAGGGTGGAGAGCTTATGAATAGGTCTGGGCTATTAACCCTATGGTAACTCCCGCTTGCAACAAAGCCAATTCCACCTTGCGGGGAATCGAACTCTGCACACTACCGCGCTGAGCCTTAACCGCCCTCCCCTTTGCCACTAGGAGATATGCCCTGGGGGCCGAACCTATTATAATTATTACCTTGACAAAAATTTGACAGAGACAAAATTGAAATTGGAACAGTTGACCCTCTTTTTTATTTAAATTTTTTTTGGATCTGGAAGATAAAATAATAAATAAAATATAATCGATCTTATTTCACTGATCGGCCGCCTCTTGAATCACCAAAAATCCCTATTTATTATCATTTTTTGATTTATTTCTTCGAGCTCCAACTTTTTTTATTCTAATGTTCCTAGCCTCACAATTAGAATTGTAAATTGAACGCGTAAGTTTTAAAGATGTGGCACATTAAAACATATATTTTACACCGATTATCAATAAAATAAAGACTAGAGAGAGAGATAGAGAGAGAGTTTTTTAGATTAATCATCTTGACCGTGTTGTCCCTTCAAGACCTACATGAAGTCAAATAATTCATGTATTGCACGGGCAAAATACTTATTTAATTGCGCGTGCTGCAGATAAATTTTGAAAAATGCTACTTGTACATCATACATTGTACATAAGGGGATACATCACTCTCACATGGGGTATGAAACCCATTGCATAAATTATTTTTTAATCTAAGCGGGTTCCACCCCCATGTGAGGGGGGTGTACACCCCGATGTACAATGTGATGTACAAGTAGCAAGATCGATAAATTTTTATCTCTTATTCCGATTTTTGGATAAAAATTTGAGTCCCAAAGTATAATCCATCAACTATTTTTCTCTCTAAAGCGACACTTGTGACATAAATCTGAACTCGTTAATATTATCCAAAACTAAAGCAATGTATGGTGGATATTTCTTAAAGCTTATTTGTTTTTTTTCAAATTCATTCGAACTATACAATATTTTAATAAAATAATTTTCGCACATGATTTAATAATTTTTTCTAATTTTTTAATTTTTATATATATATATTTTTTAAAAAAACCTTTCATAAAATATATTTTTAAAAAATCCAGGTCAAACAGAATCTCTAGTGTGGTCGGCTTCTAATTATTAAACAATCAATTGATCAATAATTTCTTGTTCTCCAGACTCCAAGCTGTCAACAAACTGGTTTATCAGTATTAAAAAATCAATAAAGCTGTTTGTACAGCTTTTAAATGCTGTACAATGTACAATTCTCTCACATAATGTGAGTCCCGTGATCTTCTCTGTGAGTGGGCTGTAAGGTATGCTGTACATGTAGCAAGGTTGTTAAAAAATTGAATAGAGCCTATTGTACAAAAGACTGCCAAATTGGGAACTGGATTAGATGATTTAAAATTGGGTTGTAAAAAATTTCAACTCATGACATTACAACATCAAATAGCGGACATACATACAAATAGTGTCAACGCGACTTTGAACTTACTGGCTTCGTGTGTGTGTCACCCCGACTTGCATAATAATGCTAAATTAGTCAACGTGATAGGAGGACTATTTTATATGTTTAAAATAAAATTAATGAAGAAATGTTTAAAAATGTTTCTACGAGAGAGTGGTAATAAAACTTCAAGTTCTATTTTAAAAGAACGATATTGTTAGGGTAATTCAAACTCTTATACGTTGATATTTTATACTTAAACTATGTAAGATTTATCTTGCAACGTGTTCTAGTAAAATTGTGACTTATTTTAGAATATCAGTTTTGAAATTCAACGGTTTATTTTAGCTTTAAACAGATTAAATTACCTATTTGATCTTCTTGGCTCTGCACTTGAGATTTTATCTTAAGATGGCTCGTTTTACAATGATTTGAAATTTGTGTATTCCTAGTAAGATTGAATTGCTGGATTGAACTTAAACTACTCATACTACATTTATTAAGGCTATGTTTGGTACCAATTCTCATGTTCAACAGTAAATCAATTCTCATTTTCAACCACACATTTTTTAATAAAATAATATTTTCTATCACATCAATAATCTTATCTTCTTTTTCAACCACACATTTCCCATCATATCACTATTCAAAATCTATTTTTCCCCCAAAAAAATCCCTACCAAACACACACTAAATTAAATGTTCAATCTTAAAATGTTAACACGATTAAGTTTAATGTAACGACCCGACCTCTCACCGGAGCCGTTATCTTACGTACTGTCCGCTTCAGGAGAGTCTAGACCCATCTTATCCCTCACTGCTTTCTGACGCGTCCCCCAAGATTTGAACCAAAGACCTCTATCATATGAGAGATTTAAGTTTAATCCTGGTACCAATTGGACAACTTGCCCAATTGTTGGTATCAGGATTCAACTTAAGTCTCCCATATGATGGAGGTCTTAGATTCGAATCTTGGGGGACGCGTCAGAAAGCCGTGAGGGGATACGTGGGCAGAAGCCCACCCCAGAGCGGACAGTACGTAAGTTAACGGTTCCGGTGAAAGGCTGGGCAGTTACAAAAAAGAGACTTAAATTGAATCCTGGTACCTATTGAGCAACTTGCATATATATTGTGTATGACCGCATTGAATACTCCTCTATCTCGACCACTGAAGAAATCTAACCTCACTCCTACTCAAAAATCTCAAATCATCGACGAAACGGTAAGAAGAAACTCCTATGTTAAGGGGAGTAGCAACAATTACAACAAAGAGCTAGCCATATTGGAAGGCGGCAATTTTCGTTGGACTGGCTACGAGAAGAAAGAAGATGAATATGACAAGAAGAAGGACCCGTCGCTGTCGTCCGCTTCTATTGGTCGAAAGGTAAAACCCTTTTTCTTTTGGACGAAGGCATTTTGAATCATAAATCGATGAATATATTCTAGGTAGATGCTGAATTCGAAAAGAGAGTGAGGTGGGGCTTCTAAATTATATGGATAAATTATATTGTTTTTCTCGGGTGAGATTATTGTTAACCCCTCTATTATTGAGAGATTTTGCCACTCCAGCTTAAATATCTTTGTTAGATAGGCTTATGCACAAATTTCTGGTTATCAATGTATTGTTTGTGTATTCTTTTTTCAAGTTACCTCAAGGTTTTTGCTGAATTATGAGGTAAGGTTGAATTTTAGTTGTGGTATAAATTCCTTGGGATCCTTAAAGTATGCTTCATGGTAAGATTGTAAAGCTATAAAAAGTAACACCTTCACCATGATTTACAGTACTTCGAAGCAAATTCTCTTGTTCTTGTATTTTTTGCATCTTGAACCTTGTCAATGGTTGGAAGAACTATTGGTATCAGTCGTGTCGTATAAACGGATATGCAAGCGTCATTAGCACCTTCCCAGGCTGCTCCAATGTTATCCATTATTGTCTGAACTAACTTCAAATTTGAAATAAAAAGAAACAAAAGAGAGAACAAAATAGTGTTCAACACATATTGATAATTTTTTTATAAGATAAGAAAATTAAATATTTAAACGAAGATCTAAAAGTTAATCCCAAAGGAAATTTAGTGCTATATTAGCTGCATTCTGCCATTTCCATTAGTACAATCAAACTAGAATTTTCCACTTGTGAAAAATATTTGCACCCATGTTCAATTTTATCTACAGGGAAAATAAATAAAACATCAAATTGCATAAATTCACCATATTGTTTCATAGGAAAGTAGCTTGTGTACATAAATTTTTCATCACTATAAAATTATTTGATGGGTCAACCCGTGCCTCTGATCAGGATATTACAATGACTGATGTCATCACAAGTCCAGCGAAGACCTTAACTAGTGCTAGAGGTCCAAGCTTCATTGAGGGGTCATCATATGTAAAGCAAACATCTGATCTTAAAAGCTCTCGTGTGCCATTGTCCATCTGCCCTTCTTTTCTTACTTATTTTAGCAGAAAATTTGATTTGAAAACCAGTTTTCATGAACATTCTGACCACGTGAGTTTTGAAACCTTATATGAAGAGAGACACTAAACCAAGAAAATGATTGTTTTGTTTGCTGAACAATATTCAGCAAAACCAACAAGACAAGTTAAGAGGAGAAGAGAATGTTGAAGACAAGTTACAAGCATTTTCTGTTGATGAATCTTCTAGGCTCTTCTTGATTGTTCCAGCTTGCAACCTTCAGCTTGTGACCAAGTGTAATCTTGAATTTCAATAGCCCCCCTCAAGGTGGAGAGTAGATGTCTTCTACTCCAATCTTGATCAAATGAGAATAGAGAACATTAGATGTGAGAGGCTTAGTCAGTATATCAGCTATTTGTTCACCAGTCCAAACATGTTTCGTAACAATGCTTCCTTCCTGTAATCTTTCACGCACCAAATGACAATCTAACTCGATGTGCTTCGTTCTTTCGTGAAATACCGGATTAGCAGCTATGTGTAAGGCTGCTTGATTATCACAGAACAACTCTACCGGCTGTGAATAAGGCACCTGCAGATCATCAAGCACGTATTTTAGCATTGTTAATTCACAGCAAACAGTAGCCATAGCCATGTACTCTTCTTCTGCTGAGGACCTTGAGGCTATGCTTTGTTTCTTGGATTTCCTAGATATCAAAGATGAACCACTGAACACACATTACCCAGTTACTGATCTTCTAGAATTTGGACACCTCCCCTAATCTGAATCACTATATGCCTAAACTTGTAAATTAGAAGATGAAGGAAACAATAGTCCTTGGCCTGATGATCTTTTGATATACCTAAGCACCTTATGTGCAACATTCATATGTGGTACTCTAGGTGACTGCATAAATGGGCTCAACAAATTCACTAAATAAGATATATCAGACCTGGTAATTGCTAAATAGAGCATCATCCCTATCAACATTCTGTACGATGCAGGATCAGCAAGAATCTCTCCATCATCTTTGGATAGTTTGGTGTTTTGATCAAGTGGTATTTTGGCTGGAGTGGCCCCAATGGTTCATGTGTCTGCTAAGATGTCCAATGCATACTTTCTCTGGCAAATTTGAATTTCCTTTGCTGATCGAGCCACATCTATCCCAAGGGAATACTTCAAGTTTCCCAAATCTTTAATTTTGAATTTATTATCAAGTGTAACCTTAAGTGAATTGATAACCTTCTCATCATTTCCAGCCATTATTATGTCATCTACATAAACTAACATGGCTGTAAATGAGTCACATGAGCTCTTTGTGAATAGGCTATAGTTAGCATTGGATTGGTGGAATTCCTGATTGATGATGAAGGCTGAAAACTTCGAGTACCATTGTCTAGAAGTTTGCTTCAAACCATATAAACTTTTATTAAGTTTGCAAACCTTCGAGCCTCCATCAATGCAATAACCAGGAGACACTTTCATATAGACCTTTCCTCCAAGTCCCCATGTAAGAATGCATTATTCACATCAAACTGATGTAAGTAGCAATTCCTTGCTGCTGCCACCGCAAGTAATGTTCTCACTATCACTAACTTTGCCACAGGTGAGAATGTCTTATGGTAGTCAATTTCCTCCAGCTGAGTGTATCCCTTTGTCACCAACCTTGCCTTATACCTTTCAACTGTTCCATCAGCATTGAAATTTACTTTATAAACCCATCTACATTCTATAGGTCCCTTTCCAGGTGGAAAATCAGTCACAGTCCAGGTCTGATTTAATTCAAGAGCCTTTATCTCAGCCTGCATTGCTTCACACCACATATGATTTTTGATAGCTTCTTGGTAAGTAGCAGGTTCTGATTGTGCTAGTATAGATTAGGCAAAGACTTTGTGTTTATTAGATATTCTGTGATGTGAAAGTGTTGCACAAAGAGGAAATGGTTTACCTGAAGCTGCAGTACCTTTCTCCTTGTTGGACTCTTAAGAATGAGTGAGTGATAATGCTTGTTGACAAATGAAATCTTGCAGGTAAGTTGGTGTTTTTCTACTTCTATCAGATCTTCGTGGTATGTGGAAAGTCTCTATAACATTAGGTGAGAAATCAGGTCCAACAGAGGGTTCATTGGCTTTAGAAGATTCCATGTTCTGTCTAGGATTTTGTTCTGGCTCAGCTTGTGATTGGAAATTGGAATCATCAGGATAGTTTAAGTTAATATTGCTTGGATAAAGATATGCCAAGTCTGCAGGGCCAGGTAGTTTATGAGGGAAATTTGACAGATGATCATCAGCCTTAGCACTAGACTCTTTGCAATGGAATATTTGCTCATGGAAAACCACATTTCTTGATAGGAAAATTGTATTGGTTTTCAAGTCCAGCAACTTGTAACCTTTAGTCCCAAATGGATATCCCAAGAACACACATCTCCTTGCCCTTGAATTAAACTTGTGTCTGTTATGTACTGATGTGGTAGCAAAGGCAAGGCAACCAAACACCCTTAAGTTGGAATAACAGGACTTAGTTTTAAAAAGCACTTCAAAGGGTGTTCTATTATTAAGTATGGGAGTAGGTGTCCTGTTTATAAGAAAAACTGCTTTAAGGACACAGTTATTCCAATATAGCATAGGCAGGCCACTTTGAAATCTTAATGCCCTTGCAACATTTAAAATATGTTGATGTTTTTTTTTTCAACAATAGCATTTTGTTGGGGAGTTTCCACACATGTTGTCTGATGTATTATTCCTTTCTTAGAATAATTTTTTTTAAGTTAAACTCCTTTCCATTATCTGTTCTGATGACTTTAATCTTAGAATGAAATTGCGTTTCAATCATGGTATAAAAGGTTTGCAAAATGATTAAAGCATCAGACTTTAATTTCAACAAATAAATCCAAGTGCACCGGCTGTGATCATCAACAATGGAGAGAAAATATTTTGATCCATCATAAGCAAAGTTAGTACAAGGCCTCCACAGGTCACAATGGATCAAATCAAAGCATTTTTCAGATCTGCTTTGGCTAATACTGAAAGGTAACCTATGTAATTTTGCTAAGGGACAGATAGAACAGGGGATCCTTGTGCCTTTTGCTCCAAATTCATGGTGTAAATCAGCTAAGTATAACCTAGAATCTGACGGGTGACCTAATCTAAAATGCCACATATCAAAACCTTCTTTATTGGGAATACTGGAGGTGGAAAAATAGTTTTGTTAACAAGCCTTGGTAAGTCACGGATTAGGCTTGTAGAAGATACTTCTCCTTGCACCAACTGATACAATCCCTGCCTCACTTCACCCAGACCAATCGTCCTCCAAGTTGAAAGGTCCTGTATATAACATGAATTAGAAGTAAATATGAGACAGCATTTTGATGTTTGAGCTAGCTTTTTGACAGAGACAATATTAAAAAAAGGATGGTACACACAAAACAACATGAAATACTAAGTCATCTGTAAGTTTAACACTTCCTACATGAGTAGACATTGTTATATCCCATTAGGTAGGGTCACAGATTGAGATATTTTGGATTTAATGGCTGTGAAAAATGAAGCTGAGAAGACCATATAGTCTGTAGCCCCAGTATCTACAATCCAAGGTGTAGTTAAGTGAGGCTCAACCTTTGTGTTGTAAGCTGACAAACACATATAAGTACCAGAAATTTTGGATGTATTAATGTGCTTTGTGGTGAGTGCATGAGATTCACTGGTTTGTAGTTTCAGCAAGGTTATCAGCTGTGAATATTGCTCTTGAGTTAAATTGACTTGATTTCTGTCACTAATCTGCTCCTGTGCAGGTTCCAAAGGAGTAGCATTATAGTTTGCAAAAAATGACATTTGCTTGTGTTCTTCCATGCAGCCTGTGACCTGGTGGATATCCATGGACTTTGTAACACGTATCTATGCTATGGCCTGACATTTTGCAATGAGTGCAGGTTGGTTTATCCTTATTTGCCTTAAAATGCTTATCCAACGAGTGGCCATACATCTTGCAAAAGGTACAATAGTACCTCTTCTGAGATCCCAGATTACCTCTCTCCCCAACACTTCTTGATACCAGCGCCATTTGTTCAGTGGAAGGCATATCAACAGAGATGTCTCTTCTTTTCTCTTCATACATTTCATTTAGTTTTTGAAAAGGCTTTATCAGTAATATCTGTGCCTTGAGACCTTAGTAAGAGTCGTTGAGCCCCATAAGGAACTTCATTACCCAATCTCTTTCTTGACTCTCAACTATTGTCCTCAATCCTCCACATGTACAGTTGGGAGTGGACTCATAGTTCATTAGCTCATCAAGTAGTATTTTAAGCTTCGAAAAGTAAGTACTCACTGTGTCTTGACCCTGTTTCAGTGCTGCAATGCCTTGCTTGACTTCATATATTCTAAGGGCACTTTGTTGGGCTAGACGTTGCTCCAACTCCAACCACAGTTAGTTTGTTGTTTCAGCATAGAGAGTACTTGCCTTTATGTCTACTGACATGGTGTTTTGCATCCAAGTGATAACATTATCATTGCAACGAATCCAATGTTCTATTAAAGGGTTGTCCACACTGGTTGGCACACATATGCTGCCATGAATGAAGCCCAGCTTGTTCTTAATCCGAAGAGCTCTTTTCATGGACCTTGCCCAAGAGTGGTAATTGGTAGAGTCCAGCATCTGAGTTACCAAAAAAGCTCCTGAGTTTTCATTAGCTCCAATGAAGTATGGGCTGCTAAGAAGAGATGGATTGCTTTGATTTGTATTAGGATTTGTATTTTGGTTTTGAGATGTATTATAATCGACACTAGTACCTTCATTTTCAGCCATCGTTGCTCTGATACCATATAAGAAAAAGATTTTTTTTGTTTGCTGAACAATATTCAGCAGATACAGCAAGACCAGTTAAGAGGAGAAGAGAATGTTGAATAATGATTTCATTCATTCAATCTGTATATTACAATTATGAAGGCTCAATTACAAATATACAAAAAGATTCTAACAAAACTATACAAGTGTCAAATAACTATTGGCAGACTTTATTATACATAACTAACAATAACAAAATTGGAATCTACTCATCTCCAGCATGTGCGTATGTTCCCCGTAGTGCATTTTCTGTTGATGAATCTTCTAGGCTCTTCTTGATTGTTCCAACTTGCAACCTTCAGCTTGTGACCAAGTGTAATCTTGAATTTCAATAGTTTGCAGCTAATGCATGTGTTTTCAGTTTCTTAGATTCATAATTATAAGTATTGAGGTGCTTTATCTAACAAATTTTAGCTCAATTGTAAAACCCAACCTGAAAATGAAGTATTTTGGAATTTGTATCTGATGTAGGATAGGGAAGAAGGCAGCAAAAAGGGGGAGAAAAAGCTAAAGTAAACGGGGGAAGATGCCGGAGAAGAAACAGAAATTCAGGGGAAAAGGGATAAGGAGAAAACGTTTGCTCCAAGCAAAGCTATTTCATTTCATCATGTCCGCATCAGTATCATGTAGCTTTAAGGTATCTTGTTGGTTCAACTAGATAATTGAACCAATAGTTGCTATATTCAAATTAATGTTCCTATATTCTTTGGGTAGTTAATGGGTCCCATTGTTTAGAATTTATTCTTTCATGCACGTGATTAAAATTTAAGAGAGAATAGCGTGTGGGTTTTGTAAGGCATTTTTAATTTTTCCTTCCCTAACAACCTCAATCTCCATCCTAATCGGAAGGAAAAAAGTGAAATTTATTGAAGTTAAGATGAACTGTATTTTACACAAAAATGTCAATTGGTAAAAAAAAAACTTTATATGGATGCTCTGATACAACTATTGTTCTGGGAGCAGTGAGCAAGATATTGATATCGATACGGTTAACCTCCATTAAGAACTTGATCTCTTTTGTTCTTAACTCGTCGTCAATGTGAGAATTCAGATATTTTTTTTTGATAGCTTGATACCAGTGATGCATTTTCATGATGACCTACTAGCTATTATGTTGATAACACTATGATCTATGCTAGATATGCTGCGAATTATTAAGATTATAATTGACTATACATATAATCTAAGATTATATGTTTCAATCTTTACTTACTACGCATGAATTATTTTTAATTCGATTTATTTAAGAGTATATGAATACACACTATATTCTTTTCTCATATATGTTGTTAAAGTGGAACATTGTAAATGTGTTAATCTATTCACATCAGCAAAAATGTATTTGTATTGCCAATCATCGCGAATGTGTATATTTCTTAGGGGTAAATGAACAATCTCTAATAGTTGATGATAACCTTACATTTCAGGTGAGACTGATTTCATTTTTGCTGAACGCGTCTCTGCATCATGCTAGCATTCTGTATATCTACTCTTGATTTTATAAGCTAAATAAAAAAAATATGTACGAAAGCTCAACAATTGTAACAAGATTGTGTAATTTTTCTTTTTCTGTAATCTCTATTGACCTTCTTACCAAACAAACCATTAGCGGTCAAACTAATTATATTTGTCGCAGTGCTATACTTAATAGGTGTGACTTCAATAGTGAAAGAATTGTTGTTGTTACAAAGCAGTTAGGTGCACAACATGAAAAGACGAACTTACAAACGTCAAAAACTATTCTACCCTTAATGTAATTAATATTTATTAATATTACTTAATTTTTTTATTATCCTTTTTATTCTATGATATTATTATTTTTGAATCATTTTAGGATTTAAAAGTTCATACTTAAACATATCAAAATAAAACCGAAATATATCATGAAAATTAAATTAATAATATAAAGAGTTTAAAGAATCGTCAAACTTATATTATAATCAAAAGAGGACTTGCTTTACAAAATACGGTTAAATATAACCATCCAAAAACTCAAGTCAAAAGAAGTGTCTACTGACCTTCAAAAAGTATTCTGTAGATATAACCTATAGCAGGCTGATATGATGGTATATCAACGTCAACCATATCATCCCATTTTCACTACATTCCTTTACTATATACCATCATCCTATTTTACATTACTATCTACTCCACAGATATCATCGTATTTACGTAACGACCTGTAACCAAGTCAAAGACATCAACCAACACCATCACATATTCTTTATATTCTTCAAAAGTTTCCTTCCACTTGTCCTCATCAACATCGGTATAGAAGCGGGTGTAGTGGGTCCGTGTATACGTAACATGTATAGCTGTGAGATCTTCCGTAATCTGAGCATCTCTGGTTGATTGGATGATGTCAGTTACTCGGGAGGCCATCTACAGTACAAAATATAAAGCGTGAACAATATAGTTCAGTAAATATGATGCACAATGATGTCAATCAAACACGCTTGGGCCTGAATCCTTATTATAGCATACCGTGTGAGCTCACAATAGCATGGCCTTCAATTGTGCACAAATCAATGTCAAGGCATCCGTCCTTTCCCTCCGAGACTCAAGATACCTGTTCAGAATATAATATAGATGAATCAAGGCTTGGCCTAAGTATACAGTGCTTCACGTGTCTATCCACAGTCCCAAGGCCACAAAGGGACCTCCTGATACTGCCTATATACAGGTGCCGAACTCCAAATACCCTATCATTGGCTGCCCTTAATGACCGTCGGAGCCTCAAAGTGGTATATTTATTCGAACACAATAGTAGGTACATCTATAATGAGATTCACATTTAAGAATTTAAACCACACTCCGTGTGAATGACAACAAAAATATGCATGACCTCGAAAACGTATTATCCATACATTTTCCAAATAAACTTAATGCACAAGTGTCACACCACCATGTCACATAAAGAAAACAAACACATATAAACACATAATTTCACATGTAAATATATCTTGTACTGTAGTTGAAGAATATCAATATTTACCTTTTTCACGACTTTCTTGCTCAATATCTGCATTAATAAAATAATTTCTACATTAATCATAACTTATCATATTATTTCCTCATTATCAAATCTAAACTAAACATATAAGATGCTATAGTTTACTTCAAAAAATTCCCCTTATAATAATACCAATAAATAATAATAATAACATAAATGAAATTCTCTTTATTGTTATAAAAAAAATTCCATAACTTCTAAAATAAAATTAATACATATAGACATCATGCTAGCCAATACACTACCATATTATTTTTCATTTCATGTTTGGTCCATTGTTCATTTCATTTATCACACAAGTGTGTGTGTGTGTACAGCCATACCTATTAATCAATTTCTTATCCGATCCATGCATTATAACATTTTACTTCTCATCTTATCATATAGCCAAATCAAAATAATTTAAGTTTAAACCTCAAATGCTAAATGTTTTCTCTCCAATTGACCATGTCCACATATATACACATATTAGTGGCCCAATTCCCATAACCAATATCATGATATTAACAACTATTATTAAAGTTATCACTCTTGAATCATATTTTATGATCCCTTGAATATAGTTTTGACTTTTCAGTTTTTCTTGCAGCAATCACTCAATTATACACTTTTCCAAATATGAATTGAAAATGGATCGACATAATTAAGGTCTATGCTCGCAGTATTCCAACAGATTGGATTCCCATGTTTTAACAAATTTATGTACCCATAAAGTAACCAAAATATGTTCACTTGCATGTGGAACATGGTCACGAGTAAGAGATAAAATGTTTTCTGACTTGCACAAGTGCCATACAAACAGAACCATGGCAAACCAGTATATCATATCAAAGTCTGAAATGTAGTTAAACGGTTTCGAAGTAAGCAGCTATGAATTTTTCAATATCATCATTTTACCATCATTTCCTCAAATCTCTTTCACACAATCTTTGATAATGCGAGCTAAACAAACTAAACTCACTATTTCTTGAAATAACTTATAGATTTTTAAAACTTATATAGTTAAGAGTTAGAGATAAAGCTATTATAATTCATCATCCTTGATTTTATTAATTAAACTTAACTCTAATTTTATCTTTCCTCTAGTGTTAAGGAACCCTAAAACAAGAATTGTAATTCCTACTCATAAATCAATTAAATACTTAAAGCAAATAATTAATTAAATTATTACCTAAATAAACAAATAACTAACTAAACAATTAACTAAATAATTAAATTATAAAAAGAAAGAAAAGTTAAAACTTACCTTAAAAGGAAAGTCGAGGAACGTGCCCCAACCTTCCCCAAATCATTCCATATTTATAGTGGAGGAAAAGGGTTTAAAGTGTAATTTCACAAATTGCACTTTAACCCTTGGGGTAAGTATGCAAATTTCTTATTTAATTATACAATTGCACTTTAATCCTTAGGTAAATATGAAATTACACATTTTTTAAATAAAATTGCACTTTCCATACCCATAATACTATGTTACTTATAATTCCTATATAATTTATTCTATCAATTCAATTAGGTCCCTAATTTTTTTTCCTTTCTAAAATATTAAAATTTTTGCTAGAAAATTCCGAGTTGTCACATTGAGAATATGAATGGAAACCCAAAAAATAATGAGAACAAATTAAAGAAAGACTGTTACGAGCTTTCTGAGGCCCCCTACCTTGACTATACACCTCATTCGAACTGATCTGGTGTTGCCACGTGGCAGATGAACTAGATCCACGTCGGACAAACTGATTCCATAACTTCGAACTGAAATACTATCGCCCCACCTGATAGAAGAACCGAACTCATTCGCCATTAACGACGGATGCCAAGGCCCGTACTCCGCACTCGTTACGTCTCTCAATCTTCCTTGCCACATCTGTACCAAGATCTTTTAGTAGATCTCTCCAAAGTCAAGTCCCTGACTGATTGATAGGACGTGTAGCAGGCTACAAACGATCAACTTAGTTGCTATATCAGAAACCATTTAATGCCCGCCAACCTATGGATTGACAGATTGACGCCTATGAAAGGATGACTCATCCGGGATCTGAAGCCACGTGTCCCCCCCATCCAACGATTTTCATCTTCTCTTCTTTAGTATAAATACCCCCACACAATGGTAAGGTAGGGGTCCGAACTCTAATCCTTATATTCTAGTCTTAACTCAGAGCTTTTCGATATATTCACATTCTCAACCACGTTACGGTGACTAATTCATCGTCGGGCAACACCTCTCGATAAATCGAAATATTGACTTGACTGTAAGAGTGATCACTCCTCTTCCACCTCAATCGAAAAAGGCCACGAGTGACTAACGGTGTGCCACCGTGTGCAAAGAGGAGCTTACGTGGAGTTTCGTTCTGTTGGCCACATTTTCGAGGTCAACAGATTGGCACCGTATGTGGGAAAATCACTATAACCACGAGTATCCCCACGAAAGAAAAAGCTTATCAGAATATTTGGTTAATATTCTCCCTTGAAAAGGGGGATTTTTTTTTTTTGAAAAATAACAAGCTCTAAACTATCTTCACCGTTTGGGAGAACACTGGCAACTCCAAACCAATGAGTTCAAGCAATGAAGAAGTGAATCCGAGGAGAGTAAGATAGATCTCTGAAGAAGAGATCATCCGGAATAATGTTACACACCTACGACCCCATCATCGATATCATAGGGGCGGGAGGACTGCTGCATGACTAACTATCGAAGTAGCTGGCATGGCCACTAACATGAGGAACATCGCAGCCCAAAAAACAGCCATACGAACTCCTCATGCAAGTGCAAAATCAAGGCGGCTTCCAAGCTCCATCAAAATCCACTATAATCAGTTCGAAGAACTGAAGCAATCAAGCAGGAGAACTCATTCAGGTCTACAACGGAAAGTTCCAATTGAAAGGGAAGTAGGAGTAGACACCTCCTACACTGTCCCCCCAGCTGAAGATGACCAAGTTGGAGGAGATAACTTCTCCCCTAACTACGAAGAACGGCCTCGGAGGTCCGCCAGTGCGTTTGATCGGATCGGGAAAATGCCTAGAAATAGGGATCTATCCGCCCATTAAACAGCCCTCCTACAAGAGCGTGTACAAAGCCAGGAAGTTCGGGCCCATCCGCCTAAGACAGGCAGGAGAGGCAAAATTTAATTGATTGGGGAATCGAGGCGAACCTTCCCTACAACCACCTTTCCCTTTACCAGATGGGAATGATTCTGATGAGCCGTGTCGATCCAACGAGCTCGACGATGATGATGACAACTTCCCTTTCTCTAGGGAGCTTCGTAGCTTTCCTGTGCCTCAACTTTTTTTCACCTAAAATTCCTAAGTACGAGGGGAAAGGTGACCTAGAGAAACACCTCAACAAGTACAAGACGCAAATGAGCCTTCGAGGGGCGTCGCCTGCTCTGAAATGTAGGGCCTTCCACTTAACACTTAGTGGCGCAGTAGAAATGTGGTACAGTAGGTTAGCGCCTCTTAGCATTAGTAACTGGCCAAACCTCAAGAAGGCATTCTTGAACCAATACATGTTAAGAAAGGAATGAGAGACGTCGATCAGCACCTCTAGGACATGAGGCAAGCGGTAGGAGAGACCTTGAAAAGTTACCTCGCCCGTTTCACCGACAAAATAACCTATTGCAAGCAAGTTACGGACAAAGAAGCCCTCTCAGCTTTAAAAGGGGGACTGAATATGAATACTTTGTTTTGGAGAGATGTCCTGAGTAAAAACCCATCTACCTACGACGAACTGGTAGAAATGATGAAGATTGAGATTGTCAATGAAGATATGATTGATCATCGGAACAGGGCGGCACAAGGACTCCCTCCGCCCCAGCTACAGATCGATAGGGAGCCCACTTCACAGATCGTCAGCTAGCAGTGGACTCAGGCCAGACATGTGGTGGCTTCCACCTCTGGACAAGCATTGGCTACAGCCACCTTGAATGTAGTACCAACACTAGCTTATGAAAGCATTGGACCTGGTGGCAATAGTGCAGCCAGGAATCCTAGGAGACCTTCTACCTCTAGGAATAGAGGAAGAGGCGAATGGCCAAGAAATTGGCCTCAAGAGGAGTCACGACCCTATTGCACTTTACACCGCTTTCATGGCCATGATACAAATGAATGTCGGGAAGCTATTAGATCTGCGAGGAGCAACCCTCGCAACACTAGGGAGAACCGCTGCTAGGATAAAAATTCGAGGAAAAATTCACCAAGAAGGGGAGAAACGAAGCGACACCCGCCTCGATATGATAGGAACGCGGATATAGAAAGGCCCAAACAGCGGCCTAGAAGAGACCTGGTTGCCGCGAACGAACACCAACCCATTCGAGAAATTGACACATTCATTGGGGGACCACACGTAGGAGGTGAGTCTAGGAACGCTCAGAGGAATTAAACTAGAGAGGCAAAGGATCCACCTATGGCCAGCTATATAGTCAGTCAGTCCTAGAAGATGAGGTCCGTAGAACCCATTACATTCACTCAAGAAGATGCAATGGACGTACACTATCCCCACTGCGATGCGTTAGTAGTAAGAGCTGTGGTAGCTCGAAATGGATTAAAACGCGTGTTGGTGGATAACGGGATTTCGGTCAATATCTTGTTCGGTTCCGCTTATGACAAGATGGCGGTAGACCATGAACTCACCCCTATGACATCCCCGTTATACGGGTTCACTAGAGATAGCATTATCCCAAGGGAAAAATCACCCTGGCTGTTGAAATGGGAACTACGCCTCTGGTAGCACACCACTTTAAATTCTCCACTGAACGAGGAATAACCACTATCCAGGTGATCGGATGGGCTTGAGGGAATGCTATCTCAATTCTTTGAGAAAGCCTGTGTCGAGGGTGAACATGGTTCTCCTTGATATTAAGATGTCTGAAGCCCCTGAAGAAGGGGAAGATGTCGAGATGGCGAAGCTTTTGTAAAGGACCGGCCTGAAAAGGCAACCTTAGACGAACTAGATCCTTGCATTATCAAATCTGAATCACAAGCTGATCCAATGGAAAAACTGGAAAGCTTCTCAGTAGACTTCTAGGACGCTTCCAAAGTCCTACATGTGGGAAATAATTTGGAAGAAGGAAGGAAGAAAGAACTGAAGGACTTCCTCCGCAAGAACTCAGATGTCTTTGCTTGGAAATACGAGGACATGATTGGAATAGACCCAAATGTCAGTTGCCATCATTTACAGATCGACCCAAGCCATACTCCGCACAGACAGAAGAAAAGAACCTTAAATGTGGAACGGTACGAGACCCTAAAGGAAGAAGTTGAGAAATTAATCGACAATGAATTCATTAGGGAGGCCACCCATCTGAAGCGGATATCCAATCCCATGCTAGTGAAGAAACACAACGGAAAGTAGAGAGTGTGCATTGACTTCTCCAATCTCAACCAAGCTTGCCCGAAGGACAACTTCCCACTTTCTCGAATAGAATAACTGGTAGACTCAACAGCTAGACATGAGTTGTTAAGTTTCATGGATGCTTATTCGGGTTACAACCAAATCCTCATGAATCCAGGAGATGAGGACAATACTTCATTTATCACGGATAGAGGATTATATTGTTAGAAGGTGATGCCCTTTGGGTTGAAAAATGCTGGGGCCACCTATCAAAGGCAGGTAAACAAGATGTTCGCTGATCAACTCGGCAAAATGATAGAAGTTTATGTTGACGATATGCTTGTTAAGAGCCTCCGAGCTAAGGAGCATGTGAAACACCTGGGCGAGACCTTCTAGATTATGAGGAGATATCGGATGAGATTGAATCCCATCAAGTTTGCATTTAGCGTAGCATCCAGTAAATTCCTAGGATACATTGTAAATCAGAGGGGGATTGAGGCGAGTCCGGAGAAGATCAAGGCTTTGATCGAAATGAGGTTGCCCCAGAAGCCGAAAGATGTGCAACGACTCACCGGCAGGGTTACCGCACTCAACCGTTTCATATCCAAAGCCACTGAAAAGTATCTTCCCTTCTTTAAGATTCTCAAAGGGGGGAAGAGGTTCCATGGACGTAGGAGTGTGAAGAGGCGTTTCAGGCACTAAAAAGTTACCTCGGACGAGCTCCCTTCCTGTCCAAACCAAAGTTGGACGAGCCATTTCTGCTTTATTTAGCTGTGTCCTATGACGCCATCAGTTTGGTTCTCATAAGGGAAGAAGAAACACATCAATTGCCCATTTATTATATAAGCAAAGCGTTGTTACCAGCAGAAGTGTCCTAGCCAGACATAAAGAAACTCGTTCTCTCATTAATCACCGCTTCTCGAAAATTGAGGACTTACTTTCAGGACCACATCTTCTATTTGCTAACAAATTTCCCCCCTAAAGTAAGTCCTCCAGAAGCCAGACACCTCAAGGAGGTTACTGAAGTGGGCCGTATAACTCAGTGAATTTGACATAGTGTATAAACCCAGGACTGCGGTTAAGGACAGGCCCTAACTGACTTTATTGTCGAATTTACCAGGGCCCCTGAAATTGAGATGAGTATGAAATTAGTAGAGCCTCCCACCTGGAACATCTTCGTAGACGAATCGTCTGGAGAGGTTGGTTTGGGAGCGGGAATAATCTTGGAGAGTTCAGAGAGGCATAAGCTTAAATGTGCAGTAAGGCTCGAATTCAAAGCATCTAACAATGTAGCTGAGTATGAGGCACTCCTAGTTGGCCTTCGTCTAGCTAAAGAATTGCAAGTAAAGAGGTTAACCGTCACAGGTGACTCACAGTTAGTGGTGAAGCAGGTCAACGACAATTTTGTGGCTAGAGTCAAGCACATGGCAACCTACCTGAAACTAGTCATGGAATTCCTCTCCCACTTCGAAAGGTTTGAACTAATGCAAGCACCCAGCCTGGAGAATTCCCACGCTGATGCTTTGTCAAAGTTGGCAAGCAGTAGGGATTCCGAACTTCTTAAGGTGGTTCCCATAGAACACGTGGCCGAACCTTCCATCGCAAAGAAAGAATAAGTGATGTGAACAGAAGGCACCCCTTTGTGGATTCAGCAGATCATTGCTTTTCTTAAAGAACAAACTGTGCCAAACAATGAAGCCGAAGATCGCCGACCCCGGAGAAGAGCTATTCACTTTATCCTGCAGGGTGATGTGCTATACAAACGGGACTTATCATCACCTCTCCTCAGGTGCACAGGAGGTGAGGAGGCGAATTATATTCTAAGAGAGATCCATGAGGGGGTTGTGGCAATCACTCCGAAGGGTCAGCACTGGCCCACAAGGGACTCGGGCGGGGATACTACTAGCCTACCCTAAAAAGGGACTCAATTCAGTTCGTGTACAAGTGCGATAAATGCCAGCTCTTCTCCAATGTGCAAAGACAGCCCTCACAAGAGCTCACGGTCGTGTCAAGCCCTTGGCCATTTGCCAAGTGAGGAGTTGATTTTATTAGTCCATTGCCAAGGGGGAGAGAGAATGCCTACTTCGCCATTGTTGCGATCGATTACTTTACAAAATGGGTCGAAGCAAAGCCGTTGGCCAAGATCACCGAGGTAAACACTTCCAAATTTCTCTGGAAGAACATCATATGCAGATTCGGCATACCCTGCTTCGTGGTTTCAGAGAATGGTAAACAGTTTGATAACAAGAAAATCAGGGACCTATGCAATGAACTCGGAATCAAAAAGCATTTCTCGACACCTCACCACCCCCAAGCTAACGGCCAAGTCGAGGTAGTAAACAAAACCATCAAACTCGTCTTGTAAAGAAAGTTGGATGCTTCAATAGGGGCATGGGTTGATGAACTCCCTCAAGTTTTCTGGGCCATACAAACCACCTGCAGAACAGTAACTGGAGAGACCCCATTCTCCATGACGTACGGGGCCAAAGCCATGAGCCCAGCGGAAGTCGGAGTGCCCTCGCCTCGTCGTATCCACTTCTACGAAATAATAAACGATGAACGGAGAAAGTTTGAGCTTGAACTCCTTGAAGAAATTAGGGACGATTCTCAAATCAGATTTTCCTCCTACCAACACAAAATGATGCGTTGCTACAATGCTAAGATGAAGAAAAGGGCTTTTCGTATTGGCGACCTGGTACTCCGTAGAACATTCCCATCAACGAAAGAACTAGGAACCGGAACCTTGGTGCCGAATTGGGAAGGTCTCTATCGTGTCACCGAAGAAGTACGACCTGGCATATACAAAATCGAAAATTTGGAGGGCAAGTTGATGCCTCACCCTTGGAACGTTGAACATTTGAGGAAGTATTACCAATAGGGAGATTGTAAGGACTTGCCATGTAAATGTTATTATTAATTAAATAAACTGATTGTCACTTCTGCACATGTTCTTGAAAAATAAACTCACAACTTCATTAGGAGAGGTACGGGTTCCACCTCTGACGAAGCGGACCAACAGTTATCACATTCTTACTCCTTGCCGAGGTGAACACGCCCATGAGGGGCCACCTCAAGAAAGGATACCCACTTTATTAGGGGAGGTACGGGTGTCATCTCTGACGAAGCGGACCAGCAGTGTTTTCATATTCTTACTCCTTACCGAGGTGAACAGACTTGCAAAGGATCAACTCACCCATGGTTATAATTGGATTCCATTTGGGCCATCCATTTGCTCAAGTGGTTATGCTTAAGCGAAGTGTTTATACTTGGACTCGATTTAGGTCATCCATTAGCTTAAGTGGTTATGCTTAGGCGAAGTGTTTATACTTGGATTCCATTTGGGCCATCCATTTACTTAAGTGGTTATGCTTAGGTGAAGTGTTTATACATGGACTCCATTTGGGCCATCCATTTGCTTAAGTGGCTATGCTTAGGTGAAGTGTTTATACTTGGATCCCATTTGTACATTCCATTTGCTTAAGTAGTTATGCTTAGGCGAAGTGTTTACGTTTGCTTTATCCATTTGGTTAGCATATTTTCGGCGAAGCAACTACACTTGGAAACAATAATAGAAAGAATTTCATTGTATGGAACAAATCAAAGCCGAAGCCATTACAAAAGGGAAAGAGCTAATCTACATTTACAATAGCCCCCACTCCGACCTCCTCTTCCGGGGCTTTCTTTTCAGCCTCTAGGTCGGGCCGACTGCTGGTAGGACCATAGAACTCCTCTTCGAGAAACACGATGTCCAGCTCCGAATGCACCTCCATCAGATGAGACATCATCCGCTGGGCACTCCATGAAGCCCAGTAGTTGGTGAAGTTGTCGTACTCTTTTGTTTGGTCGAAGTTATCGATGTAGTTTTGTATAGACGTTTCACCTACTGTCTTCACTTCTGCCTTTAGGGACTCGATCTCATCCTTCTGGGCTTCAGTCAACATCCTCAAATCGACCCTTTCCTTGTCACCCCCTCAAGGCCTTAGAGGAAATCATTTGGTGTTCATTGGACTGGTCTATTCACTTGATGAGCACAGCCACTTAGGATAGTGACTTATGGAGTTCATTCTTCAGCTGATTTACTTATATCTCAGCAGAGTCTAGTTTCACATCCGCCTCAGCCTCTTCACCTCAGCCCGTTCTGCCTCTTCCTTGGCCTTTTTTACCTTTTCATCCCACTTCTCCGAAGCCTTCACCCTTTGTTCCAATTCTTCATTTCTCTTACGAAGGCCCCGGACTAAGTACGCTAATACTTAGAGCCCTCCCCACACAAGAATTATTGGCGGCAAGAAGATCCTCCGCCTCCCCGGTCCAGTACATGTTATGGACGCGGGTGGCAGAGGCGATTTCAGGAGGCAACATTTCCAAAACTGTCTCGGAGAGCTCATCCTTCTTGCTCCCCAGAAATAAGTCCCTTTGCCACGGGAGGGAGGGTTGGCATGCTTCTTCAATCTCTTTCGAGCCGGCTCTCCGGCCAAGATGGCAGTAATGGGCACAACAACCTTTGGAGACCATGTTGGGTCCGCAATGGTCACACCGGAAGGAATAGAGGGAGGAGGCCTGGCCATTGTGGCCGACGAAGAGGATGCCCCTGCTAGGCCAGATCTTTTCCTATTAACGAGGGAGGCTCCTTCCTCCATCTCGTCTTCCTCAGGAAGCTGTCGAGTCTTACTCAGCTGATTTAATCTCTCAGCCTGCTTTTTGTAGAATGGCGATTTGGTCTTGAGGGCACTCACCTCGGCCACACTACGACGGATCATAGCAAAATCTGGCCTATCTGCCTTTTTCTTCAAATAATCATTTGCGCGAAGAGAAAAATGTTAGCAGCCAAATCAAAAACATTAAATATAACCCGTGAAAAACAGCTCACCTTGGATCGCCATCAGTCCGTTTAGGGTGAAGCTGGCGTTCTTGTCAACCAGCTCGCAGTAGCTCTGGTCCTTGAAAGGCTGCTGGTAGATGTGACTAATAATGTCCTAGTCTCCTTAAAAATTTCACACCTCGAAAGGGAGCTTACAAAAAACAAAAATATTAAGCCATAAGAAATCACTCAAGTTAAATCAGCTAAGTAAGATAACTTACTGGCCATGGAGTAAGACGCGGGGACGGTGATGGAAGCCATGTGGTCATTCTCCATAGTATCCCACCTCCCAGCTGCCTAGAACCAGGACTTTCGCTACTCCTTTACTAAAGAGGGCAAATCCACCACGAATGGGGAATGGGACCCCCAAGGGGACAAATAGTACCACCCATTGCTTTTCTCACCCCGACCACAGTCTTAAGGAAGAAGATGAAGTGGAACACACTGAATGGCATATCTATACCTAAGCTAGCCCGTCGCCAGAGCATCCACGACCCAACCATCTGGGACCAAGAGTTTGGATGGAGTTGGGTCGGAGTCAATCTGTAGAAAAGGAGAACTAACCTAAAGAATGGGTGAATGGGAAGTCTGAGGCCTGCCCTAACAAGTTTTCACTCAAGGCCACGCAACCTGGTCTCGGATAGCAGGCCCTCTCATTCGAGTCGGGGATAATTAGCTTTATGTTGTCTAGTATCCTAAAGACCCATCTGCATTTCTCTAAGGTTTCTGAGGTGGCTTTAGATGGACAGCTAGAAGTCCCCCACTGAATAGATGTATCTACGGGCGGGACGGGTAACCTCCAGATATTCTCTCCTGATCTAATCGGCTTTCCTATTTCGTCCAAAAAGATATGACTATGGGATCTTCAACAGCTCGCCTCTCCCCACTCGTAGAAGTGCTTCTAGACCTCTCAGAAGCCATTTACTCAGTTTTGGATCAAAATGAAGCAAGAGAAAGAAAGAGAAGTTTACCTAGAGTTTATAGTTCGAAAGCAAGAAGTTGTCGAAACTCTCAAATGGATCGTCGGAATCTCACAACCTTGCTCGTCGGAAAAATGAAACGAAATGGAGAATGCAAGAGTTTTAGAGATTTTCGTAAATGTAAAGGAACAAAATGAGAGATTATGGCGTTATATAGGTGTTTCCAAATTCATCCCAGCCATTAGATCATCTCAAGTCACATATGAGCCATCTGAACCTATGGTTCATCATCACCGTTGAAACCAATAGTCACGTAAGCTAATGGCCCTAATGGAGCAATGTACCTCACGTATTAACCTAAATGCGTCATCTTGAACCCATGTAGCCGTCGCCGTGATTACCATTTATAGTCATGGAGGCGTACCTTAGAAGCAAGAAACACCCCCCATCATTACCTGGGAAGACGCGAAAGCTTTTAAATCATTAGCATGCAGCCCAGGCTGTCCCCTCGGCAAACACTTCGTCCTTCAGCCAGCATTACGCTTTGCAACAACTTTCCCCAAAGTTGCCAACACTCATTACTTCGTCCTTTAGTCAGGACTACGCTTTGCAACAATTTTTCCCAAAGTTGCCAACTCTCATCACTTCGTCCTTCAATCAGGACTACGCTTTGTAACAACTTTCCCCAAAGTTGCCAACACTCATCACTTCGTCCTTCGGCTAGGACTACGCTTTGCAACAACATTCCCCAAAGTTGCCAACTCTCATCACTCTGTCCTTCAGCTAGGACTACGCTTTGTAACAACTTTCCCAAAAGTTGCCAATACTCATCACTTAGTCCTTCAGCCTGACTACGCTTTGCAACAACTTTCCCCAAAGTTGCCAACACTCATCGCTTCGTCCTTCTGGTAGAACTGCTTTGCAAACAACTTTTCCTAGTCACTCAACATTTCGCCCTTCCATCAGAACTTCGCTCATGCATACCTCTTCGCCTCGTCTACAACTAACGCATACACCGTAGGATGACACGATATAACCGCCTCTACAAAGTCCATGCATTATATAAATATCCATACACGGACTTGAGGGACTGTTGTTATGGACCTTCTGAAGGCCCTCCACCTCGACCATGCACCTCATCCGAACTGATCTGGATGCAAAGGCCCGTACTACGCACTCGTTACTTCTCGCACTCCGCCTAGCCAAAGTCAAGTCCCTGACTGATTGATGAGACGTGTGGTAGGCTACAAACGGTCAACTCAGTTGCTATGTCAGAAACTATTTAATACCCGCCAACCTATGGATTGACAGATTGACGCCTATGAAATGATGAATCATTCGGGATTTGAAGCCATGTGTCTCCTCATCCAACGGTTTTCCTCTTCCCTTCTTTAGTATAAATACCCCCACACCATGGTAAGGTGGGGGTCCGAACTCTAATCCTTATATCCTAGTCTTAACTCAGAGCTTTTCGATATATTCACACATTCTCAACCACGTCCTGGTGACTACTTCATCGCCGGGCACCACCTCCCGGTAAATTGAAATACTGACTTGACCGTCGGAGTGCTCGCGGCCGCTTCCACTCCCATCGGAAAAGGCCACGAGTGACTAACGGTGTGCCACTGTGTGCAGGGAAGAGCTAACGTGTAGTTTCGTTCTGTTGACCACTTGTCGAAACCATTTTTCAAGGTCAACAAAGACTGTGATTCTACGGATGTTGATCTTAAGATGTGGGAGAGCTGCAAAATTGAGGGAGAGCCATAACACGAATTTTTTGAGGAGGAAGTGGACTCAAAAACCAAGGGTAGTGCAAGCTACGATCAGGTCAATAGGCTACCCTCAATAGAAAATCTCAATAATGCTGGAAACTCTCTATCAAAACTTCAGAGTTAGAAAAAGAAACACAAATTTGAAAACCTATTGAAGAAGAAGGGCACTACCAACCAGAAATAATATGTCAACCATCTATTACATGTTTTGTCATTAAGCTATAGAAGATGTTGTGTTCTTTATCACACTTGAATGCGTTTTCTCATTGCTTTTTTCTTCATTTATTCGTCTTATTTTTGCTCCTTGATAGGGGTTCTAAATTTGAAAAGGTTTGTATCATCTTTGGATTTTCTCTTTGTTTCTATCTCTCTACGTGCCCCATTTGGGTAATCTCTACATGTTAATTTATTTTGTCAACTTGTCTTTTCATTTTTTCTTTTTCAGCTAAATCTCGTTGAACATGAGAAATCATTTTTTTACAATTGTAATTTGGTATATGCTTTCATCTATGAGATGGAGATTGGCCATTGACTATTTTTATGATTGTCTTTTTTTTTTTTCACGAATTCCATGGGCACTTATATCGAATTATGCAACTATTACGACAAACAATTCATTTGTTGCATGAATTTTATATGATTCTTAGTCCACATGTTAAAGGATTTCTTTTATTCTAGAACCATATAACTTAATAAATCTCTACATGCTCAATAAGGAAAAGTTCATCCCAATATAGTCATAGCAAAACTTGAGTTGAAAATGTAATTCATGCAAATTCAATATATAACACGCTAATATTGCCTTCAAAGTAAATACACGGACAAAGACTAATATCTTCATAAAATATCATTTTTGTTCATAAAACAAACCATTGCATGTTAAGCCCCTGTTTGATAAAATTTAATTTTTATTTTTAATCTAAATCAAAGTCAATAATTAATTTTAACCACATCTTTTGAGGGACCCACAACTTTCTACCTCACATTTTATCAACTTTTATCAAAATCTGCTAAAAATCTAAATTTAGTGTCCACCAAAAAGGGCTAAATCTCCTCCTCTCTACAAAGCTCAAGATGGGTGAGTTTAGGCTCGGCTTCAGTGGGAAAACAGACAATATTTCCTAACAACACGATCTTCACTTAAGTGTGTAATCCGAAACCGTCATGGTTTGGCCTGGATAATTCAGTTTGAAAATATGTTAAGAACTATCCAAACTGAAGCGTTTACACCCCTATTCTTCACAAACCGACACAGGTTGCGCTGGTCATTAGAAATCACACAATCTTTATCAAAATGGCCTAACAAAGGAGAAGAATCCTTAGGGAGATGAGATATAACAACACTAAATATTATTTCTGAACAACACTACATGTTGTTTCTGTCTACGGATACTCAAATTCTTAAAAGCTCAGGCAGCATACTTTATTGGACTCTCATAATATTAATAACTTGACAAGACTTGAACTCCACACACAGCAAAAGCTCACAATAAATACAAGAGACACACTTATAAATATAGAAACCAGCCAAGCAGGGTACGGAATGATCAGCCAGAATTGACCAACAAGATTCACCGGTAGGTTCTGTAATTTGGAGTGTACATGCAACTTTCAGCATGCTTGACCAGATCTGCAGGCTGAGGAAGTCTTGTTGCCAAACCTAAATGACATGCAAATTTTCGTGAAGTTCACATCTTAGAGTAAGGAAAACCGAAATAAAAGCGAAAAGGAAGGGCATTTACCGAGTTCATATGCTTTAGCAGCTACCTTTGCAGCAATATGAGCTGAGATCTTTCTTATGTTAGAAAGTGGTGGGTAAATCATTCCCTTGTCATAATGTTCTTGTGTTACTTGACCAGCCAAGGCTTCAGCTGTGATGACAAGATTCAGGCGACAATAAAAGGATAAGATAATTAATGACAAGAAGACAATGAAATTAATTCAAATCAACTATGTACTTACATGCTGCCAACAGCATATCATCATGCACGCGGATAGCACCAGACATGACCAAACCAAAGCCAAGCCCCGGAAAGATATAAGCATTGTTTGACTGAAGTTACACCAGAGAATGGATCTTAATCTATAATCCTCCACAATTCAAAAAAGTTGAATGGCACTAATAGAAGTCGAACATGTTCGTTACCTGGCCAGGAACATAAGTTTTGCCATTGTATTCTACCGGGTCGAATGGACTTCCACTAGCGAAAATTGCACGACCCTTTATTGAAGCAAGATGGAAAATACAAGGTGAAGTTAATTTTACTAGAAAGAGTAAAACTATGATGATTTATCAGCATTATAGCACTCTGAAGAACATCTTAGTACTCATCCGACCTCGGTCCACGCATACGCTTCTTCAGCAGTGCACTCAGATTGAGAGGTTGGATTTGAAAGAGCCATGATAAGAGGTTTCTGTGTATCATTCAAAATGTGATTAGATTAACGTGTAAAACATCATTGGGGGGAGAGAGAGAAAGAGAGAGAGAGAGAGAGAGAGAGAACCTTGTTGAAAGAAGCCATAGCCTCAACCACCTCCTTTGTAAATTGTTTTCCAACACCAGATGTTCCAATTAAAGCTGTTGGCTTGATAGCCTAATGAAGTTCGAAAATAAAGCAAAAGTAAGTATACCAAAGAGTACTAGTGTCTGTTGAAAATAGAGATATACAGCGTTCATCCAACCTTGACAGCGTCTAAGAGAGTGTTGCAAGGTTCATGTTCATGAGTCCATGGCTTCTTAAAATGTTGAAGAGATTCCTTGCGGGATTTAACTATTAAACCCTGTAAATTGTACACAAACATCACTGATCAAAAAATTACCTTAATGACTCCTAATTGTTGAGAATCAACATATATACTTATAGAAGGAGGCAATTGATCTACAGAAATATATTTGATCAGAAGTTACCTTTGAGTCTACCAGCCAAATCCTTTTACGGGCTTCTTCCAGAGGAGCTTTAGTCTATAGGTCAAAAAAGTCACCAAGCGCTCAAAATCATATTGAAAGTACCTCAAATTATACATAAAACATTCGGAATAATTCATACCTGCTTCGACATTTCAAGGGCTATAAGCTCTGCTATACCAGTACCAGCCTGCAATTACAAGAGAAAGCATGAGCCAACCATGCAAAAATATCAACTGGAAAGCCAAAACTAACAATAATCGAGGGAATACAAAAAGGGAAAATTATGAATGTAGTGTATTCAATTTCCACTTTCCACACCCACTGTTTAATATAAAGAGTATCTGTCCTTGTTGTATCTTCTTGTTTTTCTTGCCATTCTTAAAAATCAAATATCTAGAGGCTCACTAAAAATAAAGCAAGGTAAGAACTTTACTTCTCCAGCACCAAGAAACAAAAATGTGTGATCAGCCAAGGTACCCCCGAGTAGCTTAAGTGATGCAACTAGCCCGGCAAGCACCACAGATGCCGTCCCCTGCAGTAGCAGGATCAAGAATTATAATATAGACACGAATATTACAACAATTTCAACCAACAAGTCACATTATACCTGTATATCATCATTGAACACCAAGTGAGTAGTGCCGTATTTGGCCAACAGCTCAAAAGCATTGTGATTGGCGAAATCTTCAAACTGCAGTTTCATTTAGAATTGAACTACGTTAAAAACGACGGCCTCTGAAATGGGAATACTCTTGCAGGTAATTGGGGATTACCGACCTGTACAAGAACTTTTTCACCATAGTTTTGCTTCACGGCAGTCATTAATTCATGTAAGAAGTCGTAATATTCCTGGAAAGAAAAGGTCATATCAGCGTGTAGCTTAGCTAAGATATAGAATCCCCACAAGTTAGAAAACTATGATTGGAGTAATTTAGCAGGGTTTGAACATGTAACCTTCCCAGTCGCCCGCTTTTGTCTGAGCCCAATGTAAAACTCATCTTTAAGTAGCTGCTCATTATTTGTCCCCACGTCAATGGTAATCGGTAAACACTATAAAGCGAAGTCAAAACTTATAATTAGAACTATAAGTACATATTTTGTATGCAATATTAGAACGTATTAGATAATATAATAAACAATAATTGACAATAGCCTTATGTGAATGCTTACTGCAGAAGGTCTAACACCTCCTAGTGCGGTATATAACGCCAATTTTCCAACTGGTATTCCCATCCCCTGCAAAATAGTCAAAAATATCATCATCAATCTAATTTGCAGTGTGTATGAAGTAAAAGCGAAGGAAAAATCTGTGTCCAGAAGAATCACCTGGCAGCCAAGATCACCAAGCCCCAAAATTCGTTCACCATCAGTCACAACAATAACTTGAATCGTCCTCTCAGGCCAATTTTTCAATACCTCAAGAATCTTTCCCCTACACATACCAGGAACTTCCAGTGTCAGTTGAAATTACATTCCACATTGGCTTAAATAACATAGTTAAAAAATAAAATCATACTTCTCTTTCAAACTTATATATAAACCCTGAGGCCGCCTAAAGATGCTTCCGTATTTTTGGCAAGCCTCGCCAACCGTTGGAGTGTAGACAATTGGGAGAAGCTCCTCCACATTATCAATGAGAAGCTTGTAGAACAACCTTTCGTTTCTCTCCTATAAACCCAAATGATAAGATTTCAAATACGGAAAAATCGAGCATATTTGGCTAAGCTTAAATGTACCTCGAGTTCCATCAAAGCCATATATTTGTGCAGGGGAACGTCATACTGGCGGAGACTATGCATTAATTTTTTCTCCTAATACACCAAATCAAGAAAGTAAGCTAAATAACATAAGAGAAAAAACTAGCTGATTTGACAAAATTTATTTATTTACCTGAAGATCTTGTGGTATAATAGCTGGAGGCAAAAGACCGCGCAAGTAATGAGCATCTCTCTCGTTCTCTGTAAATGCAAGCCCCTTGTTGTGATGTGGATCTCTCAGCAAATTATACCCACTGTTGTACAAGATTGAACAAAATATAACTATCAACTTTCGATAATGTAGATACACGCTAATGTGTATCGATAATTAAGCACGAAACACTTGATCATGATAAAAATGGATCATAAATGAGGAAGAAATTAAAATAACACAAAGCTTGAACCTTGGACTAGAACAAAATTGAAAAGGCAAAATATAATTTCCTCAAACTGAGATCCATAAAGATCAGGTCACATAAGAAGAACCATTCCAGTTAAAAATATAACATGATTGTCAAAATCTAAGCTAGACAGAACTAAAAAAGTTAAAATCTTTGTTCAATGAGCCAAACCCAGTTCTTCGTACTAAACATGTCCAGAATTATCATGAATTATCAAGAAAATTAGCACAAACTCTACTGAACTAACTAGCCACAGGAAGTGCTAAAACTTCATGCCTTTCTACAGAAAAAACATACCCTGAAAATTAAAAGGAAATTCAAGAAATAATCTGTACCTAGCAACGGAAATAGTCCAGGGAGTAACGAGCTGATCCTCAGTGGCACGATCCTCACCGTAGACATCCTCCACTCCTCCTCCGACCGTCGATCTTGGGCTCAGGTCCAGCACCAACTCCCCACCTCTCTGTTCCTTCAATGTACTCTCCATATCTCTCTCTCTCTCTCTCTCTCTCTCTCTCTCTCTCTCTCTCGCTCACAAACAGACTTTCTGCATGTTCTTCTGAAGCCTAAATGTTCATATATAAAATAGGGAAAATTGCAACAGCAGTTCCTAATCTTTCTATTTTTTATAGACTTTACCATAATCTTCATTTATGCCAACGAAGGTCCATAACCTTTCAAAAATATACAGCTTTTGTCCAAATGGATGGAAACTCATCTATTTGACCGTTAGTTAACCGAAAATAATAGAATTTAATCAAATTAAAAAAGGTAAAATTTTGACCAACAGGATTTCTTCACAAATCTGCCACTCACGTCCAATTTGTAGGACGAGCAGAAACTTCTGACCAAGACAATGGCAATGCAAACAAAATAGAATCGTTTTTGACACGATCTTCATCATCTGCAAACCTCGGAAGTTTTCACCAAAGTGATAGCATGTTCGAAGTGGATATGCTTATTGTCGAATGAGAAGGCGCGATAAAGAAAAAGAGGAGACCAGGAAGAGGGGATGATTTTACATTTGCTGTTATCCCTCTCAAACTTTTTCAATTTTGTAGTGGTAGCGGTGATGGGCGGTGGTGGTGTATGTGCGAAGCAGTATTTTGATTTTGGGATAGGGAGTAGGGTTTGGATGTAGATAGGTTTAATTAATTTTGGTTTTACTTTGTGTTGGCGGTGGCTATGGCGGGGAGGCTGTGTCTGCGGTGGTACTGGTCGATAGGTGGGTGGCAATGCTGACAATTTTTTTTCCTTCTCTTTTCCTTTTTTAGTTTATTTTGTTTTATTCTGGTTTTTAAATTATTTTATTTATTTTATGTATGAATAATAAAGTTACCATTTTACCCATTTCAATTTGATCAAAATTAGTCAAATTCTATTATTGTTGGTCAACTAAAGATCAAATGGATGGGTCCATCCATTTGGACCGCAGCTACATATTTTTAATAGGTTAGGAAGTTTCGTTGGCACAAATTGAAGGTTAGGGTAAAATTTACAAAAATTGAAAAAATTAGGAACCGTTGTTGCAATTTTCCCTGTAAAATATCTGGGACTGTATATTCGAGTGTAGAAGTTGGTATATTGTATATGAATTATGATTATTATCCTTATAAGCTTGACAGATGTCACACAGGACTGGCTTCGGTGCTTACATATGTGCAAAGAAACATATGTGTAGGCCCAGACAATTTTTATCCTTACATGGATTATTGTGCAGTGCAATAATTCATTTTCCTTTACGTCAATATCAACTTTGTTAGTGTTCAAATAAGATATCATCTAAATGGACCAAAGTCCTAATATTTCATTGTCAGCCCCTGTTTGGACTCTAAGAAAATGAGATTTTGAGATAAAATTTATTTAGAAATAGTAATTTTTCGAAGAATATATGGTTAAAAATAAATCATATTTTTTTAATTTACGTGTAATATTATTTTATGAGAGAATATGTGGTTAAAAATGAATTCTGAAAAAATATATTTTTGAAAAAATGAGCCAAGGAGGGCATATTGAAGTTTCAAATTTTACTATTTTTGTCACAATTTGTTATCTATGGTCTCCAAATGATAAAATTGTTTAGTTGGCAATCATATTAATTGACATTCAAGATAATAGTTGGTCGGCACTCTAGAATCGAAAATAGTAAGACGAAAGTTATGAGTTATGACAATGTTTTTAAATTAAAATGTTAAAAGACAATTTTTTTTTTTTTTTTTTTAACATTTTTACGTGTAGTGAGAAATTGGAATGACGTGCTAACCATTATGTGAAAGATTCGTTGCGACTTTGATGCAATGAAAGAAAGCTAAATGCAAGAATAATATCACATTTTCACAATATTCGTTGATTCAATATTAACGGCTTGTCTACAAAGCAAAATTTTGACCGTTAGTGGGTCCCACAACTGCCACTCATGGGTGAAGAAAGTCAACCAATGTGGCCCACTAACGGTTGAATTCTATATTAAAATTGGTTCTAGACAAGCCCTAAATATCGATAATTGGATCAATTCAAAGAAAATTCTCATAATGTATTAATTTCATTTAAAAACACGCTTTTATATTCTTCAAAGAGGATGACGTCATTCCTTACCATCAGCCACTAAATATAAGTTAAATTGCATAATTAAAAAATGGCAAAAGTAATTAAAGGAAAGGAAAAGTAGTAAAGGAAAAATGCTCAGCGTGATTATAACACAATTAGGGCATATAGTCAGCAAAATATTGTTATCATGGTACTGCACGGACTGCACCAGGTATGACTGTGACTTAATCAATTTGGTACACGTGTCATAGAGTGGTGAAATTTAAAATTAAATTAAGTTTATTGACTCAATCAAGAAAAATTAAAATTTAGTGGTCCAATTGAGAGTTTGTGGAAAGTTCAATGACCGCAGATGAAATTCATTCGTGTTAATTATCATCCACACATATTAATTTAGAAATAACTTTAACCCAAATAAGATTATATAAAATCCTAAGATATTTTTTGACTTTTAGATGAGATGACTAATATATTAAATATTAACTTTTCTACTTTTCAAAAATAATGATGGTTAACGATATAGATTTATTTTTTTATTCTCGTATATGTTTTTCTTTTTACGGCTATTTGTAACCTTATGGAAAAAGTTATACAATTTTATTATATCATTTCGTATTTTTTATTAAATGACATTCTGATCATATAATTTTATTATAAAAATAAGAGGAAAAAGTTTACCTTTTGCATCTTTCCAGTTGAAAAACAAGAAAGACATCTTCTTTAACTATGATTATTTTACTATGAAGAACAATATTCAAAGACCTAAATTAGTCATTAATCATAGTCTACCCATATATATTACATACACAACATTGAATGTATATGTCTGCACATTGCAACCCGTGATTTAATTTTGTGATTCTTCTGAACTTTTTGTAGCAATTCAAAATAAAGAAATGTATTTTTTGAGATTAATGTCCACAGGTCATGCGTCCAAGAGAACTAGTCACGTGTCATTGGATTAATATAACATATAACAGTTTACAAGTCACATGTCATAATGCATAGGTCACAGGTCACGGACCATTTGATCAATATCACAAATAACAATTTACATGTCACGGTTCACATATCATATCATAGTGCATAAGTCACAGATCCATAAAAAAAATCACATATCACAGAGAATTGGTCACATGCCATTGATTTAATATCACAGGTAGTAATTGATCTTTTCAGTTTTCGTCACAGCAACTCATAATTTACAGGTCATTGGATCTTTTCAATATCACACGATTTACAGGCCAATGGAGTTTTACAATTTCCATCACGGTAACTTACGATTGAAGCTTCAACAAGGTTTTGTAAATTTAAAATTGGAAGATCCAGCAACAATACAATGTTATCAGTAGCCAACCATGACTTCGAAACCCTTTAAATCCATTTCGGGATGATCACAAATTTCAATTTACAACTCCTATTATATCATTTGTTTGTGATTATTGCCTTCGAAAATTCTGGTACACAGTATCGACAACTTTCAATTTGTGACCTCAATCGTCTGATGGGTTTCAATCAACTAGATTCCGACGGTGAAAATCGAAGTTACATCGCTATATATATATATATATATATATATATATATATATATATATATATATATACTTTGAACGTTTAAACCTTATTTCTTAAAAATGACATTGAACGTAGTAAACACCTTACATGTATTATTCCCAAATTTATTTATTTATTTTTTACAATAAAAAAATTATGAAATTTTTTTTTATGTATCAGCCCAATAGAATTTCTTTTTCGTCCCCTTAGCTCTGCCCTTGATTATCACTGATTTGGAAGCTATACGATTCAAAAAAAATTCAACAGTAAACTGGCTAGAGAAGCATTTCAGAGCCTTTTGACAAATTCCGTCACGTGGCTCCATCCCATCGGATCCAACCTTGGATAGCAATACATTTGTCATCAAATGAAAGGAAAATTGTTGCTATTGAATTGATGTTGTTGTCCCCTCTATTCAATGTTCAATGCATTAAAATGTATTAAAACTTCTTGTTTGAGATCCATTTTTTAAGAAGAATTTGATTTAGAATAATGATTGATGGAAGAATGTGTGGTTAAAAAGTAAGGAGAATTTTTAGATTTATGTATAATATTATTTTATTAATAAAATGTGTGGTTGAAATGAAGAAAGAAAAAAATGGATGTCAAACTTATGACAATGGATTTTATAATGCCACCACGACTTGTTCGTGTTTATTTTATTGAGTTTAATTAGTGCTATTTTTTCATACCCTAAAATGGATTATTTTCATGCAATAGATTATAAGTAGCAAATTATAAAGCCATTTATTGAATGTAGGACAAAGGCATTGGATGTTGAGGGCGACAACCATGATGATAACTTGTTTTCTTCCTTGAAGAGCAGTGGATGGGGCGGAAAGCGACATCCTTGCCCAGCCCTGCGTCATTGCCATCCTTAAGAACAGATGAAAGGTAGAAAATAGATTAAAGGAAAGGAGATAAAAAAAAAAAAAAAGAAATCAAGTTACTCTGACATTTCCATCAGCTTTTTACAAAGATCAACTTCTAGTAGAAGAGAAATCCACGCGTTTGCTAAATGTACTTGGGAGATGCTTACATTTGAGATATTATATATACAGGACTTGATATTTTGACTGTGAACATGCTACTTGTTGCACAAACATTGCAGTTATGTTACAAACAGAACGAGTAACCTAGTCATCTTGCTCTACGCTAAGACTCTTTAATTTAAGATCTCGCGCATAACAGAAGGTAAAACAATGAATGGCCTCTCTTTTGAACCGGCTGAACTCCAGGCATACACTTCACAGAGTGCAGTCCCTGCCACACTCCATGCAAATTCGCATTTTCCCATATAATCCTGACTTTTAGCAAATTCGTAAGTTATGTGATAGATAGCCAGGGCCTCCTTGTAAATGTCTTCCGTGTTCTTCTTACTTTCTTCCATTTCCGGGGCATCATACAACAACTGCATTCGTTTGAGCCTTTTAACATTGTCATAAAATCAAGCATACTGAAGAACGGGAAATAAGCCAATGGAATTATGGACCATATATTGCTAATCAAAGGATTGTGGTAAAAGGCAATAACAAGATGATCAAATTCACTTTGTACTCAAAATTAAAATTGTGAGCTAATTTTTGTTTCTTTTATATCAACAAGAATAGGTTACCTGCTTGTACTTTTTGATCACTGCATCTGCTAGTTCATTTTTTGATTTATCTCCAGAACTCAAGGCCTTGTCCATGTCAACGCAGTATGCATCGTATCTATTCTTCCACATATCCAAATAATTTTCTGGGATTTCCATGTCAAAACATGGTAATTTCCAGATTTCTGTGAAGTAGAAATATTTCTATTAGGAGAGCACTCAAAGGTCCTAAATTCAATTCCCCCCCACCTAAGTATGAAAATTGTGCAACATCTTTTATAATAATATTGACAGAAAAATCAAATTGGAGAGTGCAGATGAGGGGTGTGTTGAAGACTACATTTAAACATGTTCCGTCTCTAATAACTTAGGCCTTAGATGAGATGGTTCAATAGTTACGCCAACAACTCATATAATGGTCAAGAATCTCCTTCAAAGCCATATAAAAAACTATTTGACAATTAAAAGACCTCGTGTTTACCAAATGTGCGATTGAAAGATTGCCCACCAACAAATCTCAACTTTGAATGAGATGTGCAATGTTCCACGGATCAGAAAACCCACTCGTAAAATTAATTTGACAATTAACAATTAAAGAAAAAATTACCTTTTGAAGGGAGACTTTCATTTTCTGATGCCACTATTCTATCGAAAATTTGACCCAAGATAGAAGTGGAGTGATAGGTCAAGGCAGAAGCCCTTCCCATGTAATGAGGATACGATTCAGCCTTCAAACGGTCGGGAACATGGATCTGGTTCACAAAAGTAGGTAAGTGATGTCACCAATTTATGGATGTTAAATTTTTGTTTTGACATTGCAAGGCAAAGATATGAAATATAGAAAAATAAGGGGAAAAAAAAAATTATACGAAACAAAAAATCTGCATCCACCAGAAACTGCATACATTTACTGCATACATTTGTCATAAAAAACGAATGTGCCACTAACTAACCGTTTTCCCGCTTTTAGGTGCATCTAGTGCATCATAGTATATGTCGATCAATTGTATAATCCTTCTCTTCAAACAATCTTTTTCAACAGAACTATCATCTCCTAACATCAGCAGCCGATCCATGAACGTGAGCCAGCTATCAGCTGCTGTGGCCATGTTGAAACTGGATAAGCAAACATCCATTCAAGCATCAGCAAGGAAAGTAATGTTACCATAGGTTCCTACTAATACAATAAAGCGGTAAAATCTAGGGCAATTTCGCAGTGGTACCAGGACCCACTCTGATGCTTTTTTTTTTTATGGGTACTCTCATTTCCCGTTTGGCCATGCGTACTATTATTTCTCAAATGTGACGTCACCAAGACTCAAACCCTCCCTACTCTTATATATAATGAGCTTCTGAGTCCCCCGGGACATAGCTTAGTGGTGCAAAGGATAGGAGTGAAGTAGTCTCAGTTGAGCTGACAGCCACAGTGTAAAGGTTCGATTCCTGTCTCTTACAAGGTATGGAATTGGACTCTTTGTGAGCACCAGTATGACAGATCTTGTACCCTGACCTACTGAGATACATCCCGCGATTTACCTCCTCCACAATGCTCTAGGGGCGAAGCAGTGAGGGGCCCTCAAGGTTGGGATTCAACCTTTTTTTTTTTTATAATGAGCTTCTGAGTGCATTCTGGTACCCCTAGGACAATTATAGTACTGCGTTCCTCGAAAAAAAAATGGACATAGAACACACGAGTTCTACTAAATACAGGGAAGAAATGATCGCCAACTCCATCAATACATTATTGGATAAAGATACCACTCAGTCCATACATGCACAGACAAGTCTGGAGAGAAGAAATAGCCCTAAATTGTAGATGTAAGGGAAAATTAAAAAAATGCCAAAATCACTTATACGGACATGAAGTATTATAGGCTGGATGCATAAAAATATAGTGATCACCCATTGTCATTAAGATCTCGAAACTAGAAGGTGATAATTATTTCAAACACTGAAACATTCTAGAATAGAATTTAACCATCATAAAACTAAATATTTAAGATACATACAAAAGTGCTTCAGTTTACCAAAAGCGATTGCATACCTTGGATTCCTTGCTTTTAAGAAAAGCCGAAAAAGTTCGTGTTCTAATTCCTCATCAGAGAAATCTTGAGGTTTTCTGCTATATGAATCGGGAGTTGAATAGCTGCGACTCCATGGTTTACTTGGTTTGAAATATTTCAATAGCTGAAATATTCATGAAAAACATTAGTGCTAAAGCTAATATAAATAGTGTTAATTTCCAAGAAAAAAGAAAAGAAAAAAAAAACTATGCTACTAGTAGGACCATCAGGTTGCACAACATATTAGAAACATATTTTGAAAATTGAGACATTTAAACTGTCTCTTCTAGAAGCTCAAACTCTTTGAAGTATTCATTTAAATTGTCTTCAACATGTCACCTCATGTTTATCACTTGTACCAGCCTGTTAAGGCAAAGATTTGCAGCTAGTTATTTAGAGAAAATATATTATATATTAGCTTTAGTTTTTCATGTAATTGGTAGGTCTTAATTTCTTTCCATGCATGTATAGATACAACAAATTATGGCTGATTTTCAGCCTGTAATTAGGCAGAGAGCACCTATTTAAATGAAGGGACTCACACAATGTGGGAAATTGAGTTCAATCACAAGATCATTGTAATTGACAGGGTATCAGAGCCTAAGTATTTGAAATATTGTGAGTTTTTTGAAAAATTGTGGTGGTGTTCTCGGTAGTGGCAAAAGGTTGGGTCAGCACCTTTTGTGGTGGACGACAATTACCTGACCATCACTCGGCCTAATATATCATTTGTCATCCAGCAGGTTAGCCATTCCATGCAAGCTCCACGACATCTCAAACCCTTACAAGTTGATTATTTTCATTTTTATTAGGTGTGAATTTATCCCTTAACATGTTAATTATCTCATGTAAAAGCTTAGCTATTAAAGAGGAACCATGAGTACTCATTTAAATTGTCTTCAACGAAAACTGCTGAGGCATCCTGGTCAGAAGTAAACAAAGATAAGAAAGCGCTAAAGAGATGCTAACCTCGGGATTTCTGGAGACCCAATACATATCTCCATCAAAATCACCAGCTGCCATTTCGTAAGCTGCTGATCTGCTGCCTTTAGTTGAGAAGAATATACCATACTTGGCATTGCCAACAACATCTTCTAACCCCTTCACGTTTACAGCTTCTAAAACACGAATATCTCCAAAATGCAATCCAGGATTCCTGTACACTAGAACCTTGCCTGAAATCGGACCACTGTCACTGCATCAACTAGAACTTATAAGCAAGAACATTGCAACTATGAATTTTGAATTTTAGAATAGATTACATTCTAAAACCTGTCTTCATGAAAATTCAGATAAAAATGGAAGCTCAAATAGCAGCAATTGGAAATTGGATGCACCAAATCAGATTTAGAAGTATCTATCATGATATTTGGCTAAAAAGAATAAGCTGGAGAAGTCTAAATCAATGTGTGGGAAGGTAATAGTCAGCAAAAAAGTAATTATGGGTAGGAGGATAATTTGATTTTAGGTAAAGGATTGAATATTCAAGCCTTATTTTTCCATTTTAAAAGATGGAACTGACAAATTAAATAGAAAATCTTTGGAAAAGTTACAGGGGTTGTTTACTGGAAAGCTGTTTGTCTTTCTAGGCCCCGTGTTATGTGAAAGAAAATTTGACAAAAATCCGAGTTCTGGGTTTATGGAGACGTGGAGAGTAATCTGGCTTTGTTCTAGAGCATATTGAATTTATCTCTTTTCTGCCTTTCTTTCTTGTCTAAAAGAGTCACTACAACTTCCTCTTAAATAGGATTTCTAAATCACTCCCTCTAGATGCCAGAACTTGAATAGGTACATACATGAATATGCAAGTACATGCATGTGAAGGTTCATGAATTGTTACATGAACCTAAAGTCAAAAAAAATGTAAATACATGTTCATTTTCTAGATTTTCCTAATTATTCTACGTGAGACATGCAACCATTTGTACCCTACAAGAAAGAGAGAACAAATGTAAAACAGAAGTGTCAAGCGATAACACCTCATAACTTCAATGTGCAAAGTTAATATCTAACATCGCATTATGTAGTACATGCAACACTCAGAGGCAGGTTAAGAAAAAGAAGTAAACATAAAACTGATTGTAATTAATATACATACAGGATGACACAGACTTCATCATTCTTTAATACACCCCTAGGGTCGGCTGTGCCCATCAGGTAAAAGCTTTCACTAATTGGTATCCTTCCCATTTTAAGCTTAAATTTATTGTCCTTCACCAGCCTTGATAAACAAAGTTGAAGATACGGCTCATTAAGTGGAATCCCAGATGATATCATTCTTTGTGCCATGAAACCATCATCTATCCCATCGTGGTTGGAAGCAACTGTATAAAGACAAATTTTATGTAAAATTTATTAAATAAATAAACACACACATATATGTCCGTGTAAAGAGAGACAGAAATGTGCAATTGTAGTAGTAGTAATTTCGAGATGAACAGATGTAACGATGAAATGACAACGTAAATGTAATCAGATCCATGAAGGTCTCTAAAGACCTACAGTCAGGTTCAAAAGTATAGTCAATAAACTTTCCAGGGACAATATTTGAAATAACATTAAATTGGTTAAAAAAAATGAGGGATAATTTCCTTTGACGAGTAGAATAACATATGGTAGAAAATGTGAGTTCATGAATTACCTCTGAGTGCTGAACGCCTATTGGAGTATACATTTTGAGCCTCTTCCAAAGCATTCATCACTAAATTTAGAAAGAAATCTCCTGGAACCCCGCCGTAGGTTAAAAGGGCAATCAAATATCTTGACAGAAAAGTTCTCCCTGGTTTGTGACTGGAAGATGAACGTCATAGAGTAAGAAAGTATTAAACTTCATAGAAATCTAAATTGGATTACTAACAGGGTGCCGATTATTATTTCTTAAGCATTCTCAATAACATATCAAGATTACAGGTAGTAGGTTTATGGTCAATGTTGGATGAATCATGTTCGAAAAATTCTAGTGACCGAACCAACTACAAGAAAATGGCATCAAGATCAACATTAAGCCTAAGCAAGAAGGATTACGGCCATCACTATAACCCGTGAAAAATATAGTGGAGCTACTGCGAATGCCCCTTTGTTATTGAAAAACAGTTAAAATATTAAAATATAATTAAAAAGACATCGCATAAGCAGGACCTTAAGTGTCACGGCAAGTTAAGATATGTTCATTGAAGGTTATACAAGTGATGTTATAGCAATTTTCATAGGCTACAATGGCTGTTTTTAGGTCAGTCTACTATTTCTCCTCAAATTGTGAGCTAAAAGTTCCTCTCGAAGCAGAGTTATTATGTTCCAGCATCATTATTAATATCTTATGGCACTCGTAAGTATGTTATGCCATGGAGAAAGAACAGAAATATTTTGCCTTTTTTCAAGTCCATAAAAGAAACGGAATAGAAACCATCCATGAATATTGCACAGTCCCGATATTGGTACCCAGATACTTATTTCATTATACATTCCCAGTTTTTGTGCAACTTTTACTGTAGGAGACAAAAACTAGTATGCGTGAAACACTACTCCTTTTAGAAAGGCTTAACATTTTTATCTCTTCCATACTGCCTCCAATTAAATTAGAAGTATGATTAGAGATATATAATACGACAACGATAGCAACAAAAAAACTATATTAGTTTACTCATATGCCTCTTCTAACCTTTAAGCATCACTCTTGCAAATGAAAACATCTTTAGGTCTTCATAAATTATATTCCAACCATCCAAGTCATCCTTACCTTAATTCATTCTCAACTGGTGCCGCCTTCGCTTGTTGGTATGTTTCCTCATTTCTTACGAGGTCTATCGTTGCATTTTTTATATCATCATATACACTTTGCTCATCTTATAGACATTTTGTCATTTAACAACTCAACACTCAGTGCCACAAGATATGGTGGGTCTAAGAACCTTAAGTACTTGCCTCTAAGTAGGTATCTTTCAACACATTGAATCCCATTTGCACTGATTCATTTCATCCGGCACATGTGAACTTCCTTGTTAATTATAGAACCTAATACCTCAAACAGGTGAATTTCTACTTTGACTTCACTATCATCCTTAGTCCTATTATGACCAAAAGTACCCTCTTGTGAGTTTTATCTTACCTCCAATTAACCTAAACCCTCTAGATTTCAAAGTTTTCAAAGTCCTACTACAACTTTCTAGCTTATAATTTATGCCCTCGGAAATATTTAATGATACAACTTTTTCCATGTTCAATAAAAAAAATGAAAAAATAAAAATAAAAAATCATGAACAGTAAAACAAGAGGATGCAACAGTAAAAGTCACAAAACGAAATGGGTGTGCTGGAAACTGCCATTCTCATAACAAACAGACTCGTAGAAAGAAGAAAAATTAACAAGTGAAAGATACCTAATAGCTACTATTTGCAGTGAGTTAATAGTTTGTCCAACCGGCAATGTCGAGTCTGTCTCAACCTTTATCATTGAAGGTCTTATCTGAATTTTTCCAGGTCCAAGCTACAGTGGTGAAATGTTTGAAACATGAGGGGGAAGATAAACTTGAGCTAGCTCACCACAAATAACTATAGTTAATTTGTCAAAAACAATTAAGAACCACTAAGAATTCATTTTAGTTAAATAATAGTTAACGGTGAATTGGAAAAAAAAAAAAAACAGAGAGTAAGCTAATGTACCAAAAAATGGCACATAAATTGTACTTTTGGAAATAGAGAATTTACTTAAATTTTTTATTTTTATGAACACTTGCATACGTATGAATTGGCAACTAGCAAGATCTTTCTAGATCATTCTCCAACTTGAAACTGTCACAAGTGTGCTCTGAGGAGGTTCCTATGGTAAAAGCATTTGGTGGTATTGACTATATTGCACATACAAGAATTTTGGTTTCCCAAATTTGACAAGAAGAGTTAGGTGTGAATGAATATACATTATTGTAGTAGAAGACTGATTCATGGAGAATTAAGGCAAAATTGATTGCTATAGGTTGAATGAAAAAGGAAAGGCAGACTATAAGGAAACATCTGTTGTGGTAACTAAATTGAATTATATTCTAGTTCATCCATTTCTTGTAGATCAATGTTATAAGAGTCTTGCATAAATCAGAAGTAAAATCATATTTCATACCTGATTCTTTACAATCATGAATTCGAGAAGAAATCATATGTGAATAATAATGTACCTTTTTGTTTACCAGAAGGGTGCCCTTAACAGCACAACCATGGTAGAACAAGCGACATTGGATCAACAAAGGCTGAAAGATGGGAATAAAGGCATCATAGCAGAAATTTTAAGAACATTACTACAATGAATGAATAAACAGTTCCTAACATTGAGAAAGAAAAAGGGACAACTGAAAGGTTGTAATGCAAGCAATTAACGGTTCCCTATTCCCAGCTTTCAACCCTTTCTATGGACAAGGTATGTCGACCAGCACAGCAAAATCACAAAATTTTAAATTTTTAGAAGCATAAACCATAAAGAGTAAGAAATTGTGTAAACTTCAACATATACAAACTTATCAACTAAAATTGAATAAAACATCAGCAAAAACTCAATTCTTATAGGAACCAGGCACCTGTTGTAGACCAAAGAAAGGGTTAGAAACATTTTGCATTATTGTTGATGACGTGTAAAATTTAACTAAATTTTATACCGATGCAAAACTCTTGTGTATTCTTATAAGTTATAACCTTTAGCTTCTTATATTGAAGCTAAGTATGATTCTTCTCCACTGCACAAATTTGCATTGCAAGAGAAAGGCCTCAATGCATAAAAAGTTCCATCTATCGTTCTTCAATAAATGGGACCATAAATACCAGTTTGTTATTTTCGACAAAAATATTTACTGTTTTAATTAGTATCCGTGAAGACAGTACCGTGAAGGATGAAACCAAGCTCGCAGATAAAACTGGTTAACATAGTATGCATCAACAATTTCTGCGCGAAAGTTGGAGCAATCTGCATATTACGCTCTGCATTCCTTCACTTTCAGTGGTACCCGAGTTGGGAATTTTGAAAATCAATAACGTTTGGAATGAATAGAAGAAAAATGATTCCAATAAGGTACTGCACTTGTAAAAGGAAATCTAGAGGTGAAGAGACATGTTAAGTTCAATGGGGGGAATGGTCCTGGAAGAATACCATTGAACACGGTGCTTTGGAGAATCTAAAATACAACATTAATAAATTAAATGCCCATGTCTCATTTCCCATTGCATGTCTTGCGCAATTACACATAAATAGTCTCACTAGAAGAAAATTAAGAGCGTAGATTTTTTGAAAATAGATTTCGTGAGAAATGATTTTTTAGAAAAATATATGGTTAAAATGTAGGCAAAATTATGGGTCCACGTGAAAATTTATTTTATTGAGAGAATTTTTTGGGAAAAAAATGAGTTTTAGAGCCCATCTGAGAGAAATAGAAAGCAAAATTTCAACCATTGTAGCCGCAAGAGTTGACCGCTATGTGAGATGATGGACCCCACTTTTGTAAATATAACGGTCAAAAATGGAATTTTATTGTGAATTTAAGCGGAAGTAGACAACCTCTTAGAGAATTTGTATCAAACAAGGGCTAAATTATAACCTCAAAATTGTCATCCATTGCATATTTGGATTTGCAAAATTCTTTTGGACACTGCACAGCTAGATTTTCAGATATATAGCCTGGTCCATCAGTACATAAAAGAGGTTTTCCATCTTCGAAGATAATAGAGCCATTCTCATCCTACAGTTCACGAAACAGGAAGAAAATAGAAAATAATATACAGTTAGTCACTCGATAATATAAGAAGCTAGTGGCATGATAGCGTCAGGGGGCTTGAACAAAAAGAAATAAATGAGAAGCAATATGTTTTACTCGGAAAGGTATATCTTCAATCTTTTCGATTTTAACAGAATCGAAATCAACTTGAAGCTCTATAGTCTTTGACAGGATCAAGGAAAATCTGAGCCATGCCACAATAGCAAACATCAATAAAGGATCATTGTTAGATAAAATATAGCAAACCTATAGATATATCAACCTGGCCATGTATTTTTCTATCGTCGAGACCATGTGTATGTGCATAAATAAGGATCTTGCTTCACTAATCTTTCTACTAGACAAAATATAAGAGTCATCCTCACTACAGGGGGCCATAGACTGAAACCGAACGAAGTAGCATTTTAGAGCACATTCAGTAGCTTTTTCCTCTGCGTTCATTGGATTTTTCTTCATACTTTTGCACTCATCTTTGAAAACTGTACAAAAGCCATGATCAATATTATACTCATTGAAGTTCTTTAACAAGATACAAAGATGTAAATGCATGAGTCATCATTCTTCCTAGCTAATAGAGAAACTAGAACAAAACGAATGTTATTTATTCCTAGATGCATGGGAGGACAAGATGATCAATGTTATCTAAGCATAAAAAGGCAAGAGTTGATACTATGATCGAACATTTAAGCCATTACCAACCAATAATTCAGGGCATAGTATAAAGCAAAGGCTGATAAGGAAGGGGTGTACTCATAATAATGAAGCATAGGCATTTTTGCTCATTAAATAGCGAAGTAAATAATCACCAAAAAATCGGAAGCGCCTCAGACCAACAAGAATTCCTTCCTCGATGGTGCCACACATGCCATCTTCTGGAAATTTGACAATCAACACATTTTCATCTCCTAATACCCTTTGTAGGTGAGTTCTGATCGTGTTCAAATATGGACCCTGATTCAACAGTAATTTTGGGGTAAGTTCATCCGCTCAGATAATAATATGAAACAATATAAATGCTTGGTGGAGTCCTATCAATTACTAATCAGAGATTAAAGAATCTAAATCGAGAAATAAGATGGCAAAAATGTCATTTTCTCTGCGTTTGTCAAACATTAAAGAAAAATGATGCTCCACAACTGTGTATGGATTGATATCAAACCTTGAACTGATAACTTCCATCGCGATAAACGTGACAATAATATAGATGAGTCTTCCCAGAATCCCAGTCCAAATACTACAACATAAAAAGGTGAAATTCAGGAAAACTGGTACTTGAATAGAGATATTAAGCAAACCTGGACTGCTGGTGAAGTTATGATGTAGTGAAATAAACTATATGATTTGAACTTTTTAAAAGTATAATCATAAACTGATGAAGAGATTCAACAATGAGCTAGTCATTTACCAAATAATTTAAAAGGAAAATATGATGAATCCTTCGCCATTAAGTTCAATCTAGAACTACCTGTTTTAAAAAATTCAACTTCTTCAACTATGTCGAGTGGTTTAGTTTGATCTAACCTTTAACTCCTCAATTCTTGTATAAAACCATGAATTAAAATTAAAAAAATTAAGTGGTTGTTTGCAACTAAAAAGGAAGAAAATATGTCGAAATCCTCAGAAATAGTCACAGCCAATGCACTCTTCGTCAAACCATGATATCCAAACGATCCCTGATATCATCAAGCAGAAAATTTAGATAGCAGGTTCATAACACACTGTTCTTCAGTCTGTGCAAATAAGATCAAGATCCGACGGCTCAACAATGAATTCTATGGTTGGAACAATAGCTTATTTGTTGGTTAAATCTTTCCCATTTCGAGTCGAACTTGTGTTTGATGGGCCAATGTATGGATGGGGCTTTCTATGCATGGGATCTCTTTCTATACAACCATCTTATGACATTCGCTAAACCGGTGAAGTCTTCTTCTCTACGGTTGTTGTTGGTCGACCAAGCAATGAGCTTAGATTTTCTTTTCTTTCATTGGACTTTGCCCATGACGTATTTGCATACGTTTTGTCCTCTTGCTATTAGACCTCACACCCTCAAATGTTGAAAATTCAGTCTCGGGCAAAGAACTTTGGCATGGCGCGAAGAGGAAACTCTTCAGCCAATGTTATTGCAACACCAATCAGTTGATGACTTAAATTTCAACTGATTTTATTTCTCGACTTCTAAAGTTTGATGGGATACCCATCTTTAAGGGGGACAACTAACTGGCATTCCGAATAAGCACTGGCCTATGAAACATTCAGTCAAATCTTAAACAAGCTCGGAATGAGAAATATATGCGCTTTGTCTTGAGTGGGAGTGTTGGAAGATTTGAGTTTCCTTGTTCACTAGCATCCTTTTCTAGTACAAATATCGAGTGAAGAATATTTTCACATTCTAGAGAGAGATTCTTTTATCATATCCTTTTTTCGTACAAGACATTTTGACCAGTCTTCAGAGGACAAAATGTACTAATGTAGTGGGTATTCAAAGACAAGATTATGGGGTGTATTCGGTAAAGATTAAAATCGAATTAAAATTTGAAAAATCAGCCGTTATTGTTGACTTTTATTAGACGAGTGGGACCCAATAACGGCTATATTTTCAATTTTAATTGAATTTTAAGCCCTACCAAACATGCTTGTAATAAGTAGTTTTAACTTTCTTTTCATAGTTGTTTATACCCCTATAAATTGGGCATTTCTCTATGAGGTATACAAAATTTCTATTCCTCTGGGTGTTTCATGGGACCCAATAACGACTATATTTTCAATTTTAATTGGATTTTAAGCCCCACCAAACATGTTTATAATAAGTAGTTTTAACTTTCTTTTCATAGTTGTTTATACCCCTATAAATTGGGCATTTCTCTATGAGGTATACAAAATTTCTATTCCTCTGGGTGTTTCATGGGGATTAAAATTAGATTTTTAATAGATTGTGATATAAATTTTTGAAATGTATGGTTGAAAAGTTATGAGACCATGAAATATGTGATTAATATTGATTGTTTAACTTTGACTTGGATTAAAATTAGATTTTAATTCCGGGCTCTAGTTATAATTTCCAGCAAATAGGAGTTAAGTGCTTGATAGTTTCTAATGTTAACTTTTCTTATTTCTTGAAGCAAACTTGGAAATAAACTAGTGTGATGAACAACAATTGACCTGGCATCGATCTGACTCACAACAAAAGTGCTTCCCATATTTACTCCAAATGCTAGCCTCGAAAAATGTCATCGGGGCATCTTTCATACTTAAAATCTCAGTTGCGCCATCCAGGGTTATCCTTTCCACGTTTTGCCTGCAAAGTAAATCAAACTTATTTGATTAAGACCAGTCCCGTGAATCAGCAAACTATTGTATTAGAATGGCAAGGAAAACTAACCTTCCGACGTAACTAAGTACTAAAAACAATTTCCTGTACTCCAGTTTACAAAGGATCCTCAATTGCTGGCTGATTTTCAGAGAGCTCGTCCTCTCTCTAATTTCATTGGGAAACGATGAGAGACAAATGGCTTTGCGCGAGGTTGTCCTCTCTTCAGTTTCATCATTATATGAAAGCTGGCGTTTGACTGTCCGAGGGACTGCACTCGCCGAAATTGATGAGGAAGTTCTCATTGGACACATTGATGCCAGACGCTGCGTGCTTTCACCACCTGCCCATTGCTACAAATGTTCATATCAACAATGAAATAGAAATGTTTTAAAAAGAAACAAAGAGGTTTGGGAAGCACAAAATAAATACTGAAAAAATATATAACGTTGAGGACTAGGAATATCTAAGTGCTTGTTTGGTATGGATTTTTGAGGGGAGAATTGATTTTTGAATAGTGATATAATGGGAAATGTATGGTTGAAAAAGAAGAAAAAATTATTGATGTGATGAAATATATTATTTTATTGAAAAATATGTAATTGAAAATGATAATTAATTTACTGTAAAATTTGAAAATAAAAACAAACACCCCCTAAGAAAGAGAAATGGGAGACTAAGGTCATTGCTACATTTTTCATGAAAAATATCATATCAGAGAAAAATGAATTTTAATTTGCCCGTTTAATTGCAACGTGGAAATGGAAATCGAATTTCAAGGTACAACCACTTTAAGCTGTATTTTCTTTATTTTCATGAAAAACGAATTCTTATGGATTTGATGGGTCTTTATTTTTCAACTAACATGAAATTGAAATTTCTTTCAACATTTGCCTATCAAATGGACCCTAATAGTAAAAGTAAACGAGAATATAACAGTACTACCACAAAGGTGCAATGTCTTCAAGGATAAAAGTTCAAATTTATCAAATATTTAGATCTAACGTACAAAATTACACAATTTAAAATAACAAATCACTTTTTAATTATTTTTAGGTGATTAGTCAATTAAGTTCAATTACCCTATGGTTTGAATGTTACAATCAATAATTAAAGCAGTAAAGAGCACCAAAAATAATAACGGATGCTTTACCGTCAGAAATTCACTATAAATCGAAACAAACTCACAATACGGTCCAAACCCGTCTACCCCGTAAACTTTTGACCTCAATCACTGCCGTCTCTCTTGATCGTACTGGAAGTGAGCTCCTTCAAAATAAATCCCGACTCAAAAGATGTGTCCTTCAAAAAATCTTGTGTGTTTTGATATGTGGTTTAATGTGAAATAATATGGCTAGATCAACAAATCAAAGTTTGGGTGAATATATGACTTAAATAATATGGTGCTTGAATCTTAGAATCAATAAATGTGTTTTGGATCTTCAAATGAATAATCTCTATGAAAAAATATGATTCATTACACTTTTTGACATCTAATAGGGTGTATACTTATAATGGGTAGTATTTCGGGTGAAAAGGAACTCAAAATCAGCTTGAAATTGAATAATACAATTCCTCGGACAACCACATCGCTCAAGAGACAAGCAAGCAGTAGTTGAGCAATAGTCCGTATTTTTATCATAATTTTTTCTCTTGATATCCGATTGAGGTAATTTAAAATGAGTTGAAAAGCAAACTAAATTAGCTACAATTATTCTAGAAACTTTGTCCAAATTCCAATATTTTCTATGTGAAAAATGCGTTGCAATTTACAATTAAAAATTTGTAGCATAACTTGTGCGGCTCTTTGATACTATTTAAATTTCTAATTGCATTTCAATTATCATATATGATCTTCTTGGATATCTTGGACTCATTCAAGGACAATGCTACCAACTCCAACTCTTTTGTAATAATTAGGACTTAATAACTCCTATTTTGATTTTGATTACAACTTGATTAACTCCTAATACAATTTAATTAGGACGTGATTTTGACTAAAAAAATTGTCAACGACAAATTTAGAAATTGCCAATTATAATTTGAACTAAACAAAGGAATAAAATTAAACCATGCCTCTTTCCGCTTTCGTTTTCCTTCATTTTCTTCAAATGCCTAGGTCTAGGATCATACCCACAACAATGGGAGCTAGATTCAGCATTTCTTCATTCAAGGAAGGATCTTCCCAAGTGGATCTAGAAATTTGGAAACACCAGGAGGGCAATATTTTAGTGACGGGAGGGTTAGGAAGGGAATAAATTGGTGTGGGTCCAAAATGAGAATCAATATCAGGTACAACTTTAGAGCTCAAGAAAACATGGTCCTCAGCCCAAAGACTCTTGAAAGGAGTCAAAGGGATGACCATTAATCAAGGTTTGATTATGAACATAGTTAGGCTCAGGGCCATTTTAACAGTAGATGTGTGATGAATGAAAATTAACAAAATCCTCAGCTAAAATGTTTATGCTTTCTAGATGTGATTCAGAACTTTCCTCACTGTATGATTTCTAGATGTGATCCAAATATTACTTATTTCATTTTAACGAATGGATAATATATAAACTTGTGATCACCAAAGCTAACACCTATATTTCTGTATTTATTCAACTTCATTGATTATCTCTTTTTCCCCCTTTCTGGGTGCAGATTGAAAAAGGTTATCATGTTTCAGAAGTAGAAAGTCGTTAGTGTGTACATGTAAGAAGGATAGACTAAATACTCTAAATAAAATAAGCATTCACCTTCAAATTGGAAATCTGGCTTAATTTCTTATTTTGAATTTTTTCCTATTTCAATATCTTTATGTTGAAATCTTGAAATTATGATAAATATTTCACCTACCATAATTAACGATGTATATTTAGACGTTGTAATTAGGATATTGATTTTAGGAGATTTCTTAGAAGATTTTAAGTAATTTGTCTTTTCCTTTTTTACTCTCATTCTTGTACTATAAAAGTGTATAATTAGGTTTAATATATTATTGAAAAAAAGACAGAAAAGTTTCCTCCATTTTACATGGTATCAGAGCCAGTCATGCTTTAGTCCAATTGTTGACCGATGATCGATCTTATATTTTGATTATAACAAACAAAGTATTTTCATCTCTAACACTTGTATTCGAGTTTTCATTGTTAAATGTTGTGAACTTGATCAAATTGAAGACAAAACAATTGCTACTAAAGGACGTAAAGGTGGCGATCAAGAAAAATCAAGATGAAAATAAAGCATTCACAATTGAGCTTGAAAATCGAGCATTCTCAATCAAATACTCGCACCAAAACAATCGGAGACAAACCGAGCACTTGCGTCAAATCAATCGAAGATATTAGAACTATATGTTTGATCTCATTTATAAAGGTAAAATACTTTATTCCTCAACAATGACTCATTGAAAGCTCAAGTGACGAATTTTTTATGCACAATAAGATTTATTTTGTAAAATGTTTGCACAAAAATTATTTTTCAAATGTAAGAATTTCAATTTAATTTTCAAATCCTATTAGCATTACGTACCTCGAAAAATCAATTAAAAACGTCATGCAAAAGCCTATCTTGTGTTAGAAAAACAAATCGGACATTTCTGTCCATCCGAACGTCCGGATGGTGAACGGGACATCCAATTCACCTCCAACGCTCGAGCCTTCGACCGTTATGATTTCTGACAAAGCAACGACTATTCAGTCGTCCGACATTGTTCCGGACATCCGGATGATCGTCCAGTTCAACGAAGAATTTCATATTTTCCACTGCTATAAATACCAACTCATTTGACATTCATTAATACAATTTAAGAGCATTCAAGTGAGAATTTTTTGAGCAAAATTGTATTGATTTCTCATATAATTTATTATTATCAAATCATTTTACTTTTGAAAAACTTTTGATCAAATTAACTTTTAAAAATCATTCTACACATCAAAATTTTTCATACCTAACACTTAAATTTCATTCATTACTATTTATTAAAGCATTAGCATATTTCTCTCTGATACTTAATTGTGATCATATCATTTATTAAAAGAGAAGTTTCAATATGTAAAATCAATTTTCTTTAATTGTGGGTCGTGTTGAGGTCTCGTAAAACTCAACGTTGTATAAAGATCGGTACTCCTTATTTGTAAGTCACTGAAAGTTCTATAAAGAGTTGGATTGCACCACAAGTCAATCAACATATTGAAATTAGCCTTGCTCATACCGTAGAGCTTGGTAACAGAGGACGTAGATCATTGCGTTGGATCGAACCTCCATAATTAGACTGTTTGCATTCTCTATCCGTCTTACTTATACTTTCATATTCGTGCTTATTATTTGAATTAATCTATCTAGTTATTACGAGCTTGATTATAAATTAATTTTTCAAAAAAGTTTTAAAAATCATTTCATCTCCCTCTTCGTTAGCTATTTTTGGACTATCAATTGGTATGATAACAATGTGCTCGTTTTAAAATTAAGATTTTACAATCTCGAGCAATGACTAACCACAACAACCTTCAAAATCTTGAGGGGCATTTCACAAATCGACCTCCCTTCTTTGATGGTATACACTATAATTATTGGAAAGTTAGAATGATAATTTGCATTCAATCAATATATTATAATATTCAGAAAGTCATTGAATATAATTCTTGTGTGCCATCAAGATTATTAAAATTGATAGAAAATCCGATCAATTTATTCCTAAACCTAAAGATGAATATGATGAAGATGATAAAAGAAAATTGTCCTTGAATGCTAGAGCCAAAAACCTACTTTATTGTGCCTTAGATAAAAATGAGTATAATCGTATTAACATATGTAATTCCACATATGATATATGACATGCTTTAAAAGTCACTCATGTCGGCACTAGTAAGATAAAAGAAACCAAGATTAATTTATTAGTCAAAGAATTTGAAAATTTCTTCATTAAACAAGATGAACATATTGTTGACATGATTACTCGCTTCACCGATATTGTTAATGGCATGAAGGGCTTTGATCATAAATTTACTAACGGTGAGCTTGTAAGTAAAATGTTTATATCGCTTTCAAAAGATTGGAGCTCATTAAGAATGTTGATAGAGAACACCAAATATATCAACTATTATCCTTTAGAGAAACTTTATGAAACTTTGATGACATACGAGTTCAACAATGCCGAAGCCAAAAAGAAGACGAGAAAAAGCAAGGAAGAATCAAAAGAGCCTCTTAGGCATCAAATTGCTCCCAAATCGGCAATTGAAGAAGGAACTTGTGAACATATGAATGATGAAGAGTTTGATGATCTTGTGTTTCTTGTAAAAAAATATAGAGGCTTTTGAAATAATCAAAAGTTTCAAAAGAAAAGAGTGAAGCAAGAAGCAAGAAAATTATTTGCTATGATTGTAACAAACCGATCACAAGAGAACCGAGTATCCAAACAAAAAGAGAAATTTCAAGAAAAAGCACTCCAAGCAACATGGGATGAAAGTGACGAGATGATCGGGATGAAAATGAAAGTCAAGAAGAGATCTCCAACATGTGCTTCATGACAATTGATGATGAGATAAATTCTATTGAAAAATTATCTTCTTTTTATGATGAAATTTTAGAAGATTTTGAAAAACTCACTCTTAATCATCTATTCTTAAAAAGAAACATAAGTTATTAAAAAATGAAGTGGAGAAAATTTTAGAAACTAAAAAGGAAAATGTTGATTATGATTCATTCTATAAAGAAAATTGTTATTTGAAAGAAAATGTTGAGAACTTGACAAAACTTGTTTTTAAATTCATTTAAGGGAAGAAGAATTTTGATTTAATGCTCAGTAATAAAAAATGTGTTTTTGATAAATGAGGCATTTGATATAAACCATTTTTTAGACAAAAATCTCTCAAAAATTTATTTGCCAAAGCCTCAAATACAATTCCCTTAAAAACTACTTGTAGTTTTTGCAACAAGGATAGACATATTACATATAATTGTCTAACCAAAAAAGAAGTTACACTTTGAAAGTAAAAACAAGTGGACTCGAGGATCCACTAAAACTAACTACCAAGAATCCAAGTTTGTTTGGGTACCAAAAATCAAAATTTGAATTATTATCGTAGGTACCGAAGAAGATGACGAGTAAATGGATCTTGGATAGCGGGTGTTCAAAGCACATGATCGGAGTTAGAACTTTACTACTGAATTCAAAAAGAATGATGGAGGTCATGTTACATTTGGAGGCGATGCAAAGAGAAAAAACATCGGAATTGAAAACATTGGTAATCATCTCCCCTTCTGTTGAGAATGTACTATTGGTAAATAGCATCAAACATAATTTATTTAGTATTAGTTAATTATGTGATAAAAGCTATCATATTAAATTTGACTTTTCTAAATGTCTCATTTAGGATGCTACATCTAAAGAGGTATTGTTTATAGAAAGTTGACGTAAAGATGTTTATATTCTAAATAACGATTTTGAGAATGATGAAAAATGTTTAGTGAGTTTGAAAGAGGAGAATTGGCTATGGCATAAGAGATTAGGTCATGTTGGCATGGATTTTCTTTCAAAAATCTCCAAATGATTTTGTCGAAGGTTTATCAAATTTGAAGTTCGAAAAAGAAAAAATTTGTCATGCATGTCAATTTGGTAAACAAGTAAAAAGTTCATTCAAACCCAAATTACACTTATCTACTACAAAACCACTTCAATTACTCCATATTGATCTTTTTGAACAATTGAAAACCACTAGTTTAGGTGGAAAACACTATGCTTTCGTCATTATTGATGATTTTTCTAGATTCACTTGGATTTTTTTTCTTATATCTCAAAGATGAAGCTCTAAAAACCTTTAAACATTTTTGCAAAAAGGTTCAAAATGAAAAAGGATACTTCATTACAACCATTAGAAGTGATCATGTTGGAAAATTTGATAATCTCGCATTTGATGAATTTTGTAATGAAAATGGATATGAACATAATTTTTTGACTCTTAGAACTCCCCAACAAAATAATGTAGTAGAAGGGAAGAATCGCACATTGCAAAAAATGGCTAAAACCATGCTAAATGAAAATAGCATGCCAAAATATTTTTGGACCTAAGCCGTTAACACCGCTTGCTATATTGTTAATAGAGTTTTAATTAGTCGACAGAAAACCAAAATTTCATATGAACTTTGGAAAAATAGAATTTTCAATATCGGTTATTTCAAAATCTTTGAGTGCAAATGCTTTATCTTGAATACAAAAGAAAACTTGGAAAAATTTGATTCAAAATCCGACGTTGAAATTTTCTAGGATATTCATCGACTAGTAACACTTATAGAGTTTTCAACAAAAGAACTCTAGTCATTGAAGAATCCGTGCATGTAACTTTTGATGAAACTAACTCTCTTAATCACGAGAAAAGTATTGATATTGATGAAGGGTTGGAAACTACATTCAAACAAATGACTATTCAAGATCAACACAAGGAATATCCACAAGATGAACATCAAGGAGGAGAAAATATTCGACAAAGTGAAGAAGAGTCAACCGAAATCCAAAATGATTTACCTCTACCAAAAGAATGGATGTTTGTTCCTACTCATTCTAAAGAACTAATCATTGGTGATCCATCAAAATGTATTACTACTAGAGCCTCTACTAAAAATCAGTTAAGTAGTTGTGTATTCATTTCACAAATTGAACCAAAGAATTTCAAAGAGGCCGAGTTTGATGAATTTTGGATTCTAACTATGCAAGAAGAACTTAATCAATTTTAAAGGAACCATGATTGAGATTTAGTAGCTAGACCAAATGATCAAACCGTCATCAATACTAAATGGGTCTTTAGAAATAAACGTGATGAAAACAAAATAACTCTGCGTAACAAGGCTAAATTAGCGGCCCAAGGTTACAATCAAGAAGAAGACATTAGTGGCTCAAGGTTACAATCAAGAAGAAGACATCAATTTTGAAGAAACATTTGCACCGGTGGCTAGATTAGAATCTATTTGCATGGTTCTTGCATTTGCTTGTCATAAAAAAATCATTCTTTATTAAATAAATGTCAAAAGTGTTTTGCTTAACGATTTTATTCAATAAGAAGTGTTTGTTGAACATCCACCCGATTTTAAAAAGCACAAACATCTGGACTATGTTTTCAAATTTCGAAAAGCTCTCTATGATCTAAAACAAGTTTCTAGAGCTTGGTACAAATGATTGAGCAAATTTCTGATTTCAAATAGTTTTTCAATTGGAAAAGTGGATGCCACTCTTTTTGGCTAAACTAAAAAAAAAAAAAAAACGATATAATCATTGTTAAAATTTATGTTGATGATATTATATTTGGTACCACTAATATGTATCTCTATGAAGAGTCTTCTAAGTGAATTTGCATGGAATTTGAAATGAGCATGATGGAGGAACTTAAATTCTTCCTCGATCTGCAAATTAAGCAAACTTGTGATGGAATTTTCGTCAATTAAAGTACTTATTAGACAAGGACGATCAAGGTACGTCCGTTGATATAACAAAATAACAAGGTATGATCAAATCTCTTCTTTAATTAACCACAAGTACACCCAATATTTGTTTAGTGTGTGTCTATGTGCTAAATTTCAATTGAATCCTAAAGAATCTTATCTTAAGGCCATGAAATGAATCTTTAGATATCTTAGTGATCTTTAGATATCTTAGTGTCACTATAGTACTATAGAATTTTAGAGCTTTAGATATCTTATTTTAGCATGTTTTTAATTGGAAAATGATCCATTGTGAGTTATCTATCATATGCACCTGAAATTAGGTTGATCGGAATCCCGTATTTATTATAGAAATTTTATTAAACTGTGACAGTCAAAGTTGGGAAACACAAATCATCTTGTTTGAAAAATAATTTCGTGCTTCAAACGATGTTGTCGAGATCCCAAATTTTTATATGTTGTACTTATATGAGTCTTATACTTTTCTGTAAAATTTCATAAATTTTCCTCAAGTTTTGCTAGGTCAAATAATATTTATAAACTCATCGTGTAACTGTAGGAAACTGTTTTGGCTTGCTGTTTTTTTAAAAAAAAAAAAAACTCCTTCCAAATTGTTTTGTTCCGTAACTTGTTTTTAGTTTATAAGTTTAAAAAATGTTATGATTATATAGTTTGACTAAATAAATCCTAATTTAGAAACTTGCTTAAATCTCGTATTTTTAGCAATTAACGTTAAAGAATGCATTCTTGGTAACGCGGTAGGTTATTAGAATTCGGAGCGTGACTGTTTGGTATCAGAGCACGGTTTACCTTTCTGTAGACTTGCAAGACATAAACTTGATTTTCAAAAATAAATTATTTAGGAATTGTGAATTTAAATAAATTATTTTAGTTACCATCATACTTGCCATTGCCGCAAATTGCCAACTTTGAGGTAAAGAAAGTTTTAAGAAATTTATGTTATGCTATGATATTTGAAATGTTTATGGCTAATTATATTTATATAAATTACGAGAATTTATGTTTAAGAAGTCAAGTTTAAGAACATGACGAAATTATGAATGTCTATTTTAGTCCTCCAAAAAGATATTAGAAACCTACCTATCTGGACTTTATATAATTGATTTGGCACAGATGGCACAGACTAAAAGAACATGTAGGAAGACATGTTCATTGATGCATCATCGATATGAGATCGTAAGGCAGTATGAAGAGTATCGGTGGAATCCAGCGCATGATATGGGCCAACACATTAGGGAGATGTTAGTAAGGTAGAGGAAGGTGAGACAACTAGGCAATATGGTCACTGGTCATCGGGCAACTTGCTTCCTTATTGATACCTTGCTAGAAGAATGGCTAGAGATGGCCGAATCAATTTACAATTATTTGTGGGAAGTTATTTTACCCACTTTACCTCGAGAGATTGACTTTGAGGCCATTTGCACAGAGTTGACGACACAATGGGACCAGGCCCGAGATGATGCACTTGCATATCTCGATGGTGATAGAATACCTACCGAGATATACATTCATGAGGATGCACCTCTTTCAGATGATAAGTCGCAACCTTCCAAGAGACCTTGGTTTCATGGAGGCTGGATTAATGATGATGGTGGCAAGAAGGAGTAGTAACATGGATTTTTAGTAGATTTTATTAAGTTTAAATCATGTTGATGTCGAGTAGGATTTCCTTTTTGCTTTTCATTTGATTAGCACCGAACGTTCTTTTATGGATTTTATTCCCTATAAAGGATTTTAGTTAATAATAAAATATATAAATACCTAATTGTGGTTTCCTATATATTGTACAATGTGTGATTTCTATGATTTTCCTAAAGATTACAAACCTATTCCAATTTTTGTATGAAGGAAAATGGCACCAATATCACACACGAGAGAAATTAGAGAATTACAACAAGCAGTGGAAGAAATAAAAGGGGTCTTAATGGCACAAGCTACTTCGGCAGCACCAATGGCTCCGTCAGGACAAGATGTACCGACAATACCACCCACCGTAACACAAACTGTCCCTATACCACCCACTGCTCCAACGCCAACCACTGCTCCAACCATGCCAATCATTGAACAGTTCTGTCGATACCGTCCTCCTAGCTTTGATGGCGGAAATGACCCTTTGGCAGCAGAGAAATAGCTCTACGCAACTGAGAAGATCTTTCGACACATATCTTGTCCAGAAAATCAGAGGGTGCTGTGTGCAGAATTCATGCTGGTTAGAGGAGTCGGCCATTGGTAGGAATCTGCATCACGTATACAGACATAAGAAGAACAACGTAATATGACATAGACCCAATTCAATATGGAGTTAATCGAGAAATATTTTCCCACAAGCTCTTCGCGACCATAAGGAGGCACAATTTTTACAATTGGTACGGGAAGATATGGACATCACTGATTATGAAAGGAAGTTTGAGGAATTATCTCGTTATGCCCACATCTTGTGAATACAAAGATCATGAAAGCAAAACGCTTTGAGGAAGGACTGGGCTCCGAAATCAGGCAAATAGTGAATTCGAATGAACTCACAACTTATCGAGAAGTTGTAAAAAAGTCCCAAACTATATCATTCTCGAGTTACAAACTTCGAAGTCAGGGATTGTAGAATGATACTGGAAAAAGGAAGTGGCATGATCAGGTTAAAGATAAGAGCTCCGGATAGTTCAAGAAGCAGAATAACGGACCTACTAGCGGACAATCAAACAATCATTTTCTTCCGTGCCCTAAGTACAAAAAATCTCATAAGGGTGAATGTTTGTTTGGCAAGAATGTCTGTTACAAGTGTGGCCAGTCAGGCCACTATGCTTCTGGATGTTGGGCAACGTCAGTTAAGGATGCTGAACAGGCGAAGAAATGGAATGCGAGAATTTTTGCCATGACACATGATGAGGCCGCTCAATCCAGATGTAATTACAGGTATTTTATCTGTTTGTAGTATTCCTGCTTACGTTCTTATTGATTCTGGTGTGACGCATTCGTTTATATCTGTGGCATGCCTAGCCAAGATCAATGTTTCATGTGAGAAAACTAGTAGTATACTAGAAGTTAGTATACCAGCAGGAAAAATCATTGATACAAATAAGATTGCCGAGGAGGTACAAATAGATTTTGAAGGTGTAATCCTTCGGCCAGATTTGCATGTGATAGAATTAAAGGATTTTGACATTTTTTTGGGTATGGACTGGTCAGTTAGTAATAGAGCTATAATTGTATGTTTCGAGAAGGGGGTGATCTTCAAAAGACCTGGAGATGAAGAGTTCAAGTTTTATGGTTCAAAGATTAAGGCACTTCCTCGTCTTATCTCGGCTATGCAGGTGGAGAGGTTATTGAAGAAGAAAACTTGTAGAGGATACCTTGTTAGTCTTGATGGTATACTGTTAGAAGAGTTAACATTGGATAAAGTACCTGATGTGCAGGAATACACTGACGTAGTTCCTGATGACTTATCGGGTGCCCCAACTGATAGACAAGTGAAGTTTACAATAGATTTGGTACCTGGAGCTCCACCAGTGTCTAAGGCTCCATATCAGATGGCAGCGAAAGAACTACAGGATTTAAAAATACAGTAGGAGGAACTTCAAAATAAAGGTTTTATCAGACCAAGCATGTCCCCATGGGGAGCTCCGGTACTTTTTGTAAAGAAGAAGGATGGAATAATGAGAATGTGTATTGATTATCGAGAGTTGAACAAGTTGACTGTCAAAAATAAGTATCCCATCCCAAGAATTGGGGATTTATTTAATCAATTGAATGGTGCAATCGTATTTATAAAAATTGATTTGAGGTCAGGCTATCATCAACTAAATATCAAGCCAAGTGATATACCTAAGATGACATTTAGAACTCATTATGGACATTACGAGTTTACAGTTATGCCATTTGGACTTACTAATGCTCCTGCAGTATTTATGGATTTGATGAATAGGGTATTTCATCAGTATTTGGACAAGTTCGTTAATGTGTTTATTGATGACATACTGTTATATTCGAGAGATTCTCAGCAGCATGAAAATCATTTGAGGACAGTTCTAGGAACTTTACATAAAGAAAAATTGTACACCAATTCAAGAAGTACGAATTTTGGCTAGATTGAATAAGATTTTTGGACACATTATGACAGCCAAGGTTGGAGAAAGTATTTCTCAAGATTGCCCCGATAAAAAGGATACTACTATTTGGAAAGAAGGAAGTTAAATCCAAGATTTATCGACCCATTTGAAATCCTTGGGAAGGTTGGAACGTAGCATATCATTTGGCACTGCCACCTGAGCTATCGGCAATACATGATGTATTTCACATTTCTATGTTGAGAAAGTACATCCACTATCCAAGTCGTGTGGTTAATGTTCAATCGTTGGATGTGCAGAATGATAGGGTTATGAAGAAATGTCTGTAATGGTTTTAGAGAGGAAGATACATGTTTTGAGAAATCAAGAAGTATCATTAGTCAAAGTCCAGTGGGGTAGACATGGGAGAGACGAGGCTATATGGGAGAGAGAAGAAGATGTTTTAGCTAAATACCCAGATCTCCTTTATCAAGTAAATTGAATTTTGAAGACGAAATTATTTTAAGTGGGGAGGATTGTAACAACCGAAAATAACATTTAAGTTATTTCATTTTGGTATGTTTTGATAATTTTAGATGTTGGGGGATTAATTTGAAAATAAGTTTTGATGTTAATATTTTAGTCATTTAGTCAAATAATCATGTATTAAATGAGTGAGAATTACTCTATTAATATTAGGTTTATTTTTATTTTTGTAGATAGTAATAAATAAAGCATTTTGGACTTGAGAAAAGGATAATTCGAATAAGTTAGGTCCGAGATATTGTAGCTCAAAGATGCCATATTTTGATTAAAGTTAAGTATTTAACAAGTTTTGGTAGCCACGTGTCTCAGATAACTTGAATTTGTTCTTTTGATTTTTGGATTAGGATGAAAGCTAATTGGGATTAGTTTTATTAGATTTCGATTTGAATTCTGGTGTAATTCTGTTTATTAGGTGGAGTCCACTTTCAAAAGGAGATCTCTTAAATTATACCATGTACATTAAAGTAAATTTATTTCCACTAGTATTCCTTTTACAACAATACACGCATCCTTTATTCAAACTGAAGCACGGAGTCTGAGAAAAAGATTTGGGAGACGAATTTGGTTGGACGTAGCCACTACCCTATCTTGGCGAGCTAAGGTAGGATTCCTATACTAAGTTGATCGTTATATGAATTTAATTTTCATTCGCACATGATAGTCATTATGTTTGTTCATGAAGTATGTGAAGTGCTTTTAATGGTTCTTCTTAAATGTCAATGTCATGGAGATTATATGTTTAACTGATGGCCGTAGAGGCTCATCAGAACTTTTAGAGATTATATGTTTAACTGGTGGTCACAGAAGCTAATCATAACTTTAAGTAGATCGTTTGATCATCGATTTGCTTATTTATGAAGACAATACATACGAATGCATGATTAAATGATTATTATGTTCATATAGCATATGTAGCCTAATGAGTATTTCTTTGAGATGCTCACTCCTATTTAACATCTTCAGAGTAATCGGAGATCATGCGGTGGCTTTTCATGAATGGCATATGAAATTTTTAGAGAAAATTATTTCTTATGTTTTACATTGATTTTATGTTTAATAATCATTGGAGTACCCCAGAAATTGTCGTATAAATCCATGTTTTGAGACGAAAAATTTTAACATTTGAACGTGTGTTTAGTAAATTTCAGCATTTTGGCATTGTTTTTAAAATTGTACTATGTTCAGTGTATTTGAAATTTTAGCATGTTCTTAATTGGAAAATGATCCATTGTGAATTATCTATCATATGCAACTGAAAATAGGTCTATCTAAGTCCCGTAGAATTTATTATAGAAATTTTAGTAAACTGTGACAGTCAAATTCGGGAAACACAAACGAGCTTGTTCGAAAAATAATTTCGTACTTCAAACATTGTCGTCGAGATCCCGAATTTTTATATGTTGTACTTATATGAGTCTTATACTTTTCTGTTAAATTTCATAAATTTTTGTCAAGGTTTGCTGGGTCAAATAATTTTTACAAACTCACCGTGTGACTGTAGGAAACTGTTTCAGATTGCTCTTTTTTTTTTTTTTTAATTCCCAAATTTTTTTGTTCCATATTTTTTTTTTAGTTTATATGTTAAAAAAAAATTATGATTATATAGTTAGACTAAATAAATTTTAATTTAGAAACTTGCTTAAATCTCTTATTTTTAGAAATTAACGTTAAAGAATGCATTCTTGTTAACACGCTGGGTTATTAGAATTCAGAGCGTTACAAAGGATACCAACAAGGGCAATCAGATCATACTATGTTCCTCCGACAATTTGAAGATGGGACTAAAACAATCTTCATTGTATATGTCGATGACATAATTTTAACAAGAGACAACATAGTGGAGATGGAAAGACTAAAGAAGAGCCTAGCCACTGAATTCGAAGTGAAAGATCGGGGACAAATGAAATATTTCTTAGGTATGAAAGTAGCCAGGTCAAGAATGGGTATTAGTGTCTCACAAATGAAATATGTCATTGATCTCCTTATCGAAACTGGGATGCTTGGATGTAAACCAAGTGATACACCTGATGTTAGAAAGAACAAGAAAAATATCGAGAATCTAGTAGACATAGACAGATACCAACAATTAGTGGGTAAACTAATCTATTTATCACACATTAGACCTCACATTGCATTTGCAATTAGTATGGTAAGTCAACATATGTACTCTCCAAAGGAAAGTCACCTAGAATCGGTCTACAAGATACTCAAATATCTGAAAAGATCATCGAGAAAATGAGAGACGTAGAAGTTTTTACAGATGCAGATTGGGCAGGTTTCACAGAAGACAGGAGGTCTACTACTGGATTTTGCACGTTTGTATGGGAAAATCTGATAATATGGAGAAGCAAAAACAAAACGTAGTAGCCAAAAGTAGTGTTGAAGCCGAAGCCGAGTTTAGAGTAGTGGCTCTAAGAATATGTGAGGGACTGTGGATGAAGAAATTGCTAGAAGAGCTTCATGTTACAATATAATTTCCAATAAATCATATTGTGATAACAACGCGGCCATGATCAAACTAAGCATGTAGAGGTGGACAGATATTTCATCAAAGAAAAAATGGAAGAAGGGACTATTTGCCCGACATATGTTCACACACGAAAAAATTGGGGATATGTTCACTAAATGACTACCTCAACAGAAATTCAAAGATTTCATTCACAAGTTGGATATGATCAACATTTACTATTCAACTTGAGGAGAAGTGTTGAAATCTCGAAATTATATTAAATATTTTTACCTACCATAATTAATGGTGTATATTTAGACATTGTAATTAGGATATTGATTTTAGGAGATTTCTTAGAAGATTTTTAAGTAATTTGTTTTTTACCATTTTTATTCTCATCCTCGTACTATAAAAGTGTATAATTAGGTTGTAATATATTATTGAAAAATACATAGAAGTTGCCTCTGTTTTACGCTTTATTTCGTGTCATTTGGTTATACATATGTTTCTACCTGGATAATCACGCAAAAAGTCTTAAGCCCCCGTTTGGGCCACATTTTTATCTCATTAAAATGAAAAATATGACCGTTATCCATCATATCAACATTTAAATTCAAATTTTTTATCTCTTATGTGAGCCCCAATAACGACTATATTTTTTTGATTCTCATTCTACAAAAAGGTGTCTCAAACAGTAGTGTTGACACACAAAACAAGCAGCCCAAATCAAATGGCCCAAGAGAGGAAATGATTCAAAAGAAGAGGCCCATCTAGAGAGATTAGGGTAAAAGCCCAACCAGAAATATCTTTGAATATGATGAAAGCCCAAAAAACAAAGGTACGACGTCGCCCAAGCCTGCAGGACGCCCAGATATTGAGCGAATGAAACACTCTATGATCGCCCAGAGCAGAAGATCAATTGTCACCCAAGAATGCTGAGTCGCCCAAAGTCCCAGCAATGATTGAAGTTTGTTGTTATCAAAGTCACGATCTAAGACGGTTTGAACACATCATAATTACGCCCCACGATTTGAGAGGGTTGATGGCAAACAGTTATGAAGAAGACATAGTGATAAGAGTTGCACAAGGTAGTTATTGGCTAGCCGACCATGATGAAAGAAATGGGTAGTTGTAAGCAGTTTCTAAACGATCAAAACTGCCCAAACCGTATAAAAGAAAGAAGAAGACAACGAAGAAAGGACGACAAAATTCACTCTCAAAACAGAGAACATGTAATTTATTTTTCTTAGATTAACTTTTAATTACTTCAATTCTCTTGTACTTGTGTGCTTGCGCCCCTTGGAGGTATCTTGTTCGTGTCCAAACTGTAATCTTCATATTCAATAAACACCCCTTTTTGGGACTTTGTTCCAAGAGGTTTGTCCCTTACACAATCTTCTGATTCCCTTTTTTAATTGTTAGCGAGCGAAAACGCGCGAAACAAGTAGGGACATACGAAATTCCCAAATCAACACTACAATGTATGAAATCTATCGTAACTAGGAGCCGGAGGTGGTTATATAACATATTTGGATCTTAATTGATTATGTGTTTAAAGTTCTTGCTGAGGGTGTGTTTGATAGATATTATTTTGGAAGAATGTATTTTGGAATAGTAGATTGATGGAGAATATGTGGTTGAAAAAGAAGGAAAAGTTATTGATGTGATGGAAAATATTATTTTAATAAAGAATGTGTTGTTAAAAATGAGTAGAAGAATGAAAATGAAAATTTTAATGCGTACCAAACAAGGCGAGTGTCTTTCTCTTTTAAGTTTGGTGAAAAATAAATAAATCGATAATTTACACTTTTTATACTTTTTTCTCTCTTTTACACACATCACCATTTTCTTTCGATATCATCCATGAGTCATGACCATAGCCAGCCCACCAAATCAGCTCTATCTTTTTATTCTGTCATAAAATTGCTCTAATATCTCTCTAATATCTCGAAATCTTTTCAATAATCAAATCAAAGAGTATAGAAAGGAAGAAAGAGATTTCAGCAACAAATAAAAGCATGCGTGCACGGGAAAGGAAATTTAAGCACAACCACATTTTAACCAAAAACCAAACATAAAATAAATCAAAGAAAAGTTTAAGAAAGTTTCTTACCCTTGTTGACGGGAGAATTGTAGTTGCAGCCGGAAGGAGTAGGCTTCTGACCCAGAGGGGACGGCTCATAATTGTAAGCAGCGAGTACTGAGGAACCCTGAATTGGGTAAGAATCCAGAACCAACTTACGAACATAACCACTAAAAGAGAATTTTATGGATGAAGATGAGATCGTAGTGAGAACTTCGATCGCTGCCTGTTCGCCTATCGCAGCAAGTAAGCTTCTTGCATACGGCTTCAGCGCCGGCTGCGACTGTTGGTCACGGATTCTTAATATGATCGTTTCCACGGATTCCGGTAGAGGAACTTCTTGAAGCCCCACTTCCATTTCTACTTTCTTTTCTCTATCAACTTTCTTTCTGTTGAATCGTTTTGCGAGCTACAGCTACTGTATAGAGAGAAACAAAGGTGTGGAAGTTTGAAATTTTGGGCATTTACATTGCATGGGATTTCCCGCTCCACCGATGCAAATGATTGCTTCTAGAGGGAAAGATAGACGCTTGCCACTTGAGAGAGAAAAATATGTCACTTCGAGTTTTTGGAAGCCATTTTCACGGTCTTATTTGAGCCACATTTTTGTAATATGAAAAAATGAAAAATATAATCGTTATTGGTATTCACAAAATAGATTAAAATTTTGAATTTAAATGTTGATGTGATAGATAACGGTCATATTTTTCATTTTAATGAGATAAAAAAGTGGTCCAAACGGGGGCTATATATTCATCTCATACTACTTCGCTCATTTTAACGACTTTTTTTTTTTTTACAAATTCTTATTAATTTTCAGTGAAAAATTAATAAAAAAATGTTAAAGTTGAACCTACTTTGTCAGACTTTAATTTGCCTTTATTGGACTGTTGGAAACTGATTGGACGCATTTACCCTCACCTAAGTAACATGTCAAGGGCATTTTTGAAAAATGAGGTGAATTATATGTGGAACATTCCATATAAAAGTCAACAGATGGCAGTTGTCTTGGTCAGAATGGTGCAACAATTTCAAATGTTGAGACCGCAAATTATGAAAATGGGAATGGAAAACGTGTTTTGAGTTTTGAATTCGTTTTGTGTTTTGTGTTTTGAGTGTCTGTTTTGAAATTTCTGAAAATGCGTTCTATTTGCCATTCTGAAAAACTGTTTTTGAAAACATGAAAATGGAAAACGCGTTTACTTTGAAATTTTGAAAATTTTCTAAATAATATTTTATTCAAAAAATCTGATTATTCAATAATATTTTTTGCTCCATTTGACGATCCATTATTTAGACCCTCTTGTGGAGGATGACATTTATGAATTGATTCCTCATATCCATGAGTTTTTTCTAAACTCGCCCTATCTTCTGAATTTTTCGACATTTTCTCCCTACCATTACTTTCCATATCATATGATAAGCTCCATTGCAATATAAATTCCTATATCAACTTCTCCAACCCCCAATAACACTTCTTTTAACATCCAATAAATTAAATTACAAGCAGCCAATTGAATCCCAGAGAGAACTCACCATAATTTATATATAGATCAAAATTCAGCGGAAAAAGAGCACATCACAAAACAATAAGGCAAACCCAGATTTTCTGACCAAGATTGATACAAAAATCTTGAATCCCGTACAAAATTAGGCTGCAAATGCTAAGAACACAAGAAAATCATGCTAGATGCATGTAGATAAAGCCATCATCTGCATGAGCAATCACTGCACACCACCACTTCCTACAGTTTCACCCACTACAGAACTCATCTGGCACCATCTCACATCAGTACCACCCTGGGAACCACTGGTAAGCCATCAAGGCTGGAGTGTTGGTGTCCACACTTATCGGAGATTGACACGCCAATAGCCCGTTGTCATGATATTGGTCCCTGCTTTATAATTAGTCGAGAAAAGCTAACACGGAAAGATATTTATTGCAGTCTGGTATAGGCACATGGGCAGAAACACAGCAAAGTTTGTCCATAAAATCTTTTAACTAATTCTCCTATGAAAATCCCTTTTCAAATCTACTGGTCATGTATGGGAATAGGGGCATTGCGTGCATAGAAGCAGATGAATTAAGAAGAAAGATAGGATCAAAAAGGAAAGAAGGAAAGAAGAAAGATAGGATCAAACTGCAATAGGCAGATGGACTAATGCCACTGTTGATCAAACTCCCTCGGCATCAAACATGTCCCAAAATCCTGCGAATTAAGAAAACCATAAGCCTGGCCAGGAAGAATACAACTAACCATTTGTGCTTCACCCAATTATTTGAATTAGGGAATTCACAATTTCTGATATGATAAAGAAAAATACCAAGTGAGAGAATCCAGTTGTAAGCAAAATTAGAATGAAAAATAACATGTCTCAGCACATCAAATGCTACTCAAAGATTTCACTGGAAGAAAACAAGATGACACCACAATACAAAGCCAGTGATATTTCAATGAATACAGGATCCTCGTTTAGGATAACACCACAACTTGTTTCTTAACATCTTCCACAATAGGATAAACTACAAGCTAAATGAGAAATATAAAACATAAAATCTAGTCTCTCACTTCAGCAATTCAGATCCAATGTAGAAGCTCTAAATCGTATACAGACATCAACAATCCAGATACTATGTGTTAGCTCTAAATCATATACAATTTATGCACATTTATGACAACAAAAGTTGCACATAATATACAATTCAGATTCAGATACAGCATCTTTCTCAATCAAAAACTTCTCAACTTCAATTTCTTCAATAGTTGCACATCTCAATATACTGGCTCTGATAATTTATGAAGGGAAAACGAAAAACAAAAGCAAAGCCCACGCAATTAACACTATATACAATTCAGATACTTACATCATCTTTCATCAATTTTGTTGGGACCGAATCTGCCACACAACTCACGGATTTGCTTTCACAAGCTCACTCGATTCTGGACAAAATTGCAGGTGACCCATGGTGGAAGTAGATGCGCCTAGTTGAGAGGAGTGGAGTGGTGGTGGTCCGCGATTGAAGCGGTGGCCGACGGCGGTGGAAATATGGCAAAAATCGGGACTGGTAGAGCGGTTTTGGGTGGTGATTTCGGCTGTTTTCGGCAACTGTGGCCAGGCGATGAAAAGAGGTTGAAGAGGGAGGTGAAGGGGTTCGAAAGGTAGTGGGTTCCGGTGGTCTAGGTGGCGGGTGGTGGTCGATTGTTGAGGAAGAAGCTGCGGTTCTTCCGTGATTCTCTCACATACAGTGGTGGGAAAATAGGAAGGGGTCGTTTTTCGCGTTTTGGTGTTTTCAAAGTTTTGGCTTGGAAACGGTGAAAACGCACAAAAAGCCGTTTTGCGTTTTTAGGCTAATTTTTTTTTTATTTTCAAAAACACGTTTTCGAAAATAGAAAAGAGAACGCGTTTTCGCTGTTTTTGAAAATCGAAAACAGAAAACGGCTTGAAAACGGCAAAGAGAACAGGCCCTTACTATTTTCTTTCGCGTCACGTTTCAAATTTCTCATTCATTCATTTAAACGCCGTAGATCTATGCAAATTTTGTATATTCATCCACTCAAAATACGTTACTACAATTTCAATATTTTTTGAAAAATCATTATATTCATCTATGTAACATATGACGTCAAGTTGGTATTCTCGTGTGTTAGAACATCTAATTTAAAAAAAAAAAAGAGATCTAATTAGCTGTCGATTTGAAATAAGAGAAATGTTGAATGCATTTTGTATCTGTTTCTTTTTGTGAATGCAGAAAAGGGTTAATTTAGTTTATTAGTCTCATGTTTGAGTCACATTATTTTTCTCATTCTCATTTTCAACCACACATTTTTCAATAAAATAATATTTTTCATCACATCAATAACTTTTCCTTCTTTTTCAATTACATATTTCTCATCACATCAACAGTAAAAATACGTTCTTACTCCCAAAATGTGCACAAACCGGGGCTTAATGTCATAGACCGATCAAACAGGAAAGCTGGAACCTAAAGTTGGAGAATCTCTTTTGGAGATGGCCGATGACTTTATTGCTTCAGTAAAGCTGGCAAATGCATGGCTAATAATATATTATTAATCACTTAAATATATTATCCCGCATTGTAAAGTTGAATAATTGAGGCATGTGAATTATTTACCAGGTTTTTAACTTTGCAAAAAAAAATTTAATTTATTGGGCAAAGCAGAGAAGTTATCAGGTTAATCCAATATCAAATTGTTTGACAAAAGAAGATATTATAACGAAAATATAAAGTAGTTGATTATAAGAATACAAGAATAAAATAATTTGCAGAAAGTGAGTATTTTATTATAATATGGAGAAATAATACATATATTTTGTGTTTATGATTTATCTAACTTAATTTAAAATACAATGAAGAGCTAAATATATATAGAAAACAATCTATACCCTACAAGTAGAGTTGTGATGAAATAGAATGTCCAAAAGTTTCCTTTATATATATATATATATATATAAAAGTGGCTATGTAACGGAATTTCTTGTTTTTAACGGAAAAACTAACGGAATTTGTTGTTTTAACGGATTATGTAACGAAATTTCTTATTTTAAACAGGCAGTTGCACCTTCTTTGAGTGTTTATATATATATATATATATATATATATATATATATATATATATATATATATATATATATATATATACAGAAATGATCTAATGAGCACCGGTGCTCATCTTATCCTAAGCACCAATGAGTTGGCACATTAATTCATTGGTGGATTGGAACTCACAAAATCTTTATCCACCAATGAATTAATGTGCCAACTCATCGGTGCTTAGGATAAGATGAGCACTGGTGCTCATTAGATCATTTCTGTATATATATATATATATATATATATATATATATATATATATATATATATATATATATATATATATAAGTGGCTATGTAACGGAATTTCTTGTTTTTAACGGAAAAACTAACGGAATTTGTTTTTTTAACGGATTATGTAACGGAATTTCTTATTTTAAATAGGCAGTTGCACCTTCTTTGAGTGTTTTTATCATAACTTTGTATTCTGATGTTCGATTGAGGCGATTCTAAATGTCTTGGAAAGCTAACTCATCTGGCTACAATTTTGATTCAGACATCATTTTTCAATTCGATCACTTTCTATGCCAAAAATAGGTCTCAATATAAGACTAAAACATCGGAGCATAACTTTTCGGTTGGAAATTGATTTGTGATCATCTTTTGACTAAATTTGATTCCATTGATGTCTTCCTTTATCCAATTGACTCCGAGCACTCTCAAATCTTCATCATGAGGTTCGGCACAACTTTTAAGTATTTACATTTTAGTCCCCGAACTTTGGATCCCTTACAATTTAGTCCTTTCTCCAAATTTGTCAACTTTTACTTATACATATATATATATATAAAGTGTCTATGAAACGAAAATTCTTGTTTTAACGGAAAATCTAATGGAATTGGTTGTTTTAACGGAAAATCCTTTTTCACCGTTAGTTTTATTGTTTCTATTAAATAGCAATTAAGCCACCGTTTGTGGCAATTGATGTTGTGTCTATTGGAATTCCATTATCTAATAATAAATGAATGAGAAATACAAAATGCTTTGTACTACTACATTTTAGTCACTAGGAAAAAATTAAACTAAAAAAACAAAATGGACGTGGAGATTATCAGTTTAAAAATGCTAATGATTTATTTGGTAAGGTACATTGAACTTAATGAAGAAAAAATATTTATTTATTTAGTTTTGTATTGTAATGTAATGTTATCTATTATTTTATTATGTACAAAAGGTTCATGATTAAGTGCAAAATTTGATATAATATAATAGTACGAAACACAAACTTATACATTTTTTGTCTTTACACTAACATTCATTGTAAAAATTGATTATGATTTAATGTAGAAAGCAAAATTCTGGATATGGGCGAAGATAAATGTGATTGAGTTTGTCCAAGTATTTTATTACATGTCATGCGTTGACTGTAATAAAGGAATTGGATATAAATACAATGAAAGCTTCGTTTGTATATATTGCAAAAGCCAATGGGTCTACAAACCACGGTATGTATCTTACAATTTTAATTTAAAATTGATGTCTGATTTAATTTAGAATTTAACACTATTCAAATTAAAATTAATATATTCAACGCATTTAAAGTGCTAGGGGATATGTTCAACTGGACGATAATACTGGAAAACTAGCTGCTACTATGTTTGGTGAAGTAGCAGAACATGCACTTGGTTGTTCAACAGTTGAATTGATGGGACATGTTGGAGAGGTATTTCTTAAGTTTTTCTTCAAAACTTGATTTTTATTATAATGAGTTATTTAAAAATAATTGGGTTTTTTTTATTAATTATGTAAACATATTCAAAATTTATTTTGTATGAAAATCCACCATATGTTAAAAGCGTTGTAGAGAAATTATCAAAAAAATTTGGAAGATTTAAGTTTACGTAGATCCAGAGAAACTAAAGGAGAAAAAATATAGGCAGTTTAATGTCCTCTCTATTGAAGTAGTGCAAGATGAGGAAAATGCTGAATCGTTATCTTACAATCAAAATTATCTCAAACAGCTTTCATAATACTATGAGCGATATTTATATATAGGACTATACTATAGATTCTATTAATGCTCTTTTTTTTAATAAATCATAATGTGTAATTATTTATCAATTACATAAACATTACATCATTAGTTATTTAATTAACCAAAAAATTACATATTTATTAATAAAAATTTAATTCTTAACCAAAAAATTATATATAAATTAAGCAAACGTGCATTGCACGTTACTTAAATCTAGTGTATATATATATATATATTCAAATCCAATACAAATTTCAACTCCCAATCAGATTTTCAAGTGGAAATTCAATTAGAATTTCTTTAGTAAACTTCCACAATAGCATTCCAAATAGAATTCTTTTTAATGTAAACTTTAATTAGAAATCTCAATTATCTTCAACAAATAATTTGAGTCACACTCAAACTCTAACAATCTCCATTTTGACACGAATTCTTTTGCAATGAACAAAACATCAAAAGAAAAATTATTCACCTGAAAACAAATTTCACCATCAAGAATAAACTTGAACTCTTCAATGAAAAACATAAAAAAACTTCTCTATAAAAAATTTTCAATTGAAAATACTTACCACCCTTGCTACCCAATAAGGGGCAAAAGTGATCTAATAACCAACAAAGAAGGTCGAAACGGGGCCCTGTAACAAAAATACAATGGAATACATCAAAAATAAGGATCTTAACTAAAATCAACACTCTTAACAGCATTCAAATCATCAACTAAATCATCAGAATTCAACTCATGCGGAATCTTGTGATTGAAAATAGGTCTATTACTAACAACTGAATACAATGACACCACCGACAATGGTGGCAAGGCGAATTTACCCATAAATTATAAATTCAACTGAGACGTATTTCCTTTAAAAAAAAAAAAAGACCCCAAATTAGATTCTAATGATACAAAATTCAACTCCAAATTCACAAGAGTTCTTAAAATATGTTGATTAATCAAAGATTCTGTATAGCATTACAAGATATATAAATTTATATCCCTTTAGCAAGACACATACTCCTTTACTAACTTTAGGACTCCGCCTTTAACAGTAACATGTACCATTTTGAATCAAGAGTACTTAAAGAGCTAAGATTTTTTTTCAAATCTATAACGTATCTATCTGCATCGAGTGTTGTAACTGTCCTATCAAACATCTTTATCATGATTCGACCAATATCAGCTATCCGAAAAGATGTATTATTTATGATCTTGATAAATTTCAACTCCTAATTTGGATTCTACAATAGCATTTCAAATAAAATTCTTTTTGATGTGCACTCTAATTAGAACTCTCAATTATTTTCAACAAAGAATTGGGGTCACATCCAAATTCTATCGTAATTAATTATAACATAAATGGAATTGTATTAGAAAAACCAACATTACGAAATAAAGATATTTTATTTCATTACTCCAAAGACTCACCACAATAATGAAATAAATAAACAGGATCTCGTAAGAGAATGACATCTAGTTTGTGTTCGTGCATGTTGTTGCACGAAGGAACCATTGCGATATGGACCATTAAAACTTTTTATAAGTTTGTTTATAACTTTACATCGTAAATATTCGAGAAATGCATTTTCCCCACTTTGATTCATCTAACGTTAAGAAGAACGTGGTGCTTTTATAAATCGGTATTCCATTTTTCCTTCTTTGCACATCTTCCTATCATTTAATAGCTTTTTGCTTTTAGCCCCTGTTTGACACCCGTTTTTGACAAAAAATAAATTCCGAAATAGTGATTGATGAAAAAATGTGTGGTTAAAAAGTAATGAAAATTTTTGAGTTTATGTGTAGTATTATTTTATTAATAGAATGTATGGTTGAAATGAAAAAAGAGAAAAAAAAAATGAAAATGAGAATGAGAAAAAATGAGTGCAAACAGGGGCTTAATTATGATTTTATTTGAATATTATAGTTTATAACTATTAGAGTTTTAGTTAAACACAAATTCTAAAAGAATATAAAATGATCAAAGAGAATTTAATGAAAATAAATATTAGTATATAGATTTTGAGTGATATATTTTTATTTAATATTATAAATATCAATTTAAGTAAATTTACATAAAATTAAAATATAATATAATTATCTTTTTAAAAGTGGATGTAAGTAGTTGCTTACATTAAATAATTAAATAAATAAATAAACGCGCGCACACACATACACACCAGTGTCTTCTTCCTCTCAACCCTCACCCTCACCCTCACCCATCCCCACCTCAGATCCAAAATCTACACTGACCACCGCCATCTCCACCGCAAACTCAAACCCAAATATCTCGTAATTTGAGGGATGATTTGAGGATTCTTCTGTTCCGTGGGAAAGAAGATCAATCGAGTCATCTGACTCGGTGTTGACAAACTGAGGTGGCTCAGCTGGTTCCAATCCCAATAACGATTCCAAGCCACTGCCTAGGTTGGGTATTAAACTTTTGTTGCTGGATAGTTTGAATCTCATAATCCATTAACGAGTTTGCCTTGGGATTGACACCTAGTCCCTTGGCCGGTGGCTAAACAAGAGGGGTTGGCGAAGTCGACGGTGGTGGATTGTTGGAAAAGTTGAGTTTTGCCATGTCTCCATGGATGCACTTGGCGGCGTCATCATAGGCCCGGTTGCTTCCTCCGTCGTGCTAATGTTTCAAAGGTTCGAAACTTTTGCTGCAATTATCCCTATTATTTATTAGAGAATGTGTCGAAAGAGAAAAATGTATTAAAGACCAAACAGGAGCGAGGAGAAACTTCAAACTTTCAGGTTTCCTTTTGTTTTATAATTGTTTAGATTTCCAGTGATTCCTCATTCTTGGAGCTCAGAATTCATCCGTTAGCAATCCAATTTCAGACCTTAATATTTTTTTCATTGCCGTTCTTAGTTGCTTATACTACGGTGCAATTGTACATGTACAAAGAAATCAAAGTTATACAAAAAAGAGTGATGCTACAGGTACATCAGTGGCTACATAAGGGTATCCATAATAAACACCCGGCGCCTCCTCATTGGAAGGATGGTTGGTGGGGTCGGCACTCCATCCAATGGGAGGGCGCCGAGTGTCCATTATGGACACCCTTATGTAGCACTTGATGTACAAGAAAAATAACTCTAAAAAAAATGTGACATTAATGACTCTGAAGGGGCCGTAAATATGTAAACAGAAAGGTGGGGCTTAGATCATGTTCGAGCTACGCCATTTTTTCTTCTTTCAGCACTTCGGAATTGAAATTTCGGAAGCCCGCATGCATTCCCCCATCAATTTACTATTCTAAAATGCAATTTTTTTTTCTATTATTTGTGCTTCAATTCTTCTTGTTTATTGTTACGCGAGAACCCATATTTCTGTTTTATCCAATGTCTTAATAGGGTGGTACATTTAAGATTATGTTAGGTATTGAAGGTGTTCCTACCTTAATCTATGATATTCTAATAGGTTGTGTTATACAAACTTCAAACACAACAGTTTACAGATCAAATGAAAAACTCAAAACCCTATTACATTCTAACTTTCTATACATGAAACTGGAACATTAATCACTTAGCATCAAAGCTTCACAGATGATAAGGCTCAGAACATCAATCCAATAAACCCCTCTACACCGTCAGACCCAGATCTACACAGGAACCCAAAAGCAGTCAACCAAGTAACCCTAAGCTACTTCAATGAGACCAAAAAGGAATTAGACTAACCACAAAGAAAGCCCTACAAACACTGTAATCTCACAAAGAAATGACTCAAGAAACGAATCCCTCAAACCAGATTCACACAGAAAAGAATGAAGGAAAAAGGTCACACAGACGCCTCTAGAATATGAGAGAGAAAGCCAAAGAAATCGAATGAATCAGAAACGATTAGAAAACCCTCAAATATCAAGACCTCGAGATGTGGTTAGTTATCATCCAACGGCTCAGAGCAGCTGTAGAATTTAACTTGATCTTGGACCGGATATTGGGCCCGGTTTCACTGGGCCAACTTCAGCAAACTAGTTATATATTGGAATGGGCCGAAGGCCAATCATCATTGCCTTTAAGTGGACTGGACTATGGCATCACAGCCCATAATCTCCACCTTGATGCCAGTGGTCAATCCAGTAGCTTAATACTATCTTAATTAAGATAAAACAGCTTCATTGGATCACCCTCCAAAGCATCCAGATTAGAATTGGAATCTGTACACAGCAAAATTACCCAGTATCAATTCTCAGAAGTTGCAAACATGATTTAAACTTGGCAAGAGGCAATACCTTAGTACCCATATCTGCTGGATTAAATTGGGTAGCTATTTTCTCAAGTAACAAAGTTTCTTTTGCAACAATATCTCTTATAAAATGTAACTTAACATCGATATGTTTAGTTCTCTCATGAAATACTGGATTTTGCATAAATGTATAGCACTTTGACTGTCAGAATATACAGTTACAGGAATAGACAACTCATCAATTTCAGACAGTAAACCTTTCAGCCATAAAGCTTCCTTTATGGCCTCAGTTGCAGCCACATATTCTGCCTCAGTAGTAGACAAAGCAACAACAGGTTGTAATTGTGATTTCCAACTTATACATGTTCCACACAAAGTAAAAACATAAGAAGTAGTAGATTTTCTATTATCAACATTACCAGTAAAGTCAGAATCAACAAAGTCTTTAAGTACTACACCATCATTGCAGGCAGAAAAACTCAATCCTAAATGTGAAGAACCTTTTAAGTACCTTATTAACCATTTTAAAGCAGTCCAATGTTCGAAACCAGGATTAGCCATGAATCTGTTGAGATTACTAATAGCATGAGCCACATCGGGCCTAGTACAAATCATGGTATATATTATAGATCCTACCGCATTAGCATAAGGAATCTTTTCCATTTGCTTAATATCAGATTTATTAACAGGACATTGATCTTTACTTAGTTTAAAATGGCTAGCAAGAGGTACAGACACAGATTTTGAATTATGCATAGCAAATCTAGTTACCAATTTATCAATGTATGCAGATTGTTTCAAAAATAGAATTCTATCATGCCTTTTTCTAGTAATTTCCATGCCTAATATCTTCTTAGCATGTCCAAGATCTTTCATTTCAAATTCATCATTCAAAGATCTTTTAATTTCATTAATAACATACATATTATGTCCAATTAGAAGCATGTCATCCACATACAAGAGTATAAAAGCAATAATAGCATGTTTATCATCTATTTTAAAGTACAAACAATGGTCAAATTCACTTCTAATAAAACCAACAGAAGAAACATAAGTATCAAACCTTATGTACCATTGCCTTGGTGATTGCTTCAAACCATATAGGGATCTTTTTAACAAACAGACATGATCAGATTTAGATTTATCAATATATCCAAGTGGTTGTTTCATGTAAATCACCTCATCAAGATCACCATGCAAAAAAGCAGTTTTTACATCCATTTGTTCAAGTTCAAGATTGTAATGAGTAACAAGGGCAAGCATAACTCTAATGGTAGTATATTTAATCACAGGAGAAAAAATCTCATTATAGTCTAAACCTTCCTTTTGAGTAAAACCCTTAGCCACAAGTCTAGCCGTAAATCTTATAGGCACCTTATCAGTGTTACCCTCCTTAATACTGAAAATCCACTTGCAATCCACAAGAGATTTACCTGCAGGTTTAGGGACCAAAATCCATGTCCCATTTTTAATCAAGGAGTCCATCTCATCATCCATAGTAATCTGCCATTCCTTAGATTGCTTGCTAGACACAGTTTCTTCATAGGATTTAGGCTCCCTATAGGCCAAATCCTGATAAAAAATTAAAGCTAAGGTCAGGTAGTCTCTATACCTTATAGGTTCTCTAATCTCTCTTCTAACTCTATCCCTAGTCAATTGGTAGTCACTTCCCTCAACATTTTGCTCTTCTTCAGCATCCTGAACTTCGGTTTCCTCAATGTCTCCATCTGAAACATCATTTCCAGCCTCTGTCTCAACCTCTTCAGCATCTACAGGTTGAGTAGGTATACCAAGCTCCACCTGCAGCTTGGTCCTATCACTCTCTAATCTATCTGAAACTTTATCAGACTCTTTCCCCTTCAAACAAGGCATGTTCAGCTCATCAAAGGTAACATCTCTACTAGTGATGATCTTAAAACCACCTGAATCTTTACTCCACAGCCTATAACCCTTCACCCCATCAGGATAACCCAAGAAAACACATTTCTGGGCTCTAGGTTCTAATTTCCCTAAATTCTGGTGAGAATAGGCTGCACACCCAAAAACTCTCAAGTGTGTATAATCAGAAACACTACCAGACCATTGCTCTTCAGGTGTCTTATCATCTAGAGCACTAGAAGGGGTCCTATTAACAATGTAAGTGGCTGTTATCAAGGCTTCCCCCCAAAGGGTCTTAGGCACACCTGAACCTACAAGCATGCATCTCACTTTTTCTAGGAAAGTCCTATTCATCCTCTCAGCCACCCCATTCTGCTGAGGGGTATAAGGAGCTGTTTTATGTCTCCTAATACCATTCTCAGTACAGAAAATGTCAAACTCAGTATTGCAAAACTCAAGGCCATTGTCAGTCCTAAGAGTCCCAATTTTCTTCATTTTCTATCAACAATTTCCAGGCTCTAAACTTCCCAAAAGTCTCAGATTTGTGTTTCAACAGATAAACTCAAACCTTCCGAGAATAGTCATCAATTAATGAAAGAAAATACTTATTTCCTCCTTGAGTAATGGTAGGAGAAGGCCCCCATAAATCTGAGTGAATATACTCAAGAATAGAAGTAGATTTATGCTTTCCAATATTGAAATGCAACCTGTGCTGTTTTCCTAAGGTACGGTTCTCACCAAAAGGAATTCTAGAAATTGAATCCTTCCCAAACACCCCTTTCTTATACAGGATATGCAAACCTTTTTCTCCAACATGAGCTAGTCTCTTATGCCACTTTAAAGTTGCATCTAGTTCAGTGTTTGAGGCCTCAGCTATCCCATTCACCACAGCACTAGCCCTAGCAACATAAATCCCATTTCTCTTAACACCTCTAAACATCATAAGGGAACCTCTCATCACTCTCAATAAACCATCACCCACTTTTCCTAGTAAACCTAAATCATCCAGACTGCCCATTGAAATCAGGTTCCTAGACAAATCAGGAACATATCTTACCTTTTCCAAAGTAAAGATATAACCATTTTCAAATTTCAATGTAATCTCACCTATACCTTCAACCTTACATGCCATATTGTTGCCCATGACCACCTCTCCGCCATTGACTTCTCTAAAAGAGTTAAACCAACCCCTTTTAGGAGACATATGGAAGGTGCAACCAGAATCTAAAATCCATTCATGGATCAGATTCTCACAGTCAACAATATTGGCAAAATCACTATCAAGGGAAGGCTCAGTCACAACATAGACATCAACAGAATTGGAATCACTAGGCTCTACTAAGTTTCCTTCATCAGCTCTCTCAGTTTTCATCTCATTCTTCCTTTTAAAACAATCCTTTATAAAATGGCCAGTTTTCCCACATCCATAGCACTTCTTATTCCTAGTCTTAGACTTGGATCTATTTCTACCCTTAAATTTCTTCTTACCACTATTTCCCTGATTGTTAAAACCCTCTTGGCCCCCATTAAACCTATTTTGAGTCCTACCCCTTATAAACAAGGCCTCAGACCTACCATTCCCTCTAGCATTCCTAAGCTCAAGCTCTCTACTCCTCAAAGAGTTAATGACAATATCAGAAGTCAAGGTATCTCTACCATATTTTATGGCAGCCTTGACATCTTGATAGGTATCAGGAATAGCATTCAACAACACAACAACTTTGTATTCATCAGAGACCTTATCACCAGCATTTGTGATGTCTTGGACCAGTTTATTAAAATTGTCCATGTTGTCTTCTATGTCCTTAGAGGTATCTAATCTGAAACTAAAAAACCTCTCTAACAGAAACAATTTATTGGGTAGGGTCTTAGCTAGGTATAGTTTCTCTAACTCATCCCACAAGGCTTTAGCATTTTCTTGTTTTCCTACTTTCCTTAAAACTTGATCAGATAAATGCAGAATAATAGATGCATATGCAAGTTCATCAGCTTCAAGAATCTGGTCAGCAGTCATAGTTTCAGGAAAAGTTTTTGTTATTACTTTGGAAATCTTTTGTTGAACTAAAACTCCTTTCATTTTTTGTTGCCAAATGGGAAAATCCCTTTTTCCATCAAAAATACCAAATTCAAAAGAATTTGTTATGTTTTAAAATCAGAAATAACACAAAGTATTTCAAGAAAAAATTAAAACTATGACAACTGATGCACTCAAGAATAAGGTAAAAATGATCTACACAAAAATTAAAGGGAGGATAGGTCACAGAGAATAAGCAGTAAGTAATTATCACAGTTATTCATGATTACAAAAGGATTATAAGCAATAGACACAAAACAGAAACAAGAATATATGCTAAACAACAATAATATGATCAGAAACAATATACAATCAAGTATAAAAAGATATGCTATAAGACTGAATTAAGGAAACAGATCATATAGCAAGGCAGAATTTTAAAAAGGTACTACAGATGCAACTAGAATGACCAAGTTCACCAGGTTTCCGTGAGAATCATGTTCTCAGGTCAAGGCTCAACTTGATCACCCCAAACAGTATGACAAAAATTAATGGAAAAACTTAGGGGATGGTGCAATTAGGGTTGAAAACGTGCAAACCAGAGGGCAGCTAATGAATAGCTACCAATATCACAGTTTCAGTACAACAGGGGTGGTGTTCCACCAATAACCGCAAAGGGATCAAAGTTCAATCGAAAACCCCAACACATGGAATCATACAACCGAACCAGAATAAGGAAACACAGGCACCGATAGTCACAACACCAAGACAAGAAACCCGAAAAAACTCCAAGAATCGAAGTATCAGGAACTAGGGTTTTTTTTTCTCGCAATTTCAGGAGATCCAAGATTGGAGGCTGAAAATTAATTTTCTAGACTCCAGATCTCGATCGAAGCCCCAAGAATAGCCTACGAAGACTCTGATACCACTGTTATACAAACTTCAAACACAACAGTTTACAGATCAAATGAAAAACTCAAAACCCTATTACATTCTAACTTTCTATACATGAAACTGGAATATTAATCACTTAGCATCAAAGCTTCACAGATGATAAGGCTCAGAACATCAATCCAATAAACCCCTCTACACCGTCAGACCCAGATCTACACAGGAACCCAAAAGCAGTCAACCAAGTAACCATAAGCTACTTCAATGAGACCAAAAAGGAATCAGACTAACCATAAAGAAAGCCCTACAAACACTGTAATCTCACAAAGAAATGACTCAAGAAACGAATCCCTCAAACCAGATTCACACAGAAAAGAATGAAGGGAAAATGTCACACAGACGTCTCTAGAACATGAGAGAGAAAGCCAAAGAAATCGAATGAATCATAAACGATTGGAAAACCCTCAAATATCAAGGCCTCGAGATGTGGTTAGTTATCATCCAACGGCTCAGAGCAGCTGTAGAATTTAACTTGATCTTGGACCGGATATTGGGCCCGGTTTCACTGGGCCAACTTCAACAAACTAGTTATATATTGGAATGGGCCGAAGGCCAATCATCATTGCCTTTAAGTGGATTGGACTATGGCATCACAGCCCACAGGTTGAATACTTTTTTATCAACAAGTTCATTATTGATTGGTTCTTTCACTCGATATACACTTGCATAAAGGAACCCCGTATCATGTCCCTTCTCACTGCCAACTATCTTTAGAAGTCGAAATAGTGGATCGGTTAACCACATAATTGACGCACCATTGTCTGTCTATATTATTCTTGTAAAACTTGTGCTTTTGTTGTAGTTGAAAGGGTATTATTTACTGTATTGACGAAAATTGTTGAAATGAATTATGTCATGTTTGATAAGCCATTATTTTCATGGAAGTTGGAAAAGAATTTCCATTTTCTTGTTTTTGGCTTGTTTGATAGCCAATATTTTCTAGGGAAAAAATTTTCCTTCCCCCACCTCCACGCGCCTATTTTCCTTGATTTGGTTGAAAATCTTTTCCCATCTTTTTGGTGGAAAATCTGATTCCAAATTTTTTATTTTTTATTTTTGGACAATGAAAACAAATTTCATAACCAGTTGTAAAAAAAAAAAAAAATTTCACTTTAATGGACAATTTTCCTGTAAAACGAACACTAAATTTTGATAAAAAATGATTTTTTTACAAATTTTTTTTTAACTTTTTGGCAATGGAAACAAATTTTATAACAAATCGTGGAAAGAATTATCACTTTAATGGATAATTTTCATGTAAAATAAAGCCAAACGAATACAAAATTTTAAAATTTTAGAGTGGAAAATTATATCAATCAAACACACTTAATTAACAATTCCCTACAAAACAATTTCTAAACAATTATTTTCCCCGAAATTCATTTTCTTTCCACCCATTTTCCACCCTTACAATCAAACAGACACTTAGTGTTATGAACTTCATTGTATTAATCTTGAACTTTTTGGACAGATATAGAGGACTATACATACTTCAACAATTTCAAGAATGACATAGCTTCTGAGGAGGATGATATATTGTACAAAAATAATGTGACAAAACGAATTGCGATAGGTTGTGTTAAGAGGGAAACTCGACTGGAAAATGGAGGAACAGATTGGGAACAACATAAGGACAGTTAGGTCGATGTATTGGAATATAAGTTATGAATTTTATAAAATGAATGAATAATTAATAAATGATAGTAAGTTGTGACCATATAAAATGTATGAATAAAAAATATGTCTGATTAATTGAAATTACATTTGCCAAATCTTGCAAACATGATGTTTGAGATTGGAAGTGCTAGACACTCTCATTATTTTCAAAAAGTATTTTTCGTTCTCTACTTTTCATTTTAAAATAATACTACATGCAAATCTAGGGCGTGTTCGGTAGATATTAAAATCGGATTAAAATTAAAAAATCAGTCGTTATTGTTGTCTTTTATTAGATTAGTGGAACCCGATAACGGCTATATTTTCAATTTTAATTCAATTTTGAGTGGTACCAAACAATCTCCTAATTTTTTTCTTATATTTCAATCACACATTTTCTATCGATCTATTATTCTAAAATACATTCTTAAGAAACAAATAGGGCTCAAACAGACTATAAAGATAAACTTGACAACTTTGAAGTCTGGACCTTTATAGAAAAATATTTAAAGTTGGGCTAGTTTTTACTATGCATGCCAAAGGAGGACCGTTTAGAAACAATTGTCATATTCGTTACTTTAATGTTCCCTAATGCTACTACAGTAGTGCATCTGATGGTATGGTTATTGAAAGGATCCTTACAGCTTTTAGTAATTATACCGAAAGGTCATTAGGACAAAACGAGTTTATTGTTTTCACTCATTATGCAGATCGTTCTTATCATTTTAAATTTGACATTTACACCTTTATTTTAATATTTTCTTTTGGAGTTGGTCCCCTTCATTTAATTCCGTCAATTCCTTTGATCAAATATAGGTAACTGGTCCTTATTGTCTAGTAATATTTTTAAAAAATTCAAAAAATAGGTTCCGAGCAACCACGAAAATAAATGTGTAAAATTTTCTTATGAGTGGATTATCTTTTTTGTCAGTTCAACTTAAAAGTTGATTGCTCATTGCTTGCTTTCTTTTTCTTTTTCTTTTTTTTTTTTTTTCTTTTGTCTAATCACTGCAAATTCAAATGCATCAATTATTGTACTTTTGTCTTCTTCTTTTTCTCTTCAAAACTCTCAAGCAATCTTCTCAAGAAAGTTTTGAAAAACTAGCATTGGTGCAACCATCATTTAAGGTCATGTTTGATTGCTCTTTTTTTTCGTGGAAGATAAAAAATAAAATCTATTTTCACAGTTTTTTCGTATTTGATTGACTAAATTTTACATGGAATTGATTTTCCACATTTTCCCATGGGTTTGGTGGAAAATGTTTTCTAGGCATTTTTTTTAATTGAAATTAATTTTATCTCCAATTCTAACAAATGATATCTCTTTAATGGATAATTTACATAAAAAATAAAACCAAACGAACACCGAAAAATTCAAAATTTCATTATTTTTCAGGTGAAAAATTATACCAATCAAACACAATTAATTGATAATTTCCAATACAACAAATTTTGGACAATTCAATTCCCTAAAATTCATTTTCTTTCCACCCAAATTCAATTCTTGCAATCAAACGGACTATAAATATAATATAATTTCTTTATTTAAAATAAGTAATCCAGCAATGTATATGCTCTTGTTTGAGCTCCATTTCATTCAAATATTTTTTTCTTTTTTCTTTTTAATTAAATATTTTTCAATAAAATAATCCCATGGGTTTGATGGAAAATGTGTGGTTGAAAAAGAAGGAAAATTTATTAGTATGATGAAAAATATTATTTTATTGAAAAATGTATAGTTGAAAATAAATACCAGAATGAGAACGAAAATTTTAATGTGGTTCAAACAGGGGCCAAGTATGCTACACAAACAGATTAATAGGTTAAAAAATAGGGAAGACAAGTGTCGGCATATAATTGGAAAGTTTGAAAAAAAATTAAAAAAATCCAATCATTGTCTGCGACACTACCCCGTCACCTGCATCCCTGTCCTTGAGCATGTCCAAGAAGCATTATTCTTCTCATATTATCTCGAGTAGACCCCTCCTCCCCTTTCCCTATAGAGGAGTAAAAATGTGTTGAATTGCCGAGACTTGAACCACCCAACACGACTAAAACCGTGCCATCATATTGGGCACAACTATAGGATCCGTGGCCTGTCCAGGCCGTGACAACCGATGTAGCAGTGCACATTCAACAAATTTCCAACAAAACGTAGAAGTAATGCAAAAAGAACACTATTACGGTAGTACCAGGTAGGAAAATTTAAAAATACGTGTATAGTTAAGTACTCTGCAGATAAACACATTTCAACTGCTTTTACAAAGATCCAAGCTCCAGTAGACGATAAATCCATCGGTTTCGGACATTAATATATTACAGATATTATACATACATTGCACAAGGCAAATGACTTGATATTTTGCCTGTGCATAGATAAAGATTATATGCTACATTCTGCACAAGCATCATTGTTATTTATTCCTTGATCCTATATTGCCTTTTGATTGGCCTCTCACTTGGACTGGCCATTTTCCGGGAATTCAGGTTACAGAGTGCAGACCCTGCCACATTCCATACAAATTTGCATTTTCTAATATCATTCCGTCTTCTCGCAAAGTCGTATGTTACGTGATAGATAGCAAGGGCCTCCATCTCAATTTCTTCAGTTTTTTTAGCACTTTCTTCTATGTCCGGGGCATCGTACAACAACTGCATGTGTTTAAGCATTTTAAAGTGTCAAGGGTAAATCCCACTAATTAAAGATGAAATATACAAATATATGTAGAACTAGACTACTACTCTTAACGAGGTTGACTTCTTTCGATAAAGCTATAAGACTCGATATGGTATCACCACCTAATACGCTCAAATGAACAGTCGAGTAAAGGGCTAGGACTATTCTTCTAATAAAGTTGACTTTCTTAGACGGAACCCTATGGTTCAACTGATTTTAGTTTCTTTTGTTTCAACTATAATAAAATTACCTGCTTGTATTTTCTGATCACCTCATCGGCAGCAGCATTTTTTGATTCACCTCCCGATTTCAAGGCCCTGGTCATGTCCATGCGGTACTCATCATATCTATCATTCCACATATTCCGGTACAATTATGGGATTTCAACATCAAAACAGGGTACTTTCGAGATTTCTGCACAACAAGAAGAAACATTTAAGTTATGCCAATGACTCGTTATATTCGAGATCCAAGCCATGTTGCATCGTATGACAGTAAAAAGACATTGTCTCCTAAAGTATGATAAAAAGATTACCAAATAAAAAATCTGCATCCAACCGGCTTGCCAGAAATCTAAAAAGCACTCGTAAAACTAATTTGATGATAATGATTCAAGGAATATTCACCTATTGTGGTCAAATGTTCAGTTTTAGATTCCTCAACTCTATCATAAATTTGACCCAATATAGAAGCAGAGTGATGGGTAAACCCAATGCCCCTTTCCATGTAATGAGGGTATGATTTTGCTTTCAAATGATTGGGAACTTTGACCTGGTTCACAAGGGTGAGAATAGTCAGAAATATATCATTCAGAAATATAGGGACTGTCATAAAAATACAATTCCGTCACCAAACTAACATTTTTCCCACTTTTAGGTGCATCTAAAGCATCATAATATATGTCAATTAACTGAATGATTTTTCTCCTCAAATCATCCTTTTCGAAGGCACTATCAGCCGACAACATCAGCAGTTGATCCATATATGAGAGCCAGCTATCAGCTGCTGTGGCCATGTCATAACTGGAGGAGTAAACCAGATAACTTAGTGATAAGATTAATCATCTTGTATACAAAATTGCTTCACTTTACAAAGAACAATTGCATACCTTGGCTTCCTTGCTTGAGAGAAAAGCCGAAAAAATTCCCGTTCTAGTTCCTCCTCTGAGAGCTCCTGGGGATTTATCTTATGCGAGTCCGGAGTCGAATGGACACGACTCCATGGTTCACTTAGTGAACCTTCACTTGCTTTGAAATATGTCAATAGCTGAAATGTTCATGAAAACAGATATGATTAAACTTGGAACTAATATATTTTGTGTTAATTTCAAAGAAAAATATGAATTCTCAGCATAATCTCGTGCCATCTTGGCAGAACAAGACAACGAAAGATTTAGCAATCAGTGCATGGGGAAAATTTTACGAACACAAACTACTTCAATTAGAAAGATAGAGAGCACAAAAAGAAAGGCCATATATTTAAGAGACAATTAGGGGTAGCACATAATTTATATCTTCTACCAATCAGAAGTAAACAAAGACAGAGAAATCCCTAAACAGGTGCTAACCTCGGGGTTTCTGGAAACCCAATACATGTCTCCATCAAAATCGCCCGTTGCTATTTCATAAGCTGCTGATCTCCCGCCTTTGGTCGAGAAGAATATACCATACTTGGCATTGCCAACAACCTCTTGCAACTCCTCCACATATACTGCATCTAAAATGTGGATATCACCAAAATGCAATCCAGGATTTCTGTATACTAGCACCTTGCCCGAAATTTGACCACTCTCACTGCATATCCGACAAGAAATTATAATCAAGATATTTTCTATTTATGAATTTTTAATTATAAAAGAGATTAATTTGGACGTTCACAAATCAAATAAGTAGTTATCGTTTGAGTTGGCTAACAGGAATATGCAGAGGATTGTGGAAGTCTATCTTTGCACATCAACGTTGGAAAAGGCAGTAGTCACAAAAGGAAGTCATGACGGTCATAGAAGGTAAAGGATGAAATTCTAGACTCTTTTTCATTTTCAAAGACAGAACTGCAAAATCACATAGAAGAATTCCCTTCTTGGAAGTGTAATCTATATACATACAGGAGAACACAGAGTTGATCATTGTGCATTCATCGAGTAGGTTCAGCAGTGTACATCACGTAAAAGCTTTCACCGATTGGTATTTTCCCTGTTTTAAGCTTTGCCTTGTCGTCCTTTACCAGTCTTGACAAACATTGTTGGAGATATGGCTCATAGAGAGGAATCCCAGATGATAGCATTCTTTGGGCCATAAAACCATCATCCATCCCTTCATGGTTCGAGGCAACTACAACAAAACACATGTTATATAAAACATAATTAAATAAAATAACCATACATTTACTGTGTAGTTGTAGTAATTTTAAGGTTGAAAAAGCTACGGAGAGATGATGAAGTATATAGAAATCAAATTCACGATCACTGTTGCGCTACATACATGTATAGTCAAGAAAACACTCGGAATACTAAAATTTAGAAAATCATTAAACTGGTATTATTACATGCAGAGGAGGGATGATTACCTTCGAAAATTAGAACAATATAAGCTAGCAAATGTTAGTTCAGGAATTACCTCTCAAAGCTGCGATACTATTGGAGTATACATTTTGAGCCTCTTCCAAATAATTTGTCACTAATTTTAGGAAGAAGTTTCCGGGAACACCACCATAGGTCAAAAGAGCAATCAAGATCTTGACAAGAAGGTTCTTCCAGGTTTGTGACTGGAAGGTGAACATCAAAGAGTCAGAAAATATCCAACTTGACTGATTGACAGGGCTCTGATTTTTTCTTTAATACAATTCAGAGACTTACAAATATTCACATTCTAAACAACTTATCAAGATTACAAATAAAATATAAATAAGAACCTTCTCTGGATTTTGTCTTGGTTCCAATTAACCTAAAAAATCATTCTAGTGCTTCAACGGAATTTTAACTTATGATATATCCCCTCGGAAATATATATAAAGATAAATAATCTTTCAATGTTCTAACGACACGAGATGATGACAAGATTCTTGATGAGTAAAACAAGCGCCTGCAACAGTATGCTAATTGAAAATTAAAAAGCTAAATCAGTGAGCCAGAAAAAGCCATTCGCATAATATCAGGACCGATTACAAGAACTAAGAAAAGTTAATGAGTGAGATACCTAACAGCAACTATCTCCAGTGAATTAAACATTTGTCCAACCGGCAATGTTGGGTCTGTCTCAACCTTTATCATTGAAGGTCTTATCTGAATTTTTCCTGGTTGAAGCTGCAGTAATTGAGTATTAAAAATGTTAGAAGAGCAAGAAAGTGAACTTACAGCTCACCACAAAAAACTGAAGTCACTTCGTAAGAAACAATACCAAAACTCATTTAACTCGAACTGCTATTACTATTGCATGACAAAAACAATAAAGTGATAGGTAATGTAACAAAAAATAGTAAATCAACTCATACTTGAATTTATTATTACAATATAAATATTAAACCAGTAAATACACATGAATTTGTGACATGGATTTGTGGAGTCGATTTTTATTACCAAGTCAATAGAAGACGCTTTACATTGATGTTATAGTTATGTTATAGTTAATATAAGGATACTTGTGATTTAAGTATTCGGAACCTATGTGTTACATCATCGAGGGAAAAATGTATATATCCTTTCTCCCTCGTGCTCTCTGACAATTTTAATTTGCACGACATTTAAGAGTCCAAATGAGACTATGCCCTTGTTTGGTATAGCTTAAAATCTTAATAAAAATTTAAGTCAAAGTCAACAATTAATTTTAATCACACATTTAATGGGATCCAAAATTTTCAACCACAGATTTGATCAACTTTTCTACTAAAAAACTGGTTTTTAGATACACCATACAAGGGCTATAAGTGGAGAGTCTAATTGTAATGATCATGTCTTGTGCCCGAGCCATTAATCATATGTAATATCTATTTCAGAGAGAATGTGTTTCTTTTACCCTTCACAAATTCTATTGCGTCTCCCAGAATTTGAATCATTGATCTCATTAAGAACAAGCTAACAAAATATAATAAAAGGACGGGTGGCCTCCGAGCCATCCATAAAAATATTTATACAATCAAGCCACTAGTTTTTATTAGACACAAAAATATCTTGAGGCAATAATATATTTTTGGTGTGAGATTTTTTATGAATAAAGTACAAAAAAATATGCCGATTTTCTTAATTCCACAACCTCTATAACAAAAAAAATTAAGAAATGGTAAACAGAAAAATCTTATTTTTCCATTTTTACTTTTTAGTGTTTTTTCAGATGCCTTTCCTACCATGCCAGATTTTCTAGTGGTGATCAAGGCGTAATAGCACTGGAATAGACTGGACGATCAGTGATAGCGATGTTTGAATCTTATTTGGCCAGCTACATTGAACACTACAAGGGTACGAATATGAATCTAAGCTAATCTAGACTATGTAAGTTAATATATGGTCTTATAGTATTTGTTCCGCAGCATGATAAATATGTTAAATAGGAATTATCTGTAAAATTCCGTACAGTAAAATCATATTTCCTAACAGATTTTTCCAATCATGAATTCAAGAAGAAATCATAAGTGAATAAAGTAAGAACGTACCTTCTTATTTACGAGAAGAGTTCCCTTAACAGCACAACCTTTGTAAAACAACCTAACTTGCATCAATAAAGGCTGAAAGAAGGACATAAAGATGTCATATCTTATATTTCAAGAATAATACATAAAATTGATGGATAAACAGTTTCTTACACAGAGAATGAAAAATGGAAGAATTAAATAGAAAATACGTTACCGGTTCCCTGTTCTCAACTTTCGTTCCATTTTGTTGACATGATACATCCTCAAAATCACGAATCTTCTAAAAAAATACAAAATAGTATTATATGAAAGAGCATGTTTGGGAAGTGTTCATAAACTGTTTAAATTATATATAGATAGAAATGAGAGGTACACAGTCAATAGTACTTGTGGATCCCTTAAAATGTGAGGATAATAAATAACTTAAGAGTGTTCATATAAACATGAGCCAAACATAGGCGAAATAAAACATACAATAGCTTATTAAATAAAATTGTAAGATGCACCAGTAAAACTTACACAATTTTAACAATCAGCCACCACATTACTGGACAAAGTTGGGATTAGAAATAGTACACACTATTCTTGTCGATAAGTAAGCTTTAGTCATTGAACATACACATTGGTTACACTGACACAAAATTCTTGTATATGCTTTGAACTTAAGATTTTTATACTAAAGTTATCAATCATTTTTCTTCTCCAGATCACTTATGTTTGGGTATACTTAAAAAATAAAGGTTGGGAACAAGATTACTACGAAAGTCAAAGGTTAGGGTCCATGCTTGTTTTACATTTTTGTTTAACAAGAGAAAAGCCTTCCAATTTCATTAATCATTTTTCAAGAGACAAATGGAGAAAAATGATGGCTGTGCACCAACATAGCTAATGTCTTGGTTTGACTTATCACAAGTATTCACATATGTATTTAAATGGTATTTCTAGCGTTTTTAACTGGTATATGGGAAACCTTAAAAATTTTTACTTTTTTTTTCAAGAGGGTTTACGAAACTAATGAAAGTCTTTGATTTAGAAAAATGGACATCAATTTAAACATCTTGCAAATAAAACAAAGACATCTAGTTCGGGTCAAAGTAAGATATGAAGGGGTTAGAAAAATCTCCGACAGGCGCTTCCTACAAAGTTGAAGTTTCCTTTCAAATAATTATTCCTCAACTTCTAGAAACTTGATATGAATTAAAGTGGACTGAATCTTCATGAGCTAAGTTTTCTTTCACATAATTCTTTCTACATATCATTGACTTCAGAAACTTGAAATGAATTTTTTTTTTGATAACCGTGGATGTCCGGGCCAGCTTGCGCGCACCTCGACTAATTCCATGAGTTCCTACAAAATGACCAACTTACTAAATCTGAATGAATGTGTATCACAAGGTCTCACCCGCGAAAGCATCCCCACAAGGAAGCCTCTAGAGTTGAATAGTGAACAAATGTTATGAATCACACATGTAAAAATATCTACAGATTGGCTGAAGGAGTAAAAGTCAGAGGGATGAGGATGTAGTGGCATTTCAAATTTTATAGATTAACCAAAATATACTACCAAGAAAAATAACAGAAGTTATGAACTAGCTCTCCACAATAACATTCAAAACAAAAGTAAGACTGGAGAAGTATATCGTAATTTTTTGTGCATAAGAATAGAGTTCAATAAATCAAATGTTAACAGAGGAAAAAACTCAAGGCATCTGACATGAAAGAAAAATTGCAACTCAAAGAGAAAGCAGTAAAAAAAGACAAGTAGAAGTTGCTTTGAGGTTACATTACACGCCTATGAGCATTTTCCATACAAAAGTGTCCTTTTCTTTCTTCTAGGCAACGATTTTTGCAATAATTGATAGATCAATAAAAAAAAGTAAAAATCTATATATATTATATGACATTTCATAAAAAATAAATTAGTTTTAATAATTCAGATGCCATTGTGATATTTTCCTTTGTATGCCATGCACAATTACAATTAAACATTCATACTAGAAAGAGTAAAAAGATTAACCAGAAAATCATCATCCTTCATATATTTAGCTCTGCAAAGATCTTTCGGACACTGCATGGCTAGATTTTCGGAGATGTAGCATGTTCCATCAGTATGTAAAAGAGGCTTCTTATCTTCATCAAAGATAACAAAGCCATTCTCATCCTGAAGCAAGAAGATATAAATATAACATAGTTAGTGCCACAATCATGTAAAGTCTAGTAGCAGAAGGGGGAGCCAGCAAAAGAAATATGTTCTACTAGGAAAGGTATATCTTCAATTCTCTCAATTTCCACAGAATCAAGATCAACTTTAAGCTTTATGGTCTTCGACAGGATCAAAGAAAATCTGGCCATACCACAATAGTAAACATCAATATTCAACAAAGGATCATTCATAGATAAATTGTGACAAAATAAAAATTCGGTAGTGATATCAACCTGGCCATGCACTTTTCTGTTGATGAAACTGTGTGTATGTGCATGAAAAGGCGTCTTAATTCACTGATCTTTTTACCAGAAAATTCAACGAAGTAGCATTTAAGATCAGAATCAGTGGATTTTCTCTCTTCCTTAATTGAGATTTTCTTCTTCCGTTTGCGCTCATCCTTGAATACTATTCAAAAGCTATAATCAATACTATATACATTAACTCTTAACAAGATACAAAGATGTAAACTCATCAGCAATCACCCTTTCCTAGATAACGAAAATAATAGAACAGAGAAAAGCTAGATGTACCAAGATAGCATGACAGTAAATGGAATTTCAGGGAAGGAAAACAATTAAGAGAAATCACCAAAAAATCGGAAGCGCCTCAAACCAACAAGAATTCCTTCCTTGTCTGTACCACACATGCCATCTCCTAGAAACTTGACAGTCATAACATTATGCTCTCCTAATGACCTTTGCATGTGAGTATTGGGCACGCTCAAATAAGGACCCTGATAAGAAAGAAATTTTTGTGTAAATTCCTGTGCTGGGACAATATCTGATATGATATGCATGCTCGGTGGAGTCATATTGATTACTAATGAAAGATAACAGAAACTGTCTTTGTGACTTAGCATAAAGTTTGTCAAGGAGTAAAGAAACAACTCAAATGACTCCACATAAATTTAAATAAGATTGATACAAACCTTTAACTATAAACTCCCATCTTGATTAACATAACAATTGTAGGAATGAGTCTTCCCACAATCCCAGTCAGAATACTACAACATAAGATAAGAAGTCAAAAATTGTTATTAGGAATAGCAACGACAATCTTACACAAAACTGGGTCAGTCAGCGAAGTTACGATATAGTGAATCAAAAATATTTTGAACTTATAAAATTGGCATCAAAACCTGATGATGATTTTTTTTTAAGAAATTCATTATCCAACAACAAGCAAATTCTCATGACAAATAAATGAATATTTTCTCCATTGTATTTGACCTAGAAAGACCTATTCTAAAAAATTCAGCAAAATCAATTTGTTTGCAATAGCATCACGTCGTGATAATTTTGATCTACAGATAACTCTTCAACTCTTGTAGGTTGTTCTATTAGAATTGCTATCACACTTGTCAATGGGTCTGTCCATGGATTAATTTACAATACAAATATATGATACTGATTATTAGTTTCAATATTAGCTTTTTCTAACTTCAAGAAGGAAACTATGAAATACACTACAATGTAAAGAGGAACAATTAAGATGTGTAATTGACCTCGCTTCGATCTGACTTTTCATAGAACTGCCTCCCATAGGAATCCCAAATTTTAGACTCGAAATTTGTCATCGACCTGTCCTTCATACTTAGAAGTGGTAATTGGGGCAAATGGTCTATTTCATAATATAGTTTGAGATTTTAGCCTTTGACCACAATTAATGATTTAAAATAAATATTTTAATTCAAAATTAATAGATTACCTAAATTACCCATATTACATCACAGTGAATTCTTCTACTTTCATACACAATTTAAAACCAACAGTAAAATGACATACTGCCGTTTTAAACGACTGAATGCCGTTTTAACTAATTTTATGTTTGTATCAATTTATGTTTCCTCGTATCCACATAAAAATTAATGAAAACAAGTTTTAACAATATTTTGAGCGAAATTGAAAATTCGTGACCCAAAACGACATGTTGTCATTACAAACGGTTCGATAACGTTTTAACTAATCTAGCATTCGTTTCACTTTATATTGTCTCGTACCCACATAAAAATAAGCGTAAACAAGTTTTCACGATATTTAGAGTGACATCGAGACCTCGTAACCCAAAATGTCAAGCTGCCGTTTTAAATGTTTTGCTGTCATTTCAACTAATTTCATATCTGTTTCACTTTATTTGCACTCGTTTGCACAAACAAAAGCAAGTTTCATTACATTTTGGACATCAATGTCTATACAAATTTCACGCGATAATGACCAACACCGTTATTCTGTGAGTAAACTACATTATACTTACTACGAATAAAGGCAAGTAACCCAAATTCCATATATTCCAATTATAGGATAAAATACTTAACAAATTAGCTCGTTTTAACTTGTATAAGTCTTCCAGATGGTTCAAGATTTTATTGATTTTTTGGGGAGTGAAATCAAGGTCCTGTGATTAGGGATGGAGTTAGATCATGTATAGGTGAAGGGGTTGGGGTTTACGGGGGTTCGGGGGCAGCGCCCCCGAAATTTTTTTTTTTATACGTTATTAACAAAAAATCAAGAAACGTATAAAAGAAAGTACTAATATTTAATTTAGCAAAATCATACCTTATTACAAGCGTTCCCTTCGAGCCTGGTATCCAAAACATAGCACGTTTAGTCGTTCAATGTGTACGAGTCTGGTATCCAAAACATAGCACGATTGCATGTGTTATGTTGTGTATACCATATTTGTTACATTTTTCTTGGTGGTTAAGTGTAGTATAATTTCCAATCGGATGTATGATGTGACTCGCTATAGTTTGAACTTTGAGTGGACTGTGATGTTTAAATCTAGTCATGTGAAAACGAGCGAGAATGAAGTGAAACGAACACGAAATTAGCAAAAATGATATGCATACGTTTAAAATGACTACATGCCATTTTGGGTCACGGGCTCTCAATTTTTCTTCGCCAGTAAAAACAATGTTTGGAACATCATAGATAAGTTGTACATATTGAACGATTGCACATGCTATGTTTTGTATACATTTTCCTTGGTGTCAAGTGTAGTGTAATCTCCAGTCGGACGTATGATGTGACTCACTATAGTGATCAAATGCCGTTTAGGGTCACGGGAAATTGATTTCACTCCGAAACTAGCAAAACAGTATTTGAAACATCACACATGACTAGTACATATATAGTTAAAACTTTCTACCCTAAAATTTAATGTGGTTAGAGCGTGAATGAATCGAAACGAACACTAAATGAGTAAAAGCGCCAGAAATACGTTTAAAATGATCGGATGTCGTTTTGGGTCTCAGGGTCTGGATTTCACTCAAAAACTAGTCGATCATGGTTTGAAACATCTTAGAAGATTTGTACATGTTGAATTAGCTAATTTGTCGAGTATCTTATCTCACAATTAGAATATAATAGAATTTGTATTACTTACGTTTATTTATAGTGAAGTAGAGTATAAATAACTTACAGAATGATAGTGTTGGTTATTATCGGATGAACTTTGTAACTAACGTGTTGTTCAAATACGGTAAAAATTTGAATTCATTTAATTTTTATATAAATATAAGTGAATATAAAGTGAAATTAATACAAAACTAGTTGAAATGGCAACTGGCCATTTAAAATGTTAGCATGTCATTTTGGGTCACATGGTCTCGATTTCACTTTAAAACCATTCGATCATATTTTTTAACATCTTAAAAGATTTGTATAAGTTAAACAAACTAATTTTTTGAGTATCTTATCTATAATCGAAGTATAATAGAATTTAAGATACTTACATTCATTCATAGTGAAGACTAGTATAGTTTATTCATGGAAAATGTTGTTGATCGCTATCGGGTGAACTTTGTTTTATCGATCTTGGATATTTAATGTTACTTATCGATTTTACTCTAAATGTAATGAAATTTTTTCTACTTTCATTTTCATGTGGGTACGAGAGAATATAGAGTGAAACAAATACAGAATTAGCTAAAACGTTATCAAATCATTTATAACGATGGCATGCCATTTCGATTCTGAATCGTAAATTTCACTCCGTATGTAGTAAAACATATTTTTCAATAATTCTCATATGGATACGAGGGAATTTAAAGCGAAATGAATACAAAATTTGTTAAAATGACACTTAGTCGTTTAAAAAGGCATGTCGAACAATTATATATTTTTTGTTTTGCAAACCCTAAACCCTGAAATCTAAACCCTAAACGGCAACCCTCCCTTTAAAATGATTAGATGCCGTTTTGGGTAAGGAGGTATCGATTTCACTCCGAAACTAGTAAAACAGTGTTTGAAATGTAGTACTGTAGTGTAGTTTCCAACCGAATTATATAGCAACTCGCTATAGTTCTGACAAATGTGTCGACCGTAACATCGAAATGTAGTTAAAACTCTCATCCACAAACTTTCAAGTGGTTACGGGCATGAATAAATCAAAACGAGCACGAAATGAATATAAACTTCATTGGTACGTTTAAAATGACCAGATGCCGTTTTGGGTCACGAGGTATCGATTTCACTCCGAAACTAATAAAATTGTGTTTGAAACACTATACACGACTCGTACATATTAAACGACTACACGTGCTGTGTATTTGATACCATATTTTCTACTTACGTTTTTCTTTATTGTCAAGCGTAGTGTAGTTTACTACCGGATTATGGAGTGACTTACTATAATTTGAATAAATGTGTCAACCCTAACGTCGAAATGTAGTTAAAACTTTCATCCATAAACTTTCACGTGGTTACGGGCGTGAATGAACCAAAACAAATACTAAATGAGTAAAAATGTCATCTATACATTTAAAACGTCCAGATGCCGTTTTGGGTGAAGAGGTATCGATTTCACTTCAAAACTAGTAAAACATTGTTTGAAAAATCATGCATGACTCGTACAAATTGAACGACTACACGTGCTATGTTTTGGATACCATACTTGCTACTTAATTTTTTTCTTTTATTGCCAAGTGTAGTGCAATTACATAGTGTTGGTCATTATCGGATGAACTTTGTAACTAACTTCTTGTTCAAATATGGCAAGAATTTGAATTCGTTTAACTTTATATGAGTATAAGTGAATATAAAGTGAAATGAACTCAAAACTAGTTGAAATGACAGCTAGCCATTTAAAACGTCAGCACGACATTTTGGGTCACAATGTCTCAATTTCACTTTAAAACTATTTGATTACGAGGTTTTGAACATCTTAAAAGACTTATATAAGTTAAACAAACTGATTTTTTAGTATTTTATCTATAATTGAAATATAATGGAATTTAGGATACTTACATTCCTTCATAGTGAAGAATAGTATAGTTTACTTATGGAACAATGTTAATCACTATCGGGTGAACTTTTTTTTTTTTTTATCGGTCTTCGAGATTTAATGTTGTTTATCGATTTTACTCTAAATATAGTGAAATTTTTTCTACTTTCATTTTCATGTGGCTACGAGAGAATATAGAGTGAAACAAACACAAAATTAGTTAAAACATCATCACATCGTTTATAACAATAGCACGTCATTACAGTTACGAACTCTAAATTTCACTCCAAATATGATTAAGACATATTTTTCATTAATTTTCATGTGGATACGAGGGAACATAAAGTGAAACGAATACAAAATTTGTTAAGACGGTACTTAGTCGTTTAAAAAGACATGTTGAACAATTACATGTTTTTCTCTTTGCCATATACCATAAAATCTAAACCCTATACCCTAAAACCTAAACCCTAAACAACAACCTTCTGTTTAAAATGATAAGATGTCGTTTGTGATCACATGGTATTTATTTCACTCTAAAACTAGTAAAACAGTGTTTGAAACATCATACATGACTCGTACACATTGAACGACTACATGTACTATGTTTTAGATACCATACTTGCTATTTAGTTTTTCTTTATTGTCAAGTGTAATGTAGTTTACTACCATAGAGTGAATCACTATAATTTGAATAAATGTGTCGATCGCAACGTCGAAATAGAGTTAAAACTCTCATCCCTAAACTTTCATGTGGTTACGGGCATGAATGAACCGAAACGAATACTAAATGAGTAGAAACGTCAGCCATACGTTTAAAATGACTAGATTCCGTTTTGGGTCATGGGGTATTGATTCACTCCGAAATTAGTAAAATATGCTTTGAAACATCATACATGACTCGTACATATTGAACGACTACACGTGCTACGTTTTAAATATCATACTTGCTACTTAGTTTTTTCTTTATTGTCAAGTGTAATGTAGTTTACTACCATAGAGTGACTCACTATAGTTTGAATAAATGTGCCGATCGCAACATCGAATTAAATTTAAAACTCTCATCCCTAAGCTTTCATGTGGTTATGGGCATGAATGAACCGAAACGAATACTGAATGAGTAGAAACGTCAACCATACGTTTAAAATGACTAGATTCTGTTTTGGGTCCTGGGGTATCGATTCACTCCAAAATTAGTAAAATATGCTTTGAAACATCATATATGACTCGTACACATTGAACGACTACACATGCTATGTTTTCGATACCGCACTTCCTACTTATGTTTTTCTTTATTGCCAAGTATAGTGTAGTTTCCTACCAGATTATGGAGTGACTCGTTATAGTTTGAAAAAATGTGTCGAATACAACGTCAAAATATAGATAAAACTTTCATCCCTAAGCATTCATGTGGTTATAGACGTGAATGAACCGGAACGAACACTAAATGAGTAAAAATGTCAGACATGTGTTTAAAACGACCATATGCCATTTTGGTTTTAACAAACAGTGATACTGTTATAGTTACCAAAAACCTTATCAAAACAACTATCAAAATTTACCAAAAATCATAATTTCAAGATTAAATTCAACAATTAACATTCATGTATCCATAACAAACGCGAATGAACATAATTGAACACTAAATGAGTAAAAACGTCAACCATACATTTAAAACGATCCGATGCCGTTTTATATCGCATTGTGTGATTTCTTCAAAAACTAGTCGATCATAGTTTGAAACATTTTAGAAGACTTGTACATGTTGAATTAACTAATTTTTTGAGTATCTTATCTCACAATTGGAATATAGTGTAATTTGTATTACTTACCTTTATTCGTAGTGAAGTAGAGTGTAAGTTACTTACAGAACAATAGTGTTGGTTACTATCGGATGAACTTTGTATCTAACTTGCCGTTCATATATGATAAAAACTTGAATTTGTTAATTTTTATATAAATATAAGTGAATATAAAGTGAAATGAATACAAAACTAGTTGAAATGACAACTAGTCATTTAAAATGTCAGCATGTCATTTTGGGTCAAAGAGTCTCAATTTTATTTTAAAACTATTCGATCATATTTTTTTAACATCTTAAAGACTTATATAAATTAAATAAACTATCTTTTTGCATATCTTATCTATAATTGAAACATAATGAAATTTAGGATATTTACCTTCATTCATAGTGAAGAATAATATAGTTTACTTATGGAACAATATTGTTGATCACTATTGGGTGATTTTTATGTCGGTATGAGAGAATATAAAGTGAAATAAATACAAAATTATTTAAAAGGTCATCAAATAGTTTATAACGATAACATGTCATTTTGATTACGAACTCTAAATTACGTTTTTCATTAATTTTCATGTGGATACGAGGGAACATAAAGTGAAATAAATACAAAATTTGTTAAAACGGCACTTAGTCGTTTAAAACGGCAGCATGCCATTTTGTCGTCGATTTTAAATGGGGTATTATGAAAAGCGAGAACAAAACTGGGACTTCATGTTATGGGATTTTGGTAAATTTTGGTTTGAGATTGTACAATTTAGACATTTCAAATGAAGGGTATTTATGACTTTTAAAACATGATAAAATAAGCTAAAGGTTATTTTACCAAACATTATTGAAAGAGGCTATTTTACCAAACAACATTGTTGACTAGGCTTTTTAAGCAAAAACCCCTACTTAGAATGTCATTCGCATCATCCAGCGTCATCACAGTTTCCAACTTTTGCCTACAAAATAAATCAGATACTATTAACTGAAGATTGCTGCGATGAATAAAAAAAGAAGTACTGAATTAGAATAGCAGGGACAACAAACCTTCCAATGTAACTAAGTACTAAAAATAATCTCCTATATTCTAGTTTATTTAGGATCTGTAGTAGAGAACGGGTCCTCTCACTAATTTCACTGGCAAACTGACGATTGGATTTCTGAGGGCTTGTCCTCTCTTCAGCTTCATCTCTGTACAAAAGCTGGCCTTCGGTCGTTTGAGGGACTGCCCTCGCCCGATTTGATGACGGAGAGTTCACTAGATACATGATATCTGACCCTGTGAACTTTCACTATCTGTCCGTGAAAGAAACCTCTGTTACAACGATGCAGAAATGTGGGGAAAGTGGCGGATCCAGCACCCGGCGAGCCGGGGCGGCCGCCCGTGCTGGATCCGTCGAAAAAAATGATTAAATGAAGATTTTATATCAAATATATATAAATGTTAGTGCATAATAGTTATTGAATAGCATTGTAGCTCAGGTGGTGGGATGCTCGTTTTCCACGCGAGGGGACTGCAGTTCGAATCCTTCCTCTGTCTCTTTCTTTTAATGTTTTGAAATATTAACAAATAAATAAAAACTATACCAATTTTTAACCAATAAATAAATTTTCTCAACATAAAGGTTAAATGACAAACAATGTAGCTCAAATGGTTGTGTGCTCACTCTCTATTTAAGATGAGTGAGGTTCGATTCCTTTCACTTTTTCTTTTAATGTTTTGACAGATAATAAATAAAAATTGTACCAATTTTCAATTTTTAACCAATAAAGGGTGTTCCTCATATTGTGAAGTGCTTGTTTTAAATTCAAAAGATTGTGGGTTTGATTTCAATCACCTCCTCTCCTTCTTTTAATTTTTTTTAACAAATTAAATTGAAAACCTAAACAATTATATATTATTAGTTTTCGTTTCCGAAATATCTTTTTAAAGAAATTTATTTACTCCAATTATTATTTCATTATATATACTTTTAGTATTAGATTTTATCAATTTATTTTGTACAATTAAATTTGGACAATTTAAGTACTTTTTTTTCTTTTAACAATTCGAAAAACATTAAGTCAAAAATAGTTCTAATTCTAAAAATTATTGTTTTAAAATTTTTGCATAAACTTCGCTTAAACTAGAGTTTGTCTTTTCCGTTTAATCGTCTCTTCATTTTGTCTCGTTTAAACTCGTAAAAACTTGAAACTTGATCATCTGCATATGATTCACAAATGTATTTTTTTTTTTTTGGATTGTATTGAATTATATTTTCATATGTATATGACTTCTACATTTTAGTGCATTTATATATTGATTGAAATTTTTTTAATATTATTTAATTAAATATTAATAGACAATCTTGCTATTGCGATAGTTAACGACCGCCCTAGCTGGTTCAATATCCTGGATCCGCCACTGGGGGAAACCAAAGAGTTTTGGGAAGCACAGCAATAACAAAAGAAGAAAGGAAGAAGGTTCAAAATTCAATAGTTATGAATATCGCAAATCATGGAGAGGAAAGACCACTTGAACAAAATAGAAATGTGAAAAAAATGTAAATTAACAGGAAACAAACTACCAAGAAATAATCATCATACCAGCTCTCACTGGAGTGCAATGAAGAATCTTGAGCAGTTTCAGTACTTCTAAGCAGGGTAAATACTATAATGTGAGCATTTGCAATGCCCTCAAATGCATGAATTTTTGTCCATTTATAATGTAAATGACAATGTTACGACAAAGTATAAGGCCCTGTTTCATCCACCTTCTTTAAAAAATGTATTTTTTCAGTACTCATTTTCAACCACGCAATCTTCAATGAAATAATATTACACACAAATTTAAATTTTTTCCTTTATTTTAACCACATATTTTTCATCACATTACTATTTAAAATGCATTATTTTCTTGAGGGTGTGCATCAAACGGGGGCTAGGTGTTCATTGATGAAATTAATTGCTACAATATTCATTTTGTACTTAGTGTGTGTTTGGTAGGAATTTTTTGGGGGAAGAATTGATTTTGAATAGTGATATGATGGGAAATGTGTGGTTGAAAAAGAAGATAAGATTATTGATGTGATAGAAAATATTATTTTATTGAAGAATGTGTTGTTGAAAATGAGAATTGGTACCAAACATAGCCTTAATTATTCCATTTTAAGGACTTGGCACTTATGGCAATCTCACTAAGAGTCCGTTTGATTACAATAGTTAAATTTGAGTGAAAAGAAAATGAATTACAGTGAATTGAATTGCCTAAAATTGTTTTCATGAAATTGTCAATTAATTGTGTTTGATTGGTATAATTTTTCATTTTTACAATTGTCCATAGAATTTGTTTTCATTGCCAAAAAAAAAAAATGTTGGAAACCATTTTTCACACCAAAGTGACGGGAAAACCAATTCAACAAAAATATGGAAAAAGGGGACACGTGGGGGGTGGGAGGAAAATATTTTCCATAGAAAATTTTGACTATCAAAAATGACAAAAATGAGAAATGGAATTTCAATTCCATTTTCCATGGATAAAAAAGGGTCTATCAAGTCTTATTGCATTGCTATACAATGAATCCAAAATATTTCTCCATACACCAGGCCACAATAATTCTCCTATAGCATGAAAATTCCATAAATTTGATATTTCTTAGCTTCATCTAGTTAAATATCAAGAGGAAGTGGAATAACTAATACTTTTATTTGGTAAGAATTCCTAGTTAAGAATCTTACACAAATTTAATCCAACAGGCATAGATAGTCTATTCTTACAGTCAGAGGCAGTTGAAAATTAAAATAATAATTTGGAGCCTAATTATCACTCAAAAGTTAAAGTTACTCTCTTTGAGCTTAATTGATTATGTATTCAAAATAAAATTTCCTATTGAGTTCCTTTCAAAAGTTGAAGTTTAAGTTTGAGTTTGGAGCCTAATTATCACTCAAAAGTTAAAGTTACTCTCTTTGAGCTTAATTGATTATGTATTCAAAATAAAATTTCCTAATGAGTTCCTTTCAAAAGTTAAAGTTTAAGTTTGAGTTTGGAGCGCCTAATTATCACTTAGGCCCTGTTTGACAAGGCAAATTTTCTTGGAAAAAAGGAAAATGTTTTCCTTTTCAAAGCAATTGTCCTTGTTTGATGGGCAAAAAGTAGGTGGGAATTAATTTTCTTAGACTTGAGTTCACGCGCCTTATTTCCTTCCAATTGAGAAAAATGATTTCCCACCATTTTGGTGGGAAAATCATTTTCCAGGTTCTGAATTTTTTTTTTTTTAGTAATGGAAACAAATTTCATAACCAAGTGTAAAAAAAAATTTCACTTTCATGGACAATTTTGATGCAAATGAAGGTCAAACGAACACTAAACTTTGATTAAAAAAATGATTTTTTAGGAAACAATTTTTTTTTTTTTTTTACTTTTTGGCAATGGAAACAAATTTTATAATTAATTGTGGGAAAAATTATCACTTTAATGAACAATTTCCATGTAAAATAAAGTCAAACGAACAAAAAATTTAAAAATTTTCCGGGTGGAAAATTATATCAATCAAACACACTTGAAATCATTTTCCCTGCAAAACATTTTCTAGATAATTATTTTCCCTACAAATCATTTTCTTTCCACCCATTTTCTATCCTTGCAATCAAACGCACCCTTAAAAGATAATTTGTTGCTTTTTGTTTTTGCTTTTGTCTAATCACTACAGATTCAAATGCATCAATTATTGTACTTTTGTCTTCTCATTTTTCTCTTCCAAATTCTCTGGCAATCTTCTCAAGAAAGTTTTGAAAAATTAGCATTGGTGCAACCATGATCAAAGAGCCTGTTTGGTAAAGATTAAAATCGGATTAAAATTAAAAAACTAACCGTTATTGTTGACTTTTATTAGACGAGTGAGGCCCAATAAACACTATGGCCCTGTTCGGGAGTGCTTAAAATCCAATTAAAATTGAAAATATGGCCGTTATTGGGTCCCACCCGTCTAATAAAAGTCAACAATAACAGCTATATTTTCAATTTTAATCCGATTTTAATCCCTCCCATACAAGCCCTATATTTTCAATTTTAATTTGATTTTAATCGATACCAAACAGACTCTAAATATATACAATTCCATTATTTAAAATAAGTACTTGTATATGCCCTCGTTTGAGCTCCATTTTATGCAAAATATTTTTTTCTCTTTTTCTTTTCAATCAAACATTCTCCAATAAAATAATATTATACGTAAATCTAACTCTTTTCGATCTTTTTTAATCATACATTCTTAAAAAAAATCATTATTCTAAAATATATTTTTTCTAAAATTTTGATTTTGGTGGAGCCCAAACAAGGGCTATGTTAGCATGCAACGTAAGATAAAGTCGTGTTTCATTAATAAATGCATAAAATGTGTTCCCCACATTTATTCTATTTCAATGAATCATGACTTTGTCCTACGAGATGTACTAATTATTGGATGGGGCGTAAAATCATTTCCTTCCTTCAACACGTAGGTATCGAGAATTAATATCGAACAAATATGAGAAAAACTTGCTAAACAATTACACCTTTATTTAATGAAAAACGATACAATTCTGTCTAAAAAGACATACTAGTTAACATTGTTTGTGTCCATGTTGAAATTTAAGAGTGATACATAGGAGTTTAGGTTAATGTTTTCAGCAGAGTGACCACTCTTGTAACCAATAAAAACTTGAGTGACTACTGCTATAAAAAATTACTTGAATGACCATTTCAATATATTTAACAAACTTCAATAATCGTTGCTAGATAATTCATCCATTTCCTTTCGAATAATGCAATCTAGTACCAATTTAAGTGGTTTGTGGAGGCTCACCAAGACTTTTCCAATACAATTAAATGTACCTTAATTTCATTAAATAAGTTTGGACCACCTAAATTGTGCTAAATAATATTGAGTAATTCTATGAGTACAGGAAACCTATTACAGGAAAGTTACAGAAATTCAAATTTGATGAAGTGGCAGACAAATTTGATGAAGTGGCAGGCAAAAAGCTGTGGACTCTAAAATAAAATAAAAAACCGGGTCAAACCAAAATTGGGCCTCGTAAAGATGAAAAAAGCTGAAAATTGGATAATCTTTTTCCCCCAAAAGTCTCTCCCGCCTCCCAGCTTTCTCCGTCCCATTTCCTCCGCCTCCGACCACTCTTCCGGCTAATCGAGGAAAACCCATACATCAGCTTTATCCGTCCCATTTCCTCCACCTCCGACCACTCTTCCGACTAATTGAGGAAAGCCCATACATCATCACCGAATTTGGAGACAAGCTTCAAGAAAAATAGATGACGGACAAAGGTATTTTCCATATTTGGTTAGACATGAATTTCCAAATTTCAGTCTCTATTACTCTGTCCATAATATGGTATATAGGCCCCCCCCCCACCCCCTATCCCTACCTCAAGAAGGGACCTCTCCATTTTTTGCCCATTAAGTTGAAAACGTATTATATACTACAATGTCAAGTTAGTTATTATAAGATTTGTTAACATATTTGTTGCAATCAATGTATTTCTATTGCCTGTAATATGAAGTGGTTTTGAATTTTGTGGGTCAATTATAATTCTCAGTTTTTAATTTATGAATTATTTTTGGGTGTAGGTAGAATAGTTATGAAGTTGTTTTGTAAAGTCATATATGGCTATAGAAGCTTTAATTTGTCAATGGATTTATTATGTTTCACGAAGTGCTATGATACCTTACTGAATACATACATTTTTTTTCTATCTCCACTTGTGATAATGAGAAATTTGATGGCAGGAAAAGAAATTAAGGAAGATGAGCATCATGATTTGTTGCTGGAATGTGATAACGAGAACGTTGAGGAGAAATTGAACATATTGGACAGTGATAATGTAGAAGGAGATGTTGTGACTATACCTCATGTGGGTATGATGTTCGATGATGAGAACGAAATGTTGGACTTCTACAAAAAATATGCTTATGACATTGGCTTTCCAGTGAGAAAAATGAATTAAAAAAAGGGGGGGACGATGGAGTGGATTGCCTATTCGGTTTGTAGTGAATGCTGCAGGTAAACACATTTGGGAAGATAAGTGGATTGCCTATTCGGTTTGTTAGGTATTTATGTATTATAACTTTCATTATATGTGTACTAATTTTTCATCTAATAAACCAGGTCTTGTCATGCCATCCTTCTATCAACATTTACCCGATCAAGGTGGTACAAGCTTGTGAATTCATCGGGCAGTTGGCTTGTAAATAATCATTTGAATTAGGCACCTAACAAATGGGCATCCCTCCTTTTGTGTATTGAAGAAGAATACTACTCTAGCAAAAAATTTCAACTATGTAAAAATCATTGGAGTGTTGAATATGTGAGCATCAAGTTTCTGGTATATGTTTGACTTAATGTGTGTTATTAAAATAGATTTTGATGGGTGAACATTTTGTTACTATTTTGGGTTTTTAAGTATTTTACATTCCTCATATCTGATGCTTGAATTAATCATTTGAGATTTGTGCTTTGTTGATTGAAATTTGGTGTATAAGACTTTGCTGGTGAAATACCACTCTTAAGGATTTGGTTCAAAACTATTCAGGAAACACAAGTGATCACTAATTACCATATTACTACGTTTGAGACGTATCACAACAAGTGTTCCTTGTTTGTGTCATTTTTGTTAGTGATGCCCAAATGCTATTAATGCCTTCTATCCAGTGGAGCTACCATTTTTCTATTAATCAAATTAAAAATAACTCATTTATTTATTTTGACTGTAATATTACATATGAAGTTAATACCTCCCTACGGTCATCCATAAAAATCAAACCAACAACGGCAAAAGAATTATACTTCTTATAAATGAGACATTTTTTTCATCAAGACAAATATTTCATAGATATTGAAAATTTTGATGCTTATCATCATCGCAACAAATTTGAAACATTTCACAAATTTGAGGACCGGAATATATCAAAGCAAGATTAAGCAAATTCAATTTGCATCATAGTTATCCGTCTACCACGAACGTAATTCAAATCACTTGTTCATGTCGACTCCTTTCCTTTTTCGTCACATTTGGCAATTCCTTTTCCCTTGCTGAAAGTCACGTGCAATGATATGTCAACGTCTCGTTTCTCGCTAATTCGAGCTCGGCTGTCTAGTCTTGACAACTCTTCGTTTTCCTCGTTAGGAGCACGGTTGACCATGTCATCAACGAAACTTGATTCCCCACTTGTTACCGTTATCTCGTTCGACTTCAAAACATTTTCGATATCCGTGGTCACAACTAGGGCATCGGCGTTTTGATTAACATTGTCCAAAGTAGTGCGTGTTGCTTTTGCAACCGTGGCAGAGTCCAACATTTCTTCCTCTCATTCTAGTCGATATCTGCTGAAGAAACAACGTGAATCGATCTTAATCAATAAAGTCGTAATTTTGAAATTCAATCTCGAAATTAGACTGACATTTTTTATTAATAAACATCAAACAGAGAATAAGAATTCATATCACTCCTACTATAGGATTTCACCAATCCCAAACGCCAATAAATGCACCTCAACATTCGACATAAAAAATCATAGAGTTTTCCTTCAAATAAGCAGAAATGATCTAATGAGCACCGGTGCTCATCTTATCCTAAGCACCAATGAGTTGGCACATTATTTCATTGGTGGATTGGAACTCACAAAATCTTTATCCACCAATGAATTAATGTGCCAACTCATTGGTGCTTAGGATAAGATGGGCACTGGTACTCATTAGATCATTTCTGTTCAAATAAGTTACATAATTCACCCACTCTATGCTGAATTTCGACGAGATTTTTGGGGACAGCATTCAACTTTCTTTCTTTGTCACTCTAATGACACCGTAAACAATCAGATTCAAGCAAATACTCAAAAATTTATGGACTCTAAACTGAAAACACATAGATTCATAGAAATAACTCAAAAAAAAAAAAAAAAAAGCAAATCGTCAAATTAAATGTCACCGTAAGAATGGAAGGAACAAAGAATCCTGTAAGAATGGAAGGAACAAAGAATCCCGTAAACATCTCGATCTTTTCGCTTTAAATATGGATCTGATGAAAAACTAATTCACAAACAAAATTAATTTAACAATAACATTTGAATCGTCATAACAAAAATAAATCTACTTGTTTTCACATAAAAGGCAATCGTATATTTAAAAACAAATGGCCGGCTATTCTTCAGATTTTAAGATGGGAGAGAGAAAGGATATTTTACGCAAGAGTTGTCGGAGGTGGGGCGCCGGTCGATTAGCAGGATATTGGCCGGAGATGGAGGAATGTGCCGGATATGGAGAAATTAATACAAGTTAATCTATGGGTAAATGAAACCTTTTGGTGTATGGGCTTTCTTTTTTGCACCATTGTCGCACACGGGCTTTCCTTGATTAGCCAGAAGAGTGGTCGGAGGCGGGAGGAAATGAGACGGAGAAAGCTGGGAGGCGGGAGAGACTTTTGGGGGAAAAAGATTATCCAATTTTCAGCTTTTTTTCATCTTTATGAGGCTCAATTTTGGTTTGACCCGGTTTTTTATTTTATGTTAGAGTCCACAACTTTTTGTCTGCCACTTCATCAAATTTGTCTGCCACTTCATCAAATTTGAATTTCTGTAACTTTCCTGTAATAAGTTTCCTGTACTTATAGAATTACTCAATAATATTGCTCATTCCTTTTCCAGCTAATCTAGGAGGGAATGTCACTCTAAGAAATTGTACCATAATATAGAAATTTCATTGTAATGAAGATAAATTCACCATTAGAGCTTATGTTATTCTACGTGAAAACTGTTAAAAAAAAATAAAAGAAAGGGGTTTTCTTTTTTTTCTCTTCTCTCACTTTCTACCCTCTTCTATTTGGTCTCTATTTCGCCGTGGAAAATAGGAAACAATGGTTTCCCTACTTGTTAACTCGCGCTTCCTTTCTCATATCATCCCGAGTAGACCCCTCCACTACTTTCCCTGTAGAGGCATAAATCTGTGTTGAACTGCCGAAGCTCGAACCACCCAACATGACAAAAATGTACCATCGTGTAGGATCCGTGGCCTGTCCCGACCGTGGCAGCCCAATGCAGTAGTGCACTTTCAACAAATTTCCAACAAAACATAGAAAGTAACGCAAAATGAACACTATTACCAGCTTGGAAAATTTAAAAATACAAGTACACTGCAGATAAACACATTTCAACTGCTTTTACAAAGCTCCCAGTTCCAGTAGATAATAAATCCATCGGTTTCGTACATTAATCACATCATTGGGTGAGACCTAATAGTAACATACTACTGATATTATACATATATTGCACAAGGCAAAAGGACTTGATATTTTGCCTGTGCATAGATAAAGATTATATGCTACATTCTGCAAGAGCATCATTGTTATTTTTCAAACACGACACATTGTTATGTTGCTCTATACTAAGATTCCTTATCTCAAGATATCGCGCAGAAGAGAAGACAAAATGACGAGAGGCCTATCGTTTGGACCAGCCATTTTCCGGGAATGCAGGTTACAGAGTGCAGACCCCGCCACATTCCATACAAATTTGCATTTTCCAACATCATTCCGTCTTCTAGCAAAGTCGTATGTTACGTGATAGATAGCAAGGGCCTCCATCTCAATTTCTTCAGTTTTTTTGGCACTTTCTTCCATGTCCGGGGCATCGTACAACAACTGCATGTGTTTAAGCATTTTAAAGTGTCAAGGGTAAATCCCACAGATTAAAGATGAAATATACAAATATATGTAGAACTAGACTACTACTCTCAACGAGGTTGACTTCTTTCGATAGAGCTCCAAGACTCGATATGGTATCAGCACCTAATACGCTCAAATGAACAGTCGAGTCAAGGGCTAGCTTCTAATAAAGTTGACATTTTTAGATGGAACCCCATGGTTAAACTGATTTTAGTTTCTTTTGTTTCAACTATAATAAAATTACCTGCTTGTATTTTCTGATCACCTCATCGGCAGCAGCACTTTTTGATTCACCTCCCAATTTCAAGGCCCTGGTCATGTCCATGCGGTACTCATCATATCTATCCTTCCACATATTCCAGTACATTTCTGGGATTTCAACATCAAAACAGGGTACTTTCGAGATTTCTGCACAACAAGAAAAATAGTTGAGTTATGCCAATTACTCGTTATATTCGAGATCCAAGCCATGTCGCATCGTTTGATAGTAAAGAGACATTGTCTCCTAAAGTATGATAAAAAGATTACAAAATAAAAAATCTGCATCCAACCGACTTGCCAGAAATCTAAAAAGCACTCGTAAAACTAATTTGATGATAGTGATTCAAAGGAATATTCACCTATTGTGGTCAAATGTTCAGTTTTAGATTCCTCAACTCTATCATAAATTTGACCCAATATAGAAGCAGAGTGATAGGTAAAGCCAGGGCCCCTTTCCATGTAATGAGGGTATGATTTTGCTTTCAAATGATTGGGAACTTTGACCTGGTTCACAAGGGTGAGAATAGTCGGATATTAGTGTACATTGAAACAGAAATATAGGGACTGTCATAAAAATACAATTCCGTCACCAAACTAACATTTTTCCCACTTTTAGGTGCATCTAAAGCATCATAATATATGTCAATTAACTGAATGATTTTTCTCCTCAAATCATCCTTTTTGAAGGCACTATCAGCCGACAACATCAGCAGTTGATCCATATATGAGAGCCAGCTATCAGCTGCTGTGGCCATGTCATAACTGGAGGAGTAAACCAGATAACTTAGTGATAAGATTAATCATCTTGTATACAAAATTGCTTCACTTTACAAAGAACAATTGCATACCTTGGCTTCCTTGCTTGAGAGAAAAGCCGAAAAAATTCCCGTTCTAGTTCCTCCTCTGAGAGCTCCTGGGGATTTATCTTATGCGAGTCCGGAGTCGAATGGACACGACTCCATGGTTCACTTGCTTTGAAATATGTCAATAGCTGAAATGTTCATGAAAACAGATATGATATAACTTGGAACTAATATATTGTGTTAATTTCAAAGAAAAGTATGAATTCTCAGCATAATCTCGTGCCATCTTGGCAGAACACGACAACGAAAGATTTAGCAATCATGTATGGGGAAAATTTTACAAACACAAACTACTTCAATAAGAAAGAGAGAGAGTACAAAGAGAAAGGCCATATATTTAAGAGACAATTAGGGGTAGCACATAATTTATATCTTCTACCAATCAGAAGTAAACAAAGACAGAGAAATCCCTAAACTGGTGCTAACCTCGGGGTTTCTGGAAACCCAATACAAGTCTCCATCAAAATCACCCGTTGCTATTTCATAAGCTGCTGATCTCCCGCCTTTGGTCGAGAAGAATATACCATACTTGGCATTGCCAACAACCTCTTGCAACTCCTTCACATATACTGCGTCTAAAATGTGGATATCACCAAAATGCAATCCAGGATTTCTGTATACTAGCACCTTGCCCGAAATTTGACCGCTCTCACTGCATATCCGACAAGAAATTATAATCAAGATGTTTTCTATTTATGAATTTTTAATTATAAAAGAGATTAATTTGGACGTTCACAAATCAATTAAGTAGTTATCGTTTGAGTTGGCTAACAGTAATTTGCAGAGGATTGTGGAAGTCTGACTTTGCACATCCACGTTTGGAAAAGGCAGTAGTCACAAAAGGAAGTCATGACGGTCATAGAAGGTAAAGGATGAAATTCTAGACTCTTTCATTTTCAAAGACAGAACTGCAAAATCACATAGAAGAATTCCCTTCTTAGAAGTGTAATCTATATACATACAGGATAACACAGACTTCGTCATTGTTCAATCTTCCCGTAGGGTCAGCAGTGCCCATCACGTAAAAGCTTTCACTGATTGGTATCCTCCCTGTTTTAAGCTTCCCCTTGTCGTCCTTTACCAGTCTTGACAAACATTGTTGGAGATATGGCTCACAGAGAGGAATCCCAGATAATAGCATTCTTTGGGCCATAAAACCATCATCCATGCCTTCATGGTTTGAGGCAACTGCAACAAAACACATGTTATATAAAACATAAATAAAATAAGCATATATTTACTGTGTAGTTGTAGTAATTTTAAGGCTGAAAAAGTTACGGAGAGATGAAGTATATAGAAATCAAATTCACGGTCACTGTTGCGCTACATACATGTATAGTCAAGAAAACACTCGGAATACTAAAATTCAGAAAGACAGTAAACTCGTATTAGAACATGCAGAGAAGGGGGATGATTACTGAAAATTAGAACAATATAAGCTAGCAAACATTAGTTCAGGAATTACCTCTCAAAGCTGCGATTCTATTGGAGTATACGTTTTGACCATCTTCCAAAGAATTTGTGACTAAATTTAGGAAGAAGTCTCCGGGAACACCACCATAGGTCAAAAGAAAAATCAAGTATCTGGACAAGAAGGTTCTTCCAGGTTTGTGACTGGAAGGTGAACATCAAAGAGTCAGAAAATATCCAACTTGACTGATTGACAGGGCTCTGTTTTTCAATAATAAAACTAAGGGACTTACAAATATTCACATTCTAAAGAACTTATCAAGATTGCAAATAAAATATAAATAAGAACCTTTTCTGGATTGTCTTGGTTCCAACTAACCTAAAACATCATTCCAAAGTGCTTCAACAGAATTTTAACTTACGGTATATCCCCTCAGAAATATATATAAAGATAAATAATCTTTCAATGTTCTAATGACACAAGATTGTGACAAGATTCTTGATGAGTAAAACAAGCACCTGCAACAGTATGCTAATTGAAAATTACAAAGCTAAATCAGTGTGCCAGAAAAAGCCATTCTCACAATATCATGGACTGATTATGAGAACTAAGAAAAGTTAAATGAGTGAGATACCTAACAGCAACAATCTCCAGTGAATTAAACGTTTGTCCAACTGGCAATGTTGGGTCTGTCTCAACCTTAATCATTGAAGGTCTTATCTGAATTTTTCCTGGTTGAAGCTGCAGTAATTGAGTATTAAAAATGTTAGAAGAGCAAGAAAGTGTACTTACAACTCACCACAAAAAAAATGAAGTCACTTCGTAAAAAACAATAGCAAAACTCATTTAACTTGAACTGCTACCACTATTGCATGACGAAACGATAAAATGTTAGTTAATGTAGCAAAAAGTAGTAAATCAACTCATACTTTGCGGAATAGTGAATTTATTATCACAATATAAATATTAAACCAGTAAATACACATGAATTTGTGGAGTCAATTTTTATTACCAAGTCAATAGAAGACACTTTACATTGATATTAAAGTCAATGTAAGGATACTTGTGATTTAAGTATTCGGAACCTATGTGCTACATCATCAAGGGGAAAATGTACATATCCTTTTTTTCTCGTGCTCACTGACAATTTTAATTTGCACAACATTTAAGAGTCCACATGAGACTATGTCCTTGTTTGGTATAGCTTAAAATCTTGATAAAAATATAAGTCAAAGTCAACAATTAATTTTAATCACAAATTTCATGAGATCTACAAATTTCAACCACACATTTCATCAACTTTTCTAAAAAAACTGATTTTTAGATACACCAAACAAAGGCTATATAAGTGGATAGTCTCATTGTAACAACCCGGTCTTGTGCCCAAGCCATTAATGATATGTAATATCTACTTTGGAGAACATGTGTCCATTCTAACCCCTCCGGAATTCTATCGCGTCCCCCAAAATTCGAACCCTTGATCTCATTAAGAACGGGCTAACAAAATATAATAAAAGGACGGGTGGATTCCAAGCAATTCATAAAAATATTTATAAAATCAAGCCACTAGTTTTTATTAGACAAAAATTTCTTGAGAGGCAATAATATATTTTTGACGTGAGATTTTTTATGAATAAAGTACAAAAAAAATATGCTGATTTTCTTAATTCCACAACCTCTACAAAAAAATTAAGAAACAATTTTGGAGAACAGAAAAATCTTATTTTTCCATTTTTAGTTTTAGTGTTTTTCCATATGCCTTTCCTACCATGCCAAGATTTTCTAGTAGTAATCCAGGTGTTATTGCACTGGAATAGACTGTACGGTCAGTGATAGCGAAGTTTGAATCTTATTTGGCAAGCTACATTGAACACTACAAGGGCACGAATATGAATCTAAACTAATCTAGACTATGTAATTTAGTATATGGTCTTGTAGTATTTGTTCCGCAGCATGATAAATATGGGCCAGATGAAATCTTGAATATATATACTGCACTTTTAAGTTAAATAGGAATTTTCCGTAAAATTCCATACAGTAAAATCATATTTCCTAACTGATGTTTTCCAATCATGAATTCAAGAAGAAAACGTAAGTGAATAAAGTAAGAACATACCTTCTTATTTACGAGAAGAGTTCCCTTAACAGCACAACCATTGTAAAACAACCTAACTTGCATCAATAAAGGCTGAAAGAAGGAAATAAAGATACCATATCTTGTATTTCAATAATAATACATAAAATTTATGGATAAACAGTTTCTTACAGAGAGAAAAATGGAAGAATTAAATAGAAAATACATTACCGGTTCCCTGTTCCCAACTTTCGTCCCTTTTTGTTGGCATGATACATTCTCAAAATCACGAATCTTCTAAAAAAATACAAAATAGTGGAAAATTACATGAAAGAGCATGTTTGGGAAGTGTTCGTAAACATTTTAATTTACAAATAGATAGAAATGAGTTACATAGTCGGTAGTACTTGTGAGTCCCTTGAAATTTGTGGATAAAAAATAAATTAAGAGTGTTCATATAAACATGAGCCAAACATAAGCGAAATCAAACATACAAGAGCTTATTAAATAAAATTGTATGATGCATCGGTAAAGCTTAGAAAATTTTGACAACCAGGCACCACACTATTGGACAAAGTTGGGATTACAAATATTACACGCTATTCTTGTCGATAAGTAAACTTTAGTCATTGAACATGCTCATAGGTTACACTTCTTGTATATTCTTTAAACTTCAGCTATTAGTACTAAAGTTATCAATCATTCTTCTTCTCCTGATCATTTATGTTTGGGTAACCTAAAAAATAAGAATAATGCTTTGTGTACAATCTATGGCTGACAAGGAATTTGACAATCCATGTTAATTCAAATTCGAATGTGCGGGAAAGTGTGTGGTGTTTAAAAACTGGTCACTCAATCTTCAACATGTGGCACATTGTCAAACTTGATGTCAAAAAAATTATATTTGTAGCATGGTTGAAAAAATAAAGGTTGGGAACAAGATTACTATGAAGGTCAAAGGTTAGGGTCCACGCTTATTTTTACATTTTTGTTTAACTAGAGCAATGCCTTCCAATTTCATTAATCATTTTTCAAGAGACAAATGGAGAAGAATGATGGCTGTGCACCAACATAGCTAATGTCTTGGTTTGACTTGGTACAAGTATTCACATATCTATTTAAATGGTATTTCTAGTGTTTTTAACTCGTATATGGGAAACCTTAAAAAATTTAACTTCTTTTTTCAAGAGGGTTTACGAAACTAACGAAAGTCTTTGCTTTAGAAAAATGGACATCAATTTAAACATCTTGAAAAGAAAATCAAGATATCTGGTTCGGGTCAACGTAAGATATGAAGGGGTTAGAGAAATCTCCGACAGGTGCTTCCTACAAAGTTGAAGTTTCGTTTCAAAAAATTATTCCTCAACTTCTAGAAACTTGATATAAATTAAAGTGGGTTGAATCTTCATGAAATAAGTTTTCTTACGCATAATTCTTCCTACATATCATTGACTTTCAGAAACTTGAAATGAATTAAAGTGGACATAAATCTTCATGAGTTCCTACAAAATGGAGGCAACTCCAGCAGCTTCAAGAAATGACCAACTTACTAAATCTGAATGAATGTGTATCACAAGGTCTCACCCACGAAAGCATCCCCCCAAGGAAGCCTTTAGAGTTGAATAGTGAACAACTGTGATGAATCACACGTGTAATAATATCTACAGATTGGCTGAAGGAGTAAAAGCCAGAGGGACAAGGATGTAGTGGCATTTCAAATTTTATAGATTAAACCAAAATATACTACCAAGAAAAATAACAGAAGTTATGAACTAGCTCTCCACAAAACCATTCAAAACAAAAGAAAGGCTGCAGAAGTATATCATAATTGTTAGTGCATAAGAAAAGAGTTCAATAAATCAAATGTTAACAGAGGAAAAAACTCGAGGCATCTGACATGAAAGAAAAATTACAACTCAAAGAGAAAGCAGTAAAAAAAGATGAATAGAAGTAGCTTTACCACATTACACGCCTATGAGCATTTTCCATACAAAAGTATCCTTCTCTTTCTTCTAGGCAACGATTTTTGCAATAATTGATTGATCAATGAAAAAAGTAATATCTATATACATGATATATTATAAAACATTTCGTAAAAAATAAATTAGTTTAATAATTCAGATGCCATTGTGATATTTTCCTTTGTATGCCATGCACAATTACAATTAAACATTCATACTAGAAAGAGAAAAAAGATTAACCAGAAAATCATCCTCCTTCATATATTTAGCTCTGCAAAGATCTTTCGGACACTGCATGGCTAGATTTTCAGAGATGTAGCCTGTTCCATCAGTATGTAAAAGAGGCTTCCCATCTTCATCAAAGATAACAGAGTCATTCTCATCCTGAAGCAAGAAGATATAAATATAACACAGTTAGTGCCACAATCATGTACAGTCTAGTAGCAGCAGGGGGAGCCAGCAAAAGAAATATGTTCTACTAGGAAAGGTATATCTTCTATTCTCTCAATTTCCACAGAATCAAGATCAACTTTAAGCTTTATGGTCTTCGACAGGATCAAAGAAAATCTGGGCCATGCCACAATAGTAAACATTAATATTCAACAAAGGATCATTCATAGATAAATTGTGACACAAAAAAAAGGATAGTGATATCAACCTGGCCATGCACTTTTCTGTTGATGAAACTGTGTGTATGTGCATAAAAAGGAGTCTTAATTCACTGATCTTTTTACCAGACACTTCAACGAAGTAGCATTTAAGATCAGATTCGGTGGATTTTCTCTCTTCCTTAGCTGAGGTTTTCTTCTTCCGTTTGCGCTCATCCTTGAATACTATTCAAAAGCTATAATCAATACTATATACATTAACTCTTAACAAGATACAAAGATGTAAACTCATGAGCAATCACCCTTTCCTAGATAATGAAATAATAGAACAAAGAAAAGCTAGATGTACCTAGATAGCATGACAGTAAATGGAATTTCAGGGAACGAAAACAATTAAGAAAAATCACCAAAAAATCGGAAGTGCCTCAAACCAACAAGAATTCCTTCCTTGTCTGTACCACACATGCCATCTCCTAGAAACTTGACAGTCATAACATTATGATCTCCTAATGACCTTTGCATGTGAGTATTGGGCACGCCCAAATATGGACCCTGATTCGAAAGAAATTTTTGTGTAAATTCCTGTACTGGGACAATATCTGAAATGATCTACATGCTTGGTGGAGTCATATTGATTACTAATGATAGATTAATGAAACTGGTCTTTGTGACTTAGCATAAAGTTTGTCAAGGAGTAAAGAAAGAACTCAAATGACTCCACATAAATTTATATAAGATTTGATACAAACCTTTAACTGTAAACTCCCATCTTGATTTACAAAACAATTGTAGGAATGAGTCTTCCCACAATCCCAGTCAGAATACTACAACATAAGATAAGAAGTCAAAAATTGTTACTAGGAATAGCAACGACAATCTCATGCAAAACTGGGTCAGTTAGCCAAGTTACGATATAGTGAATCAAAAATATTTTGAACTTATAAAATTGGCATCCAAACTTGATGACGATATTTTAAGAAATCCATTATCCAACAAGAAGCAAATTCTTATGACAAATAAATGAATATTTTCGCCGTTGCGTTCGACCTGGAAAGACCTATTCTAAAGAATTCAGCAAAATCAATTTGTTTGCAATTGCATCATGTCATGATAATTTTGATCTTCGCATAATTCTTCAACTCTTGTAGGTTGTTCTATTAGAATCGCTATCACACTTGTCAATGGGTTTGTCCATGGATTAATTTACAATGCAAATGTATGATACTGATTATCAGTTTAAATATTAGCTTTTTCTAACTTCAAGAAGGAAACTATGAATTACACTACAATGTAGAGACGAACAATGACCTCTATTCGATCTGACTTTTCATAGAAGCGCCTCCCATAGGAATCCCAAATTTTGGACTCGAAATATATCATCGACCTGTCCTTCATACTTAGAATGTCATTCGCATCATCCAGAGTCATCACAGTTTCCAACTTTTGCCTACAAAATAAATCAGATGCTATGAACTGAAGATTGCTGCGATGAATAAAAAAAGTATTGAATTAGAGTAGCAGGGACAACTAACCTTCCGATGTAACTAAGTACTAAAAATAATCTCCTAAATTCTAGTTCATTTAGGATCAGTAGTAGAGAACGGGTCCTCTCACTCATTTCACTGGCAAACTGGCGATTGGGTTTCTGAGGGTTTGTCCTTCCTTCAGCTTCATCTTTGTACAAAAGCTGGCCTTTGGTCATTTGAGGGACTGCCCTTGCCCGACTTGATGAGGGAGAGTTCATTGGATACATTGCTATCTGACCCTGTGAGCTTTCACCATCTGCCCGTGAAAGAAACCTTTGTCACAACGATGCAGAAATGTGGGGAAAACAAAGAGTTTTGGGAAGCACAGCAATAACAAAAGAAGAAAGGAAGAAAGTTCAAAATTCAATAGTCAAGAACATCTCACAAAATACTATTATCATGGAGAGAAAAGATCACTTGAGCTAAATAGAAATGTGAAAAAATGTAAATTAAGAAGAAACAAACTAGAATATAAACACTATCTTTTTAATGACATATACCAAGAAATAATCATCATACCAGCTCCAGTTAATATAAAATGTAAAGAAAGGTAATACATTCCAAATTCCAACTGATTGGGATTTATATCAATGCTATCTCAAGCCACAAGTTACCAATACTTTTTCATGAAGTTTGATCTCTATATGTGAATTAAAATTATATTATTTCAGTTCAATGGATAACACAGAATTTAAATAATTTTAGCTGATACACAAACATCTCATCACCTAATTTCTCTTTATATCACTTGTGTGCACATCACTCATTCATCCTTTCAAGAAGCAATTGATGTTTATGTTATGTCAATCTCATTGATTTCCTTACTGGAGTGCACTGAAGAATCTTGAGCAGTTTAGGTAGTTTCAGAAGTAAGAGTGCAGGACGTCAGAAATGTGTACTTCTAAGCAGGGTAAATACTCTAATGTGGGCATTGGCAATGCCCTCAAATGCATGAATTTATGTCCATTTATAATGTAAATGACGATGTTGCGACAAAGCCTAGGTGTTCATTGATGAAATTAATTACTAAGATATTCTTTTTGTACTTAATTATTCCATTTTCAGGACTTGGCACTTATAGCAATTTCACTAAATTGTTTTTGAAGCTAGTAAGTCTTATTGCATTGCTATACAATGAATCCAAAATGTTTCTCCATACACCAGGCCCCAATAATTCTCCTATAGCATGAAATTTCCATAAATTTGATACTACTTAGCTTTATCTAGTTAAATATCAAGAGGAAGTGGAATAACTAATAATTTTATTTGGTAAGAATTCCTAGTGCACACAAGTCTGCTGATAAACCAAATACTTCAATTCTCAATATCAGTTGGTTAAGAATCTTACACAAATTTAACCCAACGAGCATAGTCTATTCTTACAGTCAGAGGCAGTTAAAAATTAAAATACTAATTTGGAGCCTAATTATCGCTCAAAAGTTATTATTCTCTTTGAGCTTAATTGATTATATATTCAAAATAAAAGTTCCTACTGAGTTCCTTTCAAAATAGGAACCAAATAAAAAATAAAATAAATAAATAATAATAATAAATTCAGATGGTGTGTGTATATGCAATTATGCATTATCCATTACAGCATCAAAATAGGAACTTGAAGCTGTAGAGAAACTTATTTAGGGCATCTCCAATGGAGACACCAAAACACCAAAATGCACCAAAATTTGGTGCAAAAGTGCTCCAATGTGGCACCAAATTTTGCACTATTTCGGTGTTTTTGTCAAAAGAATTATGGGAGGGTATTTGTGTCGTGTTATATAATTTTTAATATTATTATTATTATTATTAAGGATATTATTATTATTATTTGCATTTAAAATAAATTTTAAATGTTGAAAATAATAATTACTGAATTAATTACTAAATTTTATGTATTTCTAATATAAATAAATAAATAATATTTCGAATAAATAAATTACTAAGAATAAAAAAAAGATACGAAAATGATTAAACACTGGTGTAACTTTTGGTGTAATGATCGGAGACGAATTATAGTTTGGTGCAAAATGGTGCGGCACTGGAGATGGCCTTAGGGCCTATTAGGCAGGTTTCTCCTTTTTGCTTCTGCTTCTTGTAGGAAAGACCAAATTCCTCTAAAATCTCTGCTAACCAAAAATATTCAAAAGCAGCTTTAACTTTTCAGAATTCCTGCCAAATGACCGTTAAAACACTTGAAAATGGAAGAAAACATGTAGAAAGGGAGAGTGGGGATGCATATGCAAGGACATCAAAAGGCACAGAAACGAAAATAAATAAAAACAAAAATAATCCCAGCGTCCCAAAAATCAGAAACAGGGGGAATACAAACAGGTAAAAAAAAGGAACAGTTCTAGAAATTTTTCATACTCTTGTTCTGCGGAGAATGGTAGGCGGGACTAGTAGAAGGTGATCGTTGAGGGGACCACTGAAAATTGTAAGCACTCTTTACAGAAAAGGCCTCATTTGGGTATTCTTTCTCAACCAAAAAACCAATGTACCCGCTAAATGATTTCTTTATGGGTGAAGATGAAATCCTCATTAGAACATCGATAGACGCCTTTTCGCCTATAGCAGCAAGGTAACTTCTGGCATAGTTTTTCACCGGCGGCTGGGACTGTTGATGGCAGATCCTTTCAATGATCATTTCCACTTGTTCTGGTAGGGGAATTTCTTGAGGCCCTTCCATTTCGGTTGAATCTTTTTTGTGGGAACTTGAATCTGTGCTACCGACTAGGGAGAAAGTGAGAGAGAGTTCAAGAGTGTGGGAGTTTGTACATTGAGTTTCCCGCTTTTATACTGGCGATGATATGTAAACGAAGGCCAAAGTTATCATTTTCATTGTACTCATTTTTAATCATACTTTTTTTAATAAAATAATATTTTTCATCACATCAATAATTTTTTTTTCTTTTTCAACCATATATTCCAGCTTTTAACGTGCATCAAACACATTCATATTTTTTCTTTTCAAGTACATTATACTCCCCCATCCCATTTATATAGACTCGCTTTTCTTATTTTCTTGTCCCAATTATATAGTTTTGTTTTTTATTAAGAATATTTTATTTTGTTCATTTACTAATATACACTTATTTCTTTACTATCTCCAATAATAATTTACTACTAGTTATTGATAATTAAATGAGGGTAAACTAAGAAAGTTTTTAGAAAAAATTATTTTTTCAATAATATTAAATAAAATTTCTTAATTCGTGTGAAAAATAAAACAAGCCTATATAAATGGGACGAGGGGTGTAACACGTTTGGTGCCCATTGTTTCATAAAAAAAAATTTTTTTTTTTTTTGTTACATGATTATTTTCAACTACTCATTTATAATAAAATATTTTATATGTAAATTCAATTTTTTTCAATTTTTTTTTTATTAATGGACACCAAACACGGGCTAAAGATATAGATTCAAAATTATTTTATTAGAAAATTGAGCGATTGAAAATAATTGGACAAAATGAATTTTAAAAAATTCTACTAAACAAGAGCTTAAAGCATCACCAGACCCACTTCGCAGGCAAAAATAGACATAGGTTGTAACAACGAATGTTAAAAGAACGTACTAATAGACATCAAAAAATGACGAGAATAAATTACAAATGTGGAACGAAATAGGTTACTTCAAAATACGAATAATCGAACTATAATGCGCCTCAAACACAAGCATCATATTTTAGCCTTTTTTGGTTCCATTATTTTCAAAATACATTTTTCTCTCTCTTTTTTTCAATCAACACGTTGCTCAATAAAATAATATTACACTTAAATCGAAAATGAAAAAAAAAAAAAAAAGTGAGCTCTAACAGTTCTAAATTAATATGACTCGCAAATAGTTGAGTGTGTGTATGTTTGATAAAGCTAAGCGCCAGTTTGATGGTCACTATTTTGAGAAAATGAAGTTTTGAATAGTATTTTTTGGAGAATGTACGGTTAAAAAGTAGGAAAAAGATTTAGGTTTACAAGTAAAATATTTTATTGCGTAAACGTGTGACTGAAAATGAGTATGATAATTAAATTTTTTTTTTTCTAAATAATGATCGTCAAATAGAGGCTTAAAATTATAATTTAAATTGATTAAACATATTCTTTATCAATATGTTTCATAACATCCACTTTTAATAATCATTTTACAGCACTCCAAACATGCCCGATTAGTAAATCGGAAAATTGTCTATGTGACTCTTCATCTCTACTCGACAACTATTAAAAAGAGTCTTTTTTTTTTCCTTTGTTGTGGAGAAAATGAGTTGTGGAATAATAATTTTATTTGGAGAATGTATAATTAAAACCCTTGTTATTTATTCAACTTAAATTACATTCGGCAAATATGCTGTAAGCCTCAATGACGGTTGAGATTGGAAGTGTAAGACATATCATTTTAAACCCTTGTTTGGGTGAAAATCAAAATCAAAATTTTAGTTAAAGTTAATAATTAATTTTAATCATATATTTTATCAATTTTTGTCAAAATTTATTAAAAAATCCGATTTTACTCCCTTAACAGGGGCTAAATGATAAACTTGACGACTTTCAAGTCTGGACGTTTTTAGGAAGAGAAAAATCCGGGCTATTTTTTACTTTGCATGCGAAAAGAGGGCCCCTTTTAGAAAAAAATTTCCATACTCGTTACTTTAATGTTCTCTAAAGCAGAGCAGTAGTAGTGCATGTGATATGGCGATGTGATGGATCTTTGCAGCTTCCAGATATGGTCTATACCAAATTTTATGCTTTGTCACGTAAAAACAACACAATTTTTTTGATCTAATCATTTGTTGACATGTTGGATAATCTCAACAATGACACTGGCAAAAAGGTGTACAAATGACATTACCTCTTGCGGAAACTTATTGACATTAATCATCCTATATGTACATTTTTGTTTGAGATTTGTTATTTGTACATTGAGATTGACACTTTGATGTACAATCCCCCTCACAAAAGAAGGCTCACGTCTAATAAAAAATTTGTGAGTCTCGTATTGTGAGAGGAGCTGTAAATCAGGCTGTCAACTCCAGTGTAAACATGGCAAAACCTTTTATTTTACATATTTGATATACTAATCCATGGTACCATCATAATCATTAATTTTTACCTTTGAAATCATTCTAAGGCGATGTTTGAGGGTGCTTAAATTAAAATTAAAATTATTATAAATTGTAAATTTTTTAGATAATAAGTGAATAATACTTAACTCGTGTTTGATCTCCAATTTTTCAAAAATTCATTTTTAATTTTAAACACTCGCATAAAATCATATTACACATAAATCATTTTTTTTCTCATTTTAACCACATATTTTTCAAAGAATCACTTTCTAAACCTTATTTTTCCCAAATTTTCATTAAGGCCCCGATCGGGAGGGATTAAAAGCCAATTAAAATTGAAAATATGACCGTTATTGGGCCCCACTTGTCTAATAAAAGTCAACAATAACAGCTATATTTTCAATTTTAATCTGATTTTAATCCCTCCCACACAAGCCCTAAAATGGAGCCCCAGTGCTTGCCCATGTTTATCTCCCTTTAAAATAAAATTATTTAATTTTCATATATATTTTCAATCGCATATTCACAAAATAAGTCTCTGTTTGACAATTATTAATTTAAAATTCTTTTTTCTACATACTCATTTTTAATAATACATTCACACAATAAAATATATTGTACATAAATTCAAATTTTTTTCATAATCACACATTCTCAAAAAAATCATTATTCAAACCCTATTTTATCCAAATAATGGTTGTCAAACATGGGTTAAATATTTTAGAACATCATTTTCTCAATAATGACCATCAAATAGGGGCTTAAGGATTACACGAAATGTGAAAATAAAAATAGATTTGTCACATAGACTAAACAAATTTCTTACTTTTTAATTACGAATTTTTCAAAAAAAATTTTATATTAAGGAATTTATTTTTTTAAACTAGTCGTACGCCCGTGCAATGCACGGGCTGTGTTATTTTTTAAGGTAATATTAGAGTGTCTAGCGTTAACAATTGATGTGAAATATGTGTATTAGATTAAATCAGCAGAAGGAACATAATTTGATGAGATAAAGTTACATATATTAATGTAACAAATAAAATGCAGTAATGATGCATATGGAAAGCATGAGGAAATAAAGTAAACGTTAAAAAAAGACATAAAAATAGTTAGCAAACAAGATTTAAGTGTATAAAGGGACCTAAACAATGCGCCATCATTTTCCATAAGTGTAAAAGTGATATTAGTCATCTCGACTTTTTAGCCCAATTGAACAAAACTTGACGTGTCTTTTGTGCATTACTCGCTTGTCCTGTTTGTTCCATGCTTTAAGAAGATGAATGGCACATCCTGAAACAAAAGGCCTAAATCTATTAAAAACACGTTGCCATAGAAACATAATAAAACATTCTTTATGCAATTAAACTGAAGATATTTGTTATGGTGGAGGAAACGAAGATTCCATAAAACTAAAAAACCAGTAACATTTAAGCAAAATTAATGTTAAATTGACGTGAATCTAGGGTGAAACAAAGGATAATTTTTGTGAATAACCTACAAATCAACATAGAATTCTTTTCACAGTACGTCAAATTAATATACCACTTAAAAGTTAATACATAATTAAATTCTAGCCAAATCAATACAGATTTTGGGGGAAGCACATATGCACCAGAGGCTGCAGAAGAAATGACAGCAGAAACCGGAATAAAACCAGCAGAATGATGAAACAAAGCAGGAAAGAAAATAGAATTGGTAACAGGAAGAAATCCGTCCTCAAGCCTCTTTATTAACCAAGACGACTTTACATTCAATTACATTGAATCAATCATCATTTCAGGTGATCCACCATACAAAATGAGAACATTACAGAAAGATTTTTGCCAGATTGATTTTCCCATAAAATTACCCTTTCTCACAACCTCACTTTCTATCTGAGTTTCTACAGTTCCAGAGCTCCTCCTTTATTAGTATTTTCGAGCTCCGCATTTGCATCTTTCGAGCTCTTTTTCAGGAGCTTTTTTTCTTATCTCGAGCTCACTTTTTCTCCTATCTAAGGCTCCTATTTATAGACCGAAATGGAGCATCTAATCAGTTAAAAACTAACCAACTAACATAGGCTCCAATTGGTTATAGATTCTAACCAAAAAAACAGAAAACAAGACACAAGAAATAGGCTCCTGTTTCAACAGATTTCTGATTGGCTAAGGTTGTCCAATTCTTCTTCAAGTATCAATTTTTCTTACAATTGATCATCATGATTCAAAAACAGGTTCTATCATTCATCTGTATACAAGTTCTTTTGTAAAAAAAAAAAAATATTTCTTCTATTTCTTTCTTAAAGGAGAGCTCCTTGTAAGTGAAGAATTCAACCGAAAGGGAGATTTCAAACTTTCAAAGGAGCTTTGCTTCAACAACTTCAAGAAGAAGGTGCAGATACTGACTTACAAGGTCTTCACATGTTGTGATTATATGAACTAATGGGATTCATCAATTAGCAAATATAATATGGCCAAACTTGTAGTATCATGTAACTGAAAACAAGAAGCTCAAATGAACACAAAAATGAAAAATGAAGAAAATTGTTGAATGATGCTTGCAAATACAGAGAACGGGATTTTTTGCCCTGATTTGGTATCCCTTCAAAATGGAGTTGGAGAAGTAAGTGACATGGAGAAAATTACATAGTATTGCAAACTGATGTGACATGGAGACTTCTATTGTCTTCTGCACCAACTTTACTGTTTCACTAATCCATGGGTACACAAAAACAAAGTGAAAATTTGAAAAACATCCATTAACAGTCACAGATTAAGAAAAATCTTGTTGATGAGATCTTGTTGTTGACCAAAAGTGAACACTAATTTCACAAACTACCAACGGAAAAGTTCAGTTGTACTCCCTTGTGCACTTATATGCTGCCCTGTTCTTAGAGTTACTTCTGTTTCAGGCATTTTACTTTTATATCTAACTTTAATTTTAATCTAGCCCTCTCTTTTATTGTCTTCTTAGGTTTCTTGGTTCCACTTGGTCAAATTATTCAAGACCATACTGCTCTTTCTTTCTTCAGTTTCTCCCCCAAGTCAACAAATTTCCTCATTTAGTCCAACTTATCTTCTGCCAGTTAATGAATCTTTCTGCATTAAGTGGTAACTGAGCACACAAATATTTGAAATCACAAGAAAGTATGCTTAGTATTTATACTTTTCTTCATCTACATGATTATTACTGACTAAAAATTAACCATACACCTGAACCAAACAAACAGCTTCTTATTCAGTTTAATGTCTTTGGACATTCTTCCATAATAACTGATTTATGTGGCAATCGAAGTTTACTTTATAACCTCCGCCATGTCATAATGGCTCTAAGTGACAACGGAGAGCACAATGGCAAATAAGTACATAGAAATAGCAACACAATCACATAAAGAAGCCAATTTCTCTAAAAGGAACTAAAAGCTTAGTTTACCTAAGTATGCATATCTCTAATTTTGTATTTGTCAAGGGGACAGGGAAGAGAATTAAATGAAACTAATCTCGTTACTCTGAATAAATTGTCAGCAACATGAATCAATTTTCACCACTCCATGGTGAAGAGAAATGAATGGAACAAGATTCAAAAATATTATACTCATGATAGTACCTTGCAAATTCCAGGATTAGCAAATACTGGCCTAAGAATTCCCATCACATCATGAAGGGCTACCGTGTCCAGTAAATAATCCCGCCTTTTAGTTGATATCTGTACACAATTTATACACAGATGCATAGCATTATGTTCAGTTAATTATACTTTGCCTTGACCATAAAAAGATGCGTAATATTCATATCCAATGAGAATCTAAATAAAAGCTAGAGCAACTTATATACTTCACAATAAGGTCCCTTAGTTTATATTATTCATTGATTAAATAATATCAAGTGATGAGACAATCAGAGGAAGAAACTCAAAATAAAATTTTAGAGGATTCACTAAACAGAGATTCACTTCTTGTTGTAAATAGCTTCACCAGGAACCATATTCTTGGTGCAAGGCATTATTCTTTTTTCCATTACCAATAAAAACATCCTCATGCCGATGTGGCTTAACTACAACCTTGCTCCCTTTCTCGTCCACCTCTTCCTTCTCTTCCGCCACTTCTAGCACAACCTCTCTTCATCCCACTTTCGCCGCCTCTTGCACCAAAACAACATGGTACACAGCTAAAAGTGTTGCCCCAATGAATGGTCCAACCCAAAACATGCACTGCATATTATTAGAGCAAGATGAGAGTGAGAGAAAAGTTTAGCCAATCTTATCATCCCATTTGCGAATTTTTTTTAAAAAAGATTCACATGTGTCTGAAAATAGATAAAGGAGGGTTGTGGTATGTGGAAGACGTAAAAATTTGGCACATTTTACCATGCGAATCATTATACATGTCAAAGTTAACACGGCATACAGTGGTTGTTAGGATGTAATTCTCTAGGTAAGCTTTTATCACAAATATTTCAATAGTAAAATACTGATTATATTGTATTCAAATATAGTTGAATTTTCAGCTTAAGTGGTCATCCCATACCTGCTCTTTGCGTGGATGATTGCTGCACCAAGATACAAAATAGAAGTGTACTGACTCATCACATAACTTTCAAAACAAAAATGCTTTGTGAACATGGGAAGCTCTAATAAATCCTAACAACATACAAGCACTAAAGTTCTCCTTGTAGTGAATAGGAGTAAGTGTCAACCTATACCATAAATAATAATCACCTGTGTTGTAGGCTGATAATGGCCTCCTTTTTCACCAAGTAAAAGAACATATCAGGACAAAGAGGGTAAAAAAATCTAGGACCCTAAAAACTTAAACAATCTCGAGAACAAAGAAGAAAAACAATGTCTAGGATTTTGCGAAAATTAAAGAACAATCTCATGATAAAATGGGCAAATGTACCAACATTAGAAAGACATAAAGAGTGACCACTATGATGGCTATCAAAAAATAGACAAAAACATGATCACTGAAGGATGTGTTTTGCAATGTCCCAACACAACAGAAGGTATTCATCATGAAAATTTTGAAACTAAGGGTAGAATATGCAGTTTACTGCTGAGATAGTAAGAAACCACACAAGATCAATGCTAGGATATCTCAACAGGCAAAAGAACTAAAGTAAATGCACCACAAACACGCTAAGTATTAAGAAATGAAAAAGCATAACAAAGAGAAGAAATCAGTTTACTATAATCTCTACCTTTCGTCAGCCAAAACAATATGTACCTCTTCTATATGCATTAACAGAAAAGGAGAAAACTTAATAAGCCTTTCCAATTAAGGTTCTAGTTTATCATGGAAAAAAAGTACAAAATGCAGTATGAATAAGTATAGAGGCACAAATAGCATGGCCAATGCCTTTTGATGCTTTACTACATTAAAAATATATAGCCATTACTCTTCCAGTGAGGAAATAAGCCATTCTTCATTTTAAATTTCACCTTTCCAAAATCAGTGCCATCAGATCTCTCATTTTCTTCTTCTATGGATCTGCTTGGGTGATTTTCCACATCAGATGCAAAATCATTCTCTAAAATGAACAGGAGATTGAGAAACCGAACAAGAATCAATGAAGTGCCATTTTTTACAATTTCAAACTTTTTAAATATTTAATAGTACCTTGGGTGTTTGAAGCCCTGATCACGGCCTGATGACATGTTTCTTATTTGCATCATCTTGATTATCTTGCAAGTCAGCTAAAAAACTGAAAAAATAAAATCACATACATATTAAAGAAATCAATAAACCAATCGTAAGAAAAGACCAAACATCTCGGGCAAAATAGACATGATTAAAATCAAGCAATCAATTAAGATTCAATTGAAGGCCGAAGAACAAAAACCCAGATTGTAAAATCGAAAAAATTAAAAGAAAAAAACCGCCTTCAAAATCAAGGAAAACCCAGAAAGTTCTATACTCTAAATTCAACCATCATTAAAGATATAGAAAATAATAGAATCATAAGGGTTTCTTCTTTTTCTAATTCTGTTGTTTTGATATAGAGTTTCCATCATTATTGAGATTTTCTATTGAGGGTAGCCCATCGTAGCTTGCACTACTCTCAGTTTTTGATTTACAACTCTGACATTTTTTCATCAACCAAACCTAACCCCAGTTAACTCCTCATAAATCAGTAATAAAAATATCAGTTAGCCCTTCCTGAAATGAACTTCCTTGAATTTATTTCTCCGTATTTTTTGATAAAAACTTCGAAATTAGAAGAAAAATATAGCAAAAAGGGAAAAATGATCTTGCTGCTTGGTTTCTTGATTATTGCCCTTTGATTCCCAGAAATTATTTCTATTACCCAACAAAAAAAAAAAAAAAAAAATTAGAAAACACAACGTTAAATGCCATAATGGATCTTCATGAATTAAGTACTGGCTCGAATTGATAGAAATCAAGAACGGGGTTTAAAATAAAAATCAAGAAAAGCCTCAACTGCAGAGGCTCAAGAAACACAATCTTACCACACATACAAAAATTAACTTAAAATGGGCTGCAGTGTACACGAAACAAGATTGCAAATGAATCATCAGAACTCTTAAAACACAAACCAAGCCCAGATATTTTTCTTCTCTCAAAAGGGAAGCAGGTTAAGCAGCCCATCATCAAAACAGAAAAAAAAAACTGTGAAGAAGACGAACCAGGCACAGCGCGGGGATCTGGATTTCAGCAAAGACAGCCTACAAGAATTAAACAAGTAGCAACTCAGTAAACCAAAAATAGATTAAATAAAATATTAGAATAATCAATTGTATTCATACCTTCCAAAGAAGAGACCGCTGAAAGCACCTGAGAAATGGAAAAAAGGAAAAAATGGAAAGCATATTTACTTGTTATTTCCAAAGACAAAATAGTAAACAAATATAACTTTCTTAATTTAGTTACCATTGTAGGCTCCATGGAAACTCCTTGAAGCCCCCATCACACAAATGGAAACACAGAGAGATCCCGAGAATTTTCTCTTTGTGAGAAATAAATCTTCAACAAAAGACCTCAAAAACTACAACAAGGAAGAAAAATATCCAACTAAATCAAAAATACTATAGGAAAAAAAACCAATTTGGAGAACACTTGCTAACCCTTGCTTTCGGTAGAAAACCCCTTCTTCCCGAAACCTTTGGTTCAACAGTCTGATTTTCACACATAAAAAATAAATTCAGAGAAGAAACGAACAAATTCCTAAAGTAAATACCTCAAAAAACTACAACAACGAAGAAATATTGAACAAAAAATCAGAAATCTTGTAACCTTGTTTTCTCACAGCCTCACAGGAAAATCCTTCTTCCTCGAATCCTTGACCCAATATCCTTCCTTTTGTAGATTAAAACCAACAGCAAATGATTTGTGAGAGACTATCTCGTTCAAAGTTGGGCAAATCGGTTTGTCGTGAGAGAACAGAGGAAACAGCGCTACGGTTTCCTGTGTAAGAGAGTGAAGAATGTGAGAAGACGATTTCTACGGTTTATTTCTCTGGGCCGAATAACGAAATCACGAGGAGAGAAGGGGGGAGAGAAGGATATGGAGAAACCGATTGAGAAAGAAGAAAGGAAGAAGGAAAGAAGTATGGCAGGTTGCTTCGAGAAATGGAGAAAGTCAGGAGAAATGGAGAAAGTCAGATGATTGCAGAGGGGGAAGAAAAAAAAAAGCAAAATGGCTTAGACGGCTTGGCTAACGCGGCTCAACAACTCAACCAAATGGCCAAACGGCTTATGAATAGTTGCCACAAAACTCACTCTTTTTATAGTGTAGGATAGGAAATGAGGTTCAAACAATCACGAAAATATGCCCCTGTTTGGTTGTCTTTTTTTGGAAAAATATTATTTCAAACGATGATGTTGTGGAGAATGTACGGTTAAAAATTATGAAAATTTTTAAGATTTACCTATATAATACTTTATCGTATAAATATATGGTTAAAAATAATATATAAAAACTGGATAATGTTAAAAAAAGCAATAATGCTACTCGGCCAGAGTAAAAAAACAGGGTAAAAACCAGAAGTTTGAAATTGCTGTCGTGACATTAAAAATGAAAGAAAAGGGTCATAATGAATAACAGGTGTCACCTGCCGGTTGAAAAGTGATACTTTTGGCCAGTTCGAACTTAATGGAGCAACTTTTTGGTTTTGGATTTTTCTTATTTTTGTCTCAATTTTCGAGATTATTACGAAATGTCAAACGAAGTTGAAATATTACATTCTTAATATTATTTAAAAGTGCTCACGACCTAGTTTTCTTCATCCCTAACGACGTGCGAAACAGTCAACCGTAGCGAAAATTACCACTCGTCGAAGTAGGCCATTTCAAAATATAGGCCGTGTTTTCGGGGGAAGTAGGAAAATATTTTCCACTTTCCACTTTTTTGGCTGTTTGATAGGCGAAATTTTCCACGGAAAATATTTTCCGGATTTTCCTCACACGTGTGCATTTTCCCGGTTTTTGATGAAAATGTTTTCCCGCCTTTTTGGTGGGAAAATATTTTCCCGGCTGGCTGGAATTTTTTTTTTTTTTTTTTTGCAATGGAAACAAATGTCATAACCAATGGTAAAAAAAAATCTCACTTTAATGGACAATTTTCATGTAAAACAAAATCAAACGAACACTAAATTTTGATTAAAAAAATAATTTTTTAGGAAACAATTTTTTTCCTTTTTTTTTTTACTTTTTGGCAATGGAAACAAATTTTATAACCAATTGTGGAAAAAAATATTACTTTAATGGACAATTTTCATGTAAAATAAAGCCAAACGAATAGAAAATTTAAAAAATTTACGGGTGAAAAATTATACCAATCAAACACACTTGAAATCATTTTCCCTGCAAAACATTTTCTAGGCAAATCTTTTTCCTTTAAAACATTTTCTTTCCACCCATTTTCCACCCTTGCAATCAAACGCACCCTAAACGATTTTTCTTATTTTTGTCTCAATTTTCGGGATTATTAAGGGATGTCAAACGAAGTCGAAATATAGTATTCTTAATACCATTTCAAAGTGCTCACGACCTAATTTCCTCCATTCTTCACGGCGTGCAAAACGGTCAACCATAACGAAAGTTAACATTCGTCGAAGTAGGCCGTTCCAAAATATATAGACGATTTTCCTTATTTTTGTCTTAATTTTTGGGATTATTATGAGATGTCAAATGGAGTCTAAATATTACATTCGTAATACCATTTCAAAGTGTTCACGACCTAATTTTTCCCATTCCTCACGGCTTGTTAAAAGGCCAATCGTAGCGAAAGTTACCACTCGTCAAAATAGGCCGTTCTAAAATATATGAACGATTTTTCTTATTTTTGTCTCAATTTTCGACTTCGTTGGTTCGTACGCTGTTAGGAATGGGGAAAACTAGGGGCCTGTTTGGTATGGATTTTCATTTTCTACAGTAAATCAATTCTCATTTTCAACCACACATTTTTCAATAAAATAATATTTTTCATCACATCAATACTTTTTTCTTCCTTTTCAACCACACATTTCCCATCGTATCACTATTCAAAAATCAATTTTTCCCCCAAAAATCCTTACCAAACACACTCTAGGTCGCAAACATTTTGAAATGGTATTAACAATGCAATATTTTGACTCCGTCCGACATCCCGTAATAATCCCAAAAATTAAGACAAAAATAAGAAAAATTGTTTATATATTTTAGAACGGTCTACTTTGACGAGTGGTAACTTTCGTTATGGTTGGCCGTTTTCGCACGCCGTGAGGAATGGGAGAAATTAGGTCGTGAGCACTTTGAAATTGTATTAAGAATACAATATTTCGATTTCGTTTGACATCTCGTAATAATCCCGAAAAGTGAGATGAAAATAAGGAAAATCGTTTATATATTTTGGAACGGCATACTTCGACGAGTGGTAACTTTCGCTATAGTTGACCGTTTCGCACGCCGTGAAGAATTGGGGAAATTAGGTCGTGAGCACTTTGAAATGATATTAAGAATACTATATTTCGACTTCGTTTGACATTCCGTAATAATCTCGAAAATTGAGACAAAAATAAGAAAAATCATTTATATATTTTGGAACGACCTATTTCGGCGAGTGGTAACTTTCGTTACGTTTGATCGTTTCGCACGTCTTTAGGGATGAAGGAAACTAGGTCGTGAGCACTTTTAAATAATATTAACAATGTAATATTTCGACTTCGTTTGATATTCTGTAATAATCTCGAAAATTGAGACAAAAATAAGAAAAATTCAAAACCAAAAAGTTGCTCCATTAAGTGCTTGTTTGGGAGGAATTTTTGGGGGAAAAATTGATTTTGAATAGTGCTATGATGGGAAATGTGTGGTTAAAAAAGAAGAAAACATTATTGATGTGATAGAAAATATTATTTTATTGAAGAATGTGTGGTTGAAAATGAGAATTAATTTACTGTAAAATTTTGAGAATCCCTCCCAAACAGGACATAAGTTTGAACTGACCAAAAGTATTTCACTTTTCAACCGGCAGCTGACACTTGTTATTCATTATGACCCTTTTTGTTCATTTTTAATGCCACGTCAGCAATTTCAAACTTCTTACCTACTGCGACAGGGATATTTGACAGGGTTTTGTGACAAACAACACTTGTCACCAAATTATTGAAAGAAGGATTTTTTTTAGAAAAAAACAGGCAAATCACAGTTCGCTATTGTCACCAAATTCGGGCTACAATCCCTGTCAGAGTAGATTAAGGCCCTGCTTGGGAGAAATTTTAATCAAGATTTTAATCAAAATTCTCAAATCAATTCTCATTTTCAAATCATCCACCATTTTTTTTTCCTCTCACAGGTGGGGCCCAATACTTTTTCTTCTTTTTCAACGACTATACATTTCCCATCATATCACTATTCAAAATCAATTGATCTCAAAGACTCAAGCACGCTCTAACTCTTTATCTTTATATGAGTGGATTCTGCTGTTTGCCATATCAACTTAAAAGATGATTGTTTGCTCTTTTCTTTCTTTTGTCTAATCACTGCAAATTCAGCATCAATTATTGTACTTTTGTTTTGTTGTTTTCCTTCCCTTCAAAAATTCTCTAGCAATCTTCCCAAGAAAGTTTTGAAAAAAGTAATTAACACCTAACTCTCCCATCCTTCCACTATTATTGTGAAAAATGTTTTTACGTTTTATTTTTTGCATTTCACATTTATTTACACATTTCATCATACAAAATATCATTTTCATCTATTTTCTCTATTGCTTCAATCCATTCCTTTGCTTTGTTATCTGACTAATGAAACTTGGGTGGGCATTTATGGACATTTGCGTTTTAAAAATTGTGACATGACAAATATACACTTATTTTTAAATAAAAGAAAAAAATTAATTGCAACAATATTCCTAATTTTTTTAAAAAACGCAAATGAGCCCCAAATAAATTATTAAAATTGTAATTAATACATAATGTCTCTACTTTTCACTATTATTATGAAAAAGTCTCTTTCTTTATATATATATATTCATATTTAATTACACATTTGAACTATCATTTCTGTCTATTTTCGTTCAATTTTTCAATAAAGAGCTGTGAAATAATGAATATACCTTCATATTTAAATAAAAATATTGAAGAATTAATTGCAACTATAGTTTCAAAATTTTTTAAAGAGAAACGAGTCCCAAATAAATTATTAAAAAAATTTTAAAGTGCAAACATGTCCCAATTAAATTTATTAAAAATTTTAAAAAAAACTAAAAAATTACAAAGTGCAAACGAATCTCAAATAAATTATTAAAAAATTAGAAATTTTTTTAAAAATTATTATTTTTAAATATAAGGGTATATTCATCATTTCACAGCAATTTATTGAGAAATTAGATGAAAATGAATAAAAATGATGATTTGTGCAATCAAATGTGTAATTAATGGTGAAAATGCCAAAAAATTAAATGTATGGACATTATAATGAAAGGTGGGGACATTATATGCTAATTACCCTTTTAATAATTTATTTGAGATTCATTTGCACTTTTTTAAAAAAAATTCGAAATGTGGTTGCAATTAGTTTCTCTTTTTCTTTTTATTTAAAAAAAAATGTATATTTGTCATTTCACAATTTTTAATTGAGAAAATTGATGAAAATGACTTTTGAGCAATGAAATATGGAAATAAAAGTGAAAATGCCAAAAAAGAAAGATAATGACATTTTTCATTATAACAGTGAAAGATGTGGATGTTATGTGCTATTTACCCTTTTGAGAAAAACTAGCGCCACATGCCATTTCATTTCATTCACATTTTCTATCAATTAAATAATTTTATATTTAAAATTCATTTAAAGCAAATGTCAAGTTTAGGAGGGCATAAGAGTTTAGCACTTGAAATAGAGTATCAACGTGCCACCAAAAGGCTTTAAAAAATTTCCTATTTTTTAGCCCGTGTTTCATCCTTATTTCTTAAAAATTCATTTCGTGATTCATGCAATTTGCTAAGGATTTTGCTACTTATACATTAAAAAATTTATATAATGAATTACATAATATGATGTGGAGAAAAAAGGTTAATGAAAAAGTTGATTATGTTTTAAATTGACAAATGATAAAATGTCATGTGATATTATATAATCAATTTTGTAAATCTTGATGTTTGGGCGCACTGGACGGTATAATTCGGACCGTTGCTGATAAAAAAAAAATGAACCGTTGGATAATTGTTTATTGCAAAATAGCTGACACCTTTGCAGGACAAATAGAGGCAAGTACAGTACAATTTCCCAGTTTGCCCTCCACATTACACGTTCACACAAACCTTACCCAATTCACAGAGGATTAAATGGTCCATTTTGTGGAATTTCCACGCTCACACTTCTCAAGATAGCAGTCAGTGGGCCTTAAGATTTGACGCAAAATTGATTTTCAATTGGATAATCTCTCCCAGACACACCCATAGTAAGACCCATTTGCTAATCTTTAAGGCCAATTTGACGGACCTTCACTCACGGGGCAATCCTTTATTGTATTAGTCTTTCCCTTTGCCCTCCAAACTAGTAGATATTTCACCATTTGCTTTTCCTTCAATTTAGCCGCTGTTTGACACCTATTTTCTTCTTATTCTCTTTATCATTTTTTTTCTTTCTTCATTTCAACCACATATTTTATCAATAAAATAATATTACACATAAACCAAAAAATTCTCATTACTTTTTAACCACACATTCTTCCATCAATCACTATTCCAGAATTTATTTTTTCTCCAAAATAGGTATCAAAACACATCCTTAATTGTTTTAGAAGTGAAGGAAGTAGAGAAGACTGCATTTGAATACCACAAGGCACATGTAACAACATGAAAAAGTTCATTGCTTAAAGCACGATCAAGAGTTTTCCCTTTGAATGATGAAGCATGACGGTAATTCATATAACTTTTTCCTATTTTTTAATCACGTTCTCAAAAATATAAAAAATCATTATTATAAAATCTATTTCTATAAAAAATGAGGCTCAAACACAGCCATGATGAGGTATATATAATCTAATACAGTAAAATTTTTCAAACTAAAAATATAATAATAATAATAATAATAATAATAATAATAATAATAATAATAATAATAATAAATATTTATATATAATAAACAAACTTTCAAATTTTAAGGAGGTCCTCACTGCATCCAACCCCGGAAGATGTCTTTTGCATTTAATAAACATTGTAAAAATGTTATAGCTTCTATCTACCAAATTTATAAATTATTTACAATGGTTAAATTAATTATAATATTTATGTGGACGACCATGATTGAATAATGCTATTTATCATCACGATAATGAAATATCGATGATGTGTCCCTGACATTTTTCTCTCTCTCTCTCTCTCTCTCTCTCTCCTCTCTTTTTCATAAAAATTGAACTGCTCGATCTCGTGTTAAACCATTGAGATTCAAGAAAGGATTTTAGGGATGAAATTTGTATTTTAAATTCATCAATTTTGGGATGCCAATTTTGACCTTGAATTTCGAATTAAGATTTTGGGAATAAGTTACAATTAAAATTGGGCCAAAGACAATCTTTATGCAGAATTTTTTTTATTATTAAAATGTGAAATATTTACGAGTCACGTGTTATCTGACAACTTCTATGGGAATTCAAATGAATTAAGTCACAATTTTAATCATTACCTGTATCAAATTATCAATCATGCTAGAAAAACAGGGAAAATTGACAGGAAATTTTTGACAAACACACTTGGCGAGATTTCATTGGAAAGTGGAGCTTTTTTTAAAAAAACGGGCGAATCACAGTCTGCCACGTCGTGTCGGTTTCCAATCCCTGTCACCAAACCCTGTTTGAGTGGCTTTATCCTCAAATTATATGGAGAAAAGTCAGAGAGGGAATGATGGTTCTGCTTGATCGCTTCAATCAAGGCGGTGTAGTAGTCAATATATATTTTTTTTATACCCAGGTATCCCAACTTAACCAGACTAAATTTCGGACCTCTAGACACCGGCCCCTCAACTACTCGAGGAGGTAAACCGCGGGTTATGCCCTTGTTGGCTCTCAGGTTCCTGCACCGCTTATACTCCTGACCCCAAGAGAGCTCTCCTCCCTGCCTTCCAATCATTACCTTGCCTTCGAGAGAATCCCCCTTCCAATATTTTTTCATCACTACAAAGGGTAATGTTTTTTCTTCTTTGGGCGACGTGATTAATTGGTAATTTGTGAGAAGTAAAGTCAGAATTTTGCGACAAGCAATAGTTAGATGGCACCGCAGTGCCCATTTTCGAGCGCTGCGGCGCAGTACCGTTGTTTTTCTTTTCTTTTTTTCAACAAAGAGAAAAAATATAAATATAAATATAAATATAAAGGGACAATCAATTTTAAATCTTGGTACTTAGTGTCTGTTTGATTTTGCTATTTTCATGGATTAAAAGCAAGAATGTGATCGTTGGAGGAGACAGCTGGGACCCAACCCTGAAAGAGGGGGTCAACAATGGTTGGCTACAACGGGCAAATATTTGGGTTTTCTCCTTCCAGAAGAGCGCCCAGACAGGACCTTAATATTTATTTCAGATTATTAATTTTCTAAAATAGATTAGTTGAAACAGTATGTTATCAAAGTAACTTCTTTTGTCTAAATTAATTTATTTGGAATATTAGGAATGTTGTGTGTACGTAATTCATGCGGGTATTGATCGGTTCAAAGGAATGTTAATTATTTAGCATATCGACAAATACAATTTTAATGGATCCGATCTCTACATATACAATCCGTCTCACACTTTATTAAATGCTCTAAGCCCAATAATTTAATTATTTATTAGATCACTTTAATTGTGCTCAACTTTAATATAATTTTATGCACAGTTAATTACATGTGTAGGGTGTAGTAGTCAGTATTGTTTCATCATTACAAGTGGTAATGTTTTTTCTTCTTTGGGCGACGTGATTAATTGGTAATTTGCGAGAAGAAAATTCAGAATTTGCGGCCAGCAATAGTTATATGGCACTATAGTGCCCATTTTCGAGCGCCGCGCCGCTGGATCGCTGTTTTTCTTTTTCTTTTATTTTTTTCAACAAAGAGAAAAAATATAAATATAAATATAAATATAAATGGACAATCAATTTTAAATCTTGGTACGTAATATTTATTTCAGATTACTAATTTTTTAAAATAGATTAGTTGAAACAACATGTTATCAAAGTAACCTCTTTTGCCTAAATTAATTTGTTTGGAATATTAGGAAAATTGTGTGTACGTAATTCACGCGAATATTGATCGGTCTAACGAAATGTTAATTATTTGGTCAATCGTCAAATACAACTCTAATGGATCTGATTTATGCACATATAATCTGCCCCACACTTTATTTAAATGCCATAAACCCAACAATTTAATTATTTATTAAATTTTAATTACTTTAATTGTGCTCAACTTTAAGGTAGCCTTATACACAATTAATTATATATGTAGATTCACATGACAAAATAATAAACCCAACAATCTAGATATGTGGTATGAAATGTGGAGACATGAGCTTAATGTCGAGTTAAACATAATAATACCCGGCACCATTTGGGCCCAATTATTTGTCATTTTAATTTTTGAAATAGTATTTTTTGAAGAATGCATTGTTAAAAAAGAAGAAATTTTTTTAGATTTACATATAGCATTATTTTATTGAAAATGTGTGATTGATAAGAAGTCTTGTTCTAAAATGTTCGCATATGTTTCGCACATGCCCGCACATGCTCGATGCATTTACGAAATGCATCGACGTATATGGGATATGCATGTGATAATGCGATCAACCTATTTTCGTCGATCACATATGCACGGTTAAATGCAAAAAATGGGCATGCATTTGTGTTGAAAAGTGTGTTAAAAATAGTTCAACAAAGTTCAACCCATTTATTTATTATTTTCTAAAAAAATTAAATTGAGCCCAACAAACGTCAAATTAGCTCAAATCACCCAAATTCATTAATTATATACATCAATCTGTAGTGTTTTGAAGTTTAAAAAAAAAAATTTGTAGGTTGCAAACTTTCTACACCGAGCTCGAGTCTCCTTCTTCTGTATTCCCTAATTTTACTAGCAATTGATGTTATTAATACACAAGCTTAGATTATTGATGGTTGTAAGGATGAGGAGGAGATTGAAAATAATATCTTAACATCTATAAGAGGTAATAAAAATTCTCGAGTTGAAATAAGAGACTCCAATGATTATTTTGCATTGGATGACTTAGATGGAGAAGACAAGATTAAATTGGAATTCGATATTGTTAGATAAAAGTTATGATTTTTTAAGTCGATATTCGTATCTAATCTGATTGTAGAAATTTATTGTCAAGTTATTGTAATATTTATGATTTCCAGCAATATATTTATGTTGAAATTTGAAGAATATGTATAAAGTTAAAAAATGTATTATCTTATTTATTTAACAGTTTAAAATATCTAAAATAATATTAAAAATTGCAAAAAAAAAAATTACACATATGCTTCACATAGGCACGCACATAATTGTAATGTTTGATGCTCAACCGAAAGACATTGTCACACATTACGCATTATAGAACTTTGATAAGAAAAAGGAGAAAAATGAATTATATAATCTTTTCCTTCTTTTCTAACCACACATTTTCTAAAAAATTATTATTCTTCCCATTATTATGTGGAATAATGGGGGGTTGAAGTTGATAATGAAAATGAAAATGTTGAGAGATCACTTGAATGTCGAGTCAAATATAATAGACACCAAATAGGCCATCTCGACAAACCCATGAACCCCAAACTCATCTATGAGTTATGAAGGTTTTTCGGAATAACGCAAAACTCGTATTACACACTCTTAAGAAATGGTTTTTCAATTATGAAATCTTGGTGCTCTCTATCTAATGAATGTGGAATCGATTTTAAAATCATGTGCCTTGCACCTATCTTCGAGTATATGCTTCAACAGGAATTACATAAAGGTAGATTAGAAATCTCAGATTTTTTAGGTATTAAGGACATTTTGGTACATTTTTGTCAGAATCCCTAGGACAAAACGCTCGACTATAAATACACTTGTTTTGAACTAAAAAGGCAACTTATCTTGGGGGATCATCTTGGAGAGGAACACAAGGAAAAATAAAGGGAATTCTTGGGTGATAATTCAAGGAGAAGAAAATCAAATCTCGACTTTACTCTGAAAATCCCTCTAAGGAACGGTTTCCAAGTGATATCTTCTGATTTTCATTTAATTCCCATTAATTTGTGATGTATAGCTTAACAAACTGTATTTTCTTACTTTTACTTGACGGCCTAAATTGCAACATTTCAGATGATAAATGTAGCTCAACTTTAATGCAATTAATTTCAAAGTTAGCACTTTAATTCAAATTTACCAATTTGCTATTGTTATGGTTTAAATGACTTGATTTGCTTGATCAACAAATGAATGTTTTGGTGATTTGTATGATCTCCGAAAAGTTGTTCGTGAATTTTAGACTTTGTAAGGTTCAATATCGTAAGTTATCATGAGAAGATAGAGATAAAGGTCCGTTTGATTGCAATGGTAGAAAATGGGTGGAAAGAAATGTTTTACAGGGAATTGATTTTCCTAAAAAATGTTTTACTGAAAATTGTAATTGGTGCGGAAGCGTTTAGAAATTCTTGTAATAAGAATTAAAAATAAGAATTATATTGGAATAATCTTGTTTTGTATTGATATATGATTGATTGATTAAAAAGTGTACAATACCTCTATATTTATAGGCAAAATTATCCATAATTCTATTTATAAAAGGAAACTAAAATAAAAAACTATAAACTAGTCATAATCTAAACAAGATTTAATAATAAATCTATTACAACTAGAAAAGGAAATTAGAAAAGATAATTTAAAAAAGACAAACTCCTAGATAAAGTGGAATTATTAATTGTAGTTGTGATGTACTACATCAATCTCCTCCATTTAAATAAAACTCGCCCTTGACTTTTGTGGATGTAATGAAAACTCATCGGGAGGAAAGTATTCGAAAATATCAGCAACATTGAAAGTATTAGAAATGTTCATATCAGCAGTAAGGTCAATTTTGTAAGCATTATCACCAATCTTTTGAAGAATGCGAAAATGACCAATCTTCTTATCTTTAAGCTTATTGTAAGTGCCAACAGGAAAATGATTTTTGCGGAGATGGATCATCACCAAATCACCTTGTTGAACATCTTAAGGCGTCGATATTGATCTGCAGCAGTCTTGTAACGAATATTAGTATCTTCTAAATTTTGTTTTACTTCGTGATGAATTTTTTGAATACGTTCAGCAAACTTTTCTACATTAGAATTGACATTCGGAAGTCGAATCAAATCTACTGTATGTCTTGGAACACTAGTGTAAACGACTTCAAATGGAGTCTTCTTGGTGGATCGATTAAGCATACTATTAAAAGCAAATTCAATCTGTGGAAGGGCAACATCCCATTGTTTTGGTTTATCTCCACTGATTGCTCGAATCATATTACCAAGAGTTTGATTAGCCACCTCCATTTGTCCATCCGTTTGTGGATGACTCGCGCTACTAAATTTTAAAGAAGTGTCAAATATTCTCCACAATGTCCTCCAAAAGACTTAGAAACTTCACATCTCTATCAGAAGTTATAGAACGAGAAATGCCGTGTAGGCGAACGATCTCACCAAAAAATAAATTAGCCACGTAAGAAGTATATGCAGTTTTCTTACAAGGAAGGAAGTGAGCCATTTTCGAAAATCGATCAATTACAGCCAAAACAGAATCAACTCCTTGTTGAGTTCGTGGAAAACCGAGAACAAAATCCATAGTGAGATCTTGCCATATTGTTTCTAGAACAGGCAATGGGGTATAGAGTCCAATATTTTGAGCTTGTCCCCTAACTTTCTGACATATTGACAACGCTGAATAAAACGACCAATGTCTCTTTTTAGTTGGGGCCAATAAAACCTTTCTTCAACCAAACTGATTGTCTTATCTCGACCAACATGTCCTCCTAATCCGCCTGCATGCAATTCTCGAATCAAGTGCTCACGCAAAGAAGAACGAGGAATGCATAATTGCGTTCCTTTAAATAAGAATCCTTTCTGAAGTAGGTAATCGGGTATAAATTCTCTATTACTGCATCGAGTCCAGAAGATTTTGTGTCGTTGTAAGTTATCAGGCTGTTTGGGTGCAAGTAAAAGGAGTTGGACAATGCATGCCAACTCTTCCACTCTCATAGTCACCGTCTTCAAAATTTTGTTCTTCATCACTTTCGCCTTCTTCTACAATGTTAATGGATCGCATGTTTGAACAGCTATTTGAAAGATGTCCTGGTTTATTACACCGATAACACTTTCCAAGATTAGGACGTGCATAAGGGTCATTATTTGTTCGTTGATGTGCTTGGTTTCTGTTTTGGATGTTAGATTGAACAGGAGCTGAAGTTCCACTTTGATTCTGTGTCGAATTCTGAATTGGCATGGTACCTTTACTATTATTATTATTGTTGCCTGATGTCGTTGCACCATTTGGAGTAGAATAAGTTCCTTGAATTGGTCGTCGAAAATTGCCTTGAGTACGGGCTGTGGTCCTATTAATCTGATTTTCCACTTTCATTGCTAAATTGACTGCATCTGTTATGGTCCAAACCTCCTGAAGAGCTAGTTGATCTTGAATGACTAATTTTAGGCCTCCTATATATCGAGCAATTAATTGAGCCTTTGTTTCAGACAAATTAACTCGGGCATTTAAACGATAGAATTCCTCTGTGTACTCGTTTACTGTTCGATTGTTCTGTCGACAATTCTGATATTGCTGGTACAAATTTGCTCATAATTTGGAGGGAGAAATCGTCTTTGCAATAACCGTTTCATCTTGGGCCAAGTTTGCACACATTGTTTTCCTTGTCGTGACAATTAAATTGAAGTTGTTCCCATCATGCCGAAACTCCACCCTTTAATTTATACGCCACGAGCTTAACTTGACTTTATTCCGATATATTCAAATAGTCGAAAAAAGTTTCGACAGTATGGATCCAATCCAAAAAATCTTCAATATTTAATCGGCCGTCAAAACTTGGCAAGTCCATCTTCATCTTAAATTCTTGAACATTTGTACCCCGATTATTAGCCCTTGGTCGAAAATTATCTTCTTCTTCGGATGAATAATCGGAACCCCGTGGCTTTCTTTGTTGAAAGCATCTATCCCTCGGCTGAAAATTAGGACATCGATCAAAATTAATTCCTAGGTCAACATTGTAACCACGGTCAACATTATAGCATCGGTCAAAATTGTGTGGGTCAAAATTGATTCCTTCCCTGAAATCAAATCGCATCTCTGCCTCTCGCTCAAGATTTTTCGTCGGAGCTCGCGGTCGGTCACTGAGCTCTTCGTCGCCGCCGATTGGAACCCTTCGCCGGAGGTTACCTTCATCTTGCCTGTTTCTTCGCTCATAGAACCGCAGAGGGCCAGCCTCGTAAGGGTCGCGATTCGCGACTGGGTTCGTGCGCCAGACAACTCGATCATGGATTTCTGGGTTCTGCTGCCGAAGTCGATCATCTGCAAACCTGGGTCGACGTGGGGCTGGGTAATAGGGCGTGTCTCCCTCCTTGTTGGAACTCCATGGTTTCTTACATTCAAGTTAGCATCTTCTTCCTCATCGTCGGAATCTGAGTTGACATCTCTCTGTACATATTTCTGCCTACCCGTCTGTTCTGCCCTGGGTACATGATGCTTCTCAATAGTCATCGCAGTTAACACTTGCGTGATATTGCGAAGAGTTTCATCCATCCCTTCTAGTCGTTGCTCAATTTTTTCAAACTTTCGTTCGTTGTCGGTGGTTTGTTTGCCACTCGAACTGTCCTCAGCCATCAGATTGAGGTGAATTCCTTGCTCTGATACCAATTTTGGCGCAGAAGCGTTTAGAAATTCTTATAATAAGAATTATATTGAAATAATCTTGCTTTATATTGATATATGATTGATTGATTAAAAAGTGTACAATACCCCTATATGTATGGGCAAAATTATCTCTAATCCTATTAATAAAAGGAAATTAAATTCTAAAAGGAAATAAACTAGTGCTAATCTAAATAAGATTGAATAATAAACCTATTACAACTAGAAAATGAAATTAGAAAATATAATTTAAAAAAGACAAATTCCTAGATAAAGTGGAACTATTGATTGTAGTTGTGATATACTACATCAGTAATTAATTGTATTTGATTAGTATAATTTTTCATGAAAAATGTTGAAAGTTTGGTGTCCATTTAACTTTATTTTTTTATGAAATTTGTCCATTAAAGTGATAATTTTTTCTACCATTGGGTCTAAAATTTGTTCCAATTGTAAAAAAAAAAATTTACCATATCGAATATCATTCGTTTGACTTTGTTTTGCATGGAAGTTGTCAATAAAAGTGAAATTTTTTTTACCATTGTATCTAGAATTTGTTCCCATTGCAAAAAAAAAAAAAAGTGGAAAATGTTTTCCCACCAAATAGGTGGGAAAACAAAATGAAACTTTTGTGTATCAAAGGATTGTACCTAGAAAAAGGTTGAAAACATTTTGCAAGAAAATTTGAGCTATCAAACACCCTTAATTGGCTAAAGTTAGAAAATATTTTCCTTTTCCACCCATTTTCTAAACTATCAAACAGACCCTAAATATATTTATAAGTCCTAGTTGATTCGTTGGGCAAATTCTCACTACCTTAATGCAATTAATGACAGAGATATAGTAGGTAAATACATTCAATTTGAACTAATTTGACACCGTAAAAAGGTTATTATCTAAATTAGAAGAATTGGACCGATCATTTGAAAATAGGTAAAGAGTTGTGCTACTGTAACAGAAAATTCTCATTGTAAAAATACCAAATCATACACAGAGGTGGGTCCCATTTTTAATAATAATATTTTATTCACATGGGGCCCACCCTCATGTGAGTGATCTGGTATTTTTACAAATGAAATAGTTCTATACAAGTGGAATTATTGATAGGTAAATACTCATTGCAAAATTAACACCTCAAATCATTTAGAAACACCATTTTTACTTGGCAGTTGAGTCAAACTAGATTTGATTCATTTAAGTACAAATAGAATAACGTTAACAGATTCCACACGCTTTGTTACAATTTCATAATACACTTGCGACTATCTATAATTTGCACCTATTTCATAGCAACACGAACAGTAATAATGGGACTTTATTTTTAACTAATAAAATATATGCATTTATTCATTTTAGATCTTGGTTAATACGAGCATTTACAACTTCAAGATCAAACTTAAATACGAGGCTTAGGCTTACATACTGAATGCAGACTTCTCATCAGATGCGCAGAAACACACAAAACCTCCTATTTCCAACATGTTAGCTACCACTTGACAAACCAAACATTCTAGTCAGTTATGACCTCTTGGAGGATTAGTCAATCCCATAAACCTTGCCATATCACAGTATAAACATAAATCTCCTCCAATAAACGATTCACCAAAAAAAAAAAAAAACAAAAACAAAAACAACAACAACAACAACAACAACAACAACAACAACAACAACAACAACAACAATAATAATAATAATAATAATAATAATAATAATAATAATAATAAATCAATCCTCAATACCCACAAAATAGTGGACAATATTCACAAAATTTCAGGCCCTTTTCCCCATCTAATAATATCGACATTTTGAGATCTAGAAGCAAACTCCGATTGGAGACTTTGCAGCTAAGTCACTCAAGGTAACATTTGGTTGGCGAGTCCCATTGACTCTGCAACTTCTCTGGAAGTAAAAGTATCTGCTTGCTCCTGCTTATTGCATAAATCGCATGTCAAGTGACTATTAACAATATATTTTCATCTCGTAAAGTTTAGTATAAGTGGGTAATATATATAGACACTGTCAGCACAATGAACAAGGCTTCTTCCAAGAGACTTGAAGTTCTGTTTTCTGATCCTATTTCATCGTTTTACTTCTATTGGCGCTATTCCCAAAGAACAACTCTCTTAGGATATCAATCAACTGATTATATCATATCCCTTTTGCCCAACTATTATTGACAAGTAAAATATTGCACTACTGCTATTAAAACACTACTATCATATTTACCATGCTTTAGCAAATGACTAGTTTACATACCTGAAGGCGATGCAAGAGATACATCAGGAAGAGATGCACAAATACCTGCCAACATCATCAAAAGTATCAAATAAAATGTAGTGCGAGACTTTACCAAAGAAATGGCAGGGTACAGATAGAGTCAAAATGAGTATTTCGTTTTCCCTCTAATTTTTGAACCTCTGCTATATAGAGATACTAATATAGGAGCACCTTAGAGTGGCCTCTTATCTCACTTGACGCGTGCTTTTGGTTTCCCAGTGACAAAATTCATTAACCTCTTTACAATGATAACTAGTTAGAAAATTAGAAAGCCTAAATCCATATTAATTTTTCCCAAATTTTAGTCTGAAACAAGCAAGCACCAAGTACTTAAATTTCTTATATTTTATATTTTTTCTTTCTTCTGGCACATGAATCAAGTTCGGTAAATCGAGAAAAATATAATGGAAAAAATTGAAGAATGCTCACCGACAAAGTAGTATTGAAATTGGTCTATATGTGAAAAGTTTGCAAGCTATAAGACAAGGATATGAGCATTGAGAGCATAGTGGGTCTGGGACTCTAAATAATACATCAGGTCCCAGTAACGGATGTGAAAAGACTGCCCCAAAAAGATTATCTTTTCACAACTCAAATTAGTTCTTCATTCTAATAGGAACTGAAGTACAGAAGAAATCAGGATGATGGTTCAGGTATACAAATCCCATGGCACACAACTTAAGCTCCAGGAATTGCAACCTAATGTAAGAATTTCTTTTCACTTCTTTTCCATTTTCTATTCCAGGTCTGTCATATTCTTCTCCCACTTCACATCTGGCAACTAAAGTTGAGTCCCACATCAGTTCCCATGTCATGTCATTTTGTGATGCATGGTGATGATAAAGGGCACAGTATCCGGTTCATGTAACAAGGTTCTAAAGCATAAGACAACAATGTCCTAGAAACAAGAGTTTAACTGTTCTCACCAAATAGAAAAGCAGGATAAGTCGAGCAGTTGGATATCGCCAGAGGAATCTCGTGGCTCTGACAGCCCCGGTATCTAAAAGCTTGGCTGCCTTCTGCAACTGCAAAAATTACAGTATTGCGAGAAAATCCAGCAGGTTCAAGAAAGGATATTGAGAAAAACAATAAAAAGAAAAGAGAATGACAGCCAACTATACCTGTAAGCTTGCCCCAGCCATATGGCGGTGATGCAAGGGAAGAGGCCTGCAATTGTAGATCGTCAAACTTAAATAAAAACACAAATTCAGTCGACAAGAAAAAATAAATATTGCATTTTGGAATTTAGTTCTTTAATCGAGTGATTTGAAGGGGGAAAAAAACTCAATCCAGTTTAAAATTCTCATATCTTCTTCTTTTTTTAAATCTGACTTTAAAGATTATAAAAGGTCAAATAAAAAATTCCAAAGAATTTGGAATTATTGAGAAATCTGCTTTTCAAAACAAGAGACAGTTAGCTAGGATTAGGAGAATAGAGGCTAAACCCATATCTACCGGAGAAGAATCAGATTCATCATAATTGCAACATAATCCGGACCTCTGTACCCACACGTTTGCGGATCTATAGACATTACTGTTTGAATAACCTTTTCTTTTAGCAAGATAAATTTAAAAGTACTTGTACAGAATATATATGAATGACTAAAGGGACCACTTCGAGCATAAGTGATGCAGGGAAAATTAGGAGTGCCTCCTAATACTTCAAATGCATACCAGAACCCTATTCCATTTTTTTCCTTTTCAGTAGAACATGATAATTTAAGCTATCTTTGGAACACCTTAAACCCTAGAAGCCTATTTTCTTGAAACTGTTGTTCTCTCTTCATTTATTTATTATACAGCAGTATATGATCTGATGGCAAGAAAATAAACAAGGGCACATACTCAAGTATTTTCATGTCAGCATCTTCTTCCCAAGAGGATGATGCTCGACGTGAAGCTCTGCTTCTTTCAGCTTCTAACTGCTCCATAGACAAACATATATCATGGTCAATGATAACAAAATTTAGAACACGTAATTGGCCAAGTGTAGACCTGTGCTTCCTGAAGACGTTTTACTTCCTTTTCCAACTGAAACTCAGCTGCAGCCTTTTCACTAGCCATGGTTTCCAGCTGCGTTTGCTTGTAATACTGAAAGCCACATTTTATAGTTGGACATCAAACAAGTTGTTGTTGACCGCTAACGGTAATGACAGAGACATGAACATTATTGCTATAACTACCAATAGATCTGTGAGCTCACGGTACCGTTTCTCCAGCTCCATGTGTTCCTGCTCAAAGACAGCCATAATTCTCATGGTTGATTATCGAGCAAAAAGTTGAACATATAAGAATACAGCATACGAAAGAAATTATCTTCAAAAACATCATCATCATAAAAGGTTAAAAAAATAAAGACCAATAAATAATAGACTATGCAAACCTTTTTCACCACTCTGTGAGGTTCATGCCACATCTTTTTTTTGAAAGGTAATCAAAATTTTATTAATCAATGCCTAATACACGGGGAGTGTATAATCATTTCAAGTCAGAAAAGAATGACATGAAATTAGGCAGTCCATCTATATGCCTAATAGCCGCTACATTAAACCAATTAAATAATGTCAAATAAAACAATTCCCTAATCTGCGCGTTTGTCCGTGTTTGGTCTTCAAAACAGCGGTTGTTTCTTTCTCTCCACAAGCACCAAACGATGCAACCCGGAATAAGGTCCCAAACAAGTTTACTATCCTTATCTCGAAACTTTCTCCTCCAAGCCTTTAACATGTCCTCCATGCGCCTTGGCAAAACCCAATCCATGTGTTGTGACGCCAAAATATCATTCCAAAGTGTTTAAGCGGCGGCATCACAATGAAGAAACAAATGATCTATCGTCTCCCCGTCCTCTCCCACATGTAGCACCACTGTAACATAGAAACCCCTTGTTCGAAGATTGTCCACCGTCAACACCGTCCCTCGACCATCGGTCCAAAGTAAAAATGCCACTCGAGGGGGCGCTTTACATTTCCAAACCATCTTCCAGGGGAATGAACTCTCTTCAATACCCAATAAAGATCTAAAATAAGTGCGAACTGAGAAGATACCATCACTTGTCAATTTCCACCTGCTACAATCACCCTCTCCAACCCTGATAGGAACCTCATATAAAGATGTCAAAAACAACGCATAATCATCCAATTCCTACCCCGCAAACCCCCAAAAAACAATGTTCCAACCGGAGCTCCCATTATGGAAGTCTAAGACATCATCCACCATGGCAGACGGTTCCAAAGCAATTCTAAGACAAAGAAGGAAATCCCAATTTAAGCTTGATGTCCACACCAACAATCATCCCAAAAACCGATGGAGTTGCCATTCCCCACTATAAAAGTCAATCCGTCCGAAAGTCGCTCCACCCTCGTCGAATATACCGCCACAAACTCACCCCCAGTAAGAGCCACGTCTCTCACCCGAGCACCAACCCCCTCCACGACGCCATATTTAGCCCCTATAATTTCTCTCCAAAACTCTCCCTCTCAACTCCAAATTGCCAAAGCCATTTACCCAACAAGTGCCTTATTAAACGAACAAGGCTTCTCAAACCGAGACCACCGGATCTAATAGGAGAACAAACAACACGCCGCTAACCAAATGTAGTTTCCTCTCCTCCCCTACACCTCCCCAAAGAAACTCTCTTTGGATCCTTTCTAACCTTTTTGCCATCAAGCGCCAGAATAGGAAACAATGACATGAAATAAGTAGGGAGATTCGACAAAGTGGACTTTATGAGAGTAAGACGACCTCCCCTTTGAAAGGTACATACGCTTCCAACCCGCATGGCTTCTCTCCATCCTTTCCACAATACCGTTCCAGACCGATACTTTTAAATCGTGCTCCCTAAAGGAAGCCCGAGATATGTCATAGGCAATTGCGCCACCCCGCAACCCAAAATCCCGACGGTTCCTCCACATTATCGACCTCACCCACAGAGATAGCTCGGATTCGCCCAAATTGATTCTCAATCAGGAGACGACTTCAAAGCACGGGAGTAAGCGACGCAAGTTCCCGAAATTGTTCCGCATCTGCATCACAGAAAATCAACGTATCATCCGCAAATAGCAAATGAGAAACCTGCAACTGCTCAACAGCAAAGCCCCTGACCAAGTTTTGCCGCATGGCCTTCTCAAGCATCCTGCTGAACGCTTCCATAACGATGACAAACAACAAAGGGACAGAGGATCTCCTCGCTCAATCCTCTCGCGCTACGAATATAACCCTCCGGAGCACCATTCACCATGACTGAGAAAGAGACCGTAGAGATACAAAACTGAATCCACTGGCACCATTTCTCCCCAAAGCCACAACGCCTGAGCATATACAACACAAAACCCCAATTAACGTGATCATAAGCCTTCTGGATGTCAAGCTTGCACAACATTCCTGGAACCCTTAGTCGCATTCTAGAATCAATGCATTCACTTGCAATAAGAACGGAATCCAAAATCCGGCGCCCTTTCGACAGCAATGCATTCTGAAATTTAGACACCACCTTACCTAACACCTCCTTTAATCTATTCGCCAAAGTCTTCGCAATAATCTTGTAAACCCCACTCACCAAACTAATAGGACGGAAATCCTTGATATCCGTTGCTCGATTTCTTCGGAATAAGCACAATAAAGTGGCATTTGCGCTTCTTAAGAATCTTCCATACGAAAGAAATAAGTAAGAACGTCCATAATGTCGTATCGCACCACTTCCCAACAACCCTTATAGAAGGAGAAAGAGAATCCATCGTGTCCAGGGGCTTTATCAACATTCATGCTAAACACCACTTTCCTAATTTCATCCTCCCAAAACGGTCTCTCTAGCCATATGACATCCTCCTCATTAATAGTAGAGAAGTCCAACCCATCCAACTCGCCTCCACCAACCGTTCCCTAAAGATTGATAAAAGCTTACCATATGGGTCCCTGATCTCCCGTGGCTCCTCGTAAGTAACCCCATCCACCTCTAACATAGTAATAGAATTGTTGCGTCTCGTTAGAGTTAGCAACCTTATGGAAAAATTGAGTGCATCTGTCACCCTCTTTCACCCACTCACCCTGATTTCTCGACGCCAAGTAATCTCCTCCATCTCCACCAACCTTTCCAACTCTTCCTTAATTCTCCACGTCTAACCCTATCATCCCCTACCAAACCCCCATTTTCCTCCCTCCTATCCAATTCTTCTAAATCTCGACGTGCATTGATTTTTGCGATAGCTAAATCTCCCACCGCCTCCTCATTCCACCTCTTAAGGTCCTCTTTCAAGTGCTTTCAATTCTCGATCCAAAAACATAACTAGGAGATCCCCCGAAATCATAGGATGTCCACCAATTCCCGTGCGCGTTCCTCAAAACCTTCAACTTTTAACCACATATTCTCGAACCTAAAAGGCGTCTTCCACTCGCCTCGCATTCCCGCACAATGAAATAGGAAAATGATCCGAATACAACCTCCCCAATCTCCTCTCAAGCGACCTCTCGGGTACTTTCGCTTCCCACTCTCCACAAACCAAGAATTGATCTATTCGGGATAGGACAGGTTGGTCTCGGTTAGAAGACCAGGTGAAATCTCCCCCAATCAAAGGCAGATCCACCAGCATGTTATCCCTGATAAAATCAGAAAAATCCTCCATAGCCCTCAGTAACTCTCTCCCCAAATGATCTCTCAGTAGGAAATCGGACCACGTTAAAATCTCCTCCAATACACGTTGGGAGATTCCACCAACTCATCATCCCCGCCAATTCATCCCACAATCTACCTCTACCCGCATCTACATTAGGCCCATAGACTCCTATAAACATCCAACGGAAGTTATCCCCAATATTTCTGAGTGAAAGCGATAGGGAGAATATCCCCTCACTAACTTCCTCCATAGCAAAAACCCTAGTATCCCACATCACTAACACTCCACCTGATGCCCCTGATGATCCCACATACTGATACCCCACATGCTGTCCCCCCCATAAAGCCGCTCACAATGTACTCGAAACCACCTCCAACTTAGTTTCTTGTAGACACACAAGGTCAGCCCTCCATCCCCGTAAAAGGTTCCGAACACCCAATCTCTTCCCGGCTTCATTAAGCCCCCTCACATTCCAACTAATAATTTTCGGAGTCATCGAAACATTTCGTCATCCCTCCCCATCATTCCTCTCCTTGACTCTCCACCTCGACATCATAATTAACGAGCATTCCAATCGCTTAACTTCGACCACCCTTTCTTCTTGTTAGCATATGTTTTGATTCCTTTATAAATTATGTTATGTATTCTAATATGAACATGGATTCATCTTAATCATTCTAGGATTTTTTGAAGAACCCTCGATGGTCGAGATGTGACGTCAAGTGCACTAACTTTCGCCATATCCCCAACATAAGTAGGAGCAATAAAATGTCCCTCATCTTCCTCCACCCGTACAACATCACCGTCTGTCCCCCTTCTCGTCTCCACCAACCCACACCACCAACGCCTTCTCATTCCTTAAATCCCCTTCCTTCAAGGCAAGTTCTCCCGCAATAGATATTCCTTACCATTGACGCCGAACCTATCATACCTTGTCGATTCTCAACCGTCGAATTTGGTCTTTCAACCAATGCGCCTCATTCGTCAAACAATTGGTCGCCTCCGAACTCTCTCGTATCCAGGTTCGTACCGCCCCTCCCTACTATAGCCCAAGGCTGTCTCTCGATGTACCTCAATCATAGAATCCATATCAACCTTTTCTCCCTCCATTTCCACCTTATCTTCCACCTGTTTATCCTTAGACCCCATCGAAGATATCTCCTTAGGATCCAAACACTACATATTTACCCTTGTCTAAAGACTCATCCAATCCCTCCCCACACTTATGGCAAAAAGTGTTCCTGGGCCCCACTATAGACCCACTTTCCACAACCTTGATCAATTCATCCAACTCCCCTTTCAACGCCTGGATACGGGCCCTTAAAACTGCATTAGGATCACATCTCTCGGATCCCGCTCTTCCCCTATTCAACAACACTCAGCCTTTTCCGCTCCCTTACATTTGTGACATCGCATAAGTCATCCCAAGTCGGCTCCTTTCTTCACTATTCGACGCTTAGCCTTATCTCCGTGCAACAAAGTAGTCGACAATCGCAACACGCTTGAAACCGCTATCCATCCCTCTCCATTCACTCCTTCCGGCACCATCACGACTCCCCTTCTACGTCTCTCCCCATACTGTGCTATCATCAGAAACCTACCACGACTGTTGGCACAGCGTTGTGCCAAGAATGCTCGAGATGACTCATCAAACTTAGCTACGTAATCCACCGTCTTACCAGCCACCCGCAGCTTGTCTATCATATTCACCATCCAAACGGCACCAAAACGGCCCATGCAAATGGTGTCTGATACCTTCGGTCCCCATTCTGAAAACTTAACAATCCCTGAATCAGTAACAAGCACTACAAACTCTTTTGCCTCAACTGTAAAACGTGAACTGAAAGGCTTAAAACCCATGGCATAGGTCTGTCTCCCTAGATTACGTGCAAACGGGCCAGCTGAAGATGGATCCAATGGTCTGAACGGCCTCGAAACAGTGCGGGGATTCTGGACTCTTTCCAGCAGGTCTACTAACTGTTCTAAAAACTGGCTGTTCAACCTAATACAAATCTCCTATAACGTATAATTCCTGTAGCACTTCTAGATTTCATTTAGCCTGTCTAATTTATATGCATTACATCCTTCTGAATTCCTCCTTCAATGTTACTTAAATACCCAAAACATTAATGTTTTTGGGACAAACATGTACTGATACAATAAAGCACATAAGATAACAATATATAGGGGAGGATAATATTTCCTTTTAGAACTATTTTTACTACTTTGTAATAGAAAAGCAAGTTATTATATACAATTCATAATTTCCAATAGCATTCAATATCAGTAGTCTACAGATAATGAAAAACCATACACGTACTTAAAACTTTTTAAAACATTAATAAACAGGGAAAGCTACCAAACTAACAAAATGGAAAACCTAATGTAACCTACTAGTTATGGAAAAGAAATAAATCATAAATTCTCTTCCTAAAAAAGTATCTAATCTTTTCAAGTGTCTGAGATAATATTTTGTTGAAGACTTCCCATGATTAGATAATTATTTTAGGGGAAAAAAATAGGATTTTCTATGAAGGATTTTCTTAGTTTTGATTTATTCTTTTAAATTTGAATTACACATTAATCTGCGACCAATAACCTTCTCCCATGATTTTCAAGTTCCATCATTCTGTTGTAAGAATACCATTGTTCATTAAACGATGTCAAGTACCACCACCTTAAATTGTGTATTAAGCTGTCTTCAAAGCTACAGCTTACAGTCCTAGCTCAAGGACCTCTCTAATAAGGATGGAATTTATTAACTAAAAATTTGCCCATTTCAAACAGAATAATTTCAATGTACTATTTTATATCCTGAGTTACCACCTTTAAGGACATGACTTCAAATCTCCCCTAACAACCTCAGCCTTGTGCTGAGACCCTAAAACATCAATCACAACGGAATAAAGTCAGAGTAGAGATATAACTTTATGGATACCCCACAGAAGATATGCTCAAAACAGAGCAATACTAGATCATTTGTGACAGTAATGTACAGACTCATTTTAACTTTTTCTAGGATGAATCATCTCTTGGCTTTAGGCCTTGAATTCTATAATTCCTTGCCATCTTATATTCAAAATTCTTTCATTGTCAGAAATATGTAAATAAAACTTAATAAATATTGTCCCGTTGGGAAAAAAACATGCCACTGCAGAAATAATACCTGACGAGAGTAGTGTTCAGCATCTCTTTTCATCGCTGCCATTTCAACTCTCATCTTTTGAACTTCAGCCTACAAATGATGGCAAAGAGCTCTTGCATTTAGTAGGGGCACCACCTTAAAGATTTGACTTTATATCTATGAAAATAGAATAAACAAATAGTGGCAGGTTTATAAACAAACTTGCCTCCATTGAGGAAAGCTTGTTCTCAGCCTCTCTCTGACCTTGGCGTGCACGCTCCACTTCCTCTTGCCATGCCTGAACCTTCATATGAAAAACACAAGTCATATAAACCATATGGAAAAATAATACATTTGCTCGCAGATTGCTAAGTCATATCAGGTTTCAATTTGTCCTAGATGAATAATAAAATGATATTGTAGCGCACTTGAGATAGTGTTAAGTAATACAAGAAAATCATCTTATCTTAATATGTAAAGTGCAGAAGTTGGGAGTCTTTGCAGTAGAAGACTGGCCACTTTGACAGTACAAGAAAAGTTTGGTTTCAAGATCGATATTGGGGACTGCGTCAATAATGAAATAGGATGAACTTGAGAAAAAAGTACTTGCAATATTTTGATATGGCATTTCGACCCTGTTTTTATTATGATAAGTTACATGTCCATGTATAGTACTTGCAATATTTTGATATGGCATTTCGACCCTGTTTTTATTATGATAAGTTACATGTCCATGTATAGTACTTGCAATATTTTGATATGGCATTTCGACCCTGTTTTTATTATGATAAGTTACATGTCCATGTATAGTAGCCATTCATAGAGATCCTTTCAAGATGTACACTATCAAAAGAACATGGGAATTAAGTCAAACCATCAAACCAATAAAATCCAAATCCCCATGCTAGTAGTGAAGATAAAGCCCCTGTTTAGTCTCCATTAAAATGAGATTTTGGGGGAAAATGTGTTTTGGAATAGATTTTTTGGAGAATGGTGGTTAAAAAATAAAGAAATGTTGCATACGTGTAACATTATTTTATGGGAGAATGTGGTTGAAAATGAGTCATGGAAAAACGCATTTTTGGAAAAATGGAGCCCAAACAGAGGCATAGCGTGTCCAGAATATGGAATATTGAATAACACAGGTCAAATGGTAAAGAACAACAATAAAGAAATGATGTAGAATACTTCCCAACTCCATCTTCAAGTTGATAAAATAAAAGAGCCCTCTAAGCTAAAGAAAACTAAGGGGAGAAGAAAATGGATAAAGGCATGGGCACAGTAAAATACAGTCTTGAAACCTGGGTCATTTTCTTAAATGCACAGGTGACTTGGGAAATACTGAGTTTCCAATGAAATTAAGGGAAAGGAACAAAGTTTCAGAATTGCATGGACCTCATACGGCAAAAAAAGATTTTGCTCATCACCCAGCTACGTAAACACTTCCCAAAGTTGGATATGTAGTACAACACCATACCATCTTATGTAAAAATCATCGATAATACAATGTGTATAGCTAGCTTAACAGAATCTTGAAATACTCTAAGTAGTAGAAAATTCAGTTCACAGTTAGTAAGTTATTAAACCTGAATGGCTTGATTTGCATCTTCAGGGGACTTCTTTTGCTCACGGCGTACACGAGCTTCCATATCTTGCAGTTCTTGATTTAACGATGCGCATTCAACCTAGTGCAACATAGTTATTTAATAACACGAGCTTTCACTAAATGCTGCCCTTTTTCTCCTTCATATTTTTTTTGGGTCGGGGTGAGGGTTGACCTTGGTACAGGTGGAGAAAATTGAAAACCATTACCTCAAGCAACACCACCTTCTGCTCAAGCTCTGCAGCCTTCGCAGCCCTTTCATCTGCTGTTCTCTGGACAAATAACAGATTCACTTATGGAGATTGTGTAAACAAAAGTATATTGCATAAATGATAAATCATTAATGGTAAGAAGATCCTTTGTCAAATAGACTAGGTTCTCTCTGATGAGTGTTTCTTCTATCATTAACTGACAGATTTCAGTGAGAAAATAGACCATCGACAACATAGCATTATTACGTAAAAGCAGCCAAAAAAAAATCTGCCAAGGGTGAAAAATTCAAAGATTGTGAGCAAGTAGAACAAATTTCAATACTAATACTACTAATACTTGACTCAATTTGAAAAATCCTTATCCTTTAGGGTTCCCGGGAGTGCCAGTATTCGTAATATTGGCAAAATTACTGTTCTACGAAAGGAACATGCACTTCATTTGTAAGAAGGCCATATTTTAAAATAACATTGGAAGCTAAGAAATTGATATCAGTACTTAATTAAATAATGTGGGGTCAATAAATATATCTTATGCATACAGCTTGAAACCCTTTCAGCAGAGACATAGTATTAACTACTAAGTTCAGCCAAAATATTTTTAACAAATCAAATCAAATCAAGATACAGAAAGAAACAAGAAGTGCCAGGTGTTTAATTTATGCCATGATACTGAATAAGACATCAGTTGGATGTTGGATGGATCCCCAAAGTACCTGGATCCTGGCTAATGCTGTGGATGCCTCAAGAGCTCTGTGCTCCAAATCTACTTCCCTCTCCCTAGCAGCCTATATTTCAATCAAAAAGTTCATCATTTCATGAGAAAATGCTATAGCATCATGGAATAACACAAACACACACTCTTGAAAAAGAAAAAATAAAATGGTAATTTCAAGAATGAATATAACAGATAAACACATACGGACGCACAAGCAAGCACACAAAAGATATAGCCCCTATTTGGTGGATTAAAATCAATTTTTTAGAAGATTTTAATAAAAATTGATGAAATGTGTGGTTGAAAAGTTGCGAGTCTTATGAAATGTGTGGTTAAAATTAATGAATGACTTTGACTTAAATTAAAATCTAGATTTTAATAACTACCAAACAGGGGCATAATAAAAGAACAGCATGAAGCAGAATTAACAATAAGAAAACACTGATAAAGATGTTTGCAGTAAAAAACCATCTTAGTAGCATTATGGGCAGCACGCTCATCTTCAGCTCTTCGCTCCGTGGATGACAACTCCTCCCTTAGAGCCTGATATAGTAACATCTTTCCATATTAGAACTCCATTACAAGATGCAGTTGCTAGAACAAATTTGCAACTCCAAACAACCATGTTCCACACTATTCAAAAAAAAGGTCAACTTACTTGCATCATCCTTGTCTCTGTCAGTTCCCTATTTCTCATCAAAGACTCTGTGTTTGCCTAAGAAAGAAAAACAGAGAAAGGATTAAAAGGGAGTTTTTTTTTTAATAACCGTGGATGTTCGGGCCAGTTTGCGTGCACCTTGACTAATTCCACGGGGCCATGAAGTTTACGGCCAGATACTCACCTCAGTGGCCCTGAGAGGATTCAAACTGGTGACCATTGGGAAGCAAACCCAAGGCCTGACCAATTAAGCAACCCCTCAAAGTTAAAAGAGAGTAAAACACTTTGATGTGATAGAGACATAGGTATGGCATGTGAATATTAAGGTATGTGTTCATGATTGATAACAAATCAATATTCAAATATCGAAGTAACTAGATGCATCATGTGTAGATTAGTAATTTAGCAGAAATTATCAGGAAGAGACTGAAAAACTCAAGAGAAAAGAAAAATTTTGACATCAGCAGGAGATTGTCCCATGTTTGAAAGTGAGCAGATAAGTTTTCTCGAATTCTTTCTCTTTACTTCCTGCCCCAGCGGAGAGCAAGAAGAAAAGTAGAGAATGAGAAAAAGTTAAAAACGAAATTCCAGGAAAAAAGGTAAAAAAATAATTTCCATAAAGTAATATTACAATTGTTGAGGGCTTAATAGCATTGGTTTATAGAATACATTAACCTGCATTGTTCAATTAGTCAACCTGGTGGAACTACAACTAGAGCACCTAGATAGTTTGGGACCACAAATTGAAAGGAAAAAACGACGATAGCTTCACAGAAAAAGTACTTCGTGAATCAGAATGGTGTAAAAGTTAATAGAAATTCTGAACATTTTAGTCAATGAACCTGAAGTGATGCCAAATTTTCTCCAGATATAGCAGCCTGCTTCTTCAGTGCATCAACAGAACTGACAAGCGCCTCAATTTCAGCATTCTTTGCAGCTAATGCCTCAACCATATTTGATTCCACTCTGGTCACCTCATTTTTGGATATAGAGAGATCTTTCTGAAGCTGTTTAATCCGAGCCTCATATGACTTGCTCAACTCTCTCTGTTCAAGTACATCAAAATTTTCGAAGTCATTTAATTAAATGTGAATATATTATACTCAATCAAATGGTTGAATAAAGTTCTGGTTCATCCGAAATTGGAAAGGAGCTCATAATTCACCTCTGCCGTAAGAAGCTCTTCTAACTGAGAATTTTCAGATTTATACTCTTGCAAGCGTGATTGAAGTCCGGCACAGACCTGAGCATGACTAACGCCAAGCTTAATAAGATATGAAAAATGATAACAAAAAAAAAAAAAAAAAAAAACAAATATTTGCACAATACTATCCATTTAGAAGAAAAAGCGTGATAAAACTTGAAAGAGATGTTGTCGAGTACTTTGTATCTAAAATGGTTTCAGAAGCGCTTCACAGATTTCGTTTAAAATTGATTGCTAGTTGAGCTACTCAGTTCCATGTTTCAAGAGTATACATTATATTCTTTCAATTTCTTTCAGGAATGCATGTCCTGGAACGATTTAAATCGTTACATGCTTTCCAAATTAATTCTCTTCTCATGCTAAACATAATCTCCTCTCTTTATCCAATAAACAAGAGAAAAACATGGACTACAACATAAAAAACACTTTCCTGCATAAGGACAAAATTATTGCTGCCAAAAGTGAGAGCAGTTTATAGTTTTGTAGAACAATATAAGCTACAGAAATATAGAGGATGAAAGTATTCAAAAACATTACAGTACCTCTGTCCCATTATTATTTCAACATCTTGTTGTGTAACTGCCAATTGACTCTTTATAGAATACTATGACATAACTAAGTGCGATCACAGGAAAATTGAGGAATATCAAACTAGGTAATAAATACTGCCATTCTGAAGTTCTATAACATAAAAATTATAACAAAGTTAATAAAATATTAAAAATAATTTGTAGCTTGACTTTGTACTGTAGCAATGTTGCAACAACAATGGGACAGTGGATAATTAATACCTCTTCTATTCAATAATTTTTTGATTTCTTCTATTTTTGGATATTTGAGGCTTGAACGTGACAGCTCTTCCAGTTCATTGATAAATGAGCTAGCATTCAATCTGGGCAAATACCATGTGAATATCTTAAAGAAAAGCTATCTTATATCATAACATAGTCCTTCCCCCTCCCATTACAATGATTTATTCGACAAGGAAAAACCATCTATTTCATACACAAACCATGTCGGATCTATTCGCCAGAATACATTCAGCCAATTTTTACGTGCCAAACTAGAACCTCATAGATAATTTTCATGCATTCTTTCAGTTTCATACTAATAATCATCTGTTTCTTTTCTTTGTAGTTGATATCCAATTTTATCATTCATGTTGCATTTTGTATATCTGGAGAGGTGGGACTTGATCTGGATAATACATTTACAAAGCCCAGAAAAGTAAATTTTTTTTGGAGCTTTAACCTTTAGTTTGTACAGAGATATAAAGCTCATTATTCATACATGAAATTATGAGAGAAGTGAACATAAATTACATTTAACTTGTCTCAGAAACTTGTTCAGCTATGTGCCATAGGCTTACTATTCATTTACATGTTCAGAAGTTGATGAAGTATGAAGAAAAAACAAGATTTGCATATATTTTAAATATAAACGGATAGACTTCCTAAAGAAATGCTATGGAAGGTGGAAGAAATTTGTGTGTGATGGAGAAATAAAGTACATGAGATGAAATGGCAGTAGTAATAAAGAAGATCCTATCACTGACGGCTTTTATCAAGTTTTGCCTTTAGTCCGTCTATTTTCACTTTATTCATGAATGAGCTTACGGAACATTCAAGACGATTTTTGGTATATGCTTTGTACCAATGACATAGTTTTAGTACATGATACTAGGAGGAAATATCATAAGTTACACTTTAGAGTACTTTGGAATCAAAAGACTTTAGATTAACTAGTACTAAGCGTACATGGGAAAATCATCGTGTTGTATATGTAGCTCATATAAAGTGGAACACAAGTTTACAAGTATATTTTCTTGTATGGGTCCTAAAGTCTTGTATGAGCTTGGGCTAGGGTTAGTATAAATAATAATGATGTAACCCTATTATTTATACTGAATAAAATCTCCGCTTCGCTCTTTGTGGACGTAGGCACATCGTCGAACCACGTAAAATAATTGTGTTGATTTCTCTATTATTTCGCGCTTAAAATCCAACGAGTATTAAAGATAATGATGATAATAGAATTACTAAAAAGGATAGTGTTTTCTTGAGGAGTCATTGTTTCAGAAAGGAGGACTTGAATAGAATGTGATGCATTGGATGGCTGGGAATTTCTACACAGAGTCTACGTGATCGGAATCACTACGAGATTGTCTAAAACAAACATTTGACCTGATATCCTTAGTGGTACTATGCAGCATGCACCAGGCTGTTCAAGGACAAAATGTCCATAAAATGACCAAAGCAGAATGAAAAAGTTAAGATGGGATGTTTGACCATACTCCAGTAGATAAGATAATAAATAAAAGTATTCATTAACAAGCAGAGGTGGCACCAATTGATGATAAATTGAGGTAATGACAACTAAGGTTGTTGGGACACATCTTTTACAAACTTAAAGAAGCTTAAATTCATGAGAGTGATTCGATGTTAGTTAAACAACTTAGATGAAGAAAATGTCAACTAATATTGACATGACTGCTAATCATCTTATTGCATTTGATAGATGTAGCGATGCACCGAAGTTGTCAGACCCAAATTAATTGGGAATAAGCTTAGTTTATCATCAAAACAACTGTTTATGGTCATCCTACTTCCAATGTAAAAAAGATTTGATTGCAAACAACTTTCTTTACATTTTTCTAAATTTTATTAATTAAAGACACAAAAGAAAAATACTTCGTTAATTGCATGACTACGTGTAATGTATATGGATTTATCAAAAGAAAAAGAAAAAGTTAGAACGGTTTAGTTATGTACTGCTTTATGTGAAAATCTCAACAAACAGAATAATTAAAGCATCACCATGTAATTTCAGTCTAAACCTCCTTCCCTTCAAAGAAAAAATCACCCAATAAGGTAATAATACCTTTGTCCTGGGTGACAAATGGCACGTGCCTCCACCAACAACCATACAATTGAAAACTTAACAAAATAGTCTAAGATTTTGTTAGAAAAAATTAATCATTAGAGTTGTTAAGTTATATATAAATCTTTGAATTGAATTTTGAAAAAGTTTTGATTAACAAAGAACCGCTCAGAATACGAGGCATTTAGAAGCCAAAATTATTGTACATGCAATGTTGTTTGCAAATGCAGACATTGTATCAACCGTCCTTGTTCATATCCGATCTCAAGAGACAACTCAAATAAAGTGTGGACACACTTCAAAGTGATTAAAGAAGCTTAGCTACCCAAAATCCATATATGTGAGATGAGATCGGACCACAAGGCTCACCTAGTTAGAACGGCCAAAGTTTTCCCCAATAATAACACCACCACCATTACAACCAATCAGAAACAGGAAGGTGTCACCCTTGACTCAACACTTACATGTTTACCAATCAGGAGAGTAATGAGTGCCTAGGTTGCATACAATAATGACTTAAATCACAGGATACGACATAAGTGTTATGATGGTTTGACTTGACCGAACTTTTCATCCAATGAAATTGATTCGAGCAAGGTGGTGGCATGCAACTCGAGAACACTTTAGCATGACAAGACAAGGAGCAGCAAGCCTCTGTCTTGAAGCAAAGGCCAAACTAGAAGAACCAAGTTAAGCTTTTCTATGTAATACACTACAAAACCTCACACAATGAAAATTACATGTACTTCACTATTATTCCAGCAATAACATGCTTTTATCTCATCTAACTCCCCTAAAGTTGATTGAAAATTGCCATGTCAACTTTAGTCATCCACAATCCTAAAATTCAATTTCGAAGGCGATGTCATAAATGTCATATCACGCAAGAAACTTGGTTAAAAGATGTAAACAGAGAAATAATGATAGAATTGCATTCCAAAAGTAAGTACAACCAATCATGGAAATTTATAATTCTTACCCGAGCTAACCTAGCTTCTTTTGACTGACCCGTCGAAATCGCACTGCTGAGTAGTCCTTGAGCCTGTAAAACTGAAATGATTTAGTCTACACAAAAGCTGAGAAACCATTGTTCCAAACATTTAAACAATTTAAAGTACGAAAGCCAACCAAGAAGTTCTCAGATAATACACACTATACCTCATCCAGTTGCTCTTGCACTTTCATGGCGGAAGGGACATTTTTCTGTTCTTGATGCTTTTTCTGCTCAGAATTATGTTCAACTACTAAATCCACATGGGCCGACTGGGCATCAACTTTACTTGGTCCATTTGCATGTAGAGATTGAGAATCTACTTGTTCCAGATTTTTAGAAGACCCTGCATCTTCTGATATGAAATTTTGACTGGAGTCAGTTGGAGAAATACCTTGCACAATTTCAGCTCCTTTAGAAGCAACTGATGGAGCTCCCAATGGAACACCTGAAGTGTCTTCACTCCCAATTTCATCATTTGAATTTGAAGGCACTAATTCCACATTAGCAACACTTGCTGCATTCAGATGGTCAGCAACAGGTTTTGCCTCATCATTAGATATAGTACTAGATAATGAAGTCTCAGTTATGGAGCCATCTCCGTTGACATCGCCTTGCTCTTCGTCATTAACAGTGTGTCTAGGAGTAACAGAATTACTCTCATTATTTTCAATTGATGGCATAGGTATATCTACATTAGGGACTACATGCTTTTGAGTTGTTTCTGGTGAAGTTTTCTCCCTTGCAACATCTACTGGAGCTTCTTTGGAAGTGAGTCTCTTTTTGGACTGCAAATAACTCTCCTGTTAGATCAAAATAAGAAGTATAGTATACATGATTAATAGATCTATTAATACCCAAGAGTAGAGAATTCCATGAAATACCTTCGCTCTAGGCCTGACCCTCTTCGTTGGAGATCCTTGTCCGTTGGAAGCTTCATAATGGGATAAAGAAGCTGGTGAAAAAAGGGATTTATACAACCTATTTCAATTGGTGGGAACATAAACAAATATTATACATCAGGGCATTTTCCATCTCATGTTGTTCCTTTTACCCATAAAATGTAATTGATAAGATGGGGGATTATTAAAAGACACCATGAGATGCTCAAACGTATAGTACATTATTCGAAAGCAGTGTCATAGTCTCCCATCAGATCATCTCCAAAAACTCAAAAATAAAATGGCGCACCACGCACTGATTCGCTTAACTAAAGAAAAAAGAGAAGCAAGGCGGTGACTTTGAATACGAGAACTTATAAAGATGGAGTCTTATATATTAACTGTTACTGAATCCCCCTACCCCCAATAAACGAAAAAGAAAAAGAAAGAAGAAAGAGTTATAAATGAGAACCTCAGAACAATACCTAGGGTTTGAACATCGGGCAGTTCATCTGGTTTCTCGCCAACAACAAGCTTGGCTCTTCGATCTACTACCTCAAATAAATCTGACACGAAATAATCAAATTTAAGACGCGTCTAACTTAGCATGGACTCCTTCTCCAGCCAATTAAATCTTGGAATACAAAAATTAACAATAGAACGACAAGCGAACGGTATTGCCCATACATGCCACAAAATCTTTACATAATGCACTAAGTTTTTCCTTATATAATGATTCTTAGTCAAGTGCATTTAGCTCCGAACTGAGGTATTAGAATACAGACCAGCATTGGTGTTAAAACTTGCATCGACCCAAATGTACAATCAAGATCAGACTACATATCCACTAAAAAATTCAGAAAATTAGAGACTGTACTGTAAGAATCGTACCTTCGGCGGCTTTGAGCCACGATGCCATTGATTGAATGAATCAACAGAATTGCCCTAACCTTTGATCATCAAACAAAAGGGCAAAATGCAACTGACTTTACGACGTGATTTGTGTTATTTTGAGCCAATAAATTAAATTTTTATGCACAATTTTTAAGAAAAAAATAATGGGAATTGATTGAAAAAAACTCAAGTAAGAATTTGATTTTTTGATCGGTGGACGCTGTGTGAATTACAAGCAATGGAGCGAAGAATGAGGAAGTGTTACGATGTTATAAGGTGTAGCATAGTTAAAATACAACCAAGATAAACACCCACTATTTACGCGCCACGTCGAGTCTACTTCGGGCCTGGGTCTGAGTGGCGTATTTGAGCCCATCAAGAACCACTACCACAATCGCTTTGAGCCCATCAATAAGTTACGAGCTCTTTAATGGTTGCCAAATTTTCGTCATTCATTAAAAACAATGGAAATTACAAAAAATCAGGCATTTAATTTTTTAAATTCAAAATTCAGGCGTGAATTTTATTTAATCAAAAATCAGTATTGAATTAATAATTAAATATAATACCCACCTACCTAATCCAAAACAAACCCTAAATCATTTTTCTTCTATCCTCATTCCTCTCCTTCTCTTCATATTCTCTCTCTCTCTCTACCCTCGCCCTTAGCCGTCATTGCCGACGAAGTGCATGCCGCCGGAGACACCGCTTGCTGTTTCCCCCTCACAGCTGGCGTTGTGAGAGTCGGCAGCGGCTACGCTGCTGTGTTTCCCCCTCCCAGCCGGTGTTGTGAGAGCCGGCAGAAGCATCGTCGTCGTCTCTGCTACAGTAGATAAGTGCTCCCGCCGCTACAAGACTACTGTTGAACTATCTAGGACCCGTCTGGGAATGATTATAAGTAAAATTCCTATCGTTAAATGCATTTTTTGTTACCGTTGGGCACCAAATCCGCATGCCTTTGTTGACCAACTCTCTCTTGTGTGGGTCCCAGCAGAGAAAGAAACGATCCAAAAATTGATTGGAAGAAGCAGTGCCGACTGGAAACTAGTTTTGGGTAATTTTAGGGTGGTTTGGGGATTTGAGATGGTGGTAGATATGGTGGTGCTACAGTGTTGGTACAGGTGGTGTTGGATATGGCGGTGGTGGTGAGGCGTTGGTTTTGGTGGTGAGGTGGTAGTGGTGTTGGTGGTGCGACGGTAGTAGTGCAAGTTGTTATTGGTGGGTTGCAAAATGGTGGCGGCGATGGCGATGGCTGCGGCAGTGGTGATGATTTTTGCTGGCAGTATATTGGATCTAGTGGTGGTGGTGGTGTTGTGGTGCGACATTGCGTCGTTTTTTACGGTGGTGCATTTTTGGCGGAGGTGGTGCGTTTCTTTGGCGTTGGTGGTGGTGACGGCGTTGGTTAATTTGTGACCAACCATTTTGTTATCTGTTAGCTAAAAATTATATAATCTGTGACCGTGATAGAATATGTGACTAACTAGTTTGGAAATCTGTGATTGTGTGACGTATAAATCTTGAAATCTGTGATCGACGAATGGATTGTAACCTACAAATTTTTTCATATGTGACCATTAAAAAATTTGTGACCAACTAATTTGAAAAATTGTGACCTACAAATAAACCGTGAACAATCTGTGACCATTAATTCTATAATTGTGACTTTAATATATTTAATTAATAAATATATATATTTAATTAATTAACTAATACCTGATTTATGAATTTTGAAACTTAAATTCTGAATATTGATTTGCCTCATTTCAAACACTTGATTTTTGAACTTTTCCCAAAAACAATTCCAAGAATACTACGACTATTTTTAAGGCCCTGTTTGAGTCACATTCTCATTTTCATTCTTCTACTCATTTTCAGCTACACATTCTTTAATAAAATAATATTTTTCATCACATCAATAAATTTTCCTTTTTTTTCAACTATATATTCACCATCACATCACAAGAAAATGCATTCTTTCCATTTTAATGTGTATCAAACACACTCTAAGGATGTGTTTGTGTCACATTATTTTGGAAGAATGTATTGTATTCTAGAATAGTAAATTGATGGATAATGTGTGGTTGAAAAGGAATGAAAATTTATTGATGTGATGAAAAATATTATTTTATTGAAAAATATGTGGTTGAAAATGAGTAAAAGAATGAAAATAAAAATCTTAATGTGGCTCAAACAATGGCTAAATAGGGAAAAGTTGATAGTTCTTTTTGTTGGTGAAAAATAAAAATGTCTACCATTCATAATTTAATAAAAAATATCCGAAATGACATGTGAAAAGTCTAAATTTGTCTTTTTTAGCAAAAATGTCCACATTATTGGACAGCCCAGATAATCATCCACGGCAAAGGTAGGGATACTATTGTTTGATCAAGATTCAGGAAGTATGGTGGTAGCAACACATAGTTCAAAGTCTATAAGTAACTATTTAAGAAGTTGTTAGTACACTTCAAAAACTCATCCTGTAAATTGCAAAGATATTAATCATCTACGAGCTACAAAAAGTACTTCATTGCCCAATTGTGGTGTTATTTGTGTTGCACTTCCACTGATCGAGACCGTGTAACCATAAGATGATATGATTTTTTTAGATCATTGTGTTGCTCTCAAATCACGGTTACTAAAAAATACTTAGATTTACACATGCCTTTTGTTTTGAAGACATCTCTCATATACATAATAAATTATGTAGTTATAACTTTATTTATGGATAAGACCAACCTCATGGATTTAGAATGCTGAATTTTAATATGATTGTACTTTTTTTTCTAAATCTGATCTCCGAATTTACAGTAAGCAGAAAATCTTAAAGTGACAACTCGACAAAATCCCTAAAAATAGTAAAGTCCTCTCCTTTTATGTGAATTCAGTAACAAATTCTTAATAATAGCTGCATTCCAACGTTTAAAAGCATGTCACATCCATTTGGATGCGGGCAAAATAAACAAACATTCGAAGTAATTGATAACGTGAAAACTTTCTTTGTCTATTGAGATGAAGTTGTTTTTGAATGAAACTACAAATTTAATTAGTAATGCTGCGGAGCTAGTCAAAAGAAAAATTTACTGACATCATTGTGCAACAAATGGAATAGTTCGAAAGTAACATTATATTTGGAGACAATTGAAGTTTCGATGATTCAAAAAGCTTCGTCGTTCATTAACTTAGCGAAATCTATCTTAATCTCAAAACTTGCAGAAACCAATTATTCAAGTGTCAGTCCCACAAAAATCAATGCAAATGGTACTATTAGATAACTTAACTAGTGTCCTCCCTTTTGGAAGGAAATTCAACATTGGAATGTCGTACATCGCTATATTCGACATTGCGTTAAAACTTTTCGTATCAGTGTTGCCAATGAGGGAATTACATTTGAAAATAAAGCCCTCATTAAGATTAAGTAATAGAGAAAGAAACTAGAGACTAGATGATAGATGTCTTACTAGTTGTGCAATCGAAATAGAAATGCCATGTCAATATGAAATTAAAATCAAAACATTACTAGAAATGGAGGCTTTAGAGACAGTTTTTTTTACCAACAGTCAACAGAAGCCATCCATTGTTATTAGTAACGAATTACCAACGACTTTCCAACGAAATGTTATTAAAAATCTATGACTATAATATAAATGTGGTAGCAATTGAATTACCGACAAAATATAGCCGTAATTGAGATTTCGTTTTTAGAGCCTGTTTGGTAGGGATTTTTGGGGGAAGAATTGATTTTGAATAGTGATATGATGGGAAATGTGTGGTTGAAAAAGAAGAAAAAAGTATTGATGTGATGGAAAATATTATTTTATTGAAGAATGTGTGGTTGGAAATGAGAATTGATTTGAGAATTGATTTGAGAATTAGAAACAAACAGGGCCTTAATCTGTGGGTAATTTTTTAAAGAAAATTAAATATAAAAAAATACCAATGAAGATTGTGACCTACTAATTGTTGATTGTAAAATTTTGAAAAAAAAAAATTAATTGAAATTTACCTACAGATTTATTCATTGTTAATACACTAAATATCTGTTTGTAATATATTCATATTAAATTATGCAATTGTAAAATATTTCCTACAGCTTGTTTTGTTAATAAATGATTTTGAATTAAAAAAAAATGAAAATCAAATATGAAAGTAGGGTTGGCAAAACCCATGGCTCATCTCATTCCCTCTGTCGCTCTATATTTCTCCCACGGCTCTACTCGTCTTTGTCTCTCGAAATACCGGGCATCGCCGACACGAGCCCTCGATTGATTGATATAGCATCAATTATTGGTAATCTTCTTCATTGCTCCGAGGTAGGCTATATAAGATTTAACTCTTTTAGATTTTTTTTCTTCTCCATTATTTTTATTGCTACCATTTTTGCTATTTCTAGAAAATTGTATCAAGAATTTCATTAGACTGCATTTGGCTGAAATTTGTTCGAGTTTTGTGATGGAGGGAAGAAGGCTGAACTTTGGGTGTTGGAGAACTTATATTTAGGTAAAGCATAATCCGTTATAATTCATATTTTTGTTGAGAGTTAGTACCCTATTTCGATTAAGTTAGGATCACTAGGTTATGCTGCATTTGTAGTGGAAGATCGGATTTTTTATATTTGAGACTTACCTTCAATGTTGGAACCTTTAATTAGTAAATGCAAAATACGACCTTTGAATCAGGGAGTTTGCATTTGTAGTGGACGATCAGGTTTTTAGGCTTGCTTCAAATGATGGAGCTTTGAATTAGTAAATGGCAAAGTACAACCTTGGAATATTGAGATTAGAATGCATGATTTTTGTTGACTGACATATTATACTCCATTGTTAATTTAAGATTGATAGGCTATATTACAATTATAGAGTGGAATATCAGGTTATTTCGATGTACACTAACAGTGTGAACTTCCTGGATCCTCCCCTGTGGGTGAGTATATTAAGGAGAGTGTTAGGAGAATTTCGAGTAGAGAAAATGCGTAGAAATTTAGAGTAGCGTGGAAGAATGATGGACATCTATTTTTACCTTGTTGAGTGCGATATATACTTACACAGTTCTGGGACTGGGAAAAAAATATTAAATCGTGAGTAGAGAGTTGCTTCATTTTATTGGTGATTTTTTGTTTTTGCTATTTAATAATCTGGGAAATTTTACTAGTTTAGTTTTAGATTTACTAATTTTTCTTATGCTGTTTACTTGTTTAAGCGAATCAAGTTTTTATGCTGATGATATATTTTCCAATAGTTTCATTTAAGTTATGTGTTTACTTGTACAATTTGGAATCAACTGTTGCTGTTTTTATGCTGAACTATTAATTCTTAGAAGTAATAGTGTCACCACTTCATTTGTTTTATCATGTTTCTATATATTATTGGTTTTCTTAGGGTCTAATATATGTATAATAAAATTTTTTATATTATATCTTTCAGCTAATTGAAGTTATATATTGTGGTAGCACTAATTAACTTTTAATCCATTCCAATTTCGGGTCTAAAGAAATTTGGTTGATTTGTTGATAGCATTGTTTAATTCATTTTGATTCCTCGGCATTGATATTTGATGTAAATCAGCATGTATCTAGAACTGATTGGTGATGCACAAAACGTGTTTTTATGGTTTTGGCTTGACTGCATTTTGGCCATTGGCAAGGACAACAACATTAGCTACTGTGGTACTGAGAACTGGCTGAGCAATGTTACTAGTTTCACTTTTAATATACAATAATTGATGCCTTTTTTGCTTTTATAAAGTTGAGTTGCTTCTTGTTTTACAAGAAAAATATGACATTGCAAATCATAAACAGTATGGTTCAAATGTATCATAGCCTGAAATTGACATTGAAGCATGGTGTGAAGCAACTCAAGATCCTTGTAAGGGTGGTCGTTTGTATGGGCTTGATATTCTACGAAAATCTTTGCACAAAGATGTCACCTCCTCTGGTTCACTTAAGTTCCATATGATGGACACGCTGATTCATCACTTTACAAGAGGAATTTCGTTTTGCTTGTGAGAAGATCGATCAATTTACAAGAGAAAATGAAGGATTACTTCAAAAAATGAAAGATGGTAGGCGAGAAGAAAAGAAGCGCATTGAATTCGAACAAACCATACTTCGAATGTTGCAAGAAAGGAATGGATCATGAGATTAGTCATTTGAGAACAATAATCTTCAATGACTGGGCATAGTAAATGTTTATTTTGTTTATAAAAAATTACCATTGAATGTGTGTAGAACTTCCTTTTGATAATTGATCAAGTGTATAATTTTAGTATTGACTTTTGAAATGGAAGCAAAATTGATCTAATTTTGTGTAACTTTGAACCTTGAATTAATGGAATGCAAATACTTGTAATTTAGTATTTGTTTACTTATGATTTTATTTTATATATTTTAACTTTTTAAGTAGTTTTAATTCACTATAGAAATATATTAATATAATAATTAATGGATTTTTTAAAATTGTAATCCAAATTTTCGATGAAAATAAAAAATAGAAGATTTATAGCTATTTAGGAATAGATAGTTCTGTAAGAAATATGTTGGTAGTTAGCGACGGAAACAAAAACGAAAGATTTGTAGCTATTTAGGAATAGTTAGTTTTGTACGAAATATGTTGCTAGTTAGGGACGGAAACAAGAACAGAGATTCGTAGCTATTTTAGGAACAAGTAATTAAGTCGTAGTTAAAATCAAACGGATTAGTGACGAAATTTCTGTCACCAATTAGCTACGACAAATTTTGCTAGCGAACATCAACACTTTTTCCTGTCGCTATTACCGATGACCAATATAAATTTGTCGCTGCGTTTACCGTGTGGGTGTGTTTACCGTCTGATTTATCGACAGATGGATTCTATCTCTGAAATTTATTACCAACGAATTTTGGGGCTTCAGCAACACATAATTCCATATCTGAAATATCATTTTTTCTTTGTAGTGAAATATAAATAGTATATTTTGGTTGTATATCTAAAAATCCTCGAGTCTCGCTTTGTAGTAATCGTCGTCGGATGCATAAAGTAGTGAAATTGTATCATCGAAATTCTATTATGGTAGGTAAGGAACATTATCAATTGCTCCACGTTTTCTCCAGCATTCATGCTTACCCAATCTTCTTCGACATCACCTTGCACAAGTTCTGGCTCAATTTTAGGATATTTTTCTTTCTTGAAAAACATGAACAAGCAATCACAATGACTTATGAACAGTCCATGTTTCTTCCAAAACAGGATGGGAAATAAAAGAATTGATAACGTAATACCCTCAGAAGAACTCCTCGTAATTCCTCGCACCGACTGCTTATAACAATTGTATGTAGATCTATAGTCTTTCTAGCGAGCTTTGACTACAGGTTTTGACTACTCACATTTTTATGCTCTATGAAGGGACTTTCCAGTTCTTTTGAAATTCTTAGTTTGACTTCTTGGTGAACGATTTTAGTCATAATAAATTAATAACTCATAGAGTACACAACAAGTCTGGATCATACTGTAATATGTTTATGAATATAATTAATAGAAGAAAATATGAGGACGTACTAAAGTTAACATGCAAGTATATAAATTTTTTTCCCCATCTTTTATTCATCTAAAACTTTCATTTATACACAGTGGCGGATCCAAACCATTTGTCTTGTGGGGTCAAAAATGAGAATTCAAAAATATTTAAAACTACATATCATTAACGAAAATAAGTCAATACACTATTACAACTGTAGCCTACGCGTTTTCATACTCTGAAAACGTCGTATAATTATATCGTTATCAATATTGTTAAGTTGTGTTAAATTAATTTTATCCTGAACATCTCTTTTTCTTCCATTATTTGATTCTTCCCGACCATATTTTTCTTTTTGAACACTCATTTCAACAATATTTTCCTCCACACTCGAACATACGGATTTTCGTTTAAAATTATTCTTCATGCCTGTTAAAAAACAAATTCAATACATAACTCTTTGCAGCTCTGCTTGAACATATAACTAAAATTCAAATGAAACAATATTTTCCCAAAAAAGATAAAATAAAATAAAATTAGATACTCTTTTCCATGTTGAAAACAAAAATAAAACATCAAAATGCATCTATCTCCGTCTATGCCAGCATACATCTTGTCACGATGACATTGCAAATCCTATACCAACAACTAGAAGAGAGAACTTGTCAAGATACTAGTGGCATATAGAATTACAATTTGTGAGCTAAAACTATGCAATGAGTCATTGAATTACACATTTGTATCAATGTTGCCTTGTAAAGATAGTCACACAACGACTTTTAACTTCTATGGGGATTCCATATGCTAAACATGAAATTGAAAAAGTCAAAGAACTGAAAACCTAAGTAATGTTATACCATTGGCAGCATGCACTTCAATCCTATGACAATTATACTATGCGGCATTTTACACCATCACTTTCAAATAAAAAGTTATTAGGCCTTTTAATTTAAGGGTGTGTCAATTTACAACACATTGCACCTTGAAATGGACAGACTCCATCATATTATTTAATGGCAAAAATGTAGTCTATTGGTTAGTGCTCCTTACTGTCGGTAAATAAAAAATATCACTCTTTACCAAATTATTCACCTACTTCTCCAACATCAACTCCAAATAAAAATTGGTGCGAAATGCATTATGAACAAGGGAAAATGTGTAAAGGCGTATTTGTGCAATTATGCTTGATAAATAGCAAGGTTGCTATCCATAAACCATTTGCTGTCAAAACAATTAAATGACATTGACATAGAGAATTGATAACACACCTATAAGGGAGAATGGCGGACTTCGGCGGATGGCGGACTTCGGCGGCGGTAAACGGTTTCGATCAGGGACTCAGGTGCGAATTCAAATTGGAAGAAAATCAGAAATGAAGAAACCATGCACATGTATAAGGTTTGGGAATTGGGTTTAATTTTATCTAAATAGCAAATCGGATTTGGCCCTGAGCAAATGGGCTATTGGGTTGGAGGGTTTTCAATTTTTCAAATGGGCTACTGGGTTGAAGGGTTTGCAATTTTTCAAATGGGCTAAATGTTAGGTAAAAAAAAAACTCAAAAATAAAAATAAAAATTGTGGGGTCATTTGACCCCATGTGGCTCCGCCCCTGTTTATACATTCAAGAACAGATTATCTTCATATAATGTGGTACTTGATGAGATATCACATCATAAGGTCAATTAAATGCATGGATACGAGAGTTATTTTATTGATTGTATTATATAATATCACATGACAACAAGATCATCTACAGTAGAGATAAATAGCATTACTGTACACGCAATAGCACGATTGCTACTTGAATGATCACAAATCCAACGTAATTTAGACGGCGACTATTTACATTCTTGGCCTGCCAACTTTTGACTTTTCACCTTTCACCTCCCGAGAAAAAGGGCATCTAGGGAATTTCGAAGTTAAATAAAGTGCGAACCCTTCGAGGTACGATCTTTTCTTCAAATTTGCATTCCCTATTCGTATGTATGTATATATAGTTCACCAAAGCAAGAAAAGAGCTTGCCATCTATTTTTTCAAATCTAATTTCAAAACTATTTTTGTTGCCACGTGATGCAACTTGTTTTGTTTGGCTTGCATAAGAAACTGAACCAATACAATCCAACAATCGATACTTGAAGTTCCATAGCAAAGTAATCCAGTACCGACCATTGGGAATGTATCCATTCAGTTTGATGGCATTAATTAGTAATCAGATGAGATGGTTGATTTGGATCCTACAGTCAAAAGATGGAAATGCAGGAAATGAAAGGTTATGTTTTACGAGATAGGGGTTAATGTAGAATCTTGCTATAAGTACATGAAAATTATACAGAATGGGTACATGAATTTGAAATGGAGGGAATATATTCAAAATAGGAAGATGGAAAACAACACACAGACGAACATGATTCTACCATTCAAATTCCTGTTAAAAATCAGTGAGTTATTCCCTGTACTTGCAACATTTTTCGTTAATGTAATAAAACATATGCATTTCAAAAGTCAGTTAGATTTTCAAAAACAAGTAAATTCTTTCAAGTTTTTGTTTCAAAACTTATAAATTCAATTTCATAATGTATATTTTATTTTACTATTTTCTTCTGTTCCTCTAAAAGTGAGGTTGAGAATGGTTTTGTGTTTAGTTCCATTTGGCTTCTCTAGAGTCATATGTATTATGGGTTCCTAACTTAGCTCTTGTTTGGTACAGATTAAAATTCAAATTTTAATTTAAGTCAAAGTTAACAATTTTGTAATGGGTTCTCTCTTTATTTCCCTTTTGTGCTTCTATTTTGCAATGAGTAAGTGTTTAATATTGGAGTAATGCTACTTGCAGTCGCTCACTGCAGCAGTCGCCCTATGTGGCACACACATAGCATGTAGTTATTTGATACATTAATGTGGTAGTTTTTGACCACATTTAATGCATCAAATACACACCTGACATGTGTATGCCACATAGGGCGACTGCTGCAGTGAGCGACTGCAAGTAGTATTATTCTTAATATTGAGATTTATTGTATAATTTGACCTAAGTTTCATTAATGTCAATATTAAGTTTCATTAATTTCAATATTCATCATTTAACGCTTTAATTAATATGGTTATTGCTCATTTATTATTGTGCTTAAACTTTCAACGTGTATGTCATTGATAGATGCTTGAGTTAGGTGATTTGTGTAATTATTGAGAGATTGTTGTGCATTTTCGACCAAAATAATTAATACTCTATGTTGTTTTAGGAGATAGAGATATACTTTAAACCATAACTGACCCTTTGAGTTATTTTCATTACGATTTAATACGATTGATTGGATTTTAATCAATATAGAGATATAGTGGGTAAAAATTCGATTAAGGTTAATTTCGCTCGAGATGGGTAATTAACTAAATTTGGAAAATTGGGTCTAACATTATAAGTTGGTAATTTGCATTTTCGGTTTATTGCGATATTAAAGAAATGACAGGTAAGTGACATTGTATATATACACGTGAAGAGGAAAAGAAAGTGAATTTGAAGATCAATTAAAATACAAATTACTAAGTTATAATGTTAGATCAGTTCAGATTTACAATGTCACTTACCTGTCATTTCTTTAATATCGCAATAAAATATATATATATATATATATATATATATATATATATATATATGAAGTAGATGATCGCAAACAAACGAAAAGATAAAATGCAAAAAATTAATTGACACATGAATGAAGTATTTTATTAATTGACTAATAAAAATAAAATAAATACAATAATTATGTATACACAATTATTTTATATTTCAGTAATACAAAACCTGTGAAAAAGTATAGTATTTATAAGGGTGCACGCCAAATCCTAGAAATACTGTAAAGATGGAAACAAGATAAAAAATCACGTGAAATAAATGAAATAATATTTTACCAATAAAAACACGTTGAAAGAAGGAAAATAAAATATTTTCTCGAAAATCCAACTTAATTTGGATAAAAAGAACCCAACACTCAAGACGTAAATATATACCCCAAGCTTTTCATCCGTTGACATAAACTAACACAACATATATCTTGTTGTTAACTCAGTTCATAAAGACTTTTTATTTTGTATTTGATCAAAATTGGTTGATCGTGTCTCCATGGAGGTCGATTTTGGGTAGAGGTGTCAAGACGGACGGGCCGGCTATGACCCGTGAAAACCGGGACTGCGGGCCGACCCGTGACCTGTGCGGGCGGTTCACGGGCCAAGGAGGTGTAACCCGCGGGCTTCGCGGGTTGCACTTGGACACGGCGGTTAACCCGCGGCCCGTAAAAAAAAATTGAAAAAAAAATAAAACAAAAATTAAAAAAAAGGAGGGGAGAGAGCCAAACAAAAAAAATTGAAAAACTAAAAATAAAAAAAATTCAAAAAAAAGGGGGGAGAATTTAATTGTGCAAGATGGTTTGAAATTAATAACACCACAAATAAGTATAATTTGAGAATCTATTAATTATATTTCTTGTTCAGATTCTAGACAACAAAAATTTGTAAAAATCTTGGATTGAGAAGAAGATGAAGTGGATAAATTAGGCATGCATTTTGATGTAGTTGTTATTTGTTTAAGTTAAATTTAAGTTTGCAAAGTTATAAATAATTCATGTAACGTTAAAAATTTCTTGATATAATTATGAATTTATCATTTTGTTCAATTCTTAGTTTACATTTAACAAAAAAAAAAAAATATTTTTTGCTATAAATATGAAAAATTCTTTATTTTTATAATTTTATTTATACAATCATACGGGCCAAACCGGAACGAACCGCGACCTGTGACCCGCATGGGCTCGACCCGGATGGGTCAGCGGCCGGGCCTGGGTTGTAGTCCAAAATTGTGGGCCGACCCGTAACCGGCCCGGAACCCGCAGCGGGCGGGCTTTTTTTCACGCGGGCCGTTACCGGGCTCACATGTTGGCGGGCCAACCCGACCCGGACCACCCGGATTGACACCTCTAATTTTGGGTGTTGGTATGGAGAAATCCTCATCAACTAGATAGAGATTGTTGCTTGGTCGTCCCTAAGATGACCGAATGGCTAAAACGAAATTCGATGATGAGTCTATTGTACGGAATTTGGCTTATCAATCGAATATATGAAAAGTTTGATATAAATTTTCAAATAACAACTATTGAAAACACTATCTACTTAAGTTACTGAATTATCATCTGTCTTAATTTTCAGTATCATCTGCTTCTTGGTGTAATTGCTGAATGAAACTTGAATCCTTTTGAGAGCATGCAATTCGTAAAAAAATAAAATGAAATACCATAAAACTAACTATGGAAGAAGATATTTCAGAGGAAAAATGATTTTGGGGGAAAGTGTTGATGCTCAAAGAGCTCGAGTTGCCAACTAAGATTCGTTATATCAATATTGCGATGAATAGTTTTGTTGACCAATAACTTTTTAATTATTTCAATTGATTTACGTTAAACTAAATTTTATGTAATCATGTTCTTTATTGGTCCCGAATCCACATATTCAAAACGTCATTGTTATGTGAATTCTAAAATCTAGATAAATTAAAAATGAATTTTAATTTATTATTGTAATTCTAAACAGCAAGTAGTCAGAACTTCCTACAATTAATTTCTATCAATTTTGAATGCACCGTGCATGTTGATACTGTGTTTGAGCAATTTTAACTAAGTGCATAATTTAATTAAAAGAATAAAGATGCGAACACCAGATATAACGTGGTAAACCCCAAAGAAAAACATTCACAAGCCTTCATGTCACAGGTCAAACAATTGACTAATTAATTGATAAAAAAAAAAAATACTATAATATCCGTTTTTGTAATTTCACAAAATTAACAAAAAAAAATCAAAAGAACTAAGAACAACTTCCTTGTATCTTCGTCTTTTGACTTGTTGATAAAGTAGAATAAACCACTTCCTTATTGTATTCGATTGCAACCACCATTTGGATTAAGAATCATCATTCTTAATTTCACGCCAAACAACTTGATCAATAAACAAAATTGAATATTCAGCCCGAGTTATTTTGTGTTCTTCAAATACTTGGAGAAGACGTTGGCTTTGAATTAATTCACGAAACATCAAATTTGTATGAGAACCTGTCTGGCAACGATTTTCCTCCTCCAGGGCATTGATTTTTTGACCGTTAATTATGACAGGCGGGCCCCAGCTGTCTCACACATGGTCAACAATTACGGCAAGAACAGTGGCTCAACGGTTGAATTTTTGCTTCTCAACGGTTGAAATTCTGCTTTTCAGCGTTGCCAGACAGGTTCTGAACTTGCTTGAAAACGATAGAGCCGCAAGCAGCTAGATCACGGAGGAGAATATGTTTTTCAAAGCTTACTTCCTCTCTTGATTAATTACTTCACTTATAGGTAAAACAATTGTCAAAGATAGAAATTATGTTTTACCTAAACAGTAGTCATTAAACATAGAAGATTAGTATATCAAATAATATATTTAAAAGTTTTTCTTGATTTGTTAATAGACTAATATAAGGAAAGACAATGTTAATTTAATCTAACATTAAATTCACCTATTTAACTAATTTGAAAATATCTAGGATGGAAAGTAATATATTCTACACGAGCTGTAATATTATAGCAAGAAATCGTATCTTATTAAATACAAAAAACTCTAGAAAATACAGTCTAAAGATTCTATTCGAAATACTTATCATCCGGTCAGCCAATATTGACTACTGGTAGGGCATGTAAACTTTTCTCACGATTTTGATAATTAAAAATCAATTGGAATATTAAACCAGCCAATAAATAAAGTATGTAAAAATATGACACATATTTCTCCAACAATTTATATGATATCATCAAGATAAATCACCCATCAATCGTGAAGTAGACAACATATCTTATACATCGTGTTGTAAACTCAATTTATCGATTGGCTAAAATAAGACTCGATGATATGTCTATTCTACTGAATTTAATGTATCAAACACAAACGGAAAGCTCGACAATGATCTTGTTTGGTAGATATTAAAATCAGATTTTTAGTAGATTTTGATAAAAATTGATGAGACATGTGTGGTTGAAAAGTTGTGGGTCCAATGAAATTTGCAGTTAAAATTAATTAATGATTTTGACTTGAAATTTTAATTGAATTTTAATTCAAACCAAACATGGACATAATAGTAGAGTTAAGGACGAGGAAATGTAGATTAAGGATTATTCAATATAAAAAATCTCAACCTTTGAATACCACACAATTTTAGTTGCTGGATATATATTAATGTATGGCTTGTCCAGGCGATACTCTTAAATGGATGAGAGAGACTTTTATTTAATATGGAGAATACCTTTAAATGGACGAGAGAGACTCTTATTTAATATGGAGAATTATCACCACAATCTCTCAACTGTATTTATTTATTTTTAAATATCTTTTTTGGAGTTTCCTGGTTGTATTGCTATAATAATTAAAATTAATAATAAAATGTGTCCTAGATCGAAATACATGTGTTTTCTCAATTTTTGATCTTTTATTGTTTTTTTTTTTCCTTAAACTAGTATTTGCTGGATTGGTCTGAAAAAAATTTAGTTTGTGTTAAATTAGGGTCATTTTCAATAGGAGATTTACGGCCTATTTGAGAGTGCTTCTATTTCTTTTATAAGAACTTTATGACGGCGTGGGACGGGTCGGGTCGTGCCGGTTTTTCCCCTGCTTTTATTAGATATTAACGACAAATTTTATAATTGAGAACGATGAATCTTCGTAAATCCATCGTTTAAGTTGTATTTTTTAATAACTTTGTTCCATCGATAAAAATGAAGAATAGGTAAAATGGACAAGTATTATTACCCACATAAATAACAAATTTTCTTGTCAAACATGTTAAGGGCGTGTTCAGTAGATATTAAAATCGGATTAAAATTGAAAAAAATAGCCGTTATTGTTGACTTTTATTAGACGAGTGAGACTCAATAACAGCTATATTTTCAACTTTAATTGGAAACAAATAGAATCTAAATAATCCAAATCAGAAATAGATTTTTAGATACTTATTTAAGGTAAATATAATTTAATACGATGATAAATGTCTATTTATGAAAACCAGATATTCCAATATATCCAATTATAACTGGACAACCTGGACCAACCCAGAGAAGATGACTGTTTACCTAAGCGACAAGCAACCAAGATTCTACACTACCTGCAAACCACACAAAGGTATCCTATTGGCGTCCACACGAACGGTACTATATACCAATATTCTATACACCTACTCATAATTATTACATATTAATAGCATGTTTGGCAAAGCTTATAATTACTTATAAGTTGATTAAACTCAATTTTTTTCCCAATATTTCATGTAATCCATAACACTTACTTATTGTATATACATTTCTTAAGTCCTACAATTATAATCAAAAGAAGCACTACAAGTACAAGTTATTTGTTACGAGGTCAGTACAAGGGGACAGGGATCTATCCTCGTGTAATTGACTAAGACAGAAAACTTGTCCCCCTGTATTGACTCTGTTAAAAATTTCTTGTAAGGGGAGATTTTTCCTATAATCAATTATAAACTTAGACAAACTCGCACTTAATATGTTAAAGTTGAGAAAAATAAAAAATATTGCAATGTGTATTCATTCATTTTTTTTAAGAAAAAACTATTGTATGTGACATGTTTTAGTATAAACTATATATATTTGTGAATAAGTTTATGACGAGTCTCATTATTTGAATTAAATTTGTTACCTATCAATAAATTGATATATCAAACTAATTATCAGTGCTTATTAGATCATTGACATCCTTAAATATAATGAGGTTATTTATCTATATCGTCTGTTGGATTTGGACCGTGTAGCATGCGTATGTATTGTCACTAAGAATTGGGCCCTAGCATGAATTTATTTTGCATTCACAATTATGATCGAGGATAGTATAGTTACACGTTTAGCTTATAATTATTATATCGTGTTCAACATATAGTCACTCTTTGTTTGCTCTCACCATTATAAATGAAACGTGCCCTTCCGACAACCTATGGACCCAAGCAATACGGAACACAGCTAAGATGACCGTTTTGCAAAGAGAAAAGTCGTAAAAACCAAATAAAATACTGACCTTGTAATCCACCAAATTTTAAAGGCAATTAGCATATCAAACGTTAAAGCAACAAGGGGTTGTCTCTTTTGATATGTAACAATATTTCTTTATTTCTTTTACAAAAAAATATGTATATCAAAAAGATCTCTGGTCTACAGTGGACAGTGGTTATAACGTCCACCTGCTGATGTGGCGTTGCTCTATATATATGTGTGTGTGTGCATTTCTTTATTGTACTATGCAAGAATTTGAGTAGCATAGAAATAACAAAAAAGCATAAAGTAACAAAGTAAACATAAAAGTACTCGAAACCCATTGTTAGATTTATTATTGGAATTTAGGGTGAAAGCCAACAAGGTACCTTCGACCTCATAAATAACTCACATGAAATTGATACAGATAACATTATCAAGGTCCAAGTCACGTGATTTTTACCATGTCGAAGATGGCACATTATCACAAATCCCATTCGAAAATTCACAGTACATCACGATTTTTTTTTAAGTTCATATTTTCATCCTAGCCCTTATGTGATATGGGGAAGGTGATTCCAAGGCAGCAATTCTCTTTTCATTCTTCAAATCCTTGTAGAATTTCTTAATGAACTCTTCAGCATCCTTGTCCACTTGGAAGTTATACACTTATACTCCTCTGTATCCTTCAATGAAAATGGTGAATCTGTCACCCTCAACTGCCTCACCACCGGGCTAACCCCGAATCCTGGGAGCGTCGTCAATGGAGATAATTCCACCGCATCGTAATGATTCAACATATCAAACAAAACCACATTTATTTTTTCCACACGGTTGTGGCGGCGCTGGTGGCGGTTTTTGCTCTTGGAGTGGTAAACCGGGGTGTTACTGCAGCTGAATTCGTACTCTCGAGGTGTCACGAACGACATGTTGACGTCGTTGGAGCGGCAGGTGAGGGCGGCGTAATAGTGGTGGTGGTGGTGGAGCAAGAGGTTGTCGATGGCTATTTTTCCACGCTTTAAGAGCATATGGAGATCAAACATTAGCTTACTCTTTGATATGCTTTTTCTCATCATGTGGAACACTATTCTAACTACGTTCCATAATTTCTTGGCTATCAATGGTGGACAAAATGGTTCAACTCCCATTCTTTTTTTTTTTTTTGAACCCTTGAGAGAGAGAGAGAGAGAGAGCGAGGTATGGTTGGTTTGGAAGGGAGAAATGAGAGGTATGTGTATATATAGATATATGAGGAAATTACACCCACACCTGGAAATAGATTTCCAATTTCACAAATCCAATAACAAGTTCAACATTTCAAAAATCAGGTTTTAATTAATAATTTTAAAATATTTTTTATTTTTATTTTTATATCTATATCTATATACAATAAAATAATTTAACCCCAACCAAACCCTAATCATTCAACCAATTCCTCCCCTGCTCTCTCTCTCTCTCTCTTTCACCACCTCCCCGTCAGCCTCATCTTCTCTTCTCCCTCTCTCGCCACCGCCACCGCCGCCGCCACCGCCACCTCGAAGTGGACTCTTCTTCCACTCATCCCCCTCTCTCGTTTTCACTCTCTCTCGTCTTCTTCCACTCGTCAGCCGCCTCTATCTTATCCCCTTTCTCTCGATCTCCACCGAGCCACTGCTGCTAACTCCGGTTGAATTTTCAGGATTGTGGAGCCAGCCCTCCTTGCGGTTGGGGTGTGGAGGTGCAAACTTTCAACGGGTCTCAGGCAGGGAAGTTGGGTGCGGTTGGGGATGTGGAGGTGCAGATCTGTTGGGTGCGGTTTGTGGCTGTAGATCTGTTTTTTATTTTTTATTTTGTTTCGAGTTTGATTTATTGGATGGGTATGGTGGTTGTATGGTTGATGCTTGTCGGTGTTTGCTGTGGTGGTTTTTCAGTCGAAGGGTGGTGTTGGCGGTGGACTGGTTTCCTGGCGACGGTTTTGTTGGTGTTTCGTGTTTTGGGGTTTTACATTGATTCTGGATCTGTGATGTCGTGGTTGGTGATTGTGCGGTGTTGGTGGTAGTGGTTTTTGGGGTTTTTTTTGTTGGCGGCGGTGAGGTGGTCGTGGATCCGACGCTGTTGGCGAATCTGGTGGTGATCTGCAGTAGTTACGATCTGCCCGTGAATGATTTTGGTGGTTCAGCTGGTGGCAGTGGTGGTCACAGAAGTCGGTGGTGGTCACGGGGTGGTGCTGTTGGTTCTTGCGACAATGGCGATGATGGTCACGGGGGTGGTTACAGAAGTCACTGGTGGTCACAAAAGTCGGTGGTGGTCACACTAAATAATTTGTGACCATAAAATTCGGTGGTCACAATATAAATTTTGTGATTGTGACCAATAAACAATTTGTGACGAATGAATTCAATAAACTGTGACGAGTACAAGTTGTGTGACCTAAAAATTACTAATTTGTGACCTAAAAATTATTAATTTATGACCAATAATTGATGTTTGTGACCATAAAATAAGTATTGTGACTTACAAATTTTGTGATTTGTGACCGATGAAAAAATTGTGACTTTTAAATTTTTAAATTGTGACCGATAAACAAATTGTGACCTATGAAAATTTTGAATTGTGACCTAAAAAATTTTGAACTGTGACCTAATTGTATAGATCTCGACCTTAACATATTCGCCGGATCGGATCACCAGGAAAAGTCGTTTAACGATCCCTAATCACGGAGAAAAGTGGTGATCGGAAAGTCGGTTGGGGTGGTGGAGGTGGGGTGGGGTAATTATATTAAATTAGAATTAAATATTTAATAATAAATTGATTTAGTAATTCATTAATTATTAATTAAAAATTAAAAAAACCTGATTAGTGAATTTTCAAACTTGTTTTTGTATTTTTGAAAAGGTGTAAAGTAAATACCTTATAAATGTATTGTTCCCTAGATATATATGGGTGTATATAGGTCCCTATAAGAAATTATTGCATGGCCCATATATAGTATATAGAATTAAGAATGCCAGTCGATCAACTAGTTGTGCAAAATGGATGTACATGTAGCAGAATTGAAAACAAATAGACTGGTTGAAAGTTTAACTCAGTTTGACTAGAATCAACTGCAACAACTACCGTTCGAACATGAAATTGCAGTTGAATTCCATCGTAAATTTTGACATGCGTAGATGATGGATGACACCATTATAGAGCCTGCTCGAGGCACTCGGAGGCCTCAGCAAAATATTTTGAGGGGACCTTTTTAGGAAAATAATACTTATGTTGACGAAAATATCGTTTTATTAATAAAGAGAGAAGCAATAAATATTTAGGATAAAATTTCGTAATAAAATTTATTTTTCTTGCCTTCTGAAATGCAAAATTAATGATTAGATCATATTATTCCATAATATCAATGGAGATGTCAGATATTTGGTTTTTTCATTGTCATTATCCCAATTATTTATCACATCCCACAAATGATCCATAAAAAATAATTCAGTGTCCTAAATAAAAATCCTTTAACTATGAGATACTTAAACAAGAACTTCTGCAAAAATGAAGGTGATGAAGAAATGGAACAAGCTCATGCAGGAATAAACAAAGTATCAACAAGAACTTGCTAAGATTTGGCATTCTTTGATAAACTTTCAATCTAACAAAAATTGCCTTTTAAGTTTCAAAAACTTGTTTCATTAATTCTTTATAGAGGAGTAAATATTCTTTCTTAAACAAAAAATAAATTATTCAAAAATCTCATTGAAAAATGAAAATGAAATCGTTTTTCAAAGAGAAATAAATGCCCTAAAATGGATATTGTGATTGTCTTCGTTTGTTCTTCTTCAACACGTTGAATTTATTTATACAATAACAAAGAAAAAAAAAAGGAAAAAGGAATATACATTCTTCAACACGGACTATGATTTATTTCTGAAGAATGCATGTGTACATGTTTGCTTCCTCAAAAGAGTCATGCAAACCGAACATGTCTTGTGACTAAGTTGAAATCGTCGCACTCTTCAAGTTGCCAAAACTCATTCACTACCTCATAAAGAAAACATTTGAATATAGATATGAGTATATAAATCCAGTGAGTAGGTACTATTTATTACGTCTCGTTGTCTTGAAATATAATTATTATTAATTGTAATCGTGTTTGGAATGATAAATTGACTAATATTGTACATTAAATAAGAACATGATTTTTAATGAAATTTGCTAATTGTCTTATCCAATTCATCAAGTCTTAGGAAAATAAGAAAATATTATGTGCGGTAAATTCTTCTAGCTAGTCTCTCAAAGTCGATTTGCAACAGATATAATTGTCAGTTGTTCACAATTTATTTATTTATTTTTTGGAATTGATTTCAAATGAAACCACAATTATAAAACCATGCTTCTAGAAGTGATCTATCAAATATATAGCGGTCAATTTCACAATAAATTGATATCTGTAAACTACCAAAACAAATTATTATAGAAAAAAAAGGGTCCCTTTCCTCCCTGTCGAGGTTGAGTAATAGGACAATGTGCCTTCATATAAAGTACCCAAAGAAAGGGGGAGCCCTTGCCCACTACAAAAGAAATTATTATAAGATTGATAAATGCAATGAAAAAATACAACAAAGTGCATATAAAGTTCCACATTAGCTAGATATGAGTAATGGGTTTATAGTAGAAATTGTGTCCCATTACTTAGCCTCCATACGGCAAATTTATAAGTACTTTTATAGATAGTGTTGACCCCAAAAAATGTTGCCAACAGATGCCGGGTCCACTCGTGCACACGCAAGCTTGGTCCAACACGCTAATGCCGATCAACGGTCAAGATGGTTCCAGAGGAAGGGCGTGGGAGTGGCTCAAAGGCACGAGACATTTCCATTCAGGCTACCAGCAAGAAAAAGTAATACGATTGTATGAGAAACCAATCGATAAAGGACGATTTGTAGTAGAAAATATGCTGTAAGAATCACTGTTGAAAAGAGAGAGATGTTGCTCCAAATATTCAGTTTGTTCTTCAAAATTGCATCAATCTTTTCGTGTTACATGGTGGGGGTATACAACTCAAATGATGACCTTTAGATCAATTTACACGTGGCCTCATCTCCTCGGCTAAGACGTCAAATCCTAGCTATCAGGTTGACTCTCCTAACTTTACAAAGCATTCAATGCTCTTACATTGACAAGACAAGACACAAATGAACTTTACATAAGAGTCACGTCAATCATTCGCAAAAGATCTTCCTCCTAAGCGGATCTTCACGTAGGTCTTCAGTAGCTGCTAAGGAGCCTCGAACGATGTATGCTCACCGAACCGTGATGGCCTCAAAATTCACCTCTGAGGCTAGGAAAATATGTCTTGATTTGATTAAACCGGTCCCACCGCTAAGATACGGTGCCACGTGTCGCTTTCATATATTGACCCGTAACAATAGTCCCCCAAGTCCATGTATGGTTATTTATGCCAGGCATGGACTTTCAATAAGTCAGGAAAAGTTTTAATTTTCTGTACTTCACATCAGTCCCCCAAGTTTAGGCAGAGATATTCATATTGTGCGTGGAATTTAAGAAATGTGGAGCGTAAGGTTAAGAAAGTTACATGTAAAGTTGAAGTTCTTTTGGGGCTGAAGCAAGGCGAGTCCATATTCGAACTGCCAAAGCTGAATTCCCTTGGTGTGAAGCGAGTTCATATTCGAACTGCCCGAGGCTGAATTCCTTTGGACGAGGCGAGTTCATATTCGAACTGGCCGAGGCTGAATTCCATTGGACGAGGCGAGTTCATATTCGAGCTGGCCGAGGCTGAATTCCTTTAGACAAGGCGAGTTCATATTCGAACTGGCCGATGCTGAATTCCTTTGGATGAGGCGAGTTTATATTCGAGCTGGCCGAGGCTGAATTCCTTTGGACGAGGCGAGTTCATATTCGAACTGGCCGAGACTGAATTCCTTTGGACGAGGCGAGTTCATATTCGAACTGGCCGAGGCGGAATCCCTTCGGACGAGGCGAGGCGACATCCGTTGATATTGGTGCCTGTGATATGACGGTTTCTTATGTTTCCAAGGCAAGTTAACTGTATCGAGACGAATTTCAATAACCGTACAGCTGTTATAATTCAATGCATAATGATGGCTAATTATTAGGACGCGTGGTTTCGAGAACACATCCACGCGCGGGCCTATGTTGGAACACGCATGTGTTGATCTGGAGCGTTGAAAGTGTAAAAACGTTTGAAATCTGTGGCTGGGATTTGTTCATCTTTGAACGCCTCAGATTAACTGAGATCTACCAACGGCTAGGGCTGAATCCCTTGTTAGTATAAAAGCCAGAACTTTGTCATTTTCGAACTTTACCTACGCTAAAATCTTTTCCAAATCTCTCAATTTCTTGCTGTTGAATCTTCTCCGGCGAATCTTCCGGCGAACCCTCCCTGTGCATTTAGGTATTCTCATCTGAGTAGTTTTCTTTATCTTTCAACACCATTCTAGTAGTTGTTCCACAGTCTTCTTCCCTCCACAATGTCTACCGAGGCGTCTTTGGCTATTACAGTAGTTAGAGGTGGAGAGGAGTCAGTGTCGGGGGCTTCGGGTGAGTGGTACAGTATGTCCGAGAAGCCCATAGATTATGAGGCGGATTGGGGGGCAGCCAAGGTTTCATCCAACATTACCCCTTCCAAACTAGCCGAATTTAGGGACACCTATCACATACCCCATTACGTAGAACTCATAGCCCCTGAACCCCATGATAGAGCCTGTTTTTCGAGGCCCAACAGTGTGGCTTTTAGTGAGTACCTGCTCAAAGTAGGAGTACGTCTGCCTCTGCACCCTTTCTTTAGGGCGGTGCTGAGGACCTTTATGTTGTCTCTTATCCAAATTCTTCCCAATGGGTGGAGCCAAGTCGTGGGGACTAACTTCATCTGGAAGGAAGTGTCCCTAGGTGAGGACTTGCCCCTTCATGTCTTTGAGACCTTATTCCATGCGAGGGTCGTAGGGAAGGACGACTCGAAGGGGTGGTACTACATCACCCCTTAGGGCTCCCATGCTCCCTTCGTAGTTGGGCTCCCCTCCTCCATAAAGGGGTGGAAGGAGTCCTGGTTCTGGGTGACGGGTAGGTGGCAGATGGTTGAGGGAGATGCTGTCCCAGCTGTTACCGCGCCGACCCAGTACTACGAAGCTTGTGAGTGTTCTTAAATCTTCCTCGGTGTTAGCATACTTCTGTATTACTGACCCTTTATTGGTTTGCAGATTGCAGTACGCGGTACGACCTGACCGAGGCGGAGTGGAGCGTAATTGCTGACATTTATAAGAAGCCTCCGAAGCTTCGAAGTTTTGCACATCTCATCGAGAGGAACCGATATTTCATTGATCTCGGACTAATGGCCCCAAAAGGTAATAAGCTTCCTCACTTCAACTTTTCATATTTTTAATAACCTCTAACCTCTGCTGGTGTTCGCAGACAAGTTCAAGAAGAAGGATTATGCCTTGCCCGACATGGCCAGCATCATGAAGGCTACATCCACAGCTGGAGCAAAGGCGCTAAAGCCTGAGTCCTCGGGGGCCAAACAAGTGAAGTCCAAACTGGATCGCCTCAGCAAGGACAAAAGTGAAAAGGACCTTGAGGAGGAGGGGGACCCCAAGGAGGTGGAGAAGGGGGGGTAAGCCGCCTGTTCTAAAGGGCAAGGGTGTAGCAGAGGAGCCACAGAAGAAAAGGAAGCTGGGCCCAGGCGATGGGTCTTCAAGTTTTGGGGTTACAACTTCGTACCCGGAGAAGGGTGCTTCCAAATAGCCAAAGCTCCTTCAGTCCTCCATTGATGCTGCCCTGGTGGTCCAATCGAGGAAAAATATAGAGGATGCAGCAAAGGCTGCCGAGGCCACCAAGAAGAAAACTGTGGAGAGGACCCCAGGGAAGTCTGGGAACTTCCTAGGGGGCAGGGAAGACAAGATCGCCCCTGCTCTCATTGAAATGCTCCCGTCTGAGGCGAGGGCTGCCACCGAGGGGTTTCACAAGTTCTGGATAGAGAGGTAGCAGAACTACGTCACCACCTGCGACGCAGTGGACCTTACGGCCACTTTGGTGAGCTAAACTGCTAGAGCTTTTGGCGTGGCACTGGAGTGCCAAACTGTCTTGGCGGATATTCAGTCAAGGAACAGGGCCTCGTGTGATGAGTTAGAGGTAGTGAAGGCAGAGCTTGAAGGGAAAAAGGAGGCGAACATACAACTAAAGATCCAGAGGGACGAAGATGATGCCAAACGGGACGCCCTCCTAGCTGAGATTGAAGCCTTGAAGAAGGAGGTGCACGAGTCTCAGTGCGGGGTGGCAGCTCTTACTAAGAAGGTGGAGATTTCTGACAACCACCAAAAGGTCACTGTTGAAGTACTGTAGAAGGCGAACCTTGAGCTTACTGGGGCACGAGATGCCAACAAGTTTATGGAAAATGAACTGAAATGGTACGAAGCCGAGATAAAGAAGTATGAGGCTGACGTGCTTGAAGCTGGGGATATTGCAGTGAAAAACTATATCGCCAATTTCCACCTTACGGAGGAGTATCGCCGCTTCGGCATGTATTGGAGCAAGGTGGCGTACCAGTAGGTCTTCGAGAGGCTGGAGGAGACGCATCCAGAGTTAGACATCTCTGGGCTCAAGGCTGAATTTATTGAGGAGGAGGTTCCTCAAACCCCAGCTGAGGAGGGCGAAGTAGTGAAGATTAAACCTGATGATGCTCGTGAAGAGCCTCAGCCCACTGAAGTGTCTCAACCTGCTGCTGATGCCCCAGCTCCCCCACCCCCTGCTCCTTAAGTTTCTTGTAATTCATATCTTTGTAATTCTTTAGTTCATTAATGAAACACAAACTTTGCTTCTTCCCCTGTGTTGCACTTTACATTTACCGCAATGATCTGTTTGAACTGCTGGGACCTTGTCACACTTGAATAACTAACTTTGAAAGATAAAACTAAACAACTCATTTGACAAAGCAAGCTTAATTAATCCGGCAGAACCAAACTGAAGTCTCTTTAACCAACTAAAATTGCACTCTTGACTGCTTAACCATTGATAACTGTATTCCCCAAGCATTATTATTCTGAAATTACCTCAAATCGACTTTCAATTATGCATTCCCAACTGTCTCTTTTAAGGAATTGGTCGTGCTTCCTTGCTTGGTGAATGGTTCATCCAGGCAAAGGCTTTTCCCATAGCGTTCAGCCTCGTCGAAGGGAGGCTTGTGATGTACGCTTCGGAGTCGAACGAGGTGGCCTTCTTTTATGGTTCCATCATCTCCTCCGAAGCGCCCATGCTTCCTTGCTTGGTGGATGGTTCATCCAAGCAAAGGCTTCTCCCTTGGCGTTCAGCCTCGTCGAAGGGAGGCTTGTGATGTACGCTTCGGAGTTCGAACGAGGTGGCCTTCTTTTAAGGTTCCATCCTATCCTCCGAAGCGCCCACACTTTTTTGATTGCTGGCGAAGACTGGAGATAAACTCGTTTATTCATAAAGGCTGGGAAATAACATCCAGCTACTAATTACATTCATTGATAGTACATTCTGAGATGCTCAATATTCCACGGGTGAGGTTGAATTCTGCCATCCATGTCTTTTATCCAATAGGTGCCGGGCCGAATTTCTTTTTCAATTTGGTAGGGCCCTTCCCAGTTGGGTCTCAAGGTGCCCACTCCTGGTTCCTTCGAGGACAGGAAAACCCTGCGAAGTACCAGGTCATTCATACGGAAGGACCTCTTTTCATCTTTGAGTTGTAGTACCGGCTCATCTTCCTCTGGTAGACAGCAAGCCTCAGCTGGGAGTCATTCCTCTTTTCCTCAAGGAAATCAAGCTCACACCTCCTAAGCTCATCATTGGATATTTCATTGAAACTTAATCTTCTGGAAGAGGGTAATCCTATCTCAACTGGGCTCATAGCCTCGGCGCCATAAGTCATGGAAAAGGGGTTTCCCCTGTAGGAGTTCTGCTTGTCGTCCGTATTGCCCACAGCACCTGGGGTAATTCATCTACCCAAACTCCCTTGGCTGTGTCAAGCTTCTTCTTCAGAGTATGCTTGATAGTTTTGTTTACGGCTTCAACTTGGCCATTGGCCTGGGGAAGATGAGGAGTAGAGAAATTCTTCTTAATCCCAAGTTCCTCACAGAGGTCCCGAACCTTTCTGTTGTCAATCTGCTTCCCATTATCAGAGACAATTGAGTGAGGGATGCCGAAGCGGCAGATGATATTCTTCCACAGGAATTTGGAGGTGTTGGCCTCGGTGATCTTCGCCAAGGGTTCAGCTTCTACCTACTTAGTGAAATAGTCAATAACCACTATGGCATAACTGGCGCCTCCTCTGCCCTTAGGCAAGGGGCCAATGAGGTCCACACCCCACTTGCTGAAGGGTTAATGGCTGGATACGGTAGTAAGCTCCTGGGAGGGTCGCCTTTGTACGTTGGAGAAACGTTGGCACTTGTCGCATTTGCTGACAAATTGGAGGGCGTCTTTCTTCAAAGTAGGCCAGTAGTATCCCTACCTCAGTGCTTTATTTGCCAAGGCCAATCCTCCGGAATGATTGCCACAAACGCCCTCATGAATCTATGAAGCACATATTTGGCCTATTCTTCTCTCACGCACCAAAGGAGAGGTGCGGAGAATCCGCGCTTGTAAAGGACATCATCAACTAGCATGAAATGGGCAGACCTCCTTCGTATTTTGTACGCCTCTTCCTTATTATTAGGCAGTGATTGATCTTTGAGATAGGATATGAGAGGCTGCATCCAAGCTGGGGTACCCTCTACCCACATTATTACTTCTGTGGAGGTGGATGGCCTAAGGAGGTGCTTAATTGGGACCACTGTCAATAATTCAGAATCCTTGCTGCTGGCAAGCTTAGATAAGGCATCGGCGTGCGTATTTTCAAGGCGTGGGATCTGACTCAGCTCAAATTTCTCAAAGGAAGGGAGTAGGCTCATTACCAATTTGAGATATGAAGCTATGGCTTTGTCTTTAGCTACGAAGTTGCCATTCACTTGTCCCACTATAAGCTAGGAATCGCTGCTGATGTGAAGCCTCTTTACTTGCATTTCCTTAGCTAGCCTGAGGCCAGCGAGGAGGGCCTCATATTCTGCGGCATTGTTGGTGGCTTTGAAGCCAAACCGTACTGCACTGTTTAATTTATGACCTTCAGGACTTACAAGAACCACACCAGCGCCTGAGCCTGTCTCCCCAGCCGAACCGTCTACGAACAAGTTTCAGGTTGGAGGTTCGGAAGGTTCTACCTCCTGGTCAATTTCAGGGGCATTGGTGAATTCTGCTACAAAATCTGCTAAAACTTGACCTTTGATGGTGGTTTTGGCCTTGAAGAGGATTTCAAATTCGCTCAACTCCACTGCCCACTTCAGTAGCCTACCCGAGGCGTCTTGTTTTCTAGAACTTGTCTGAGAGGAAAGTTTGTCAGTACATGAATGGTGTGAGCTTGGAAATAGGGGCTCAGCTTGCGGGATGCAATGGTCAACGCCAAGGCTAACTTTTCCATGTCTGGATATCGCGTCTCAGGCGGTAGTAAAGCCTTGCTAATGTAGTAAACTGGCAGCTGGGCTGAGTTTGCTTCCCTTATGAGGACAGCACTTATAGCATCGAGGGAAACAGCTAAGTACAGTAGTAGTACCTCACCGAGCTTGGGTTTTGATAGGAGGGGGGCCTGTCCTAGGTGCTTTTTTAGCCCCTGAAAAGTCTCTTCGCACTCTTCAGTCCACTGAAATTTCTGACCTCTCTTCAATATTTTGAAGAGTGGGAGGCATTTATCTGTGGCCTTCGATATGAAGCGGCTCAAAGCAGCCACTCGACCTGTCAAACTCTGCACTTCCTTCGGCTTCTAGGGAGATTTCATCTCAACCAACGCCTATATCTTCTCAGGGTTTGCTTCAATGCCTCGTTGATTGACCATGTATCCCAAGAACTTGCCTGATGCCACCCCAAATGCACATTTGAGGGGATTCAGCTTCATGCGGTATTTTCATAGAACCTCAAAGGCTTCATGGAGGTGGGTTATATGATCTTCCACTTTCAGGCTTTTAACAAGCATGTCATCCACATAGACCTCTATGGTTTTTCCAAGTAAATTGGTAAACATCTTGTTCACTAACCTCTGATAAGTTGCTCCGGTGTTCTTTAGTCCGAAAGGCATCATTCTGTAACAGTAGAGACCTCGATCCGTGATGAATGAGGTGTGCTCCTCGTCGCCTGGGTACATAGGAATTTGATTGTAACCAGAATAAGCGTCCATGAAGCTTAGGGACTCGTGTCCAGCGGTAGAGTCCACTAGCTGATCAATTCTAGGAAGTGGGAAACTGTCCTTCGAACATGCTTTGTTGAGATCAGAAAAATCAATGCACACCCTCCACTTCCCATTATGCTTCTTCACCAGCACTGGATTTGATATCCATTTTGGGTAAAGGGTCTCTTTGATAAAACCATCGCTAATTAGCTTCTGCACTTTATCTTTCAAGGCCTCATACCTTTCTGGGTTAAGAGCTCGCCTCTTCTGCCTATGCGGGGCAACTTTGGGATCAATTCTTAGGTGATGGCAACTGACTCCAGGGTTAATGCCCACCATATCCTCATGCCTCCAATCAAAGACATCATGGTTCTTACACAAAAACTCTTTAAGTTCTCCTTTAAATCTTGGGGCTAGACTTTTACCAACCTGCAGCAGCTTAGTTGGCTCTTTTGGATCAATAGGGAAGCTTTCTAGTTCTTCCATGGGGGCCGCCTGGGAATCAGTCTCAATTATTCGTGGATCGAGTTCATCAAGTGCCGGCAACTCGAGGCTACTGGTGTCTGTGACCATGTGCATGTCCCTAGGCTCAGCTTTCCTCACGGAATTGAGGTAGCATTCCCTGGCTCCTCTTTGATCTCCTTTAACTGTTCCACCCCCCTGTCGGTTGGAAACTTCATGCATAGGTGGTGAATGGAGGTGACAGCTCCCAGGTCCTTCAATGCAGGCCTCCCTAACACCCCATGGTAAGTTGATCTACTGTCAACCACCAAAAATTCCATGAAACGCGTGGTTGATAGGGGAGGTTCCCCCATTTCCACAGCTAGGGTGATTTTGCCCCTTGTGATGATGCTATCTCTGGTGAAGCCATACAAAGGTGTGTTGGTGGGGGTCAGCTCATGGTCTAAGATCATTTTATCGAAAGTGGACCCAAATAGAATGTTCACCGAACTGCCATTATCTACCAACATTCGCTTCAATCCGTTCTTAACTACCACAACTCTTACCACTAAAGCATCACAGTAGGGGTAGTGAATACATTCAGAATCTTCATGTGTAAATACAATAGGAGGCGATTGACTCCTACGAGATCTGCTGCCCACAATGTAACTAGTCAATGGAGGACCCCTTGCTTCTCGAACGTAGTTCCTTTAGGAGTTTCTGGTGTCTCCGCCAACGTATGGGCCTCCAAAAATGGTGTCAATCTCGTGAACTGGAGCGTCATCTGGCATGCCCCGATGGTCCCTTCGTCGGCGTTCATCTGAGTTTCTATGCCTTTCCTGTTCTCTTCTACGAGGAGATGCTTCCCTGTGACGGGAAGGGGCCTCGTCTCGCCTAGGCCATGAGTCTTGCCTCGACGGGGGCCTACTCCTCGATCTGGGGGTGTTATGGTTGTTGCCCCTGGAATCCGAACTCCTAGGATGCAGGGCTATGTCTCTGCAGTTAGCAGTTGCATGGCTGTAAGAATGATGATAGGTGCAATACCCCTGTGAGTTAGTTCTGCCTTGGTTTGAACTCCTTCCCCGGCCTCGTCCCCTACGGGGGGCCTGTTGTGTTGACGGGTTTGCATGGGTGCTTGTGGCTGGTACATCCTCGTAAGCCAAAGTTGGTACAACATTTAAGGTGGCTGCAGCAAGTGCTTGGCCTAAGCCTTGGGCAACTTCAATATTGGGTTATCCCAATTGTTGGTCCATCAGGTGGGAGGTTGGGCCTTTACCACGTTGCCTTCGTTGAGGCTGAAGGTCTCTGCTTGCTCTATTCCGATGTTCTATCAGTTCCTCATTGATGATTTCGCGTCGCATCATCTCCAACAATGCGTCATAAGTTGGGGGATCCTGATTCTGTACATCCCTCCAAAACAAGGTGTTCATGTTGAGACCTCCTCTTAGGGCAGATAGAGCCTCGCGATCCGTAACTTGGACACAGCAAGTCATTTCATCCGTAAAGCGGGATAAAAAGCTTTTCAGAGTTTCTTCAGGCTGCTGCCTCATGTCTTAGAGGCGTTGAATCGGGGCCTCGCCTTCTTTGCTCACAGCAAACCTTTTCAGGAAGGTGGTTTTGAACTCTAGCCAGCTCCGAATGCTCCCCGGTGGTAGCCTGCTATACCAAATCTCAGCAGCTCCACTTAGAGTTAAGTGAAAAGCTCTGCATTTTACAGTTGGGGTAGCACCTCTCAAGCTCATGTATGTTTTATAGCTATTCAAGTGCTTCGCTGGGTCGCCTCTCCCATCATACTTGGGTATTTTAGGCATTGTGTAATGGTTTGGGACCTGGGCATTCCTTAGTTCCCTTGAGAATGGCAAGTGGTCATCATCGTCGTCTAAGTCACAGGATCTTTGGTGACCTTCCGAATCATAATTAGCCTCAGCCTCATATCTAGGCTGTTGCGTGGAAGGTCCTGCCTGGTCATGAGCCTCCTCTTCCCTCCTGGGACGCCTATGGCGAGGCGGTACAGCTCGGGGGGCACGTTCTTGCCTTTCCTCCGGCTGTCGAGTCTCAGGAGGTGGGGACTGTGGCCTATTCCTCGGTCTGTAGCTTCATTTCTCTGAGGCGGCACAACACGGGGGGCATGTTCTTGCCTTTCCTCCGGTTGCCAACTTCCAAAAGGTGGGGCCTGTGGCCTGTTCCTAGGCGCTGGACTTATTCGGTCAAAAATGCTGACGACCTTTGGGGTCTCGGTTCTGGCTCATATTCTGGAGGAAAATTATCCTCCATGTTAAGTGGGGCCTCGGAAGGTCGGCCAGAGGCGTAGTTGGAGGAAGTGTCAACTCCTACTTCCCTTTCAATTGGGCTTTCTTCCCTGTGACGCCTGGGAGGGTGAGTCCTCTGACTCTGAACCTCATCAGGTTGGTATTGCTCCTGGAATACATAGGGGGGCACAGGGGGACTTCCCTGGCCTTGCATTTGCATCAACAACTCCTGCATTGCCAAATTTTGATTGGTAATGCTCCTCATATTGGCTGCTATGGTTGCCATTTCTCTAGTGAGCTGGGCCGCCAACCTCCACCACCTCGCCTGTAGTGGTGGTGGGGTCAGCGTCGGACCGCTGGGGCCTCATCGACAGCTTGTCGGGTTCGCCTGGGAGGGGCTTCTTCTCCTGAACTCATACCCTTTGAAATCTGGAATTGTGAATATTTTCCAACTCTAGGGGCTTCCTCTTATTTTTTTCAAGAACAAATCCTCTTTCAAAGGGGGATGCCCAAAATATTTTCAGATAGCTCTTTCCACGGGTTGCTCGTGGTTATAGTGTGGATTCCCACAGACGGCGCCAATCTGTTGACCCAAAAAAATATTGTCAACAGATGCCGGGCCCACTCGTGCACACGCAAGCTTGGTCCAACGGTCAAGATGGCTCCAGAGGAAGGGCGTGGGAGTGGCTCAAAGGCACGAGACGTTTCCGTTCAGGCTACCGGCAAGAAAAAGTAATACGATTGTATGAAAAACCAATCGATAAAGGACGATTTGTAGTAGAAAATATGCTGTAAGTATCACTGTTGAAAAGAGAGAGATGTTGCTCCAAATATTCAGTTTGTTCTTCAAAATTGCATCAATCCTTTTCGTGTTACATGGTGGGGGTATTTATAGTGTTACAACTCAAATGGTGACCTTTAGATCAATTTACACGTGACCTCATCTCCTCGGCCAAGACGTCAAATCCTAGCTATCAGGTTGACTCCCCTAACTTTACAAAGCATTCAATGCTCTTACATTGACAAGACAAGATACAAATGAACTTTACATAAGAGTCACGTCAATCATTCGCAAAAGATCTTCCTCATAAGCGGATCTTCAGTAGCTGCTAAGGAGCCTCGGACGATATATGTTCACCGAACCGTGATGGCCTAAGAATAACAGTGATGTCCTCGGAATAACAGTGATGGCCTCGGAATTCACCTCTGAGACTAGGAAAATATGTCTTGATTTGATTAAATTGGTCCCATCGCTAAGATACGGTGCCACGTGTCGCTTTCATATATTGACCTGTAACAGATAGAAATAGCAGTAGATCTCACGAAATGTGTGGATAATAGTGAATAGTATTTGTCATGTATGGATTGAATTAATGTTTAACTTTAACTAAACTTATAAATCATTTGTAAATTTCGGACTTTTACAATGGAATCTTAATTCTTGACAAATGGTATTCAAATTTTACTCCAAACTTATTCATATAGATAATAGATGCAATACATAAATGTTCAGACTTCACTTGTAGCCAAACGGTGGCCACCTTCAGGGTTGGTTTATAATGGTCAAAGATTTGTTGTGAATTTAAGGCTGTCCATGTAAGGTTATAGCTCCTAACATATGAAAGAGTCGAGCATTTAATGTTGAAGCGCGTGACATTTCTTGATTTGATGGGCAATTAGATTGTCACTTGAGCAGTGCCAAAATAATTGTGTAATACTTTGTAGTAAAGTTGGAACAAATTCTTAAATAAGCCAATCACAATGTAAATAATTAGTTTATTTAATTTTCGCCCTTTTCCTTCACATCATGGTTGATTCTGGAGTGAGCCTCTAAAAGTGGGCCCTAATAAAAAAATATCCAATTACTAAGCAGTCCAGTTACAACACTGTCAACCACTCAAGTTATGGTCAAGTTTGATAGACAGTCATCAAACTTTATTATCATGTAAAATAATTGATAAAGTTTGCTTTTCACAAGTTAATATTTTCAAGGGATGATTAGATGGCTGACATTGAAGAATTCAATATGTTAATATCACGACATATTCTACCAATTTTATCCTACCAATTTTTATCAAATATTCTACTCGTTCGGGTTGGATTTAGACCGAAGTTTTGAAATCCCTAAGCTCCGAAGAACAAAATGGCAGAAAATGGGGATTGGCTTTGGGCATTCCATTCACTGCAGGATTCTTGATTATACTTAAATTTTATATAATATTTACATTTTCCCGCTTTTTATATCATTTCCACAAGTTTGATCATGTTGAACTTGACACATTTTCTCCTCGACTGAAGGTATAAATCAATCTGGTTGAATTTTTGATCTGTGAAATCTTTGAGGCATAGTTCGAATTATGATGAATGATACTAAATCGTTAGGAGTTGAGCGTCAATATTTTGATTAAAAAATTTACCTATTTTAACTATGTAGTCAAGTTAAAACAAAATGGTAAACATTTCTTTTTTCAATCTCTAGTATTATTGACAAAATGGCAAACCTCAATGACTACTTTAGAATAAAATAAACTTCGAAGTAAAAAAAAAAAGTATAATTTTTAAATAAAATAATGACAAAACCTGGCTCCACTAATATGTTAATGTGTGTTTTTTCTTGTCTGTAGTTGCTATGACACGGCTACGGGGTCTACTTTTTTGTTTAAGCTCAATTAAGCACCGAAAATTAGGTTTTAGTTCTAAAATTTTAATTTCAACTAAAAGAAGCCTTTCACTACTGAAAGAAACCATATAATTAAGGGGAAAAAAATGGAACCGTCGATATGAATGGGGCATAAAGGATTTGCCCTTTGGCTTTTGCTTTCACGAGGAACGAAGTGCATTTTATTTAATTTTGAACTCTAATCATGAGTCGAGTTGAAGAAGGTAACGTACCAAATATATGTTGTATTAATTTTGTTTTAATATCTATTCTTTTTTACCAAAACTAGTGATATTGTGAAATCTTATTGCTTTATGTTACATTGTGTAAAATTCAATATCAAATTTATTGGATAACTAATTAGAAATTATAAAAAGAAATTGTTAAGATTTTTCATGGACTGTACTTTGAATTGTATTATCAATTAATTCAATCGAGTTAAGTTCCCCACAATGAGCCATCTATTTCCACATTTCCAACCACTTTTGACTATTTTTTCCACGGCAACTAAGACTTTATTTAAATGTTTAAGTCCTAAATTATTGGTTTCCAGTTAATAAGATGTAATTATCAAGTCATTTGGGCTCCATTAAAATCAATTTTGGAGAAAAATATATTTTGGAATAGCAATTTTTTGAAAAAATGTATTATTTAAAAATAAAGAAAAATTTTGAATTTACGTGTGATATTAATTTATTGAAAAATGTATGGTAAAAAAAAAAAAGAACACATCTTGAATAAAATGGAGTCCATACATGAGCCAAATCATTTTCTTGATTTTTTAAAGCTCAAAGTCTCTCTTAGTACCATCTTATCAACATTTAAAGATAGGCATGGATTTCTCAAAGACTTATTCCATCTCTATTATCTTTTAAATATGTTCATGGGTCATTTGCTAGGGTTTTTGTTTCTCGTAGAAAAGTTACGTTAGGTTGTTTTATCTAAATGTTCTTTTGGACATACAAAACACTTCTAAAATATTATCCAAATATATTAAAATTAATTTCTTAGTCACATAAGTAACTTTTGACTTTCAAAAGTTCGGGCAAATGGGCTGTCCATTAGATTGGACAAATTTCAAAAAAAAATAATAATAAAGTGAAATAGTTATGTTATCGTGCTCTTTTATAAGTCATTAAAAGGACCCTAAGGGCTAAGATTTTTGGACGAAATAATAAATTATTTCTTAATTTTTAACCATACTTTTTATCAACTTTTATCAAAATATAGTAAATATTTGATTTTTATTTAAACCAAACTGCGGTTTAGATTTTTTTAGGGTAGTAATGCATATGGAAGTCCTATCCAACTTGCAATTATTTGGGTTTCATGGAACAAACTTTATGATTATTAAGAATCATTTATCTTCTTTCTGTATATATATTCGTTGTTTCGGGTCACTTTAAATGCACGTAGGATTGAAGTTTGATATGTTTTTCCTTATCTAGATAAGTTTACTAAGCCCCTGTGTGCCCCCCATTAAATTAAATTTTTGGGGGGTAAATAATTTTTAGAATAGTGATTGATGGGAGATGTGTGGTTGAAAAGTTTTTGATTTGTGTGTATTATTATTTTATTTGATGAATGTATGGTTGAGATGAAGAGAGAGAAAAAATTAATGTAATGGAATGTAATATAATGGGGGCCAAACAGGGGCTAATACTGATGTTGTCCCAGATTTAGTAAATTTTAAAACTAAATGTCGTAACCCAAATCTTGAAGATGTTGCGTGATTGAGAAGAATCATGTTATATGTACAACATTGATTGGCATTCTATTTGATATCATCATATTCATCCATTTTAAAAAACTGTTTTCTACGTCACATGCTATGATTTTGATAGCACATGGTTGTTAATCATTGTTGTCAACCAATGTTGTACATTTAATTTTATTCTGATTGAGAAACATATATCTAGTTAAAAGCTAACGTAGATGGACGTGTATAAGAATTGAAGCACACAAAATCGACAAATCATTGATTTTTTAAAGGATCTTGTTACATGTACATCAGGATTTACACAATGAATTACATAATTTCACATGTCACTCTATCATTTGCAAATTTAAAACATAATCAATTTTTTCATCCAATATTTTTCCTCCACATCATATTATGTAATCTATTATGTACAAGTAGCAAAATCGTTTATTCAAATACTGATTAAGATCACAGTTGAAGAAAATCTCTAAATTATATTAATCATAATTGTTGGGTATTTGATACCAAATAAATTCGGGGCAATGATAAAAAATCGAGTCGAATTTAATTCAATAGGCCTAGTGCCAATTATTGACTATTGATATCCCAAGGTAACAATTGATTGCCCATGGAATCAAGACGGACCTAGAATCCCACAAGGGGTAATTAGGGGTGAATAGGGCTTGACCTACCTATTTACTTTGCCCATCCGGTTGTGACTTAAGTGAACCTTTATATTGCATTTTTTCTCCACTCTCCTCACACGACATTCGCGCCTCTTTTTTCTACTCTCTTTGTGTGCCTCTTTGTGATTGTTGTGCTACTCTTTGATCTTTTTCCTCTACTCCTTGTCGGCGTGGGTCATCGGTGACCTGACCTTGTATTTGAGCCATGTTTTCCACATTTTCTGCTAATGCTTTCGACACCCTTGCTGCTGCTAGTTTTGCCTGGTTCTGCGTGATTCTTCTGTGTTGATTTCTTGGTGTTTGGTGTGATTTTTTTGGGTCTACATGGTTGTGGACATACCTTGTTACCCTAGGTTGGTTGTTCTGAGCTCTGGTTGATTGATTCATAATCAAAGCTTGGATTGTGAAGGGGAGTTTGATTCTTGCAATTCATTTGTGTTATTTCGATTTCCATATTATTGTATTGACATTTAACTAAATGTTTTACTATCTATAATTGTTGAGAACCGACATGATTTTGTTGATTTATAAGGAATCACTCCTCAACTTTGAGGAATCTAACACACCCCTCCCTAGTTTGACTACTTTTTTGTTGCAGGAATTTGAAAACTTATTTTCGGAGGACAAGTCTAGAGGGTTACCATCCATTCGAGGCATTGAGCATCAAATTGACTTCATACATGGAGTTGTCATTCTAAATAGGCTGGCTTATAGAGTAATTCGTAAGAGACAAATGAGCTTCAATGACAAGTGAAATAATTGATGAGCAAGAGGTATGTAGATTTTTTTATTCCCTATAAATATGGCATTTTTTTATTTAGGGCGTGTTCGGCAGAGATTAAAATTGGATTAAAATTTAAAAACTAGCCGTTATTGTTGACTTTTATTAGACGAGTGGAACTCAATAATGGCCATATTTTCAATTTTAATTGGATTTTAAGTTGTACCGAACATGCCCTTATTACAAAACACACAATTATTGAGATATTATTGCAAGCCATATTGCTTTTAACTTGTTCTTCATCAAACTAAATTCAAACTTATCAGGAATTGATTTCTTGTGGCGTTCAACAATTCAAGTGAGGCTTATATGTTTTGTGATCATAGGGTCAAGATATATATTTCAATTGTTTTGGTTCTTTGGTTCAATAATTTATTGGTCCAAGTTTTCCAACGTTGATTCTTGACTTTCCTGAGTTTGATCTAATCTGTCGTAGATCTCGTAGCTACAATTGCTACGTGGATTTGCATCACCCGCACCACATCACTAATAAAGAGTGTGTGTATTTGTTACTTTATGTGGACGACATATTATTAATTGGACCTAACATGAAAGTTAAAATGGAGTTAGGGAAAGAATTTGATATGAAAGACCTAGAACATGCTAGGGGGATCCTTGGTATAGAGATTAACCGGGATATGCCTAATTCTTGCTTGTTTGTGCATCGAACTCCTTGTGTACTTCAAATTTGAAGAAATTTGGCATGGTTGACTGCACACTTGATTATATGCCTCTTGAAAACCATTTTATACTGTCTAAAGACCAATTGCCAGCTAATGAAGATGAAAATGATTTTGTGAGTAAAGTGCCTAACTCTAATGTTATTGGTTCTGTTATGTACTTTAAGGTCTGTACTAGGCCCTACTCGACTTTCATTGTGAGTGTTTTTAGTAGGCAAATATCTAATCCTGGTCCCAAACGTTAGGAAGCATTGAAGTGGTTGCTTAGGTACTTGAAAAGTCCTTTTGATGTGGGGTGAGTATATAAATTTGTTGAAGAGGTTGTGGAACTTAAATGTTTCAAAGATGCTGGCTATAATGGTGATAGAGATAATAGAAAATCTACTTCTTCTTATGTATTTACTTTGTGTGACTCTTGTGTAAGTTAGAAGTCTCAACTCCAACATATTGTTGCTTTATCTACCATTAAACTTGAGAGTATATTTCTACTACAGAAGCTATTAAAGTTCTGTGGTTTAGAGGCTTGCTTAATGAACTAGGTGTTTTATGTGACAATATGATAGTATACTATTAAATATGCTATTCATCTATGTAAAAATCATATGTTTCATGAACGGACTAAACATATAGATGTTAGACTGCATTTTATTAGAGATGTAATATCTCAAGATTTGGTAAAACTTGAGGAAGTGCATTCAGGCTATAACCCTGTAGATATGGGCACTAAAGTGCTACCCCTCGTAAAATTTAGAAGCTATCTTACACTTCAAAACATCGGTAATGGTATATAACGTTTCAATTTGTTTTGAAACCATATTGTGCAACTACTGAACTTATCTTTTTTTTTTTTCCTTCCTTTTTCTTTGTAGGTATATTTGGTATTAAGGTAGAGGTTTGTTGAGTATTTTATACAAAATAAACCTGAGGCAATGATGAAAAATCGAGTCGAATTTAATTCAATAGGCCTGGTGTCAATTATTGAATACGAATAACCCAAGGTAGCAATTGGCAACCCATGGAATTGGGACTGACCTAGAATCCCACAAGAGGTAATTAGGGGCGAATAGGGCTTGACCTACTTATTTACTTGGCCCACCCGGCTCATGACCTAAGTGAGCCTTTATATTGGGTATCTCTCCTCTCTCCTCACACGAAACTTGCGCCTTTGTTTTTTGCTCTCTAACCGTGCGCCTTTTTTTGATTCTTTGAGCCTCCTCCTTTGCTCCTCGTCGACGTGGGTCGTTGCGACTTGACCTTGTGATTGAGTCCCTATTTTTCTTGTTTTCTGCTAGTGCTTTCGGCACCCTTGTTGTTGTCGATTTTGCCTGGTTCTACGTGACTCTTATGTAGCAATTTCTTGGTGTATGGTGGGATTTTTTGGGTCTACTTGGTTGTGGAGATACCTCGTGACCGTGGGTTGGTTGTTCTGAGCCCTGATTGATCGATTCATCGTCAATGCTTGGATTGTGTAGGGGAGTTTGATTCTTGCAATTTGTTTGTGTTATTTCGATTTTCATATTATTGTATTGATATTTAACCAAGTGTTTTATTATCTATATTTGCTAGGAATTGCATTTTCACTACAGTAATAAAAACAAAACCAAAAGCATATTGTCGGACAACCAAACTGTACATATATAAAGTCTAAACTAGTTGTCAATTTGATTGAAATTATGCTCATGTCCTTGAACTTTTAAAAATAATTAATAGCAAGCTGATCCAACAAATAAACACATTGAGCACGAATCAAGTTCTTGGATACTCGATCTTAAACAAAATAAAAATAAATTGCAATGTGTTTCATTATAGAGTGAAACATGAGATGCCATAAATAGCATTACGTAGCTTGCACACATGGTGAGGAAATTGTTTGGCGTCAAACCTCAACAATTGTTGCATATATACATCCTCTCATAGAGATCTTTGAAGAAAGACATTGTTGACATCAAGTTGATATGGAGACCAACCAAATTTTACAACATGAGGATAAGGTAGATGTTGTCTTCACTGTGGGGCTGAATGTGACCTGGAAGTCAGCAATTTCGCTACATGTATATCAAGTTTGACAGTTCAGTTGACATCATTTGATGTGATAGGCACAAGGACCATTGATTTTAATAACACTTATTCAATCAATGGCCATATTTCTTATACGTAAGGGGTATCAAACTTGATGTACAAAAATAATATACAAGTAGATTAAGTCTGGAAGTCAATTGCTATGATTATTTTACTTCTTAAAAATCTACGATCAAATTGTACCATAATCACCTTTTAAATGAACGCCCTAAAACAACTTATGATTATTTGACGATAAGAAGTTGGGGCTCTAAAATCATTCCAAAAGAAGCGTCAGCCAAAAATGCTCTATAAAAATAAGCCAAAGATGTTTTGTTAAAAAAAACAAAAAAAATAGAAGTTAATTTACAAAGTGTATGCAGTCTTAATTTAAAAATGACAAAGCATGCCACTTCCAATAAATAAACTCAGTTCATATCCAACCCGACAACAACTAGATGTAACAGCTAAATGCCTTGATGGATTGGTAAAAAATTCAAATTAAATGGTGTGTGACTTTTAATTAAAAAGACATCATGTAACTTTGTAATGTAGAGCAACTAGTAAGACCAATAAAAAAAAAAAAAAAGGGCTAACAATTAAATTTTTTAGATGTTAGGATAATAACTCGCACATTTAGTGTAACTTTATCTTCAAAAAATCACATAATATTTATTCAGTGATGTGATGCTATATGTACATCCTATTCTACCATTTGGTTTACATTTCTTACACTTGACAAAATCTCTAATCATTTTTGACAAAAAACAACTTTAATCCAACCATTAAAAAATTGCCACGTATTCAGAATGTAAAATATAATGTACAAGTAGTTTAATTCATATTTATTTTGACTTACTTGACCTTGCACGTTGACCAAGTTTAAATTGTGATAATAGGATTCTATAAGATGATATTTAGCTATATTTCTTTTATGGTTTTTATTTTTTGCCTGTAAAATAAGATTGTTCATATACTATTAACTTATTATTTAAAAGTCACTTTTTTTGGCTTATTGGACGTATATCCAAGAGAGACTCTATTCTCTCTATTTATAAAGAGCATTTTATGCATAATAGATACTCCCTCCATCCCATATATATAGGCTGGGTTTTCTTTTTTTCTTGTCCCAAATATATAGGCTTGTTTCTTAATTGGGAATGTTATGTTTTGTTCTTTTACTAATTTACCCTTATTTAATTTGCCTAATTACTAATTCCAACAATAATTTACTTCTAGTTGTTGAAAATTAAATAGGGATAAACTTGGAAATTTCTTGATAAAAATTACTTTTCCAATAACATTAAATAAGATTTCTTAATCCTTGTGAAAAATGAAACAAGCCTATATATATGGGACGGAGGGAGTAGTATTTTTAAATTTGGAGAGTAACTTTTTTATACATTCCAACAAGTTCTCTATTTTGACTCTTCATTTTATTTTTTTCAATGAACATTTATTGATTTCTCCTCATATTTTTTAGCATAACTTTTTTATATGTTAATGGCCAATCAATTCAAATATGATTTTGAATTATTTAAATTGTACAGTATTGAAATTTGAAACTTGTAAAACGCAATAATTGTTAATTAAGAATAGATAGTGAGTTTGTACTTAGATAATCTCTTAGGCCATGTCTGATAGGGTGACAATTTCATGGAAAATGGAATTTGTTTTCCACTTTTTGATTGTTTGATTAGATTTTTTTTTGGCAACTGGAATTCCCACTTCCTCCCACACGGTCACAAATTTTTGGTTTTCCTTGAATTCATTTTCCCACCACTTAGGTGGCAAAATGGTTTTCTAGGTTTTTTTTTTTAATGGACACAAATTTTAAGTAGAATTATAGCAAATTTTATCCATTTAATGAACAATTTTCATTAAAAAAAAATCCAAACGAACCCCAAAAAATTCAAATTTTCAATATTTTCCAGGTGAAAAATTATACCAATCAAACACAACTAATTGAAAATTTCATGGAGAACAAGTTCTAGGCAATTCAATTTCCTGAAATTTAATTTCTTTTCACCAAAATTCTACTGTTGCAATCAAATAGACTTTTAGAGATACTCTTAAAATACTTAAGGTTCTTTTGATTGTAAGGGTGGAAAATGAGTGGAAAGAAAATGAATTATAGGGAAAGTAATTGCCAAAAAATTATTTTTCAGAGAATTGTTAATTAAGTGTGTTTGATTGGTATAATTTTCCACCTGGAAAATTTTTAAATTTTGTGTTCGTTTAGCCTTCGTTTGTATCAAAATTGTCCATTAAAGTGAAAAAAATTTCCACACTTTGTTATAAAATTTATTTCCATTGCCAAAAAGTAAAAAAAAAAAAAAAAAAAACCAAAAAAAAAATGTTTCATAAAAAATCATTTTTTTATCGAAGTTTAGTGTTCGTTTGCATCAAAATTGTCCGTAAAAGTGAATTTTTTTTTTATACTTGATTATGAAATTTGTTTCCATTGCAAAAACAAAAGAAAAAAAAAAGAAAAAAGAAAAAAAAATAAAGGCAACAAAGATGGAATTCATTTTCCCACCAAAACCCAAGTTTCTGTCAATTCAGGCGCGTGAGCCTCATAGTGGGAAAATGAATTCCCTTCAATTTTGTGGTCATCAAACAGCATATTTGGGGTCAAAATTGAATTTAAATTCTAACTTCCAAGAAATTAAGTGCCCATCAAACAGGGCTTTATGCTGTATTTGGTTGCACTTCAATTGCATGGAAGGTGGAAATTCAATTCCATTTTCCATATTTTTACATGTTTGATTGTCCAAATTTTTCATGGAATTAGTTTCCCACCTTTTACCTACATGCTCACATTTTCTTGGTTTTTTTAGGATTTGGTAGGAAAAACTTTTCTATGCAACTTTATTTATTTATTTTTATTTTTTTGGAAAATAGAAACAAATTTTATCCCCAATTGTAACAAATTCTATTTATTTAATGGACAATTTTCATGGAAAACAAAAATGAATACCAAAAGATCCAAAATTTCAATATTTTTCAGGTGGAAAATGTTGGAAATGGGTCAAGTTTGACCAATGATTCGGGTGGGACGGGGTATCCGTTTTGTGCGGGTCAATGGTCAAACGCGTTCTACTCCGCGAGTAGATATTCGGGATATATATTTAATATCACAAAACCATTTCCGGATGAATGAGAAATTAATGTTAGAAGTTGGTAACTTGAAAGTAAAAATCCTGGAATTTAAAATCAAATGTGGGAACTTAATCCCACATAGGAAGTTGAAAGAATTTTGAACCAATTTATAGATCTTAAGCTTGGATATGGGTTTGGGCCCCAAGGGGTACCAATAGTCTTTGAAATGGGGAAGTCTTAGACATTGTCTAGACTAGTCCAAAGCCCACACGCGCGCGCGCCGCAGCCATCCGACCGGCTCGGCACGGCACGAGCACGCGTCGGGTCGTGGGTCGTGGTTGGTTCCTATATTCTTTTTGGACAAAATAAATTAAAATTATTTATTTAATTTATTTTTATTGATTAAGTGAAAATGTGTGTCTTTTCTAATCTATTCGAAACTGTTCGGACTAAAACGGACACAAACCAATAGTTGTGTCTATTCAGGAATAACTTTCAAAGAGTTGCAACTCTTGGCCTGCAGCTTTTGGAAATCTATAAATAGGACCCCTGGTTTCCGAATTTCATTCATTCAAAAAACCATAATTCTCTTGTCTTGCATTCTGCATAAATAAAGTAATTTTTCCGTTCATTGAGAGTGTATGAAACATTTTCTGGTTCGCTATTCTTGCTGTTAGAGTGCTTCTACACCTGCAAGTGAAAGATTGTTGTATCTTGGGAGGCGATTGGCGTCAACTATAAGCACCGTAGCAGGCCAATATCGTCTTAAGGAAATAGAGTCGAGCTCTAGCTTCAATCTACTGTTTTCTGCAATTTGTTTAGCGTTTATTCGGTTTGCCATTTCCTTCTCTTCATTTTATTTTTGTTATATAAGTCGCATGCTATATAATATTTCTAACAGAAAATTATACAAATCAAACACAATTAATTGACAATTCTCAGTAAAACAAGTTATAGGCAATTCAATTTCCTAAAATTCATTTTCTTTCCACTCAAATTTCATTCTTACAATCAAACAGACCATTAGTCAAGCTTAAAGTATTACCTTTAAGATATTATTTAGATTTATCTTTCTGTTTTATATATCCGGCTGTCCACGAATTGAAATGATATGTCATAAGTTCCATATTGTGTAACTTTTTATTTACAAGGTCACATATGGTTTATTTTGACTTATTTGACACAAGTATGTTTGAGTAAGCATGAAGTATGATTATGGGATTCTCAATCTCTGCATTTACAAAAATAAAAAGTGTAACTCCCACGGGGACTCAGTGACATAAGGTCACCTAGTTCAACACAGACGATACCTAACGTCTAGTTTTACAAATTTAAAAGGACACGAGCAAATCTAGAACTCATAATTGACGAAAAGCAAATAAAATAAAATACAAAAAAAACCAATAATTAGAAGGAAAATAAAATGAACCCTTTTGAAAAATAATGACACAATAGAATAAGTGCATGTTTAACACTTCAATTTATTATGGTTTTGTTATAAGACTATTATCAACTACACTTTCACCAAATAAAATATTCTACTCTTATACCAAAATCTTTTTCCTACTTTTTAACCATACATTATCCGAAAAATAACTATTCAATTTTTTTTTTAACCAAAATGGTTGTCAAACATGCACTAAATATCCAATAAATTGACCTTTTGTTAAGGATAAGAGTAAGCATTCGGTGGCCTCCAAATCCATGAGACTAAGCCCATGTTTGATAACCATTACTTTCAAACTCTTTTTTCTGCATGCTTATTTTCAATCACACACTCGCACAATAAAATATTTTGCACGTAAACCCAAATTTCTTTCCTATTTTTTATCTACACATTCTTTTAAAATCACTATTCAAAATATGATTTTCCCATTTAATGGTTGTGAAACATATGCTAAACCTTCACCTCGAAATATATATATGTAAATGTTTATTCCAATATTAACCTCATTAAATTTATTTATTTAAATTCTATATATCTACGTTACTTTTGTTACACTCGAAATTTGTCCCTATTATAATTTTAAAAATTACAAAATTTATCCCCAATACTTAAACCTTGCTTTAATAGCTCGAATATTCCCATTAAAAAGTAATATATTCATTTTTTTATTTTTTCTCCACCTCTTTTTGCAATCAAGAAAATCTAAATTGAAAATCCAGAATCCATAATCGAGTAGGTCCCAAATCGAACTCCAGATTCAAAAAATTAAATGGTGAATGTTACTCAACATATTGGAGAAGAAACACTATTGTTTTCTCTGTCTTCAAGAATTAGATCCTACAATCAATTTTTCTTGCGATATCTTCTAATTGAAGTCATCAGATCTTGTGAGTTCCGCTAGGTCTATTTCTGTCCTTGAAGTAATAGAAACACTTAATTTTTCTTCTTCTCTGGATCAAAGGAGGGCTTTCAAGATTCTATTTATTTATTTCAGTAGCGCCTTTGAAAATTTGTTAAATGTACAGAAAGAATGGAGTAATATTCAGGTTTGAAGAAATTTACATGCATTAGAAACTTTCTTACATCAGAAAACATACAAAGAGAGTTTTGAGATTGAATTTTTCAGAAATAAAAAAAGCTCCCAATTGCAAGGAATCAAAGGTAACCATATTTATATGCATTAATGTCTTCAAATAAATTTAATATTTCAGCGTCGTCTTCTTCAATATCAGCGAGACGAGTAGGTGCAGGGGGTACCTGATTAATATTTGCACATATTCGTTTGGTATATAATTCATACATTCTACATAAGGTTTGTTCTAAATTTCTATAAGTGATAGGTGTATTGAAAGTTACAATTTTTGAAATCTGATTAATTACATATTTAATACCTGATAATTGTATAAGAGGTCCATGATGCATGCTAAAAAAAATAACATAAGCAAGTTGTTGACCACAAAAAATGTAACGCCAACGTGGACACAAGATGTCGGGCCCACTCACCCCAACTTAAGCCAGTTTCGGCGCGTTTTAACCAGAGAACCAGACGGAGGAAGGGAGAGTGTGAACGCAAGAGATGCTTTACTGCACGAGACAAAAGTGTTCGAGCACCGACGATAGTAGCAAAAACGTGTTCGTGTGAAACCCGCAAGTTTACGTGATCGTTGACAAGTAATAGAATTGATGAGTTGAGAGTATCGTCCCACAGGAAATAAATTCTATTCAAGTGTACTAACTTTTTATGAGATTCAAATTATGTAAATAAAAGAGAATTTGAATTGATTTTATATTTGATTAATTTAAGAAAGCTGTAAAACTGTGGTTTTTATCAATTTATGAATGATTGTAATGGATTTCGAATCCACCTATTGTTATCTATTTCAATTATTGATTTGTAATCTAGTTCCGATGATGCGTCTTGACAATCGATAAAATTATGATATATAATTTTCTTTTTCAAGACAAATTAAATCTATTCTAGTCACGACCCGAATTCAAATGACTAGAGTGCATTAAAGTTTGGATTATCTATATGATTGTACATGTGATAAACGTTATTCCTAACATTTATTGCTCATATGTTAATTTTACCGCACTCTAACCGTATTGTGAGTCTCCCAACACTACACTAATCTATTAATTATCTAATTGGTAGCCATTCAATTAAATAATGCAATGTGTACGGAAAATTAATCAAGAAACGCACACCACACCAAAAAACACCATTTGTAACACATAAAAGGCAACATTCGGTGGTTAAATGTCGCTAAAACGATCTATCGCAACATTCTAATACATGAATGTTGCCATTGCCTAACAAAATTGAGATTTGGCAACATTTCTTAAGTGAATGTTGCTAATGTTGCCTTTTTGCAATGTTTTTTCAGTGTTGCGAATTTTTTTACTTTTTGCAACGTTTTTTAAACGTTGCGCCGTTGCGGAAGACAAAGCTTTTCGAAATGCTTAAAAAATTTTGCGAAAAGCGTCTTTCGCAACGTTTTTTAAACGTTGCGAAAGTTTTATCTTCCTCGACGTTTTTTAAACGTTGCGAAAAACGCTTTCTGCAATGTTTTTTTTCTGATTTTTGCAAAGTTTCCACTCCACTTTAAATTAACCCTCACTTTTCCTCCTCTCGTCTCCGCCTCTCCTCTCTTCTTTCCCCAAATCTCTATCTTCTTCAAGTGGAAGCTTCGATTCGTGCTGATTTCCTCACTCGTTTTGTAGTCCCAGTTGATTGTATCTAATATTCTGTGGGGAGAGGGGGGGGGGGGGGGGGAGAGAAGCTGAAGTACCAGAAGAAGGTGGACAAACGGAAGAAAGCTAAGGTTCGCGAAGCCGATGAGAAAAGAGCTTTGGAGCTCGGCGAGGAGCTTCGTCCAAAGAAAATTCCTCGAACCATAGAGAACACCCATGAGATTGACGATACTGTCTGTAATTTTAATTGAAATTTTGGTTTTGCAGTTACTGTTGTAGAAAGTAGGAGGGGGGCTCTGCACTATTTGGGATTGGATGGAGAAAAAAGCTCTGTTGGTTTTGATGTAAGTAAAAACTAGTTAATGTTTTACTTGTTTGCCCTTTTTCAAGCAGAGCTCATCGAATTTGCGGGAAATACCAGCGGTGGTTATGTCATCTGAGAATGTTTTGGCTTGTATCGATAGGTGTATTCTCAATCTGATGTTAGTGTTTGATTAGATTATTACCTGTGAAGAAGAAGTATTTCATCTATTAGATCAGCATATCAGATCTTACCTAGACTTAGTTTCGTAATTTGTTTATTTTGTTATAGAATTCTGGATGACAGAATCGATTCATAAACTTATAAGATAGCCTATTCTGGGGGAATTAAGAACGAAGTAATCAACCTTAGCCAGTATCGAGACCATAGATTACCATGTTTTCCTTGTGCTATTTTGATGCCATCCTGCACCTAATTCAATGTATAATTTTAGGTTAAGCACCGGTACAGGATTGCACCTAGTTCAAAGTCTTCTGATGTGGGGAAAGTTGCTTCCATGTTTCTTCCAGATGGAACAAAGAATATTCCTACCAAAGCAGAGAAAAATGTTATTAGAATTCTTACTAATCTTGATTCAACTGGAGGCACCATTATAATCTATTATTCTATTAGCTTGTTTGATAAGATGAACCGAATTAGACTGGAACCTGTACATGTAGTATAAGTTTATCTTAACTTTTGTTTTTTGTTTCAGGCACACAAGAGGAAGCAGTCGAGGCTTACTACATTGCAAAAATTCTAAATTATCAATTTAGATAGGTTAGTGTTGTATCACATTCGAATTTTGTATTAATTCAAAAATTTATAATGAAATTATCAATATTTTATGTAATTCTAAAATGTGTTCACAAAGTGTTATTTTTAATTTTGTGGGTCAATTACTCAATTACTATAACTCTAAAATAAAAAAAACGTCTTCTGCATCGTTGAAAAAACGCTGCAAAAGGATTTACCGCAACGATTTAAAAACGTTGCAAAATGGTCTACCGCAACGTTGAAAAAAACGCTGCAAAATGGTTCACCGCGACGTTGAAAAAATGCTGCAAAAGAGTTTTTCGCAACGGTGAATAAATACTGCAAAAAGCCTTCCCTCATTGACAACACCGACCTTCGTAACACTTAAAAAACGTTGCAAAAGGCCTTTTGCAGCGTTTTTTGGCCACTGCAAAAGCCATTTTTTGGTTGGTGGCAAGAAATAAATTAAACTACTAATCTTGAATTTAACAATAGGGTTCATCTTCGTCCAATACAAAAATGGATCTAGCCTAACATGTTAATATATAAATTACAAAAAGAATATTAGAAAAATATCACCCGGATCATGAAATAAATCAAAAGAAGTTGATCTTCAAGCCCAATGTTGAATTCTTCAAAATCTTGATCTAATTGACCTTTAATTCCTTGCTATGGCATGATATTCTCTCCTAAAATATAGTAATTAGCCTATTGTTCTTGATAAATTTGATGAAACAATTGTGTATGAAGAGGCAAGAGAGTTTTTTTTTTAATGTATATCCCCCATTCTCGATTTATAAGAGCCAGAAAATAGGTCAAAATCATGTCCAATTTTGTTTCCAAAAGAATTTGAACCGCGAAAGGAAACTAAAGATTTGTTTGCAAAAAAGACCCGTGCGCGCACACTGGTATAAATATTGTGCCCGAGCCAAAGAACCTGGCTCCCGGGTTGGGGAAAATAGGGTACCGCGCACGTGTAGGTTCGTCTCTGAGCATCTTTCAGTATTTTGATCATACCTTTCTCCACAGGTATCCAATTTAACTGATTCAAAATGAGTTGAAAAGTTAATTCAAAGGGATACAATTATTCCTGAAATACAATATTTCCAATTCGAATGTTTACTATCCGAAAAATGTGTCTCATGTTGAGGCTAAAAATCCGAAACATAACTTCTTTGGCTGGAAATTGTTTGTGAAAATACTTCCACTATATTTCACTCATTTGACCTCCAATTGCATCCACTCGATCTTATATGATCTTCAATCATCGTTTTTTGCTCCGAATCAATGATTGAATGCTTACATTTTGATCCCCAAACTTTGATTTTCCTTCATTTTCGCACGTTTTTCGTTCGTTTATTCAAAATCCACCAATTTGCATTGAGTTCAACCTAAAAATCATAATTAACACGAAATTAAACTATAACTCATCCAAATCACTAGCAAATACTATAATTTAATGGCTTAGATAAGTGTACAAAATACATTTATTAATACCCCAAACTTGAACATTTGTTTTTCTTCAAACAAAACTATAACCTAACTTAATAAAAAATTTTAAAACACATATATGGTTAGATAATTTGCCTTTTGTCTTAGGATTTGAATACATGTATTAAAACTATGAACTGCTACAAAATTACAATGCGAAAATTAATTTCTACTTATCCATTGCAAAATCGATGTGTGTGTGTGTGTGTGTGTGTGTGTGTGTGTGTGTGTGTGTGAAAATTCATGTGAATCATCATAAATTCATAATGTGATTCAAATCCCAACCATCAATAGTCAAATTTGTCATTTCTTCTCCCGTGAGTTTCACACCCCCAAACTTATTCTTTTCACTCTTTTTCCATGGTGGGATCTAAGCTTGAAATTATATATTATTCCCCACCCTCCCTAGTTTGGTTAGATTTTACTAATTGCAGTTCAACACATCAACAAATGCGAATTCTCCTTATTTTTGATTGTTTCAACCTCCAAGAATCAACTAAGTTAATAATCCATCGTCAAATGTTTAAATTTTCTCAAATAAGTATTTGGGGCTTAATCAAAGCATGTAATCATATTTTTTTCCCCCTTTTTTATTTTCTTATTTCTTTTTTTTTTTTCATCTTATGTGCGGGATTCTATCCATTAAGCTTTTTAAATGACTTTTGTAGCGAGCTTTTGGTCAATGACTCCCAAGTCAGGTGACTATAGGGCATCAGATTTTAGATACCCTTACAGATTTAATCATTCGAATCATAAATATTATGAAAAGAAGTTTTACAATAAGACAATATTTTTTTCTTTTTCATGCAATGATTAGTGCAATACCCCTTATTAAAAACTTTTTCTAAAAAATCAACCTCTAACTTAAGATTTTCACCTAATTTTTTTCTTATTGGCCTTAGACAATCCACACAAAATTTAGCATGAAATCCACATCTATCTCAATGTCTCTTTACAATAGCTCAATCACCCCCAAAACTATACTAGAATTGGTTTAAGGATGCATAATTTAGTGATCATTTGGATTTAGCATCTAAGATCCACTAATTTTTTTTTTTACCTATTCAAATTTTGAATCAAACTATTTCTGAATGATGCTAAACATAAATCTTGTGCGCAGAAATATCAAATTTTACATGAATAAATATAAATAAACCTTAATACATAACTTTTTCACAATTTATAATTTAATACATGATTCCAAATATATGCATCATGGTAGACAAAATTATCTAACCCACAAAAACACACAAAAACAATAAGCAATAAACAAGCTGAATAGATTTTTTTTTTTTTTTTTGTACTAGAATAAGCACACAAATCAATAAAAACTCAATATTTTTTCACCCCAAACTTGTAACAGACACTGTCCTCAATATCTAAAAAATATAATAGGCAATATATAAAAATTAAGGGCAAAGAAGGGAATTAAGTACACCCCTGATGCATATTTGAAGGTGGTGGATGGATTGACATGAAAGTTCTGTCTCACTTGCTATGTCTTTTCCCTTGTCCAATGTATTTAAGTGCCAGTTCCTTCAAAATAGTAAAAATCAATCATAGCATGAAACAATTTGAAGTGAGCTCATACACACCTAAAGGAAAATATGTGGATGAAGGTACCAAGTACTACTAAAAGTAATAAAAATTACTAATCCTAAATCTAAAAAGTAAAATAAATAAAAAGAAAGAAAATTGGGTTGTCTCCCAATAAACACTTATTTATAGTCATTAGCTTGACTTTGATGTTTTGTATTATGGAATTCTGAAGAAAGCTTTTGATACCTTGCTTCTATGCTTATTTTGACTTTGATCCACTTTTCATTGATTCTCCAAATCTTAACCTTGCCTCGTTCAACGTGATATGACTTCCCTATTCTATCCGATTCGAAATCAACTATGTAGACTTCTTCTTCCTCGAATATAATCACATATTCAATTGTTGGACAATCGATTATATCTAAAGAACGCATGTTAATTTCATCATCATTAATTGTCACTTCTTCGCTTGGTTCCTTTGTAATTAGTTTGTCATCCTCTTTATGCTATTTTTCAATAATTTATATCTTCTCGAGTTAAATGGTCGGTTCACAGACTAAATTCACTGGCAATCGTAATTATTTCCTTCCAACATTTTCAAGTAGATTATATCCCCACCTTTTAAATTCGTCCCAGAATATAGAATTTTCTCTGCGTATTTTGCTTTCATCGAATATAACAGGATCATTATAATATTTTGCAAGTGCCTTTTCGTTCAATAGGGGAGGTCCAACCCCCTTGAAAATGATGTCATCATTTGGTTGTGTAGATACATATTCGCCCTCATACATTTAGACTTCATCAGAATTGTCAATTGTTTGTTTTCGACATCTTAAATATTGTTTAAACTTCGGAAGCTTGGACATAAAGGGATTAGTGCATGTATACAAGCATTGCCCAGTATAATGCATCCCATTACAAAGCTCACAATTTATGTCTTCTACAAACATATTCTCATCATCCATATTGAGATTACTTGTCGCAAAAAAATTACTCTCTTGCCATCAATAGAATCCTGCACATACTGTTGAATAGTACCTAAAAGAATACCAAGCATAAAAGAGATTAGGTTGGGTAGCCAAAAGTAACAAAACAAAAATAAATAAAAAATTCAAATCCTATATAAACCAATAAATTCAAATTAAATACTTTATTCCCCGACAATGGCGGCCAAAAACTTGTTCGTGCGAAACCCGTAAGCGTACGAGATCGTTGACAAGTAATAGAATTGATGAGTTGAGAGTATCGTCCCACATGGAATAAATTCAATTCAAGTTTACCAACTTTTTATGGGATTCCAATTATGTAAACAAAAGAGAATTTGATTTGATTTGATTTTATATTTAATTAATTTAAGAAAGAAATAAAACTGTAGTTTTTTATCAATTTATGGATGATTGTATTGGATCTCGAATCTGCCTATTACTATCTATTTCAATTCTTGATTTGTAATATAATTCCGTTCATGCGTCTTGACAATCGATAAAATTATGATATATAATTTTCTTTTCCAAGACAAATTAAATTTATTCTAGTCACGACCCAAATCTATTCCTAACCTGAATTCGAATGTATTAAAGTTTAGATCATCTATATGATTCCACATGTGATAAATGTTATTCATAACATCTATTGCTCATATGTTAATTTTTCCGCATTCTAAATTTATTATGAGTCTCCCAACACTACAACAATCAATTAATTACGTAATTGGTGGTCATTCAATTAAATAATGTAATGGGTATGCAAAATTAATCAAGAAACGTAAGAAATAAATTAAACTACTAGTCTTGAATTAAAACAAATAACAATAAGGTTCATCTTCATCCAATACAAAAACGGATCTATCCTAGCATGTTAATATATAAATTACAAAAATAAAAATAGAAAAATATTACCCGTATCATGAAATAAATCAAAAGAAGTTGATCTTCAAGCTCAAGGTTGAATTCTTCAAAATCTTGATGTCATTGACCTTCAATTCCTTGTTATGTCTTGATCTTCTCTCCCAAAGTATAGTAATTAGCCTTTTGTTCTTCATGAATTTGATGAAACAATTGTGTATGAAGAGGTAAGAGATGTCTTTTTTTTTTTTTTTTTTATATATGTGTATCTCTTGTCCCCTATTTATAAGAGCCAGAAAATATGTCAAAATCACGTCCAATTTGATTTCCAAAAGAGTTGGAACCGTGAAAGGAAACTAAAGATTAGTCTGTGAAAAAGGCCCATGTGCGCGCATCGGTATAACTATCGTGTGCGTGTCGTAGAACCAAATGGCTCTTGAGCTGGGGAAAATAAGAGTGTTTGGTAGGGATTTTTAGGGGAAGAATTGATTTTTGAATAGTGATATGATGGGAAATGTGTGGTTGAAAAAGAAGAAAAAAGTATTGATGTGATGGAAAATATTATTTTATTGAAAAATGTGTGGTTGAAAATGATAATTGATTTACTGTAAAAAATGAGAATTTGTACCAAACAGGCTTTAAGGTGTCGCGTGCACGCCATGAATTGCCCCGCGCAAAGGTTCATCTCTGAGCATCTTTCAGTATTTTGGTCATAACTTTCACCACATGTATTCGACATAATTGATTCAAAATGATTTTGAAAACTAATTCAAAGGGCTACAATTATTCTTCAAATAAAATATTTCCAATTCAAACGTTTGTTATCCAAAAAATGTGTCTCAAGTTGAGGCTAAAAATTCGAAGCATAACTTCTTCGGCTGAAAATTGATTTGTGAAAATACTTCCACTATATTTCACTCATTTGACCTCCAATTGCATCCACTTGATCATATATGATCTTCAATCATCTTTTTGTTCTCCGAATCAACGTTTAGATGTTTACACTTTGATCCCCAAATTTTGGATTTATTTCGTTTTCTCACGTTTTTCATTCATTTTTTTCCAAATCCACCACTTTGCGTTGAGTTAAACCTAAAAACCTTAACTAACACAAAATTAAGTTATAACTCATCCAAATTACTAACACATACTCTAATTTAATGGCCTAGATAAGTGTACAAAATACACTTATCAATAGTAACTAAGATGATTGCACTAACAAACAGCCACTAAGACAACCTATTTGTAGTGTTTAGGCCGACACAACCACGTGGCCTCATCTCCTTAGCTGGAGCTTCACATTCATACAATAAATATATTGACAACGGGTCAGTTGCCCTATACATTAGGCTGACACACCTGACATTTTTTATTACAAAAGTTACATCAATCATTCTTTAAGATTATCTATAAATCTTATAGGAGACACCTTCAATTTTAGGGACTTCGGATCAACTAAGAGCTTCGGCTGGAGGGAGCTTCGTATTGGTGGTCTTCTGTGTGAAGAGCTTTAGCTTCATCTTTGATTTCTTATGTAGCATTTCGTCTTAAGAGCTTCAGTCTTTTAGGCAGTGATTCGGTATAGGAGCTTCGTCCTTTGTTTAAATTTTTGCATTGTACAATTGGGTCTTTATTGACTTTCCTTTCCACGTGGAGTGCAATGTGGCAGCATGACTGGAGCCTCGATGGCGAGGCATAATATTAGTCCCCAAGTCTGGGCATGATTATTTATGTAATGCATGAACTTATATGAAAATTTTTGTGAGGGAAGGTTTTTACACACAACATGAGTACCTAGTGGTCTCTGAATTTCTGGAATAAATTAGAGGAGCGTCAGTATGACATATTTGTCCGAGGCTATCCTCTCCAAAGTTGCTTTGTATTTATGAAGCCTTACCGAAATGGTTAAGGTAAAGTGTCTCTACTACTTGCCGAGGCTGTTACTAATTTATTATGGAGAACCAAGTTTTTCGAAATGTTGAGAACACGAGGCATCTTCAATTATTGCGTCCAAATGATTTTCTGTTTCTTACGTTTGCCGAAGCGGTTCGTCTTCCCACACATGCAACTACCATCGTATTTAATGCACAATGATGGTTGTCATATGCCTTTCCTATGAAATTTAGAAGCATTAGAGCGCGTAATGTAGACGTACTGATTTGGACCATAGAGGCGAAGCGTCCGATGTACTGAGTAGCTCAGATTTAAATTTCAAATGAACGGTTAGATGACCCGAATTAACATCTAACGGCTTGGATTAAGAGCTCCTTCCTATAAAAGGCAACAATTTGGGGCAAAAAATCACTTTGCTTTAGCGAAATCAGCAATCTAATATTCCAAATCTCTCAATCTCATTTCTTCTCTTCCTTTCACATTCACAAATTTCAATTAATTTTCTTCACCATCCCTTGTGCATTTTGTAAGTATTTTACACTTTTAACTCAAACTTAATGGCATCTTTACGTTTTGATAGGGGATTTGGATCTCAGAAAAATGGCTTCTAACATGGGGATGACAATAACAAATACAGTTCTAGCCATTAAGGCTAGGTAGAGTACTTTAACTTCAAGGGAGGGTATGAGAAATGATGGCTTGGGGTGCAGCCAAAATTCCTTCAACTGTGAACGCATCCCACTTAGCAAACTTAAGGGAAAATACCGTATTTCATATGACATTGAATTCATATCCCCCTCTCATGAGGAGCGTGCCTAATCATTTGATAAGTTCTAAGGGTGCCTAATCCTTTGAATGAGAACCCGGGTACGAGATCAGCTTAGAAATCGCGAAATTAATTGAAAACGCCGAGAAAGCCCAAATTCAGGTTGTAGACGGCAGAATCTCGACCCGCAAATTATTGAACCAAGCAACCAAACAAAAAAAAGTTTGAATGAGCTCTTGGTTACAAAACCAACGAACCTCGATTTGCAAACGTCACAAAGGATGCCTAATCCTTTAATAAGTTCTAAGAGTTGAACGTCACAAATATAACAATATTTGATAAGTCCGGTACATGTTCAATCAAGAACAAAAAGAGAGAAATCTCATTTTAATTCATCATGTCAAAAATGTTCTTTTTACAATGAAAATAAAGTTTCCTATTTATACTAAACCTAGGAAATATGGAAAAACGAAAATATCACTTAAAGATTACAAGAATCTTACCTAAACTAAAATTCTAACAAAATAAGGAAATTCGAATAAAATTAAGATTCTCAGCAAATTGTTCTCGACATGTTTCTGTACGATCGCAAGCCCAAAAGTATCATGAGCTCACGTAGCGTTTGCAGAATTTCGTGCCATTTTCAGAATGTACTCATGGGCAAAAATCCGGCAACCGAGTTGAAAGTTATGTCGATTTTCATCCACGCTGCTCGTTTTCTTTTCAAATATCTTCCAAACCTTGAATCCAACTCGTTTCGACTCCCAAGCCCTTCATAAAATTTGAACATTGGCTTGTCAACTTCTTCAATTTGAACTCAAAAACTCGACTAACTAATTGCCTATCCTAAATCATATCAGGTAATAAGTTGCGGGTGTCAGATTTTGGATTTGGGCGGCAGTGGGTTTCAGATTTGAGATGATACGTACCCAATCATTCGTGTTAATCTTATAGAGAGAGTGTGGGTGATGTTTTGAGATTTTGGGGTGGTTAATTTGAGGAAGGTGACATGGGTTGTTATTAGAGATTGGCATTGAGTCGATCGATCTGGTTACTTCAAAAATCGAAATCGTCGATTAAACTTTTGATATTTTATAAATGGAATCATCCAATTTTGTGTAATTTTGGAACTTAATTGAAATTGGAACCGTCAGTTGCTGTTCGGGTTTCATTATATAATAGCAATTTTCCTTTTTTATTTAAAAAAAAAAACAATAACCAACCAAAAAAATAGTATTTCTCACCTTTTTCAAACCAAAAAAGGTAAGAAAGATAAATTATGTGTGCACTCCACATTGATTTCTTACCTCTGTATCAAGTGATTTCTACGACGACGTTTCGGTGATGAAATTCGTGCCAAACAAAATAGTCTAATTTGGCGGCCTCAACTAATAGAATTAAAAAAAAAAAAAAATTATATTCGCACAACAATTTTTTTATATTTGCATCACATTTTAATTACAAGAAAGATTTTGCTTACTTTTGCTTTTATCTCCTCAATTTTTTCCTCATTGCATTGTCATTCTTAACCTACAATTAATTAACATATTTTGTCTTTAATAACGATTTTCATCCAAATATTCTGTTGAAAAGTTGAGTAAATATTTTGTTTAACTTTTGTATTAGTTATATATTTCGGTTATTTAAAAATACGAGAGACAAATATATTTTTTGGCTATCATAATAGATATTTTGGACGAAAACTGTCTCTACAGACAAGATGAGAAATTTAATATAGGATCATGGTAAAAAAAAAAAAAAAAAAAAGTTGAGAACACAAGTGCAAAAATAAGAAAAGTTTAAGGATATTTAGTGTAATTAAAATGTGGGGTACTTGGCAAGAGCACATTAAACCACTTACATTATCAAAGTCCAAATTAGGGCTGTCCGTGGGTCGGTTCGGTTCGGTTCTGAAGATACCCGAACCGACCCAAAACTTTCGGGTATTTAATAAATGGACCCGTCGGGTCCAAATATAATTATGGAACCGTTCGGGTTCGGTTCGGTTCCGTTCGGTTCGGGTCGGTTCGGTTCCGTTCGGTTCCGTACTATGATCAAATTTTTTAATATTTACAGCAACACTACATAAATACAACTAATGACATTCCATTCGTAACTTTTACAAATTAACGTAGCACAATTCAAAAACATATAAATAACTAGCCGTCCAATAAGATTAATTCAGTGTATACAAATACCAAAAAGTAGATATTAATATTACAGCAAAACTACATAAAGTATATTCATTTGCTTCAAATTAAAATGGGTTAATGGGTTTTAAAAATGATTTGGACTTTAAAATTAAAATTATGAAATAATCTGATTTATTTAATTAATTTGCTAATTTGTATTAAAAAAATAAAATAATTTAATTAATTCAATATAAAAAATAAAAAAATTATTTAGTTTCGGTTCTTATTCGGTTCTTCGGTTCTTGGTCTAGACCCGAGACCCGACCCAAACCCATCGGTTCTCGATTCGGGTACCCGTTCGGGTATTTAATTTATGAAGAACCGCTCGGTTCGGTTCGGTTCGGTTCGGTTCGGGTTCGGTTCGGTCCGATTCGGTTCGGGTTCGGTTCGGTCCGATTCGGTTCGGGACTTTTGGACACCCCTAGTCCAAATATCTCTTACAGGGGTACTTTCGGAAATGCATATAAAAAAACCTCCGTTTTTCCTTTTTTCAACCGTCTCTTTCGAAATTTCAGACTTACATTTGCAGAAAATTCTTTGTAAGAGCTCATAATTATTCAACCGTGGAAATTCGAAGGTATACTATCGGCCCTTTTCATTTTTATACCCGCTTTTTAAATTCCGATTTTGATTTTTTTTTTTTGCTCCATTTATTTAATTAAGTGAATTTGATATGATATATGTTGCGAATTATGATCGAGAATTATTTGGCTTTGATTATGGTCTTGAGTTGCTAAAAAGGTAATGAAATGAGTGAAACAGATTTGGGTTTTCAGTGTTTCTTTTGTTTGGTTATGTTTGAAATTAAAGGAGCCAAATTATTTGATCCATTGATCTAATTCTGCTTTCATAATCTTTTCCTGTTATTGATTGATAGAATATGCAGTGGATGGGAATTTTGTGTTATTATTACTTATAATCAGATGGGATTGGAATTTTTAAATTTTTGACATCATGAGAGCAATATGGTTTGAAGTTTGGAATTTAGTGATGTTATTCGTGTTAGTTTATGAAAGGATTATAATTTGCTGCTTTAGCATATCTAAATACTTGAAAGCTTGGGATTAAGAAGGTTTTCACCATTTTTTTGCTTTAGCAAATTCATTCGTCTTTCGTTGAATCGATTTGTCTAAAAGTTCGAGTTGTTTGAGAGGAAAATCATTTATTTATTAAATTTAGTCTTTAACTCTTCCTTTATGTCTGGTCCGGATTCATTTCTTCACCAAATGCTCAACACTATTACAGTTTTCACAAATGGTGTCGGAGAGGCTTGAACTAAGGTTCTTTGCATTTTCTTAGAGTGCTTATTGGATCCTGCCTGCCGATTCTGTATTACTTTTGGTGTAAGGTGAAACATTAAGTTTGATACTTTCCTCTTGCTTTGGGATTACCCTTTTGTTATGCTATGAGAAGGGACAAGGAGAAGATTATGATTTAGTTGGAAAATAAATTAGAAAGTTTTCTATTCTCTTGATGTGAATTTTTGGTTTTTTTTGAGGCATGAAATTCGAAGAAACTGTTTGGCGTATAACATCCCTTGATTCTTATCAGTATGAGTATGACTTCTTCAATTTATTTTCAGTGCGAGATACCTGTGAGAAATCACTTGATACAGAGTTTGTATTATCCTAGGTTGGACACTCACCGTTTACTTTTGTATTCAAGGAACCAAAATTTAAAAGGAGGGTTGCAGCTGTGATGAATTATCGTCTCCCGGGACAAAACCAAAGACCAAGAGGATTAAAGGTTAAGGTTAAGCGTGGCTTTCAGTATGCGTTACTCTTAGCTATTTGCATCTGGTTGCTGTATCGGATTAATTGCTCTCGTGATGAGACAGAACATTATGCTTGGATCTTTCAAAGAAAGCTCGGTGAAGAACATGTTGCTGTCATTTTGGGGTGCAAAGTAAATTTTGGATGGTTAACTGGTAGAGGTGGTCCGGAGTCGGTGAAAAATTTCATGACGAAATCAGAAAACAATGAAGCCAGTGCTAAAGCTCACGAGTTAACTAAAACACCGAGAGAGAAAGCCAAGAACAAAATATTTTACATTGAGAGAAAGGGAAATTCTCTGATTGATGAGAGAGATGATAGCAAGAATTTTGAAAGACGAAAGGAGATCTCTTCGTACAAGGGACATCATAAAAGTTCTCTGAAAAGCGCTTTGGGCAACAGTTGGAAAGTATCAGAGGCAAACGTGATAAAGATAGAAAATGGTCGGGGCATAAGTGGTACAGAAATGAAGGAGAAGAAGGAGAAGGACGAACACGAATTTGCTCTAGAAGTGGAAGGAAAAAACGTGACAAGTGACCAGGATGAAACAGAAAATGGAGTGCATGGATTTGATGATGAGAATGGGGTTCCACAAGATTTTAACGATGTTACAGACTCTCAATTTTAAGAGTTGGCACAGTTAATTCCTAGTGATGCTTTTTAGAAAATACGCATTCAAATGTAAAATCCTATTTTCCACTTTGATATACGAACAATCATTTCTTCATTTATGTATTTTTGCTTAGTCGAAGGATTGAAATTTCGCATGTTAAGATTTAAATTTTTATTGTAATTTAGTTGACATGGACCTTATAATCTAACCAATTAAATTGTTTACTTCATCTTTTGCTGACTTTTATGGTGAAAATGACGATTTGGCTTAAAAAGCACGTTATTACCCAAGAAGTCTATTCTTTTCTTTCAAGATGCATCAAGAGAAGGACAATTTTCGTAAATGGGTTACAACAAGAGTTGAACTTATGATTTGAGAGTTGAAGCACATCATCTAAATATGCTTAGACTCTTAGTACATCACTCTAATTCATAATGTTGGAGAAGGGATTCCTTTACAATTGCGTGAAATCCACAGTAGATTCTAAGGCACTGGATAGTGCTTTCCTCAAGACTTTATTTGTCCCTTACAAATTTGTGCACGTGTGATTCATACAAACCTTTAAGATACAGTAGAATCAGAGTAGATGTTTGTTGGCATATATGCAATAACGACAACAAACCATAGATTAAAAGAATGTAAATGAGAGTCTTTGATGTCCAATTATGTTGTATATCAGACAATTGATAAGTGTGTTTTGCACATTTATTTAGGTCACAAAACATGAAAAATTGTTAATGTATATATTGAAATATGGATTAATTCGATATAATTTGTGTTTGTAGGATTACATTGATAGATGAAATGAAAAATATGAGAAAATGAACGAAAAAGGACCAAAATGGAAGAATATGAAACTTCGAGGACCAAAATTTAATTATTCAAAAGACCCGAATGATGAATCAAGCATGAAATTGAGTTAAGTAACACATTGTGATATCATGGGATGTTAGAAGAAGAAGGAGAAGGAATCAAGGTCAAAAGGTAGATGAAACAAACTTGGAGACCAAAGTGAATCAAAGGAAAAATAATTTCTACCATGCAGTCGCACAATCATCTACAGGAGATGAACAGTGAAAATTTTGTATAACCATGCTATCGCATGGGTTTATACCATGCAGTCGCATGGTTCCTTTTCGCCGCGAATTCTTTAGTTTCCTTATTTAAATCAAACATTTATGGTAACGGATCTAGAACTTCTTTATAACCCTAATCTCGTCCAAAAAGAGGGGCGATGCATTCTTAGAGGGGAGAAGACTTTTGAGAGCAAAAAAGAGGCAAGAATGCGAAGATCTACTCTAAGAACACGAAGATTCAATTTAAGAATCGAATTGTTGATGTCGTTCTTTATTAAATTTTGTGATTTCTTTTCTTTTACATGTTAAGCTAGATTTATATATGTTAGGTGAACGATAAACCTTATAATGTAATATTTTTATTCCTAATTTTACTTTGTTGACATTAAAACGCGTTTTTGAATTATTGAATGATTTATATACATTGCTTTTTCTCTACAATTATATGCGCAATAGTTGTATGAGTGTAGTGGCTTATTTTATGCATTCGAAAGAAGAGAAATAAGCTCGACAGGGTATAAATCATCGTAGGGTCCGATAGGGGATAGAAATATACTTCTATGCTCTACGTGAATCTCTAAATGTTTACAAAACGTCATGCATTCTTATATATTGCATTTGTCATATAAATATAGTCAAATGATATGCGAGAATAAGTTCAATTCTACTCGAGAGAGATTATTGCATATGTTAGAAACATTGATTCTTCATTAATTCAAGCGTGTTGTCAATTTTGTAGCTAGAGTTAAAATGGATCATTGCATGAGAATTTGCGAACCTAGTGCGTTTCTTTTTAATGAGTTACTTCAATATGCATTCCATCGTATAATTTGCATTTAGTTTAATTAATTCATCAACTATTGCTTTCATTTAGTTTAGCTACAATTTAGTTACAAAACTCAAACATATTTCACGTTTCGGTTAAGGTCAGAATATGTAAAATCGAACTAGTAAATTTCTATGGGAACAATACTTGAACTCTAAAATTCATTTTATTACTTGAACGATCCGTACACTTGCGGTAGTTTTTATTCGAAACATATTTTCGATGAACAACAATAATAATGGTTTTATAGAAAATAAGAACTCAAGAATAATAAGAGAAGAAAGCAAGATTTTCATGTAAATCCAAATGAAATATATTTCTCTATGTATAGATGTGACTTTCTCAAGAGAGTTCAATATGTCACAAGAGTCACATCTATTCATAAATATAGTTCAATAACATAACCTATGTGAAGAGGTAAAAAATCGAAGAAAACATGAACAGGTGCATTAGCATATGTTCTTGCATGCACTCGAAGGGCAGTTCCATTCCACATAGGCAGCAGTCTTGGGGCCGTGGATAGCCACCCTAAGCATGTGGGTGGCAGCTTTCGGGTATGCAGGAATACCTACATGTCATGACCTGATCGCCTACAAGCTTTAGGCGGCTGTTGCCTCCACCATGGTGGTCTCGGCTCGTTCTACTCAGTCATCCATCATTCCAAACCTTCCTCAGATGATACTCTAATGTTTGCTAACTCTTATAGACATCCTTCAATGTTAAAAACTAACTTTGTAGGAAAATTTTCCAACAATCATCCACCATTTTCAGAAAAAAATTGTCCCTATACAAAAATTTCCCATATATACGCACCAAGATTGTGAATAAATGAATGTATCTTTTGGAGTTGAACCTCCACTTAGTAAAAATTCCTAAAATGCTAACCAAGGAGGCATGGTAGCTAGACTTAAACCAGCAAACCCTATATGGCTAATTGAAAGTACTCCATGCACAAACTTGAACATCTTTTAGTATTCTTAAAGCTGACTTACATGTATCTTGGTTTAATTCATGTCATCTTAAATAGCTTGTCAAACTATTTTGTAGACAACTTCATTCTCGATATCCATATAGGTAGACTTATCAAGAATACTAAAGTATCTTGGGATTAAAATATGTGTTTGCAATCACTCCTATGATGTACTTTACTTATTGAAGCTAATAATTGATGTTTCAAGTGTTAGGTCGAGTTTCCATCATTGGTGACTATTAGTTGGCAACAATCTCATTCCCTTTGAAGTTTTTTAAACCAAGTCCCTTGCAAAGCATTTTGTAAAGGACCGCAAAGTTTAGGCTTGACTTGACATAGGCTTTGGTAACTATTATCATCCAAAATAAGTTGTCTTAGTGAACTAGGTCCTAATCCGGTATCTCTAGACTTACCATAGCATATTTGACTATATGCTCTAGACAAAGTAGCTTTACTATTGCAGTGAATTGAAATCGATGGGCCAAAGAGGAATTCAGGAGGATCCATTGCAAATCTTCTTGAAATAGAGTCTAAGATTGTTAGAGAATGGATTCCTTTACAATGGCTGTTTGAACAACTCTGCAGTAGATTCAAAGGCATGGAATAGCACTTTCCTTAAGACTTTATTTACCCCTTTACAAATGAGTCCATAGGGATCCAAATAAGTCTACAAGATGCAATGGAATCAAAATAGATTTTTGTTGACATTATACACTAATGACAAACCGAACACCTTAGATAAAAAGAATGTATATGAAAGTCTTTGATATCGGGTTCTGCAGTATAATAGGCACGAAGGAAGGTTTCATAGGAAACAAGAACTCAAGAATAACAAGAAAAGAAAATAGAACATGAAGAAAACAAGATTTTCATTTATATCCAAATGAAAATTTTAATCTCTATATATAGATGTGTTGACACACAAAAAAGTGTAACCCAAATTGAATAATCCTAGGGATGAAGTCCAATTGAAAAGTCCAGGATAAAGACCCAAATAAGACCATTGATGAATGCAATGGATGCCCACGAACAAAGTAACATCATCGTCGAAACTTGCAAAAAGCCTAGAATTTGAGTGAATGGAGTGCCTTACGGTCGCCCAAAGCGATGACCCCATTCTCACCCAAACCTTTGAATCGCCCAGAATCTTAGCAAACCTAAGATATTATGGTTATCCAGAACAGTAGTTACTAAACCAGTTATTGAGTAATCTTATCATACTCCACGATCTAAGGATCCCAGTTGTAGGCGGTTGAACGATATGAGTAATGACAATAGTTAGAGACGGCAGTTTCACGATAAATCAGTCATCATGAAGAAAGTGGGTAGTCATAGAGCAATTAAGCAGTTTTCAAGCAGTTTGTCATGAAGAAATTCTCAAGAAAGTATAAAAAGAAGAGAAGACATAGAGAAAAGGACCCCGAATCAAACACTCTCAAACAGAGAATATGTAATTTCAATTTCTTAGCTTAAATTTAAACACTTCTTCTAGTACTCGTGTGCTTGTGCCCTTTTGAGCCATTCTGTTTATTTCCAATTGTAAATCATCGCCAATAAAAACACCCATTTTTGGGACTTTGTCGCAAGAGGTATGTTCCTTACACAATCGTCTGAATCTTTTTTAATTGTGAGCGACAACTGATAAGTGTATTTTCTACACTTATTCGGGGCTTGAAACTATAGAATTTTATTGTTCTTTTGGCAAAATACAACCTAAATTGTGTTATATTGCATCGTGTAGGTAAAACTCAATGTTTGATGAAAATTGGAGAAAAAAAGCAAAATGTGTCAAAAAAATGGAAAAGTCCGAAGTGCGGGGATCAAAGTCTACACTATAGAAGTTGAAGGACTTAATTGCATTAATTCTAAAAATGGGATGACTTGGAGAAAAATAAAGTTAATGGGCTCGACCATTTGCTGAAGACAAAAAGGGTTTCTGCTATTTGGATTCTATATATATGTGCACGTGAAAACAGAATTGAGGAGAGCAGCCGGGTGGAAGAAAATTGAGAAGAAAGCATAATTGGTGGCTGCCCTATTTTTTTATCATTATATACACACAGTAAAAGGGATATTAGTGGCTGAATTGGGGAAGTAGATTGCCGGTTGAAATCCATCAGAAAAACACATCTAGTGGGCGGCAGATTAGTGGGCTGAAATACAATTATAAACATTCAATTGCCGGTTTATTTATACATCAAAAATCCATCACAATTAGGCATAAATCAGCAGGCAAATTGGGCGTCAACTTGGAGAACTTAAACATATAAATTGGAGGCATCAATTCATATATATATAGACACAATTGCCGGCGGTTTGGGGGACAAAACAAAAGGGATTGCCTTGTTGCTGAATTTGGTATATTACATACAGCCACTTTGCACAGAAAAAGATTGGCAGCTTGTTTGTTGAAATTATATATAAACGGACAGACGGAAACGAAAGGAAGAAATACTTGCAACGTCACTTTGGAAAATTAATCCCGTTCATCAAATATATAGGTGATGTCGTTCCACTTCTGTGTAATTTAATTTCTACAATATGCTAGGTTAAATTCCCTTGTATTGGATGGATGATGAAGATATTTGATTTTTAGTTTTTAATTCGGGACCAAGTGTTTTTAGTTTAATTCTTGTGTTGTGATTTCATAAATATGTTTAAGTATATTATTTTAATGTTTGCGCACCATTAGGACAATTAGTTGCTTAGTCGTAGTGTTGAAAAACTCACGATAGGTAGAACACTGTTTATGGAACACACGGGCAATAAATATTAGGAATAATATTTATGGCGTGTGCGGTCATGCATGATAATCTTAAACGTCAATGCTTGCTTGTCATATGAATTCAGACTAGGAATAGGATCGTCTCGTGGCAATCATAAGTTTATTATATCTTGGGAAAGAATAGTAAATAAAAGGGGAATTATCGATTGTCTCAATTGCATGAATTAAGTTAATTATCACTGGTTGAGAATTGAAACTAAGAATTGATTAATGGAGTCGGAAGTCCAATACACTCACCCACATTTGATTTAAAACCATTTTTTCATTGCTTTCGTAGTTATAGAACATAGTTAAATTCAAACCAACTATCTTTTGTTACACTTGCGAATTTAAATATTTCGAATACACTAAAATTAAACCTTATTCCTCGTGGGACGACAACTCACTCATCACGATTATTACTTGTACAACGAACTCGTACGCTTGCGAGATTTTTGCGTAACAAGTTTTTGGCGCCGTTGTCGGGGAATAACGGTTTTAATCTTGGATATTTGATATTTTTGATTCGCTTTAATTTTTATTTTATTTTATTTTTGTTGTTTTTAGACTATTATTACACTCCCGAGTTCTTTTGTGTCTTTATTTATTTATTTTTTTAAAGGTGAAGTTGGTATATGCAAATTCCTGACGAGCCAAATCTCTTTCCGTTAGATCACGAAATCGGAAAGACATTCAGAAATCGCAGAAGAGTGCAACGTCAAGCAAGGAGAATGGCCGCAAATCAAAATCAAATTCAAGGGCAACTACCACAACCAAATCAACAGAGAGCCATCCCGAATGAAGCTCCTATTTTAGTTGGGAATTATGTAAACCCAATTCCCGCACCAGTGCAACCTGCCGTGGTATAACCTCTCTTCGGACAACCTAACTTCCACCTTAGACCGGATGTCATAAATCTGTTCCAAAATCACCAAGACATCAGGTTTTTCGGAAAAGCCACGGAGAACCCTCATGAACATATTTCAGCTTTTCTCATGTTATGTGAGGTGATCAGTCACGAAGGGGTATCAGCAGACGCTTTTCGAATGCGGTTATTCCCTCATACTCTGAAGGATATTGCTAGAGAATGGTTTCTTTGTTTACCACCAGGGAGCATACAATCATGGGCTGATATAGTTCAAAAATTCACAATGAAATTCTTCCCACCATCTCGAGTCCACCAAATCAGGAATGAAGTCCACACTTTCAAGCAGAAGGATTTAGAGAGCTACCCTGAGGCATGGGAGAGGTTCAAGAATTTGTTCAGGAAATGCCCTAGTCTTGATATTCCTAAGCAAGCTTAGCAGTATCTATTCTACTACGGTCTACAACAACAGTTCAGGAATATGGTAGATGCTTCAGCAGGAGGATCGGTGATGAAACTTGACGTCAATGAAGCTTATGATTTGTATGAAAAAATAGCCGAAAATCAGTCGATGTGGCCAACCGATAGGGAAGCTCCAAAGAAAATAGCAGGGATACACAACGTGGATGCAATGACAGCGCTGACTGTACAAATGGAAGTTCTTACAATGAAAATGGACAATCTATCCCAGTCAGTTAACATGGTACACCAATCACCACCTGTTTGCGAAGGTTGTGGAGCAGATCATACTACTACAAGTTTCCCTTTGACTTCTACACATGCTAGTCAGCCTGCGGAGGTGAGCTACGCGCAGAACTTTCAGAGACATCAAAATAATCCCTACTCCAACACTTATAATCCGGGCTGGAGAAACCATCCAAACTTTTCATGGACTAACAATCAGGGACAAGGACAGGGAGAAAACAATCAGACAAACCACCAGGGTCCCAACAGCAGCAACAACAGCAAGTAAGGAAGCCATCGTTGGAAGATTTGCTAGCTCAATACATTACTAAAACCGAGACCAACTTTCAGAATCAACAGGCCTCGATCAAGAACTTGGAACAACATGTGGGACAGATTGCTGCTGCACTATCAGGTAGAACTCAAGGGACTTTACCCAACAATACAGAGACAAATCCTAAGGAGTAAGTCCAAGCAATCACTACACGTAGCGGGGTCTAGCTACCAGAAATACATGTAAAGCGGCCACCACCAGTCATAGAAAAGGTACCTACCTCGGGCGATGAGCATTTGGATGAGTCGAATAAGGCTACAGAGGAAAATCAAGTGGAGTCACCAAATAGTTCATGAGTGAAAGCAACCATGCCTGTCAAAGCATATGTACCTCCAATCCCATTTCCACAGAGGTTGCAAAAAACATAAGCTCAACAAACAATTTCAGAAATTTTTGGATGTATTCAAGAAGTTGCACATCAACATACCGTTCGCTGAAGCTTTAGCCCAGATGCCTAGCTACGCGAAGTTCATGAAGGATATTCTATCAAACAAGAGGAAGCTGGAAGACAATGAGACGGTCATGCTTACCGAGGAATGCAGTGCAATTCTCCAACATAAGTTGCCACCAAAATTAAAAGATCCAGAGAGTTTTACTATTCCTTGCAATATTGGTAACTTTTATATAGATAAAGCATTGTGTGATTTAGGAGCTAGTATTAATTTAATGCCTTTATCTCTTTTCAGGAAACTAGGTTTAGGCGAAGCAAAAGCAACTACAGTTTCATTGCAATTGGCTGATAGATCGATCAAGCATCGTAGAGGCATTTGTGAAGACATCTTGGTGAAGGTCGATAAATTCATTTTTCCAGCAGATTTTATTATCCTGGATATGGAAGAAGATAAAGACGTCCCGCTCATTCTGGGTCGTCCATTTTTGGCTACGGGAAGGGCTCTAGTTGATGTGCAGAAGGGTCAGTTGATATTGAGATTGGATGATGATGAATTGAAAATCAATGTGTTTAAGGCCTTCAAATTATAGAACGAACCAGATTCTTGCATGTAGATTGATATAAGAAAGGAAGCAGTATCAGAGACATTCAGACTTGATCACCCTCAGGAACATCTTGAAGCTTGTTTAGTGCATTTTCAGGATTTACCAGCAGAAAATGAAGAGGCAGAAGAATGTGCACGATATTTGGAAGCCATACCACCACGTTTCAAGCAACCATGTTTGGAACTCGGTAAAGGACCCACAAAACCTTTACCATCTATACAGTAAGCTCCAACACTTGAACTCAAAAAGCTGCCCACTCACCTTCGCTATGCATACTTGGGGGAAAAGAATTCACTTCCGGTAATAATCTTGAATACACTTACAGAAACAGAGGAGGATCAACTGCTGAGAGTATTTCGGGAGCACAAGACAGCAATAGGATGGACTATCTCAGATATAAAAGGGATTAGCCCTTTGCTTTGCATGCATAAAATACTGATGGAAGAGGATTGCAAAGCTTCAGTTGAGCATCAACGCAGATTAAATTCTACTATGCAGGAAGTGGTAAGAAAAGAGGTATTGAAACTTCTGGATGCAGGGATCATTTACCCCATATCAGATAGTCATTGGGTCAGTCCAGTACAGGTTGTGCCGAAAAAAGGGGGAATCACGGTGGTTCCAAATGAAAACAACGAGCTCATTCCTACGCGTACAGTCACAGGTTGGAGAGTCTGTATTGATTATCGCAAACTCAACAATGCCACAAGGAAGGATCACTTTCCCCTTCCTTTCATTGATCAGATGCTGGAAAGACTTGCAGGACATGCTTATTACTGCTTTCTTGATGGTTATTTAGGGTACAACCAGATTCCTATAGCACCAGATGATCAGGAAAAGACTACCTTCACATGTCCTTACAGCAATTTTGCTTATAGGAAGATGCCTTTTGGCCTTTGCAACGCTCCAGCCACTTTTCAGCGCTGTATGATGTCTATTTTTTCGGATATGGTGGGAAATTTCATTGAGGTATTTATGGATGATTTTTCAGTCTTTGGAAAGTCATTCAAGGAATGCCTTGAACATTTGGGAAAAGTGTTGCAGCGGTGTGAGGACACCAATCTTGTATTAAATTGGGAAAAATGTCATTTCATGGTTCAGGAAGGGATCGTGTTGGGGCATTTGATATCGGCATGGGGTATTGAAGTAGATAAAGCTAAGATACAGGTCATCGATAAACTACCATCTCCGGTAACAGTGAAGGGAGTTAGAAGTTTCTTGGGTCATGTCGGGTTCTACCGCCGTTTCATCAAAGTCTTCTCCAGAATCTCGAAGCCTTTGTGCACTCTATTGGAAAAAGGGGCTCCATTTCATTTTATTGAGGAATGCTTGACGGCTTTCAACACTTTAAAGGAAAAATTAGTCTCTGCTCCAGTATTGACTTCTCCAGATTGGGATTATCCGTTTGAGCTTATGTGTGATGCCAGTGATCACGCGGTGGGGACAGTTTTGGGTCAACGCAAGGAAAAGAGGTCTTATGTCATTCACTATGCCAGTAAGACTTTGAATGAGGCTCAGTTGAACTATGCGACTACAGAGAAAGAGCTTTTAGCAGTGGTATTCGCCGTTGACAAATTCAGGTCATATTTGATCGGGTCGAAAGTGATTGTCTACACGGATCACTCAGCCTTGAAGTATCTAATGAGCAAGAAGGATGCAAAACCGAGACTTATTCGATGGATACTCCTATTGCAAGAGTTTGATTTGAAAATCAGAGATAAAAAGGGGAGTGAAAAGTTTGATTTGAAAATCAGAGATAAAAAGGGGAGTGAAAACGTTGTTGCAGATCATCTATCTCGCCTTGAATCACATGAACCACACCCCACAAAGGAGATAAATGAAGTTTTCCCGGATGACATGCTTTTTCAGATCATCACTACGCCATGGTATGCTGATTATGTCAACTATTTGGCCCGCTCCATCATTCCATTGGATTACTCAAGTCATCAGAAGAAGAAATTTTTCAGTGACCTGAAACACTACTTTTGGGATGATCCGTTTCTTTACAGAAGGGGTCCAGATCAGATTATACGTCGTTGTGTGCCTGAAGTAGAGCAGCATCAGATATTGGAATCATGTTACTCTGCACCATATGGAGGTCATTTCGCAGCAATCAAGACAGCAGCAAAGGTACTACAATCAGGTTTTTATTGGCCTACGTTGTTTAAGGATGCACATTATATGGTGAAAAATTGTGATAAATGCCAAAGGACCGGAAACATCTCACGGAAGAACGAGATGCCCTTAAACAGCATTTTGGAGGTCGAGATATTCGACGTGTGGGGCATTGACTTCATGGGACCTTTTCCCTCTTCCTACGGTCAACAATACATATTGGTGGCAGTAGATTACGTGTCTAAATGGGTTGAAGCTGTGGCTTTGCCAACTAACGACGGTCGAGTGGTCACTCAATTTCTGAAGAAGAATATTTTCACGAGGTATGGAACCCCAAGGGCAATTATTAGTGATGGTGGAAAACATTTGTGCAATCGCCAATTTGCGTCATTGTTGGCTAAATATGGAGTGAAACATTGTGTGGCAACACCGTATCATCCGCAAACTAGTGGCCAAGTGGAAATCTCCAACAGGGAGTTAAAGAAAATTCTTGAAGCTACAGTCAGTGCATCACGTAAAGATTGGGCTAGAAAATTAGATGATGCACTTTGGGCGTATAGAACAGCATTTAAAACTCCGATTGGCATGTCTCCATATAGGTTGGTATTTGGAAAGGCTTGTCATCTACCGGTTGAGCTCGAGCATAAGGCATATTGGGCAACGCACTTGCTAAATTTTAATCTGAGGGAAGCAGGGGAAAAGAGGGCTCTTCAACTTCATGAGCTCGATGAGTTCCGTTTGGATTCATATGAGAATGCAAAACTTTATAAGGAGAAAACTAAGAAATGGCACGATAAGCATATACGGGAAAAGAAGTTTGAGGTTGGTCAGCAAGTATTGATGTTCAACTCACGCCTCAAGCTCTTTCCAGGCAAGCTAAAGTCTAGGTGGTCGGGTCCTTTCACAGTAGTGGCTGTGTTTCCGCATGGGGCTGTGGAAGTGGTATCTCATGATCAATAGAGGAGGTTCAAAGTAAATGGACAACGATTGAAAGCTTATTGGGGAGGTGACTACCCCAGTGAGAAGACAACCGTGCCACTTAATACTACAGACTAGCCTGGGCAAAAGTCTAGCTAAAGACTTTAAACAAGCGCTGGTTGGGAGGCAACCCAACACTTCTATCCCTTTTATTTATTTTGTTTTTTAGTTTTAAGATAACTTAGATTAGTTTTATTTATTTATTTATTATTATTAATTTTTTTATCCATTTTTGGGACTCATCATCCATACCTCGTTCTCCCTTAGGTTTTCATCATGTTAGTTGGTTTATTAGATGTTAAAGCTAAGTAACACTTGTTCCAAGTATTTGATCTTGAATATTTTATTTGACCGCATTGTGCAGGAATATGACGTCGCGGAACATTTAAACCAACCAGGACCAAGGAGCTTACGGGAGCAATATGAAAGTTAGCCATTGGATTACAAGCCAATCAGGGAAGTCTTTTCTTCATTTTCTTCCCCACCCCTTTATATGCGGATTTAGAATGTAAGACATTGAGGACAATGTCTAGTTTAAGTTTGGGGGTAGAAAACATGAGTTTTCATTTTTTCTATGTGTTTTTGTGTGTTTTTATTGCTTTAGAAAAAAAAAATTGAAAAATTTCAAAAAAAAAAAAAAAAATCCTTTTTGTGTGCTTGTGTGAGTTAGCTGACCTGGCTGGCAATGATGAATATATTGAATCATAAATTAATCTATGAATGGTGAATAAGTTGCATGCCTAAATTAATTTTTGCTTTTCCATGTGAAATTTGATATTTATTGAGCACGTGAATTAAGTAAAGTATTGTGTACGAATGAGCTGATTTCATAATTGGATAGGTTGAAATAGTAGACCATATATGTTAAAACCCAAAACTACTAAATTTTACATCCTTAAACCAAATTTAGAATAGTTTGGGGGAATTTCACTGTTGTAGGAAAATATTGAGATAAATGGGGATTCCATGTGTGAAAAATGAAAAAAAAAATTGTGTGGATTGTCTGAAGTCAATAGGATGCAATTGGGTGAAAATCTCAAGTTAGAGGTCATTTTACTTGAATTGGTGTTTAATAAGGGACATTGCACTAATCAAGGTGTAAAAAAAAAAAAGCACATTTTATTTGAAAATTTCTTTTCGTAGCCTTTATGACTCGAGTTATTAAGCCTGTAAGGGTGTTAAAACATGTTGCCCTAAAGTCAACTGACTTGGGAGTCATCGGCCTAAAACTTGTTACATGGGTCATTTAGAAAGCTTAAGAGAGAGAATGCTTCAAATAAAGAAGAAAAAAATAGAAAAAGCGGGTACATGAAACAGAAGACGCACCAAATGCCTTGGTTATGTCCCAAACACTTGTTTAAGGAAATTGACTTTTTGATAAGAGATTATTAACCTAATTAAATACTAGAGATTGAAGCAATCAAATTAGGGAGAATCTTTATTTATTGACTTGCAATTAGTGAGATTTATCTAAACTATAGAGGTAAGGATAGTAGAAAATTCAACCTTAGATCACACATTTGGTAAGAACGAATAGAATAAGTTTGGGGATGTGTGAATCTTACTAGTGATGAAAGAACATATTTGACCATTGGGGGTTGAAAATTGAAACAACTCATGAATTCATGATATTATGCTTAATTCTTCATACACACACACACGTCGCTTTTACATTGGAAAAGCAGATTTAATCTTTGTATTGTGATTTTAAAGCTGTGCATAGATCTGATTATGATTTCAATCTTGAGATAAAAAGCCAGGGTAACTAGCTAAATATTTTTGCTTTACTTGATTGATAGACCATCAATTTGGTAATTAGTATTGTATATTTGTGTGTTTGTTAGGTTTTAGTTTTGTTTGAGGACAAACAAAGATTCAAGTTTGGGGGTTTGATAAGTGTATTTTCTACACTTATTCGGGGCTTGAAACTATATAATTTTAATGTTCTTTTGGCAAAATACAACCTAAATTGTGTTATATTGCATCGTGTAGGTAAAACTCAATGTTTGATGAAAATTGGAGAAAAGAAGCAAAATGTGTCAAAAAAATGGAAAAGTCCGAAGTACGGGGATCAAAGTCTACACTATAGAAGTTGAAGGACTTAATTGCATTAATTCTAAAAATGGGATGACTTGGAGAAAAATAAAGTTAATGGGCTCGACCATTTGCTGAAGACAAAAAGGGTTTCTGCTATTTGGATTCTATATATATGTGCACGTGAAAACAGAATTGAGGAGAGCAGCCGGGTGGAAGAAAATTGAGAAGAAAGCATAATTGGTGGCTGCCCTATTTTTTTTATCATTATATACACACAGTAAAAGGGAGATTAGTGGCTGAATTGGGGAAGTAGATTGCCGGTTGAAATCCGTCAGAAAAACACATCTAGTGGGCGGCAGATTAGTGGGCTGAAATACAATTATAAACATTCAATTGCCGGTTGATTTATACATCAAAAATCCATCACAGTTAGGCATAAATCGGCAGGCAAATTGGGCGGCAACTTGGAGAACTTAAACATATAAATTGGAGGCATCAATTCATATATATATAGACACAATTGCCGGCGGTTTGGGGGACAAAACAAAAGGGATTGCCTTGTTGCTGAATTTGGCATATTACATACAGCCACTTTGCACAGAAAAAGATTGGCAGCTTGTTTGTTGAAATTATATATAAACGGACAGACGGAAACGAAAGGAAGAAATACTTGCAACGTCACTTTGGAAAATTAATCCCGTTCATCAAATATATAGGTGATGTCGTTCCACTTCTGTGTAATTTAATTTCTACAATATGCTAGGTTAAATTTCTTTGTATTGGATGGATGATGAAGCTATTTGATTTTTAGTTTTTAATTCGAGACCAAGTGTTTTTAGTTTAATTCTTGTGTTGTGATTTCATAAATATGTTTAAGTATATTATTTTAATGTTTGCGCACCATTAGGACAATTAGTTGCTTAGTCGTAGTGTTGGAAAACTCACGATAGGTAGAACACTGTTTATGGACCACACGGGCAATAAATATTAGTAATAATATTTATGGCGTGTGCGGTCATGCATGATAATCTTAAACGTCAATGCTTGCTTGTCATATGAATTCAGACTAGGAATAGGATCGTCTCGTGGCAATCATAGGTTTATTATATCTTGGGAAAGAATAGTAAATAAAAGGGGAATTATCGATTGTCTCAATTGCATGAATTAAGTTAATTATCACTGGTTGAGAATTGAAACTAAGAATTGATTAGTGGAGTCGGAAGTCCAATACACTCACCCACATTTGATTTAAAACCATTTTTTCATTGCTTTCGTGGTTATAGAACGTAGTTAAATTCAAACCAACTATCTTTTGTTACACTTGCGAATTTAAATATATCGAATACACTAAAATTAAACCTTATTCCTCGTGGGACGACAACTCACTCATCACGATTATTACTTGTACAACGAACTCGTACGCTTGCGAGACTTTTACGTAACAACAACCCGCACGAAACAATTTGGCACGCCCAGTGGGACATTGGTGTTTGGTGTTGATGATACAAAAAGTGAAACAATATGCCTCACAAGTCTGATAAGGAACCAGCAAGTCAGAGAGTAGTCCAGTCTGTGATCGAGTGATATGAGGAGCAGCAAAGAAGCTCTCCACGAACAGAGGGACAAAGTCAGAGCAGTCACAGTCGTTAAGAACCAATGACAGAGTTGAGTCCTCGAACCATGCATGCATTGCTTGGAAAACTCACATAGGATGTCGTTGAACAGGTAAATCTATGAAATGTTCATGACATGGAAAGATTTACCTAGAATGGGAATGCACATTATGACAACATGACCAAACAACTGAATACATTAAATGAAAAAATGAACAAGTTAGTGGGCCAAATTTGTCGTTACGAACCAATGACGGAGTTGAGTCCTCGAACCATGCATGCATTGCTTGGAGAACTCACACAGGATGTCGTTGAACAAGTAAATCTACAAAATGTTCATAATATGGAAAGATTTACCCAGAATGGGAATGCACATTATGACAACATGGCCAAACAACTGAATACATTAAATGAAATAATGAACAAGTTAGTAGGCCATATTTGTCGGCCAGTTGTGCCTATTGCAAATCACTTTCAAGCTAGGACAACTGTAGGACATAATTCCCCAGTCCTAAATCCAAATCAAGGGATAGAACCACCTTTTGGTCCGTCTACTTCAAACCAGGGGGTGGTGTAATACAAAATTAAAATAGTGGTGGTAATGGTACATCTAACTTGGGGGGTAACCTAAATGTAAGAGACAATGTCCTAAATATTTGACAAGATACCCCACGTGTTAATGATGGAATAAATATTCAGGCTAATGGTAATAATGACCCAAATAATGGCAACTTTGGTGTCAACCAAGGACCAAATGTCAGGCCTTAGACAAATCAACCGGTCAACCAACTTGTATGAATTCCATATGACCCCAACATCATGTTGAGAAATCAAATTACGGAAATAGTTCATGATCAAATGGCTTTTGGGGTACGTCCTGTCATTAGGCCAACTTACACAAAGCCATATCCTTATTGGGTAGACCAAACATATACATAGCTTAGAGGGTATAAAGTGCCAGAATTCTCATTATTTACCGGTTTAGGAGAGGTGTCTACTCTAGAACACATAGGGCGATTTACACTGCAAAGTGGTGAAGTGACCGACTACCATAAAATGAGGTTGTTCCCTAGTTCATTAACAGGAGTAGATTTCTCCTGGTTCATCAACTTGTCAGCAAACTCTATTCAAATATGGCAATAATTGGAACAATTATTCCATGCTCAGTTTTACAAGATTGAATCTAAAGTTACTTTGACCGATTTGGCAAATCTACGTCAAATGCTAAACGAATGGCAAAAGGTTTCATTCAAAGGTTCAAGACAACAAGAAGTAAATGTTTTGTACCTTTGCCCAAAAAGGAGTTTATCAAACTTGCTCCAAGTTGTCTAAGCTTTGATTTGAAAAAGAAATTCCAAGATAGGGAATTTCATGATCTTTTCCAATTGAGCACAAACGTGATTAGGTATAAACGATTAATAAGAGAAGAAGAACAAATAAAAAATTCTAGTAAGGGGACTTATTATAGAGACCCAAATTTTGATGTTCATACCATTAATGACGAGTATTATGATCAAACCGAAGTATGTTTGACCGAGTTAATCAAATGAGATGCGTATACTTGTCCTATAATGGCTAAGCCTAGAGCGTCGGGCAAGGACGAGCCTATAAAAGATGAAAGCAAAAAGGCTAGAACGTTCTCATTTGATGTAACCAAATCTGACCTTATATTTGATAAACTATATAAGGATAAACAGATAAAGCTGAGCGATAAACATAAGCTGCCAAGCTCTGAACAAATTAAGGGTAAAAAATATTGTAAGTGGCATAATGCATGATCACATTTGACTAACAATTGTTTGGTTTTTCGCCATGTATTACAGGATGCCATTGAATCATGACGAATTATGTTTGAGGATAAGAAGAAGATGACAGTGGATGAAAACCCTTTTCCATAGCCACTTGGAGTGAACATGGTGACGACTGGTTTCAAAAACAAGTTGTCAAGATTCAAATTGGTTATCAATGATGGGGAAGAAGACCCTCAGTCACATCCCATCAAAGGGATGGAATGTAGAAAAGATGAAGACGTTTTGTGTGCAAGATGTAAAGGAGAAGTGAGTACAAAGACAGGAAAATCAGGAGCAGGGCAACATCACCATCGTCCCAATTTTGTTTGTCTTTTGAGAGGCAGTTCAGGCCAACGAATAATGTAAGAACATTTAGGCTGCAACCTCGCAACCAAATGTATGGCATTCATTCCGGTATAATGCAGGAAGGGTGGTACCCTTCAATGAGATGACTAGAATCCAATAAAGGCATTTTCAACAGAATTATGTACAAATGCTGAGACAATAGGGATTACCACGTTCTAAGGTGCCTAACTACTCGAGGTGGCCAATCAAAATGTTCTCGAAGACAGTAAAGAGACTGATACAGGAGAATCAATGGAAGAACTGCCAGAGAATTCTTCTGGGAGATCGAAATTTGAGCGAGACAGAAGGGATGAAGAAGATCCAGATCAGCCCCTTACTATTCATTTCGATAGTTATCTCTTGTCATGGCTAACTATTTACTAGCCAATGAGTTCAAGAACAAAGAGAAAGAAGAAGAAGAAATGGAGGATAACGAAGAAGATGCATGTGTGCTGGAATGTGAAGAAGGCCAAACTTCTAGAGGGACCTACAATGAGAAAGAAGATGATGGTATGACAGACATTGAAGAGGAAATTCATTTGGAAGCAAAAAAAAGAAAGAGAGGAGTATCGCGCAATACTCTGTTGAAGCAACTACATCGAGAGGGAGTTTGTGAAGTGGACTTGTTGGGGGAACTATCTGAGAGTTCTTTCGATTATTATGTGCTGTACGGGACGCCCAAGAGGAAAAGAAGAGTACCTCGCTCTGAAAAGTATGGATCACTTCCAAGAATATTGCCTCCTTCCACAGGTTGGGTAACTGGAGAAGAAGTTCGGAGAGTAGTAAAGAGAGAATTCAAGAAGAAGAAGTTCAGTATGACATTTTGCACGTTGAATTATCACGAGGAAATGATTCAATAGAGGACAAACAGAAAGTGTAAATAGATGCTACTGAGAAGGTTATATTTAAAAGGCCTGTCATGAAATTAACTAAGTATTTGAGGCCATTGTATTTAAAGGCTTTGGTTAACTGTATACCTATGATAAAATTACTCATTGATAATGGAGTAGCTATAAACACCATCCCATCTAGAATGATAAGGAAGTTTATAAAGACAGAAAGTGATATGATTCTAACAGAAGTCATCCTCACAAGTTTCAATGGAGGAGCAACTTCGGCTAAAGGAGTTATGCCACTAGACATAACTGTAGGGACAACTACTAGGATCACAGTCTTCTTCGTAATAGATGGTCCTACTAGTTACAATGTGTTACTAGGAAGGGACTGCATACTTTCATCCCTCCATCAATGTCTGGTTTTCTGAAACGACAAAGGTGAAACAGAAGTGGTGCAGGTAGATCATAGACCTTTTGTCGCAGAAGCAGACTCAGTGGAAATGTTCATGTATGAAAAAAATTATGGAACTGTCAAGGTAGTCCAAGATGGAGAAGAAACTCAAATTGTTGCACAGAGCGAAGACCCATTTCAGTAGACATACTCACTGAAACGCTCAATCAAATTAGGCCAAACATAGTGGCCCTGGAGGAGCTAGTAATTGGCAAAAAGGTAATCAAAGTGTTTTAAATGAGTTATAAGCAATAAGGGCAAATGGCCGATGTTCAGGCTTTCAAAGTTAAGCTAATGACTTTCAATAAAGAATGTAAAGACTAGACAAAAGAAGAAGCATCATTAAAAATATTGGGAGACAAATTGCCAGTGTTCGAGTTGGAACAAAATATTGGCCGAGAAGTCAACAAGGTGGATTGTTTAGAAGAGGAAATGTCGAGTGGTTGTCCAATATCGTGCTAGTACTAAAAAAGAAGAATAGTAAATTAAGGGTGTTCATAGACTTTATAAACCTAAACATAGCTACGCCCAAAGATGAGTATCCAATACCTACGGTAGATTCTTTAGTAGACTCAACTGCCAGACACGTAATATATTCCTTCATGGATGGGTATTCAGGATACAATCAAATTTATATAGTTGAAGAAGATATACACAAAACTGCCTTTAGATGCCCTGGATCTCTAGGATGTTTTGAATTGGTAGTCATGCCTTTCGGCCTGAAAAATGCAAGGGCGACTTATCAAAGGGTAATGAACTTGATTTTTCATAATATGATATGCAAGTTTGTTGAGGTGTATGTAGATGATATAATGGTCAAATCTATTAAAGAAGATGATCATTTTGAACAACTGAGATGTTCATTTGAGCGAATAAGGTAATATAAACTAAAATTAAATCCCTTGAAATGTGCATTTAGCGTTAATGCAGGAAACTTCCTTGGTTTCCTAGTACACAAAAGGGGGATTGAACTCGATAAAAATAAAGCGAATGCCATTTTAGAAGCCAAACCACCTAGCAACAAAAAAAAATTGCAAAGATTTCTAGGCCAAGTAAACTTTTTAAGACACTTTATTTCTAATTGTGCAGGGTGAACTAAAACTTTTTTGCCTATTTTAAAACTGAAAAATCAGGACGAATTCGTCTGGAAAGAAGAGTATCAAAAGGCTTTTGAAAGCCAAAAGACATATTTATCAAGTTCACCAGTGTTGGTATCACCAATCCAAGGACGGCCATGAAAGTGTATATATCAGCTGAACAAGAATCAATAGCTGGAATGGTCGTGCAAGAAGACCAATTTGGTGAAGAAATGATGATTTACTACTTGAGTAGACAGTTGACAAAATGTGAATGTAATTACCCTGCCATTGAAAAATTATGTATTGTATTGTATTTCACATGTGCAAAATTAAGGGTTTATTTACAGCCAGTAACCGTTTATTTGATTTCTAGAGTAAATTTGGTTAAATATATGTTCTCTAAGCCCTATTTTAAACCAAAGGGTAGGCCTTTGGAGTTGAGCATTATTAGAATTCGAAATACAATATATACCCCAAAAGGCAATAAAAAATCAGGATTTGACTAACTTTCTAGCCGATCATCTATGCCTTGACGTGTCTGAAGAAATTGAATTAGAAATCGATTCATTCGAATTAAAACCTTGGAATTTATATTTCGATTGGTCAAAAACCTCTAAAAGTACAGGCGTAGGAGTAGCATTGATAAATCCTTTAGGGATTTGTTACAAATTCGCATTCACTTTGGATAGAATGTGCACCAACAATCAAGCCGAATATGAAACCTTAATTGTGGGCTTAGAATTAATGATAGATATGAAGATAAAGAATGTGATTGTTAGGGGCGATTCTCAATTGGTAATTCACCAATTGATTGGTGATTTTAAGTGTCAAAGTGATTCTATTATAAATCAATATGAAATCGCCTAAGAATTGTTGGAAGAATTTGACCAGGTAGAGTTTCAATATGTCAATAGGATATATAATGACATAGTAATAGAGTTAGCTCAAATGGCCTCAGGGTATTCAAAAGTTTTAAATTGGGAATCTACTTGTGAATATGGGGTATATTACCCTAGTCCAAAGAAGGGCGAAAAGGATCGAAATTAAATGTATACATAATGGAGATGCAATAGATTGGAGAATGGAGATTAAAAGGTTCCTTAAAGAACCTAATAAAGGAGACAGTAGAAAAATGAAGTTCCGTTTACTAAACTATACATTGACGGATGAAGATTTGTTTAAGAAACGCCCTGATGGTATATTACTAAAATTTATTAGTTTGCAAGAAGTCAGAACGATCATGGCTGAAGTGTATGAAAGGATATGTGGAGCCCATCAAGTCGGCCAAATGATGAGATGGTTGATTATTAAGAGCGGATATTACTAGCCTAAGATGGGAGAATTATGTGTTCAATATGCAAAGATTTCTTTAGCATGCCAAAAGCATGGTCCGATACAAAGAGTGCCAGACCCTGGCTGTTTAAGGGTTGGGCAATAGACTTGATAGGGAAGATTTATCCCCCATCGTCCAAGCAATATACATTTGTTATAGTTGCAACTGATTTTTTCACTAAGTAGGTTGAAGCGATACATTTAAAGAAGATCATTAAAAAGAGTGTCATAAAATTTATCCGTGATCATATTATTTATAGAATTGGGATTTCACAAACTTTGATAGTGGATCACGGAACGTCCTTGAATGGAGATCAAGTGAAGGAATTCTTGAGTGAGTTTGGAGTTAAGTTAGTAAACTCCACGCCGTATTACGCTCAATCCAACAGACATGTAGAATCTTCTAATAAGATTCTAAAAAATATCATAAGGAAAATGATAGAGGAAAATGTCAGAAATTGACACGAATGTCTAAACAAAGCCTTATGAGCTTATAGGACATCGCCTCGGTCAAGTACCAAGGTTACTCCTTTCCAACTTACTTATGGACAGGAGGCCGTTTTACCTATGGAAATCAATGTACAATCAATCAGAGTTTGTTTGCAACATCAGTTAAGTGATGGTGAGTATACCGAATCACTAGTTCAAAACTTATTGAAGTTGGACGAATTAAAATTGGATGTCCTAAATAGATTGTAAGTTCAAAAACAAAGAATGACTAAGTTTTATAATAAGAAAATTATAGCCAAGTCTTTTAGTGTGGGCGAATTGGTTAAGAAACAATGCTCCATTTTCCAAAGTATGGCAAGTGGTTGCCCAATTAAGAATGACCATATAAAGTAAACAGTGTGTTGCCTAATGGTGCCTATCATTTAGAAGAGTTAGATGGCACCAAGCACATGAGATTCATTAATGGTAAATACTTATAAAAAGTATGTTCCTTCCTTATGGGAAAGTGAACAAATAAAAGTGTAATCAATATAATTGCGTTGAATGATTGTAAATAAATAAGGCAAAAACGAAATACGTTCAAATAAATTCATTTATTATCAAATATTCATTACAAATTGTGAGATACAAAGCACTAAATGCTCTATAAGCTACAATTGAGAGTAGGCTAATTCTTTGATAGATCGCCAAGTAAGAGGGTGAACTGGCCTTGATCGCCGTCCTGATTGCACTGCTGCAAGGGCAAGCAGAGAGGCTGAGAAGCACTCTCAACAAGCAAAAAGGAAGAAAAACACCATCAAACCGCCTGCCTAATTGCATTGATGCAATAACAGGTAATGAGGCTGAGAAACACTCTCAACAAGTGAAGTGGCCTAAAAGGCATCCTGAAAAATTACCTTCTATCATTGAACTCCTTATAGAGAATATGGAGACGATGGGAAGCCCTTTGCTGAAAAATCACCTTCTATCCATTTCTATTGAAGACAAAAATTTTGGATCAATTGTTGAGATGCCAAACGATGGCAGCAAATTAGTTTTTTGAAGAAAAGAATGGAAATGAAAATGATAAGTGTGAAATACACACACATTTATAAAGGCCTGAAGGTGAAAAGACAGAATATGCATAGTAACTAAAATCAAATGGCCCAAAGTCTTGAGAAAAGAGACGGATATACCAAAAAAGAATGTACATGAATTTTAGCATAAAGCAATTAAATGCTTGGGGGGTTGACGATTAAGGACAACGTCAATTAATACGTAAGTAGACAAAATAGTCGTTAATTAATGACGATAGTTGCTGTTACATTCAAAATTAGTAATGGCAATTAATGCGAAATTACAAAAGGAAAGTTAAGGTATTGGATGTCTTAATTACAATTCGCCCCAAGCTGCACATATCTATTCCCTAAGACTTACCCAATCCTCGTTTTGTTTAGAAGAGGTGGTAGATACTTCAATCATAACGTCGTCATCAACCTTCAACTTTTTGCAACGTTCAACCAAAGACTTAGTTCGCTCTACTCACTGGGAAGCATTGCATTTTTTGGCAGCCATTCTAGCCTTGCAGTCATCCATTTTTGCTTGAAGCTCCTTCATCTCTGCAGCCAAATTTATCATCAAGGAATCATCAACCGTAACTTCAGAGGAGAGTTCATTCAGGCAAGCCTTGGCTTTATCAATCTCTTGAAGTAAAGATTCTCTTTTAGAGCCGCACGAAAATACTGAGCACTCTTAGCCTTCAATTCGACATTTTTGGCTAGTAAGGAGAAGATCTCAGAATGGATAGCCTTCAACATCGCTTTAAAATCAGAAGAAACATTAATCAATGGAAGTGTAAGTGTTTTCTCCAATTTTGTACTCAAGAGCTCAAATTTATCCTTTTGTTTGACAGTACTAGCTTTACCAATATCCATATCCATGAAAGAAACATACTCAAGCATTGATTGCTCGAGAATCTGCATATTTTCCTCTAAAAATGCAGAAGATGAAATAGAAGAATGACTGGTCAAAGAAGGGTAGGACATCTTTACTTGTTCCCAAGAAGTGAACAAGTCTCGGATGGAACGTACAATAGCATCAGCATCCTGCAAGGAAAAATGCCAACATTTAGTATTTTTACTACAGATGAACAAAGTGAAAATAAAAGTGAAGCAAAAGGTTACCTCATTAGCAACCTTAGGAGGTTCAGATGCATCATCAGTTAGCTCTACCACCTGTGGGGACTTCTCCTTATCTAGGTGAGAAGACTCTTCCACAATGGGTAGGTCCATGGAAGCCTCTGCATAATTCAAGAAGCAACGAATTAAAAACCAGTAGCACAAGCAAAGTTAAAACATCAAAATATGTATTACCTTCTGGTTCGACATTTAGGGGGTCGACGCCCTGGGAAGAAGGTGGCCCTTCTACTGGTTGTGATGAAGACTCCGGGACTAAGGATTTCTCTTTAAGCACAGTCCCTTCATCAGTTGATTTGGATGAAGCAGTTCCAGCAGAAGGGGATGAAGTAGGAGCTACCAAAACTAAAGCCTTCGAAGGAGAAGTTGAACTTTTTCTGAAAAATTCAGGTAAACCATTAATACATGGAAGAAGATGTTTAGTGAATAAACAAACTCAATTATCTTTTTCCTGAAGATGAGAGGAGCATTATCATCATCATCATCATCATCATCATCATCATCATCATCATCATCATCATCATCATCGTCTAGAGGCACCTTTAGCTGCAGTAGCCCTGGCAGGTGGAGAAGCAGATGGAAAAATAGGACGTTTAGCGCGAGCAGGTGAGGAAGGATTCCTAATAGACACAGGGGCGGCCAAAATAGGAGAAGAAGATGAAGTGTTTGGCCGATCCAGCAAATGGAAGGCACGATTAGCATCAGTTGTGAATAATCTACGTCTCACTGATGGCCGAGCTGCTCAAAAAGAGGATGAACGGCAAAGCTAGAGTTGAAAGGGGCTAATGAAAATTTTCTCGTCAAAAGAATGTTACGAGCATCTATAGCTTGTGCTTTTGCCTTATTAATAGTATGAAAACAATCTGTCAAAATTTTAGAATAACAAGGAGGAACCGACCAAGTTTGGCCAAAACCAAGTTGACGAGCAAAGAATTGGGAAGCATATATTTCAACCCAGGCCATGGCATTTGTTCTAGTTAAAATGTCGTGGAACAATTCTCTCCCAATCAAAAACTGAACCCAAATAAGCAAAGAAGTGCTCGCACTGTCCAGGGGATAGATGTTGCACATAATCTGGATTCAAGTGAGTAGGAAAAGGAAATAAGGAAGAAATCGAATTTAAAGTATAAAAGAATGAAAAAATGTTCATACTGGACATATTTACAGGGTTCAACGGGTCAATGGCTAGCCCATAGCAGCTAGCAGAACGAAGGGAAATGGATGGAGCACCAAGTGGTGGAAAGTATGCTCTCAACCACAGTTGAGTAAACCAAAGGGGCCCACTGCCAGTAAGAGATGCATCATTCTTCAACTAAAATTGAAGGGAAGCCATGCCTTTATAAAGGGCGGCTAAAAAGAAGGAACATAAGTTCAAGGCCTACCATACGCCAATTCATGCGCTATGGGTAAGTAGCTCATAGAAGGTTTCATACTTGGCACGCAGAGAATATATTTATAGAGCCAAATTTGAAGAAAGACCACACGTTCTGCATGGGAAGGTTCAGCACTTGAATGATTATAAAGACTTTGCATGCTTGAATAGGATTCAGTAAGTTTTTTTCTCAAATTTGGGGGCAGCACCAGCAATTAAAATACCAAGAAAGATGGTATTGCCCAAAGGTGGAAGATTTACTAGGGCTCCAACGTCCCTTAAAGTAATGGACATGTGACCAAGCGGGAAAACAAAGGTATTATATTAAGAAGACCAAAAATTCAAAGTAATAGGAAAAAGCACTGAGTCGAAAATTGGGAGTTGAAGAGCGATTTCTAATAAATCTGAAATCCTAACACGATCAAAAATGGCCTTGGTAGGGCCATGATTCACCAGACGTACATACTATCTACGAAAAATAACATCAGCTTTGGGCCAAGTGCGAATACTTTTTTCGTGAATCGGCCTCAGTGGCAAAGAGTTCAGGAACGGAGGGCCTTGAGTGCAAGGGAACAGCTGGTCCACAGCCACATGTCCAATGGCTTTGGCGTTATTGAATGTTGGGCCTAGATAGAATTCATTGAGGTCAGCATTGGCTTGTGCAAGGAGGTTTGAATTTACATACGGCCTAGTAAAGATTTTCTGGAAATCTTCAAAACTGAAAGAATCATCAGATTGAGTTTGTGAAGTCGCCATTGGATGCAAAGTACAGTTTTGGTAAGATTTTCCTAAGAAACGTAGTAGAGAAGCAAGAAGACGAACAGTAAAATAGTAAGGAGGAAGCGGGAAATATAAAGGTGTGGTTTAGTGGTGCGATGAAATGACGTGTTTTTTGGGTTTATGGTGTGTAATGATTACATATTTTCAGATTATAGAAGGGTTACAGACAAATGGAAATAATAATTGAAATTCTTGGGATACACGAGTGCAAATAGGCGAGATAACTTAATTTTTTATTTCTGTTCCTTTAATTTTTGTTATTTACTTATTGCACAAAAAAATGGAAGGAGATATGAATAAAGGAGAAGTAGATGCAGTGCCTAAGGGGTTTTATGTTGAGTTTAGGGATAGTATATAGGCTATACATCATAAGTTTGATCAATTGGGTTTGGCTGTTGAACTATGATTGGGAGTCAGCACCAAGGGACGCCCCAAAGGGTTTCTCGTGGGGGTAGAGTAGATAGGAGTGACGAAATCTTATGGCTGAATTTGATGGTGAAGATGGTCAAGTTCCATGCTGGAGCCGAGGGCTGGAAAGGATTGGAAGACGATCGAATCAAGAAAATGAAGTGGAGGCCAAAATGTGACACTATGCGACCGCATAGTATCCCAAGCCATGCGGTCGAATGGTGTCCTACCGAAAGCAAAGGGCCATTTTTCAAATGGCCTATGCGACCGCAACCAAGTTCCCTATGCGGTTGCATAGGCCAAAAAATCCAGCATAATCTTTAGTTTTTCGCGAATTTCCTACTTTCCTTGGAACTCTAATTTAAAAATATCTTTTAGAAATATTTTTGAACTATTTCCGATTTAAACTAGATTCTAGGGTTTTTCCATACTTTAGTCTAAATAGGTTTTTCTTCATTGTAAAAAAAGACTTTTGACATTATTGAGATTAAATACAATTTCGATGAGATTTATTCCTCCAATTCCTGGTGGTTCATAGATCTAACTTAGAACTTATCAAAAGGAGTCGCAGTCCTTTTGTGGCGTTCGCACTTCACGGTTCTTGTTCTGGGTAATCAACGGGTTAGATCTCTAACGCGTGATCTTGGTTCTTGGTACGGGTCGAACAACGGGTCGGGTTGCTATTGCGAGACGTGATTTCTAGCTTTCTTGGGTTGGTCTCGACTTGTTCGTGGTTCCCAAGAAATATTCTTGGCTGGGTTCGCATCACTCTGTATATGAATCAGGCATAGAATTCAGCAAAAATGATGGTCTTATAAGTTTTAGACACCTTTTCATCACAGTTAATGATGTCTTGAACTAACTTGTTAAAAACATCCAAATTGCCATCAAGATCCTTTGAAGGATCCATTTTAAAGTTAAAAAAAATTTTCAAGCAAGTACAACTTATTAGGAATAGATTTAAGTAAATATAAGTCTTCCAACTTTTACCAAAGTTCTTTAGTAGAATTAAGTTTTCCAATTTTTCTCAAAAGAGTGTCGGATATGTGTAAAATAATTGAAGTGTAAGCAATTTCATCATATTCTTCTTTTTGCATTTTTGTTAAATTTGCAGGAAATTTGCCATCTATGGCATTTGAAACTTTTTGTTGAACCAAAATCCCATTCATCTTTTGTTGTCAAATTAAAAATTCTCATTTCTCATTGAAAATCCAAATTTCGAAATGTGAAGACATTTTGAAAAACAAAACAACCAAGAAATGTACAAATATGTCACACAAAGTAATCCTAAGGCAGCAATATATACCGTTCTAGATTCCCAAGATTTTTTAAGATTCACGACCTTAGATCAAGGGAATGTTCGAATGGGTCAAGTCTATGTGTTCTAACGGTAGCCAGTGCAACACTAAGGTATATCAACAAAAAATTCAAAATTCACAGAAACAAATATCAACTTGCAGTTAAAACCAATACTTCAAATAGAGCAATTAATTCCTACATTTCTATCACAAGCAATGATTACCCATTCACTGTAACCCCAATCCTAATGTTACCCACACGATGATGCGCTAATGCTGAAATTTAAAAGGGATAAACCAATTTACCAGATCGGACCTTTCTGAGTTTGTAAATTACGAGAGATGGGAATTACAGCTTTAGGGCAGCGATTTTGTCCTAAAGTAATTCAGTAAATATATAGCACTTATGACCATCGACCCACCAAGGACAAAATCGTCCAAATTTTTTTGTGTAACATGAAACATGAAAACGATAATATCAATACGTTTAATAAATCAAAATGAGAAAATTGCCTGAAGAAACTTTTGTCGGCGGAGGTCCCACGCGCCCTCACTCGTAGCCTAAGTCCCATGCGCGTGGGCTTCACACGCCGCAGTCCTCACGTGCCTGCCACCCAGAAGTGCCCCAGTCCGCTGAACATGCTGGTGGTCTTGGTTTCTCCACCAGGTCAATGGTTTCACCAGAAAGTAGCAAAATAGGTCCGGCAAAGATTGGAAAAAAGGGGGCAGTTTCTTCTCGTTTTTCTGCTACGTTTTCTAGACAGTTTCTACTCAATTTTATGGCCAGAAATCCACCCCAACCTGCTCTAATACCAAATGTTAGAAATAGGACTCCAATCACCACTAAAATCGAGCTCAATTTACCAACCAATCGACACCCAATTACAATCGATGGAAAACCTTTCATACTGCTCATCTCTTTGGTTGCTTACAATTGCACCAACTTAGGATATAAAAGGGGAAGGTGTTTGTAGCCACAAAGGCTAAAGAACAATGAGAAGATAACAAGACAAGCTACAAGCTAGAAGCACAAAGCACACATGGAGGCAGCCGAGTCTTTCTCTCAATTTCAAGGCAAAGCACACTTCCTATTGACCAAGGCAACAAAAGGGAAATATATAGGATCACTCAGGGTATAGTAATGGGCCCGTCCAACAAGGAAACAATACGTGACCCAAATAAGCCATCCACTAAGTGAGGAAACTGGGCCATGAGCAACTCTAATTAACTAGACTGCTTCTAATGGCCCCGAATATTTTTAGGGTCGGGTCATCAATCTTAGCGTCGATATAATACTTATCCAACATCGTTTTTACATCATCGCCCGGATTTATTGGTTATCAAAAATCCAACTTGATTAAAATTAACTCCATAACCTGGTTGGAATTGTTATGCATTAAGTATATGTGGTTGTAACATGCATACCTTGTCTTTCAGAATAAATTTTTGACTTTTTGGCCATTCTTGTGCAATTTGAATTAGACTGTTTTTCCTATTACGAATTGGTATGCATATAAAGCTTTGGTGTAGTTGCCTAGTTCCATTTTGTTGAATATATGCCGATCAAAAATGGAACTAGTTGCCTAGTGCCATTTTGTTGAATATATATAGATTGAACGATTTACTCACCTTTCAGTAATTGGAGTTTTAGAAATGTTATTTGAGGTTTCAACATGTTATTATAACTTATGATTAGCCAATCATCTTTAGTTATAATTTTATATCGTCGAACATGAATCACATATAGAATTATTTGGTGTCTTATACAACATCTCATGAATTGCAGTTCATTTATAGGATGACTATTTGGCCAAAATAGTTACCTTAAAAATTTAATTGCAACAAAGTGATTATTAAATATCGAAACAAGAAATTTCCTAGCCCCACAGGTATGGAAATACTTGTATTTGATATTAATAAATTTCTTGTAAATTCAATGTGTGATAACTAAAGTTCTTGAATTGGCATTGGTTAATTCAATATAAAGATAATCTTCATAGCATTAATGCACGTGTTTATCTTATGTAGCGGTTCCTAGTTTTTTCAATGACTATTTGAATTCTAATTCTATGTGGTGATAACTTTTCATAATGGAAGGAGAAAATTCTCCTTAATTTGGGATGTATGGATCTCGATTTGGAGCTTCGTATGGATGAACCGCTTGTCCCTACGAAATCAAGTACACCAAAGGAGAAGTTATTGTATGAATCGTGGGAAAGATCCAATTGCTAGAGCGTGATTCTCATGAAGAGCAATCCTTTAATGTGATATAAGGCCAATGACTTCATAAAGGCTATTGAAGAACAATTTGTAAGTTCTGACAAAATATTGGTCAACACCTTAATGAAAAGGCTTTCAAACATGAAGTTTGACAATTCTAAAGGTGTGCATGAGCACATAATGGAAATGAGAGAAGTTGTTGCTCATCTTAAATCCCTGGAGATAGAAATTTCCTAGTCATTCCTTGTTCATCTCATTTTGAACTCTTTTCCTGTAGAGTATGGTCCATTTAAAATATAGTATAACATCTGAAAACTCGTGATAAAGAAAATAAGAACAAGGGTAAACACGGTCCTAAAATAAAGAACAAGATGCTAATGAAGCAAAGAACAATAAGGATATATGTTTCATTTGCAAGAAGAAATGGCACATAAAGAAGAACTATTTCAAGTATAAGAAATGACTCGAAAACAAAGGTGCTCTTATCTTTTTAGTGTGTCATGAATATATTTTGATTAATGTTCCAAACAATACATGGTGGATTGATTCAGGTACTACAATTCACATTGTGAATACTAAGTAGGGCTTTCTGGACCTAAGGAAACTGCAACCAAATGAACAAAATTTCTATTCTGGAAACTAGTTGAGTTCAATTGTTGAAGGCACGAGAACTTTTAGATTAGTTTTAAATTATGGTTTTCATTTGGATCTCAAAAATAACTTTTATGTTCCAATTTTTTTCTCGAAATTTAGTTTCTATTTCAAGACTAGCACATTTGAGTTTCAAGTTTGTATTTGAAAACAGAAGTTTTAGCCTATTTTACAATTCAGTTATTGTTGGACATGGTGTTTTAGTTGATAATTTATATAAACTTGATTTAAATCCCACTTATGAGTGTAATTCGAACTGCATGGTAATGGTATTTGAAATAAGCGTTTTATTGTTATAGAAAACTCCCCTATGTTATGGTACAGGAAATTGGGACATATCTCCATAGAGGGACTCAAAAGATTAGAAAATGATAGAATTTTACAAACTCTTGATTTTATTGATTTTGGGACTTATAATGATTGCATAAAGGAAAAGCAGACAAACAATACCACTAAATGAACAAAAAAGAGTTCCGACATTCTTGAGATTATTCACACGGTTATTTGTAAATCTTTTTCCACTCCTTGTCTAAATAGTCAGAAATATTTTATCTCATTCATAGATGATCATTTAAGAAATATGTATCTCTATCTTCTAAATCATAAGGATGATGCACTTGATGCTTTCAAGAATTGTAAAGCAGAGGTATACAAATAAAAGGAAATAAAAACCAAAATTAGGTTAGATAGGAATGGAGAATATTATGGACGCGTACACTAAAAAGGGACAAATGCTCGGTATGTTTGCTAAGTTTTTAGAAAAATAAGGTATTGTAACACAATATACGATGTTAGACACACCACAACTAGAGATGGCAAAATAGCTCGACGGCTCAACCCGAAAAATGCTCGAGCCATACTGGCTCGTGGCTTGGTAGGACTGAGCTGAGGCTCTGCCCTAGCCTCATTTTGGAACGTCGGCTCGAGCCTGAGCTAACCAGTGGCTTACACTTGCCAATGAGCCAAGTATTTAAAACAAATTTTAAAAATGAAAAAAATTAAATGTAGGCAGCTGTGACAGAAGCAGACTGCGTTGCAAGCAGTTACTTTTTTATTTTTTTTAAAGTTTTTTTTAATTTTAGGTGTATTTTTTTATACGTTAATATTAAGTTATTATTTATAATATGTATAAATTGCACAAATTTTAAATTTATTAAAAAAAATTTAGATTTATAACGAATTTAAAAAAACAGGAGTTGGCTCGACTCACTAAGGCTTGAGCCTCAAGCTCGGGACGAGCCTCATTTTTTTGGCCGAATCTTTGCTTGGCTTGGCTTGGGCCCAAAAAGCTCGAACTTATTTTGCTCGAACCGAACCCGAACTTTGAGTTTCGGCTAGTGGCTCGACTCGACTCGGCTCGGCTCGACTCGACTCGTTGAGATGGCTAACCACAACAAAATGGTGTAGATAAAAGAAGAAATATAACGTTAATGGACATGGTTAGGAGCATGATGTTAAATAGAGTTCCATCTAAGTCAATTCCTAGAACACCATTTGAAATTTACTTTAAGCTTAAAAATTTCTATGATTTTGTGCATCGGATTTTGTGAGGACGTTTAGAGAACTTTTACTAATTGCTTCTAATGAGAAACATGTTTGATATAAACATTGGAGAGAAGAAAATAATTGTCTTCATCTCCTTCACTTTCATTATATAGAGAAAATCAAGAATACACATATGGAAATAGGGTACAAATGTGGAAACAACACCAGGGTTAATACCCCCAAATAGTCACTAAACTTTGTTAAAAGTTCCCAAAAGGTCACTGAACTTCAAAACTTCTCTAATTAGTCACTGAACTTCGCAAAAAGTTCATAGGAGGTCACTGAACTTCGAAACTACCCTAAATAGTCACTGAACTTTTCCAAAACTACCCTAATTAGTTACTCAACTTTACAAAAAATTTATAGGGGGTCACTAAATCATTGATGTATGGGGTCACAATTTGCAAAGTTCGGTGACCTCCTAGAAAGTTTTAGCAAAGTTCAGTGACTATTTATGATAGTTTTTAAGTTCAGTGACGTCGTAGGAACTTTTTGCAAAGTTCAGTGACTAATTAGGAAAGTTTTGAAGTTCTGTAACCTCCTTGAAACTTTTGGCAAAGTTTGATGACTATTTAGGGTATTAACTCTGAAAGGGCATAAACCCGATTGCACTCTTGCCTAATTTGCGTATTCTAGTCTATTTATTTCCTTTACAGCTTCAATTTGTACTCACGAATATCTGATTCAGATTTACTTAAAAAAATTCTCCAATTCTGTGCATTAGATTTCAAGTTCACCACAAAATCTTGAATTGGACATTGGAAAAGTTAAATTCCCATTAATTACGAATTTATTATATACATACATTTTTTCCTATATAACAAGCTCCCTAATGTGCATCAAACATTCACAAATAGTCACTAAACTTTGTTAAAAGTTCCCAAGAGGTCACTGAATTTCAAAACTTCTCTCATTAGTCACTGAACTTTGAAACTACCATAAATAGTCACTGAACTTTTCCAAAACTACCATAATTAGTTACTCAACTTTGTAAAAAATTTCTAGGGGGCCACAATTTGCAAAGTTCGTTGACCTACTAGGAAGTTTTAGCAAAGTTCAGTGACTATTTATGATAGTTTTTAAGTTCAGTGACCTCGTAGGAACTTTTTGCAAAGTTCAGTGACTAATTAGGAAAGTTTTGAAATTCTGTGACCTCATTGGAACTTTTGGCAAAGTTCGATGACTATTTAGGGTATTAACTCTGAAAGGGCATAAACCCGATTGCACTCTTGCCTAATTTGCGTATTCTAGTCTATTTATTTCCTTTACAGCTTCAATTTGTACTCATGAATATCTGATTCAGATTTAATTTAAAAAATTCTCCGATTCTGTGCATTAGATTTCAAGTTCACCACAAAATCTTGAATTGGACATTAGAAGAGTTAAATTCCCATTAATTACGAATTTATTACATACATAAATTTTTTCCTATATAACGAGCTCCCTAATGTGCATCAAACATTCACTCTCTATTTTTAGCTATATTTCTTTGAAAATGGACCATTATCCTACACCAACAAAAAGTATAGTGTTCTTCCTGATTGTCTTGTGCACATTTCCGATGAGTTCTCAGAAGGAAAATGCTGAAAATGAAATCCTTATTCTTGCTCAAAAAAGAGGGTATGATCTTATGAAGCAGGAGCGGTTTCATAGGAAGACAACTTTAGGCGGTCGTTCGTTGAGATTGGTACCTGGAGGATCGAATCCTATACACAACTCGGGACCTCCCTGCTCTTGTCGTTCGTGTAGTGAGGCACAGGGAGGATCAGATCCTATACGCGATCCGACACCATCAACTCCAGCTCGTTGATCTGGATTTCTTGAGTGCAAAGTTAAATTTAAAATCTATTTCACCATCCTCTACGAAAAAGAGGAAATAATATTATCATGATTTATACTTCCTTGCACATCAAGGAAATAGATGTTATGGACTAAATAAAGCTCCACATTTCATATTACTCTCCCTTTTTCTCTAAGGGCCTGTTTGATAGGCCTCCATTTTCTATGGAAAATGAAATTCAATTTCCAATTGCCACTTTTAGATTGTTTGATAGGATTTTTTTACTTGTAATTGGTTTTCTTTCTTTGGGTGCACGTGACCCATTTTCTTGGTTTTGGGTGAATTTGTTTTCCCACCTTTTAGGTGGTTTTTTGTTTTCCATCCCCTTTTTTTGGCAATAGACACAAAATCTATCCACAATTGTAAAAAAAGATTATCCCTTAAATTGAATATTTCTATATAAAATAAAGCCAAACGAACACTAAATTTTTTTCAATTTTTATTTTTATTTTTTTATTTTTATTTTTATTTTTTGGCAATCTAAACAAATTCTATCTACAATTGTAAGAAATTTTATCTCTTTAATTGACAATTTTCATAAAAAACGAAACCAAACGGACCAAACACAATTAATTATAATTCCCAATAAAACAAATTTTAGGCAATTTAATTCCTAATAAAATATTTTCTTTCTACCCATTTTTCACATTTGCAATCAAATGGACCCTAACTACGCTTCAGTCGCAAAAGCTTTACATCTAAGCTCTACTGACATACAATCTAATTGCAACATGTCAAATTTCAACCCATTGACTAAGAGAGAGAGAGAGAGAGAGAGAGAGATCACGGAATGAATGATTCAAATATCAAGGAGGAAAAAAAAGGGATTTTGCATTTGAATACGTCTTTTTTGAGAATCATCACTAAGGACTAATTGTACCAACTTTAAACTTGTGCACCAATTGAGTACTCACTTTATTTCCTGTTATAGTAAGGGGTTCTATGGAATCTATTGGTTCTTCAGTGCTGTTTCGAGGCATGGAACACGGAGTCATTCTTTTGATTATCCTGAGTTTGATCTTTCTTTTTACGATCTTTTCTACTAGGTAATTTAGTATACTTATCCATGAAGATAAAAATTAAGTACAAACTCAAAAGTCGCATCATTTGAAGCATCGACTTTGATTTGAGACCTAGAAAAGAAATAAGCCATTTCGAACCCTACGAGTGAATGCTATGAATGTGCAAGATGGTTTATAAAGTACTATAGCATATCCCAGAGCAAATGGTGAAGGACATACAAGATTGGTAGACACAAGGAAAGAGTAATACAATAAAAGATTGTCCCATAGTGCCAACAATGGAAGGATGACTCTTGTATTGTGATATCATGCCAACAACGTCATTTAGAGAACTTTTACTAATTGCTTCTGATGAGAAACAGGTTTGATATAAACTTTGGAGAGAAGAAAATAATTGTCTTCCTCTCCTTCAATTTCATTATATAGAGAAAATCAAGAATACACGTATGGAAATAGTGTGCAAATATGGAAACACCACAACACCAATTGCACTCTTGCCTAATCTGCGTATTCTAGTCTATTTATTTCCTTTACAGCTTCAAGCTGTACTCATGAATATCTGCTTCAGATTTACTTTAGAAAATTCTCCGATTCTATGCATCAGATTTCAAGTTCACAACAAAATCTTGAATTGCACATTGGAAGAGTTAAATTCCCTTTAATTACGAATTTATTACATACATACATTTTTTTCCCTATATAACAAGCTCCCTAACGTGCATCAAACATTCACTCTCTATTTTTAGTTATAGTTCTTTGAAAAGGGACCATTATCCTACACCAACAAAAAGTATTATTGTTCCTCCTGATTGTCTTGTGCACATTTCCCATGAGTTCTCAGAAGGAAAATGCTGAAAATGAAATCCTTGTTCAAAAAAGTGGGTATGATCTTATGAAGCATGAGCAGTTTCATAGGAAGACAACTTTAGGCGGCCGTTCGCTGAGATTAGTGCTTGGAGAATCGAATCCTATACATAACCCGGGACCTCCCGGATGTTGTCGTTCGTGTAGTGAGGCTCCGGGAGGATAAGATCCTATACATGATCCGACACCATCAACTCCAGCTCGTTGATCTGCATTTCTTGAGTGCAAGGTTAAATTTAAAATCTATTTTACCATCCTCTTCAAAAAAGAGGAAATAATATTATCATAATTTGTACTAACTTATACATCAAGGAATAGATGTTATGGACTAAATAAAACTCCACGTTTCATATTACTCTCCCTTTTTCTCTAACTTCGCTTCAGTTGCAAAAGCTTTACATCTAACCTCTACTGACAGTACAACCTAATTGCAACATGTCAAATTTCGACCCATTGAGAGAGAGTGAGAGAGAGAGATCACGGAATGAATGATTCAAATATCAAGGAGGAAAAGGGATTTTGCATTTGAATACGTCTTTTTTGAGAATCATCACTAAGGACTAACTGTCAAACTTTAAACTTGTGCACCTATTGAGTACTCACTTTATTTCTTGTTATAGTAAAGGGTTCTATGGAATCTATGGGTTCTTCAGCGCTGTTTTGAGACATGGAACATGGAGACTATTGGAGTTGTGACATTTTGTTGTCACATGAAAAATTGTATTTTTATTGTAATCTAGTTTGTAGCTAGTTTAGTTGAAATGTCTAACTAAGTTGATGTTAAATTAGACTAGATTATAACTAGTACAACACAAAGTAGTAAACCATTCTACAAGTAAAGTAAGTTATAGTAGCAAAGTTGAAAGCTACTACTTGCAAGTGGATAGTCAAGAGGTAGAAAATATCTCTAAATATCTAGTAGAATATCTAGTAAGTTTGGTTATAAATAGAGCCAATTTGTAAGATAAAAAATATAGAGGATATATGAAGGATTTGTTATAGAAAAACCGTCTTTAACAATGTAGACAATCAAAGTTCCTTCTTCTCCTCTGATCTGGTAATAAAACTAGCAGAGTTCATATGAATTTTATTATGTTTTCATATGCTTTATGTCTTATAAACCGGTATGTGAATAACCGGTATACACTCCTCCATACAATATTTGAAGGGCTCTATTTATAGAGTCTTAGATCAAAGTAAAAATCCCAACAGAGACATACTTTTGATTATCCTGAGTTTGATCTTTCTTTTTTCATTGTTATCGGAAAAAAATGCTAGTTTGATTAGTCGCATATAGGAGACTCTATTATGCTATTGTGAAAACCTAAATTCAAGATAGCTTCAGGATGCAAATTTATCATTCTATATGCGTGACTCTCTAACATCATTAAATTCTTGCGGAGCCCCATTTTTACTGTCGAAGCTACATACTCTTTCAAAGCCCCAGTGTACATTTCGTAGAAACACCTTTTTCTTCCATATTTTGGACCTTAACTCCATCGATCAATATGTTACCGTTGAAACATAGAAGAATTAAAATCTTAGATCAAGATACTATGTAAAGATGGTATGACCAATCTAAACAAGAATTCTTGATAAAATCTTTATTTTACAATCTTGCTAAATGTGCATTAACTTTGACATAATGGATGGCATTCTTGTGAGTCGACAATTTTTTATACATTAATTTTGACAATACTTTAAACAATCAAGACACAGATGTTGACAACTCATACAATGTTAACAACAATGTCATCCAGGATAGGAATATACCTCTAGGTTAATTCTTTGTTTTGTTTTGGTCCAACTCAACTTTAAGTGACAAAAGGGTTAGGGTGCATGCCTATTCATTCTTAACTTAAGATGGCAAAGGGTAACTCTGAATCGGGTGCAACACTAGGATCACTAGCCCTTCTACACTACTACTATCCGTGAGATAGAAGTAGGGCACTTCACTTACCTTAGAGTCTGTGATGATTTTTCAATCGTTTCTACTAGGTAATCTAGTATCCTTATGCATGAAGATAAAAATCAAGTATGAAATCAAAAAGTAGCATCATCTGAAGACCCAAAAAAGAAAGAAGCCCACTCAAACCCCACGAGTGAATGCTATGAATGTGCAAGATGGTTTGTGAAAGATGATATAAAGTACTAGAGCATACCCCAGAGCAAATGGTAAAGGGCCTACAAGATTGGCGGGCACAAGGAAAGAGTAATACAATAAAGGATTGTCCCTTAATTCTAACAATGGAAGGATGACTCTTGTATTGTGATATCATGCCAAAAATGTCATTATAAATAGTTAAACATATAAAAATAGCCTTAATCAAAACAACAACTCGCACAATAGTTATTGAAAATAAAATTAATCCAATTAATTAATGTGTGAAAATCAATTCAGAATTCATAACTCTAAAATAATTAATCAAACCCAACTAAAATAATGTTGATGTAGTTTTAACGGACTATGGACATTATAATTTTAAACTCTAATAATAATGACAATTAATTAACACTTTAACTAATATGTCAAAATTATTAATCACAAATTATTCCACTAAAAATTTGGAATTGCACTCTTATAATTATAAAACAAATTATATGCAAGAGATTTGAATTGTCGATTTGTATAGTTATTTCATATAGATCAATCCTCCATAAATGGTTCATAATTAAAGTTAGGTATTTATCCGTAAACGTCTTTAATTATATTTTTCTCCATAAGTTCCATTGATCCTCTAATGAATAATATATTTTATGATCTAATCATAAAATTGAGCGCTCTTATTATTCAATTCCCGAACACTTATGAGAACCATCTATCTACTTTTCTACAAATGAATGGATTTCTTCTTGTCTATTAATATTCCCATTTATTTATCTCATTGTATTTCCAACGAGCCAAGAATCTGACATTATTAATTTGCATCATTACCCGGCATATCAAAAAAGCACAACTTAATAAATATGAGTCTATTAATTACTCAAAATTAAGATCAATCCATATATGACCATCATTGATCAAAATTGAATACTCTACGTGAAAACGGATTTTATTAGAGATTCATTATTAATCATGTCTGTGTCCTACATAATCAAATTATATATAAAGTGCTTTCGTTCCAATAATCACATTTTTAACAATCCGGATAAAATTATTTCATTTGGAATGTAATGAACTGCATTGGTGATCATAATTAAAGATCCCCACTTTAATTTTAATCATGACCAAATTTAAATTATTCCATTTTAACTATTATCCTCATGTACATAACATTTATGTACAGCGTTTAAAGTTACGTATAAATAATCAAGGGATTTTTTATATTTATTAAACATGTAATCATGCATGCAAAAGATATTGAAATAATTTCACAAATATCATTAAATGTTTATAACTCATTTATCAATGGGCACATATCCCAACATTTTGTTGTATAACTGTTACAAATTCATTTCCTAGACTTTACCATCAAAAACCAAAAGATAAAATAGTACGAAAAAAACTATGAAATGCTTCACTTGGTTCTTCTAACATTGTGAAAACAAATAAAAATATAAATTGGTATATTTTACTTAACAAAGTGAATAAAATACTATAACAAACAATTAAAATAATTTTTGATATCAGATTTTATTTTTGGCTAAATTTAATTTCTTATTCATTTTGAGTTGGGGTAATTTTGAAACTTAAATATTATTAAGAATGAATGCATGATTTCATTGGTATCCATTGCTCATGAATATATTTTTCGATGAAAAAGTTTCATAAAAGAGAAGAATCTATTATTATAACTAATAAGATATACAATTTTGTGCATCATTAAAAAATGACAAAAAAAATATGTAGATGATGAAGTGAGACGACTCAACTAAATGTTAATTTATGCATGAATAAATAAATTAAAAAGGAAAAATTGATTCTTCTAGATGAAAATAAAATAGTAATTGGATTTTTAGAGAATGAAAGAATAGTTAAAAATTGTTATGTGAAGGGTTATATGATGTAATACAATTGCTGTGATTTGTTATTTCAATTACAGACATTTTGATGGGCTTTGAAAATTGCAGTTGGAAGTTGCTGCAGAAGCATGTAATCCAGGAGGGCCGTGGAAATTGCAGTCAGAATGTCAAGAAGTACTAGTGGTAGTCGTGCTTGGCGGACTGTAAGTTTATAATTCGTTTATAGTGGATTGTTGACTAACAAAGTGCTTGGAGTTTTTACCCAATTGGGGTTTCTCCGTGATAATTCCTGGTTTTTATTAATTGCTTTCATATAACTGCTGCAATTCAACTTAGAAAAATTGACTTGATTGATTAATCATCTAGAAATAATTAATAGTGACTTGTTGCTAGTTAATTATTTATTTTTAATTTAGCATAATCACCTATTCACCCCCTCTAGGTATAATTTGGGTCGAACCTCGTAATTTTAATTTATATAGCTCATATGAGTATGAGAAATCTGAGATAGTCGAGGCCAAGCTGGTGCCTACTTGCATAAAGCGAATTGAATTTAAACCATTGAAGCTTGCAGATTTTGGCGATGGTGGGGCCTTCCCTGAGATCCAATATGTACAGTATCCTCTTGGTATGGGGAAGAGTAAGGATCACAATTCCACGATGAATATTTTCAACCTCACGCTGGACGAGCACGGGAATTTGAGATATGATGTGATTTCGAAGAAGATTGCGTATTCCTGATATCAGGATCTTGTTCCAGCTGTAGTTATGGATGATGCGAAAGACGAGAAACTGAGATTGATTGATGAGACAACACGAGAGACTAAGGCAGCACTTCAGAAGATTTTGAATGTGAAATTAGACAAACAAAGTACTTTTGCATTCTTCTCGTTCCAAGTTTATCAAGGGGTCAGGGGTTAAGGAGAGAATTATTCATATTGTGGAGATGCCGGTGGATCCCTTGAAACCACCTAGTGTTTAAGAAAAAGAGGATTCAAAAGGCATGTGAATCTCCTCCGGTGCCAGTTTGCATTCTCCACCTCGGCCAGTAACTGTGAAGGAGCAGCAGGACGGGGAAGATTCCACCATGTATTTCTTGTTACAAACCAATTTTTTTTAATTCAAAGTCAAGGTTGAATTGTCAAGGTCAAGGTCAAATATGGACTTAATTGGAATAAATTATTTTCTTGGGGCTTATTTTACAAGGGATAAAATATTCAGGCATTCCAATGGATAAAATTTTAAGTTGGGAGTTCACCTTTCAAGTATTAAAATGTAAGGATTTAAGATTGATTAGAATTTAAAGTGGAGGACTTACTTATCTTACATTGGTAGTTAAGGGGCTTCTTATGCAAAAACCTTAATATCTAGACCATTCTACATCATTTTCTCCCCATTTTCCACACCTACACAAACAACAGAGACGGACAGAGAGTGAGAGACCGAGAGAAGAAGAGACGGAAAAAGGAAAAAAGAAAAAGAAAAAAGGAAGAAGAAGGAAGTGATGATGAGTAAGTGTTATTTTCCTTAATTTTAGGACTAAATTATCCATTTCTTGAGATAAATGAAGTATATTATGTTAAATTTCTAGGGTTGTAATTGAGTGGTTTAATTTTTCAGATTAAGTTGAAGATATACCCTTGTTAGTTCAAGTTTTTAAGTGATTGCCTTCCATTTACATCAAGATAAAGAAATTTTATTTTGGGTAAACCCTAGAATTTATATTTGGATTCTTGAATGAAGTATGTTTTGTGGAATATTCATGTTGATGAAATACTCGTTTGGGAGAATGAATTATTTGCTAGAATATAAAAGTTAAGTGGATTTAATTATGGTTACTAGTTTCGCTAGTTTTGAAGAAGGGATTGCAATTATGTTGGAATGAAGGTTATGTTGATGAATTAGTTATTAGGACATGGACTAGAAAGTGTAATTAATTCCATTTGACTAAAGGAATAATTTGGGAGAGTTATTCTAGTATCGAGAAATGTAGTTTAAGAATTATAGAAATGGACTATTGGGGTTTTTTTGTTTTGATAGTTGTTGAATTGGTTATTCATATCGTTTTTCAAGTGGTAACGAGAAGATTGGAAATGTGTATCAGCCAGTCTAGTTGATAGCATGTTTTTAGTGAGTGGAAACTTATTTTTCAGAAATAAATATTTATTAAATCTATACTATATTAGAAGTTATTTATTTCCTGTATTTGATTTGACAGCATAATTTTCAGAATTAAACGGATTTTATAGTTAGTTCTTTTAAGTTAAATTCAGTTCATTGAAATCATTTTCTAGTATGTTATATCCGTATTACATATTTCAGTATATTTAGATTTATTTTAAAACCGCTAGAAAGTACCCAGGCAATTTTACCATGTCTGGACTGATGTGAATGTATTTCCACAGTGTATGACTTCAGATGGTTATTTTATTCGATCTGCACTGATGTAAATGTGTTTCCACAGTGTATGGTCAATTATGGTGATTTTACCCGCTCTGCACTATTGTGAATATGTTTCCATAGTGTATGACCAGATTATAGCTCTGCGCGCGTATGAGCAGAATTACAGAATTTCAGAATCTCAGAATTTAATAGCTTTGCCATGTATATCGGTACTTATCGATACATGAGTAAGGTTATTCAGGTTACCTTTTTGGTATGATATTTCAGTATTTCTACAGTTTATTTGATTTTCAGTCATAGAATTCAGATTATTCAGTTTAAAGATTTCAGCTTGTAGTATTGAATTACAGAATTATTTCAAAGATTTCGTAGTTATCAGATTAATTATATTCATTATGTTTTAAGTTAATTGTTTAGAATGAAGAACAAATGATTTCATGATTTATTCATGTTTAAATTTTTAAGAGTACTATCAGATTTCACAATTTCTTAAAGTTTCATAAAAACAAAGATTTTCAGAAAATATGCATAAATTGAAGAAAAACATTCTTATTTATATTATATCCACTCACTGAATTACAAAACTCATATATTTTGTTAATTTTTCTCTCTTATCATATAGTAGCTGAGTTGAGCAGCATTGGAGTTTAGTGATCCACCGTGTAGAGCCACATTTTGTTTATATTTGTATGACTCCTTTTGTCAATTTGCATTGAACATATTTCTTTTGGGGTACATGCTTTTGTTGTCAGAAAGTTAAAGTTGTAATTCATGTATCCATGTCATGTGCTCATTGCATATTGAGTATTTTGAAACTTTTGAAGTAAAATGGTTGTAATTGTCGACTTTCTTGCTTTGTTTTGAATAGTTTGATCTTTGAGGGGCTGGTGTACCCTGTTTAAAATATATGTTCTGGTTGAAGGAGTTTAATTATTGTTCAGGTGGTTTTGGTCCAGATTACAGGGGAAACTCTGTCAAAATTTTTATAAAAGTCTGTCACAGTTAGAACTAGTTATAGTCGCCTTAGTGGTAGGTCCGGCATTTAGTTGGTATCTACCATCGGCGCAGGACACGTGTCAGGTCTATTAGAGTGACTTGGGACGGGTCGTGACATTTCTAACTGGAAGAATTCGAAGGGGTATGCAATACTCTTGACAAGCGTTTGGCTGCTGATGGTCCGGGACTTCAGGATGTTCCGATTAGTGATAATTTTGCTAAATTATCCAAGGGTTTAAGTGTAGCTTAACAAGAGGCTAGAGAGGCGGTTGCAATGAGGTCGAAAATTCAACAGGAGATGATGATGAAAGAAAATGAGAGAAAAAGAGATGGAATTGCGTGAGTTGGCTCGGAAGGCAAGATTTGAGAAAACTAGTGGTGCTATTACACCAATCTCTCCTTCTGGAAACGGGCTTAATAGTGATCATAAGAATTACCAAGTAAGAGAGGCTCCGAATGGTGAGTAGTAGAGAAGGGTGAGGATTGACATCAAGAGCTGGAGAGGGAGAGAAGGATGGAGGTTAAAGATGTTGCCTTGGGGAAGAAGAGCAAAAATACTTAGGACGGAGACCCGTTATCAGTGAGAAAATTGCTCTTGGAATGGCCTCGACTGGAAGAAGATCAAAGGTTGTTCAATCAAGATAAAGGGATGGATTCCGGGTTTGCCATAGATGATGCTTACAAAATCTATGAAAGTGGCCCGTTCAATACTAAGACCATGTTTGTCATCCATTTTATCAAACATTGTTTGCTACAGTAAACTATCTCCACCACATATTTACTCAATAAAATATTCCACACACAAATCAATAAAATTACTTTACTTTTCAACCACACATTCTCTAAAAAATAATATTCAAAACTCTATTTCTTCTCCTAAAATGGGAGACAAACAAGCACTAAATCCACTATGAACATTTTGTACAAGCCAAAGAAAGACATTGAAACAAGATGCAGGTGCAGACAAACAGCTTGAGAAATTGATGAAGCAGTGTTCGCTTTAATTCCGACAAGACATTTTGATAAGTGTATTTTCTACACTTCTTCAGAGTTTGAAACTATAGAATTTTGTTATCTTTTTGGTAAAATACGACCTAAATTATGTTATATTGCATTTTGTAGGTAAAATTCAATGTTTGATGAAGAATTGGAGAAAAGAATGCAAAAATAGCGAAAAATGATAAAATTCAAAGTTCGAGAATCAAATTGCAAATACTCAAGAAAATACTTTGAAGATTATTAGGAGATAATTGGATGAAATTAGAATTCAAAAAAGAATAAAACATGATCAAAGTATTATCAAAATCAATTTCTAATCGCCCAAGATATATTCCAGATTTTTAGCTGAACATTGAGACCCCTTTTTGGCATAGTAAACGTCTGAATTGGGAAAACTCTATTTTAATCAAAGTTGCAACCCTTTGAATCATCTTTCCAATGCACTTTGAATCGCATCAATCAAATATTAGAAGAGAACGTTATGACTAAAATATGGACTGCTATGCAGAGACAAAAAAATTCACGCGCGAGGCAACTTTCCTTATTCGATTAGAACTCTTTTGGAAACTAATTTGGACGTGATTTTCAACCAGTTTTTGGCTCCTCTAAAGAGAGGACAGCAGAATATATGTGGAAAACCTCCCTAGACCTAAAAATATCTATATTATACATATTTTGGAGGCCAAAAACATGACTAGCAACGTGGAATCAAGGTGAATTGCATAGGATATTAAAGATTCTTCATCCAAATTCAAGATTCACATCAAGAACGTGAATTTTTCCTACTTCTTTCATCTTTCTTATTTCTGGGTGATATTTTTCCAATTATTCTTGTGTAATTTAATTATAAAAATGTTATGCTAGTTTTTCATTGTATTAGATGAATGATGAACCCTATTTCTTATTTGTTTGAATTCGAGACAATTAATTTAGTACTTCTTGATTTTTCTTGATTGGTTTTGTATGCCCATTGAACTATTTGATTGCTTGATCATCAATTAGATAGTAATTGCTTGTTGTAGTGTAGGAATACTCACAATAAGTCTAGAACGAGGTAAAATCTACACATGGATAATAGGTATTAGGAATAATATCTATGGCATATGCAATCATGTGTGATAAATCATGTGATTCAATCATGTTTTTCATATGAATTCGGATTAGGAATAGGATCGGGTCGTGCTAAACATAGGTTTAATATACCTTGGAAAAGAATATTAAATAAAAGTGGATTATCGATTGTTTTGAATGCATGAATTTACTAAATTACGAATTAAAAATTGAAATAAATGGCAATAGGGGGATTCACGATTCCAATACAAACATTTACATATTAGATAAACACTTTATTTGTTTTGTTAGTTTATGATTAATATAGATTACATACAAATCATCTCCTTTTTTGATATTACCACATTTCGAATTTAATAATAGCTATTGAACTACAAATTAGACCTTATTCATCGTGGGAATGATACTCTTAACTCACAAATATTATTACTTGTATAACGACTCCATACGCTTGCGGGTTTCACGCGAACAAATAATTACAAATTTTCAGTGAAAAATAGCTAAATAGATCAAAGGGTACTTATATTACCACTACAAAATTTATTAAGTGTACCTCAATTTTTTTTATTTACTTAAATATCCTTAAGTAAAATTACATTAGGGTTTTAATATGCTTTTTAATTGAACAAATTATTGTTACACCACAAATTTAAAACCTAATTTCTTTCTTCATTTTTCCTCATTATCTCATTGCTCATAGCTTTTTCGACGGTTTTGCCTTCTACGGTAAGATAATTTTCTTTTCCTCACGGTAAATGAATTTACACTCTAATTGATCATATCTTCTTTTTTGAGCAAGTATAAGGATTTCATTTTCAGCATTTTCCTTCTGAAAATTCATGGGAAATGTGCACAAGAGAATCAGGAGGAAGACTAATACTTTTGCTGGTGTAGGATAATGCTCCATTTTCACAAAAATATAGCTAAAAATAGAGAGTGAATGTTTGATGCGCATTAGGGAGCTTGTTATATAGGAAAAAATGTAAGTATGTAATAAATTCGTAATTAATGGGAATTTTACTCTTCCAATGTCCAATCCAAGATTTTGTCGTGAATTTGAAATCTGATGCACAGAATTGGAGAATTTTCTAAAGTAAATCTGAAGCAGATATTCATGAGTGCAGATTGAAGCTCTAAGGGAAATAAATAAACTAGAATACGCAGATTAGGCAAGAGTACAATTGGGTTTATGGTGTTTCTGTCACGATCCGTCCCAAGTCACCCTAATAGACCTGACACGTGTCGTGCGCCGATGGTAGATACAACTAAGTGCCGGACCTACCACCGAGGCGACTATGACTTGTTCTAACTGTGACACACTTTTATAAAAATTTTGACAAAGTTTCCATTGTAATTTGGACCAAAACCACATAAACAATAATCAAACTCTTTCAACTAGAACATATATTTTTAAATAGGGTACACCAGCCCCTCAAAAATCAAACCATTCAAAAACAAAGCGAAAAAGTCGACAATTACAACCAGTTTACTTCAAAGTCTCAAAATATTCAATATGCAATAAGCCCATGATATGGATACATGAATTACAACTTTAACTTCCCGACCACAAATGCATGTACCCCAAAAATATGTTTCATATAAATTGACAAAATGAGTCATACAATTATAAACAAAATGTGGCTCTACACGGTGGACAACTAGGCTCCAATGCTGCCCAACTCAGCTACTATCTGATAAAAAAAGAAGTGGAAAAAAATATATGAGCTTGTGACTCAGTGAGTGGATATCTAATAAATAAGAATATTTTCTTTCATTTATGCATATTCTCTGAAAATCCTTCCTCTTTTGGAACTTTAAGAAAATATGAAATCAGATAATACTTTAAAAAAAAAAACTTAAAACATGACTGCATCATAAAATCCTTTATTCTTCATTCTAAATGTAAGCAATCTAGTATAAATGAAAATCTCTGAAATCTTTTGCTATTCAATGCTATAAGCTGAAAGCTATTTACTAAAAACTGACTAATCTGAATTCTATAACTGAAAATCCAATAAGCTATAGAAATACTGAAATATCACACCAAAAGGTACCCTGAATAACCTTACTCATGTATCGATAAGTACCGATATACATGGCAAAGCTATTCGATTCTTAAATTTCGTAATTCTGAAATTCTATAATTCTGGTCATACGCGCGCAGAGCTATAATCTGGTTATACACTATGGAAACACATTCACAATAGTGCAGAGCGGGTAAAATCACCATAATTGACCATACACTGTGGAAACACATTCACATCAATGCAGACTTGGGTAAAATCACCTGGGTACTTTCTTGCGGTTTTAAAATAACTTTAAATATATTGAAATATAACATATGGATACAACATGTTAAAGAAATGATTAAATGAACTTAATTTCACTTTAAAAGAATTGAGTATAAAATCCATTTGATTCTGAAAAATCATACTTTTAAACCAGTTATATAAACTAATTAACTTTCTAATACGATATAAATTCAGTAACTATTTATTTCTGAAAAATAAGCTTTTCCACTCACTCAAAATAAGTTACAGTCTAAGAAGATCGGTAGGCTTTTCCAACCTCTGTGTTACCACCTGAAAAACCATACAAGATAACTAATTCAACCACTATTAAGTCAAGAAACCTCTAAAATGCAATGTTATAATACTACAACTAAATTTCTCGATACTTGACTAGATGTCCCAAATTATTCCTTTAATCAAATGTGACAATTTCATTTTCTACTCCATTTACTAATACCCAATAAATCAACATAACCTTCATTCTAAGATTAACTACAAATATCTCCTTCAATCTAGTAACAACTAATAACTAATATCCAACCAATAAATATACATATTGTTCCATAAAATCATGCTTTCTTGTAAGTATTACATCACCACTACAATTCCCACTAACAATACTTATTCAAGCATCCAATAGAAAATCTAGGGTTTGCCCAAAAATAGAGTTTCTTACCTTAAATGTAAATGGAAGCTAACCACCAAGGAAACTTGAACTAAAAATCATGATCTTTTATCTACCTTTGAAATTTCGATCCAAGTAACAACCCTAGAAAATTGACATAATATATTCCTTAATCTCATGAAAAAAAATAGGATAAATCGAACCTAAAATTGAGGAAATTTCCACTTACCCTTTTCTTCACTTCCTTCCTCTTTTTCTTCTTCTTTTTCCCTTTCTTTTCTTCTTCCTTTCCCTTTCTTCTTCTCTTTTCTCGGTTTTTCTCTCCTTTCTGCGTGCTGGTGAGGATGAAAATGGGAAATGGGTTTTAAAATGGTTAAGTTATGTGCTTATTGCAAAAGAAGTCCCTTCACTTCCCAAGATAATATAAGTAAGTCCTCAACTTCCAATTATTTTATTCTTTCCAAAGTTCATATCAAACCTATTTCTCAACAGAAGCAATTAGTAAAAGTTCTCTAAATGTCCTTCACAAAATCTGATGCACATAATCATAGAAATTTCTAAGCTTAAAGTAAATACGAAGCAGATTTGAGTGCATATTCAAGCATTTAGTAGAACAACTCTATCTAAATGTATCAGTATAAACTGTGTATCTCAAACTTTACGCAATGACAAACAAAAGTTAGCTGCGTAAACTATGAGGAAAATTTACAAGAGAAGTAAAATTTTGAGTACAGTTAGTGTAAACTGAAAAAAGTGCAGTTCTCGAAGGCTATTTGTTTTGACTAGATCTGTCCACTGCCAACTTTTTCCATGGCTTTCTTACCCTTCTTGACCTCCATTAAGAACTGTTCCAAACTGAATGGATCAGCCTCTTCCGGATGCTCCTTCTCAGACTTGACTGGCTTGTCTCTAGGAACTGTCCTCTCGAAAGTCCCCCGTGAAAATGCCTTGTCTGCACCTGCATGCATCTTAGTCTTCAATGTCTTTCTTCAGCTTGTACAGAATGTTCATAGTGGATTTAGTATTGAACGGGCCCATTTCATAGATTTTGTACGCATCATCTATGGAAAACCCAGAATCCATCCCTTTATCTTGATTGAACAACCTTTGATCATACTCTTCACCTCCCCTTCCTCCCAGTCAAGGCCATTCCAAGAGCAATTTTCTCACTGATATCGGGTCCCTGTCCCGAGTAGTTTTGCTCTTCTTCCCCAAGGCTGCTCATCTTTAGCCTCCAGCCTTCTCTCCCTCTCCCTCATCCTCTCTCTCTCTCTCTCTCTCTCTCGGTGTCAATCATCACCCCTCTCTACCGCTCACCCTTTGGAGCATCTCTTACCTGATAATTTGTATGATCACCATTAAGTCTGTTTCCATAAGAAGAGATTGGTGCAATAGCACCACTAGTTCTCTCAAATCTTGCCTTTCGGGCCAACTCACGCAGCTCCATCTCTTTTTCTCTCCATTTCTTTCATCATCATCTCTTGTTGAATTTTCGACCTCATTGCAACCGCCGCATCTCTAGCCTCTTGTTAAGCTACACATAAATCCTTGGATAATTTAGCAAAATTATCGCTAATCGGAACATCCTGAAGTCCCAGACCATCAGTAGCCAAACGCTTGTCAAGAGTATTGCATACCCCTTCGAATTCTTCCAGTTAGATATACATGGTGGACTCTTCCCATCCTGCTGCTCCTTCACAGTTACTGGCCGAGGTGGAGAATGCGAACTGGCACCCGAGGAGATTCACATGCCTTTGGAATCCTCTTTTGCTTAAACATGTTGGAATTGTGCCATAATCAGTGAGAGGAACGGATCCCTTAATCCATGGAATGGAATATAGTTTGTTAGACAGCTGGCATTACTCTATAGGATTAGAAGTATATTCCCTTTGTACTGTGTAACAATATCCATCCCTTAACTTGTATATATATCAGTGTAAATGCAACAAGATAAAAGATCCTTTTCAACCTTCAATTTCATTCTTATTCTCTACTTGGTATCAGAGCCACGGCCAATGCCGGTTCAGCAAATCCAGCCATTTCCACCGAGCTAAACACCACAGCTGCCACACAAACCAGTATACTTCAGACTTTTCCATTTGGAATGAACCTCACTCAAACTCCTTCTATGAAGCTGGATAAAAAAAACTTTCTATTATGGAAAAATATGGTAATGCCTATAATCAAAGGTCATCACCTGGAAGAATATCTGCTGGGAACAAAGCTCTGTCTCCCAGAACTTATTGCTACTCAAACCGCCGCAGGTAAAGGAGATTCTGTAGAGATGTCCCAGAACTTTGAGAATAGCAAATGGATTTGAACTGATCAATTGCTAATGGGGTGGCTGTACTCTTCTATAACTCCTGAAATTGCCATGAGAGTCATGGGCAGCACCATCTCCAGCAAATTATGGAGTGCCATCAAAGAAAGCTACGACATAATGAACGGGTCACGAGTGACTTTTCCCACTGGTGAGTTACAGAAGGCCAAAAATGGGCCTATGTCAATGGATCAGTACCTGGCAAACGTCAAGCAACTGGCTGACAATTTGCAAATTGCTGGGAAGACAGTTGATCATGAAGATCTGGTAACACAAGTCTTTCCTAGGCTAGATGAAGAATATACGCCCATCGTGGTCCAAATCAACAGCAAAGATGCTATTTCTTGGCATGAACTTTCATCTGTGCTTATGACTTTTGAGAGTAGGCTTGAGTATCTTAATCAAGTAAGGAATGAAATGGCTTCAATAAACATCAATCAGTACAGTGCGCAATTAGCTTAAAGAAGTAGACTAAGAGGTGGTCGTTTCAGCAGAACTGGGAGGTTCTCTAATACCAGAGCCAGAGCCAGAGCCAGAAGAGGAAGATCAGGCAGAACAGCTGAAAATCAAGGTCCATGTCAAATATGTGGCCTCAGCAATCACTCAACTAGCTGGTGTTATAATCGGTATGATGATAGCTTCATGGGAAGCAGGCCAAACACTCAGACGAGAACCCCATCTCCTTCAGCTTATATTGCCTCACCTATCACCTTTGAAGATTCTACCTGGTTTGCAGATTTAGGAGCCAGTAACCACGTAACTGTCGACAAGAGTAATTTGGTAACTGCCCAAGAGCATGGAGGTAAGCAAAAATTATTTGTGGGAAATGGAAATTGTTTGAATATTGCTCATATTGGTGCAGCTGATATTCCTTCAGTAAGTAATAAAACTCTTGCACTTAACAATTTGCTGCATGTACCTGCCATTAAAAAGAACTTGGTCAGTGTTTCACAATTAACATTTGACAGTAACGTATCATGGAGTTTTATCCTCATTATTGTGTTGTTAAGGACCTGTAATCGAAGAAAACACCGCTACAAGGGAAACTTAAAGATGGACTATATCAGTTGGAACTACCTGCCTTGAAGTCAAACCCTGCAATCAAAGAGTCAAGCCACCAAAATAAGTCCAATCTTGCAGCCCTCTCAGTGGTCTCAAGTTGCAATCGGTCCCCACCAAGTGTCAAGTTGTCACAGTTAAATTCTTGGCATAGGAAACTAGGCCATCCATCTAATTCTGTGTTGAGTTGAGTATTGAAGTCATGTAATAAATCTGTCAAACTAAATGAAATCCCAAGTTTCTGTGAAGCTTGTCAATTAGGAGAATCCCATGCCTTACCTTTTAATAATTCTTCTTCACATGCACAAAATCCTCTAGACTTAATACATAGCGACGTCTGGGGACCTTCACCTAAGAAATCTACCTCGGGGTTTAGATACTACATCTTGTTTGTGGATAGTAGACACATCTGGATTTATCCTATGAAGCAAAAGTCAGAAGCCTTAAGTACCTTCATTCAATTCAAACAAATGGAGGAAACTAAATTTGAGAGAAAGATAAAAACATTAAAATCGGACTGGGGTGGTGAGTATAGGAATTTTAACCAAACAGCATTAAAATCAAGCATTCAACTAAGGTACCATTGCCCCTATACGTCTGTACAGAATGGGAGAGCAGAAAGGAAGCATAGGTAGGTGTCTGAAATGGGGTTAACACTGCTAGCTCGAGCCCATATGCCACTTCACTACTGGTGGGAAGCCTTTACAGCAGCCACTTACCTAATTAATCGTTTACCTACTCCTATACTCCAACACGACTCACTATATCAGACTTTGTACAAGAAAACTTTTGATTACACCACACTAAAACCCTTTGGCTGCACCTACTACCCCTGCCTTAGACCATATCAGGAACACAAGTTTGATTTCCATTCCCAACGATGTGTCTTCCTTGGCTATAGCATCTCACACAAGGGCTATAAGTGTCTAAACTCCTCAGGTAGAATATATATCTCACGTCATGTTATGTTTAATAAAGAAGAATTTCCCTTTCAGTCTGGGTTTCTTAACAAATATGCACAACCTGACACTACCACCATCGTCCTATGTCCTCTTCCTTTTGAAAATAAGCTAAGTCACATGTCTTCTTCACCACCTACAGCTGATATAGTTCAACCAAGGTCTTCTCCTGTTACAGGTTCCTTCAGCAGGTTCCTGAGTCTTGAAGCTGATGTAAGTGAAAGCAATGCTGGTAATACTGGAGCTGATCCTGAGGCTGATCAAACAGTGTCAGATGAACCTGGTGAATCAGATGGAAATAACATAGTAGCTGTCTATGGTGATGTGAATTCTGATAGTCAGGATTACTTACACAATGCTGGTCATCCTATGGTCACCCGAAGTAAGGCAGGAATTTTCAAACCAAAGATATACTTTGCTTAGAATTCAGAGGAGCTGGTTGAACCACAAAGTGTCAATGATGCCCTGATGAGTACTAATTGGAAAAAGGAAATGCAAGATGAATATGATGCCCTACTAAATAATGAAACATGGAAGCTAGAACCTCTAGAGCATGGAAGGAAGGTAATTGACAGCAAATAGGTTTTCAAAATCAAATGTGATGCAGAAGGCAAAGTACACAGGTATAAAGCGAGGTTGGTGGCCAAGGGATTCAGAGAAAGTTTTAGTCCTGTCATCAAGTCATCAACTCTAAAAATCATACTTACCATCGCCGTGTCTAAAGATTGGGATATTAGGCAAGTTGATGTTAATAACGCCTTTCTAAATGGCAAGTTGGAAGAGGTAGTCTACATAGAACAACCGTAAGGATTTGTGCAACAAAACACTCCACACTTTGTTTGTAAGCTGGAAAAAGCTTTATATGGACTAAGGCAAGCCCCAAGAGCCTGGTATGACAAATTGAGGGACACATTTTTGCAATGGAAGTTCAAACAATCCAAGGCAGATAACTCTCTGTATTTCTCAATTGATAAGAAGCAGATTCTGTTTGTCTTAGTTTATGTAGACGACATCATAGTCACAGGGAGTGACAAGCAGCAGTTGCAAGTGTTCATTAACATCCTGAATGAACGTTTTGCCCTCAAAGATATGGGAAGCCTTAGCCAATTTCTGGGGATTGAAGTGCATAGAGATAGAACTGGTCTATACCTCACTCAGAAGAGGTATCTAACTGATCTACTCAAGAAGTTCAACTTTGCCAATGTGAAATCAAGCATGACTTATGTGGTAGTAGGAAAACAGATTTCGAAGAATGAAGGAAATCTGATGAGTAGTCCTACAGCTTATAGAAATGCAGTGGGTGGACTTCAGTACTTGACACACACACGACCAGACATTGTTTTCTCTGAGAATAAGTTAAGCCAGTTTTTTCAATCTCACACAGAAGCTCACTGGAAGGCGCTTAAAAGAGTCTTTCGGTACTTACAGAGTTCTCGCAACTCTGGTTTAGTAATTCAGAAAAGTGAAGATCTAAACTTAACTGCCTTTGCTGATGCGCCCAGACGACAAATGCTCCACTGCTAGATACTGCATTTTAACTTGGTGATAGCCTGATATCATGTTGCTTAAAGAAGCAACATGTTGTTGCAAGGTCTAGCACTAGGGATGGCAACGGGGCGGGTTCGGGGCGGGGCGGGTGCCCCGCCCCGCCCCGCCACGCCATCACCCCACCCGCCCGTGCCCGCCCGCCCGCCTTAAACGGGCGGGCGGCGCGGGCGAGGCGGGCGGGGCTTGCCCCGTTAAACCGCCCCGTTTAATTTTTTTTTTATTTTTTTATTTTTTCTTCCTTAAAAAATCCACATATATATATTTTTTTTTTTTTAAATCTTTCACGGGCCGGGTTCGGGGCGGGGCATCCCCACCCCGCCCCGTGCCCCGCCCCGCGACGGGGCACCCCGCCCCGCCAACCCCGTCGGGGCGGTTTTTTTCGCCCCATTCGGGGCGGGGCACCGTCGGTTTTTTTTGCCATCCCTATCTAGCACAGAAGCCGAATATTGATCTCTAGCTCACTGTGCATCTGAGATCACTTGGATCCTGTCTTTGCTGAAAGAAGTAAATATATCATAAGAGGCAGTCCCCAAAATATGGTGTGACAATTTAAGTATAGGAGCATTGGCTTCCAATCCGGTATATCATGCAAGGACGAAACACATAGAGTTGGATGTTCATTTCGTAAAAGATAAAGTGCTGAATAAAGAATTAGAAATCCATTACGTTCCCTCTTCTGATGAGACGGCAGACCTATTAACAAAACCTCTTGGTCATTCCAGATTTATGTTCCTTATAGACAAGCTAGGAGTGTTGGAAAGACACTCCATCTTGAAAGGGGGTGTTGGAATTGTGCCATAATCAATGAAAGGAACGGATCCCTTAATCCATGGAATGGAATATAGTTTGTTAGACAGCTGGCATTACTCTATAGGATTAGATAGTATATTCCCTTTGTACTATGTAACAATATCCATCCCTTAACTTGTATATATATCAATGTAAATGCTACAGGATAAAAGATCCTCTTCAACCTTCAATTTCATTCTTATTCTCTACTAAACACTAGGTGGCTTCAAGGGATCCACTGGCATCTCCGCAATATGAATAATTCTCTCCTTAGCCCCTGACCCCTTGATAAACTTGGAACGAGAAGAATATAAAAGTACTTTGTTTGTCTAATTTCACATTCAAAATCTTTTGAAGTGCTGCTGCCTTAATCTCTTGTGTTGTCTCATCAATCAATCTCAATTTCTCGTCTTTCGCATCATCCTTAACTACGGCTGGAAAAAGATCTTGATATTGGTAATATACAATCTTTTAATATTGAAAATTTTGTGTTTATTTCCATCAAATTAAAGGGCTTATTAAGTGGGTATTGGCTCGAAGACGTTTGGTGCTTTGAATTCTCATTTCTACTACATATGTTTCAATTAGATCTTAGATAACATGATTGGAGGTATGCAATTTATATTTTACATGTGGTATCAGAGCCACCTTCATGCTTAGTTATTTAGATTTTAAAGTTATATGCATTCATAAGTTGCATATTTTGTTCACGGTTCATCATATGTTCAAGGATTAATTATGTTATGGCGGTCTTTATTTATTTACTGCATTGGAATAAATTGAACTGTAGAGATAAACAATAAATAATATTAATTAATGTTGATACAGCAATCATACTCCTATTTTGTAACTAAGATAGGTTTATTGCATGTTAATAAGGTCTCTTTGAGTTTTGTACACGTGCAAATAGTTTTATGGGAATACTAAAGTGATTGACCAAATTAATGATTTACTTGTATTATTAAACATGCGATTCTGAACTATCATATCACTTCGTACCTTCATTCCACCATAATTTCACCAGATTTATTCTGTTGTATAATTATTTAAATTTGAAGTTCCATGATCGTTAGAAATAGAACTCCAATCACCACTAAAACTGAGCTCAATTTACCAAACAATCGACACCCAATTACAATCGACCCAAAACCTTTCAAACTACTCCTCTCTTTGGTTGATTACAATTGCTCCCACTTAGGATACAAAGGGGGAAGGTGTTTGCAGCCACAAAGGCTAAAGAACAATGAGAAGATAACAAGACAAGCTACAAGCCAGAAGCACAAAGCACACAAGGAGGTAGTCGAGTCTTTCTCTCAATTTCAAGGCAATGCACACTTCCTATTGACCAAGCCAACAAAAGGGAAATATAGTGGATCACTTAGGGTAAAGTAATGGGCCGGACTAACAAGAAAACAATAAGTGGGCCAAATAGCCATCCACTAAGTGAGGAAACCGGTCCATGAGCAACTTTAATTAACTAGACTGCTTCCAATGGCCCCGAATAGTTTTAGGGTCGGGTCATTAATCTTACGTGTAGATATAATACTTATCCAACATCGGTTTTACATAATCGTTGGGATTTATTGGGTATCAAAAAATCCAACAAATCTCCACCTTGACTCCCAATAAATCTACAAGCAAACAAAACACAAAGTTTATACTTGCACAATCAAGGTAACTAATAAAATTGGTATCCCAAACCCTACCTCTTGTTTCGAACCCGAAACACATGCCATATCTGCTCCATGTACTCACCAAGGTTAAAGTCAAGAAATACCCAAGTAGAAGCAGATAATTCCTGCAATCAATCAAGAACAAACAAACATATAATGGAGATATCATATATGGTATAACACATAGATCTTTTCAAACATGTTCACACATAACGACATATTAACACCAAGATAATCAGCAGGCCCACACATATGCATAAATGACCCCACGAAAAGATCTCACCACACTTATAAGATCTCATTCTGTGTTGCTCGCACCACGAGAACATATATCTCACCTCATTGCCCACAAAGCTTACTAGACTAATCACTCAAAACATGTCCAACTGGTAAGCCTCTATAGATCCTAAGTTCTCGGGATAATCCTTTATCACCACATCACTTCTCCCAACATATGTAGATAATGGGTCTCCATCTAACAGAAGTGATAGAAGTACCTCTCTCACACTCCACCTGATCAGTGTCTCTTCACAGATAAAGGATTCCAACATTTGATCGCCACATCATCCTTAACTACGGCTGGAACAAGATCCTGATATCGGTAATATACAATCTTTTAATATTGAAAATCTTATGTTTATTTCCATCAAATTAAAGGGGTTATTAAGTGGTTATTGGCTCGAAAACGTTTGGTGCTTTGAGTTCTCATTTCTACCACATATTTTTCAATTAGATCTTAGATAACATGATTGGAGGTATGCAATTCATATCTTACGTGTGGTATCAAAGTCACCTTCATGCTTGGTTATTCAGATTTTAAAGTTATATGCATTCATAAGTTGCATATTTTGTTCACGATTCATCATACGTTCAAGGAATATTTATGTTATGGTGGTCTTTATTTATTTACTGCGTTCGAATAAATTTAACAGCAGAGAGAAACAATTAATAATATTAATTACTGCCGATGCAGCAATCATATTCCTATTTTCTAAGCATAAAAATTTAGTGCTCCATGTAGTAACTAATCATTGCTTCATATATAGCACTTAAGGTATGAATATTGTAATATTTTCCACGATATGCTTTGCTTTGGAGCCCGTAACTATGACAAGTTTATTGCATGTCAATAAGGTCTCTTTGAGTTTTATACACATGCAAATAGTTTTATGGGAATGCTAAAGTGATTGACCAAATTAATGATTTACTTGTATTATTAAACCTGCGATTCTGCACTATTAAATCACTTTGTGCCTTCATTCCACCATAATCTCACAAGATTTATTAGGCTGTTTTTCCTATTACAAATTGGTATGCATATAAAGCTTTGCTGTAGTTGCCTAGTTCCATTTTGTTGAATATATGCTGATCAAAAATTAAATGCTAGATTTTATTTTTTTTTAATTATTGAAATTAACGTCAATGATTTTTTTACAACTCGCAGAAAGTGCGGAATAAAATGATTAAATTATTGAAGGTTATAAATAAACTATTGTGATATTCATAAACCTATTAGAAATTAAGATGTGTAACAAATGATCTGTTCATTAATATATTTTTTTTTAACTCCATACAAAAAAAATGTATATATATATATTGATTGAAAGATTTACTCACCTTTCAGTAATTGGAGTTTTAGAAATGTTATTTGAGGTTTCAACATGTTATTATAACTTATGATTAGCCAATCATCTTTAATTAAAATTTTATATCGTCGAACATGAATCACATATAGAATTATTTGGTGTCATATACAACATCTCATGAAGTGCAATTAATTTATAGGATGACTATTTGGCCCCACAGGAAAAAAGTTATCCTAAAAATTTAATTGCAAGAAAGTGATTATTAAATATCGAAATAAGAAATTCCCTAGGCCCACAGATATGGAAAATACTTGTATTTGATATTTCTAAAGTTCCTATAAATTCAGTCTGTGATAACAACCTCTACCCACAAAAATGTTCAGATTTACAAAATTGAATTGGCATTGGTTAATTCAATATAAAGATAATCTTCATATCATTAATGTATGTGTTTATCTTATACAGCGGTTCCTAGTTTTTTCAACGACTATTCGAATCCTAATTCTATGTGGTGATAACTTTTCTAACTAGAAGGATAAAATTCTTCTTAATTTGGGATGTATGGATCTCGATTTGGCACTTCGTGTGGATGAACCGCTTGTCCCTACGAAATCAAGTACACCAGAGGAAAGGTCATTGTATGAATCGTGGGAAAGATCCAATCGCTAGAGCGTGAGTCTCATGAAGAGCAATCCCTCAATGTGATATAAGGCCAAGGACTTCATAAAGGCTATTGAAGAGCAATTTGTAAGTTCAGACGAAATATTGGTCAACACCTTAATGAAAAGGCTTTCAAACATGAAGTTTGACAATTCTAAAGGTGTGCATGCACACATAATGGAAACGAGAGAAGTTGTTGCTCATCTTAAATCCTTGGAGATATAAATTTCCTAGTCATTCTTTGTTCATCTCATTTTGAACTCTTTTCCTACGGAATATGGTCCATTTAAAATATCATATAACATCTGAAAATTCGTGATAAAGAAAATATGAACAAAGGTAAACACAGTCCTAAAATAAAGAATAAGATGCCAATGAAGCAAAAGAACAATCAGGATATCTCTTCGTTTGCAAGAAGAATGATACATAAAGATTAACTATTTCAAGTGTAAGAAATGGCTAGAAAATAAAGGTACTCTTATCTTTTATTTGTGTCATGAATCTATTTTGATTAATAATCCAAGCAATACATGGTGGATTGATTCGGGTACTAAAATTCACATTGCCAATACTATGTAGGGCTTTCTGGACTTAAGGAAATTGCAACCAAATGAACAAAGTGTATATTCTAGAAACCAGTTGAGTTCAACTGTTGAAGGCATGGGAACTTTAGATTTGTTTTAAATTATGGTTTTCATTTGGAACTCAAAAATACCTTTTATGTTCCAAGATTTTCTCGTAATTTAGTTTCTATTTCAAGACGAGCACCTTTGGGTTTCAAGTTTGTATTTGAAAACATAAGCTTTAGCCTATCTTAAAATTCAGTTATTGTTGGATATGGTGTCTTAGTTGATAATTTATATAAATTTGATTTGGATCCCACTTATGAGTGTAATTCGAACTGCATGGTAATGGTATTGGCAATAAGAGTTGTATTGTTAAAGAAAACTTTCCTAAGTTATGGCATAGGAAGTTGGGACATATCTCCATAGAGAGACTCAAAAGATTAGTAAATAACAGAATTTTACAAACTATTGAATTTACTTATTTTGGGACTTGTATTGAATGCATAAAGGAAAAGAAGACAAACAATACCACTAAATGCGTTAAAAGTAGTTTCGACATTCTTGAGATTATTCACACAATTATTTGTAAATCTTTTTCCGCTTCTTGTCTAAATAGTCATAAATATTTTATTTCATTCATAGATGATCATTTAAGAAATATGTATCTCTATCTTCTAAATCATAAGGATGATGCACCGGATGCTTTCAAGAATTATAAAGCAGAGGTATAGAAATAAAAGGAAATAAAAATCAAAATTAGGTTAGATAGGGGTGGATAATATTATGGACGGTACATTGGAAACGGACAAATGCTCTGTCTGTTTGCTAAGTTTTTAGCAGAACAAGGTATTGTAACACAATATACGATGCCAGACACACCACAACAAAATGGTGTAGCTAAAAGAAGAAATATGACCTTAATGGACATGGTTATGAGCATGATGTTAAATAGAGTTCTATCTAAGTCAATTCCTAAAACACTATTTGAAATTTAGAACGAATGGAAACCTAGTTTGAGACATATACACATCTACGTTGTCCAATTGAAGTGAGAGTTTACAATCCTCACATAAAGGAGAATATTTACAACTATATTAATCTTTTAATAATTTTTTCTACAAAATTACTTACACTTAGATGGTAAAATGCAATTTTTTATTTTTTACAAAAACAAAAAATAAGTGGTGAACCGCAAGTGGCTCGTGAGCAAGCTTGGCTCGGCCCACCAAGAAGTGAGTTGATGGGACGAACCAAACCAGAGTTTTGGAAATGAGCCAACTTGCGTTCAGCTCACCTAAGTCGAGTTTGAAGTTGAACGAGCCAAGCAGGTCGGTTCCTCCTACTTAACACTCCTCATAGTATGTAGTATAACACATGTAACACTGCTCTACAACCTATCAAAGTGGGAGATAAGGTGGTCAAATGCACACCATGCTAAAGTTAGGTTGAGCTATGCTACGTAAAGTAGATTCGAGATCGTGTTTGGTAAAAAAATTCCAGTCAAGTGATGGTTTTCACCTATTATTGCATCAAGCATTGACTCATTATTTATATAGAAAGAAGAAATGAGCACGAGAGGCACCGTGCTTGGATGATTGTGCATCTATTTTACAACTTAAGGTTGGGACTAGAGCATGTCATATCCCTCTTTAACATTTGGGATCGCCATGCTGGAGTAGATAGCTATAATCAATACATGTTTAGCAAATCTTTGTTGGTTCAAGTTAGTGTGGGAAAGTGTTCAGCTTGTTGACTTTCATAATCCTACCTGTTAGGTTTTCATTTTTAGTACTCATTTGTTAAAATTTTATTTTCAACTACATTTCATGAGACCTACAATATTTATAATGTTTCTAACAATATGTATCGTTAACTTTTATTGAAATCTACTAAAAATCTAATTCTTAGCTAAAACAAACAAGGGCTAAATACTAATACTACAATGTTACATTTGTTTGTCGGTGACCATGACACGATTGGGCTCACGGGGTGTCAATGTAGCATAAGGTATTACAAAGTTCCAAATGATTCTTGAATGCAAATAATATTCATGTTGAACTTAACTATTTATGTCTCAACTTTACCTATGATCTGATGTAAGTAATCATCTCATATTTGATCATGTGACTAAAAACAATAATAGTTCATTAAACTTAATATTCTAACAACAAATCACATCGAAATAATGGATATAAAGCTATCAATCCATAAATTGAAAAGGAGAAAGAACAGTTATCAATTCATTACGTGACCATACATTATAACTACAAAAGCTAAAACCTAGTCAAGGCTAATCTTAAAAAATAAACAGTGGTTACTTTCTAATTAATCTTTACGCCGTCCGAGCGAACAAGCTCCCAACTCCCTAGCAAATTTGGTCGAAAAAGCTAAAACCTGGGTTGATGTGATAATGTGTGGTTGAAAAAGAAGGAAAAGTTATTAATATGATGTAAAATATTATTTTATTGAAGAATGTGTGGTTGAAAATGAAAATTTTAATGTGTATCAAACAGGGGCAATTGTAAACTTATAATGACAAGATTCTTAACAGGTGGGCCAAGAAAAATGAAACTTAATTTGCAATCTGTAACTAATATAAATAACAAATTGATGCAACACTCCAACCACTTTCGAAAAAATGGTGACTATTATATAAATGTCCAAAAGATTTATTATTTATTTCACAACTCTTAAAAAGATTTATGTTACTAATTTAATAATTTAAGCATTTAGTCGAGCAGTGAAAATTGGAATATATAGTCAGTCACATGCTACAAAAGCAAGCAAAAGTTTCATTGTTACCTATTTATGAAAATTCTACACGTTTCATGATTTTGATATAACATAATCAGGTCTGCACGTGAAGCTAGATGCAAGGGTTAGCGACTGCTCCAACAACATTTCGAAATTTCCTAGAAATCTAAGTAGAGATTTTGACTTTTTTTTCTAAGATATACACAAGAAATGTATATTTTGCCACTCTGAAATTATAGCAATGCCACTGCATGAATGCGAAAATGTAGGTATTTATTATATATGCACGCGATAAAGATAAGTTTAAGCCAATGTGAGATGACCGGTTTATTTTTTTCTTTTGCAAGAGGATTGCTTAGAAAACACTTCTTCAGCAAACAGGCAGCCAGCCAACCAATTATGTTTACTATTACAACTGATCATAACAAATTTGTAATAATAACGTCTCTTACTTTCCCACAAAATCCCTATAAAAAGCCATGCTCATGCACCTTTCTTTACTCAGCACCAATTTTTTAAATTTTCTATCCTCAATCCTAATGGCTTCCATTTTAGCACTGTTACCATTATTTTTCTCTGCCTTTTCACAAGGAAATGCTTTGAGTTTAAATTACTACACCAAAACTTGCCCTGATGTTGAATATGTTGTTGCACAAGTTGTAAGGGAAGCAACCATGAAAGACAAAACTGTCCCTGCAGCACTGCTCAGAATGCATTTCCATGACTGTTTTATAAGGGTAATCAAGTATTTTTTTTAACTGTTATATGGGTTTTTTTTCTTTTTATCTTTCTTTTTTTCGGGCTAACTTGCTATCATTTGATTTGTTAAAGGGGTGTGATGGGTCTGTGTTGCTGTACTCAAAAGGGGGAAACAAAGCAGAAAAGGATGGACCTCCAAATGTTTCATTGCATGCATTTTATGTAATTGAAAGTGCAAAGAAAGCAGTTGAAGCTAAATGCCCTGGCATTGTCTCTTGTGCTGACATATTGGCTTTAGCTGCTAGAGATGCAGTTGTGCAGACTGGAGGGCCAACATGGGATGTTCCTAAAGGACGAAAAGATGGACGAACATCGAAGGCCAGTGAAACTAGGCAGTTGCCAGCTCCAACCTTCAACATTTCTCAACTACAACAGAGCTTTTCTCAAAGAGGTCTATCCATGGAAGACCTTGTGGCTCTTTCAGGTAAAAGTCCTATTACCAACTCTTAACTCTCTAATGCAAGCTACTAAAAAACAGAAACTTAAAAGGGAACAACAAACTTCCTGTTGCAGGTGGGCATACTCTGGGTTTCTCCCACTGTTCATCCTTCCAGAATAGAATCCACAACTTCAACTCGACCCACGACATTGACCCAACCCTTCATCCATCCTTAGCAGCAAGCTTGAAAAGCATTTGCCCCATTAAAAATATGGCCAAGAATGCGGGCACTAACATGGATCCTTCATCGACAACTTTTGATAACACCTACTACAAGCTAATACTTCAGAAGAAAAGCCTGTTCTCTTCGGATCAGGCTCTTCTCACCACTCCAAAGACGAAAGATTTGGTTTTAAAGTATGCAAGCTCGAAAGAAGCTTTTAACACAGCATTTGTTAATTCTATGATTAAAATGAGCAGTATCACAGGAGGCCAAGAGGTTAGAAAGGATTGTAAAGTGGTAAACTGAAGTCTCTGAGCTTATTAAGATGGCAATTAGATATTCAACTAGGGATAATCCAGCAAATTATCATTTGTATGATTGTATTAATGATAAGGTTGCCTTCTTTGGGCATATCAGAGTCACAATATGCATAAGTAATAGAATAATATTATTCATTGCAAGTTCTTTTTCTCCACGTGATGTATGCAAAACCTAACAATCTGGAAGAGACAGAAGAGAAATTAAAAAAACATAACAATCGAAAATTCAAGCAAACTAAAAATCCGTTTCTTCCAAAATGTTTTCAGTACTTGGATCAAAATAAGCATCAAACGCTTGGCTAAGTTCAAGTTTATGCAACAGCAAAATCACCTACAATTAGCTTTGTGACCTTAAAAATAAATAAGCACAACTAATCTTGTAAAAAGAATTATAAACATTCCTCATTCATAGTTCTATTGCCAATTTATCCTAGTACCATCACCAAAAGGCTAGAATATAAGGAAAAGTTGCCATAAATAAACTGGGAAGAGTAAAATTGGAACACTGTAAATCTGGCTGGGAAAATTTGGAATACTCAGCGAAAAACTTGCAGACAAAAAATCTATTACAATTGAAAGTACGCATAATGATGATGTGAAATATTTCTAACTAGACCTACATCCTCATACACACAGGTATATATATGTGTGAGTTCTCTTAAGTTAACAACCTAGAAAGCAAGACCAAAATTGTCTTGAGGCTACTCTGCCGGTAACCTATCGAACATTGATGTGGATATTAAACTACAAGAATAGAAGGTATTGCAAAATCTTTTCGCGTCTTTTTTAACAATCTCTAAAGAAATGGACCAAGTTCTTTCACAAGTCTCCATAATGAGGCTCATCATGCAAATACCTTTTTGTTACAAAAGATCCGATATCAATGAGTACCACAACGTTCTAGTTAATGCCAAGGATTCTTGAATATTTTATTAGACTGATAGACAATTAGAAACCGTCCTTGCGGCCAATGAGCCCAACTTTAGCCCTTCATATGATCTGAAGGAAACATCTGAACATCTGTTTCACAAAGCCTATATTGCTCAGGCCCCAAAAAATTGGAAGAACAAGTAACTAGCACAATCCACACATATACTCAATATAGTATTATGATCAACTACATTTTACATCTTAAAATTATAAATCTAGTTCCCTATACATTGAAATTTTAAGTTGACACGGTTTGATTAGTTTAATATATTAATGTACAAATATATAATTCTTTTTATTGACAACTGGATGAAATATATAAATATCATACCATACATAAAAAGGGTCTTAGGAATTCAATTCACTAGCACACTTCTCATAATCATTTGAACTAAGCTTGAAATATCAGGCAAGATCTTATTTTGTTGTTCCTTTAAACTGTAAGTACAGAATTAGACCTTAAAAGAGTGCTAGAATTTATTTTTTTTTAACTACAGTAATAAATGTAAATGAAGCATTTTCACAGAGGGAAGTATGCCAGAACTTACTATTAGATCTGAAAAGAACTAATAATTTTTCCATTGCATCGTCCAAAGTGTATATTTTATAAAGGTTGATCTTACATCCAAATACCCAATTATTGCCAGTGCACTGAAGGAAATGGAAAAAGAAAGTAACATGAAAAATCATATATTATCTAGCATGCATGATCAATAACATTTTTGGATGTTTGGGTAGGTGCAAATCGTGGAAATTCACGCACCCTCTTGTTTTGTCATAACTTAGTGTTCATAAAGCATTTCTTAATGTCCCTCTTGAACCTCATATATTTTTAAACTCCCACACTTCCTCAAAAAACTCATTATAGTAATTGTTCTAACTTAGGTATAACCTATGTTGCTCGGACTCGGGTACGGGTATCAGGTACGGGTATGTGTCTAAGTGTCGGATCCATTATTTTCTAAAATATAGGATACGGGGATATGGCTAAAAAGAGTCCAAATTTTGGATACAGGTACGTGGGTACGTCTTTCAAATTTCAATTTTTTTTATTAACCCCAGATGTCATTTTAAATAAACCAAAATCAATACTTCACAAAGAAGGAAATGAGTATTGAATTAGAGGTTAAAACGAATAAAATGAAATTTTAGGGTTTAGTTTTCAATTATGGAAAGTTAATTACTAAATGTTATATAAAATAGGAAATGAGAGATTTGATTATAATTTAAACTTAATGGAATACTAAGTTGCACTATATGGAACCCATTTTCATTTCATACAAAGAAAACCCTAAACCATCGACACGGAGAGGAAAGAAGGAAAAAAAAAAAAAGAAAAGACAGATAGAAAAGATAGAAGAAAAAGAAGGGAAAATCTTGTGCTGTCACCGAAGAAGAAAAGGGGAAGGAAAAAAAAAAGAATAAAAAGAAAGAAATAGAAACAGCGAAGTGTCTGGTTGAAATTTGGAAGATCCGACACATATCTCATACCCATACCCATGTCGTGTCGTATCCGACACGGGTACTCCGTCCATTTCGAAGAGTCCGAGCATCAGAGGGTATAACAATGACCTTCTTGTCATGCTACAGCACAAATATCAATTTTTTTGAAATATTGTTCAAAGGTTATGCTGAAACTCACGGTTGGAGTAAATGCAATGTGCAGATAAGAATAATGCTGTCTGAAATATTGTTTAAGGTCAACATGCACTAATATACTTACAAGCAGAGCATATGCAATGTATAGCAACAAGGACAGCGAGTAGTTACATTGCACAGCATCACATGCACCTCTCAACAAACTCACTATAGTGATTATCATTCAGATTCTAGCATGGGTACAACAATGAACTTTCAACTGTCATGCTACAGAATATCTACCAACTTGTTTGAAATATTTTTAAGAATTGTATGAACCAAAAAATTCAGAAGCAGAGCATATGATTGTACAGGCGAGAAGAATAGCATTGGCAAACTTGTCTAAGCTTCATGTGCGTTATGATACTTACAAGTGGGGCATGAGCAATGTATAATAGTGACCAGTTACAATGCACAGCAGCACATGCATTGGAATAAGATTTATGATGAAAGTATACACTCCCCAAGCACAAACCTGAAAACGTGCATAGAAAAAGATAGCTATAAAAGCTATAAAGCTTGAGATAGAAGTCAAAAGAAAACATAATAGTGGACGTACCATGTAAAAGTATGCTATGGCATTTAGAGTAGCAGAGAAAAGAGACCATGTATTCAATGCCTGCAGGATTATCAAAATATTAGTAAATTACAAAAAAGTTAAACATCCATGATACTCCAGCAAAAACACATCACGAGTTTAAGGGAAAAAGGATAGAAAGTATAACGCCTCGAAATGTCCTGATAGTCATTAATCTTGAATTTGGGACCTTATTGTAAGATGTTGGAAGTTATGGGACCAAATTGATGACTTTTCATAGTTGAAGGACCCAGTGTGCACTTTGTTTTAATTTCAAATTTTGGTAAAGAAATGATCATGGAGTTGTCATGTTTAGTCAAGGAAAGATTATGGGATTGCTGTATCTAGATTATGGAAAGTAACTTAATTTCTACTTTGATTAAATGTGATTGCATGATTTGGTATAAATTTTGCATGTCGATTAACCTAATTAATTGGTTAACTATTATAATTAGAGAAACTTCCATCTATTAAAAATAAGAAACATTATTTATGCACTTGTAATTAGCAATCTCACATTTTTATATAGTATGATAAAGTATTTAATTTGGCATAATTAAATCAAAAGTTTTAATTATTTGGCAATATTTTATTAGTAGCAATTAAATATTTATTAGTATATTTAATTGGATAATTCGTTGAGTGATTGATTACATTTTATATTAAAAACGTGTAGCATTAATAAAGAAATGAATGCTGGTACCAAAAACAGGTAAAGGGGTCAAACCTTAGAACCCCTATTTATACTCCCCTCACATCACTTACACTCACATACAACTTACGTTGTACTTTACATTTCTCTTCCTCTCAACACATCTTCCATGTAAACATTTTCACATTACAAAATTTAGCACACACGGTATCCAAGGAATTTTGAAGTGAAAGTCTAACAAGACGATTTCCTCAATTTACTTTGATCTTATTCAATACAATTGTAAGTGTAGTTGTACAGATTGTTCTTTCTTTATTTAAATCACAAAAATTTATACTATGAATATGATAATGCGGAAATCCAAGTTATGATTATGATAAAGATCATATATGTGTAAGTTCAGGACCGGAATTTAGTAGCGCTACACACAGGAATTATACCACGAAGTTCGGATTTTAATTCCACGTGTCTCCATGTGCATGTTATGATTTTCCATATTTAAATATAAGATGAAATTCGTTATTACTCATTTACTGAGATTTATATCTCATATGTATATGTTAAAAATTTTATAACTAAAAAGGTGGATTCAAGACTATCGGAGATGGATTGTATTGCATGGGCGAAAAATGAAGAATAAATTATGTAGTTAACGATTTTGATAATGTTCATTGTATTTCTCTTAAAATTAATTTTAAATTCTTGCATGTTAAGAAAATATTATCTTTTTTTTTCTTTTGATTATGAAAATACTCTTTTACGGTACATGTATAATGATTCCAAAAGTAAAATTTGGGTCGTTATAGAAAGCATGTCAGAAAAATCTATGCATTCTTAAAGGTAGTATAGAGCACACAAAGGGCTTTCGCCGAAAAAAAATGTGTGAATGTCATCTTTTTGTAGAAATTGAATGTGAAGATCAAAGCAAATATAGCTACAGCTTCATTATCGTAGCTGCCAGCCACAGATCTAGATATATAAGATGGAACCTGCAAAAAACATGAAAAGCATCGAACTCTATGATTACCATGGATATTCAATGTTCTTGCATATTAAAGGCAGCACATCTAACAACTATACACCATGTTTGTACAAAAGGCCACAGCATCCAATAGAAATGTCTCTAATAAAATTAGACATGAAATGTCTTCAATAAGTACAGCAAATACAAAATTATACTATACATGCTTGAAAGTAATTGGTAAAGACAAAATATAATAGTGTTACATTTCTAATTTCTGATGCTCCAAAGTAAATCTGGCACTTAACTTCTTCATTCTTATATTATCACTCAATTCTTTTTTTTTTAAGTATTATGCACTTACAGTTCATACAAATGTTTATGCGCGTTTTCTTTCACACATCTTCAGAAAACAATGCACGAGATTATAAACAATGCCTTAATACCAGAAACAAACTGGAAATGTTTTGATGCTATATTAGCTTGTTTCAGCTTGGTTAGACAATACATTTACTGCCTCTTTTCTCATGCTAGAGCAAAGTGATCTATACTTCCTACAATTGGCAAGTCCAGCACTATCTTATTTGGTCCTTTTTCAACAAGTCTAGCCCATTACTTCCCACAAAATATTTAACTCATTGCTTGACGTACCATCATTTATAACCTTCAAAAATTTTATACTTTGAATAAAAATAGAGTTCCTCCTATTTTAATAGCTAAAGTTACTCATAAGTACAACTAATTGACTATTAATCATCGTGAAAGACATTTTGATTAAAGGGAGTTGAACAATGTTGAGATGACAAACTTACACTGCCTCTTAGACTCACTTATTTCCTCATTTAAGCATTGACAATTTTAAAATATAAAATTCAACAAGGTGTATTTCGCATTAAATTGACTTTTGAACATAATTTTGTGATGACATAGCACAATTTCCACAAGCTCATGCATGGCAATCATATATCATTAGATGGTTTGGCCCTTTTAAAAGATTTTAGCTTATTGAAAGGAACCCTGTTTGTTAGCAGTTAACTTGAGGAAGATGTTTTTGTGGTACAAAGGTCATCATTTAAAGACAATTAATTGTGTATAAGAGCAATCAACAATGTTAAAAAATGTACAAAATAAAGGAAAGAAAATCAAAAAACATTTTCGTTTCTTCTCCATTTCCTCTTAAGTCAGTCAAAATTTTCAGCTAATTTAAGCTCAAATAACAATTTCATCAACCATAAGAGATTAATTGCTTCAATGATTTTGACTTATCTGGAACTCAATTATCCCATTGTGTCATTTTTTTGAATTATCTGCAAAATTATCTCCCCTCAACCTACTTTCACAAGTAGGTTAGCATAACATCAAATGACCTATCAACAAATTTATCTCCTCCAATCCTAGAAATGGTAATATGGCACAGAAGACTGAACCGTATATTCCAAAATATTGTCCACTGTTCTAATATCCTTCCATGCATTATTGTGATTTCAAATGTGTTCTCCACACGAATTTCAAATAGAACTTTAACCCCTTATTTCAAATGGTCGATTAGTTTGCTATACAAGCTTGAATGATTTTCAATATAAAATATACCTAACAAAGGGTTCTTTTCATCACATATGCCTAACAAATCAGAAAGTAAATAAAATTATCAAAACATTAGCACGATGCATGGATAAATAGAACGATCAACAGAAAAATTGCAGAAAGGAACACAAGGGACTGTTTTTAGAGTTTAAAATGCCACAGATGAACAAAGATGTGCATAAAAAATAACATGGCCAAAAGAGCTGCAGCAGTCAATCCAGCACCTGCGCCTTTGACTTCGTATACAAGTAGATGTGATTGAGAAATTTATTCCAAGAGAACATCTTATACGTGTCCATCTAGCTGAATTTAAGAATTGTGAGTGAAAATAGATCATAGATTGATCAAGCAAGAGTAAAAACCTTTGTCAGAAGGTACGTCGCCCAAGAAGCAAAAGCCGAAAAAATAGGAGCTGTAAACACACTGACAGTTTCCACTGATAGAGGAATATTCAAAGGTTCAATATCCTGCCAAAAGTGGCAAAGAAACCATCATGGTTACATGCTTCAAACATCATTAAAAAAATGCAGGAAAAATTCCACGGCTAAAACTGAAACAAGATTGAGAAAAGAGCGATCGGCTCTTAAATTGGTCAAAATCATAAACAACCAAATTATAAGAACTTGTTAGTTTTGATAATTTAATACAAATGTTGATGAATGTGCTTCGAGTGCTAAAAGAATCCACAATGGTTTATAAGACAGACCTCCATAAGGTTCCAGCAGTCAATGTGAGTCCCCGGTAAACAGTTCCCCCAATAACACGTCCAAGAGGATACCTTTGTAACATTAAAGAGAAGACTCAGTTAAATTTAAATATTAACAACAATCAAAATTAGCTTAACAAATATTTTGAGAAACACTTGATCACCATCAACAGTAGCCATTACCAGGTCCTGTCATCGAACCAGTTCCAAAAGTCATATATTCCATTCTTTGTCAGAAACTAAAACGAAACATATGATGAATGAAGAGTTGCAAAAGTATCTGCATAACAGTTGATTCAGTTTACTCTCCCTCATTCAAATGTGTCACCTTTCATGCAAGAGTTGCCAAAATATTTGTTGCAAGGAAACATAAAAAAAACAGATGACACGTGTGCACACATAAAGGGGGAGTAGGTCAAATTCAATTTGCATGTAACAAGGACAATTTAAGATAACTAAGCCAGCTCAGCTTGATATCTGTGTTCACCAAATTATTATTCTCGGGTTCCTTTCCCATAAAGGAGAGGAAATTTCTTAGACATGTCAAAGGGGTCTACGTCAAGCATGCCAGATCGAAAAAGGCTTGATTTTGTAGTGACCATGAACCATCAAAACTAGAAAACTTCCAAATCAAAGCCTACCTGCTTCAGCAATTGCTGAAAGTGACACCACATATGTGTCTTCTTTTGGGCAGGGGAAGACACCACATATGTTTCAAGCTTCCCTTTAAGTATTCTCTCCCTCTTCAGATGAAATAAAAAAATAAAAAATCTCTTGCATAATTCTACACGTGAGATTAATCATGTCATTTTAGCAGATTTGAAATTTCGAATATATATATTATTATTGAGATAGCAAGCCATTGTATCCTCGTGCTAGTTACTGTACAGGAAATTCACACACTCTAGTGGCCAAACATTTAGTAGGTGATTCAATTTCTTGCACAATGCAAGAATAAGACATTTGTTTCAGATCACATTTAATATTTCTTCCACTGGTGTTGACAGAATCTGTATTATGCGAATAATATTTCCCCTATCATTTTAAACGGAAGAAATGTAATTATCATTTATAAAACACAAAATAGATGAAAATGGAACAAATACTTAAATATTTTTACCATGAAAATCTTAAGCAAATATTATAAAAAGTAAAATTATTAAATTCTGCAGTTCCAGAAAATCCAATTGAGTTAGAAACCAGACATACCCGAGTGACTCAATAATTAAAATAAGGATCAAACTCATGGATTACACTGCCGTACTTAATCACCTGTACAAGACAGAATTAATAATTAATGAACAAGCAGGTCATTACTACAAATCCAGATTCCAGACAAAAGACGAATCAATCTAGGACCTAGTAGGATCCAAAAACCAAAATTGCAATTCAATGATAGCGTTCGAGAAAGCCAATACGCCTATGAGTAACAGGATGAAGAATGATAGCGCATTTCCGAATGCGTGACGCAGAGTCGACGTTTGTGGAGTCTCCGGGGCCGCCATCGACGGCCAAGTCAAGGACTAGCTGTGTCTAGTCTTATATAAGAAATTTTCACACAGCGAGCGTGAGAGTGAGAGACTGCAGCAGCCAGCAAGAGGAGGATTTTGTATTATCCTTTTTTCAGTGGTAGTAGTCTAAACACATGTTATTTTGAAAAACTTTATAACCTGTAATAATGATATTTAAAAATCAATAAATATAAAAAATAGTTTAAAAAAAGTTTATTTGAAATGAACTTTTTTTAAAATTCAATTATTTATTTACGTGTATGATAATAATTAACATTAATTTATATATATCCTACTATAATTCAATCAATTTTATATATGTACACTTTATATATTTTGGGGCTATTTAATTACTCTAAAAATACAACAATTCAATTATTTATGTATCTGCATGTATACTAATTAACATTTATTTATAGATATATTAAATATAATATTAAGCCATCAAGTTCATGTACACATGTTTTGAGAGTTATTCAATTATTCAAAGAGTAAATAAATTATTCAAGTTCATGAACACGTATTTATTTGCAAAATTATTCATTTTATCATAAATTATTCTAGAGTATATAAATTATTCAAGATCATATAATTTGGGAGTTATTCACTTATTATAGGAGTAGATAAATTATTCAAGTTCATGTACACATATTTAATTTCAATGTTATTCATTTAATCTATGATGTAACATCATTTGTCTAAATATATATGAATTATTCTTTTTCTATATTCATTAATTAAAATTAATTAAATTCAATATTAGTTCATGTACTCCCCTTTGTTTAAATGTATATAAATTATTATTTTTCTATATGTATTAATTCAAATTAATTAAATTTCATATTGGTTAACTTACACCTCATTTGTTTACATGTATATACATTATTATTTTTCTATATTCATTGATTCAAATTAATTAAATTCCATATTCTTGAATTAATTTGATTGTTCTCGTACAATTCAATTATTTATTTGCGTGCATATTAATAATTAATATTCAATTAAATATATATTGAAAAACGAAAAGTAAGGCACTATTGAAATAATTAAATTGTAGGATGACTAAAATCGTCCAGAAAATGATTCTCACTTGATACGATATTATAGATTATCCTTTTTTTACCACAAAATTTATTAAGTACACCATAATTTTTAATTTTTTTCATATTTACTTAAATAACCTTAAGCAAAATTACATAATTAGGATTAATATACTTTTAATTAATCACATCATATTATATTCACACCACAAACCTAAACCTAATTTCTTCTTCTTTTCTATAATGACGAGTCTCGTGTTGTGACACCACATGTAAGAATTCGTCAATTTTTTTAATCATTCTTTATTTTTATTTTTTTACAATTCGTTAAATCTTATAATTGCAAAATGCAATTCTTTAAAAGAATCATTCTTTTCTTCTTCATTCAAAATTCTTGAATTTTGAGAGTCTAATCCTCCATTCGCTAAGGCCCTTTTATGTTACTGAAATCTTCACCCATCAAAATGAATAAATACACAAATATAAAACCAGATATATAATAATTCGTAACGAGAAAAGTGAGCAGAATTTCAAATTCCATCCTTTAAAGTTTAGACACTCTAGAAATTTACAAAATAAAGACTGCAAATATGTATCTCCGTGTGTGTATTGTAATTTAGCCCATCTTCTTTTTATAAGTTTCACAATATTTTAGTGATCCCTTTGAAATTAGAAATTAAGTTCACAGACCCATTTCTCTGAAATCAAGTTTTTTTCTTCTTCTTTGTCTTCCTCTTTTTTGAAAAAATAATTAAGAAAAATTAGTGTCGATGAGAAGAAAACCTTACCCATATCTCTTGGTAATGTGGATGAGATTTCTTCTTCTTTCTTGTCCAATCCATGTAGCCGTGGATGCATGCAATATAAAAAGTACACAGTGAAAAGAAATGTTTGGAAGAAAAGAAAAGGATGAAATTTAGTTGTGACGTATTTATTAAAACTCTGAATTCTTCCTTTTTATTTATTTTTTAAATTAGGTATGTAATTGTAAATTTATTGTGGCGTATTTATTAAAACCATGTTTTAATTGTGGTGTGGATATAATGTGGTGTACTTAATAAATTTTGTGGCGTTAATATAATTACTCTTTTAGCATAGATACTACTAGTTTGATTTGAGGAGGAGCTTAGTGACTAATTGCAATGACAAATTTACCCTTTTATTATTAGATTCTTCTTCTATAGTTTTTTATTGGTTTGTTATTGAGGAAGGCCATGTGCCGTGGTTATAGGGGTGTCGACGAGCCAAGTTGAGTTATGAACCAAAACTTGGCAAAAGTGGATCGGGGTTTTTTTGGCCCGAGCCGAGTCGAGCAAAAGTTCGGCCAAAAAATGAAGCTCAGGCCGCTCGTTTTTTTCGTTATAAATCTAAAATTTTTTAAGAATTTAAAATTTGTACAATTTATATATACGTGAATTTAAAATCTATTTTAAAATTTGTTTTTTTAATAAAGCTCGGCTCGGCGAGCGAATGGCCCGTGACACAAGCCCATTGTCTGGCTTGGCTGGAGCCGATGCCCCAAAATAGGGCCTGAGCACGAGCGGCTCAGCTCGAACTTTTCCCGAGCCACGAGTCGCTCGAGCCGACAAGCCTTTTTAACATTCTTACGTGGTTCCATTGGAGCAAGCTACTTTGCCTATTGGCTGTTGTGTTGCTTTTCAATTTTTTTTCTATTGTCAATCAAATTATGAATGGACATGTAAATTTTCAAGAATGCAGGTAAAAAATTATTTTTTTGAAAAGTGTGTGATTAAAAAAAAAAAGAAATTTTTTGATTTATAAATAAATAAAATTAAATTGTGAATATGTGTATTGTATATATGAATAAATAGTATTTTGAATTTTAGCAAGTGTTTATAACACTTGTCAAACATACAATTAGTCGTGCCAATCGGTTTAATGGATTGCAAGTTCGATAATCTTGTGTTGGGCTATATCTTTTAACTATGTTGAGCAATTTTGTTGTTGTTTTGAATCTACTCATTTCCAATATTTGCTCTATATGGTTAATATAAAGTTGTTAGAATTCTAAATTAATGAGATGTAATTAGTGATGGAGTCGGGAATGTCTTGTGAGACGCAAAAAATGTTCAAGGACAAAATATATATGTATTTTTTATATTACAAACAATAAGCCCTTGTTTGATGCACATTCTAAAAAAACTAATTCTTTCAATACTCTTTTTTTTTTTATTTTTTTAAGAAAACCTCACTTGTTGTGAAGGAAAAAACCGCGGTTACAATATTTCAACATCAGAAAATAGACTATCGTCTAATATGTGGTATTCCCCAACGGTCAGTACGTAAAATACCACGAAGAGGAAACAGAAAAGAATGACCAAGAAAGAACTCAAAAGATTCTCCATCGCTTGCTTTCTTTGCAAGAAAATCCGCTGTCATATTTGCCTCCCTATACACATGTTGGATTTTAGCATTTACCCTATTAGCCAGAAGTAGAATTTCATCCCAAAAATCTTGGAGGATCCATAGAGAGCAAGCTCCTTTCTCCATCCATCGAACCACCACTTTTGAATCCAATTCAATTATCACATCCTGTAATCCAAGATTGCTACACATTCTCAAACCATCAAGAAGAGCTCGGGTTTCCGCAACCGTGTTTGTTGCATGGCCATAATGATGAGCAAAGCCTGCCCAACAAATACCATTTGCATCACGTACAAGACCCCCTCCACCAACTTGTCCAAGATTCCCCACAGACGCCCCATCAATATTTAGTTTAACAAAATGGCCAGTGGATTTTTTCCAAGATATAAGTTGTACCTGTGATGGCTTTGGGCAAATAATAGGACAATTAAGAGATTTAAGAGAACATATATCCCGGTCCGGAAGTCGTTTCACTTTGCATATCATTCCAGCACAAGCAGACATGAAGGATTTAATCCTCCACACAACTCCTTGCCATCGAAAATTTGTTCCTTCCATGTGAGCAGCACATTTCGCTGTCCAAAGTGCCCAGGTGATTGCCACTGGCACAATACCCCAAAGGATTCCCAGTTGAGTAGACTCTAATGCAAATGACCACCAAAGTTTCATACAATGTCTCCAGAAAGTGACTCGAGGTATGCGTAAATTGAAATGAAGAGCAAAATAGTACCATGCCTTAAATGCCACTTTTCCCGAGAATAGGACATGATCAAGAGTCTTCACCGCAGGCACTAAACAACAGTCACATTTTGACACTAGAGGAATTCCAAGTGATTGTACAATATCATCGATTGGAAGACTATTTTTGTTGGACAGCCAAGTCACAAAAGACATTCGCGTAGGCACCCTCGAATGCCACATCCATTTCAACCATGGACATAACTCACCTTTTTTCGAGATCAGGTTCCACGCAGATTTAGTAGAAAACATCCCATCTTTGCTGGTTTCCAGACATAATAATCACAATCAGCACGCAAAGAAATCCCTGAATGTTCAATGTCAAACATATGGTCTCCCCCCACTAATTCCTGTAGCCGTGCACTATCCCATTTTCCATTAGAAAATAAATCTTTAACTTTCAATGAAGGATCCCATACTTCCAATCCTTTTTCCGCCAAACTTTGCATACCCATCCAATGATCATACCAAAAGCTAGAGGAACCATCATAAATTCGACAAAAGGAATGTTGTAAAACAATTGGCAAGACATAGATAATACCTTTAAAAAATCGGGACTGAGATGGTGACATGTTCAATGTATACAATGATCCCTTTTTAATATATTTGGCCACAAAAAAATCTTCCCAGAATGATCTACCCTCCAACAGCTTCCATGCAAACATCATGAATAAAGATTTTTGTACTCCACCAAAATCTCTAAGCTCAAACCTCCTTCTTCTACCTGAAAACAAATTTTCTGCCATGACACCCATTTCTGTCGCCTCTCTCCATCAGAAGCACTCCAAAGAAAAGAAGAAACAATACAATTCAACTGTGAAAGAATCCCCTTTGGCAAATTTAACACCGACATTATATGAATGGGCATGCTACTTAGAACATGCCGAATCAAAATAATTTTACCTACAAAAGAGAGCAGGCGTCCCTTCCATCCAGCCAATTTTTTTTTTGGATTTTCGTCAACAGTGGTTCGAGCACATTATTCAAAAGTTTCCCTTCGAAGAGAGGCACCCCCAAATAAAGACAAGGCCAACCACCTTCCTTAAAACCCAATAATGCCATCAAATGTCTCCTCCTGGACATAGTGATATGTTTTGAAAAGAAAATATATGATTTTGCCGGACTCGCAAGTTGACCAGAAATCCTCTTATACTTCTGTATAAACTGCAATACATTTCCAACTGATTTCTTGCCCCATTTAGCAAAAATAAGCAGATCGTCAGCATAGAATAAACGAGTGATGATCATCCAACCAGAGGAAAAAGGCTGAAACCGACCACATTTCAAATCATGGTTAATCATGCAAGATAGCAATTCTTGCGCCAAAATAAATAGATAAGGTGATAAAGGATCTCCCTGACGAAATCCTCGTGAAAGCTTGAAAAATCCTTTGGTTTTCCCATTTAGCATGATTGAAAAGACAGGGGAGGAAATGCAATTAAAAATGAGAGTTCTCCATTGCTCTGAAAAGCCCAACTTCTTTAGCACTGCAAGAAGAAAGCCACAATTAACCTGATCATACTCTTTGGCCATGTCAATCTTCATTAAAATGTTTCCACCTCTCACTTTCTTCTGTAATTTGTATACCATTTCTTGAGCGATTGAGATATTATCAAAGATACTCCTGCCCCGGATAAAAGCAGATTGCTCACGTGAGATTACATGTTCAATCATAGGTGCCAATCGAGCCACCATAATTTTTGACAAAATCTTATAGACCACTGAGCAAAGACTAATAGGCCTGAATTTATTGAAATTATTGGGGGAAATCAACCTTTGGAATAAGCACAATATTAGTCACCCCAAGAGCAGTAGTGAGTGGAGCTCCTTCAAAGAATTCCCTAGCCACTTCAAGAATATCCTCCTTAACAACATCCCAAGCATGAGTGAAGAAACAAGCACTATACCCATCAGGTCCTGGACTACTATCCCCTGGAATAGACCAAATCGCTTTACGAACCCTCTCTAACTCCGGTGGTTTGCATAAATTCTCATTATCCTCAGCAGTGATAGAAGACTGTAGTAGATGCATATTATTAGCGCCCGCTGAGATAGGAGAGACCGTCAATAAATTGTTGAAGAATTGCATCGCCCCGTCATGAACCTCATCAGTCTAATGTAGTACACTCCCGTTGTCCGACACCATATGATCAATAAGTCGACCTTTCTTCTTATTCTTAACACTAGCATGAAAGAATTTAGTGTTAGCTTCCCCTTCTTGTAGCCATTTAATTCGTGATTTTTGCTTCCAAAATGATCCTTCCCTATCAAGCCACATAGAATGCTGATTGCGACACTGTAATAACTCAGCCTCAACTTCAAGGGAAAAATCGTCCAGAAGCGAATTTTCAAGATGAACCATCTTATCTTCGAGAATGTCAATCTCCTGTTGAACTTTGCCAAAGGTCTCCACATTCCATTTTCTTAATGCCAGTTTAAGGGCCTTAAGCTTGTGTCCTAAATGAACCATAGGAGAGCCAATAACTTCCATCGTCCACACATGTTGAACTAGGGGAAGAAAACTTTCATGGATGCACCACATGCGAAGAAATCGAAAAGGGCAGGGCCCAGAGAGTCCGACCTCAACAAGCAACGGATAACCATCAGACAATGATCAAAAGAGGACCGTCCAAATAGGACATAGCCAGAGAGGGGAACTGTTCTTTAAAATTCTGATTAACCAACACACGATCCAACCGAGCCCAAATACGACGAGCCCCTTGACGTCCTGCACCATGAAGAGTGGGAAATTTAATAGAATAATGGTAAATTGATACTATAGCCTTGAGATCAAATAGTAGTGGTTGCCCCATGATAGCATCGTAGGGGGACCTCGAGTGTAGATCCACAAATTTCGCACTTAACACGGTTCGGCGAGGGGACTCCCCAAACTCGACAGGGAGTTTAATTACTCCTTTTACCCCAAAAAGTTTACCATCAAGCCCCATGATCATGTGTGGGTATGGTCGCAAGAATTCGAGTGGAATTCTAATTTTTTCCAAAGTGTTAGCATAAAGTATGTTGAAAGAGCTCCCCATATCTACCAAAACTTTGGGAATATTGACTTTGGATAGAAGGGATCACCCAAACTCCACGGAAAGGATTGGTATCTGCTTCTTTTTCCTCGAACAGGAGCATGTCGTCATTCGCTTTCCTACGGTGTTTTTATGTAATGTCGATCTTAGTCAAGTTGGCTGTAATGGGTCTTTTGAGCTTTGAGACCCCTGCTTGCTGGAAGTGTTAGCTTTTCAGCATCAGGACCTGGGGATTAGGTAAATCGACGTTACAGGTTCTAGCCTCTTCCTGGTTTCCACGTATCAGACCTGGGCCACTTGGTGTTGGGAACTTAAGGTAATTGTGGTATATTGAGGTGGCAGCATGTAGCTCATGCAATATGGGCCTCCCTAGTATGGCATTATAGTTTGAAGATAGATCCACAACGATGAAGTTCGCCAAAATCATCCTTTGGCAAGGAGGTTTGCCTATCTCCACACTGAGTACAATTTGTTCTCGGGCTTTAATAGGATCTCCAGAGAATCCTTACAATCTTCTGAAATATGATTGAAGGTAACGTTCAGGTATTTCCATTTGTTCCAAAGTTCTAGAGTATAGAATATTTACCGAGCTCCCGTTATCTACTAAGGTTCGGCATATTCGTACTCCTGCAACAGTCATAGCTATGACTAGTGCATCACTTTGATCTTGCAGAATCCCTTGTGCATCTCTTTCTGAAAATCCAAAACCATTCTAGGTATGGTGGGGTGTAGGCCTCTAGTTCTGGAGGCGCCACACTATAATTCTGCTATACGCGAGCATTACGTACCATTTTGCACCGAGCTCTTCGCGATCCTTCTAGACATTGATTTCCTTTTATCAGCGTCTTGGTCTCAGGTCGGTGTTGGGTATCGTGAGTTTGAGGTCCTGGCCGACTTTGCGGAACTATCCTCTATTGGTTAGGATGTTGAGTCTCCATAGAATTTGCTTCTCTATGTTTGGCTACAAACTCTTGTAAATGACCTCGTCGAATGAGGTACTCCACCTCTTCTTTTAAATTTCTGCAGTTATCAGTACCAGGTCCTATCGTTCTGTGGTAACGATAGTACTTCTCTTGGTGTTTTCCAGCAGGTTCCTTTTTTTAGGTGGAGGTCGACAAAAGTTTTCCCTTTCTCCTTCCTGTAGGAAGACCTCTTTCAATGTCGCGTTCAAAGGATGATATTCGCGAAATTTGTTGGGATATGGCCTGGAGCGACCTTGATCCTTTTTGTCTCTCCTTTTATCTCGACCTGAATCTTTATCTGTTTGTTTTCCCTTGTTTTGTTGTGGAGACTGCGGAACGTGCTTAACATCCTCCTAGTCTGAATATTTCTCTATGTTCGAGGTCCATCCTCATGAACAGACCACCAGAACCTTGTTTTTATCTTAACCCTGAAAGAACTGCCATCAGCGCAGCGTTATCAGAGATCTTTTCTACCTCTATAGACTGTTTGTTGAACCTGTTCAAGAAGCTTTTGAGTGATTCGATTTTCCCTTGTTTTATGCTTACCAACCTCTCATTTGGCATGGTCCTTACTTTGGAGCCCATAAACTGAGCTAGGAATGCTGTGGCGAGGTCGTTCCAATTTTTTATAAACCTCTGGTGCAGCCTTCTAAATCATCTTTGAGCTTTATCCCCCAAAGTTAAGGGAAAAGCACGGCACATTATGGCGTCTCCAGCCCCTTGTATTTCCATCCAAGAGGCGTATTTATCCAAGTGACTAAGGGATTCTCATTCCCCGTCATATTTGGTCAACTGTGGCATTTTTAATTTTTCAGGCAGTGGTTCTACTAGAATATCCTCGTTGAAGGGAAAGTGACGCTTGGTAAGGTACTCTTCCGTGCCTCCTTCGTTTTTGGCTTCCAAGTCAGCTATGCACTTCCTAAATATGCACGCACGCTGCACCTGTAGTCTTTTCACTGAAATTTCGAGGTGAAGAAGTACAGTGGCTGGTGCGATAAGATTGGTTGCCGAGCTGGATTCTGTCATATTACTTCGGAACATTAATTGAAAGTGGCCCCCTAGCAATTAATGCATTACTTAGTGGGGGATTCTAACACTTCTGATTGGAGAATTATGTGGGCGCTGATGTAAGATCTTTCCAGCTGCATTTCTGTGATTGGTGGCTCATATATCCTGTCAGAGATTCTCAATCATTACATTCTTCCTTGCCTTGAAAGACTACACAAGCTTCTCGCAGAAGGTATCCACTTCCGAGCTGACCTCACACAACCGAGCTCAACATATGTTATACTAATGACGTGGATCAATCCGACCTTAATCACCTCGGAGGTCGGTGTCAACAGTTAGCATAATAAATAACACTATTTGGTGGCACATTGGCACTAACGTAGGATTTAGTGCTAATACTTTTAATTGATGATCATTTGTGTAATCTTTAGAAACTTGAATGACTATTACTATAAGAAAATAATTTCAATGACCATCGAAATAATTAGTCAAAACTTCGATGACCATTAGGATAATTAAGCCCACTAAGTTTGAGCTTTAGTAGTTATAACTTACAGTTGATTGATAGCTATATATCCGCTATTCTGATATTATTGGTTGTTAGAATTGTTAGTTTAGAGATGTTGAGCTAAAACATAAAGCTTGAGATAATAAAAATCTACCATATTTTAAAGTTAGTTTTTCATTCATGCATTCTCTTTCTTATTCGCAACTATTAGTTACAATATAGAGTCCATATTTGATGTTACTTCAGCTTCGTCTTATTAACTTTTTTGGATGCATCGTGTTTACATATTTGTTATATGACTTGAAGTAATGCCTAAACGTTGGTTGAGCAAAAATATAATCTCGATTTTCACATGATTTAGATAAACAGAAAATGTTGCTTCACATCCCGATGTCTTGATAATTGTGAAGTGTTGTGAAAGCGTTCCGACTCCATGTGAACTCGTGCTTTTCTTTAATGCCAGACATTAAAAGAGCATCTTCAAGAATCTTTATTTTTAAAGAGCATCTGATACATACTAAAAATAAATTTAATTTGAATGTGAATTTTTATTCACACCCTCCAACAAACTCTATTTTCAAATATTCCCTGAGTACGGGGAATATTTACAGAATTTGTACAAGATGCTGCTGTGGCAGCATCCTGTGCATTTGTGTGTGTGTGTTTTGTTTCCAACTTTGAATCTGAATTGTTGATTTTAAATTTTTGTACCAATTCTGTAAAAACTTTCTGTACTTATAGACTAAGAGCATCTCCAAGAGACTCTCTATTTTTAAAGAGCATATTCTATCATTTGGAGAGCATCTATAAATTTAAAGAGTTAAAATTTTGATGTACTCCAACAAACTCTTTATATTTAACACTTAAATTTACTATTCCCAAAAAATATTTATTATTTTTCTTTATCTTTTATTTTAACTAGTTTTTCTATAGATTATTTTATTACTTTTCTACATTGAAAATTGAAACTTTTTGAATGCATTTAATTATAGAGAGTGAGTTTGGCTCTCCAAATTTGGAGAGCCAAACCCACTCTCTAAATTAAAATCTTAATTTAAAGAGTCTATTGGAGCATGATTTTACATGTTGACTCTTTAAAATAGAGAGCATCTCATGTTTAAAGAGTCTGTTGGAGATGCTCTAACTCCTCTATTTTTAGCTCTTCATTTTACTTATTTCAATAACCATTATTATTTTCCTTCATTTCTTAATTAATATATTTTTTTAAAATGTAAATGGTTAAAATATTCAAATATAATTTGAATACTCCAAGAAGTGGAGCATTGAAACTTGCAACTTATTATATGGAATCGCCAAAAAATTTGGCGTGTACAAGTCCTACTTCATCTTTTTTGTTTCGTAGTATGCATATCATAAAAGTTCTCCAATGTCATAGACTTGTACACCATGCTTTGCAAAATGCAGGCTCAAGAACAAGTGGAGCGCTAAAGAAGAATCATTGGCATTAGCTAGCACTTTATGGTACTCATCGTCTCATCGGCATCCAACCTTTTGCAACACAAAACTATTTGGATCACGAGATCGAGAGGATAATGCGAAAGAACTTGATCCCTTTCCATAGAGATTGAAAAAAGAGAACCAAAAGACTTTGCAATATCTTCTATTCTTCTAGTTTAACATCCACATTAATGTTTGCGAGCAGCATTAAGACAATTTTGAACTTGCTCTCTAGGCTGATTGTATAATTAATTACATATATAGTCCTCCAGTTATAACTATTCTGCATCATCTTTTTGCCTTTTTTCAATTTTAACAGATTTTTGTCCCCTCTGGTGATGGGAATTGGGATGAGTTGGTGATAAAAACTGAGAATCGGGAATGGTTGTAATACTTTGCGTGAGATTGTGCTCATTTATTTCAATGTTACACAGGGAATTTTAGAAGGCTAGTTGTCATCGCGTAAATTTGAACTTAGCCAGAGCCATTGATGAGATTGACTTCATTAGACATAAAATTGTTCGTCGTTATCCAAGTAAATAATAGCATTTTAAGAATTTCTTTGTAGCCTTTGTTCTACGATTCTATCGAGTGTGACTAGTTCGAGCTTGAAACTTGTGATCAATCATATTATTCTATTGCTTCTTTATACTGTATGCCCAAAGAAGGCAATCTTAACAATACTGCAATCCGTACAGATGATAATTTTACTGGATGATCCATAGTTTAATGTCTAATTTCTATATGAATAAGCTCATAGACTTCAGTTTACCACTTTACAATCCTTTCTAACCTCTTGGCCTCCTGTGATGCTGCTCATTTTAATCATAGAATTAACAAATGCTGTGTTAAAAGCTTCTTTCGAGCTTGCATACTTTAAAACCAAATCCTTTGTCTTTGGAATGGTAAGAAGAGCCTGATCCGAAGAGAACAGGCTTTTCTTCTGAAGTATTAGCTTGTAGTAGGTGTTATCAAAAGTTGTCGATGAAGGATCCATGTTAGTGCCCGCATTCTTGGCCATATTTTTAATGGGGCAAATGCTTTTCAAGCTTGCTGCTAAGGATGGATGAAGGGTTGGGTCAATGTCGTGGGTCGAGTTGAAGTTGTGGATTCTATTCTGGAAGGATGAACAGTGGGAGAAACCCAGAGTATGCCCACCTGCAACAGAGAGTTTGTTGTTCCCTTTTAAGTTTCTGTTTTTTAGTAGCTTGCATTAGAGAGTTAAGAGTTAGTAATAAGACTTTTACCTGAAAGAGCCACAAGGTCTTCCATGGATAGACCTCTTTGAGAAAAGCTCTGTTGTAGTTGAGAAATGTTGAAGGTTGGAGCTGGCAACTGCCTAGTTTCACTGGCCTGCGATGTTCGTCCATCTTTACGTCCTTTGGGAACGTCCCATGTTGGCCCTCCAGTCTGCACAACTGCATCTCTAGCAGCTAAAGCCAATATATCAGCACAAGAGACGATGCCAGGGCATTTAGCTTCAACTGCTTTCTTTGCACTGTCAATTACAAAAAATGCATGCAATGAAACATTGGGAGGTCCATCCTTCTCTGCTTTGTTCCCACCTTTTGAATTCAGCAACACTGAACCATCACATCCCTTTAACAAATCAAACAATAATAAATTAGCCCAGAAAAAGAATAGAAAAAACCCATATATCGGTTGAAAATGCTTGATTACCCTTATAAAACAGTCGTGGAAATGCATTCTGAGTAGTGCTGCAGGGACAGTTTTGTCTTTCATGGTTGCTTCCCTTACAACTTGTGCAATGACATACTCAACATCAGGACATGTTTTTGAGTAGTAATTTAAACTCAAAGCATTCCCCCGTGAAAAGGAAGAGAAAAATATTACTGAGCAGATGAGCAGTGCTACTACAAAAGCCATTGGAATTTGGAAGAGAAAAATATATATTAGTGTGTTGATTAAAGAAAGGTGCAAAAGCATGGCTATTTATAGGGATTTTGGGAAAAAGAAAAGAGTTATTACCAAATAGCTAGGCTGTGCTGCATGTTTGATTATGTAGTACTTTCTAAGCAATCCTCTACCCAAAGGTTGGTCACGTTACACTGTGTTAAAGGTAACACATATCAAATACATTTATTTATTCAAATTGAGTTTTTCATTCTCGTCTCTCTTCACGTGCATATTAAAGAGTTGTTTGAGCCCCATTTTTATTTTCAAAAAATGTATTTTGCAATAATGTTATGATGAAGAATGTGTGGTTAAAAATAAGGAAATATTTTGAATTTGCATGTAATATTATTTTATTGAAACATGTGTTGTTGAAATAAGATCAAATTACTGTTCAATAATGCATTTTGATGGAAAAAATGGAACTCAATTAACTAAAATTTTAACAAGCACAATTCTCATAGATTGGTGAAAGTGAGACCTTTGCCCATTCTTATATAGCATGAAATTAGCTGCTTTTGTCCTCGATGTTTGTCTTCCTAGATTCTGTCTCGAATCACAGCTCCACCAAAATATAATTTTAAACTATTAAATAGGATAATCGAAGTTTATTTTCACAATATATTTTGGAAAAAAGAAAGGTCCCAGGTTTCTCAAATTCGGTATTTCCTGATTGGAACCTCAGATCCATCGACTGATGAGCCGTTGCATGAGGGGTGTCCGATTCCATATATATGTTACGTTAACACTTCTTTGTTAATTGTTCTTTTGAAAACATAAGGAACGGTCGAAAATTTTCAGAAATAGATAAAAAAAAAAACTCTTTTCTTTGAAATGAATAATATAATCTCCTAATATTCAAAACAACACATTTAATAAAAGAAATGTAAAATCAGAATCCAGTTTACTGGGAGTGCAAGCTATTTTAGTTAATGAATAGATTTAATTTTTATGAGGAATAACATACTTTTACCACACAATCAGTTAACAAGAAAATGATTTAAAAAAAGGTTCACTTTAGTAGAATCAACTTTTTCTAAAGTCGTTAGACAGTTCCATCAATTTGTTATTTATCTTGCTAACTAAGTCACTTTTTTTTTTTTTCTTTTTTTGCGTGTGAAAGCCTTATCGTTATAAGTTCATAAGTGATTAAGAATCCATCTGGGCGCCAAAGAAAGCAATTTTTTGCCCGTTACAGCCCACCATTTTTTACCCACTCACGAGTGAGACCCACTGACCAACAGCAATGGAAATATTTTTTATTTTAATTCAAAAAGAAGCTGCAACATACAAGCTCTAAGTAAATAACTTTAATATATCCCTTTTCATCCAAAAAAATTAGAAGTCATTTTTATTTTTTACAGTGAAAATTATTTTTAAAATAAGTAACTTTTTACTTAAAGGTAATTAAAAGTATTTTATTTAAGTATATTTGAAAATAAATAGTTAATTAAAAAGTAATCATTACTTTATTTTTAAGCTTAGGCTTGACCAAGTTTGAGCTTTGTTAGTTATAACTTACAATTGATTGATAGCTTTATATCCATTATTCTGATGTGATTGGTTGTTAGAAAAGTAAGTTTAGAGATGATTGGAAAACCTAATGCGAAAAGAGTTATGCTAAATGTACAAAATTGATTGACAAAATAACATCTACACCAATCATTTTAAAAACAGATTTTTAATCATTTGAAATCAACAGTTTGAATTTTACCAACATACTTTGTAACCTAATTTTTGCAACTCAATTTTGTACAAATAACTTTATTGAATTCGAAAATTCAATAGTAATTATGTTAATTGCATAATGCTACGTTTTATAGTGATCACATAATCAAATATGAGATGATTGCTCATCTTGACAAAAGTCGAGTCGAGACATATAATAGTTAAGTTCAAAATGTGTAATTATAGTTTATAGTATTCTCAACATTTGTTTAAGAGAAATGCTATAGGGACAAAGTAAGTAATAGGAAAAAAATACACACATACATTGACAGTTACATAAAAATTAAAGAAAGGATAATTCTACTTGTACATTATGGCATTCATAATGGATGACATAATGTACAAGTGGAATTATCCTATTGGAGGGTGTGCCGGTGGGCCAGCACACCCTCCAATAATGTGCTGCCACTGGTACATTATGTCATCCATTATGGATGTCATAATGTACAAGTAGCACAACCCTTAAAGAAAACATTGCTAATCAAAAACTGCCACTTCACTCCCTGAAAAACGCCCCCGTCATTGACCCTCTTTATTTAGCTTTTTGTTTGTTTAATATATGCATATTACATTTTGAGTGACAAATTAACATTAAAAAATTATAAATAGCATTCTAGAGCTTTTTGTTTGTTTAATATATGCATATTACTTTTACTTTCTATAGAAGAATTTCTAAAAAGTTTCCTATTTCAAGAGTATTTTTTACAAAAATTACATTGAACTAACATCGTCAAAAAACTCTTCTAACTTAAATAAACCCTTCGTAAAAAATTAATCAAAAGAGTTCAAAAGCAACTTTTGGATTTTAAAAGCTCATTTTGGCTTCTTGAAAGCCACACCTAACGGCACATAGTCTCACTTAAAAGCAAAACTAATGCACAATTTGAGATAGAGAAACAGGGATTCCGATAAACACTGAAATCTATTATTTCCATTAATAAGAAAAAGATGAAGAGTTTGTTAATGCAATTCACTACTACTGCAAAGGAGCATATACAAGCCTATGGCAAAAACTACACACGTATATAAAGCTACAAAAACTAGTTAGGCCTTTCTAATTTCATGAAAGAGTCAAAAAATAAATTAATTAACAGAATAATATAGAACTTTCTTTGCAGTGTCGAAGTATAATCAGTGCTAATGGCAAGGGTTGAGCTCCAGCCATGCACGGTCCACTCTTCCGTGTCACATCGATATAACAGTTCCCGGGCAAAGGTTTCGGAGAAAAAGAGCCCGTACAGTTCTTCATTATAGCTTCTTTGGTAAATTATAGGTCTTCCTCAGAAACTTCGTTGCCATCTTATCATTCCGATTACACAAAACACGCAAAATTGTATACGGGTCAGTTGTACTCCATTGACCTGACATTGAAGGCAATGGAAGCCTTGATTTGGCTGAAGCTCCATAGTTATTTAGAAATATGGTTTTGAATTGCTGGATAATGTTCTCAGTATGTGTGTGAAAAAGTGGAAGAATGCCTCTTACAGTAACAGAGAACTTATCGATCACATCTGCTGGCAAACCATCTCCATTGGACCAGAACAGATCCATAAGAAACTTAAAATCTTCCTCTATCAATTCAGCATCTTGCAGAGTAAAGGCACGAGATGGTCCTCCAGCAAGAATAACCAACAAAAACCCTTCAAAAGAAGCTTTCATAATTTCAGTTATTACCCGAGTCCGAACCCTGTCATGAACTGTTACTGACACTGTTTCTAAATATTGCTCCAGCTCCTGAAGAAAAGGTTCAATCCTGGATGATGTAGTCTCTCCAATATATAGGTAGTCGCAAAGAACATGACTCAGATCATGAAATACGACCTTATATGCAGTTGCCTCAGATATTTGTTGTATCCCTTCAATGCAGCCAGATACTGAAACCTCAAATTTTCCATTCCCAGCATTATCATCATGAACAAATCCACTATTCCTCAGATTGGAAATCGTCCTCTTTTCGAGAACATCCAACTCTTTTCGGATGTTATACAAGGTATTGATGCGAACACAGAGTTGTGCTATAGTAAAGGAGCCATCCCCAGATGTAGTCCTGACCTGAGATTTCTTCAGTGAACCCATATATGAACTGTCTTTCTTCTTAAATAATTTAGAACCAGTAGTACATCGGGACAAAGCAGGCAAGTTTGGAATAAAGGTACTGCGAGATCCTTCAGAGGAAAAAAAAAATAGCAATAAATAGTTTGAGCAAAATACAAGCCAATTGGACAGCTATCTTGAATTCAATACTTACCACAGCCAGATTTTGCCTTGATGATGTAGCTATGAAGGCAATTGTCGAGACCGCTGACCAACTCAGGAAGCAAAACTGGATGCATTGGTATTGGTAACAAAAAGAATGCTTCCAAAGTCTCATCTATGATACGTAGAACTTCCACTGCAGAGGGAGCAAAGTGCCCTGTATTTGATCGAGTGTCCCAAACCTATAACAAGTTGTTAACAAAACTTATCAGGGGCAAAAAAATAACATTACCAGTTCTAGATGGCAGCTAAATATAAACAAATTCGGCTTTAATGAAATTTTAACAGAACAAAGAACACAGGAAAGGGGCACCATTATATTGCACAAGTATGAATTTGAGAAACCAATATTTTCCAGAATATAAAGATATAAATTAGATCATTATACCAATAGACAGAACACACAATGTAATTTAATCACAAAGAAAACGGGGATGGAACCCGGTACTACCCAGAAAGGATAACTCCATCTATAGACATCAAAAGCAACGGGTGCATTTACTAATCAAAATAGTAAGAAAACATGAAAAGTTATCATTTTGTAATATACAAATTAGAAATTTCTCTCCCCTTCTATGTATATCCTTGCATCAATGTCGAGTAGGTGGAAAAAAAGAAAGTGCAAGGTATCATGACAGTTTTAGTAAGGCCATATAGATTGCCACAGTACCAATATGCTTTCCATTCCAAAAAATATTTTTTTTGCACACTCCAAACTACATATGACAAGAACTAACTCTTGGAAATTTATTCTATATTTCAACTGGGTATAGCCTCTGTTTGGCAAAACCCATAAAGCATTTATAAATTGTGTAATTTCATTTTCAATCACACATCCAATGGACCCACAAGTACTATCCACTTATTCACCACTCGCTTTTATCTATTTATAAATTAAACCTTTTATAATTTTCACAAATGGAGGCTTAGTCAATTGAAAAGCTAATTGAAGGAACAAAAGGAGAAGGAAAAAGACCTCTTGTTGCAGAGTTCTGTCAATCCACTGTTTGAGTCTGTCTAATCTTGTACGTATCCAGGATTTCACCAGGTTTGCAATCACAGTTTCAGTTTCATATGGGTTCATCTCCTGAATTATTGCCTTTCCACCATCTTCACTGTCTACTGAATCGGCAACAGCCATTTCTACAAGATCCTTTTCAAGTTTTTCAGCAGATAGCAACACTTGTATAGCTTCAGGAGTTAATTCGCTTATACCCGTAATAAATTGCTTAAGCTCATTTCCATAGCAAGTATGAAGAGTAACAACAGCTACACCCGTCGCAAGAGGGTGCCACTGTTTCAACACAGGACTATATATTTCCTTCTCATTGAAGGCCAGATCACAAATGTTTTGTGCAAGGATGGAAAGAACATGAAGAGGATTTTGCTGATATTTAGTAGACTGCCTGCTTGAGATGACACTATCCTTTTCCTGTCTTCATAATAGCAGACAGGAGCTTGAATCACGTTCATATGTAAAAAGAGTATGGATGATCAGAAAAGAAAGATGCACGTGCATCAGAAAATTTTTACTTTTATCCACGGCCTTAATTAAAATTTTCGATAATAATAGAAACTAAATCAGGGCTCTGAAATAATTGCAAATCCACAAGCAATCAGAATAGAAATGGAATAGAAGCATCAAACTATTATACAGAGAAGATAGATTAGCTTGGTAAAGTAAAATCAACGGCTCTTTCAAAGTGGAGAAGAAGGTTAGGGAACTGTTATCAAGTATCAACAAGAGTTGGCTTAAACTTGTCAGAAAATTTTTCATTAAACTTGCCTGAGAAAAAGCATTCTTCATTGATGACCTGATGTAAGTTTCAACCCGGCCATATGCTACATCAACTTCTCTCCTTTTCATTCGATGCTCGTGAGAGAGGTCTTCTGCCAATATTTTGGCTGATGATGCCCCAAGAGATAAAATACTTTGCATTATATCAATATTGCCCCGATAAAAGGTAGCATGGTATGAAAGAAGCCTTTTTTCTGCCCACCCCAAAATGTAACTCAATGTTGAACTTAAAATCTTTGAGTACGCTGGATCCATTGTCGCTTTTGCATCCTTTTCCACTTCCATCAGCATATTAACAGAAGCAAGAAGGAGGTCATCTTCAAGTAGGCTGGTTTTAATATATCGACAAAATAAGACCCAAAAGAAACAAAGATTATGTAATATCTGGTTTATCCCAAGGATTACCCAAGTCTTCTTTAAAAGTTCTAATATCTCATCGACTTCTTCAATAACAGATGTTTCGTCGTTTACATCAAAGCAAGATTCTAAAAGTATGTAGTAAATGTGGAGATTCAGTGGTATTCCATCTGCCCAGTGGCATATATCTGACACAGAACCATCAAATGATCTGCAAGCAAGTGACATTACAGCATTGCGTAGAAGTTCCATTGATTTACTATGCTTCCCCGTTTCTATTGGTATATCAGCGGCTCCACATAAGATCTTCTGAAGCTGTTGGGAGGCCATTTCTGTCTTTGCAAGAGGCATGTGTGGATGCAAAAGGAGTCCAGCTTCGAGTATTTTCAAGATTCTCCTCTGCCATGTTTCATATTCTCGCTGGCTAGGAAAATCTGAGGATCTGAACTGTTGTAGTAGCTCTAATGGCAAAACTGTAGACTCAATACGTCTTCCGAGCTGATAAGTGAAAAACAGGACAAGAAGCTAAATTATTAACATATTGCAACGAAAAGGCGATCATACACACTGAAAATCTATGCTGATCAATCTCGCATACCTTAAAACTCTTGAAACTTTATCACATCGGATCATACATATGCAATATGATAAAACGGTCAATCTTAGCGCATAAGTATACAAAAGAACAGAAGAAACGAAGTGGTGGCTGAATGATTTACTAAACTTGTTTCCTCACAGTTTTATTGTAATTCAAATGAAAAAGAAATGCAATCCTGTGTTGAAAAAAAAAAAAAAAATCAATCTTTTGAAATCTCATTGTCACAAGCGTATGGCCAAAAGTTAGTTAAAAATTTGTGTAATTACAATTTCCATGCAGCTATGTGTTCTGTACGGATAAGCGAAAACATGCAAAATTTAGTTAAAAATTTGTGTAATTACAATTTCCATGCAGCTATGTTTTCTGTACGGATCAGAGAAAACATGCAAAATTAGATGATTCAGTGTTGCCTTTTTTTTTTTTTAACCCTTTCTGAATTCAAATCGAATTTCTTCCCATTAGCCATTTATCAAGTTTTGAGTTGGAAAAAAAAACAATAATCCTCATAAATCAGCTGAAAATTAGAACTAAATTATAAAAGTTCCCTTAAGCAGAAACCAGAAAAATTGATTGAGGAATCTTCCAATTCGAAAAGAATTACCCACACTAATTCAAAATTGCAATGGAAGTAACCAGTTGGTAAATTATATTTCCCTCCAGTTCCTCCTTTTCCCCCAGAAAACATATGCCTTTTTATGATCACCTGATCAAAAATTAGTAATTTCCACTTAACACGGTAAAAAATTTCTATAGCCCCAATTAAAGTGAGAAATTCTCTCATGCACTTAATAAAACGAAGTAGCAATTAAATTACAGCGTCGAATTAATTAAGTATAATTAAACAAATTTCCAAGCAATCAAATGTGAAGTTCCAATTGTAACCTGGCCGGCGGCGACTCTGAGTAAGCCTCGTCGGACTCGGGAATCGATTTGCTCCGGAACCCTCATCTGGACCCTCATCAGTTCACCAACAGTCCCTGCTCTCTTCCTAACTGAGTTACCGATAACCTGACTCGCTGACTCGGAATCATCCTCGTTCTTCTTCTTCGACAAGGATTTCAGCCCCAGAGCCTTCTTGACCTTGCTCGTCGCAGATGACGTCAGCGGCCTCTGAAGCGATGCGGAAGACGACGACGTCATCGACTGTGACCTCTCGGTGGTCCTTTCAGAATTGGAGATGTAAGTGAGGGGTCTGCCGGCTCCAGAGCTCCGGCAGGCTCCGATTAGGACCTCGTAGGCTGTCTCCCGGAGTTCCGACTGGGATAGGTCCAGACCCAACTCGCCAAAAGGGTTGGGTGGGTCGCCCGCATCGTCAAAAGGCTGTAAAAATCCAATTTCAGTGTCATCGGAATTAGCCAGGTATTCATTTTTGTTGGTACGAAGTTGGGTTGTCGCCATATCTCTGTGAACATAAAATCAGTACAATATGAACAATTCTTAAGCTTGAAATTATCAAAATACAATACAAGGCACACTCAATTTCTGGGTTGTGAAGGCCATAGAAAAAGAAAGAGAAAGTGTGTAGCAGAATAAAGAAAATGGGTGGAGGGGAAAGGTGATGGGTTATATTCTTGCTTGACTTTTAAGAAATCATGGAGGGTGAGTCGGTGACAGTGAAGGAGAAAGTTGGATTGGGAATCTGAGTTGAGTTGGGAAACCGAGTCCAAATGAGTTGAAATGTTCAAATTGAAACAGTATTCTTCGGGGGCGCGGGGCATCTCTTCACGTTTTAAATCTGCACTGTCCTGTTTGGCCACCATTCTTGTGAAAATACTTTTTTTTTTTTTTTCAATTACACATTTTCTAATAAATTTATATTACACATAAATTTAAAATTTATCCTTACTTTTTAATTTACATTCTTAAAAAAATCATTATTTCTAAACTTTTTTTTTATGAAAATCTATTTTTAATGTAGCCCAAATAGGGGCTATGTCCTGTTTGATACTCAATATTTTCAAAATATATTCTCTATCTTATTTTCAATAATACATTTTTCAATAAAATAATATTACACGCAAATTTAAAATTTTTCCTTATTTTTTAACCATATATTTTTTTATCAAATCATTGTTTCAAAATATGTTTTTGTCAAAAAAATAAAAATAATAATAAGGTTCAAATAGGCTCTATAAGTCATTGAATTTAAGTTCTTGTTTGTCGGCCATTATTTAAAAAAATAAATATATATTTTAAAATTTATTTTTTATCACATATTTTCATAATAAAATATTTTGCAAATAAATTTACATTTTTTTCTAATTTTTAACCACACATTCTCAAAAAAACTCAGTATTCCAAAACTCATTTTCATTGAATAATAATAGACAAACATGAGTTTAATAAATTACGATAAAAGTTTATAGAATTTAATGTTAAAAAATCGTGTATCACATTAAAATATGTTGTTAAAATTAGTTTTTTACTTTAGTGAATGTAATTTAAAAAGTTAATTTTGGAAAGAAAAGTATTTGTCCGATCAAAAGAATTTTTAAAGAAAAATGACATAACATAATTTTCTCGGGAAAACTCTTCAGTACCAGAAACAAAAGCAAAGTCCCTATCAAACAAACTCCTATGATTTATTATTCCAAAAATTGGCCATGAAAATTGGCAAATATCTATTGGACGAAACCAGATATGTTGGATAATGATGATCATAAATGTGAGAAGTGTATCATGAAATAAGTCAGTTAAATATATGAACATGAGACTAGCTTTAATCTTATCATTTAGCTTTTGATTGTCCCATATTTTTTCAAAATTCATTTTTTAACTCATTTTCAATATATATTTCATGATATTCACAAGTTTTTATCAATTTTTCAATCATTCATTTCATTAGATTTTATCAGAATCCACTAAAAATCTAATTTTTTAAACAAGTCAAACAAATGCTTAATGACATCATATGACGATAATCTCTCCAATGAAATAAATAGCATTATTCATTAGAATTTTAACACGTTACTACAAGTTTGAGAGATCAACTGCTACTTAGCTCGTCTAAGGGGGTGTTTGATGCACATTTTTTAGAAAAGAATGCATTTTATGATGTGATGTGATGGAAAATGGGAGTCTTAAAAATAAGCATCTGTTTGCTACCCATTTTTTAGCTGCAGAAAATGAATTTTGTGATCGGTGGATCACCAACTTCAAGAATAATGTGATATGGAAGTCAATAATTCCGGCAAGTGGGACCCTGCAATGGTAATTTTTTTTCTAAAAATGGAGAGAAAATGGAAAACAAAGAGATTGTAAAGAAAAGTTTTGAATTTGTGTGTAATATTATTTTATTGAAAAATTTGAGGTTGAAAATGAGTTTTGAAAAAATGAATTTTGAGAAGAATGTCAATCAAACGGGAGCTAAGTAAAAATAAATCCCACTAACTACATGGTGCCTAAAAGAGTACGGTTGTGCTACTCATCGTTAGTGATGATTATCACCCATGGTAGATGATAAATTGGTTAATTATTCATTGAGGTGGACCCTAGATTTTAATGGGCAGATATGATTATTGCATGTTAATATTGAGGTTCACCATCATTTATCAGATATTCCATATAGCATTATTGAAAAAAGCTAAAAGTTCACTATACCTTTTTTAGAGTTTCTTCCAAAATTATGATACCTTAAAATTTTGTATTAAAAAAATCTCTAATATGCTCTTTTTTTTTTTTCTTTTTTAATTTTATTTTAGAGAATCAAATCGCCATTCTATATAGTCCAACAAACTCTATCTATTTAAATTTAATGAGGATGTGGATTCGACTATCCAAATGTCAAAAACCAAATTCGCTCTCTATATATTTTTGTTAATGCTTTCACATGAGATTACACAACTTACTATACATGATAGAAAAACATAATAGGATTGTAGATCAAAACAATAATCAAATCCTTAATTCTCAATAATAATCCACAGATGCATCACCATGTTGAAATTCGAAAAAATAACAAAACATAAAAACATACCTTGATCCAGGATAATCAGATTCTTTGCCTAGATAGATTATGATCTTCCAAATGATTGGTGATATTATCTTCAACTTTTACTCTTTATTGATCGGGATGTAGAGAAACTTGAAGAATACCAACAAATGGGGACTATAACCATATAAAATAATAGTAGTAACTCAACAGTCACTATCTTTCAGTTACTTCAAATTGGCCCCTCATCAATTCAAAACAACACTCCAGTCTCTACACTATAATTCCACGAATTTTAATGTCCATTAGTCACAATACATCTTTATCGGATCACTTTAATTGACTAATATCATTTAAACAATAGTACCACACATTTCAATATACAACGTGTGGCCCCGTATATGTTGAAATTATCCAACAATACACTTATTTGAAGCGACTAAAAAAATGAAGAAAAAAAGGTTGATAATAATTATTTATGACAATTAGCAAAATAAAGAGTAATAAAATATAAAAATTGTTATTTGACTACCCATTCTTTATTTTTAAAATATTTTAAAGAATATATTTCAAAATATGTTCTTTATTTTAAAGAATATTATTGGAAATGGTCTTATGGGAGGAGTTATTATCTATCGTCGACCTCTATAGTAAAATCAGTTGGGACCTGATATCAAAATTTTATTTTGAAGGACGACCTTTAAAAGACAGCAGAATTGAGTTGGTAAACAAAGCAAATGTTCACCCGCTATATTTATTTATTTATTTTTGACGTTTTGCTCTATTTTTTTAGCAATTTAAGATTAATTAAATTTCGCTCTCTTGTCTTAATCGAGTGATTAATAACCCTACCCCGTTCTTGTACTCTTTGAAACTATATAAAATATAATTGGATTTTTCTATGTGTACATTATGAGATCCATAAAGGGATCCATAATGTACACATGGCAGAGGCCCATTGGAGGGTCCATAATGTACACATAGCACCACTCAATATAATTTACACAGAAAAAATTGCAAAGTACAATATTTTAAGATTATATTTTCAAAAATATAAAAGTTTGAAAAACTTTTCATAATTCAAGATTTTTTATATGAAAACGTGACGTGACTTGAATTGATTATTATTAAAGGACATTAATTTTTGTCTCTTCTCTCTCCCATCAATTCATTCCCTAAAAATCTGTTTGCATTTACCATCTCTCACATTTTAAATTCTCTTAGAATAAGGAGAGAATAAATTGTGGCTCCATAATTCGGAAGAATTAATCTACTTGTACAATGATGGTTAATAAAGTTTGTTGACAATGTTAGATGTGGCAAAATCTAGACAATTGATTTAAAAACAGTTTTTGAAATTTTTTGAAATTGGTGAATGTAATGATGACAAGTTATGATTGTCAACAAATATTGTCAACTATCATTGTACATGTAGCATGATTGAATTCATAATTCGTCCACATCTTATCTATCACAACGACCATCTTGCGTGTCGTAGTAGGAAGGTGTTTGAAATTCGTAGAGATATTATATCATTTAGAGCATGTTTGGCTAAACTTAAAATTCAATTAAAATTGAAAATATAACCGTTATTGGGTCTCACTCGTCTAATAAAAGTCAACAATAACGGCTAATTTTTCAATTTTAATTCAATTTTAATCTCTACCGAACACACCCTTAATAATATGTGACAACAATTTTGTGATTGTATACATGTTTTTACTTGTAAATATTATGAAATTCTACTATGAGTTATATATAACATCAATATTTAAGCATAAAATAAAGTTAATATATGACCAGAGACTTTACATAATGAAATTCTCATATTGTTTATATTGTTCACAAAATTGAGTCAATTATGACCTATGTGACATGTAAAATTGTGACCTCTGTATTAATGTGATTGTATTCATGTTTCATATAAAACTATGGCTCGATTATATGTGTGACGTAGTAAAAATGAAATGTATCTATCAATTGTGACCTCTTTAATTTGTGCATGTGAGCTTTGTGACATCTCACAATGACAATGAAGAAGGAAAATAACAAGTTTATGTCTTCCCGGATAATAATGAAATAGTAAGAATCCCATTTTGTTTATTTGAATTTAAAAATAAAATATTAGATAGACACAATTAACAGGATTGGGAACAAAATAAAAATTGAAGGCCCAATAATAGCTAACCAAGAGGGGGTGAATTGGTTATTTAAAACTTTTTTTGTAAAATTAATATAAATCCAAATAGTAAGTACAATAAGTAAGAGAGACGGAGATGATGAAAACGATATACTTATGGAGGTTCGATCGAAAACAATGATCTACGTCCTCCATTACTGAGCTCTCCTACATGAGCAAAGCATTTTCACTATGTTGATTAATTTATGGTGCAATACAATCATTTACAACGCTTTCGATGATTTACAAATAAGGAGTATCGATCCTTATACCACATTGAGCTTTACAGGACCTCGACACGACTCACAAATTTAATAGAAGAGTGATTTTACAATTGGAACTTCTCTCTTAATAAATGATATGATCAAATTAAGTATCGAGAGAGAAATTGGCTAACACTTTAATATATATCAATGAATGAAACTCAAGTGTTATGTGAGAAAAACTTTGATCAATAGAATGATTTTCAAAAGTTAATTCAATCAAAAGTTTCAAAATAAATGATTTGATAAAGATGAAACATGTAGTTTTGCTTTAAGAATATCTCAAATAAATGCTCTTAAAAATGTTGTTCTGAATGTAAAGTGAAATAGCATTTATAGCAGTCAAAACACCAAAATTACTGGTCAATCGGATGACCCTATCCGACATTCGCTACTGAACTGGACGATTGAACTAGCCGTTATGCGTAAAAAATCAGAACAATTAGAATTTTTACCATTGTGCCACCGTATGTCCGCTAGCTTCATCGGACGTCCGCCAAGATAGAAAAATTCCTAATTTCTCTTTTCTTGATTATTTTAACAAGTGTAGGCTCTTGAGGAACATATTCACTTAACTTTTCAAAATGAGTGTCATTGATAAAAGATTTAAAAATCAAATGAAAATTTTTGTTACATCGAAAATAATTTTTATGTGAACATTTTCATGAAAAGTTTATCCCGTACATAAAAATTTAACTTACGAGCTTTTAGTTATTCATTGCTAAGAATTAAAGTATTTTATCTTTACATATGGATTCAAAGTATCTAAGTCTAATATCTTCAAGGAATGCTTGATTTGTCATGAATGCTTCGATTAATTTGACTTGATTGCTCGGCTTCCATCTCGTTTTGCTTTGATCGTAAGTTGTGAGTCTTTTTGTAGCAATCTTTTTGTCTTCAATTAATCAATTTTTTCACAATAGCTACAAAGATTTGAATTCAATTGTTAGAGATAAAACGGTTTGTTTGTTATAATCAAAACACGAGATCAACCATATGTCAACAATTTCCCCCTTTTTGATTATGGCAAACAAGATTATTTGCAGAATATGATTTAGCAATTGATATCATATTGATAGAGGAATATACACTAAAAATTTGTCATGCAATTTGTATTCCCCATGTCTTTTACAAAATGATAACCATGCGTTTGTATTCCCCCTTTTTTATATACTCTAAGCATATTGTCAAATCAAATCATGCATAATCATCTCACTCCATTTTTTCCCTTTTAGCATAAGTAGAAAAGTATAAGACAAAACAAGGATCACAAAATAATCATAGCATTGAGCATAAAGACATAAATGATGTCCAAAAATCAACAAAATAGGCTAAACAAAGTAAAATTGTATATAAGTCATAGAAACATAAAGAGCAACAAAATCGATTATTATGGCTCCGGAGGAGGCGGTGGAGGAAAATGTGCATAGAAATGAGCTTAGAAGGCATTTTGCTAAGTCTCCATTGTCGTTTGTTGTGTTTGAATGACATCCTGTTGAGCTTGTATGGTGGCCTCTTGAACTTGTAACTCCCGAAGCATGACACCATAAGAGAATCAATGCGACCATTGAGAAGATTGTAGTGATCCTCAATAAATGTGAAGTTACCAACAGAAGAAGGAGCACTGGAGGTAGGAACATGATGAGGAATGTGCGGAACTTGTGGTATGTCATCAGCATCAATACGTCATCCTCATCTCCTTCAAATGGTAGAGTTGATGGACTCGAGGTAGGGTCGAACCCTTTTGTGTATACCACACATTGACCATGTTTTTTTTACTATTTTCATTCGTTTAAAGGTTTGTATGTTGATAGTCTCGATAGAGTGAAGTTTAAAAAGTGTTTCATCGTGTAGTGGAATATCAAAGCGTTTAAAAAATTTTGTAAGAAGAATTTCATAAGGTAAAGCTTTAAGATGATGCGTAGAATGTACAAATTTCATGAGACCTAATGCAATAATTGGAAAATCTAGTTTTTGCCCAACAAAAAAAAAATCGAGAATAAAAAGATAAAAAAAAGTTCACTTCATCTCGATGACCCTTTCGAGAAAGAATGACATGTGCAATGATATTTTGTAAAACTTTACATAAAAGTGTTAATTGATTTGCACTAAGTTTAGTTATATTTTCGAATTTTTTCCCGGATGACATGCCTCGAAAGGGTCATATCCTTCTAAAGTGCAATGAGTTTTGTGAAAAAAATTTGAAAATTACACAGCTCAAGCTTAATATTATCATGAATGATAGCTTTGTTGATAGTTATACGAAACATTTTAAGTAGACATGAAATCTCGTCCGAGTGAGGAGTAATATCCATGTTTTATAAAATGCTTTCATAAGGCATGGATATCCATGTTCTTCTAGAGTAGCAATAGATACCCACCCCATGTTTTCAAAAAAACACTTCTATATGAAATGCAGGTGCTTTAATAGTAAAATGGACAAAATCAACATTTCTACCTATTAAAATGGGAGATTTTTCAAATGGGTTGGCCGGTGCCTCAGGTTCCATGTGTAATTCTTCGTTGGATGAATGTAGTGGAGACCGTCTCACGATGCTCTTGAGTCTTTTGCCTGCTCTTTTGGATCCCGATATTGTAGAAAAGTAATTATGTAGAGAAGAATTGATGAAGAAGAAGAAGAATGAACCAAATTCTAGGGTTTCGAAATTTTTGGGAGAATTTGGAATGAAGTGGATGAAAGTTTGAATTTTGAAAGAATTTGAAGTGTAGAGGTAATGAGTTTTTGATTTTAAGGAGTAATTGATGATTTGAGTGGAAGGAATTAAGAAACAAGATGAGATTTAGGAAGAAAATTGAAAGAAAAATGGAGAAGTGGGAAGAATGGGTCTGGTTCGCGAAGAGAGGATTTTTATCCTCGATTTACCGAATGTTCAGTTGACTGAGCTAAAATTCTTTGTCAAACTGGACGGGGTTACCCGACGTTTGGTTCACTCGTCCGGTCCCTTTTTTTTTAAATACCACATATAGAAAAAAACTTAGTTGAGTACTTCTGATTTATCAATGATACCTAAGTCTCGTCGAATATGTGAGAATTAATCAAGTGCAAGAGGTTTAGTGAAGATATCGGCTAATTGATTTTCCATGTTCACAAATTCTAACATGATATCTTTCTTTTGTGTGTGATCTGGTCGTTTGATTTCTCGCAAGTGAACGAGATCGTGAACAAGTAATATAGTAGCGTGTAGAGTGTCGAACCCACGAGAACTACGTGTTTAATCGAGTTAAAAGTAATTCCAACTTTAATCGAATAGCAAATATGTTGTGAGTTTACTGTACTAATAACTAAATTATAAACTAAAGTAAAAAAGCATTTTAACTGGTTTTTTCAAATATGCGAAAGTATTGCTAAGATGTCGAATCCCCCTTATTAATCCATTTTTAGCATAATGAATTAAATTGACAGTTTTTGATCATTCTTGTTGGTCAATGTTCCTAATTTAATTGAAAACCTCTCTCGATAGTTATCAAATCTATTCCCCTCATGTGACCTTCCTATCTCTCGATAAAAGATGCGAACATGATAAATGCATTAAACGATCTAGAACACTTATAAAAACCATGTAAAGCATAGAGGTATATCTCTATTCTCTATCGAACATTACAATGTTTATTATTTTTAGCTAAAAAGCTATTATCTCTCTCGATAATAATAGATTCCAATAAATCATTCCAATTAGTAGCTAATTAATTGAAAAGTAGGTGAAAACAATAATAAACATCCAAGAAAAAATACACAAACTAGACGTCAAAATAATTAATTAATACTAAAAATTTCAAAATAAGGGTTCATCAATATCTTAGCAATATAAAAATCTAGTCTAGCATAATGTTGAAATTAAACAAGAAAAAGTGGAACGATATCACCGGAAATTGTCCAAACGTTAACAAATCTGGAGTTAATTCTTTGCCACAGTTTCCCGTTGCGTGTCCGTCCTTTTCCTCCAGTTGTTGGTTTGTGTGTGTGTAATATATATAATATCTAAAAACTTGCAACAGCCACTTGTGTAAATATAATATATATTATTCCAAAGTTGCCTTTTCTTTTTCAATTTGCAGACTATTTCTCTCCCAGTTCTGTCAGCCTCTGCATGTTCTCTCTGTGTCCAGTGCGTGAATTTTCTCCTAGCTTCAGCCGCCAATTCCTTTTTCTTTTGTCTCTCTAATCTTTTTCAACCGCCAGCCGCTGTATGTGTATATTTTTTTTCTTCCTCTAAATAATTTAATTCACTACTAATTTAATACAACTAAAAGTTGAGGCCCAATTAATTTCAATGTCCAATTAAATTAATGCTTGCTTCCAAATCCTCAATTCCTTATCTAATGCAAGTTGGTCCTTATAGATGTTGCAATTTTTTCGCCACAGTTTTCTTCCTTTCTTCAATTTCTTTTCCATCCATATAGTTTCACCTATTAAACATAAAATGCAACAATTTAAAATATATTTTGTTAAAAGAACTATCAATTATTGTTATTTTAGGTCTTAAATAAGTGTAAAAATTACACTTATCAAATACCCCCAAATTTAAACATTTGTTTGTCCTCAAACAAAATTATAATCTAAATAACAATGAACACACAAGCATGCAAAAGTATTTGGTTAGACAATTTAGTTTTTTATCTCAATATTTGAAATTATAGTACTAAATCTCTAAACCGCTTCAAAATTACAATACCAAACCAATATCTACTCTCCCAATGCAAAATCGACGTGTGTGTGAACTAAATAGACATCATGACTTTACAAGTTGCTTCAATTCCTGACCCCTTGTGGTAAAATATATCATTTCATCTCTCGTATGATTCACACACCCCCAAACTTGTTCTTTTTTCACTCTTTTCCCAGTGTGTAATCTGAAGTTGAATTTTTAATCACTAACCTCACCCACTCTAACTCAGGTGGACTTTACCAATTGCAAGTCAATACATCCATAAATAAGGATTCTCCAATTCTTTGATTGTTTCGACATCCAAGACTCAATTAGGCTAATTATCCTCCATCAAAAGTCAAATTCCCTCAAACAAGTGTTTGGAGCGTAATTAAGGTATTTAGTGTTATTTGGTTTTTTTTTTTCATGCACTTTTTTATTTTATTTTCAAATGCCTTTTTTTATTTTTTTTTATTTTTATATTCTCTCCTTTAAACTTTCTAAATGACCCATGTAACGGGGTTTTAGGTCGATGACTCCCTAGTCAGATAACTTTAGGGCACCAGGTTTTAAACACCCTTACAAACTTAATAACCCAAGTCAAAAAGACTTCGAAAAGAATATTCACATTTAAAAATTTATGCCTTGATCAGTGTAATGCCCCTTATCAAACACCTATTCAAGCAAATCGACCTCAAATTTAAGATTTTCGTCAAATTTTATCTCGTTAATCTATGACAATCCACATAAAAGTTTTCACACATGGAATCCCTGTCCACATCTGTATCTTCATATAATAGTAAAATCACCCCCAAACTGTGTTAAATTTGGTCCAAGGATAAATAATAAGTATGGTTTGGGTAAAGTATCTGCGTCCAACTATATCATCCTATCAATTGTATGAATCAACTCATAGCATCACAATATCCAACTTAATTTTAGTGCACGTATAATATCGTGTTTTTACAAGGTTAAGCATCAATTAGCCTAGTATGCAACATAATCACAGTTCATAAATCAACACTAAATTTCAAATTTAATCATCATTGTTGGCCAAACTGTCTAACCCACACAAGCACACAGCCTAAAATAAAAAGATATAATTTTTTAAAAATTTTTTTTTTAAAGTTTTATGATTATTTTTTTTAATATTTCTATTATATACTAAAGTAATAGCGAAAATCAAACATACAAACACTCAAAAACACACAAAAAGTAAAAATTCAAAGTTTTTCCACCCCAAAACTTAAAATCAACATTGTCCTCAATATCATAAAGCATAAATAAGAATATAAGGGGGACGGGGAAGAAAAGGAAGAAGGTACTCCCCAAAATTTCTGTTTAAGGCATGAGGCACTATGCGTGACGGCTAGACAATCTTCTACATTATGTTTTCCCCTTGGTTTATGTTGGTTTGAGTATTTTACGACGTCATGTTCCTGCACATATCAGTCAAATCAAACAATAAAGATCAAACAACCTAGAACATGTGTTACTTAGCCCAAACAATTGAAACAACCAACAATAAATTCAAAAGCATAAGAGAAAACATGATAGGATGATGATGCCCTGTAAATTGAAACATGCTAATAACTAATGCAACCTATTAATCAAAAATAAAACTAAGTAAAATGCAATACGAAAAATAAATAAAAGGATTACAAAATTGGGTTGCCTCCTAACAAGCGCTGAATTTATAGTCTTTAGCTAGACTTGGCAGCTTGATCATTTCGGGTTATGGCGTTGGGTGAGTGACTTCTCTTTATCAAAATCGCCACCCTAATATGCTTTCAAACGCTACCCATTTACCTTGAAGTTACCTTTTGTCTCATGAGTCACCTCAACTGCTCCATGTGGAAAGACTTGAACAACTGTGAATGGTCCAGACCATCTGGAGCGCAGTTTTCCAGGGAAAAGTTTCAACCTAGAATTGAACAATCGTACTTTTTGACTTGGAGTGAACTCACGCCTTTGTATGTATTTATCATGTAGTCTCTTTGTCCTTTCCTTATAAAGCTTTGCATTTTCAAAAGCATCCATCCGGAATTCATCTAATTCATTTAGCTGTAGCATTCTCTTTTCTTTAGCTGCTGTCATGTCCATGTTCAACTGCTTTACTGTCCAATATGCTCTATGCTCCAACTCCACTGGAAGGTGACAAGCTTTCCCAAACACAAGGCGATATGGTGACATGTCGATTGGTATTTTGTAAGCAGTCCGGTATGCCCACAGTGCATCATCAAGCTTCTTTGACCAATCAGTTCTTGAGCCGTTCACGGTCATCTCCAGTATTCTTTTCAGTTCTCTGTTTGACACTTCCACTTGGCCACTTGTTTGGGGATGATAAGGTGTAGCAACATGATATTTTACCCCATATTTTGTCAATACTGACTCCAGAAGCCTGTTGCAGAAGTGTTTACCCCCATCACTAATAATGGTACGAGGGGTGCCAAAGCGCGAGAATATGTTTTTCTTCAAAAAAATTAACCACCACTCGAGCATCATTAGTTGATGCTGCTACTGCTTCTACCCATTTAGATGCATGGTCAACTGCTACTAAAACGTACTGATTGTTGTAAGAGGATGGAAATGGTCCCATAAAATCTATCCCCCAAATATCGAAGAGTTCCACTTCGAGAATTGAATTCAATGGCATCTCATGCCTTTTTGAGATAGTCCCTGTACGTTGGCATTGATCAAAGTGTTTTACAAATTCATGAGCATCCTTAAATAGTGAGGGCAATAAAATCCTGATTGTAAAACTTTTGCTGCTGTCTTCGAAGATCCGAAATGCCCCGCATAAGCTGAAGAGTGACAACGCTCCAAAATCTGAGGGATCTCCTCATTTGGTACACATCTTTGAATTATCTGATCAGCACCCCTCCTATATAGTATGGGATCCTCTCAATAATAATATTTCAACTCTGAAAAGAACTTCTTCCTATGGTGATGTGTTAACTCAGGTGAAAGCACATTACACGCCAAGTAATTCACTATGTCTGTATACCATGGCCCGCAGTCAGCAGCAAAGATACGCTGATCCGGGAAAGAATCCTTTATATTGCCTTCATCCCTGTATTCTACCTGTTCAAGCCTTGAAAGGTGATCTGCTACTACATTTTCACTGCCTTTCTTGTCTCGAATCTCTAAGTCAAACTCTTGAAGCAGAAGTGTCCACTGAATCAGCCTAGGCTTCGCATCTTTCTTAGATAGCAAATATTTAAGAGCTGCATGATCTATATAAACAATTACTTTCTATCCAATGAGAAATGATTTGAATTTATTGAAAGCAAACACAATGGCTAGCAGCTCTTTTTTCGTGGTGGCATAATTTAGATGTGCATCTGTCAAAGTCTTGCTTGCGTAGTAAATGACGTGGAGAAATTATCATTTCTTTGACCAAGTACTGCCCCTACTGCATAGTCACTGGCGTCGCACATCAACTCAAATGGCAGTTCCCAGTCTGGTGCAACTATAACCGGTACTGAAATTAACTTTTCTTTAAGAGTGTTGAAAGATGCCAAACACTCGTCAGAAAAATTAAATGGGATATCTTTTTCGAGTAGGATGCACAGTGGTTTGGTGATTTTGGAGAAATCCTTGATAAACCTCCTGTAGAACCCTGCATGGCCGAGAAAACTACGTACTTCCTTAACTGAAGTTGGTGGAGGTAGCTTTTCTATCACCTGAATCTTTGCTTTATCTACTTCGATACCATTTATTGAAATCATGTGCCCCAATACTATTCCTTCTTGAACCATGAAGTGACACTTCTCCCAATTTAACACCAAGTTTGTTTCCTCACATCTCCGCAAGACCATTTCCAAATTTGAGAGGCAACTTTCAAATGATAAACCAAACACCGAAAAGTCATCCATGAAGACTTCAATGATTTTCTCCACCATATCTGAAAAGATTGCCATCATGCATCGTTGAAATATGGCAGGAGCATTACATAACCCAAATAGCATTCTTCTATATGCAAAGGTACCATAGGGGCACCTCAATGTAGTCTTCTCCTGATCATGTGGAGCTATTGCAATTTGATTATAGCCTGAGTACCCATCCAAGAAGCAGTAATGTGAATGCTCTGCGAGTCTTTCCAACATCTGATCAATAAAGGGTAAGGAAAAATAATCTTTTCGAGTTGCATTATTCAACTTCATATAGTCTATGCACACTCTCCATCCCGTGACTGTCCTAGTCGGCATCAGCTCATTATTCTCATTCTTTACCACAGTTATCCCTTATTTCTTTGGCACAACATGAATCGGACTAACCCACTTGCTATCAGAGATTGGATATATGATGCCTGCATCAAGGAGCTTTAATACCTCTGTTCGCACGACGTCTTTCATGGCGAGATTCAATCTGCGCTGATTTTCCACTGTTGGCTTATACTCATCTTCCATCAAGATTTTGTGCATACATATTGATGGACTAATCCCTCTGATGTCTGCTATAGACCACCCAATAGCTATTTTATGTTCCTGCAAAGCTCTCAGTAGTCTTTGTTCTTCCACATCGGTCATCTCATTTGCAATAATCACAGGGAGTGTAGATGACTCTCCCAAGTAAGCATATTTCAGATGTGGTGGCAGTTGCTTGAGCTCAAGATTTGGTGCTTTCTGAATAGAACGTAGTGGTTTACTAGGTCCTTCACCAAGTTCCTCAAAATGTCTCCTTCTGATGGGTGGCGTAGACTCTGCAATGTAGGCGATCTGACTTATCTCTTCAGTTGTTGAATTTTTATCTTGTGAGTGCACAAGAAGATTCTCCAAGTGGTCTTAAGGGTGCTAAAGAATGAAAGTCTCCTCCACAGCCAAATCTATCATATCAATGCACAGACAACTGTTTGATTCAGTAGGATACTTGATTGCACTGAAGACATTGAATGTCACCTGCTCATCATTCAATCGCAGCATCAATTGTCCCTTCTGAACATCTATTAAGGTCCGACAGTTGCAAGGAATGGTCTTCCCATTATAAATGGCACGTCCTTGTCTTCCTCAACTATGTCCAAAATGACAAAATCTGTCGGGTAGATAAATTTATCTACCTTTACCAGTATATCTTCAATAATTCATCTTGGAAATTTTACTGACCTATCTGCCAGTTGCAAGGAGATCGATGTTGCCTTTTCCTCTCCTATATTTAACTTCCTAAAAATAGAGTAAGGCATAAGGTTAATACTAGCACCTAAATCACAAAGAACCTTATCAAATGTCATTTCACCAATGGTACAAGGAATAGTAAAACTCCCTAGATCCTTTAGCTTAGGTGGCAGCTTATTTTGTAAGATAGCACTGCATTCTTCGTTCAGCATAACCGTCCCCAATTCCTTCAGCTTCTTCTTGTTTGTAAGTATCTCCTTCATGAATTTTGCATAGCTGGGCATTTGTGCAAGTGCATCCACAAATGGTATATTGATATGCAGCTTTTTGAATACCTCAAGGAATTTAGAAAATTGCTTGTCCAACTTATGCTTTTGTAGCCTATGTGGAAATGGAAGTGGTTGAACGATTTCTTTGATGGGAGCAATTACCTTAACCTTTGAATCCTCTGATATTTTTTTGTTCTTTATACTGTTTGGATGCTCATCAACCGGGGTAGATACCTTCTCTTCTATAACAGTTTGTCTCTTCACATTTATCTCAGGTGACTGTACCCCACTGCGAGTAGTTATAGCCTTGCAGTGTTCCTTTGGATTCGTTTCAATGTCACTAGGCAATGCTCCTGGTAATCTCTCTGAAAGTGCTTTTGCTATCTGTCCCATCTGATTTTCCAAATTTTTAATGGCTGCTCCCTGAGCTTGCAAGCTCTTATCCGTACGTTGCATATGTTGAGTAGATATTTTCGCCAACTTTGTCACAAGATCTTCTAATGAAGACTTCTGCTCATTTTATTGAAAACTTGGCGGTACAGTTTGTTGTAGTACGGTCTGAGCACCCTGGTTGTTGCTCCACTAAAAACTTGGGTGGTTTTTCTAGCCTGGGTAATAGGTGTTAGAATTTAGATTGTGTTGTTACCTTTGAAAATATTGAGCATAGTTCACATCCTCCATTATCTGAGCAAAAGGAGATCCTACATTACAATCAACACTCTCGTAGTTCCCTCCACAATGTTTGCATTTCGGTCCTATTGCCTGGGCTACATTCATCTGATCTACCTTCTGTGCCAATGATGTCAATTGTGCTGAAATTGATGTCAAAGAATCAACTTCAAATACCCCAACATCTATCTTTCCACTTGTCCTTTCAGTAGGCCAAAGTGCACTGGTAAATACCATATTGATAGACTTGATCTGCGGTTCTTTTTGTGATAGAACCATCGCATGCAGAGTCTACATTAGCCCTATTTATCGAATTCAGACCAATTTAGAAGTACTGCACTTGAAGCCATTTCTGCAATCCGTGTTGTAGGCATTGGCGGAGTAAACCCTTGTATCGTTCCCAAGCATCTTAATAGCATTCCGAGTCCAATTGTAGAAATGTTGTAATCTCGTCTCTTAGCTTTGCAATCCTTTTAGGTGGAAAATATTTGCTAAGGAATTTTTGACTTAATTGGTTCCACGTAGTGATGCTCTGAGGTGGACAAGTGTCAACCACTCTCTGGTAGAGTCTCTCAAAGTGTATGGAAAAAGCCTTAGCCTGATTACTTCACTGGACACCCCCGGATACTCGATAGTTGTACACATGTCCAGAAATCTTGATACGTGAGCGTTGGAATTCTCTGAAGCTTTCCCAAAAAATTGTAGCGCGTTTTGAAACGTGTTGATCACATCAGTCCGTAGGTGGAAGTTTGCCTACCCAAATGCCGAATATACTATGCTAGATTGGCTCTCCACAACCGGTGGAACCATGTACTCTTCCAATAGCCTTGCATTTTCATTAACTGGAGCCACATTCTGTTTGCTGCTTTCAAATTAGCCCCTACGACTATTCGATTCGGATTTCCCTCAGCCATATCTTTCTCTTTTTGTTTTTGGTGTGGTTCCAAGTGTTGTTTTTTTTCGAATGTTGAATGTTCGTTCGATCTCCAGGTCAAATTGAGCAAGATCACCGGTTTTCGAACTTCTCATACAAGTTCTCGAAAAAACAAGCAGGAAACACGATAATTTTTTATTTTTTATTTTTTATAAACTGAACTAAAGAAAAAGGGTAAAATTCAGATTATATTTAAAATTAACTAAACGTATCAAAAACAGTAGTCTCAGGCAACGGCGTCAAAAACTTGGTCGTTTGATTTTCTGTAAGTGAACGGGATCGTGAACAAGTAATATAGTAGTGTATAGAGTGTCGAACCCATGAGGACTGCGTGTTTGATCGAGTTAAAAGTAATTCTAACTTTAATTGAATAGCAAATATGTTTTGAGTTTACTGTACTAATATCTAAATTATAAACTAAAGTAAAAAACAATTTAACTAGGTTTTTCAAATATGCAAAAGTATTGCTAAGATGTCGAATCCCACTTATTAATCCATTTTTAGCATAATGAATTAAAGTGACAGTTTGTGATCATTCTTGTTGGTCGGTGTTCCTAATTCAATTGAAAACCTCTCTCGATAGTTATCAAATCTATTCCCCTCATGTGACCTTCCTATCTCTCGATGAAATATGCGAACATGATAAATGCATTATCTCCATCGAACATTACAATGTTTATTATTTTTAGCTAAAAACCTATTATCTCTCTCGATAATAATAGATTTCAATAAATCATTCCAATTAGTAGCTAATTAATTGAAAAGTAGGTGAAAACAATAATAAACATCCAAGAAAAAATACACAAACTAGACGTCAAAATAATTAATTAATACTAAAAATTTCAAAATAAGGGTTCATCAATATCTTAGCAATATAAAAATCTAGTCTAGCATAATGTTGAAATTAAACAAGAAAAAGTGGAACGATATCACCAGAAATTGTCCAAATGTTAACAAATCTGGAGTTAATTCTTTGCCACAGTTTCCCGTTGCGTGTCCGTCATTTTCCTCCAGTTGTTGGTTTGTGTGTGTGTGTAATATATATATTATCCAAAAACTTGCAAGAGCCACTTGTGTAAATATAATATATATTACTCCAAAGTTGCCTTTTCTTTTTCAATTTGCAGACTATTTCTCTCCCAGTTCTGTCAGCCTCTGCGTGTTCTCTCTGTGTCTAGTGCGTGAATTTTCTCCTAGCTTCAGCCGCCAATTCCTTTTTCTTTTGTCTCTCTATTCTTTTTCACCCGCCAGCCGCTGTATGTGTATATTTTTTTTCTTCCTCTAAATAACTTAATTCACTACTAATTTAATACAACTAAAAGTCCATCTTGAGGCCCAATTAATTTCAATGTCCAATTAAATTAATGATTGCTTCCAAATCCTCAATTCCTTATCTAATGAAAGTTGGTCCTTACAGATTTTGCAATTTTTTCGCCACATTTTTCTTCCTTTCTTCAATTTCTTTTCCATCCATAGAGTTTCACTTATTAAACATAAAATGCAACAATTTAAAATATATTTTGTTAACAGAACTATCAATTATTGTTATTTTAGGTCTTAAATAAGTGTAAAAATTACACTTATCATGATCTCTTAGGAGTGATGTCTAATTTCAATGTGTTTAGTTCGAGAGTGCAAAATAGGGTTTTTCGACAAATTTATGGCACTAGATTTATTACACATGATATGTGTAAAATAAAAAGATAGGTGATATTCACTAAGAATTTGCTTCATCCATAACACTTGGGCACAACAACTCTCGGTCGAGATGTATTCGATTTTGGTGGTTGATAATATAACGAAATTTTGCTTCTTGCTAGACCACAACACAAGTGCAAAGCCTTGAAAATGACAAGTTTCGCTAGTGTTTTTGCGATCAATTGTGCAACTGGCCCAATCAGCATCTGAATAACTAAAAAGATTAGTGTCTTTTGGATACCAAAGACTTAGGGTTCTAATGCCACTAAGATATCTAAAAATTCATTTTACGACACTAAGATAAGATTCTTCAGGAGTTGATTGAAATCTAGCACATAAATATACTCTAAACTTGATATTAGGTCTACTAGCAGTTAAGTAGAGAAAGGATTCGATCATACCTCGATATTTTGCGACATCCACGCAAGTACCTTGATCATCCTTATCTAATTTTACGGATGTACTTATGGAAGTGTTCATAGGCTTCAAATCATCCATTTCGAACCTCTTGAGCACGTCCCAAATATTCTTATGATTGATGAATATATCATCTCTAGTGTGCTTAATTTGGAGACCAATGAAGAATTTGAGTTCTGCCATCATACTCATTTTAAATTTCATACTCATGCATTGTGAGAATTCTTCACAAAGATGGATATTAGTAGCGCCAAATATAATGCCATCAACATATATTTGAATAATAATTATATCATTTTTTTTGAGTTTTGACAAATAGGGTATTATCCGCTTTTCCTATTGAAAAACCATTTGAAAGTAGAAATTTGCTCAATCTTTCATACCAAATCCTTGGAGCTTGTTTTAAACCATAAAAAGCTTTTCTGAGTTTGAAAACATAGTTCGGATACTTGTGATCTTTAAAGCCTGGAGGTTGCTCGAAAAGAACTTCTTCTTGAATGAAACAATTAAGTAATGCACATTTGACATCCATTTAATAAAGAGTAAATCATTTATAATAAGCAAATGCAAGAAGCATACGAATGGATTCTAGTATAGTAACCAGTGCAAATGTTTCATCAAAATCAATACATTTTTCTTGATTGTAATCTTGAGCCACTAATCTAGCCTTATTGCGCACAATAATTAATTTTCGTCTATTTTATTTCTAAAAACCCATTTTTTACCGATTGTTTGATTATTTGGTCTAGTGACTAAATTTCAAACATGATCTTTTTCAAATTGGTTTAGTTCTTCTTACATGGCTAGAATCCAAAACTCATCAAACTCGATTTCTTTAAAAAAAAAAATTGGTTCAATTTGTGAGATGAAAGCACAACTATTTAGATGATTCCTAGAAGAAGCTCTAGTGATAATACCTTTGGATAGATCACCAACAATGAGTTCTTTTAGGTGAGAGAGAACAAACCTCCATCCTTTTGGTAAAGTGATATAATTTCATGTCTCGATAGGTTTTACTTCATTTGGTTGAACACTAGCTTTTCCCATGTGTTTTTCTTTTAGATCATCATTACTTTGGTCTTAAATGTTCATTTGTTCGAATGGAGTCTCCAATCCTACATCAATAGTAATACATTTCTCATGATCAAGATGATTAATTTCATCAAAAATAACATGCATAGATTCTTCAACGATTAGAGTTCTTTTGTTAAAGATTCTATAAACTTTGCTAGTCGATGAGTAACCTAGAAAGATCCCGATATCGGATTTTGAATCAAATTTTTCCAAATTTTCTTTTGTATTTTAAATAAAACATTTACATCCAAAAACTTTAAAATAGCCGATGTTTGGAATCCTATTTTTCCAAAGCTTATATGGGATTTTAGTTTTCTTTTGACTAACTAAAACTCTATCTACAATATAGCAAGCGGTGTTGACGACTTCGGCCCAAAAATATTTTGGCATGTTATTTTCATTTAGAATGGTCCTAACCATTTTTTGCAATATGCGATTTTTCCTTTCTACTATACCATTTTGTTGAGGAGTTTTAGGAGACGAGAAATTATGTTCATTTCAATTTTCATTGCAAAATTCATCAAAAGCAGGATTATCAAATTCTACACCATGATCACTTCTAATAGTTGTAATAGAGTATCATTTTTCATTTTGAATGAGTTCAAGGCTTCATCTTTGAGGTTTAAGAGAAGAACCCAAGTGAATCTAGAGAAATCATGGACAATGATGAAGGCATAATGTTTTCCACCCAAACTAACAGTTCGTGGAGGTCGAAAAAGATCTATGTGGAGTAGTTGAAGGGGTTTTGTGGTCGAAGAATATAGTTTAGGTTTAAAGGAGCTTTTTACTTGTTTACCAAATTGACAAGCATCACAACTTTATCAAACTTTAAATTTGGTGGACATTTGACAAAATATTTTTTGAAAATTTTTAAAATAAGATCTATGCTAACATGACCTAATCTCATATGCCTTAACCAAGTTATCTCATTAAAATTTGAGAAAAAAAAATTTCATCATTTTCAAATTCAATATTTATTATATACACATCCTTGCTACGGCTCCCTATAAACATTATTTCTTTTGATATAGTATCCTTAATAAGGCATTTAGAATAATCAAATTTAATAGCCTTTTTCACATAATTGACTAATGCTAACCAAATTATATTTGAGATTATCAACTAATAACATGTTTTCAATAGAAGGAAAATAATGATTACCAATGTTTCCAATTCCAATAATTTTTCCTTTTGCATTATCTCGGAATGTGACATGATCTCCATCATTTACTTTGAAGTTTGATAGTAACGTTATATTTCCAGTCATGTGTTTTGAGCATCCGCTACCCAAGAACCATTTTCTCTCATCTTCTTTGGTTCCTACAAAAATAATTCAATTTTTTATTTTTGGTACCCATAAAAATTTGGGTCCTTGATAGTTAGTTTTAGTGGATTCCCAAATCCACTTATTTTTTCTTTCAAAGTGTAGCCTCTTTTTGGTTAGACAATTGTATGCAACATGTTCATCTTTATTGCAAAAACTACTTGTGGTTTTTGAAGAAGTGTTTGAAACTTTGACAAGTAGATTTTTGAAAGATTTTTATTTTAAAGATGGTTTATATTCAATCCTCATTTATCAAAAACACACTTTTGGTCACCAAGCACTAACTCAAAATTTTTCTTACCTTGAGTGATTTTAATTAAATTTTCAACTTTTTCTTTCAAAGAAGAATGTTCTTTAATCAATAAGCCATGATCAACATTTTCCTTTTGGGTTTCTAAAATTTTCTTTGTTTCTTCTTTCAACAAATAGTGCTTCTTTTTAAGAATATGGTGATTTAGAGCAAGTTTTTCAAATTTCTCAAGAATTTCATTATAAAAAGTAGATAAATCATCATATGAACATTTTTCAATAGAGTTTACTTCATTTTCGATTGCCATGAAGCACATATTGACAATTTCTTCTTGAATATTATTTCCATCACGATCATCATCTTCGCCTTCATCCATGTTAATTGAAGTGTCTTTTTCTTGATATTTCTCTTCTTGTTTGGGCACTCAGTTCTCTTGTGACGTGACCGAGTTTGTTACAATCATAGCAAATGATTTTCTTACTCCTTTCTTCAAATTTTCATCTTTCTTTTAAAATCTTCGATTATTTCGAAATTCTCTCCATTTTTTTGACAAGAAGCACTAGATCATCGAGTTCTTCATCACTCATATTTTCACTTGTAGTTCCTTCCTCGATTGCCAATTTGAAAGCGATTTGGCATTTGGGAGGCTCTTTTGATTCCTCTTTGCTTTTCCTCATTTTTTCCTTAGTTTCGATGTTGTTGAGCTCATATGTCATCAATGCACCATAAAGTTCTTCCAAATGATATAAGTTGATATCTTTGGTATTTTCTATCAACATCCTTAATAGGCTCCATTCTTCCGGTAGTGACCTGAGCATTTTACTTACAAGTTCATCGTTAGTAAATTTTCGATCAAACCCTTTGAGGCCATTTACAATATCGGTGAAACGAGTAATCATGTCAACAATAAGTTCATCTTGTTTCATGAAGAAGTTTTAAAATTCTTTGACCAAGAGATTAATTTTAGTTTCCTTCACTTTACTAGTACCAACATAAGTAACTTCCAATGCATGCCAAATGTCATATGTGGAATCACTCGTGCTAATACGATTAAATTCATTTTTATCTAAGGCGCAATAAAGTACATTTTTGGCTTTAACATTCAATGACAATTGTCTTTATGTGCCTTCCACCACTATCAAAATTGATGGCCAACCCGATAAAATCATTTCAAAATCTAGAGGGGAATATGATGAAAATGATAAAAGGAAATTGTCATTGAATGTTAAAGCCAAAAATCTACTTTATTGCACCTTAGATAAAAATGAGTTTAATCGTATTAGCACGAGTGATTCCACATATGACATTTGGCATGCATTGGAAGTTACTTATGTTGACATGATTACTCGTTTCACCGATATTGTAAATGGCCTCAAAGGGTTTGATCGAAAATTTACTAACTTTCCAATAATTATAATGCGTGCCATCAAAGAAGTGATGACGATTAGTAGAATGCCTCTCAAGATTTAAAAGTTGTAGTTAGCAATTACTCAAAATTGTAGAATCTTAATTTTAAAATGAGTATCTTGCTCTGATACAATTGAAGGGCCAAGAATGGCTAACCAAGAGAGGAGTGAATTGGTTATTTAATTTTTTTTTCCGTAAAATTAATATAAATTCAAGTAAGTATGAACCAAATAGATAAATCCAAGTAGTAAGTGCAATAAGTAAGAGAGAGGGAGATGATGCAAACAATATAATTATGGAGGTTCAATTCAAAACAATGATCTCATCCTCTGTTGCAGAGCTCTCTGACACGAGCAAGGCATTTTCACTATATTGATTGATTTATGGTGCAATACAACAATTTACAACGCTTTCGATAACTTACAAATAAGGAGCACTGATCCTTATACTACGTTGAGGTTTATGGGACCTCAACGCGACCACAAATTTAATAGAAGAGTGATTTTACTAAGGATGACAACGTTTCGGTTCGGGGTCGGTTCGGCCAAAACCATAACCGCATCACTAATTTTTTGGCCATACCATTACCGCACCATAACCACGAAAGTCGGTTCGGTTTGGTTCGGTTTATATCTCGGTTCGGTGCGGTTCGGTTCAGTTAATAACCACGAAAATAAATTATTTTTTATAGGTCCAATCGTCAACTTGAAAAAAAATAATTTAATAAAAAAAATCAATGAAAGTTAATAGTACTAGATATAAAATTATATATAGAGCCAATTTTTGTTTCTCATTTTCTTTTTCTCATTTTAGATACATACTGCACATGGTCAAGTGAACTACACACATTCAATATAGTAAAAATGAAAATGGTAATATACTTACCCTTGACTCATGAACTAAAACTATTCGTGCAAGCAAAATGCAAGAAAAATCCAAATATTGAAAAAAGCATTTATAATGTCAAAGTTGCAATAATTAATATATAGTAACATCTTATTTTAAATTATAAGCAAAAATAAAATGTTTACAATAATCAATTATTCAAATCATGTTTGTGTTAGAAGACTTAATTTTCCTTAATTTTTCACAATAAGATGAAAAACGAATTTATAAAATTACTTTTGAATTTATTAGGATTAACTCAATTTTGCTTTATTCTTTGGTACAGTTAGAAAATATTGAAATTTCTCCATTTATGCCAAATTTGTTACCAGTTACCACCCACTGCACTTAATTTTAATGCAATCCTAGTCATTGAATTCCTGACAATCTATAAAAGGGAAAATCACTATCGTAGATGACGATTCTTTCACCCATAAGTACGGTATAGCCAAAAGAAGGAAAAAAAATTTGTTTCTACTCTCCAACTCATTATTTGAGTAATAACTTGATATCTAACCTTTTAAGTAGAAAATTAATAGTTAGTTACACAATATTCTCAATATGAAACATTTAAATTTATATAAAATTATCTTGTAAACCTCACATATACAAGTTTGTTGAGCTGGATTTTGTTTCCGAATTTGAATCGATGCTTAAATATCTAAAATAAGTTATGTTTAATCATGGATAATTATATATAATCTTTGTTTGATGGTAATTAAAATCAAATTTTTAATAGATTTTGATAGAAATTAATGAAATGCGCTGTCGAAAAGTTGTGGGATCCATAAAATATTTGATTAAAATTAGTTGTTGACTTTAACTTAAATTAAAATTAGATTTTAAATCCTAACAAATACGAACATAACATTATTTATACTTAGCATCAATTTAGGCGGTATTGGACCTACACATTTATTTATCATCAATTTTAGTCTTTAGATTTGTGACCTCGAAATAATCTGTAACCTACAAAATTTTTAATCTGTGACCGATAAAAAAATTGTGACCTATAAATTTTTTAATAAGCTGTGATCTAAAATTATTTTTAACTAATTAATAAGATATTTGTGACCAAATTGCACAATTAAACATTTAATTAATTAATAAAAAGTAAAAATCTGATTTTTGCAATTTTAAAACTTTAGCACCTGATTTTTGCAAGTGTCAAAGTTAATACCTGATCTATGAACTTTTCCATTTTAATCACGTGTAGGGTATATTGACATTGAATTGGGCTACTGGGGCATTGATTATTGGGTTAAAGTTTAGTTAATATTAATTGGGCCAAAATTTTGGGAAGCCCAAAAAAAAATTGCCCAATTAATTTTGAGAAATAAAAATGGAAAGCCCAATTGTCTAATTTTTTTTTTTTTTTAACGGGTAATCGGTTCGGTTCGGTGCACCATAGCTAAATACCATATCCGCCCCTAAATGAAGCGGTTCGTTAAAATCAAAACCATAACCGCCCCATTGCACCATCGGTTCGATTTTTTTCGCCCCATTCGGTTCGGTTAATCGCAGTTTTCGATTTTCACAGTTCGAATTGTCATCCCTCATTTTACAATTGAAACTTCTCTCTTAATAAATGATATGATCAAATTAAGTACCAAGAGAAATAGGCTAACACTTTAATATATAACAATGAATGAAGCTCAAGTATTATGTTAAAAAAACTTTAATTAGTAGAATTATTTTCAAAAGTTAATTCAATCAAAAGTTTTTCAAAATAAATGATTTGATAAAGATGAAACATGTAGCTTTGCTTTAAGAATATATCAAATAAATGCTCTTAAAAATGTTGTACTGAATGTAAAATGAAATAGTATTTATAGCATTTAAAATACCAAAATTTATGGCCAACCGGACGACCCTATCGAACGTCTGCCACTGAACCGGACAACTGAACCAGAGTTATGCGTCGAAATCGGAACAGTTAGAATTTGACTGTTGGGCCACCGTACGTCCGCCAAGACAGAAAAATTTCGAATTTCTCTGTTCTTGATTATTTTAAGAAGTATAGGCTCTTGAGGAACATATTCACTTAACTTTTCAAAATGAGTGCCATTGATAAAAGATTTAAAAATCTTTAAAATCAAGTGAAAATTTTTGTTACATTGAAAATAATTTTTATGCGAGGGTTTTTATGAAAAGTTTATCTCGTGCATAAAAATTTAACTTTTGAGCTTTTAGTGATTAATTGCTCAAAATTAAAGTATTTTACCTTTGCATATGAATTCAAAGTATCCAAATCTAATATCTTCAAAGAATACTTGATTCGTTGTGAATGCTTCGATTGATTTGACGTGATTGCTTGGCTTCCATCTCGTTTTTCTTTGATCGTAAATTTTGAGTCTTTTCGTAGCAATCTTTTTGTCTTCAATTAATCAATTAGCTATAAAGATTTGAATTCAATTGTTAGAGATAAAATAGTTTGTTTGTTATAATCAAAACACGAGATCAATCATATATCAACAAAAATATATATTAATTTTGTTTTAAATATTTTTAAAATAAAAATATCTAATTTGTGATATAAAATGATAATACGTAAATTTTTTACAATAGAAAATTAAAAAAATAACTTCTAATTTTCTCCTAAAACCATCGTGTTCAGTCCAAGACAACTATATGTTAAAACATATTGAGCAATCATCAAACATTTTTTCTTTTCCGAAGTCGATTATCGTATTTCAATGAATTTTCATATCAAGTTTTCCATCATTAATGTTTCACCTAGAGCTTAGAACTCAATTTTCGTTCATGGAGAAGTGATTTTGAGTATGTAAACAACTAAACATGCTATCTTGATTATGTGAAACAATGCAGTCATTGTTCGTCTCGGACAACAGAGAGACAGTGGTAGATCTTCCATCTAGTAGCTGAAAAACTCAAAAAATGGGGTAATATGAATAGGAAGGTGATAGGGTATGCATAGGTTGTACAAAAGTGTCCTTATCCCGAAAGCACTGTGCGTGGTATAAACATCTATATGCCACGTGTTTAATAAAACGTGAACTACTAAGTAGATTGATTGAGCAATCTCTAATTGAGAATACCACCAAGAGGGGATATGATTGATCGACCACCTGACTCCAATTCTAAATGAAATGTTGCTTAAATTTGGTTTGTAAGTGAAATTGGGTAGTCAATGTATTCGTCTAAGTTCCATGTAGTTCGATTGACATGTCTGTGATAGGGTAAAATACAATCTCACTAGAATCCTAGTTATGACTTCCCTTAAGTAACATCGGTAAAAATAAAGTAAAATACTCCATTCTTTTTTTTTTTTTTTTTTGACACTTCATTCATACGTAAACCGTTATATAACTTTTTTTTTGTACAAGTTAGGGATGGCAACGGGGCGGGGCGGGGCGGGGCGGGGCGGGGGCGGGGATGCCCTCCCCGTCCCCCGCCCCGTTAAGAAATTCATTCCCCATCCCCAGCCCGTTCCCCGTTTAAGGCGGGGCGGGGCTGGGGTGGGTTTATTCCCCATTTAATTCCCCGTTTAATTTTTTTTTTTTTTTAGTTTTTGATAATTTATTTTTATTGTCCATATTCATTATATTTAAACAAATAATTTTAGTTGCTATTTTCAGTTAGAACTAACGAAAATGTTCATTTAAAGTATTGAATTCTTAAAAAAAAAAAAAAAAATTTTTTTTTTTTAACGGGGCGGGGCGGGGCGGGGACCCCGTTACCCGTCCCCGCCCCGTCCCCGCCTCGGGGAATAATTCCCCGCCCCATCCCCGCCCCGTTACCCGTTTAAGCGGGTTTTCCTTTCCCCGTTCGGGGCGGGTCCTCGCGGGTATCGGGTTTGTCGGGTTTTTTTGCCATCCCTAGTACAAGTAACATTATTCATTATGCCATATACTTGTGAGAGAGATATTGGTGGAACTTTCCTCAACAAACATGAGACAAATAATGATAAGGTCGCATCCTTTTAAAGAGAATAGTTGATTTAACTGAAGGTGAAATAGATTGTTACGAAAGGAATACGATTAATTTGTAATTTTAATAAATACTAAAATGATCTAAGAGAAATGCTATTTCACAATCAAATTTTTTTACGATAGCCAAGTAGCATAGTGGGGACAAAGCCTTACCATTAGAAATCAAAGTCATCGTGAGAACATAAAGTCGAATTAACATATTTGTAGTACAATTGTTGTTGACAATGATGATTGACAATATTGATATTATCAAAATCTGAATCATCCATTTTAAAAATCAATTTTTAAAATGGATGAATGTGATGTTGTTAGTGTGAATTGTCAACCTAGATTATATAAAAAAAAATTATACAAACAGCATGATTGCATAAAGCCATCCTTTGGAAAGCAAAAATCCTCACTCATCTAAAAGATGAATGAAGGTTCGGAGCCACAAGCTATGTACGTCGATGTAGTTGCTTTTTTCTTTTCTTTTGAAAACATGAATTTGTACTTTAGTCTAACATTATCATTTGTACAAGAATGTTAGGTGAATAATGTTACTTGTATATGATGGAGTTATATAATAGTTCACATATAGATGAGACGTCAAAAAGAGTGGGAGAATTTTACTTTTTTTATTCAATTAAAGAACTTCTGATGTAATCATATCTCACAATATCATGTGTTTGTAAACCATTATTTAGGGCGTGTTCGGTAGAGATTAAAATTGGATTAAAATTGAAAAATTAGCTGTTATTGTTGACTTTTATTAGACAAGTGAGACCCAATAACGACTATATTTTCAATTTTAATTGGATTTTAATCTTTACTATACGAGCACTTAAACTATTATGTACATGTATCACAACCAATGGCATAATAGCGTCTCCAATATCGTGCACATTTTGTCCTTAGCCCCCATATCATTTACTTTAGAGTAATGCTACGAGTACAGGAGCATTTGCCAAGAAAACATACAGGAATTCAAAAAAGCTGAGGTGGCACTAACATTTCTGAATCCCTGACACTGTGCTCACCTAATCTATTTTGATGGAGATACAAAATCCAATAAAATAATGGATTCCTTAGATGCATTTTCTCTTCCTTCAGAGTATTCTTGTTTGGGATGTATTAATTATTGATAAAAAAAATTTGAGTTAATTATTAAATTTTCGGGATTATTATGGAATGTCAAACGAAGTCGAAATATTACATTCTTAACATCATTTCGAAGTGTTCACGACCTAGTTTCTCTCATCCCTAATGACGTGCAAAACGGCCAACTGTAACGAAAGTTACCACTCGTCGAAGAAGGCCGTTCCAAAATATATAAAAGATTTTTTTTTTATTTTTTGACTCAATTTTCGAGATTATTACGGGATGTCAAACGAAGTCCACATATTGCATTCTTAATACCGTTTCGAAGTGTTCACGACTTAGTTTCCACCATCCCTAACGACGTGCGAAACGGCAAACCGTAACGAAAGTTACCACTCGTCGAAGAAGGCCGTTCCAAAATATATAAAAGATTTTTTCTTATTTTTTGTCTCAATTTTCGAGATTATTACGGGATGTCAAACGAAGTCCAAATATTGCATTCTTAATACCGTTTTGAAGTGTTCACGACCTAGTTTCCCCAATCCCTAACGACGTGCGAAACGGCCAACCGTAACGAAAGTTACCACTCGTCGAAGAAGGCCGTTCCAAAATATATAAAAGATTTTTCTTATTTTTTGTCTCAATTTTCGGGATTATTACGGGATGTCAAACGAAGTTCAAATATTGCATTCTTAATACCGTTTCGAAGTGTTCATGACTTAATTTCCCCCATCCCTAACGATGTGCGAAACGGCAAACCGTAACGAAAGTTACCACTCGTCGAAGAAGGCCGTTCCAAAATATATAAAAGATTTTTTCTTATTTTTTGTCTCAATTTTCGAGATTATTACGGGATGTCAAACGAAGTCCACATATTGCATTCTTAATACCGTTTTGAAGTGTTCACGACCTAGTTTCCCCCATCCCTAACGACGTGCAAACGGCCAACCGTAACGAAAGTTACCACTCGTCGAAGAAGGCCGTTCCAAAATATATAAAAGATTTTTTTTTATTTTTTGTCTCAATTTTCGGGATTATTACGGGATGTCAAACGAAGTCCACATATTGCATTCTTAATACCGTTTTGAAGTATTCACGACCTAGTTTCCCCCATCCCTAACGACGTACAAACGGCCAACCGTAACGAAAGTTACCACTCGTCGAAGAAGGCCGTTCCAAAATATATAAAAGATTTTTTCTTATTTTTTGTCTCAATTTTCGGGATTATTACGGGATGTCAAACGAAGTCCACATATTGCATTCTTAATACCGTTTTGAAGTGTTCACGACCTAGTTTCCCCCATCCCTAACGACGTGCGAAACGGCCAACCGTAACGAAAGTTACCACTCGTCGAAGAAGGCCGTTCCAAAATATATAAAAGATTTTTTCTTATTTTTTGTCTCAATTTTCGGGATTATTACGGGATGTCAAATGAAGTCCAAATATTGCATTCTTAATACCGTTTCAAAGTGTTCACGACCTAGTTTCCCACATCCTTAACGACGTGCAAAATGGCCAACCGTAACGAAAGTTATTACTCGTCGAAGAAGGCCGTTCCAAAATATATAAAAGATTTTTTCTTATTTTGGGACGGCCTTCTTCGACGAGCGGTGACTTTCACTACGGTTGACCGTTTCGCATGTCTTTAGGGGTGGGGGAAACTAGGTCGTGAACACTTCGACATGGTATTAAGAATACAATATTTGGACTTCGTTTGACATCCCGTAGTAATCCCGAAAATTGAGACAAAAAATAAGAAAAAATCTTTTATATATTTTTGGAACGGCCTTCTTCGACGAGTGGTAACTTTCGTTACGGTTGACCGTTTCGCACGTCGTTAGGGATGGGGGAAATTAGGTCGTGAACACTTCGAAACGGTATTAAGAATGCAATATTTGGACTTCGCTTGACATCCCGTAATAATGCCGAAAATTGAGATAAAAAATAAGAAAAAATCTTTTATATATTTTGGAACGGCCTTCTTCGACGAGTGGTAACTTTCGCTACGGTTGACCGTTTTGCACGTCGTTAGAGATGGGAGAAACTAGATCGTGAACACTTCGAAATGATGTTAAGAATGTAATATTTCGACTTCGTTTGACATACCATAATAATCCCGAAAATTTAATAATTAACTCAAATTTTTTTATTAATAATTAATACATCCCAAACAAGAATACTCTGAAGGAAGAGAAAATGCGTCTGAGGAATCCATTATTTTATTGGATTTCGTATCTCCATCAAAATAGATTAGGTGAGCGCAGTGTCAAGGATTCAAAAATGTTAGTGCCACCTCAGCTTTTTTGAATTCCTGTATGTTTTCCTGGCAAATGCTCCTGTACTCGTAGCATTACTCTTTATGTACTCGTAGCATTACTCTTTACTTTATTCACAGGATCTGTTCCAATTTGTCTCGTTTTCACTTTCTCATTTCGTACTACCTGGATTATTAATGGAAATCAATTACCTTATCATTCCATTTTACCATGAAAAGTGATACCTAGATTTCCATTTTGGAAATTATTTGAAATCTTCGAACCCAGAATTCTCGCGCATCAAACCCCAAAGAATAGAGGTATCAATCCGGATGGTCCGGGTCAGGTCGACCAGCCAACATATGAGCCCGATAACTGTCCGCGTGAAAAAAAGTCCGCCCACTACGGGTTCTAGGTCGGCCCACAAATTTTGGACTACACCCCAGGTCCGCCGCTGACCCGTCTGGGTCGAGCCCATGGCGCGGGTAGCAATTTGTTCCGATTTGTCCCGCATTATTGTATAAATAAAATTATAAAATATAATTTGTCATATTTATAGCAAAAAAAAATTTTTTTGTTAAATGTAAATTAAGAATTGAACAAAATGATAAATTCTTATTTATACCAATAAATGTATTTATAATTTCGCAAAGTTAAATTTAATTTAAACAAATAACAACTATATGCATTTCTAATCACTATTATCAAATATTTATAATATAAGTACATCCTAATTAGGTTGACACCTACTTTTATTATAATGTATAGTTTAAGACTTTAAGTACATTACAACTAGGTTGTCACCTACTAAGTCTTAAATATAATTTAGGCCATGTTAGGCACACATTAAAATTTTCATTTTTATTCTTCTACTCATTTTCAACCACACATTCTTCAATAAAATAATATTTTCCATCACATCAATAACTTTTCTTTCTTTTTCAACCACACATTCTCCATCAATCTACTATTCCAAAATACATTTTTCCAAAATAATATTCATCAAACACACCCTTAGTTGTTCAAAAATTATATATTTTAATATTTGTTTCCCACTCAATCTTCAGGAAATGCAAAATTTTTGAAGTTTTCAGCAACATCATCAATAATTTTATCTTGCATCATTCGATCCGCGAATATCCAATCTTTCAAGCATATGAGAGCTTCCAAAATATCTTCTTTAAGTCTAGATCTTCTTTCGTCCAATACCCTGTTACCTGCACTAAAAGCAGACTCGATGCCACTGTTGAGACTGGACCTGTTAATATATCTCGTCTCATTTTAGATAATACAGGGTATGTCCGCTCATTTAATTTCCACCATCGTAAAATATCTAAATTATCTACTTCATCTTCAGATATTAAACTATAATGATCACATTGATAGTATCTTTCTAATTCAACAGGTGTGGTATTTGGATTTGTAGTTGAAGTTGTAGATGAAGAACCAATAACATTACGTTTCTTAGCTATTATGGAGAAAAAAGAAGATTTGCCTTTAGAAGTTGTACTAGAATTTGTAGAAGAAGAAATATTTTCATTGTTACCATATTTAATAAAATAGTTGTTATATATTTCATTAATAAAAATATCTAATTGTCGATTTGTCATATTTATGTTAAAAGCTAATGTTTCAGAAAGTGATTCTAAAGCACAATGAACTCCAAACAACGTAATGCGAGGATCTATTACAGCCGCCACTGGATCGTCTCTAAATGATGAAAATTGTCCAGCAATGTCTACTAATTGTAAAAGTACAAGATTACTAGTTGAATAATAAACTCCATAACTAACTTTTGTTGCCTTATAGAAAGGTTTCAAAAATTTCATAACTTTAAATACTTTTTCTCAGTCCGAATCAATTATATAAAATTGATTTTGTTTTGAATTAACAAAGACATTAATAGCATTAGTATAGCCAACACACGATTTTAACATTAAAAAAGTTGAATTTCATCTATTAGGAATATCATCAACAAATTTTCTTCTTCTCAATCTAAAATTTTTACAAATTTTTGCAAATTCTTGTTGTCTAAAATCTGAACAAGAAATATAATTAATAGATTCTCTAATTATACTTATTTGTGGTGTTATTAATTTCAAATCATCTTGTACAACTAAATTATATATATGACAAACACAACGCATGTGAAATGACTAAGAAATCCCAATCCCCAGAGCCTCCCCATTCCCTCGAACTCCATCTCCTCAAACACCAATGGCGGATGTTGATCCAGAGACCGCGGCGGGACAGCCAAAGAAGAGAACATTCAAGAAGTTTAGCTTCAGGGTGTTGATCTTGATGCCCTCCTTGACATGTCCACTGATGAGCTCGTCAAGCTCTTCCATGCCCGTGCTCGCAGAAGGTTCCAGCGGGGTTTGAAGAGGAAGCCCATGGCTTTGATCAAGAAGCTGCGTAAGGCGAATCGTGAGGCCCCACCTGGCGAGAAGCCTGAAATTGTCAAAACCCACCTTCGAAACATGATCATCGTCCCTGAGATGATCGGAAGTGTCATTGGAGTGTACAATGGCAAGACCTTCAATACAGTTGAAATTAAGCCTGAAATGATTAGTCACTATCTTGCTGAGTTCTCAATCTCATACAAGCCAGTCAAGCACGGTAGACCCGGTATTGGTGCCACCCACTCGTCAAGGTTCATTCCTCTTAAATGACAAATCTACCATCAATTTAGAAATACAAGAGAGATTTTGTTCGTCAGGATCACCTATGTTATGTTACTTTCTTCGTACTATTGTTCTTAATTTGTTCCTTTTTATCTGTCGGCATTTTCTATCAGACAGGAATGTTTAAACTGCTGTTATTTTGAATGTTTGATCATAAGTTGCTTATTTTGTTTTGATAGAGGTAAACATTTTCAATTGCATTTTCTTAATTAAAAAAAATGATTTAGAATCATATAGGGGTCTAACCATTCTAATTAAAAGCTCAATGCATGCATTATTAGCACTTGCATTATCAAATGTAACACTAAATAGTTTATCTAACACACCAAATTCATTAAAAACTTGTAATAAATTTTCAGACAAATTAACACCATTATGTGGATATTCAAGTAAACGAAAAGTAATAATTCTCTTATGCAATACCCAATTATTATCAATGAAATGTGCTGTAACACAAGCATAATCATTATGATTTCGTCCAGACCAACAATCAGACGTGAAACACATAATTCCATCAATTTTTTTAAGTTCATTTTTTAAATTCTCAACCATTGTATAAAATAATTTCATAAAATCAGAACGAGCAGTATTTCTACTTACGCTCCTTTAAGAAGGTTGAATGTACTTTTGCAGGAACTCTTCAAAATACTGATCTTCTGCAAATGTGAAGGATATCTCACGAGTTGCTAAAAATTTCGACATCCCAACTCGCATTAGTTCCTGCGAATAAACAAAATTAGTAAAAGTAACTGATCCACTAGTATTAGTAAAACCAGTGATTTGAGTTTGTCTAGAATCCAAATATCCTGTTTCATTTAAATGTTTCTCTTTGTGTTTTCGTAGTGTGCCGGTGCCTTAACCATATCTCCAGACATAATCTTTTGTGCAGATGTTGTATACTGCTTTTCTATCCTTTTCATTTACTGTAAAAATTGCCGCACATCCGATGTTTGTTTTTTTTCCTTGAATTTTGAGATGATCCAACTTCTACAATATTATCATCTTCTAAATTTATTGGGGGGCAACTATCATTAAAAATAGGATTTTCAGAAGAAAAATTGGAAGAATCCATAATATAGTAGTATTAAATAGTTTAGTAGTGAGAATTGAGAAAAAAGAAATATAATAGAGATGGATGATGATGATGATATTTGCAATTGTGATAACAAGTATAATTTTTTGGAAGGCTACAAGTAAGGTAAATATCGTTTTTTAACTGAATTTTATAGATGAAATAGAGATTATTACCGTTAGAAATTATTACCATTATAAAAAAAATTAAATGTCCAGGCTACGCAATGCAGGCGTAGCCTGCATCTGAAACATGCGGGCTGGCAGTGCCAACCTGCATGATTTAAAAAAATATATATATATACGCCTGCATGCATGATTTAAAAAATAAAATAAAAATTTTATATATAGCATGCAGGACGCCTGCATGCATGATTTAAAAAAATATATATAGCATGTAGGCAGCAGGCTGGCAAGTGGCACTTGCCAGCCTGCTGCCTGCAGCTAGCTTGGGGGAGAGAGCCGGTTAACCGCGTCTCGTGAAGGTGCAACCCGTGAAGCCCGCGGGTTACACCCCCTTGACTCGTGGACCGTCCGCTAGGGTCACGGGTCGGCCCGCGGTCCCGGGTTGATCCGGGCCGATTTTCGAGGATCTGGCTGGTCTGTCCGTCTTGACACCTCTACCAAAGAATAATATTGCTTTCCAACTTTCTCAGACCAATCCTTGAGGACGTTGACATTGGGACTTTTAAATTCTCTTCTAGTTCTTTTAGAAAAGTGGCTCTCAATGGAAATCGGAGATGTCTAACTTCATTCCACCTTCCCATTGTTTTCCATTATTCACTTCAACCCTACGAGTGATTAAAGAGTGAGCAATGTGAATTGATTCTTATCGTCTAACACTCCAACAGCTTGTTTCCCTCTATAGTTATATCGACGCGGTTGGAGTGTCATAACTTGCATCACCAATGCCTAAACTATCTCGTAACAAAATCTCTTCTATCAAAATTTCTCAAGCAACCGATTGTCCCATCAATGACATTTGGATATGAGTTTTGCTTTGCTCTGATATCGTAATGATGCAGTGGAAGTTAATTGAAACACGATGAAGAACAATATTTTATCATGAGTCATTAGATTTCATGTGACCAGACTAAGATCAAAACTTATAGAATATTATGTCAATAACTTAAGATATCTTTTTATTAAATTTATGAAAATAAGTAATTTTATTTAAATAAGGAAAAAATTGACTTCAAGATTTTAATGGTAAAACTATTTGAATATAATTATTTAAAATTTTAGGGTCCTCCTGAATGTGGGTTCTTAGGCGACCACTTCATTTTTCTATATCGGCTCTAACTGCAAATGAATCATTTCAAGATAAAATTCATATGCATCCCTGTACATAGAACTCATTATCTTAATTCACGATTTCTTAGAAAATGTTTATAATGGATAGGGATGATAAAAAAATTCGACAAACCCGACACCCACGGAGATCGTGGGGCCCCGCCCCGAACGAGATGGGGATAACCTGTTTAATCGGGTATTCGGGGCAGGGAAGGACGGGGAGGAGAATTTTGCCCCTGGGCGGGGGCGGGTAAAGGGTGCCCCGCCCCGTTTAATTTTTTTTTAGAATTCAATACTTTAAAAAGAAAATTTCACGAAATTTCATTAGTTATAATAGAAAATGGCAACTAAAATTATTTGTCTAAATCTAATAAATGGAAGCAATAAAAATAAATTATCAAAAATTTAAAGAAAAAAATTAAACGGGATAGTAAACAGGGCAATGACCCACGCCTTGCTTTAAACGAGTAACGGGGCAGGGAATTGCGGAGGTCGCCCCGACCCGACCCGACCCTGCCCTGCCCTGTTTCCATTCCTAATAATGGATATATTTAAGAAAAGGAATATGATAGAAATTTGTGGTTATGCAAGGATAATATGATATTTAGATAAATTTCTCTCTAACCATATTTCATCCTAAAATAAAGCGACACGTTTATTATCTCTCCATTCAAATGTATGTGACGAATAACGTAAGCAAAAACATGTCTCCATTGATTAATATTTTCCTCGAATGGATTCCGATCACAGTCAATAATCTGCAACTCGTTGTCTAATCTACTAGGGGTCACAACTCTTAACAAACTGTCGAATACTCAACGAGTTTCTCATGCACTAGATATGAATAAGAATCGAGATAAATCGAAGGCTATTATGGAAGATATAAGAATCGAGATATGCAAAGTCACAATCATTGCAATATCAAATATGTATGATACCGAATGTCATATGAATAAGAATCGAGATAAATCAAAGGTTATCACGAAAGAGATTCTTAAGAAGGGAAATATTTGTCTCTCGAACTCAAGGTATCACTTGTGAAAAAGATGAAGTTTCTCTCCAAATTATAATTAACAATTTTCAAATTTGTAATTGTCAATTTTCTTAGTCAAAATCAAGTCCTAATTCAATTGTAGTAGGAGGTTATTGAATTGTAATCAAAGTCAAGTTATAGTAAATATGGTTTGGTATTGATAGAGTGCAAAAAGAAGTCAAAAAAATCCGAGAATAAGATCAAGATTAGGACTTCAAGAAGTTGATACAAAAAAGGATTCATCGGCTCTCGTTGTCCGCACATGTGGCACTCAAGTGCTCAAAACAGCCAGCACGTCGCTCGTCTAGCGCGACCCTAGTGCTCGAGCTACAGATTAATCGCTCCCTTGGCGCGAGTATTTCGTTCGAGCGGCGATTCGACATTCAGTTTTTCCTGTTTGTGTAAAACACTTTTTTAATCACCTTATCATCCTAAACACCTCCACTATAAATATACAGCCCCATGATCATCCCAAAGCATAGTTGAATGCTATTTTGATTATAGAGATCATTCTTTGAATATTCAAATATCCTTACATTGATTCCTTGATTCAACTACAATATTATTTGTTCATTATTCAATTCAAACATTGTTACCATATTGGGAACCTACTTTGAATTCCAAATCTATATTCCAATATCTCTTACCTCAACCAAAGATCAAAATACGAAAGATACTTGGTCAAACACCAAAAACAAAACTCTACCTTCTCCAGTTTAGACTTTTGAAGCTTGGGAATAGATGTTTGGAGTTCCAACGCTCCGAAACGAAAAGAGTTTGTTCTTGGTGATCCAACGAAGAGAAAAGTGTCCCAAATTTTGGAAAGTGCAGGGTGCACAATCGACGGAGTTTCTCGGTGATTTACAAGTTTTGTGGTCAGAGTCATCGAAGATTTAACATTGTATAGACTACTTATAAGTTAACTTTTCTAGTGGATTGTTTACTCGCAAGTTTGCTCGGAGGTTTTTTTATCCAGTTAGGAATTTTTCCCCGTGATCATATTTGATGGTGATAGTTTGTTTCGGTGGTGAAGTTTTTAATATCTAAACTCGTCTGATGGTGAGATGAGGTTTGGGTCACGTGATTGTAGTGAAGATGATCATTACACTTGTGCAGGCGTGCATAGCACAATGTATTACATGAGCTTAATATAGTGTGTTATATGTGTTACGAGCATGTAATATGTGTACACATCAATGTTACATGTTATATAATAATATAACAAGTTTGTCACACGTGCCACAAAAATATGTAACATTGTAATCTACTTGTTTACATTTTCGTAACACGTGTTATAAAAACTAAAAAGTATAACGAAGTGTTAAATAGTGTAAACTAGAATTCTTGTCATAAAAATAATATTTTTAATAAGAAATATATTGTAATATTTGGAAATAGTTAGTATTTTGGATGTAGTTTTGTCAATTGTCCTCTAATTTTTCTTTTATTATATACAGAGAGTTACTAAAATTTTCAAAGCCCACCTATTTTAGTATAGTATGGCCCATGTATATTAGTTGGGCTTCATTTAATGTAAAATGGGCCTTCAGACTGTTGAATAAAAACAGCCTTAATATCAAGGCCTTGGGCTCATTAACCAATAAATGAGCAAAGTACAAGTTCAATCATCTTTTTACAAAGAGGAAATTACATAGAGGCAGGTGTTATAAGTTTCAAATTCAAAAATCAGGGACTAAATTTCAATCTTCAAAAATCAGGTGCTATATAAACACTCTAACCCTAATTTTCTACTCAACCCCCTCCCCTCTCTCTCTCTCTCTCTTTCGCCTCACCTCTCTCTTCCGTCTCGTCTCCAGCTCCACCTCCACCTTCCCTCCCCCTGCTGAGAATCGCAGCAGCGTGCGCTGCAGCGATTCGCCTCTGCTGCGATTCGCGAAATCGCGAATCACAGCAGCTTGATTTCTCGAGTTGCAGCAGCGTCTCACACTGCTGCAACCTACATCAGCATCAGTGTGGTGGCGTAGAGACGCTGCTGCGACCCTACAGCAGCATCAGTGTGGTGGCGTAGCGCGATTTGTTATTTGTCTGCTCAAACAAACTCTGTGACATAGCATTGTTCTCAATCATTGAGTTCGCAGCAGTGTGGTGGTTTGTGGTTGTGATTTTGCGGTGGCGTAGTAGTGGTGTGTTGGGGCGTGTGGGTGTGTTGGTTCGACGCCGTGGGTGTGGCGGATTGGCGGCGGATTGGCTGTTGGTGGATCTGTGGGGTGGTGGTCGTTGGTGGCGGATCTATTGTTGGTGGTGGGCTGTTGGCTGGGTAGTCTGTGTTGGTCGATCTGTGACCAGTGACCAAGTATCGGTGGTAGGCGGTAGTCTGTGACCAAATTTTTGTTAATCTGTGACCAATTACTCAAATGTGACCAAATTTTTGTTAATCTGTGACAGATTACTCAAATGTGACCTAAAAGTTTAATAATTTGTGACCTCGAAATAATTTGTGACTTACAAATTTTTTTATACGTGACCTCGAAATAATTCGGGATCAAAAAATTTGACGATATGTGAACAGTAAATAAATCTGTAACTTAAAATTATGAATATGTGACCATTAATCACAAAATGTGACTTTATTAATTATTATCCTTATTTAATAAATATTTTTAATTAATTAAATAAATACCTGATTTTTGAATTTTTAAACTATTTACCTTATTTTTGAATTGAGGTAAAGAATACACCTTAAATATGATTTTTTCCCTTTTACAAACTCAAAATTTAAAGGGAAACTTTGGTATATTACCCATAAAAAAATTAAAATTCCAGAATTACTACATCATCTTCTTTATTCTCAAATTACTTCATCTTATAATCAAATATTTCAAAACAACTGGATTAACTTGATGACATTATTTTTGGTAACTGACTCCAATTAAAATACAAAACAATTCCTCAAAAGTCAGCCAACTAATATCATATTTAATAATTTACAAAATAAGATTTAATTAACACCAAATTTCTATATTTTGTTTTTCTTTAAAAATCATAATTTAAAAAAATCATATGGAATCGGAATAAATTACTGCCGAAAACTCACAAATTTCTATATTTTGCCTTTTATTCCACCAGACTCAATAGGAGCATACTAGTGTCATATCTATATTTCTTTATATTTGAGATATTATTTCAAAATCTATGATTTTCATTTTTGTTGGTACATTTCATTATTTGATTAAAATGACTTGAATTTTTCATTCATTTCGCGTATAAAGATGCCTTGAAATATGGTTTCAAACATGTCTCATCGATTGATACATTTATATATATATTTGTGACAATATACAATTAAAAATTCAGATACAACGTTGGTTAATTTTTACATATTACCTAGCATAGATTTCATTGTATATTATAATTATGGCAATATAACATGCACTATTACCGTATTACGTACTAAAAATGGCGTATACCATCATATGTTATCCCTACTTTTGAAATTTCACTTGATGTATCATCACTTGTTCGGTTGCGACAAATAAATTATGGAAAAATCTATTCTACCAGAACTATTCACTTACAGAATAGTTACAGAAAAATTAATTTCCTAAAATACCACCTTACTCAAAAATTGCAACTTAAGCCACTATAAAAATATAAAGACTTCAATTAAGTCCCCAAAAAATTTATAAATCAAAAATGTTTGATAGATTTAATTTTAGATATTATTTTTAAGTATCCTTTAATTAAAAAATGAGGAAACCTTAATTCCATAAGATGTGTAATGCATATAAAAGATTAAGATATAGATTAACTATTAGATTTTATATACATCTCATAAATCATAGAATAAACATATAATAAAATATTTAGAAAATACTAAGAAAATAGGTCATAATTCTGTACGCACTCCAAATTTGGCATCAGAGCCTGGTCACGAACCTAAAATAATGATGAATATAATTGACGAAGAAAATATAATTGATGAATTTTTGAAAAAGATTGAAAAACACAAGAAACCTAGTTATCGTTATTTACCTAAAATAGTACAAATGAAAATTTTTAAGATATACACAAAAGATTGGAAAAATTAGAATATAATATACAAATAGGAAATACTCTTTTAGATAAAAATATTAAGGGAAAAGATAGGATTATAATTAATCCGCCTCAAGATTTCAGGATAATACAAAAAGATAAAGATAAAGGAAAAGATTATGAAATAAAATAATATATGATTACAGATGTAGAATAATTAGAACAAAAATTCTTAGAATCCAATGGTGAAGAATATAATGAATATAAAAAACAATTAGAAGAATTAACTGAAAAAATGGAAAATACAAAAATAAACATTAATTCATCAACTAGTTATAATATAAAAATAGAATTTAGTAGTGATGAAGAATATTAATATGCTTATGGTACACCAATACCTAATAAAGATGATATTAACCAATATAGGAAAATACAGAAAAGATACACTGGAAATATAGGAAAGCAATCCATAAAAGAAATAAATCCAATGAAATCTTATAATGAATCAATCCATACAACAGAGATATGGTTAGATCTCGATTGTGCAGATAAAGATAAAGCCATTGAAACATGGATGAAAAACTTAGCTATACAATTTAACAAATGGGAAACATATACAACTTTTGGATTTATAGAACATACATTTAGAGGAATTGTATCTGAATGGTGGAGAAAACTACCAGAAAATATAAAAAGAATAATAAAATATGGAGAAAATACAACTAAAACATTAGATAATAGGAATGTCTTGAACGAGCAAAATATACAATAAATATTAAGAAAGTTAGAAAGAGCCTTTAGAATAGAGCTCTTAGGACATAGATTTACAGTAGATGAAGAAACTAGAAAGCAAGAAGAATATAATGAAGGAATGATAGCAATGAAAAATTTGAAGATATGTGATATGTGTGAGCTAGAAAGATACACATGTAAATTCGAAAAGATATATTATATATTAAACTAAGGAAATTATCAAGAAAATAAACCTATGTTAATGTCTTATTTTATAAAGTTACCATTTTCATGGGGAATAAAATTATTGAAAGAATATGAGAAATTATGAGAAATTATTACATCTTCGAGAAGAAGATGGAGTGAATAAAGATATTATTGGATGTAGGATTGAATTTACAAAAAGAATGATAGGCATCTGGTGTAGAGAAGCCTCAGAAAATAAAAAAACATACAAGATGAGAAGAAACTCTTTGTGTTGCTACAAAGATATAGGATAAGTCGAACAATTTGGATGTCACAAAAAGAAATATAAACCCTATAAGAAATATAAGAGAAAATTCAAAAACTACAAGAAGTTTAAGAAAAAAAATTTCAAAACCACACAAAAAATATTTCAAGAAAAGAAATTGGACTAAAAAACTCAAACCAAAATATATTAAGAAATGTAGATGTTTTATCTGCAATGAAGAATGACGCACTGCCCCCTCAATGTCCTAAAAAGAAAGATAAACAAAATAAGAATTCAAAAATGATAGTAATATAGAGCCAATTGAATATTTTGAAATTTAAGTAGTGAATACTGTAGCATATATGAATTAGATACATCATTTTCAGAAGAAGATTCTGAAAAGATAGTATATATGAATCAAGAAATACAACAAGTAGATCAGGAAATAGAAGTAGAAACAATTGAGAAAGTTGAAGACTCAGTAGAATGTATAAACCAAGAAATCACCTTTGATACTAGGAAGTACAAAGGAATAATTAAGAAAATATTAGATTTGCAAGAAAGATATGTGCTATGGACCATGCTGCTCTGCCAGGTGAGATGGGAGGGGTGGGTGTTTAACATGGGGGGGGGGGGGTGTTAATGAGATGGGTCCCGAGGACCCACCTCATGTGAGTGCTCAACAATGCCAGGCCTTTTAACAGGCCTGACATAAGAGCATTTTCCTTTTTCTACTAGTTATAGTATATGCGGAATAAAATAAAGAGTGGAGTAACTTTGGAATTAAGTTTAATTGGCATAAGCAAGCGAAATTTCATCAAATTTAAACAAGGAAATGTGACAAAAAAACAACCACACGAAACTTGTATCTTTTTCTTCCTAGATCATGTTACGTATAGTCTTCCCTTAAAAATTTAAAGATGAAAATCAAAATTATTACTTATATTTCCATCTTTAACTAAAGTGCAAACATATTTTATATGTTTATTACAAAAACTATGCATGTAGATTTTTTATACGAACATAAATTGTTCATACGACAAATTAGGATTGGACATGGTCCGATTCGGTTCGGTTCTAAAGAGAACCGAATCGAACCGAATTGAAATTTTCAAGTATTCAGGGGCTGTTCTCTTTGTATTTCAATTTTGTATTTTGAGTTTTGAATTCATTTTGAGTTTTGTATTTTGAGTGTCCATTTTGAAATTATTGAAAATGTTGTTCTTTTTGGCATTTTAAAAATTTGTTTTCGAAAATAAACAAAAGGAAAACGTGTTCTCTCTCTCCCTCTTCATTTCCATCTCATTTTGGGTCGTCTCTTTCTCCGTCCTTTCCCTACGATCGACGGCGCTCCCTGCTCCCGGCGATCTCCCTGCGAGCGGCGCGATGGTGGTTTGGGTGCTCCCTGCGATCTCCTTCTTCATCTTTTTTTCTTTCTTTGATGCGGTGGTTGGGTCGCGGACGGACCTGCTGCGAATGGCGATGGTGGTGGATCTGCTGCGAACGGCAATGCGTCTGAGTTACTGTTGTACAAAATGTAATGGTTGGGTCGTGGACGGCGATGGTTAGGTCATGAACGACGATGGTGGGGGTCGTGAGCGGCGATGGTTGGGTCACGACTTGGCGGTGGTTGATTGGATGGTGATGGTGGTGTGGTGGATCTAGACAGTGTCGGTGGTTTTCGATGACAGCGGGCTTGGTGATGGTGGCGAGGGCGAGGGCGAGGGCGATGGTTTTGGCGGTGTTGTGGCGACGACGGTGCAGTGGTGGTTGGGTTGCGGTGGTGCGTGGTGGGTCGCGGTGGTGGTTCTGCTGCGATGAGTTGGGTACGGTGGTGGTTGGCGATAGGTGAAAATACTCAACACGTGTTTTCAAAATTTCGGGTTGTTTTTAACTGAAAACACCCAAAAAGACAAATTGTCATTTTGGATTTTCTTTGTAAATTTTATACTTGTTTTTAAAAACGCGTTTTCGAAAATAGAAAAGAGAACGTATTTTCACTCTTTTGGAAACTAAAAACAGAAAACATGTTCAAAATAGGAAAGAGAACAGTGTCTTAGTAAGTGGAACCGTCAGGTTCAAATTTAATCATAGAACAGTTTGGGTTCGGTTCTATTCGATTCCCAGGTTCCATACAATAATTTTTTTTTTTATATTTACAATAACGCTACATTAATTCGACTATAACATGTTCAATCTTAACTCTTCATAGATATGACTATTAAAATTACAAAAAGAGGAAGATAGCGAGTTCACAATAATAGAACGACAGAAATGATTCTACGATAGAATAAGAGATTTAGGTAAAATTTAAATCAATTTGATTAAGTTGGGTTTGACTGAAAATTGAAAATAGTAAAATCATATTTTAAGTTTGAGCTAAATTAATTAGTTAGTAAATTCATTTAGAAAAAAAATAAAATAATTTGACTTATTTAAAATAAAAAATTAGTAAGATTATGTTCTTCGATTCTATGTCTAGAATCGAGAATCGAATCGAACCCGCCGGTTCTTGATTTAGATACCCGTTCGGGTATTTAATTTAAGAAGAACAGTTCGGTTCAGTTTAATATGGTTCGGTTCGGGTCCGGTTCAGTTCAATTCGGTTCGGGAGTTTCATCCAACCCTACGACAAATAGAAAATATAAAGATAGCGAAAATTTTGGGTTGATTCGAAGAAATCTTTAACCCAAACTTGAGTTTTCGAGCAACTCAAACCTCCAAAGCATAAATATCAATGAAAATATTTCTAAAAAATAAAAATAGATTCGTAATATTTTCATAGAAGGATGAATTAGGTATGGAGAGTTAATTCATTTACGTAATACATATTATCGACTTTATAGTTTATACATACACGCATAAATTAATGTTTTGATATCGTAAGACCATTTAGAGCATTTACTTGCCAACATAATTACAGATAAGGCATTGATCAACTTATATCAACAATTTTCAAGGAGGAAAATGAATTTATAAATTATATGTATCTTGTCTAGGTGCTATCAGAAGAGGATATACGTACAACCTTTGTCGATAGAAATGTTATGGTACTAGTCTACTAGACTACGTTAATTTTTTTTTTTGCCAAATACTTTACAAATTTACCCACAAAAGGACTGTATACCGTGTTTACTGGTAACGTTTCAAAGTTATTACTTTTGTTTTTACATCTTGTGAAAGTACTTTTTTGATAAACCTAATAACCCCACCCCCCACCCCCACCCCCAATTAAATTAAATTTCATTATATTAATTTTTTGTCTTTCTTCATTTCAACCACACATTGATCAAATAAAATAATATTACACACAAATCTAAAACTTTTCAACCACACATTCCCCCATCAATCACTATTCTAAAAATTTTCAACCCCCAAAAACAGGGGCTAAAACTTTCTTTAAAAACTCTTCTAATCAGATAAATTATTTTAAAAGTTTTATCAACGTATATTCAAAAATAATTTCTTGATTTTAAAAACAACTTCCGACTTTTCAAAAGCCTAGATAAATTGACCGTTAACTTCAGACAAGATATTATATGGTAAGTAATTATGAAAATGAGTAGACCTAAATTATTTCATGTCTTAAGATTCTTGAAAATGAGGCAAATCTAACAAGGACCCCTTGTGCTCCTCACCACCACAACCATATCCACCGCCCCACCCTCTCCCCAAGAATATACGTACACTAAGTTTGTACGTATCCTTTGAAATATTGGTCACTCATCACTTCAACATATTATTTGCAATTCAAAATTAAAGGGGAGGTGTCAGGTGTGACTGCATGAAGCCAAATTTAGCCTTTTAAAAACTATATTTTATAATATTTATGTCGGCAGAAAATATTCATTAACTCAGATTTTTAGCATTTCGTTGTGCCACTTAAATTCAATTACATGAATATTTGTTACTCGATTCTACTTCGTCGGTAGGTAATTTAAAAACTTTTAAGCTAGTATATTGAAGTCAAATTATTCGGGGCTCATTTGATATAAATTGTACTTTTACTTTTAATTTTTTTAAAAGAGCTTTTTAAGGAAGCTATTTTAGTTAATGATTGAAAATTAATTTCTAAAAGACTTTTCTCTTCTAATTAAAAACATATTCATAAAATTAATCAAATAGGTCAAAAAACAGCTTATGAATATATATATATATATATATATATATATATATATATATATATATATACATATATATATACATACGATTAACCTTGTCACTAATTTGAGGCATCGATCCTCAAATTGTCCACTCAAATTTGGGACCACTCAAATTTGGGATCACTTAAATTTGACTAGAAAATTAGGCTACTACACTAAAATTAGATTTTGAAAGTAGAAACACCGATGTCCTACCTGTCACAATCTTAAACGTGACACATATTTCGACCTATTTACTCTTATAATAATAAACATCTGGCGACGATTAATTTACCCTACACTGACTTTACACGAAGCTTCGCCAAATTGTATCATAATTATAGGAACGGGTCGTATATTCTTTATACGATCGTGTGCTAGATAAGCTCAGTAATTTTTATTTTCCTTTGGAAATGGTAAGACCATATAGAGCATTTACTTGCCAACATAATTACACGCATATGCTATAAGTACATTAAAGTCAAATTATTCACGACTCGTTTGGCATGACTTCGAATTTTGTTTTTTTATAAGAATGCTTCTTGGTGAAGCTACCTTAGTTAATGTTAAAAAACTAATTTTTAAAAGAGTTTCCTCTTCTAACTAAAAGCATATTTACAAAATTAATCAAATGTTTCCAAAAGAAACTTCTGGATCCTATATATTTAGATCTATTTATTTCTCTTATAATAATTAAAAAAAGATAGCGATGATCAATTTAACCTACACGAGTTTAAATTGTTATCTACGCAGCCAAATTGTATCATAATTATGGGAAACGGCCATATATTCTTCATACGATCGTGCGCTAGATAAGCTCAGTAATTTTTATTTTCCTTTGGAGCATGTTACTTGTTAGCTACGCGATACTGTACATTATTAGACATTTTTTAATAAGTTTAAAATTTTATTCATTATATTATATGTTTCTTTGATAAATGGTAAAAAAATATCTCAAAATAGTAATAACTAAAGATAGGTCTAATTAGTCTGATAGTATTAGCATATAAATAGTTTTATCAGTCATGTATAGAGGTGGTAAATGGATTGAACCGATCATGGGTTTGGCACGGTCGATGGGCTGCTTGTGCTCATTTTGAGATGAGCTATATGGTTCGAGTTGAACGCCATTTTTTACATGAACCGACTTTTTGGGCTGGTGGACTGCCTCTTTTTCAGCTCGTTTATACCTCCAATGCTCATTTTGGACTTGTTTTATTAATTTCTAAAAAAACGTAATAATCCATTGGTATCATGGATTGAGTTGAGCCTAGTTTATAGATATAAATCGAGTTTGTGTGTCCAAGTCATATAATTTAAACTACTTTGAGTTGATTAAATACCTAATGATTACTATTAGAGTTACTTATTACCATTATTGAAAACAATATGTTACATGAATAAAGTTATTGGTACAATCTTTATTGACAATTTTGTTAACAATTCATGTATTGTCAAGATCCGTACTGTTGATTTAAAATACGATTTTTAAAATGAGTTTTACTATATGTACATCAGGGTTTACACCCTGGAGTACATAATACTCAAGTAACATTTCATCTTTGGTTGGTGGAAAAACTTGGACATTATTTACCCCTGATGTACATGTAGAATAATTCTTTTAAAATGGATGGTATAAATTCCTGTCAATTCACGATTGTCAACAAAGTTGTCAATCATGATTGTACATATAGCATAGTTCATGTTACATAAGTCGATAAGGATGTGTCGAAATAGAAGCCATGCAAATAGAAGGTCAAGTACGTACTTTGAGTTACTCAATGAAAGATGAATTTTTCTATTTGTACATTGAGGGTGACACCTTGGTTTACACTGTTGGAAAATTCGAAATTGGCTGTGACCAATTTAAGTGATTGTTTAAGTGAAATTTTTTGTTTGGTGAATGAGAAATAAAGCCAAACTTAAAATGTTTGAAATTGTTGGAAATTGTATAGAATATTCTAGAGAATGAGTAGATGAAAAGATGAGTCCTTTCATATGGATCATGACTCTTGGAGATCGTGACTCTTGGCATTATTTTTCAATAATGGTCTATTTATGTAGAGATGTAATTGTACCTCTTTATGGAGAGATTTAAATTCTAAGAGACGTGTCTCTTGGTGTGGATGTTTCAACTACTATATATATAGATCCCCATGTGTTTGGATTAACAACAAGAAAGAGGAACAATTCAATTGATAGTTCCATATCATTCCATTCCATGTTTTACTTTAGTTCTACATAAATCACTTTGTAGGAGTGATTATTTCTTGCATCAAAATCATGGTTATGGTAGAGAGGGAACTCCGTTCGAGTTCGTTGGTCTAAGCCATTTGGAGTGCTCCTATGGCTTAACGTGGTCGTTGTATCTTGGGAGATGATTGCCGAAAAACCGTTAGCACCGATGCGGAGCAAATTCATCTTAAGGACAAAGTGTCAAACATTTGCCTCGACCGATCACATGACTTGCATCTCATCTTTCTTTTCCGATTTCATTCTAATTTGGTATTTTGATTTCAGAAAGTAACTAATATTCATTTGATTTTATGTAAGGTTTGAATTAAAGAATGATACGCGTTCAAGATTGGAAAGTGATGAATCCATATTCATATATTGGAAGTCGGTAATCACTATTTTGTCTTCTCAAATTAGATTTCGATAAATCGAATGATATTTCGATTTCACGGTATGTTCTTGATTAATATAATATGCACATTATCGGTGTAATATCTCCTACAATCTTAAAATGAATTTTGTCTTGTGCTTTATATTCTAAAGTTATTTTTGAATTGCTGAAATTCGTAAGCCAACAAACTTTTCGTAATTATATACTTGGTTGACAAATTATTTGCATGTTGTATGGAAAGATGTATCTCTCCACATTAAAAATTCTGGAATTAATTTGTCTTATGGCATAAAGTGTTCCGTTTAATTAAATGAAGGGTATGTAAATATTGTCGATATGATATTCTCAACAATCTTAACATGAATTCTGCGTGTTAGATGTTAAATATTTACATGAGTTTTAACAATATATTAAATCTGATTTTGAATTTATGATGAATGGATTCGAAAAGAAATCAGTTTTCTCTTTCGGTTAAATGGCGTCCTTTCACTTTAACATTGGACTAAGCATAATATTATTAATGTTTGGTCTGATTTGTTAAGTGACTACTTCATGTTATGTTTGCTGTTGGATATTTGCCGTCAATTTAAATGATGAACACGGAAATTGGTTAACGGCAACGGATCAGTGGGTATATGAAGTGAGCATGTTATATATATTTGCTGGAATAAATTCCTCCAGAGTATAGTTGCACGTGTTCACGAGAATGAAAATTTTAATGTTTTTTATTTTGATATGCATTGTGCATAGTTATGCATTAAAATATATTATTCCATGAGATTGTGTAATTGTGGAATTCTAAGTAGTAAGTTCCAGTATGTTTAAATATAATAATCAATTAAAGACATAATATGGTTTTAAGTATATTTAAAAGTCATGTGGAATTTATTTGCATAATTATTGAGTATAAAATGGATGATTCGTCATTGTTAAGGACAAGAGGTGCTTCAACAATTATCTTCCAGTGCATGCAAATTAGTGTGTATATCATTAACTGTTTAACTAATATGAAAGCTTTCCAGGCAGATTATGAATTGTTAGAAATTTACTTCTATCTATTGGATTGTATATATGTTAGAAGAATGCCAACTATTTATTTGAAAGTACATGAACTTCCATGACTATTTCTTATATTGAAATATGAGATGATATGGTTAGAGTTTCATGAAATTATACCAACTTTATTTGATGGTGATAGCCTCGATTAATTCTATGAATTAAGTGAAATGACTTATGGAAGTTATATTTGGATAAAAATATGACAAAATTCGATTTGTTGTAATTGTATTAAGTGAAAATTATTATTTGATAATGAGATTTAAGCCACTGAATTACTTGGAATTGGTAGAATATTATAAAATATTCTAGAATCGATTTAGATGGAAAGATATGTCTTTTCATATGAAAAATCATGACCTTGGTATGGTTAATTTTCAATTGGTGTATCTCTTCATAGAGATTTATTCGAAGATGTGTGTCCCCTCGTTGAGTTGTGTCTTTTGAGAACACAACTATCGAACCGATGGATGATTCATTCATTCAATTTGAATATGGTGAATAAGTATTATTTAACATGAAATAATACTATCTTGTGAAATGTCACAAATGTGATATGTTTGGAGAAGTTGCAAATCTTGTGAATCAAGATGCTTAGTCTTTTTCAATGTTGAATTTAACTTCAATATAAAACCAATTAAGTTGGTCTATGTTTGAAAAGTATTGTTGGTCTATGTAATGATCTTGATCAAATTGTATGTGATCAAATTGAAGAAAGTTGGATTGAAGTATATTGTATACAATTTCAATTGAAATAAATTGTGGGTTGACGACCATTATTTTGAAAGTACTTAAACTTTCACGAAACATTCGATATGAACATTATCTATTCGATAAATGAATTGAACTACGAAAGAGTTGATGAACTCTAAGTTCAAGTACAACCCAAAAATGTGGGGAGTTAACATCAGTGCTTGCGAACTTATATGAAAAGTTCAAGACTTGTGGAAGCAACATTATTAGTTGCACGTGCATCCCTAATTGAGGAATTGTGAGGGTAACTTATGTTTAAAAGTTACAATTTTCTATACCTTATAATCATAGAAATATATCTATGAAGGTGAAAAGGTAGAAAACCCTTATATTAATTATAAGGATGATATACACTAAGTCTAAAGTGGATGAAATAGGATAAAAGACGATTACGACGTTTGTTTGGATATGCAAGATCAATTGAAATATTTGAAGAATATTCATAAAATTGAAATGCATTGTAATATTTCAATAATGGTATTGAATACTCATGTTTCTGAAATCCACTAGTAAAAGAGATTTACTAGTGTAGTGTGTAATAGAAATCCTCTAACATTGTTGTTTGAAATTTATAAAGTTTTAGATAAAGTTAGTTAGAAGCATGTAGCTTCATGAGAGAATTTCTTGGTGGTGACATGTTGTATCTATCAAATCAATTGATCGTTGGTTAGCTATATTTGATGAGATACTAAGTCACATGTAATGGTAAGTCTAGACGTATAAGTAGACATAATACCGTTAAGCAGTCGATCTCAATGGTGTAAACTCGTGGTACCTTTAAGAGATTTACTGAGAGATCAAGAATACTGCATATCGAGGGGAATGAGATTAAAGCCTACTATGTAGAGTCTTTGTAATGGTAACCCTACCTTGTTGACTGGAGATCCCAAAATCTTGGTTCAATGGGACAACTAAGTTATGAAGATTTAATAAAACACTCATGGAAATACTTCCCAACTCATTCTTATGATAATTACAGTGCTTTCTGCAAAGTGTGAGTTTAAGCTATGCTTTTAATGATTCATATATCTTGATTAAGTCAAGTAGAGTAAGAGAGAATACTTTTAATAGGAGATCACCTAAGTAAGTGTAAAGTATGGCCGCTTCAATGAGAATTGTTCGAGGCTAAAATTCTCTAAACACTTATGAAACCAAGAGTGGTCCAGTGCCAAAATGGATACAATCATGAGAGCCATGAACGGTTTAGGAAAGACATTGTGTGAGTACTGTTGTCTTGGCTTACACCAACGGCTGAATGGTTTAAAATATCACGTTCACTAATTAGCCACTAAGTCCGATAGTATTTCATTAAGGGAGGTTCAAAGCCAAATGCTACCTTCTCTGATGCAGTATTTTCCGCCCTCTCTCTACTAGTGTCTGCATAGTCATTTGCATTAATTTTCATTCATGTGGGGGATTGTTGGAAAATTCGAAATTGGCTGTGACCAATTTAAGTGATTGTTTAAGTGAAATTTTTTGTTTGGTGAATGAGAAATAAAGCCAAACTTAAAATGCTTGAAATTATTGAAAATTGTATAAAATATTGTGAAATATTCTAGAGAATGAGTAGATGAAAAGATGAGTCTTTTCATATGGATCATGACTCTTGGAGATCATGACTCTTGACATTATTTTTCAATAATGGTCTCTTTATGTAGAAATGTAATTATGCCTCGTTATGGAGAGATTTAAATTCCAAGAGATGTGTCTCTTGGTATGGATGTTTCAACTACTATATATATAGATCCCCATGTGTTTGGATTAACAACAAGAAAGATGAACAATTCAATTGATAGTTCCATATCATTCCATTCCATGTTTTACTTTAGTTCTACATAAATCACTTTGTAGGAGTGATTATTTCTTGCATCAAAATCATGGTTATGGTAGAGAGGGAACTCCGTTCGAGTTCGTTGGTCTAAGCCATTTGGAGTGCTCCTATGGCTTGACGTGGTCATTGTATCTTGGAAGATGATTGCCGAGAAACCGTTAGCACCGATGCGGGGCAAATTCATCTTAAGGACAAAGTGTCAAACACTTGCCTTGACCGATCGCATGACTTGCATCTCATCTTTCTTTTCCAATTTCATTCTAATTTAGTATTTTGATTTCGGAAAGTAACTAATATTCATTTGATTTTATATAAGGTTTGAATTAAAGAATGACACACGTTCAAAATTGGAAAGTGATGAATTCATATTCATATATTGGAAGTCGGTAATTACTATTTTGAATCGAATGATATTTCGATTTCACAGTATGTTCTTGATTAATATAATATGCACATTATCGATATAATATCTCCAACATACACTCCTCTCACAATAGAGGGGGCCCACGATAAAAATCATGGACCCCCCATTTGTGAGAGGGGCTGTACACCAAGCAAATCACATGAAAGATATTCTCCATTCTTTTTCTTTACTAGACAAAACATACTTTGTCTGCCTGATAAGCTAAAATTTATGGGCCATGTTTGAAATTAACTTTATTACAATGTTCTTGTTTTTTCCTCATTTCAATCTTTCTCTCTCTTTCATGATTGACATGATTAGGGTTCTAGAGAAAAACATACACCGTGTAATGGTTCAAATTATGAATTTTGGGGATGAAATGATAAAAGGGTGTAGTTCAAAAGAGCTATATAATGCTTAGCCCCTATTTGATTTTGATAAAAATTAAATATTTATAAAAATTAATGAATTTTGTGATTGAATTAATAAAAGTTACGGATCACATTAAGCCCCTTTTGATGCCCATTAAAAATAGTTTTTTGGAGAAAAAATTTGGATTTACGTGCAAAATATTTATTTTGAGGAAAATAAGTTTTATAAAAAAAATAGTTTTTTGGAAAATAGTAGACAAACAATGGCTAAATGTGTGATTGCCAATAAATTTGAAAACAAAAATGAGTTTTAAGAAATGGGGGATCAAACACGAGCTTAGTTGTATGAAAAAGTGCATAAAATAATTGAGATACTAACATGTGTAAGGAAGAAAAACCTGATTCTCGAGCAATTTATTATTTTGTGAGGCTTGATAGGATATTATTTATTGGGGTTTTGATGTGTGAGAGAAACTGTATGAATGTACAATCCACATATTGGAATATTTATCTTGTGGCCTGTGGTTTTCTTTGATTTTAGAGTTTCTAATGTATATTATTGTGTTCTTATGCTCTATTTTATTTTTCATTCTATATATATTTTCGAAGGAGGATTTTGCCGGGTAATTATGAAATTGCATTCTCAATATATATGTGGTAGATAAGAAGAGTTAAAGAGGTTATTCTCTAGACACGCAATATTAATTTCATAGTATGATCACTCGGTTATTTTTTGTCGTATTGTACTATAACAACTTAATTGATTCGAGCATTGAAAGTGAGCTCCACAATCACTTTAGATGCGTGTTGCTTTGCAGGTCTCTTCATGAACCCTAGTTGGAAAGCAACAATATTCATTTCATAATATAATCACTCAGTTGTTTTTGTCACATCATATTATAACGACTTGATTGACTCGAGCATTGAAAGTGAGCTCCACCATCGCTTTAGGGGCATTTTGCTTTGCATGTCTCTTCGTGAGTCAGAAAGCAACTATATTTGGAAAGATTATGTCGATTTGAAGAATTAACATGTCAACAATAAGAATAAACAAGATTATGTATTGTCACTTCAAAAATTATCAACAATAGTGCAACTTTTGTCACCAATTAATGTCAATACATATGTGGTGAGATATCACATTCACAATTATAATAGGATAAGCTTGTGATTTTAATCAACTTCCATCACTTATTCCATTCTCCTTATATATATATATATATTTTAATAAGATGTAAAATATTTATACCTTGATAACTAATTAGAACAAACTATATATGTACTATATGTTACATTAACCTTTCAATAATTAATGATCACGTTCGTCGAAGTAATTCCTATTCCCTAAGAGACATTTTTAACAATAGTTCAACGTTTTAAACATCGCCCAAGAAAAAATAGAGAATTACGGTTATTTTAACAATTTCTAATATAACCAGTTTGAAATTGACATCGATATTTTAATTTTTAAGTTCAATCGAGTCGCCCAATCCAATTTTTATAACACAATAATATATTCTACATAAATTGTGCTAAGTGACAAAGTAATTACCCTTTTGTCATTGAAATGGCCCTTTAGTGTAAACAATAGCAAGAGAAACATGGTGGCCAAATTATTCAAATTATTGATCTTATTCATGATGTCAAATCTTTTTGTAGTATCAATATATAAAGTTGAGTATTTTTTTCACAAGTTCTTGCATAGTTTTGTATCAAATGTTTGACAAATAAGCAAGTGAAAATAATTCATTAATATATGCTTCAATGTGCCGATGCTCATTAATCCATTCAACTCTACAATAATGACTCACGTGTTCTATATATTTTATATCTATATTTTATTCATTGTGGGATGTTCATTATTAAAATATATCTCATAAGCTGATGGCTCGTTCAAACATACCAACTTTGAAATTTGTGTGCTCGTTGAAGTATTGATTGGACTAAATTGTTTGTTTTGAACTCAATCAGTTCTACTGTATGTGATTCGATGTGTGATACTTAGCTTGAACACAATTTAACGATAGTTATTCCTTCCTTCATTCATTCTTGAAAAAACATTTGTGCAGCATTGAACATCCTTTGAATTTGGCCTTTCAACCATAGCTTTGATTTCGTCAAAACTTTTCAGAGCCGCAAAGTTTGAAGGAAGAAAGAATTTTCTCTGTAAAAGGCTACTAGGACCAATGACCCTATGTATACAAGACCTTCTTTGACCCTGTCTTTCAAAGGTTAAAAGTAGAATAGACCCACCCCACCCCACCCCACCCCACTCCCCCACTCTCACCTCCACCTCACAAACAGAGGGCTCATACCTTCAATTATAAGTTGTGTAAAAATAATTACTTATATTGCAGTTAGTAATGTGAGTATAAGGTGAATAAAGTTCATACTGCTTTTAAGGGGATGCATTTTGTGTTTGCATTTTGTGTTTGCATTTTGTTATCAAACATATTGACCAACTCACTCTCTTTACATGTTAGTCTTTAGTTCAAGACTCCTTAAACGAATCAAATCTCGACCCAAGCCCAAGTTAATGCTCGAGAGGGTCGGGAGTCTCCGATGGCAAGCTACTTGGTATTGAGAGAGAAGTCCCGAAAAAAAAAATCAATTACTGTATAAATTAAACATTAAAAGATGTGGTTATAATATCTTCTAATTATATAATAACTCGAAATATAAAAAACGAAAAATAAAACTAAAAGAAGTTAATGTAATTCATTAATATTTCGAAATGATAAATTTAATTACTTGCTAATACAAGCAACCTGTATTGGAAACATTTATCTTTATTTACTTGTGTTCACACGCATGTATCCTTAAACAATGTGTTTCCATTCGGATCTGTACGATAATAACAATTAATTAATGTAAGAGAATGATTTGTTGATTCATTTGACTCTTAAATCATTTAATTAATTAATTATGCTACTAGGAATTCAACAACAAATCCTATTGGGTTTGCATCGAGTTTAGTGATTAATTAATTACAATTATTTATTACAAATCACGTGATTTATCCTTAAACTTGGCTGCAAGCAACATGGAGAAGTATCAAAAGCTATGCATTTTATTATTAAACAAAAATTAACTCATGGAAGGTCAAACCGTCCAAATTTCAATGATATTTGTAAATTAACGGTGGTGATTATTCAAAATAGTTATGGGATTATGCACCGTATTATTTTTATTAACAATTAATATTTTTTTATGGGAATTGAAATGCTTATTAATTCAAATATGTCAACTCATAAATTAAAGTGCCACTGTGATTGCAAGACGAGACTTTCTTGCAAAAAAAATTCTTCTTAATTATGTTATTTAGCCCTGTTTGACCATCATTTAAAATGAGTTTTTTGGGAAAAAAAAAAGGGTTTTGATTTTTTTTTTTTTTTTTGAGAATGTATTGTTAAAATGTAGGAATTTTTTTTGAGTTTACATACAGAATATTTTATTATAAGAATGTGTGATTGAAATTGTGTTTGATAAAAATGAATTTTTTTTTTTTTTAATGATTGTCAAACATGAGTTTAATTGGGTGTCAACAACATATATATGTAACGAAATTAAGATAATATTTAGTCTATATTTAACAATTATTATTTAAAACTCTTTTTTTTTTTTTTACATTACTTATTTTTAATTACATTCACACATTAAAATATTTTACGCTTAAAACTCAAAATTTTTCCTTACTTTTTAAACACGCATTCTCCTAAAACTTACTATTTAAAACATTATTTTTTTAATAATGGTTATCAAATAGGGTTTAGAGTTTGTTTGAGCTCTATTTTTCTGAAGAATGAATTTTGTAATAATGATTTTTTGAAGATTCTATAGTTAAATATAGGATTTTTAAAAAAAAAAAATTTATGTGTAAAGTTATTTTATTAAGAGAATGTGATTGAAAAAGAGTTAAAAAAAAATTTAAAGAATGGAGCTCAAATAGGGGCTTAGTAAATTTTTTACAATTTTTTTTGGGGGGAAACAATACACATCTAAGATAGTTAGAAGATAAAATTTCAAAATTAAAAAACATATTTTAACGTTTCAAAAATCTGACCATAATTTTTTTATTAATTAAATAGATAATTAAAATATTTTAACAATTAAATATATTAACTTTAAAAGTACTATACAACTTATAGTAACAATTATTTTCTAGCCATAATCACAAAACGTCACAGTTACAAATCACAAATTTCATAAATCGGAACTTATTTATCGTTTACAAATTATCAATTTAATTAGTTACGCATTATTTCTCGGTCATAAATAACAAATTTTATAGGTCACAATTTATTAAATTAATAGTCACGTATTATTCTCAGTTACAAATCATAATTTTTAAGTCACAACTTATATCGCGATCACAAATTATCAAATCAATTGCGTCGAAGTTATTTCTCGATTACAAATTATCGAATTAATTGGTTACAACTTAACAAATTGTAAGTCACGCATACAAATTTAGTCGAAATTTTTCATTTTTTAAGTCACATATTATTTATTGATCGCAAACTAACTAATTTATTAGTCACAATCACCCCCACTCCCACTCCCACTCCACCACACCACCGATACCAACTGAACGCTATGCCACCTCACCACCACAGCAAGCAGCACCACATCCTGCACTACCACCATTTGTGACCACCACAACCTTGGTCAGCACTATCAACAATTCACCACAATCGCCTTCACCATCACCATCTACACAACTATCGCCACCGCCACCGCCACCTCACAATCACTACCATTAGCAAAACAACAACAATCACCAGTAAAAATCACTCCAAAACTCCGGTTAAGAAGTAGATCAAACTAGAAACCACCCATAAAGAATCACATCCAAACCACTCACAGCAAATCTACTAGAAAGCCATAAAAACACTTCAACAACGCCACGCGTGGCCCTGAGCGCAGTAATGCTCGGAGCACCTAGTGGTGCCCCGCGAGACACTACAGTGTTGCTGGAGAATGTGAGTGTGCGTGCTTCTACTACTTAGTGCATGTGTTGTGTTGACGGAGAAGGGGAGCGTTGTTGCTGTGCGTGTTTGAGAAGGCGAGTGTTTGGAATTGGATGTGTATGATTTACACAGAGGAGCTAAGAAAGAGAAAATTTAATAATAATATTTTTAATATTACAAAAGTGAATTATAATCTGATTTTTGAATAAATAAGTTTTAAGAGTTAGGCTACATGTACACCTCATGGTGTACAAAACCATTTATACCATCCTCACATGGAGGGGGGCTCACTAATATTTTATTATGTGTGGGCCCCCCTCCATGTGAGGGGGGGTGTAAATGGTCATGTACATCATTATGTACATGTAGCTTTATTCAAGTTTTAAACTTGAATTTTAAAGTTGAAAGTTGAAATCCATGTTTGGATTTAATTTCCACTTTTCTTATTATTATTTTTTTTTTGTGAAATTATGTCGCATCTCGACTAGTTTATTGCAGTGAGAATTGATGCCCTAAACTATAACGGCGTTGAGTTAAATTTATATGTATTTAACCTTGATAATTTCATCATTGACTTGCAATTGTTAATTGTTAACCCTAAATAAAAGACAAAATTCATCCTTGACTTTCTGAAAAAATAAATATTTGGTTGATGTTAACTTTTTTGATGTCAATGCATGTATCAATCTTTTCAAACTATTCAAATTTTTGCAGCGTCAGTAACAGAGAATAGAAAGGGAAAAACTGCAGCTAATGTTAGTTGCACAATCTATTCAAACTTTTTATTTTTGCCGCTACAATTTCAAACCTTTCATTTTTATTTTTATTATATGGGAAGAACAAATGGGTGGGATTTCGTCCATTTGATCATTATTTGATCAGATGTAAAAATTGACTTATTTTGGCCAATTAAGACACTTGAAATTGTTGAACCAGAATTGTTGCAGACTGTACCCAATAATCGACAGTGCCTACACCACGAAGTAGTGAAATCGACTACCAACCGATTGAAAACAAGAGGACTTGCGGTGGAGGTGGCGAGTGCATGGGTGGTTGCGGGGTTGTTGAGGAGGAAGACGACGAATGATAAAAGTTAATAATGTTTACACTTCGACAATACCCTTTTTTTAGGCGACAAACCACCGTTGCTTAAAAAAGGTTTTAAGGCCTCCGCCTAAACCCGGTTGAGGAGGGGAGTTAGGAATACCGATACCATCTTTTATAAATTAGAAGGACGGTCCAACACGACCTTCAAAATTTACACAGAAATAGTTAAGAGAAGTAAAAGCGTTTAACCTAACGAATAAATAGAGACAGATGAGAAAAATAAATATTTATGTCATATAAAAATGAGAAATTAATGAGTAATGTATTAAAATATGAAATGCAAGAGAAGACAAGCAATTGAGGAAAGATGTTTTAGCTCACAGCTGTGTTGGTACACTTGATAGGGTAATAAACAAAAAGTCTACTATATCGATCGACAATTGTACAGAGCCAAGAAGCTACGGTGAGTCGGTTTGAAATCGACAATGCAATTTATACGCTTAATTTATTTGCAAAAGACCTTGCTTTGCTTAATTTAATTTTTTTTATTTCACCGCCAGATCATTTATACGTGGCCAAGAGCAGAAAAAATAAAATAATTCTGCAATTATTAATTTATTAATTTGAAGGGTTACGTATTAAAAATTGTACAGACTTAAACGTGACAAGAAATTCTAACAAACCAAATCATTTTGATATAATAGTGTTTTGACTTGTTTGATTACATCTATAGGGTGTTTTATGTATAAAATTATCGAGCAAAGATTTAAATTAAAATTATATGATCTTTTGACTTGTAAATTGGTAGTTAAATGAATAGCCTTGCTAACAGTAGGAGGAGACTCCCCCGTTACCCACATTCCAACAAAAGAAAAAGGAAATATTCGTGCGGGACTCAAATCTTTCAGATAGCGTGAAAATGACTCTCTAACCTTTAAAAGTAACGACTTTACTTCTCAAACTATTTAACATTGTGAGATTGGATCGTACGTGATTAAAATCGATAATGTGGAAGTTTAAATGACAAGCAACTTTCGTAGAAAATGATTGAGTGGTTTGACAAATTTTCGTCCAACTTTAATTCATATGAAAGTCCCTTGCAATTTTAATACGTACATTGTCTAAAATCGTCATATGAGGTCTCAATCTTATAACGTTAAATAGGTTGGGGGAAAATCTCATTTTTGAAAGTTAGAGACTCATCTCCACGCTACCTCAAAAGATACATATGTTATCCCTAATTTTTTCGAAGAAAAAAGGAACAAGAGAATATTGAAAATCATGATAACCCGTCATCCAAGTGAGTCCACACATCCGATCTGTTTTCTCTTTTACCATACTATTTGTACAACTTTTTTTACAAATTCATACTTGACAAGCATTACATCCATCTACTTTAAAAACTATTTTTTAAATTAACAGCACAGATCTTAACAACTCACTAGTTGTCAAATTAATTGTACAAACTAGTTGTACAACTAGATTAATCCTTATGATTTAGCCCCTATTTGATGTCATTTTTTCTCAAAAACAATGTTTTGAATAATAATTTTTAGGATACTGTGTGGTTAAAAAGTAAGAAAAATTTTTGGATTTATGTTCATATATAATATTTTATTATGTAAATATACGCGATTAAAAACGAGTATATAAAAAAGAATTAAGCCTAATGCACAACAGGTTTGACACTCCATTATGTGTCAAAATTTGAACCGTTAATTGTTTAAAATGTTGTTAAAATCAATGTATAAAATGTGGCATCTCATAACACTATCAAACTTGATGTACAGCATTATATAATTTTTTATTTTTCATATAATAGTTGTCAAATAGAGGTTTTAAACCATCCCGCCGAATATTTGTCCGTACATAAAATACACACCTCCATAGATGTATATGTATATATATATATATATATATATATATATATATATATATATATATATATATATATATTTGTGCAATTATGCTAGCTGTACATTCTCGAGTTACATTGTAGATGAAATTCACTTATGTGGATGTAATTTGGTCGTTGATTAAAAAAATATTATTAAAATCAATGCACAAGAAGCTGTCACGTTGCGTAATATTATGCTTAATTTTAGAACATGTACGTAGCAAACTTGATTTTTGTGAAGGGTTTTGGGGCCTGAATCTTAGAAAAAGAGGGGCACAGCCGCACATGACATAGAGGAAGAGAGGTTGTCAGCGTTTCTTTATCCAGCTGTATCAAAGCTGTTGAATTCAATGAGGATTCTTAATCAACCCTACCTTATATTAAACAACTATAAAACTCCCAACAACACAGCAAGCAATTCACTCAGAAAAAGAAAGTAAAATCTGCACCATTTCTTTGTTATACCAACTTTACTTCCATGTCCAAGTGAGTCAAATACACTCTTATTCTCCTTTGGTTTCGGATTCTTTTAATTTGTGGTCAAATAAAGTAGACAAGAGAACAAAGTTGAGAATTGGCTTTCAAGAGAGAAGAGAATAAACAAAGTAATACCAACAAATAAATACCCTCGAAAAATAAATTACACGAAAAGATAAAAAGTTGGCAAAAGTAAAAGGAAAATTTGTTTTGTGTAAAATTATTATTAACTTTTCGAAGACGTAGCTCCTGTTTGGCCTCTATTAAGTTAAAATTCATTACACGTCAATTTTTTAAAAAAAGTTTCTTTTTTTAACTATACATTCTCTAAAAAATTACTATTCTCCTCGCAGTAATTTGGAAAAATAGAGCCCAAAGAGGGACGTAATAATGGATTTCAAAAAATGTATAGATAATAAATGAATTGTAATTATCAAATAATAAGAAAGAAATTATTAATCTTCAATCTTTTGTATCATATTTGGTAGAGAAGGCGAGATACTGCTCGATCTTGTTGATTATACTGGTTCGTCTATTTGAAACATGACAAACTAAGAACTTGAGATGCAAGGCAAGTATATAATTTTCTCATAATTAAAAGAAAAAAGGATAAAGCCAAAATGGTTAAAAAAAAAAAAAAAGATTTTATAGACAAAAAAAACACACCATTTTTTTTTTCCTCAAATATATTTTGTCAACAAAGATGATGTTGCAACAACTGGCTTTCACAATTACCAGAAAATCATATTCTCAATCATGTGATTATCACCAAAAAACCCACAATCTTCGTGCAACCACGGGTGATTATAGTTCCACCCCACATCATCGGCGAACACGAAATCCGCCGCCCGATTCACCTCCACATCGAAACTCGCCTCCAGAATCGGCAGCTCCACTATCTCACTCAACTCCTCCTGTGCCTCCCCGCTTTCTGTCGAAACATCCTCAGACTGTATGGAGGATGACGTCACTGTCGAGGACGATATGAGCGACGTAGAGGAGGAAGATGACGTCATACACGGCAAAGGTGAAGTCACTTCCGGCAGGTGGTCCATGTGAGCAGCCTTGTTAGCGGCGGCCTGGACGTCGCGTGGGGAGCACGTGGCGGGGCGAGGCAGCAAGTGTGAGATTTCAGGGAAGTTTAAAATAGCGTTGTTGCCTTTAATGGCTACAGCTGCTACATCGTGGGCTCGAGCGGCCATTTCCGGGTTCGCGAAGGTTCCGAGCCAGATCCGAGATTTCTTCCGGGGCTCCCTTATTTCAGAAACCCATTTGCCCCATGCCCGCATTCTCACTCCCCTGTACACCGGATGGTTGCTATTAGCATTATCATTACCAGTTTTGCTCCTCTTTTCGCCATTGATTATTTCTTCATCTCTGCTTCGCTTTGGCTGGGATTTCGATGTCCATGTGGGCTTATTTGATGAAGAGATTGAATGGCTACTTGACTCAGCCATTGTTGAACTGGTTGATCGAATCTTATGCATACACGTATATAGAGAGAGGGAAGCGAGAGAAGTGATTTTCAGGAGAAGACTAGAGCAAGAAGAAGCATGTGAAAAGTGGTGAAGGGTTGAAGATGTATTTATATGTGCATTTGCATACGTGTAACGGTGTAAGAAAAAGAAATTATTATTTTTTTATTTTTTTAATTCTTGATTGTATTTTAATATTTTTTCGTGGTAGTAGCAAGAGAGAGAAGGTATGAAAAAGACTGCTCAAAGTACAAACAGGGATCGGGACTTCGGCCTAATAGTTACACTAATAGCATTAGGGCGGATTTACTAACTGTATAAATTATAAATAAATAAAAATAAGTGATAAAAAAAAGTGAATAATATTTGTTGTTCTCTCCAAATGTGTAGATAAAAAGTCGTTTGAGTTTTATAAACATGAACGAAGCATAGACTATAAGTATACTTTTACATTCGGTTTGTATTGTATTGTATAATGTTGTGTGTTTTATATGTTGTATAAGATTGGATTTAATATTCTATTTATTTCCGTATATTGGCTAATTCGAATGTGTATGTTAAGGTAGATATCCTTGGATCACTTTTCAAAACTCATGTCAGACGGGCTCTTTGTAATTAGATAAGCGAAGGAATTTTATTCAAATGACCAAAATGAAAAGAAAGCAAACTTTAATGATTATTTTAGGGCGAAATAGAGTGCATGGCCTATCATAAAATTTCATCGTAAGTTGAGGGACTTATTACCCTATATTTATTTGAAATGCATTGACAAAACACTATTCAATGAAAAAAAATTAGAAAAATAATAGGTACTAATAACAAACAATTGTAAAATAAAAGTTATTTGTGATCAAGTTTGTGACATTAATCTCATGCATGTCATGTCTTATGTTTCTTATTCGTATTAGCGCAAGACAAGCTATCATTTTTCCTCTCTTGCTTGATTTAGGAATACGCTTTGAAGTGTTAAGTAGTATCTTAAGAGCATTCTACGAACTCGTATTATTCTTAGATATCAAACATAAACATGTATTATCTCTCAATACAGGTTTCATTTAATATATACTTCTATTTTTCTTTTCAAAAAAAAAAAAAAAAAAAGACGAGTTAGACAGAGTACATAGACACTCGTAAACAATGCACCACGTGTTGTACATGATTAATAAACGTATATGCCACGTGTCAATTGGACGACTAATCACATTGTCTAAAAGACGTAACAAGTAAATTATCTTCTCTATTTCACATTTTCCTAATTAGTAGCACGTGTCTTAGAATTTTATATTGCTGACCAGAAACAAAATACATACAATTCAATATTTCTAGAGAAACAATCTTTGTCAATTATTAACCAAATGTCTTAATTGTAAAACCAATTATACAAGATTCTTATCTTACAATAATGGTAAATTGTACATATGAGATTTGGGGCAAGGCATTTTAGCCTTAAGAAGTAGCCCGCAATGTGAAATGCCTTGCTCACACTTCCTCCTATTCGATATTTATCCCTTTATTTCACCCTACCTAACATCATAAATGTCAAAATTTTATCGAGTAGCTAGGCATTTTATCATAATTTAACAGTTCCAATTCTATGTCAAGAATAATATCGATATCGTGATTGACATTAATATAAATCATTTTAACATAGTAACACGTGTGGAGACAATGTTTTATTACATCCATCCCATAAAGATAAGGCTTATTTCAATTTTCACACGGGACTAAGAAAATATATTTAATATAATAAGAAATATAACTTTGTCTAACATTTTTCCTAATATATCCATATATTATATAATTGTTTAAATAGTAATAGTTTATATTAACTGATAATAAAACACATTAAATAGTATTAAGAAAAATAATCTATAATTTGGGACAGACGGAAATGAAAGCAAACATATCTTTATACTCCCTCTGTCCCAATTATATATGCTTGTTTCGTTTTTCACACGGATTAAGAAAGCTCATTTAATGTCATTGAAAAATTAATTTTTGTCAAGATCTTTCCTAATTTATCCTTATTTAATTTTCAGTATGTAAAACTAAATTATTGTTGAAATTAATAAAAAATTTTAAGAAGAAGAAGAAATGTGAATTGTCCCATGTTTTCAGGAAGTGGGAAATGTGTGTACTTGGATGATTTCAAGAAGTTGGCATATTAAGTTGGGAAAATTTAATAAGGGTATATTGGTAAATGAACACAACAAAATATTTTACATTAGGAAATATGCCTATATATTTGGGACAAGAAAAAAAAGGAAATTCAGCCTATATAATTGAGATGGAGGGAATAAAACGAAATGGAGTATAAAGAATCTTGAAAAGTGGGACTTTAAATAAGAGGCTCTAATTAAGTTGGTCCCATAAATAATAATTAATGGTCCAATTCCAAGATAATATTATTTTGTTTTACCAAAATTTGTGAACTGAATTTATGACACCATCAATGCCTTCCTAGAAACTTCATTGTTTTATTCTGAAATCTGAAAATCTTTAATTACCTTTTGCCATATAGAGAAGAGTAATTAAATAAAAGAAATTACTGACAAATTTCATGGTAAGCATTCAATGAGGTCAATAAATAAAAAGTAGGGACAACAATAACAAATCTTTACTGAAAATGGGATGGGTTCCCAATAAAGGGGATTAGGAATTGGTTATAATAAGTGTTAATATTATAGCATTTACATCAAAGAAATAGTTTGAAAGGACACAAATTAATGAAAAAAAAAAAAATCATTTTACAAGAATTTCAAAGGAAACCCTAATTTTCATCGAAATATCACAACATTCCTCTCCTCAGTCGATGTTATGTGGCCTCCCTCCCGACCTCTCCACTCCACGTGTCCCTACTGCGCCATCTAATTTTCATTTGCCTCGGAATAAATTATACATTTGAGAGAGAGATTGCTCTTTTAAAAGAAAACATTTTGGAGGTCGCCTATTTTTCACTTTGACCGGTGAAAAATACGCTAAAAAAATCACCATTTTTTCATGCAAATTATCCCCTAGAGAAATATTGTACCAATTGGTCATTGTAATTTTATATTTTACCATTTGTGCAACTAAATACTCACTCCGTCCCATTTATATAGTATGATTTTGTTTTTCACACGGATTAAGAAATCTCATTTAATGTTATTGAAAAAATATTTTTTGTCAAAAACTTTCTTAGTTTACCCTTATTTAATTGTGTATTGTTTCTGGGCAAGGCTCAAAGCCAGACCCAAAAACAGGGCGCCGAGAAACATGATGATATAATTGGGACAAGAAAATAAGGAAAGTCGGCTTATATAAATGGGACGGAGGGTATAATTTTTTTCCTCTCTTTTAAAACACACGAGCAATTTTAAGTCACGAAATGTAGGAAGAAGTCTCTTTAAAAAAAAAAACTAATTTTCATATTCTCGTTTTAGGACTCGCAATCGTACCTAATATTTATGTCTATCACGTATGTTATAGTGCTATTATAAATTATTTGTAACATGTGTACTTTGATAATGGCTCATGAACCAATTGATATCAAGCATAAGGAGTTTCTTATTTATTGATTCTCATTATGTTTCATAGCAACGCAATTTTCCAATCGATTGTACCTTACCGACCATAGAATTAAATTCATCTACCTTATATAAGATTAATTAATAAAAATAAATTTATTTTTTTTTACTGTGGATGAACTGAATTTCAAGAATTTTGTATCTTTTAAAACGAGATAAATTAAACGCGATTTATTGCTAAAAAATATTAATGTATTTGGGCCACATTATTTTGAAAGAATGTATTTTGGAATAGTAGATTGATGGAGAATGTGTGGTTGAAAAAGAAGGAAAAGTTATTGATGTGATGAAAATATTATTTTATTGAAAAATGTGTGGTTGAAAATAAGTAGAAAAAAAAAATAAAAATTTTAATGTGTACCAAATAAGGGCTAAGATAATTATCGTAAATTACTGGAATCGTACAACACATTTTAAATGATTCCACTATAATAGTCGAATTATGAGTTATTTTCAAATGCTTATCACTCATCGATGACAAAAGTAGGAGAAATGTAACGCTTAAAACATATTCAATCGAGGTAATATATTTATTAAAAGATGCATATATAACACGTAATCCCAACACAACATTTTTATAGTACATTAATGTCATTTATTAAAATAAATGAGATTTAAGTACTAATGAAAATAATGATTGTTACCTTCAAATCCCAAATTGATTTCGATTACGAAGTCTCAACTCTCAGTTAAATTAAAAGTAAGCAACACTAAATACGCAATAAAAAAAAGTTGCATCGATAAAATTTGTAAATTGTCATGTCAAATCTTATTCAGTAGCTCGAAAATTCTATTTTGTGGGATAATTTTAAATATCTAAAGTATTTCAAAAGTTTCATTTTCCGATTTTTCTAAACCCAATATTGTAATTCTCACTCATTTTGGGAGAATTTATTATTTAATAATTTACGTTTGCAGCTTTGGGTTTCAAATATTAAATGAAACATGCTGATGTACGAATATAAAGTAATGGAGTTATAAATAAATGTGGTACGTAAAATTGGAAAATAAAAAATAATAAGTGCCAGCAACAAGATATTTCAGTGCATTCATATGCCACATTTATGATAATCATGTGATTATTTGATGATGTTAGTGTGCATAACCTTTCTGCTGCGAGTAACTTACGAGTGAAAATCCAAATAAATCCTTTCACAAGGAAATAGTTGTGCGTACGTTCTGGCTAATATGAGAGAGACGCAGGGAGAAAGTATGATCGTGTTAGAGAATTCATCGGAATCCATAAATCTTTTCCTTTTTTGCAGATATGACGGGAGTTGTTTTTGTTAGGAATTAACGAGTATTTTTATTTTTTCAATGTACCAAATAATAAAAAAAAAAGATCAAGAAATATAATATCAAACAAAAATCGAAAAATAAAGAAAGCACGTGGTTTACTCTCCATACGAGAGTTATGCCCACTTATCGCTACAGAATTTCACATAACAATAGGTTTCTATAATATCAACATAATAGCTAGTGACTTCACAAGTGTTTCTTTCAATTGTATCAAAAACATGCGAAAGGACTATCGTATAACTTCATTTCCTCATAAACGATTAGGATAAACAAACCCTAATGTGATAAAATGCGGTATAAACATATAAGGACAAAAAGTTTGGATATAAAAAAGTTTCTTGAATTGTCACTTTCGACTTGGTAAGATCTTGTGTATAATTTTATTCATTCTCGTATATATTGCAATCCAATATAACATATCCAAATTCACTAGCACATTATTGTTACCTCTTGCTTCTGCAACCACTATTATGTAGATATTGTTGCAAAAACTTATGCTATTTGATGGTTAGAAGTCATTATTTCAAAATCAATGCAATATATTTATGCATACGCCATTGACTGACCTACCTTCAAACCCTCCTCACCTTAATTGTCTTATTCCAATTCAATAATATTATATATGGGGGACCAATATGGGCCTACAAATCTAAATGAAGCTTGGACTTTAGCAGAGAGGCGTTAAAATGGGCTTAACAGCAGACTGGGTGGGCCCATTTAGATGTTATACTGATTGGCCCATAAAAAACATGACATCCCTACTAAACATGAATCTAGAGCTGTAACACGACTATTTTGGTGCACAGAAATTGATTCACTTGGTCTTCACAAATATGATACACATATTGACAATCACATAAGATTATAAACTAGTCCCATTATATCTTAATGCATCATACACCTATAAATGTGGCCTTTAAGGCCCATGGTCCACAACAAAATTTATATTTTCTAGACTAAAATTAGCCTAGAGAGTCATGCCATCATGCAGCGCAGTCCGGCCCAGCCTGCTTTTGAGTTGGTCCATCTGATGAGACGTGGTAACCAATAGTGGGGCGGGGAAAACTAAGAATATTCGAGATAGGAACTGTAAATCCATGTAGAATTGCCAAAATTGTGTCATATAGCATGAGGGCAGTTAGCCATTCATCAATACTTTCAAAAAGTTAAAAGCTACTTTTGAAAATAAAAAATTGCTTTTAAGCTTGTTTACGTAATTTTCGAGATGCTTTTAACCTTGTTTACGTAATTTTCGAGACGTTTTGAGCTAGTTTGCAGAGATTTTAAAAAGTCAAAAGCAAATTTTATGATTAAGAAGCCGTTTTTAAACATATTTGAATAATATTTTAAAAGTGTTACGCCTAAATAGAAGAGTTGGTATAAAATAATTTTCTCGAATAACTGTTCTACAAGAAGTAAAAGCAAAACTCTGTCGAATCAGCCATTTGTCTTTTACAAGAAGCAAAAGCTATCCCAAAGAGACTTCAATTAGTTTTAACTAGACAACCTTGGCTTGTATCCAAGATATTAACACATAATAACAAATTTGTAATGCTAAAGATTAAATTCATCGAAATATTATTTGTCTTCCAAAAGTTTAAGTAGAGGTCTATAAAAGAAACTTTCAAGCTTTAGCATAACATACTTCACACACAGTTTGTAGATTGCTTCGCCTTCTGACTTGGGGTTCCTAGTTCCACAAGCATGGTCAGCAGGGCTTCACACATTTCACAGGCATCCGGTTCACTAGGGTCTCTCTTCCAAGAGGAGTACACCATCCATGCATGATCGAGTTTCCGGTCAGGTTTAACCACAACTGAACCTGGAACTTCCGCATCACGGCATGTCACAAGACCATCGCTCTTCTCCCCGTATCTTAGTTGCAGATGGAATGCGCAGAGCGCCATGGCAGCAGAAACAGGAACTATAACGGGCACCTTACGCCCTGCTAGGACAGCATTTTCAGCACAAGGAAGCCAGGGAAGTTCTGCTTGTGCAATGTGGGACATTGTTGCAATAACACCAGGTGCAATATTCGCTTGAGAGTGGAATGAGATGAGAGGAATGTCGTCAGGAAGTTTATGTTTTCGTATGAATTCCTTTCGTTTTTCATACGTCAAATCCTCCAGTGATCGTATATCACCCTACATTGAAAAATTGTCATGATTAAAAATATTCATTCGGCTTCTAAAATCCTGAAGTACAGAAACCAATCAATTTTTGCAAATGTAACAGAAGTGCAAGATATGATATGATCTTTCTTTTAGAAGTTTAGATAAGTATAGGATATCCAATTTTTCAGGAACACAGATTAAAGTCAGTGTAGTCACATAATTCCTGAAGGAACTGTGAGGGACCATTTCCACTGACGGACCCAGCACCCGGCGACGGGGGGCGGCCGCCCGGGCTGGATCCGCCGGAGTCTTCAATAACTTCAGGTGCCAGGTCACTGTTTCAGAATACAGAGAGAAGATGAGAAGAACTGAAGAAGACCAGAAGAGAAGGGAAGAAGACGATTATTTTTCAGTTTGGGCTTTTTTTTTTGCTCTTTTATTTTGGGCTAAGATGGCCCTTTTTAAAAAAAATTAGGCCCAATATAAATTAGGTTGTGGCAACTGGCAAGATGTAGATGACAGAATGCTATTGTCTCTAATTCACCGAAGAAGAATCCATTGCAGGTTTAATTTTCCTTCCTTTTCGCTATAATTTTCCTTTCTTTTCTCTTGTTTCTGTTTGGGGTTTCTCGTTTCTCAGAAAATTTGGGAATGCACATGTAAACTAAAAGGAAAATAACAATATTTCTGTTGAAGGTTTTCCATAGGGGGGATTTTAATGCTTACAACAAAGAAGAGTTTTTTAGTGCATAAATTAAGGGAAAAATTGAATGAGTTTGATTGAATTTTTATTTACCCCTTTAATTGGGTGATATGGATGCTAAATGTGGCTAATATGAGTACAGAGTACCCACCCCTGTTCGCGTATTAGAAAATGATGGATTTTAAACTACTACAGTTGCAACTGTGGATCGTATCGTCCCATTCTCCGAAGGTTTCTCCATTATTTTCATCATATGAATGTGTACTTGTATAATTTAATTCCGATTAATTGTATAAATGCATTTCAAAGCTTCCTTGACTTCCGTAGATAATGGGTTTGCAAGTGTCGATTTTAGTTAAAATTTGCTGCTTTATGTTGTTGGGGTTTTGGAGAAATTGTACGGAGTTGTGTGCTTCTTTTGTTGTTGAACACTGAGTTTTGTGATATTTTGAAATACAAGTGGGTATTGTTATTTTGTTGCAAGTGGGGATAATTGCCAGATTCTTGAAACAAGGGTCAATAAGTTCAAGGCGAACAAGGAGGATGTTGATACAGCTCAGTTGAAAGGGTACTCTTGTGACATCAAATTCAAATTCACAGGTGCATGAAAATTCCATCACTTTTATGTTCTTCTTTTTAACCTTTTCTTGTCAATCCTTAATTGGAGTAATCTCTTCTTATAAAACTGAAACCTACGAGGTCTTAGAAGTACGAAATGGACTACCCAACTAAGTGCATTAGGTATTGTGTTCTTGGTTCCAGCTTTATGATCAATGGCAGAGGAATATTGCTGCAAGAAAGAAATCTATTTACCATGTTCATAATTCAGTTTTCTTTCGGTAGTGTATGTATTGAAGTGCCCTACAGTTGGAATACAACACAAACTCCTTGAAACTGAATGGTGATGCCAACAGCAAATACCCTGAAACCGGTTAGTATTGTCGACGTTGACTGGTCAACGTCCGCCCGGGCTGGGATGATTTGCTGGGTCCGTCCCTGACCATTTCGAAGTATTATCTTGGGTTAATCACGACAATTTTCGATAAATATTTGAGTAATTACGCCAATGGTCACTAAAGTTATTTTTTTTTCTGTAATAATCACTCAATTTTTCAATTGTTGGCGTAACTACCCAAAATTTCAGTGGCTATTAGCATATTTAAATCTGTTATCTTGATTAGCTTATATCCATGGACCTCAATATACATAATTTCAAGAAGGATAAAAGACTGAAAACAGTGATCTATCATAAATTAATTCTTCAAAAATCAGAAGTATATAAAAACTTACAATGAATTTCCCAGAAAGTTGTAGGTTAACTAGATAAATCAGCCCAAATTTTCCCCTCAATAGCTAGTTTCAAGTTCGAATAAAGTTGGAGGGTTGCGGTAGGTGTAAGCTAACCACCACATTATGCTGTATAATTTCCCATCTTCTTTAATGGATCAACCAATATTACGAGTTTTGATCATGGGAAAAAGAAAATGTTACCTTAATCAGTTTGCATATTAGAAACTCCATGATTTTACGGGTTTCCTTGTCAGCCACTTGGCCTTCGCGAAGAATATCAGACGCCATAGGTGTACCACCATAAGGACTCTGCACCAATGCCAATCCTCCAACTTTATCCTTTAACTCATGCAAATAAATTGACAAAGCAGCTGCGGCATCAACACCACCTTTGCTGTGACCAAGCAGCATTACACGTTTTCCTGACCCCCAGTATAGCTCCTCTATGTACAGCTTTAGTTCCAATGCATTTTGTTCGACTGATGCCTTCGCAAGAAGAATGAGTGATTATAGCAGAGTTAAATTAAGAAAGTGATACAGATTTAAACTTAATACCTCACTGTGGATTTTAGCAATATGACAAGCTAGACCCATCTTCGAGAAAAACCTTTTGGTGCTCACAAAATATAAGGGACCATGATTGCTAAAAAGCCCTGAAAATCAATTGCAGAGATCATGTAAAGCAAAAACATTACAAATGTTCCAAACAAATAAGGCAAGAGATATTATTAAACCTGGAATTAGCAGATAAACAAAAGAATCAGGCAGTATGTGTTGTCCATTCCTAAAAGGCAAAAGTAAACGGAATGCAAGCGGTTAAATAAATTGATGATTATAATATTTTAATTTAAAGACCAACTGAAAAAAAAAAAATTTATAACAACCTTCAAATCATACTCGAGAGAGAGAGAGAGTTGACGCCTTTACCCTTGTTTAACATGACAATTAAATCAACATCTAAAAAACAGTTTCTACCATACAATTCCTTGCATAATCAAGAAACCACACAAAAAACATTTAAAAAGTGGTAGTTTTGATATCTCCCATCTCCCTCTCATGCCACCAATATAAAGGAATTTTGGAATCGGAATGGAAAATGATATATTATCTAAATCCTTTCATAGAATCATAAATTTTCTTGACACACTTTTACTTTTTTGGAATTGATGGTTTCTTCAATTTCTCTTTTGACTGTTTGTTTAAATTACATTCTTGTCCACTACGAATACGCAAACTAAGCAACGATAGCCTAGAATTGTAAACATGTAACACTGGTAAAAACCTCACAAATTCAGATTCTGCTTGCTACGTACAAAATTGAATGCATCTAAACTTAGTTATCAATGGCCAATTGCTTGGGCATATGATGATTCATAAATGATTGAAAGCATGTCATGTTCTCGGCCTATCTTGCTCAAAATTTATCTAACTATATTAGGTCTCCCACCTGCCTACCCAACCATTTTCTGAAGATCATATTTTTGTCTACATCATTCAAACAAAGAGAGGTGAGTAGGGCTCTAAACAATCATTCAAGGGAAGTTCCTGCTCTTTCTCATTTAGTCTGTGTTATGACATTATGAAACATAAACAAATATGAGTTCAGTTTTATTTAGCACACTAGGAGAAAAGAAAGACAAACAAAAACTACATGAGCATTCCAGAGGGCTCCTGTAGTCGTTCCTAACTAGATATTATCTTTTGTCAGTGCTCTCTCTTCATTTTTTCCCCCTCTATCTCTATCAGTGATCATTTTCCACTTAAATTGTTAAAAATTACTTATTTCCAAGCTCTACAACTGAATTCTTCTAAAAGTGGATAAGTTCAATTGCTGTCCCTCTGATACTTAATTCTTCATTATGGTGTTACTTGTGATAATTCTCAGTTCACATTTGAATACTATCATTTTCTTTTTAATATGTCCACATAATGCTCCATATCCAAGAAATAGTTACTTACATACCAAAAGTACCCTTTCCAAAAATGTAAAGATGCTTTACTTTCCCACATTTTTTCTCTCACTGAAACATTGTGCGAATTCAAGTAGGAACATTCAAACGTGGATGGATGTAGTATAGTTTAATGCTAGAGGAAATTCTCCAAAAAGGACCAAGTAGAAGAGAGTGAAATTTGGCCGACATTTTAAGTTTCTTTAGAAGTGATAAAATTTTAGCAGACCTACAATACCCTTCCCCTCCCCTTCTCTGTATTCAGATGTAATGACCCAGGTCCCACTTAACGGGCTGTCCTGGCCGTTAGATCGATGACGTACTGTACTCACTGTACCAACATGGGTCTTTTCAGCATGCTTTGTCCTCACTCGCACGCTCCCCGAGAAAACTTCCCAGGGGGGTCACCCATCATAGAATTGCTCCAAGCCAAGCACGCTTAACTGTGGAGTTTCCAACGATGGACTTCCGGAAAAGAAGGTGCACCTTGTGATATGAGTAGTACCTATCAAATCTCTTAAACTTTCTTGGTCTGGGGTATTACAATCACCCCCCGTTAGACTCGCGACGTCCTCGTCGCGCTTGATCCATCTGAGGATCTATTGCCAAGCGTTGGGATTCTAGAGGTGGCTCCTACGAGTTCAAGAGGTGGCTCCCGTCCTATGGCGTAACACTTTGTCCCCCATATCACTTAGTTCCCGATTTCCGACTGGCAAACGGCTCTGATACCATTTGTAACGACCCAGGTCCCACTTAACGGGCTGTCCTGGCCGTTAGATTGACGACGTACTGTCCTCACTGTACCAACATGGATCTTTTCAGCATGCTTTGTCCTCACTCGCAAGAGTTACAAGAGTTGAAATCACAAATTGAAGAATTGTTGGAAAGGGGATTCATCCAACCCAGTGTATCCCCATGGGGAGCACCAGTGTTATTCGTCAAGAAGAAAGACGGTTCGATGCGAATGTGCATTGACTACAGAGAATTGAATAAAATCACTATTAAGAATAAGTATCCACTTCCCAGGATTGAGGACAGTACGTCGTCGATCTAACGGCCAGGACAGCCCGTTAAGTGGGACCTGGATCGTTACATCAGAAGTCTTCAACCCTGCATCAAGTGAATGAGAATGATAGGACTCGTCTTCGACACAGCTGCAGATGAAATACTATATTATAAACACTGCTGCAGATGAAACAATGAAGCAAAACACTTTAAACATTGCTACAGACTCATATTAACCTCTGCGTCTATTTACTAGAAGCAAAAAAATATAGAAGTACTATGCTTGTCGAGGAGTTGCATTGTTACTTTGAAACTGTATCATTTTTTATCGTAAAAGGTTCCCAAATCTGCCATTGCACCAAACTTGTCAAGTACTAAGCTCGACCAACTCGACCATTGAGTCAAGTAGGTTGAGTTTTATTCGACTCTGCATCTATTTATTGAAGCAAAGATATTGAGATAAGTTGGATGCTTGTTGAGGAGTTGCAATATACTTTGAAACTGGCTGTCATTTTTATCATGAGAGAAAAGTCAACCAACTCGACCATTGCGCCAAACTTGTCAAGTACTAAGCTCGACCATTCAGTCGAGTAGGTTTACTAAAACTCAATAATCGAAGTTGAATGCCAGCTTTACTAGAAAACAATAGCAGAAACAGATGAAAAGCATTTTAATTAAGCTAAATTTGACTTTTGCTTGAAGGTCAGAAGAGAAATACAAAAGCCCTTTCACTTAGGAAAGAGCTAATGTTGCCACCATAGGTAAAAGAAACATGTACATGATGCCAAAAATCTCGACAATCTCTCAAACTAGAGCTAACACTGCAATACTCAGTACAGCAAACAGTAGAAAGACGCTATATTCTGGGGAAGAGAACAAGTACAGCTTTGGGAGCTGAGCAACAATCTACAATCAACCTTTAGGGCAATCGTTTAAAGTATATGTATACAATATATTTGTTAGTTATGTAAACCATATACAAATGTCTTAAATATCATCAATGTTCAAAGAGAATAAAAACCCATCAAAAGCAGCTGGATGTAAAATAAAGTATAGATCGTACCTAATGCTTTGTAGCAGTTCCCGGAATCTAACTGAACCATCCTCCACAGGAGCCATTCCAGGAGCACATTGCAACCACCCAATTTCATCAGAAGACCCATGCAAAGTTTTACACACTCGAGATACAATGCTAAAAAATGCAGAAAGAAGGTTATATATAAAAGGCGAAGTAAAATTGTCTTGAACCAGACGTCTTTACTGTTATTGGGTAAATTTTCAAGATCAGAGCATATTTTTTTACCTCTGAACTTGAGCTTGTGCACATCTCAGATAACCAAAATAACATCTACAAGATGCCATTGCTAACCGACAAGCAAATCTCAAACAAGATATAGGAAGCATCAACCTAAAAACCCAGATCAACAACTGTAGTTTAAATGGGATTTGTATTGAATATCAATTAGCAGGAAAAGAGAAAATAAGAGAGACTGTAAATAGAGGCTAAATTTTAATTTAAGCTTGTTAAGTTGATTCTTAAATCAAAGATAAGGTACACAGATAGACAGCTGCTAAAACATCACGAAAAAAGATGAGAATAAAGCATATGAAAAATTTTACCCTTTTAAAATGAAGTTGACAACCCCATAATTGTATCTTCTATGAACAATTTCTAATCCTTTTGAATTTACTAATGACCGATGCTCCAGATCTGAGACTCTTCTTTCATGAATGCCTAAGCTTGCGCTGGAGTTACAATGAGTTGAAGACGAACAACTCGTGGAAACAGAATTATCATCACTGCAACTTGAAGGATGTTGCCCACAAGATATTATGCCCCGATCTTCTAAACATCTACTCAGATCTCTTAACAAAATATGCTCTGCAATAATGTTATATGTAAACAGAAACCACCTGAAATTAGACAAAAGGGGAACAAGATGCAATGTGCCGGAAATTATGGAGAATACAAGTTACTCCATTAATGAGCAAAAAAATAATAGAATAAAATGCTCACCGATGAAATGAATGAACCTACGGGTTATAAAGGAGGTTAAAGTCAAGACTCGGGAAAAGGTGTCCTCCATTCTTGTTAGAGGGACGAAGACAAACTGGAGAAGATTGTTGTTGTTTGTCACGTCACCTTATAAAGCCTACATCGAACCTGGAGAACAGGATCCAAAATGCTACTCAATAACATCCATATGATAGATAATAAGAAATAAAAGGGATGAAATTAACAGGATTCAGTTTGATATTAAATAAAATGCAAACACAATCAAGTACAAGAAATTCACATGAAGCATATTACTTTATATGAGTTCAACTAAAGCTGCCATTATCACGCCAGGTGAAAGTAGAGACAGAAGCTAAAAATGGTGAAAACATAAAAAATGATGCCTAGGTGAAGAACGTAAAATAGTCCAGTGAATTGGCACTGACCTTTCAATGGAAGCATTGAATTTTCCCGCCAATATATTATTCTCCCTTGTCCTTTCAGAACCCTGAGGCAGTTTTGACATTTTAACTAACTATTCTAGAAAAGAAACTAAAAAATAAACTCAATCTATTTAGATCAAGTTTCTACCAAATCTCAAAGAACTTAGCCCCTTAACTATCATGCTTGCATAAAAGAAAATCTAATCAACATGATTAGATCGTTGAAGATATTACAAAATTATCGACTTGAACCTCAAAACCAATCCTTTATTCTTGGCCTAGAATCATTTATTGTTTAAAAAGTTGCACTGAAACATGGTAACTATTAATAGTAGTTCTCTATGACGAGAATGACCAAAATCAATTAGTATTCAGTATATATTCAAATCAAGGGATGCTTACAAGAATTTTTTCCAAGAAAACTGGAGAATCTGTGCTTAAGCAAGACGTATTCAATATCTCAAACATGACGTTTGATTAGATGTACAAATCAAAGCAGAGATGAATACTGTTTTGATTTGGATGGATACAAATGCAGTGCCAGAAATCCAGACAAAATAGAAGTCTTGGATAAATTATCAGCATATTTAGCTACCTCATTTCTCAAAATGCATCCTCATAGTACATAGAAATCTCATTAGCAGTATATGCATATGACACCTTCTTTCAGATTCGAAATCAAAATAGCATATGCAATCAACTTAAACCCACTTTTAATTAAGCAAATGGATGGTTATGAGCACTTACTTGGAGGTATTGAAAATTGCAATCAGAATGAATGCTAGTCTCAAATCTGCACGACCCAGAATATATATATAAAGAAGCGGGAAGGAAAATCCGAGAAACCATTAAAGAATCAATGTGATAAAATTTCTGATAAATGCAGTCAGAAGTTATGAATAATAAATTTTTCAATCCAAACCAAATAGAGAAGATGGGATGATGGGGGAGTGATGTGGGAAATGGGAACGAGTGGGATTGAAGCAAACATTATCCTCTACCTGTAACAATGGCCCACTTGAGATCATTTTAAAATTGAACAAATGGTGAAATGAGTTCTCTCAGAATTCAAAAATTTCAGAAACCCTCCGAAAATTGAATCACACGGCGTGAGGAAAAAAAAAAAAAAGGCAATGGGTACTGCCTAATTTAAAATAATTTCGACATTGAAAAATGATTAATACAGATTTTGAGGCCAGAAAGCAGTAACTGTGTATGTTTAATTTAAGACCAGACCGATTTCAAAGCGCACACGTGTTCTGTTGGTGATGAATGTTTGGAGAGTCAGCAGAGATTGGAGAAAAGAGGGTCAATCGGATTACTTCGATGAAAGGAAAATGAAACGTGGCTTGTTGGGACTGTTTCTTAATTTCAGCGTGTAGACAAATGAAATTTCTGGGTATTGGATAGTATTCTAAATCGGGAATTATGAATTGACTATAACGAGTCCACGTTCCTTTGTAATACCATGCAATGCAAGGGTTTGAAGAATATTAGGAATTTAATTTTGCTCCATTTCTTGTAAAAAAGCTTATATTAAGGACTTGTTTGGCAAAGTTTGTACTTTGGTGTGTTTGACACCCATTTTGGAGAAGAATAAATTCTGGAATAGTGATTGATGGGAAGAATGTGTGGTTAAAAAGTAAGAAGAATTTTTGAGTTTATGTGTAATATTATTTTATTGATAGAATGTGTGGTTGAAATGAAGAAAGAGAAAAAAATGAGAAAGAGAATGGGAAAAGAATGGATGTCAAACAGGGGCTTTATTTCTACTTCTTTTAGAAGAGGCTTTTGAGTAAGTTACTTTAATTGATATTTGAAGACTGATTTCTAAAAGAATTTCTTCTTTTGAAAGAATTTTTAAATTAAATCACATTTGATCAGCTTTCTCTAGAAGCTCTTCAAACTAGAAAAATGTTTTTCTATAAAATTAATCAAACGAGTTCATGATTTCTCAAAAACTATGTCAAATTGGCTCTAAGTCAACTTTCTTTAAAGACTCTTCTAACCAAATAATACACTTCTAAAATATTATTCAAATATATTAGAAGTTACTTAATCTAAAAAGTAATTTTTTATTTTTTAAAAATCATGTCAAATAAGCCCTAAATAGAAAGCACATAATTAGAAAATTATACCTAGTAGATTACGATATAAAAAAGAGTAATGATATTCATCCCAATTAGTGCTAAACACCAATTTAAGTATTAATTATATGATATTAAACGATAGATTCATTTAAATGTAAAGTTATAGAGTAATATTATTTAGCCCTACTGGGGTTACAATCCCAGTTTAGATGGCGTCAATGTGTCACTAAATGATATGTGAAATTAAATAAGTTATTTAATATCACAATTCATTTAATCTATCATTTAGAACCACATAAACTAGAGTTACAACCCCAGTGGGGTTACATAGCATTACTCAAAGTTATATGACTTATTTAATTAAATCAATAAAATGTAACCGCCTAGACTGATGTTTAACATTAGCGACAATAAATAGTATTATTATATAGGGCGGAGGGGGGTTAATTATATTCCTTCCCCTTTTCTAGGCGAGGGTGCAGAGTTATTTGTTTAGGGGCTGTTCTCTTTATATTTCAATTTTAAGTTTTGAATTCATTTTGAGATTTGTGTTTTGAGTGTCCATTTTGAAATTTTTTAAAATGTGTTCTTTTGGCATTTTGAAAAATTGTTTTTAAAAATCAAAAATTGGAAATCCCTTTCTTTTGGCACAGAATTGACCATTCTCATATATTGAAGTTCTTTTTTTATACTACTAAATTTTTTAAAAATATTATAGAAGAAATCCTAGAATTCTTTGAGGTCGTGTGACTTCCAAGGCCCACCCCTCCCTCCACGCATCGTTCCATCTTAATGATTATTTCATAAATCGACAAAAATTATTTGAACTTGAAAATCAATATTTCTATCTTGTTTAATAATCTCTTTCGAGTAAGACTTGGAGCAAAAATGACAATTTTAAGCTTAATTGGAGTTGATTCGGAGCAATTAAAAACTAATTATATTAATATGAAGCATTAAGAGAGCAACCAGAGAGAAGACACAAGTTTCATAAGTGAAATTAATTGTAAGTTTGGGAACTGATTTGCACACTTTCAAAACTTGCGGAAGACCAATTTTCGATTATTAAGGTTCTTGGACCAATGTGAAGCTTTTGGAAGTTACAAGATTAATTTCGTAGAGTCAGATAAAGAGGACTAAAAATGGATGAAAAACTTGAAGTGGAGACCGAATTGGAGACTTTTAAAAGTAGCAGGGGGGCCGCGGTCTAGACAAACATTGATGTTTGCGACGGTCTAATGCGGTCTAGAGGTGTCAAGACGGACGGGCCGGTTAGACTCTTGAAAATCAGCTCGGATTGACCTGGGACCGCGGGCCGACCCGTGACCCCAGCGGGCGGTTCATGGGTCAAGGAAATGTGACCCGCGGGCTTCGCGGGTTGCACCTTCACGGGCCGCGATTAACCCACTGGGCCGTGAAATTTTTTTTTTTTTTAATTTTGAAAAAACGTAGGTGCCAACCTAGTTGGGATGTACTTATACTATAAATATTTGATAATAATAATTAGAAATGCATTTAGTTGTTATTTGTTTAAATTAAATTTAAATTTACAAAGTTATAACATTAAATTTGAATTTTATGTAAACATTTCTTGATATAAATATGAATTTATCATTTTGTTCAATTCTTAGTTTACATTTAACAAAAAAAAAATTTTTTTTTGCTATAAATATGAAAAATTCTATATTTTTATAATTTTATTTATATAATCATACAGGCCAAATCGGAACAAATCGCGACTCGTACCCGCATGGGTTCGACCCGGATGTGTTAGCGGGTAGGCCTGGGTTGTAGTCCAAAATTTGTGGGCCAACCCGGAATCGACCCGGAACCCGTAGCGGGCAGGCTTTTTTTCACACAGGCCGTTACCGGGCCCATATGTTGGTGGGCCGACCCAGCCCGATCACCCGGATTGACACCTCTAATGCGGTCCTAGCTTGTGCTGATTTTTGGCCGATTCAGGCCGTGAATCAAGGATTTTTTTTTTTTTTTTTGGGTTTTTACATTTTATTAGGGATTTTTCACTTTCCAAGGCATGACTTTCGAGACAAGACGAGCACTATACAAGAACATATTCTAGGTCAAAACATGGGATGAATAAAGAATTAGAACATAAAAGAGAGAAGGAAGAAAAGTTACGATTTCAAGGTTGTGCAAGGAGACACATTATTAATGCAAGATCTTCATATTTTTCTCGTATTACTTTAAAATTTGGTGTGTCCCCCAAATCTTTTTTCTGTTTTCTTCTCCCATGTGTAACTAAACTAATATTGAGGTTGAAACTTAAAATTTCATTTGCAGATTATTCAAAAGCAAAGAGATATGATCATACTGCCACATCTATAATATATTAAATATCACATTAAGTGAGAATCATTTTTTGGACAATTTTAACCCTACAATAATTTAATTATTTCAATAATATCTTACATTTCGTTTTTCAATATGTAATAAATACTGCAAAATATTTGTTATGTATGAATTTTGTGTTATTAATTTTCAGTTTATTAACATTCACATTAATCTAGACCCAATAAATCTTAATTTGATGAATCTTGATATACATGAACCTAGAGTTATTATAGATGAATTTATTTTTATTCATGTATCCAGGATATTTAATGTTTATTTAAATTCACGTGTTAGCAATTAATTTTTATGTACCAAATGTAGTATAAAAATGTTGCTTATTTGTAGTATTTCATTATAATAAAAAATTTGAATCATATAAGTTGAGTTTTGAGAGTAAATTTTTTTTTAAATTTCTATCCTAAATTTTATTTTCTTTAGTTTGTTTAAAACTCATCAAATTCTCTCAATAAATTGGTACCAAATATTACTTTTATTGCACAATAAAGTATTTCATAATAACGTGTAATGCACGCTTAACTATGACTAGTCTCCCTAAATGTCAGCACCAGGTTTACATACTACCTAGTATTGACATTCTCAGTCATCTCATTCAATTCCTCGTGTGTGAGATGAAATCACCTCAGCGGACTTGTTGAGGACATAATTTAGATAAAAAAAAGTTTGTCCTTTCAATCAACTTATGTTTTTCCTATGTAGGAGTGAAATTGAAATATTTTTTCTCCGCGCTATATGAGGGATTTGTTTGTCCCATATTGAAAAGCAAGACTTAGTCATCCTCTTTTATTGTCCTAATGAAAGCCTAGCAGGAATATACATATACAGGGCTATGCACTTCGGTAAACATTCCTTTTCAAGTAAGCTCTTGCGTATTCCGTTAAATATCTCCCTTGCATTCGCATTAACATTTTCCGTTACTTCGTCTTAATAGGGCATTTCTATGAAGTGAAAATTTCTGTTCAATCAATCTCATAGGAAACTGAAGTAAGAAGAACTATCGATTAGGCATAGAAGTCAAACTGAAATGACACATTACAGGTTAAGCGATTGAAGTGTATCAAAGTGTGCTGAACTAACTAGGACCGAATAATTTACACATTGAATATTGTTGAAATAAAACATGGATTAGCAACAAATTATTGATGAAATATGCAAGTTCATTTCAAAAAATATAATTTGGTTAAGTTATTAGGACTTGGAGGTTCCATCTTAAACTGTTACCCTTATTAAAAGATGTAGTTTAATTTCTTATATATTGATTAATATTCTTATATTTCTTTCAATGAGATTTTTCATTTTGACATGCTCCGCAAGATGATGGTTCGCTGGAACACACCTTGTACGACGAATTTCGTGTATTAAAATACAGAAATTGTTACAAATTATATTGTAAGAAATACAAGTGGATATGAACCTTCTTGTAATTGCAAAATTCTCTGATTAATGATCTGAATATTTGAAGACGAGGAGCAACATGACTTGAACTCTAGACTTCGAGATTTGATGAGAATTTGATTTGTCGAGAACTTGATTTATTCGACACTTAAATTTTGGAGTTTGGATTTGCACTTCAAAACTTGGATTTGATCTTGATTTGATTCGAAGAATACTTTGATTCTCTTAGGTTTGATTTATTTGAAGAAGATTTTGATTTTCTCCGTATTTGCCGGACTTGGACTTGAGATGATTTATTTTCTTCCTCCGGTTTTGGAATGTCATCGGCACTTCGTGATTTTCTTCTACACTTTCCCTCCTTTTTTTTAATGGACCTTTGATCCTATTTATAGGAAAATTTGTGATCAATTTTGGTAACTACTCAATTAATTAAATTAAATTGATTATAATTGAATAATTGTTGAATTTGAAAGAGTAGGATGGGCTTTCAAAATTTTATGGTCCTTAGTAGGCTTTAATTTAGAAAACTTTATTGGGCTAGTTATTCAAATTGACACCACTCATTATTATTTTTTTCATGTCTACAAATACTCTTTCAAGATTTATTTATTTATATGAAATAAATAAATCTTGATTTTTGATTTTATTTATTTATTTGTTTATTTATTAACGTAACTGTTATTCGATGATTTACTTATTTGATTTTAAACATGATTTTTATGTTTTATGGTAAGTTGGACTTAAGTGAAGTTCGATACCCGCCTATTTATGTGAACGAATTATGATATTTAAAAACCAATACGTTAAATTTACAAACAAAAAGTAAAACAAGATTATGTTTCTTTTCTTTCTTCTTTTCAAATTTTTTTTTTTTTTTTTTTTTTGTTGGCTTAACCAAGAATTGGATTTTTTTTTTTTTTTAACTTGGTTTCTGTCGGCAGAAACCAATTAAACCAATTCCAAGAATTGGTTTTTTTTCTTCTTCTTGGTCTTTGCCAGCAGAAACCAAGAATTGGTTTTTCTACTGCTGGTAGAAGCCAAGAAACCAAGATTTTTTTTTATATATGGTTGTTATAAAATTGGAGTTAACATTTTTCATTTTTATTTTCAGGGATTCAACTTTTGGAGCAAGTCAAAGATTTTGAGATTTGAGATTCACTTTGTGTAGAGTAAAATTTTGTATTACAATTATTTTACGAGTTCAGAAAATATTTGCTTATGAACAAATTCAAAATCGCAAACTTTTTCATGCACATTGAAGACCAAAGATTGCCATCTTTTGCAATCCGAGGCACTTTGTGTTGGGGACCAATGAATGACTCCTTTGACCGTCCAGGCGCTTTGTGTTTGGGACCAATGACCGACTCTTTCGACCGTCTAAGACACTTTGTATTTGAGACCAAGGACCGACTCCTTCGACCGTCCAAGAAACTTTGTATTTGGGACCATTTACATATTTGGGAGGCTCATGATTTAGATAATAAAAAAATTTAAAAGATTCACTGCCCGTCAATAATTTTTTTTATTTTATATATATATATTTTGTTTGCTAACTTTCTCTCCTTTTTTAAGGAATGACTGAGACAAGATCTAATACTAGAGTGTATTCTGATATACACGAGATTGTCGAGCTTAAGAGCCAGACAAAGTTACCTTCGTTTCAAAGACACTGATATGAAGTACCATGCCCAATCTGGCATACGATGTGAACTTAAACTTAGCAAACATAACTAACTACAGATCCTTCTCCTGACTTGTTGGAGCCTTTGTCAGAGTTGCATATGTTCATTATTAGTGAATGTCACGATAATTTAGAAGCTGCCACATCCAATTGATCCAGCAGTCATCTTCCCTTTTTGTGTCTTCCGCCCCATCATCCCAAAGCATGGATTACATCCCAAGGGCCGTAATTTGTGAGAGGATTGATAATAAAGAAATACGATGGGAAAGTGCGCTTGTCAGTCGTGGAGAGATTATCATCGCCCAAATTCTATCTACAGAGCTCTTTGTGAGGTTCGGTATACAGAGACCAACAATTTTGTGACCTCCGTGGTGAAATTAGCATTTCTCTTTGGGACATCTGCGAGATAAGTGGACTTTTGATCATCGATAATTACTATGAGGAAGTAGTCCCAAGTCTTTCAGAGTTGACAGATAACCTTCCCAAGTCATGTTTGTACCTCTTTAATGGTTTCTCACTGATTGCCAATGCGAATGAATCTGATTGTGTTAGTCACGAAGAATAGATTAATTTTTGGTTTAAGGAGAATAGTTATGCCCAGAATTCTCGAAAACACAAAAATTATAAGAATACTACGAATCTAAATCCATTCAAGAGGCTCATCAAAGAGCTTCAAAAGAAATACGGAGACCCGTGGTTATAGACAAGCCGAGAGATATTGTCCGTAGGGATCAGAGTCATTGAAGCGATTTGCCAATATCTTTGTCTATGGAAGAAGAAAATGAATTAGAAATAGCAGCTTATCTCTCCCTGTGGCTTTGTCATTTTGTTCTTCTATCTGGGGATGAGTGTATAAGATTTTGGACTTTTAAAGCATCTTCTAAAATTTCATGCGGTTACACTTACAGTCTAGTTCCTCCCATACTAGCGACCATTTATAGAGGACTTACACGAACATCGAACAATCATTCAAACCAGGACCTTGGCTCTATTTCACACTAATTTCCTGGACATTTTCTTTATGCTTGGGCTGTCATTTATTTTGTCCGATGTATTTATGCTCATGCGGTCAAGAGTTATCCTCGTCCTATAATCCGAAGATATGCTGACACCTTAAATGCTTTCCAGTCTTGGGAGAAAAATGTTGTTGATTGTCGGGACCTTATTCGTGGGATATGGATGTCAATGACTTTTGCTGGAATTCATTTCCCTCATCGTCCCATCTCTCCAGTCTTGGGAGAAAAATGTTGTTGATTGTCGGGACCTTATTCGTGGGATATGGATGTCAATGACTTTTGCTGGAATTCATTTCCCTCATCGTCCCATCTCGATGTACGAGTGGATGACCAACCAAGGTCTATAGATACCTCAAAATTTATGATGAGTATTCGATCTGGATTTGTTTCTTATCGTCGAGGAAACTCCCTTTCATTCTTGAGGCATATAATCCTCACAGGTTTGCGAGACAACTTGGCTTTAGACAGAAACTTTTCGGTTCACCAAGAAAGTTGGATATTTCTCCCAATGCAGGCTACATGTATCGCGTCTGGTTGTCTTTGACTAGAACGATAATGGATCTATATTTTATATTCCAGAGTACGTGAAGGATACACATCAAAACGTTGATGCAAAGTACCAAAGTTGGTGGAATAACCAAGTGTTGCCGATCCTGACCAAGGTTCCAGTGCATGTTTTATCTTCTAGTGAGATCCGTAACTTCGTTCTTAATTCGATTCTGAACAGGGTCATAGCCAAAGGGTTAAGTCCTCCAAATATCATTTCTGAAGAGACTTCTTGAAAGAAGAAACCAAACCTTCGAAATGAAAAAGGCATTAAGAAGATTAAAATTATAGTTCCCTCAACAAAGTTTGCTTCCACCTCTGAGCCTGTTGATAAGATACCTGAAGTAGTTTTGATTCCAGACCATAGTTGTTCTGGAGATCGAGCATTCCACACATCTGGAAAGACCCTAACTCTGGGAGATGAAAGTTTTGGAGATCAGGTATATCATATATATATTTTTAGAATACTTTTTGTATTTGATCTTATGTAACAAACTTCACTTTCAGGCTCCTCTTTCCCAAATATATAATATTAAACGATCGGCAAAACAATGCTGCTTCAAGCCATTCCAAATCCTTCAAAAGGTGACGTCGGAACTTCTCACATTAACACCTGTCTCCCGAATATACCATCAGATGACAAATTTTAAGACATGTCGCCTAGAACACGAAACACGGGTATGTTCTTTTTATTATTATATATCTCCATTTTTTTGTAAGTTTTCCAAGCATTCCTGAAGGATTGAATTTCTCAATGAATCCAAACTCTTTGCAAGATCAGACAGGTGAGAATGATGGGAGAATCGACGCGCTTCAAGGAATAGATGATATTCATGATTTTCACGGCCTACCTTGCAAATACCCAAGCACTATTAATGGAGGTACTTCGGTGTTTAACGTAGATAATTTTCATGATGAAGATAAAGTAAATTCTGAGACTGTGAAAGCTAACATTTCAGAGATCAACCAAGAAGTCCCAGTTGCTTCATCTTTATTGGCTTTAGTTAACATTCCGCTTTCAGAGACAAACAATCATCAGGCAACACCAATTTGTTTTTCCATGTCTGGTCCCCCGCCTGGGATAACTCAAGAGCCGCTTATTTGAAGGCTGCTCTGCAAGAAGCCATGACTAATTATCTTCAGAAATATTTTAGGGACGTCTTGAAGCATGGATTCTCTAACATCCGATCCTGGTGGGATGAAAATAATTTAATTCTTCAAAACGTGATTACCATCTCATTCTGCGTAGATCCAGTATCTTTGATGAAACTTATGAATGTGTTTCTTAAAGAAGTTGACATTTATTTATCTGAAAGAATGCAACATTTAGAGTGTCCAACCATTGAAGAAAAGGTTGAACAGTTGAAGCTTTTGAATATTTAGTTGGAAGTGGAGAATTCTATGTGTTCTTCATTTGAAGATAAAATTAGTCAGCTAACTTTCGAGCTTGACAGACTCAGTGATGGACTTCAAACTCATCATGAACAAAAAAGTATGCTTCGAACTGCAAAGGCCCCTTAGAAGAATTAGGGACTAGAGATGTCTCTAGCACAACATCCATTGACCCGAGAAGGAAGACCCTTGAAGATAGTTTCCTACAAATGATCAATGGCGAGTGATCTTGATAAAGTCGAGACTTTCTGATCTTCTTTAAGATCATATTATATGAATTTTGATTTGTCATCGTTCTTTTTCTTTTTATGATGAACTTTTCTTTTTCTTATTTCTTGTGTATTTTTTTTACTGCAAAAAATGGTAAACAAATTGAATGAATTTATTAGTTGTGATTGAAATTGAATTTATAATTTATTCAAACTGCCTAAATACCTAAAATGGATCAAGTTGGACATAGTTCAATACAAGAACACATTTTTTTTTGTTTATTTGGGTGGGGGTGGCCGTTCACAATTTACCCTCTTGCGGGCCAGGAGTATTACATTTTATTACAATAAAATTTTTATAAAATAAAGCATTTCAAGTGTAAAAACACTTTAGAAATTTTCCTATAGTAGGTCCGATTTGTAGTCCATCTTTGTCGACGATCTTGTATGCTCCGTTCGTGAATGCATGAGTAACAACAAATGGACCATCCCATTTAGGTTGGAATTTGTTCCCTGTTTTTCTTGTAATTATGATTGTTCTGCGTACGGAAAGTACCAAATCTCCAACTTGAATTAATCTTGGTCCCACCTTCTTGTTGAATGACTTTGTCATCCGAGCTTGATAACATTCCAGGTGCATTTGTGCATCTAATCTCTTCTCATCTAAAGCTTCTAGCTCTTCCAATCGAAGATGGACATTTTTCTTTGTTGTTAAACCTTCTTGAATGGCAATTCGAAGTGAAGGGATTTGACATCCAAAGGAAGTACAACTTCTACTCCATACACTAAGGCTTAAGGAGTGGCTTATGTTGGAGTCTGATAAGTAGTTCGATAAGCCCATAAGACTTCACCAATTCTTTCATGTCAATCTATTTTTGATTTGGAGACAACATTTTTAGTAAACTGCATAGAGTTTCATGCCCCTATGTCGAACAATGAAGTCAAGAAATTTCCCAAACGTGACACCAAATGCACACTTCAGCGGATTCATCTTTAATTGATGTCGTCGAAATTTTTCGAAAACATCCCATAAATCTTGTAGATGATCACATTTCTTTGTTTTAACGACAAGATCATCTACATAGCATTCTACGTTCTTATACAACATGTCATTGAATATCTTTTGCATTGTCCGTTGGTAGATTGCCCCTCATTTTTTAATCCAAACAGCATAACTCTATAACAATATATGCCGTTAGGGGTACTGAATGCTGTTAGTTCCTCATCTTTCGGATTCATACGTATTTGGTTGTATCCAGAAAATCCGTCCATGAAAGATAAGACTTCATACTCGATAGTTGCATCCACCATTAACTCTATTATCGGGACCAAAAAATCATCTTTTGGACATGGTTGATTTAGATCACGAAAGTCAACACAGTAATTGTTCATTCTTCTTTTTGACATGAACAATATTCGCGATCCAAGTTGGGTACTTGACTTCACGTATGAATCCAACTTCAATAAGTTTGTTGACTTCCATTTCAATTTGAGGAATCCGTTCTGGCCGAAATCTTCTTTGAGGTTGCTTGATCGGTCGAACTCCATGTCTTACTGCAAGGTGATGTACTACAACCCTCGGATCTAACCCCGACATTTCTTTGTAAGACCATGAAATACACCTTTGTATTCTTGAAGCAAATGGATGTACTATGATTCCTCTTTTTGATCGAGGAGAGCACTTACAAACACTGGTTTTGTGTCTTATTCAGTCCCCAAGTTTAATTGCTTCAAGTCATCCGCAATAGCTTGTCCCCCTTCTTCAAATGTAGGTAGGGCTGGTTCAGGTTCATCTATTGTGGCAAAGTTTTCAGACTCAGGTTTTGAGCTAGGAGCTTCTTCAAAAGCTATGTGATTAACATAGATTTCTTCTTCATCCTCATTATTCTTTAGAGAAGGGTAAACTTTTTGATGTTTTCGTCTTCTTCTTGATCGTTGAGGCTTTGGACTTAGATCAAAAGTTTAATTTCTAGTCAAGCAAATGCATATTGTCTTTGAGATGACTTTTGGGGAGCTTGTGCGTTATTATCAATTTGGGTAGAAGAAGAAAGATCATCACTTAACCTTTAGAAGACAGGAGTTTTACCTTTTATGTCAACTATTGGGGAGGGTTCCCATTTTAACCTTTTAAACACCGAAACTCTGGCCTTCTCATTTTCAATTCGATTGAAAACTGAAGGTCTCGGCTGTTCAAATTTCTCTCCTGTAATTTCATATACTTGAATCATGATTGGGTTTGAGGAAACCTTATTGACTTTAATCTTTCTTAGTGGATTTGGATTGTATCCCAAACCATAACTGGGTCGCGACATAAATGTTCTGTCAAAATTAGAAGGGATACGCCCACTAGAAAGTACAGCATCAAGATTACCTAATTTGCGAGGTTCTCCTTTTCTAAATCCGGTATTCTCAAATAACATTTGACTTGAGGATTGTAACATCCTTAGAAAGTCTGTTTCGACTCATCGGTTCCTTTAGTACCCCCGACATGTCTTGTTTAGACGAGCTGAAAATACAGAGCTTTGATATGTTTGGAATAGATGTCGAGCTTCCGATGTAGATTTATGTTCTTCTAGGATTGTCATGAGTTGATAGGGCAGAAGTAATTTTGGAATACTCTCTTTTCTCAATATCACAACATCGATCGATTCTATTTGAGGTTTTTTTACCTATAGAGAATCCTTCAGATATAAGTCTTGATTTACCTTAGATAAGTTGATGAGGATGAGCAACACCAGACATATCATCATCGTCTGCATCTCCTTTAATTTTGAACCCGGCCATGGTCAACCCTGCAAAATTACACTCTTCATCTTCCATGTAAAATTTGGCATCAGCAAAATGAGATTCTTTTTGAGGAACGATTTAGATTCAGCTACCATGCATTTGACTTCTCAATCTTGATTGTATTTGAAGCATTGGTGCCAAGTCAAAGGTACAACTCCATTTTCATGTAGCCAAACACGTCCAATGAGTAATTCGTATGATGTTTTAGCATCAATGACATGGAAGAGAGCTGAGGAAATTAACTTCCCTATTTACAGCTTCAAACGAATCATGACAATGGCTTGTTGACCTTTCTGGTTGAATCCTTGAATCATGATCTTGATCCTGGACAGATCACCAGCTTGTTTACAGCAGATCCACAATCGATCATTATGCAATTTATTCGGCATTCTCGAATATAATCACTAAAATACAATTGTCTATTATGTAAACGAGAACCCAGATGTAAATCTTCATCATCAAATGTAATGGTGGTCATACAGTCTGGTCGGGTTGTGGAGCCAATATCTTTTAAAACTTTGTCTTCGTATCCTTCTGAATCAATCAATGTCGTGTGTAAGGCGTTTCGATAATCGAAAGGAAGACTAAGAGACTCTGCTAAACTCCTATTGGAAGGAATATTATTGAGTCATGAGACAATTCTCTTCTGTTTTAAACTCTCTTTTGATACGTTGTTTGCTTCATTTTTATCCTCTACGTTGATGACATTTGAGGTAAAACATTCATTGTCGAAGAATCCCTTGGGAAAATCATCACTCAGGGTTGGTAATCTAGGAGGAACGCGTGAAGCAGTTTCTACTCCCGTTGATTTAATAGACATTCCTGACTTAGCTTTAGACCTTCTCCTTTGGTTATTTCTTGGTCTCAATTTCTCGTCACAAATAATAGACCTAGGACTTGTGGAGTCTTTTGATGACGTAATTTTACAAGGGTCCATCCCCCATGGCTTTCTTATAGTGTTACCTTTTTATTAGGTTGAACTTCCATACCCAATGCCCCCAATTTCGGTCTTGCAAGAGATGTAGAATGCGGTATTTTACATGTTTACACTTGGTATTTCTCATTTTTACTTATGAAGGTAGATCAACCATCACCGATCTCGTCTTCGGACTCCGAATCAGAATCCCAAATATCCAAATCATCCATCATAATTTCGTAGAAGGTTGGACGATTGGGTGCATACAGTCCATCCATCCTGGATACATGTAATTGATGGTAATTTTTTTGTCTGCTTCAAACTTCACTGGGATGGCTCCTTCTGGAAGTTGTGGTCCAAACTCCTCAACCGAGGATTTACTGGCATCGTATGTATGAGAAAATGTGTATTCTTTCTTTGCAATGGGTATTGGATCAAATGATCCAAACGAAACCATCGAGCAGGCGACCGTTGGGTTTTCTCCGATATCAATTATTTTCTTTGTCCAAGCGAAAACAAGATCTTTCTGTACAAAATATTTTTCCACCGGGTAACTGATGATTCTATGAAATTTACAATATTTAGGATGATCGGCCTTACCAACTTCCTCAGGTCTCTTTGGCGCCGGAAGTTCGATTATCTTCTGTTCGAGGAGTTGATCCAGAATTCCAGAAACTTCAGAATCTGAGAATGGGTACTCATTCTCTTCAAGTTCTTTCAAAGTCACATGGCCTCTGCTTTGGACTAGTCTCTTGTTAGGTCTGAATTCTGGTTTTGGTTTTGGGTTTGATCTCAACCCTTGGAAGGCTATCTTTGCAGGGATAGTAGAAATTGTCATTACCTCTTTGGACTTACTTGCCTTAACGTCCTTCTTTATTTCTTTCCTAGGATCTTTCTTGTCACGTAAATCACTTGGTAAGTAACTCCCATGCCTTGCAATTCGGAGCTCCAGGTCATGAGCACTAGGGGTGGGCAAAAAAACCGAAAAACCTACCAAACCGATCAAACCGAATCGACTCGGGTCGGTTTGGGTCGGTTTGACATAGTTAATTGGTTTGGTTTGGTTTTATTTTAAACAAAACCACGGCGGTTCGGTTTGGTCATGGTTTAATGCCTCAAACCACTGGTTAACCGACCCAACCCACTTACACATGTTTCCATTTTTTTTTTTGAAAAAAGAAAAGTCAAAATCAAAAGTTTAATGATGTTCTCCACAATGTGGAGGTGTCCAAACTGTCTATTTGAGTAGTCTCGTTGAATGCTATATAAACATTTTTTTTATGATGACACTTTCAATGAAACTTTGATATTATTTTATATTCTTTATAAACATTGTTTTTTGTTTTGGTTGGTACGCTTTTTTTTAGTTAATTTTTTTTATATATAGCAAGTTTTACATGTAATAAGTTCACCTTCTAAAAATGCATGATGAGATAATGATTATTGATTTATGATTATGTATTAGTTACAATATTGAATCTTTTTAATCACATATTACATTCTGATTAGTTAATTACAGTTTAGATATTGTGAAAATGAAAGTTGAGATAATTATTTTCATTTTTTGAAAATTGAAATTTTAAAAATGTTTTTAGTTGCTATAAGTTATAACTCAAATAAAAAAAGTTGTATAAATAAAAAAAAAATTATATGTACTATGTGAGTCTAAAACTCGAGAGTTTTTTTTTTTTAAAAAAAATTCAATTTGGACAAAAATTCAAACCGATTAACCGAATCGAACCAAACCAAACCGAATCAGTTTGGTTTGGTTCGGTTTAAGAGCTAGAGTGGGTTGGTTTGAGTTGAAATTTTTCCAAACCGACTGATTTGGTTTTGGTTTCGGGTTGGGGTCGAAACCAATCCAAACCGAACCGCGCCCAGCCCTAATGAGCACGTGTCGCCAACTCTTCAAAGGAGTGAGACATATTTTCTTGGAGATTCTAGAATAATCCATAATGCATGCCTTGTACACATAAGTCAATGGAAGATGCTTCACTTATTCGTTCTTTGCAATTGAGCACGAGGTTCATCCAATGTTTGATGTACTCTACAACGGGCTCTTCCTTGCAGTGCTTCGTTTTGGCTAGTTCGAAAAGTTGACTGTTCTCCTAGTACTGTAGAAACAGGTTGGGAATTCTCGTTCAAGTTGATCCTAACTATCAATTGACCCAACTGTTAAGTCGGTATACCATTGAATGTGGCACCTTTAAGGGAGCGTACGAACTGCTTCACCATGGTGTCATTGTAAGTGCATGCATTGTTACACGTCTCAATAAAATGAGCAATATGTTGCTTCGAATTGCCCTTCCCATCAAAATACTGGAATTTCGGAGGTTGGTAACTGAGTGACATCTTCATTTCGTCGATTCGATGACTATAAAGCTTGGCATACACCAATGAAGATTGCAATGAACCACCGTACTGGGCACGAATGGTGTCCGCAATCATATGTTGAAGTTGGTGGACAGATAGAGAGCCAATAGAGAGTTGAGTGGTATCACGCAAAACGTTTTGAACGACTGTGTGATCATGCATATCTTGTTTCTGTTGGCATTCTTGGACTTCTAGATCTTTAGCTTTGGAAGATCCTGGATTTTTTTGATCTTCTTTAATCGACGGATTTTACAGCTCTAGCCTGTGCATGAGTGCATCAACTTGTACGTCTTTCTCTTCTAACGACTTTGTTAACTTTTCAATGGCTAAAGCCATTTGTTGGATCCGGTCATCTGAACTCGATGTGCATCACCGGCTCAAGTGATTCTTCAGATGAAGTAGTGTCTTCCCACCTTTGTAGAGAAGCAGTATGAGGGGATCCAGACAAAGATCTGACACTGGAGACGAAGCCCGAACGAGAGCTTTTCGCCAAACTCTTGGTCTTATTTGTTGAATGAGAGTTTGGCTTTGTGGAAGCAATTTTCATTCTGCCTTTGTTGGAGAACTTCTTTAGTGGTGTGACCAGTTGAATTTTCCCACTTCTTGTTTGGGTTTTGATCGCACGGAACAGTTCAGCAAGTGTCTCTTCAAGATGAGTCATGGTTTACTTCGCCTGTTCGCTTGCCATTGTTGATGTAGTGGTAGAAGATTGAGGATTCTTAGATCAAAAGATGAGAGGATAAGAATGTCCCACCGGGTGTGCCAAGAAATTTATACGATGAATTTCGTGTATTAAAATACAGAAATCGTTACAAATTGTAATTTAAGAAATACAAGTGGATATAAACCTTCTTGTAATTGCAAAATTTTTTGATTAATGATCTGCATATTTGAAGACGAGAAGCAATGTGATTTGAATCCTAAACTTTGAGATTTATTGAGAATTTGATTTGTCGAGATCTTGATTTGTTCAACACTTAAATTTTGGAGTTTGGATTTGCACTTCAAAACTTGGACTTGATCTTGATTTGATTTGAAAAATATTTTGATTCTCTTGGGTTTGCTTGATTTGAAAAAGATTTTGATTTTCTCCGTGTTTGCTGAACTTGAACTTGAGAAGATTTCTTCTCTTCCTCTAATTTTGGAATTTTTTCAGCATTTCGTGATTTTCTTCTACATTGTCCCTCCTTTTTTTAATGGATCTTTGATCCTATTTATAGAGGAAAATTGAGATCAATTTTGGTAACCACTCAATTAATTCAATTAAATTGATTATAATTGAATAATTGTGGATTGTGCAAATTACCCAATTTCCTACTTTTTAAGATCTATTTTTCAAAATCAGATTTCATGTTTTAATTTTTAAAAATCAGATATTTTTAATTAGATACAGATAATATATATATATATATATATATATATATATATATATATATATATATATATATACACATACAAATTATATTTTAATTTCATCCCAATTAATTTCATCACAAATCAAACCCTAAATTCACTTCTATCCATCTCCATCTCTCACTTCTCTCCCATGATATAACGGCAATTCACACAGCCACATTTCATCATCATTTCATTCATATATTCACTGGAGTAGATATCAGACAAGAAAACAAACGCCAAAATGAGAAAATTCGATCCATGGCCAGTGTTCTTCAGGAGAGAATTCAATCGCAACTGGCCTTTCCTTGTTGGCTTCGCTATTACGGGCACCATCATAACCAAGTTTTCCCTCGGCCTCACTGGTTCGTACCCTAATTTTTCTTATTTCTATACTATATTTTGTATGTAATTTCTTATAATTTTTGTTTTAAGTTTTGGTTTTTTATTTTTCAATGAATGTTCCCAGAGGAGGATGCGAAGAACTCGCCCTTTGTGCGAAGAACTCGCCCTTTGCTGCTTGTTCTAGTGGCGGTAGTTTTGGTTATGTTTGGTTGTGATTGGATCTGGTGAGGTTGTGGTGGTGGTGTTTGGGTGACGGTAACTGTGTTAAGGGCAGAGGTTATGTTAGACATAGCGGAGGCTGTGGGTTTTTTGGTGGTGGTGTGCGGTGGTGGTGCGGTGTGGTCGTGGCGGTAGATCTGTGTTGAGGTGGTGGTTGGGTGTGTTGTGGGGTGGTATGGTGTGTGGTGGTGGTGGTATGCGGCGGTGGTGGGTCTTTGCGATGTGCGGTGTGGATCTGTGCGATGTGCTGGTGGGTGTCGAGTGTGACGACGATATGGGGTTGCGGGTTGGTGGAGTGGGGATTGGCGGCGACGGTGACGGTGACGGTGACGGTGTCGCTTATGGTGAGTTGTGACTGTGTTGGCGACGTTAGTGATAGTGGTTGTGGTGAGTTGCCGGTTGTGGTTGCGACGTAGGGTTAGGGTATGTGAGACGGTGGTGGTGATGAGGTGGTGCTGTACAATTTTTGTGACCAATAAAATAGTTAATTGTGACCTTAAAATACACCGTGACTTGTAAAATTTGTGACTTGTGATCAAAAAATAATACACGATCTATTATTTTAATAAGTTGTGACCTATAAAATGTGGTTTGTGACAAAAATAATGCGTGACCAATTAATTTGAGAATGTCACCAATGATTCGTCATTGATGTATAATACGTGACCTAAAAATTGTTATTGTGATTCAAAATTTATTAAGGTGTAATCGAGTTGTGACCAATAAAAATTTTGATTTTGTGATTGATGTCTATTTTGTGAATTATAAAATTTTCTATTTGTGACCGACAAACACCTATAAAATTCTTGATTTGTGACCATAAAATAAGTTGTGACCAGTAATTTGATAAATTGTGATGATTTGCAATGAATAAATGAGTTGCTAAGGTCACAGTTCACTGGTCACAGATTTGAGTTCACAAGTTACAGTCATTTTGTATAGGTCACAAATCAATGTAGACGGGTCACAGATCAATATGATCAATTAATTTGATAGTTATGACCATAATGTATAGAACTGTGACTAATTAATTCGTCGTTAAGGTCACAGATCGTTGTCACAGGTTTGAGTTCACAATCACGGTCATTTTTTATAGGTCACAAATCAATATAAATGGGTCACAGATCAATATTAACAAGTCACATGTTTTGTATAAGTCACAAAAATATGGCGGAGTTGTCGTCGGAATAGTCGCGGGGATTTGAGCAGTCGTCGGAATAGTTCTCGAAAATCGGAGCAGTCACCGAAACGATCACCGGAGCGGTTGGGGTGGTGGAGGTGGGGTGGGTTAACTATATATATATATAGTGTATGTATATGTCAAATATCTTATTTTAGAAATTTGAAACTTATTTTCTTATTTTTGAAATAGTATATAGTAAAAATAGGAGAAATAAAATTTTCACTTGTGGATTTTGAAAGAGTATGATGGGTTTTTAAAATTTTATGGGCCTTAGTAGGCTTTAATTTAGGGGAAAAATTCATATCTAAGGTGTATTCTTTACCACAATTCAAAAGTAAGGTAAATAGTTTGAAAATTCAAAAATCAGGTATGAATTTAATTAATTAAAAATATTTATTAAATAAAGATAATAAAGTCACAGTTTGTGATTAATGGTCATACATTCATAATTATAAGTTACAGATTTATTTACTGGTCACATATCGTCAAATTTTTTTATCCCAGATTATTTCAAGGTCACATATCGATTATTTCGAGGTCACAGATTTTTAAATTAGTTGGTCACAGATTATTTTTGAGTCACGTATTATTAAATTTTTAGATCACAATTGAGTAATTGGTCACAAATTACCAAACATTTGGTCACAGATTACCAACATTTGGTCACAGACTACCCCCTGTCTACCTCCCACCACGCCCCACCCCAAAATGAAAATCCAGAGCCCAGTCACTGTCACACCGTCTAACCACCATCGGCACTACTATACCGTCCACCATCGCCACCTTCACCTTCGAACCACCACCACCTGTCAACGCCGACAACAAAAACCACGGCCTCTACCCGATCGAAACCACCACAACTGCCACCCAAACACGCCAAAACCGCCAGTATCCTACACCACCTCCAGCATCACACTCCACCACCAACTGTAGTGAGATCTGAATCTGTAGCCGCAACCGTCGACACCGCCACTGCCACCATTACCTTCGCTACACACCATCACAAACGCTGCTGACTCGCAGCAGCGTCGCAGACGCTGCGCGACACAGCGGCGGCGTCGGCAAGCTGCGCTACCGGCGTCGTCGCCTTCTTTGCGACGGCGGCGGCGACGTTGGCTGCGATGTGACGCTGCTGAACCATGAGGAGGAGGAGGAGGAGGAGGAGGGGAAGGGGAAGGGGAAGGAGAAGGGATGAGGAGGGGAGGAGAAGCAGGTGGAGGCGCGGTCGGTGGATGCGCGGTCGGTGGAGAGAGTGGAGAGAAATGTTGAGAGAGAGAGTTGAGAGATGGATTATTTTAGGGTTTGGATAGATTTAGGGATCGATATTTAAAATAAAATACCTAATTTTTGAATAAATAAACTCTCAACCTGATTTTTTTTTTTTTTGAGGGAAATAAATTTATTCATTGCTCAAATCGGCAAGGAGTACATTCGAGATAAATAAAGGCGAATAATTAGACCATTCAATGGTATCATGAAAAGAACTAGCAGCCTTAGCTAGTGTGTGTGCAACTTGATTAGCCGATCTCCTCACCCAACTGAATTTAACATTTGGCATATCCAATGCGAGGAAACGGCACTCTTCAATAAGCAGTCCGAAGTAGGAGTTGTCGACTTTATATTTTTGCAGAGCATTATAGACCAAAAGAGAATCCATCTCAATGATTTGGACCGCAGGGAATCGAACTTTTAGCCAGGATAGAGCCTCACGAACTCCCAAAACTTCAGCAATAAGTGGATCAGTAATCCCCCTAACCGGTATTACTTTGGCAGCAACAAAAGTTCCCCGACTGTTACGTATTACAAGCCCAAATCCAGCTCCTCCCTGGTTCTCAAAAATGGCAGCATCAGTGTTGATTTTAAGTGAGCCATCCGCAGGTGGGTACCATTTAGCGGAATCCAGTGGCTTTGGAATTCGGCTCGGGGTAGCTGCTGGTTGATGGACTTCACTCCACTGGTGCAAAAAGCCTTTTGAATTTGCAATGACCTTCATCACTGTATAGGAGCGGGATTGCCAAACAACCTCATTACGGTTCGTCCAAATGGCCCAGCACGTCATGCCAATTAATTCTCGAACTTCTTTGTTGTTGCTTAGCACAATGTTTAACCAATCTTTGAAACTATCTGCCAAGGAGGGGGATGAATTAATCCCCAATGTATCCCAAACTCTTCGAGCGAGCGTGCAATGAACCAGGCTGTGCAAAACAGATTCGTCGTGCTGCAAACATACTGGGCAGAGTTTATCAATGTCCACTCTCTTGGCCCTTAAGTGGTCTGCTGTAGGAAGTACTAGTTGTGATGCTCGCCAGAGAAAGTTGCGTACTTTTGCTGGAATTTTGAGATTCCATATAGTGCGCCAAAAACTATCCATCGTATTTGGGTAATCCTGGAAGAATTCTTGCATCAGCCTCTTATATCCACTTCGAACCGAATAAAATCCCTTATTATCATGGACCCAATAGATTCGATCGGATCTTCCATAGGAGCTCAAGGGGATCTTCAATATTTGTCCTCGTTCTTCTTCACTGAAGAGATCAACAAGTATATCATAGTCCCATCTGTTTTCACCTGGTACAAACAATTGATTAATAGTTACTTCCTCATGACCTGGGAGTGGATCAGATGTCACGAAGCCATGATTCGGGTTAGGCAGCCAGGGGTCACGCCAAATTCTGGCAGAAGTGCCACTTTCTACACGGTATCTGCATCCATCTTGCAAAAGAGATTGGGCAGCCAATAAACTTCTCCATACATAACTAGGGTGATGTCCAGGTTTAGCCTCCAAGAAGGTAGAAGATGGAAAATATCGAGCTTTAAAGACCTGAGCAACCAAGGACGAAGGTTGGGTAATGAGTTTCCAGCCAAGTTTGCCAAGCAGAGAAATGTTCGTCTCGTGTAGCCTCCGAAAACCCATACCCCCTTTGGATTTTGGAAGACATAATTTATCCCAAGAAGTCCAGTTAATTCCCCTTTTGTTCCCCTGGTGCGATTTCCACCAGAACTTATTCATGATTCTTTCAATCTCATCACACAGCTGCGTCGGAATCAAGAATACACTCATAACATAGTTGGGAACAGCTTGAGCAACGGTTTTAAGTAAAATTTCTTTACCCGCTCTGGATAAAGTCTTCTCTTTCCATCCTTCTACTCTTTGCCACACATGGTCTTTGATAAAAGCAAAGACCTCTTTCTTATTCCGTCCGATTAAAGATGGTAAGCCAAGGTATCTCTCATGCCCGTGGAAAGCTTGTATGCCCATAGCCGATCTAATGTCAACTTGGCGAGCTGGATCAACATTTCGACTGAAATAGATACTGGATTTATGATAATTTATAGATTGGCCAGATTCTTTTTCATATGTTTTCAACAATTCTTTAACCTCATCGCACTCCTTCAGGTTGGCTCGAAAGAATAATATACTATCATCCGCAAAGAAAAGATGGGTAAGAGAGGGAGCATTCCTTGCAATTCGACAACCGTGTATAGCCCCTGTAGCTTCCTTAGATTGAATAAGTGTGGACAAACTTTCCGAACAGATGATGAATAAATAAGGCGATAAAGGGCAACCTTGACGTAGACCACGCTCGGGGACGATGGGCCCAATTTCCGTTCCCCCATGTATTACATGATACTTGACCGTGGAGACACACAAGAGAACTAAGTCGACCCATCTTTGAGGGAACCCCATACGGATCATTGCATGCTTCAGGAACTTCCATTCAAGGCGGTCGTAAGCCTTGCTTATATCGATCTTAAGTGCAGCCAGGCCATGTTTGCCTCTTTGTTTCTTTTTCATGCAGTGAAGTGCCTCAAAAGCTAGCATTACATTATCAGTGATGGAACGACCGGGGATGAACGCACATTGCGTTTGTGAGATAATGCCCGGTAGGATATTTTTGAGGCGATTTGCAAGGGTTTTGGCCACTATTTTGTACACAACGTTACATAGTGAAATAGGCCTAAAATCTTGTACAGTTTTCGGGTTGCCTTTCTTCGGTATAAGAACAATGGAAGTATCATTAACTCCCGCTGGAAACTTGCAAGTATTTAGAGAAAGTAGACACAATGAGGTAACGTCATCGCCCACTACATCCCAAAATTTTTGATAAAATGCCGGATTCATGCCATCCGGCCCCGGGGCCTTGTCGGGATGCATATTAAAGGCAGCTTGACGGATTTCTGGAGCAGTAAATGGAGCTGTAAGTAAATCCCTGTGAGAATCCGAGAGGCAAGGTGACGTACCTAAAGTAGCCGAGCCTGGTTCATCGTCCTGGAGTGAGGATTTGAATAAATCATGAAAATAATCAGAAATAATGCCATGCAAAGTCGACGGGTCCGAGGTCCAGTTTCCATCTCTGTCCTTTAATCGTTGAATATGGTTTGTTTTCTGACGTAATGAAGCTGCTTTATGGAAGTACTTTGTGTTTGAGTCGCCCTCTTTTAGCCAAAGCCTTCGAGATCTCTGTTTCCAGTATATTTCTTTTTGGTGCAAAGCTTTAAAGTAGTCTGATTGGGCCTGCCGAAACTGTTGAAGACCATCTAAATCTGTTCTGTCTTGGAGACGCCTAATAAGGGCTCTACAATGACGTACCTTGACATTTAATTTGCGTAAGCCGGAGCCTCCCCATCGTAGCAAATCTTCACCGCATCCTTTAATACGGTTTAAAAGAGGTTCCCCAACTGATTTGTCCCAGCTAGAGCATATTACTTTCTTGCAATCGTCTTCATGAAGCCATATATTTTCGAAACGGAATCTCCTCTTAGTCTGTCTGGGAATTACAGCTACTGGTTGCAAAAATATAGGTGCATGGTCAGATGAAAAAAACCCCAAGTTTTTGACTCTAGCGCCTGGGAAATTTTCAGTCCAGTTCGAAGATGCAAAGGCCCGGTCGAGTCTCTCCTCAATCCATCCCGTCGAGCCCCTACTTTTGCACCAAGTAAATTGATAGCCATCCATTCCTAAATCTGATATTTGACAATCTTCAATTGCTTCCTTAAATCCATTGAGAAGCCTCGGGGGGTGTTGGTGTTGGCCCATTTTTTCATGTTGGAAAAGAAGATCATTAAAATCACCGAGAACAACCCATGGCAAGGTAGAGGATGATGCGAGGAGTCTTAAGTGGTCCCAACTCTCTCGACGCTTGCTTCTATCAGGAATCCCATAATAACCCGTGAGACGCCATTTCGGTTGATCATACATTGTCACTTCCACATCAATATGAAACCGGGACAGGCTAATCAGTCACTCTCAACCTGATTTTTGAATTGGTGTAAATTATACACCTAATTTTTACCCTTAATTTAGTAAGCTTAATTGAGCTAGTTATTTAAATTGACTCAACCCATTATTTATTTTTTTATTTTTTTATCTCTACACACCTATCTTGAAATCTAATTGCTCGTTTAAAATTTAGATAGACCGAATAGATCATTTGCGTTTATTGACTCTATACCATAACAAGACTCGAGTTTCACTGTAAAAGGTCTACCATTTTAAAAGAGAAGCCCAAACTCTTACACATTGATTAATGTTATTTTATTTTTTTCTAATGTGAGATTTATTCCTTACATGAGTGACTTATTTAATTCTACATATACGCTCACAAATGTAATGCGAGTAACACAGATTGCTAAAAGGGCAAACAAGAATTTTGCAAATCAATCCAATTACAAAAGCAACTACAGAAACCAAACATAATCCAAATGAAATCAAAGTTAATCTTACACTTCGGATGCAAGTCTCAGTTTCTTCTCTCCATTAGTCGATAGTCACACGTGACGATAATTGTTGAAGTCCAACCTCTAAATCGTTGAATGTGATCGTGAGTAACTCATCACCTTTGGAGTCAAAACTAAGTCGCGTATCCAAATTTTCTTTTGCGTTTGTTAGCATATGATCGGCTAATCCCCCATTCATTTTGTTACGTAACTTCTCAGTGCTTTCCTTCTCTATGAGTGCAGTTATAGCTTCTAAAGTACAGAGAGGATGCAACCTAAATCCATAGTATCGGCTCCCCTCGGTTTGTTTAGTCATCTTTACACGCACAATCTCGGCAAGGTCCCGGGGACTAAAATCATCGAAATGGAAAAAATGTGTTACCCTTCTGCAGAATCCTTCGTTCGAAGACATTACACGCTTCATCGGTTCAGTGTAACCAGCAAAAATTACTACAATATCTCCATCTTCCAACACAGACATGATCTCCTCTAACGCTTCCACCCCATAATCTTGGTGACCTGTTTTCTGTTCGATTGCTAAGCGGTATGCTTCGTCCACAAATAGAATACCCCCCTTGGCCTCTTCAATCTGTTACAAGCATCATAAATTTGTTGGTCATTTAATAATTTTGGACTGTGTAGAGTCTAATCTTAGAAAATTGAGTCATGAAGCCAATACCTTTCCTCTAGTTTTTGGTCCAGTTTGACCAAGATATTCCCCTACCAAGTCCGTTCTTTGAACTTCGATTACACTATCGGAAGAAAGAACACCCAAAGAATGGAGTAGACTACCAAGAATGCGTGCTACAGTTGTCTTTCCTGTGCACAAAATGATGAAAAATATCAGTTCAATACAACTACCGAATAAAACTAATAACACGAGACATGGTTATGGCACGTGGAAAACTTTTCAGGACAGCTTTCTAGGAGAAGGATGTCATTAAGTAGGCCATGTGGTCACTCTACCTGTCCCGGGATTTCCAAGGAACGCCATGTGAGGTGCTTTCCGGGGGCCAAGATCTATCCCCATGGACCGACGCTTCTCGTCCAAAATCATCCCTTTTGCCCACTTCCGAAGTTGCACTTTAAGCTCATGTAGTCCCACTATCTTTGACAATTCACGGTCAAGCTCGTCTAATATTCCTTGCACTCCACCGTGTATATCTTCATTGTAATCTCGGTATTTCTGCTCTTCAACATTTTGGCAGAGGAGTCTGCGCAATTCTTGATTTTCTAGAGTATCCGGGACATAATTTAAAGGAATCATGCCCTCCTGCATCAAAATCATCACAATTAACTCCATCGACAAAAGAAAGAACTTAACTACCTTAACGAAGTGAACCACAGATACATTGTCTTCTGCATAGCAATTAGCATTGTGATCTAACAATGTCTTCACTATCGAGTAGTCTCCAGATCGTAGGGCATAGCCAACAGAAAGATGCAATGGAGTCAAACAGTTCTGCACAAAATACACCAAAAACACGAGAAATTTGGTAAATCATACATATGCTAATGACAAGTGAAGAAAAAATACATATATAAAATTTGCGGACATTGGTTTTAGCTTGGATGTTGGCATGGTGAGAAAGAAGCATCCTCGCTACCTCATCGCATCCGTTCTTAGCTGCCAAATGTAATGGAGTCTCACCATACTGAAAAGTGAAACAAAATGCAACTATATGAGATTCCTAGAGTGAATTCATATAGTTCTCAAACCAAAGCAATTTTGATCTTAAGTTTCTAATACATACAACATTTTTAGCTTCCAACTCGATCTCACCAGGTCCACTCCAGTCGAGCAAATACTTAACTATCTCAACTTTATTGTTAGCAACGGAAACATGTAGTGGTGTCTGTACCAACTGCATGCAAGCAATGAAACCAAGAGTATAATGATAAGAAAGTTGATGGATTGAAGAAATAGCACCTGCACCTTGGCTAATGAAGTACATCTATGTCTATGCAAAGATAGGAGTACTTGTAAGAGTTCTTATCGTTTAAATAGACAAAGGCACAAAGCTATTACAATGTTCGTACAAATTATTTCCTATCTTTATTTAGGATCCATTATTTCATACTAGTTATCAAGATGCAAATTGTAAAATAACTGGTCTAGCATAACAGAGTCCTCAACTTGATAAAACCTTATTTTTCATTCAGTTTGTCGGATTGCCAAATCATAAGGTTACCAATCTTCATGTAGGCATGTAGAAATTGAAACACGTTTGTACATAATTCACGAAATACAAAGAGTTATTTTCCCGTAGTATAAAATAAGAATCAACTACATAGTTAACTGGAGTGGATAAAAAGAATAATCATGTGATTTTCTCCATACTAATTCTAAGAACTGAAGGGCAATTTCCAGATCTGAAATTAACTAAGGACCTCAGATGAATTGACAGAACTTGAATTTTAATAAGTACGAAGGTAATATCTATTTCTTGATAATCACATCTATCCACATACAATGAATAATGGCTAATGGATGCTGTTGCAAGTTTCTATCTTCTGCATCAAATCTCCATTTGGTTCTTTAAAAGGATGGTCAAGATCAACATATCGAATAACGCCAATAAGAGTTGACAAGAGTTAATAGTCCATTTTAAGTTCCTAAATCAAGCAGTGGGAACTAAACGGAATATGAATAAGACTCTAAAGACTCATTAATTCTAGGAATACCAAGGATTTAGGTATCAAATATTTTTAATTCGGTGCAAAATACAGAATACTACTGAGAATCTGATGCAACTGAGAGTATGGTTTATACATTTGATGCTCGACTAGACCAATGCAGCAGCCGTGGCTGGCTGCGTCTGGCAGTAGGCAGAAAGTGGGGGCAGCACAGTCACTGCCCTTGGAGGCAGTGGCCTGTTGATGCAGCAACTGCCAACTCTGCCATCCATGCTACCAATCTCTCATCAGGATAATTGCTTCTCTAATTGTAATGCTCGTTTGTGAGCTTTGGAAGCTACGAAGGGCCTAAATAGGTTAAAATCATCTTGCAATTGCAACCGCAGTCCCCGAATACCTTGACACTAGTTGATCATCTGATTCGGCTATTACGTTCAGCTATTCATAGTGAGCAACTACCGTAGTCATCCTATGTGACATATACATAATTTTTTAATCAATAATGCTCACTATGGATGATTAAGTGATTAGATATATACCACATTGGATGATTACGATATTCGAGCACTATGAATAGCATTAGTCTTGATAAAATTCCATAGCATATTGATCTACCAAATGGGGAACCTTGACGCAAGTTTTGGAATCATTTATATAAGGTTCTCGAGTAGTTATAGGGCAAGAATGCCGCCCAAGTATGCTCTTTAATTTAAACCACAAATCAATCTTGGCCTTACCATTTCTAGGCCACTTCATTTTGAATTGTTTCCGCCGTAGTTACCAATTTTAAATATTTGCAATCGGGGACATTCTTAAAATCAAGGATTTCCTCCACTGCGCACACCCAATCAAGGAATTCATCTGCCTCCATTACGCCATTAAATTTTGGGATTTTGGCCTTAAAAACCCTCTTCCAATCGTCCATATTCATCCCCATGAAACCCATTTGGCAATTTTTTCTTGGTTATGGAATTGTTGTACAAATAGGGATAGAGCGCATTCACCACTCAAAAGCATTTTAAAGCTCGGTGAGTAAAGCCTGACGGCACGACGAAAGTATAAGTTCAATGATTAATGAAATAAGCCCAATGAGCTGTGGTCAACCCTGGGCAAAATGAATCATAATTTCAAGGAAACAGATGAAGAAAAAAGGCATTCACTCATAATGGAACTCTACACATATTCACCAAGTATGATTAATGCAAATGATTCATCAAAGTAAGTCAAATTGTACCAAAGAGAGAGATCTTACCATAAGGCTTCTTCCATGAAGACGAGAAGGGTCGTTCTGAAGTAACCTCTGAAAGGCAATAATATCTCCAGATTCAGCGCATGCATGAATTGAGGTATTCTGTACAGATACTTTAGAGTGTTTGTCCTGAATCCTCATTTTAGTTTCTCACTTACCCCAACTCAATCAAACTCCACAGAAATTGAATGGAAGAAGGTGGGGATGGAAAATAAAAAACTAGAGAATTTGGTTGAGCAAGTTGTTTCAGAGGACTGAGAATACTTTAATTGTTTGAAGAAATGAAAATTCTCAATACAGCGTGAGCTGCGGCTGGCAATTTGACTTTCAGAGGATTTTCTGTCCACTTGCAAAGCGAAACCGTTCAGCAATTTCCACAGTTGACTTTTGCATTTCTTCTTCTTCTAACTTTGTCATTGTCCACGGTCGACTAACAAGTCGAGGCTGCTAACTTTATCTTGTACTTTGCCATTTTTTCGTTCTATAATAACACACCCCTCTTAACCAAGAGCATGTTTGGCAAATAAATCTACGAGAGCTCGTTTGTTATGATTTCTGAAAAGTGAAAGTGAGGATTTAAGATTTAAAAGTTATTTTTGATTTGTTTGATTAATTTTATGAAAATATTTATTCTAATTAAAAGAATTTTTAGAAAAAAATTGATCCAATGTAAATTCCTCTAAAAACACTTTCGAAATAATAAACATTTTTAAAAATTATTTTTCAAACAAAAATTAAAGTCTTCAACAAAAAGTAAAAGCAAAAATAAAAATCATGTCAAACGGACTTTTACGCAGTGGATTTTACGTTTTTCCAAGTGAAAATAAGTTTCACCCACAAGTAATTTATCATATCTTGGAGGTGGACCTCCGTCAAAAGATATTAGTACAATGATGCTGTATATGTCGGACAGACTTCACAACCTACAACAAATAGGCTAAAGTCAACTTTTTAGATTGCTGGCTGCTTTTCAACTTGGATTATTCTTCTTGAACAGGGTCTCCTCGACTCAGTTCAAACAGACCAAATGGCGTCCCTATTGGCAGGGAGTCTGTGGGTATAGGCTTATGATAGCTGAGTTTGTCACAATTGAACTCTTTTTTTTTTTATACCCAAGTTTCCCAACTTACACTAGACTATATCCTGGACCACCCAAAACCGGTGCCTCAACTCTGGGAGGAGGTAAATCGCGGGTTACGCCCAATCAAATTAGTGTCCATGCAAGCTTTATACTCCTGGCCCCAAGGGAGTCCTCCTGCGCCGGATTTACATCACCAAACTGCTCCACCACATGATTTGGTTATTACAACACTTGGCTGCTCTGTCCGTGATTCGAACTCCCCACACTGGGGTTGCAAGCCCAGCCTTGCACTGTCTTTGCCACTTAGATGTGCCCCGGGGCACCACAATTGAACTCTTTCAACTTATGTCAGATGGCTGCAGGCTTATGACAGTTTAGTTTGTCACAATTGAATTTGACATTTGAATCGTTAGGAATATGACATGCCAAGTATATGATGGATATCACTTCTTTTCTATTGATATAAAAGATCACACCAAACGTTTTTCAAAGGTAATGAACTTTGAATGCAGAGCACCATTTTTTATATTGCAAACTTGGTATTTTCTCTTCAAACGCGACACTCATTATTTTAGTCCATTGTGTTTCTCACACAATCAAATATCTTCTTCATCATTTGACTTGAGAGTGTCGAAGTGCTCGGGGTCATCGCAACCCTTTAGAGCTACAGCCATATACTGTTTGATGCGATGTTCAAATGTGCAGGTAACATACACGTGAATGAGAGAGGGGGAGTGTTATACTGACCATGCTTGTCTCGTTGGATTTCTAGACCAACATATTGATACCATTGGTGAAAACTCATACTTCATTCACGAGCATATTCCGTGTGAGCGAAAAGCTTACTAGAAAATTCATCTTCTTCCCCCATTGAAAAAAGTGTTGTTTTTGATGAAAGAAGTGAAAGTTTTAGAGGATTTTGTTGTCCACTTGCAAAGAGAAACCATTCAGCAATTTCGACAGTTGACTTTTTCATTTCTTCTTTTTCTTCCAACCTTTTATTGCCTAACCATTTCCAAATAATTACTAACAAGTTGAGATTGTAGGTTTATCATATACTTAGCCTTTTTTTCTCATTGAATAACACTTTACATCTAAGTAAACTGTCCTTTTTTCTCCATAATGTTGTGCAAAAGATATTTTTTGCTATTTGCATATTTCACTTTTAATTCTAACCTAACTGAATGCATTATATGTGTCTACTTATGATGCATAGGTGCTTTGGCTCAAGCAACTTGGGAAGAGTCTTTTCCTATAATCAATAATGATAATAATTAATGAAATTAATAATAGATAACATAAATTTTATTGATATTGATTGATGATATCATCGATTATTGTGTTGGAATCTATAAATTCGTGATGCACCATCATTAGATATTATCAGCGACAAATGGTGTCGGAATGTCGACAACTACAAATGGTGTCAACTACAAATGGTGTTTCGATCACTCACAAAAACCGTTGGTATCACCATTGACCTTTAAAATATTTATAAATTACAGACAATTAAGTTCAAATATGTTTATATTTTTCTTTATAATATTATGAATTGTTTATTTTTTTAATTATTATTATATTTTTTGTTGAAACATTATATTAATATTTATTTTTTATTACTTTATTTATTGAAAACTTTTATCGAAAAATTAAATTTATTAAACTCTTTATATTTTTTAACATTACTCACTAAATAGTCGTTTGTAAACTTAATTTTATTTTTTTAATTTCCCATATAATTTTTTGAATTAATATGTTATCTTTTATCTTTTATTTCTTTATTTGATAATTAAAATTCTATCAGTAAATCAAATTTCTTAAGGTTTTGTGTAACTCTTGGCACGTAATTTTGTCTAATTTTAGGTTTTTGGTAAATAAACTTAATTATTTTTTATTAACATGAAAATTAAAAGAACCATCTTATATGCATGTCAAATTTTTTAATTATTTATCACTAATGTGACATATTTGCCTAGGTGCAAGCAACGTGCAATGCACGTTTGCCTAGTTTATATTTAATAGTTTTGTTTAATAATTAATTTGTTATTAATAAAGATGTAATTTTTTTGGTTAATTAAAAAATTAATGATGTAATGATTATGTAATTGTTAAATAATTAAATGTGTGATTTTGATGTTGTGATGTAAGTTGGTGAGATCGAAGAAAATAAACAAAAGTTGACAAATTTGGAGAAAGGGCTAAATTGTAAGGGATCCAAAGTTTGGGGACTAAAATGTAAATACTTAAAAGTTGTGCCGAACCTCACGATGAAGATTTGAGAGTGCTCGGAGTCAATTGGATAAAGGAAGACGTCAATGGAATCAAATTTAGTCAAAAGATGATCACAAATCAATTTCCAACCGAAAAGTTATGCTCCGATATTTTAGTCTCATATTGAGAGCTATTTTTGACATAGAAAGTGATCGAATTGGAGAATGATGTCTGAATCAAAGTTGTAGCCAGATGCGTTAGCTTTTCAACGCATTTTGAATCACCCCAATCGGATATCGGAATACAAAGTTATGATAAAAACACTAAAAGAAGGTGCAGCTGCCTATTTAAAACAAGAAATTCCGTTACATAATCCGTTAAAACAATAAATTCCGTTAGTTTTTCCGTTAAAAATAAGAAATTTCGTTACATAACCACTTTTAATATATAGAAGATATATATATATATAGTAATGCATACACATTCAATATGTCTGAAAATGTATTTTCTAAATAGAATTATGTTCAAAAATGGTTAAATAAATATATTGATAAGTTACTGCTCTTGAAAATGGTTATGGTTCTCACCGTTTTAAATCCGTGCGGTTTTCTAAATATTTTGTTGATTTAATAACATAATCTACCGGAAATATTTTATTTTATTTTTTGGAAAATTTGTAATGAAGGTTTCGAACTTTTCAAAAAGTCAGCACCGTCCCAATTCTCAAACCTTTAAATCATAGGAATATTCTTAGACCTTTTAAAAATGTTAAGTAGAAGGACTTCTGGATGATTTCCATCAGGAGCCGCCGCAAAGATCGCCTCCAATTTTCTCTTAAACAAAACTGAAAAATTCATTTTTCCAACCCTATGCATAGATATGTCAATGGGTCGAGTTGAGCCGGCACGGCCCTTAAAGCCACGAGCCGAGCTCGTGGCTCGTGGCTTGTTTGCTGGTGGGCGAGCTCGGCTTGGTCCACGAGCTCACGAGCTAAGCCGGCTCGGCTCGTGGCTCGTTAAATTTTTTTTATAGCTTTTCTTAGTTTTTTTTTAATGTTTTTTTTTTCACGAGCGGTACCCACGAGCGCTCGCGGCTTGGCTCATCTAGCTAGCCGACCTGCTCGGCCAGTGTTCGGGCTCATCTTTTGAAGAGCCCGAGAGGCTCATGGGTCGCTACAGTACGAGTCAAGCCGAAGAGTCGTTCAGTTCGATTACCACCACTACCCACACATCAATTACAATAACCCAACATTAGTTTCCTGCTACCAACAGTATGAAGAAGATAATAATAAAAAAATCAAAAAATTAAAAGAATACAAGGAATCATTTTCTTGATTTCTTTTTTTAAAAAGCAATTCTTCAAAATCAAAATCAAGCAAACAGCAAGAAAAATGTTGAATTATTCGGTTAAACTTATTATTTCTTTTCCTTGCATATTCCCAATTTCGTCGGTTTTGAAGATGGTCAAATTAGATTCAATGGCTTAACTTTTGGGTTAATAAATGGATTTTTGGAGGAAAACCATTTAGAAGTTCTATCGCATATTTTTGAAAGGTTAGAAACACTGCACTTTTTTGTAAAGTTTGAAATCTCCATTATGAATTTTCCTTTCTTAAAAATTTTTCCAGTTACCCTTCAAGGAAAGTCAAATTCAGGTTAGTATCTAGTAATGATTCGCTCTTATTACTTGAACTATGTTAAAATTACCATTATTCCCTAATCAAGATTCCTCTCTTAAGCCTATAAGCTCAATTCGGTTAGTTGTGCTCATCCCAGTTAGTAGTGCTCTTCAACTGATAGTGACACTTCTTTGGGACCACAATGATTTGTTGTAACAATATTGATTCTCACATCAATTTCCTTTTATTTTTTACTTGCTCATTACTCCAGCTTTCTTGTATATATAGCTGGTATTGTAACCTTGTAATTAAGCTAAGAAATATAATTTTTCATCTTCATCATCTAGCTATAAACTTAGTCTTCATTTCTGATTTTGAACTTGGTATCAGAGCCAATGGCTAACACCGGATCAAACGATAACACTCGGTCAGCACAGCCCACCTTCAGCACCTTGATGCCTCCAATGTTGGGAGGAAATCAAATACACACACCTGGGATAACTTTGACTCAAGTCCCATCGTTAAGCTAGATAGAAACAACTTTTTACTCTGGAAAAACATGATAATGCCAATTATCAAAGGGCATAATTTTGAAAGATTCATCACAGGAACCAAAAGCTGTCCTGCTAAGTTTCTTGCAACTCAGACTACTGGTACAACTGGAGTAACAGTAGAGATAGCAACTAATCCTGAGTTTGGAAAATGGGTATCAATAGACCAACTACTGATAGGTTGGTTGTATTCTTCAATGACACTGGAAATCGCAATGAGAGTTATAGGACCATCAAAATCTTTAGATCTCTGGAATGCTGTGTTAGAGAGTTTTGGAGCTATGAATAGATCAAAGGTCATTTTCTTTGTTAGTGAACTTCTGAGAACTAGAAAAGGAGCCACGAGCATTGACAAATATCTTAAACCATCAAACAGATTGCAGACAATCTTGAAATTACTAGAAAAATCATTCCCTACAATGATCTTGTCACTCAAGTGCTGGCCTGTTTGGATGATGAATATATCCCTATTGTAGTCCGAATCAACAGCAGGGAATTCATCACTTAGCATGAACAACAATCCATCCTTGTGACTTATGAAAGTAGAATTGAGTACCTCAGCACTTTGAAAAACAGTCTGGCATCAATCAATTTAAGTGAAGCCTTAGCCAATTTTGTTCACAACTCAAACACCTTCAGAGAAAGAAGGTTCAATTATGGTGGGAGAAACAACAACTATAGAGGAAACAGAAGCAGAGGAGGGGGATGTAGATTCTTTGCAAATAGAAGTGCTTGTCAAATCTGTGGTATGAGTAATCACTCAATAGCCAGGTACCATAACCGTTATGATGAGAGGTACATGGGTGGTAAATCGGATTATCATTATCAGAATAGATCATCAGAACCAAATGCATTGATGGCTTCTTTTAGAACGATGGTTGATCCAACTTGGTTTGCGGACTCAGGAGCTACAAATCATGTCACGGCTAAAAAAGGAAATTTGATTGAGGCATTGGAGTACGGTGGTAAGCAAACACTTGCTGTTGGAAATGGTAACAAACTCCCTATTTCTCACATGGGCACAAATCACCTCAATGTACGAAACAATAGTCACTGGTCCTTAACAATGTGTTGTCAGTCCCTTCAATCAAGAAAAGTTTATTAAGTGTTTCACAATTAACTTCTGATAATAAAGTATTCAGGGAATTTCACTCTAATTCTTGTGCTATCAAGGACAAAGGAACGAAGGAGGTGCTGCTGGAAAGGAAAATTAAGGATGGATTGTATCATATCAACCTACCAGATGAAGTTACTCAGTCTCATACCTCACAATCTACTCATTCAAATAGTTTTAATTCTTCCATTTTTGTTGCTTAGTCAAAGGGTCTCACAGAGTCTTTATCTAACCTACAGTTATGGCACATGAGACTTGGTCATCCCTCTACCTCTGTAATATCTCAAGTGTTCAAACTATGTAATGAAAAACTTGATATAAATGAAGTTCAACCTTTCTGTGATGCCTGTCAGTTTAGCAAAGCACACTCCTGCCCTTTAAACTCTTGACTTCCTTTTCTTCTGCACCCCTCGACTTGGTCCACACAGATGTTTGGGGTCCAGCCCCCTTACAATCAACATCAGGCTTCAAATATTATATACTCTTCATAGATGATTACAATAGATTCACGTGGATATATCCTATGAAAAATAAATCTGAAGCACTGAACTCTTTCATCCAATTCAAGAACCTAGTTGAAAACAAATTCAATAGAAAAATCAAAACACTTCAATCTGACTAGAGAGGTAAGTTTAGAGCATTTACTGAGTTTACTCTTAAATCAGGAATTCACATAAGATTTTTCTGCCCTTACACTTCATCCTAAAATAGTAAAGCAGAAAGAAAGCATCGTCACATCACTGAAACAGGATTAACTCTTCTTGCCCAAGCAAGGATGCCTTTGTACTACTGGTGGGAGTCGTTCCACATAGCCACCTACCTCATAAACAAACTACCTACACATGTTCTTCAAATGAAGTCACCTAGCCAAGTCTTGAATAATGAAGAGATCAATTACAAATCACTCAAAGTTTTCGGATGTGCATGCTTTCCCTGTCTTAGACCTTATCAGACTCACAAATTTAGTTTTCATTCCATCAAGTGTGTCTTTCTTAGTTTCAGCAACTCTCACAAAGGTTATAAATGCGTCAGTCCCACTGGAAAAGTATATATGTCTAGGCATGTTGTGTTCAATGAAAATGAATTCCCATTTCAGCATGGCTTCCTAAATAAAATCAATCATCCTCCTTAAACTACTATCCAATATTTTCCACTCAGCATTCCTTCTAACTCCAGTCTTGCAGGATCATCTGATACATTTCATCCTAGTTCAACCCAACCAGCATCATCTCATCGTTCAATTCCACCAGAGGAAATTGAAAATGAGATTCCCGAAGCAGTGGGAAATGGTGATCCTTGTAATGTGATTGAAGGTACTGATGTTGAACAAACTGAGTTAGATGATCAAATAAATCAGGAAAAAGTTGAGACTGTAAGGCAAAATGTTGAGCATCCTATGATTACCAGAAGCAGATCATGTATCTTCAAACAAAAAATTTACTCTGCACTTTGCAAAAGCTCCAAAAATTCACTAAGCAATTCTGAACCAAATGATACCCTTGAAGCTCTATCTGATGAAGCCTGGAGAGAGACTATGGAGGAAGATTATAAAGCTCTTATGAGGAATGAAGCCTAGAAGTTAGTACCACCTATGATCAATCAAAAAGTCATAGGTAGCAAGTGGGTGTTCAGACTCAAAAGAGACATAGAAGGAAACATTTTAAAATACAAGGCAAGACTGGTTGCAAAAGGTTTTCTACAAACTTCTGGTATCGATTACCATGAGACTTTTAGTCTGGTAATTAAGGCTGCTACCTTAAGGATAATACTGTCACTAGTCGTGTCTAAATGATGGAGTACCAGGTAGGTTGATATTAACAATGCTTTCCTTAATGGAAACCTAGGTGAAGTTGTGTTTATGAAACAACCACAAAGGCTTCATTGACAAAGCCAATCCAACGTTTGTTTGCAGATTAGAAACAGCCCTCTATGGACTTAAGAAAGCCCCAAGAGTATGGTATGAGAAATTGAAAGAAACTCTTCTTAACTAGAAGTTGATCAAGTTAAAAGTTGACAATTCTCTCTTCTTCCTCTTAAGATAAAAGCATGTAATTTTCTGTCTAATTTACGTTGACGATATTGTAATCAACGAAAATGATCACAAGGTATTGCAGTGCTTCATCAATAAGTTACATTCACAGTTTTCTCTAAAGGACTTGGGAGAATTATACCAGTTCTTAAGAATTGAGGTAAAAAAGTTTGAATTAGGAATGCATCTGACACAGGTGAAGTATATCAAGGACCTGTTAAAAAGGTTCAACCTTGAACATGTCAAACCCTGTGCAACACCCATGGCAATAGGCAAATGCATCTTCAAAAATGAAGGTGAGGAAATGGTTGATCCCTCACTATACAGAAGTGCTATTGGTGGCCTTCAGTACCTTGCCCATACACGGCCAGATATCAGTTTTGCAATGAATAAATCAAGCCAATTTCTTCAAACACCTTCAGACACTTATTGGAAGGCAGCAAAGAGGGTATTCAGATATCTCAAAGGTACCATGGAACAAGGCCTATTGATTCAAAGAAGTGCCAGCTTGAACATCACAGATTTTGCAGATGCTGATTGGGCTTCTTGCCCAGATAACAATAGGTCTACAGCCGGATATTGTATTTATCTTGGTGATACCTTGGTCGCATGGTCTTCTAAGAAATAACAGGTTGTTGCTAGATCAAGTGCTGAATTAGAATACATGGCACTAGCACTTGCTTTAGCCGAAATAAGTTGGATTGAGTCACTTATTAAAGAAATCAAACTGCAGCCTGCCTTATCTCCAATTCTGTGGTGTGATAATTTAAGTGCTAGTGCACTAGCTTCAAACCCAATTTACAATGCTCGAACTAAACATATCGAACTTGACATTCATGCTTTGAGAGACAAAGTCCTTGAAGGAAAGTTGAAGATCCAATACATTCCCTCATCTGATCAAATTGCAGAATTACTCACCAAACCTCTCTCCCATGCCAGATTTCTCTTTCTCAAGGACAAGCTCGAAGTTTATGAATAAAACTCTAACTTGAGGGAGGCTGTTAAAATTATCATTATTCCCTAATCAAGATTCCCCTCTTAAGCCTATAAGCTCAATTCGGTTAGTTGTGCTCATCCCAGTTAGTAGTGCTCTTCAACTGATATAAGCTCAATTCGGTTAGTTGTGCTCATCCCAGTTAGTAGTGCTCTTCAGCTGATAGTGACACTTCTTTGGGTCCACAATGATTTGTTGTAACAATATTGATTCTCACGTCAATTTTCTTCTATTTTTTACTTGCTCATTACTCCAGCTTTCTTGTATATATAGCTGGTATTGTAACCTTGTAATTAAGCTAAGAAATATAATTTTTCATCTCCATCATCTAGCTGTAAACTTAGTCTTCATTTCTGATTTTCAACTTATCTTAATCTCAATCTTTCGGTAATATTTGTATCAGTAGAAAACATTTCTTTTGTATAATGTCGAACTGAATTATTTTGAATTTATTAAGCCTTACCTGTCATGTTTGTTGCATGTGCATCTTAGGAAAACATGCCGGATATTCTGTGATTATCTTTATTCTTAAAAACCAGATAATATACATATGTATCAAAAATAAGGATATATGCTTGCAAAAAAATTATTTGGACCCCACTTTTCTGTTGCATAGAAAAGTGAGGATACAATCCAACTAGTCAAATTGATATGAGAAAACCATAGTGAAATATATGCAAGTTTATGGGCTGCACCTTTTAGGACTACACCATAAATCTTGGACCAGACTAGGTTGATGTTGGGAAGTGGTTATGTTTTGACATAATTTTAAATGGGACCCATTTCTTCCTTTTAGAAGATCAGGGTAGATTCATATTTTCCTCTGCGAGATCATCGAAAATTATATATTTACTTGACAAAAATGACACTCGAGCGAATGAGAAATTGAAGTTCAAAACATACTCATAGAAAGTGATTTAGATTTTGGAGGAAAAGAATCGTGATTAATCTGCCTATTCGAATCTGCCTAGATTTAAAAAAAAAATGATTTCAAAGTAATTAAAAAAATTGATAATGAAAAAGTTTGATATTCTAATTTATGACTTAGATGAACGTATTGCATGAGCTCAACACATAGGTAGATTAAATTGGAAATAAATTAATTTAATAATGGATAATGTTTGTTGGCACAAATGAAGTAATCAAAAGCTGACTTTATAATCAGAACTCAAATTTATAGACAAAAGTGAATATGCAGTGAAACATCAACCTGCATTTTAGCTAGTTAATTACCCTACCATTGACTTTTTTTGATATTTTAAGAGCCTTTGTGATGCAACCAATTTTGATTTCTTATTATCAGTCATCAAACAAAACAAAACAAAATAAAATTTTTAGTTTGTTCGACCTTGCTTAGACGAGCGTCCCGAAAATGCTAGCCAGCTTTCTCTAAAAGCTAAATTAATTAGAAAAAGCATTTTTGGAAACAATCGGCTTTTAACTTTTCAAAAATCTTGTTAAATGAACTCAGCATATATGGAGAAACAAAATATTTATAATTAGAAAATAATTATGTATAAATTATAGTATTATTGGATGTACAAGACAAAGCCTTCCTCCTACCATTCCACCACTACTTGTAGATTCTAAAATTAATTAAAAAACCCTTCACCACAAATAATAAATGTTTTTGTTCAAGTTGGAACAAAAAAAACAACCTTTGAACAAACAAGAAAACTGACAAATGAAGGATGCTATATAAGAACATTGATGCTTAGCAAACCAATGTCAAACACTTTTTGGAGCCTTCTACATACAAGATAAGTATTTGATAATACTATATATATTTATACTCTTCTTGTAAAATACAGTGTTTTGAAATATTTTCGAGATTTTATGCTTAATTTCTCCATGAATCTATTAGGCATAGAAGTTCTTTTTTTCCACTTGATTTTCTTATTCTTCCATGTGAAAGCACAAATGCCATCAATTCACGAAGAAGAACCTGCAGATTCACAAGATGCAATCAGCAGTTTTCAACCAAGTTTAGCAGTTGTAATTGGTATTCTCGCTGTCATGTTTTCTTTAACTTTTATCCTTATTCTTTATGCAAAGTTTTGTCACCGCGCGTCGTCTGTACATAACATGAACCAGCAAATTCAAGATGGATTGCCTCGGTCGAGGTCTCTTGTTTCAGGAATCGATAAAACAGTAATCGAATCCCTGCCATTTTTTAGATTTTCGTCGCTTAAGGGGTGGAGGGAAGGGCTTGAATGTGCTGTTTGTCTGTCAAAATTCGAAGATATTGAGATTCTTCGGTTGTTGCCAAAGTGTAAACACGCATTTCATATTGACTGTGTTGATCAGTGGCTCGAAAAACACTCAACTTGCCCTCTTTGCAGGCAGAAAGTAAGTGCAGATGATCTTTCGCAATTGACATATTCGAATAGTTTGAGATTTTTATGGACTAATCAGTCAGAGATTAGAGAGGAATCCGACATAGGATTATATGTTGAAAGAGAGGAAAGTTTTAAAGGGTCTTCAAGATTTAGCATTGGCAGCAGCTTCAGAAAATTATCCGATAAGATCAAGAAGGAAGAAGAGTTGCCTATACAGGAATTTGTCAACGATTCTAACGAAAAAGACGAGAATGTTCTTCACAAATTCAATTTCAAAATAACTGTTTCTGATGTCATGTTGAAGAATCGTTGGAGCAACGTAAGTTCTTCCGACCTTATGCTCTTGAAATCGGAGATGCTTAACAACATATCCAGTCGAAGATTTTCTTCTTTGGATGCGAGAAACGAGCTAAACAAATCCATGGAATCAAGAAATATGGTTGAGGAAAATTATCAGATCATAAATATAAGGAACGAGATGGAAAGAAAGAGAGTTTTTGAAGACAAAATCAAGCAAAGTGAATATTCCTTTCCATTTCCAAGTTTTCCTACAACCTCAGATGAATCCAAGCAGAATTCAAGATCTGAATCGAAAATTTCGAATTCAGACAAGAGATCAATGTCTGAAATAACAGTTCATCCAAGATTCAACTACAGAGAATCTTCTTGTGTTCAAGAAAACAATTTCAAGGAGGAAAGGGTGAGAAGTCTATGGCTGCCTATTGCTAAAAATACAGTTCAATGGTTTGCCAATAGAGAAAAAAGGGCTCCACAGTCTCAATCTACAACCTCAAGAGAGAAGTTAAATCTGTAAATTCTGACAGTAGAAAATTAAAGAAGTTATGAATTTAGTTAGGGTTTATAATACATGTCTTGACATTGAATTCGAGAGACATATACCCTTTTTTTACTTGTTTTTTTTTAGAGCTCGATTTCCTAATATTTGGATACTCAAAACAGATATGTAAGCCAAAATTATCGAACTTGATTTCAGTCTCTTTTCGAGGATGTTTAATTGCGTTAGAATAGACAAGATTTGATGCGATTAAAGGAGAAAAATCTTGTGCGATCAAAATTATAAATTATTTAGTTCCGTCTTATCCCGTCTAACGTATCAATGTATCATTAATGTTTCTAATTTTTTTTTTTTTTTCTCTTTGAAATAATACAATTCTAATAACATAATTGACTAACTTAGGGAACAAGTTGTGCCAGCCAACCTGGTTTTGTGCTACATTCTTTGACTAAGTGCGAAACCCTATGATTAGGGTTGGAGGAATCTCTATCAAATAACAGTACTCATAATAGAGTAAAGTAATTATATTAATTACTGAACATTGTTGGTTTATGGCCTAGGTCATAAATAACCTGCAAACTAATACATATTTAGGCCATGTTTGTTTCGAATATAAGTCAAAGTCAAACAATTAATATTAACCACACGTTTCATGAATCTCACAGTTTTTCATCCACACATTTTAAAAACTTCTATCGCAATCTAATAAAAATCTAATTTTAATCCCCTTCAAACACCCACCTAACGTCGTAGTAAAAAAAATAAATGTGGGTTTTGTGAAAGATAATAAATTATTTTAAAAAAATTATCGAGGAAGGTATTTTATTTACTCGAACTATAAAAAATGTAAATTTTTGGGGCATAAAATATTTTTTCCTATAGTATAACGCATAAAATTTCCGCATATTTGCTAGATTCATATTAAGTTAGAAGTTAAATATTAAAACATCCAGTATAAAAATTAAATGGTTAAAAAAGAGAATAATTTATTTTCTTCAACATTAATTACTTAATAATTAAAGATTTTGACCATAACGCAAAAGTTTTAGATTTTTATTTATATAAAAGTGTTCAACCACAACCAATTCAAATTATATTTAATTAATTAAAGTCTTGTTCAAAAATGAAGTAATGAGAGGGAAATGCACATTATAATTCATTAATTAATTATTAATTAAGCAATTAATTCCGTTGTTATGCATTTAGTCAACAAAACCTCAACAAAAATTAAATATTATCTTCTCGTATCCATTTTCTGTCAATAATATATTTAATGTATTTTTTTTAAATTTCTTGAAAATTAGACAAAGTAATGACGTAAGAGATGATTTGTGCATTAGTTGTATCGAATCTCGGAATCTATGAATAAAATCTTGCATATTTTGCGCATGAATGATTGCATGTAACATGACGTTTGTTCTATTGCGTGCTGGTGCCCAACTAGTTAAATATTAGGCATTTACAAAATAAATATTGAAATAAATAGTGGTGAATAAATTATTTAAAAATTTTAATATATGTTATTGCATAATTTTTACATATATATTTTTAAGTTTGCAAATAGTTCTTAATTAGTGAATTCGTTCATGAATTCAAATTGACGTCGATGCTGAGTTGACATAAAAAATTTGATGTGTCCTATAGAAGCCAATAAGTTTCTCTTGTTTCATCTACCTAGGGGTGACAATGGATTGAATCGAGTTGTCTCGGCTCTTTGACACCCAAGTTCGGCTCGTGTTTACAAATTAGGCTCAATTAGTTTTGATTTGATCCTTTGGCTCGTAGGCTTCATAGGTCGAGTCGACTTGATTTGTCAACATGAGCCAACCCACAAGTTCAAAACAAACCGAGCCCACTTGACTCGAGAAAAAAAAGGGTGTTTAGCTCGACATACGACTTATCTCCGAAAGAGCTGGTCTTCATGGGCTGAGTTGAGCCTGCGAGCGGCTAAGCCCATTTTCTACCCTTACATCCCCCTTGGCAAAAATGTTATTTGTTGATAAATAGCGTGTTTTGCAAACTCATATTAATTGACAAGATAAAATGTCACGTAATTTTAGTAGATATGCGACATGAGGAGCATCGATAATGGACGCTAGCTAAGGCCAAACCCCTTATGAAGGCTAAATGTGACTTATTTCTGACAATAAATTATACTTATTTATTTAACTAAAGATAAAAATGCAACAAAGAAAGAAAATATAAAAATAAAAATAAAAAAGTTCATCCTCTCCAACTCACCTAAGTAGCCATTGCCCTGCCACAAAGTTTGTGAAAGTATCAAAGAATAATCCAATCAATAATTAAGAGCCTGTTTGGTACCGATTAAAATTCAATTAAAAGAAAATATACCCGTTATTGGGCCCCACTCGTCTAATAAAAGTCAACAATAAAGGCTAGTTTTTTAATTTTTCAATTTTAATCTGATTCAATTATAATAAAACTGTATTTAAATGATTATCAATTCAAGTAAACAAATCTCATAGAAATGGTAGATTCACTTCCACCTTTAAGATAGTGTATGGTTGATGACTTTTATAATTATATATGAAAATTGTTCACTTCTTATATTCATGATAAAGTAATAAATAAATTTAATATACGTAACACGACATTAAATAAATAATATTATTTAATATATTACTTATAAAAATATATTAGAAACCTCTCTAACTCTCTCTATATATCTGAGGTTATGTTTGAGCCCCATTCTTTCTCTTTTTTTCCTATTCATTTTTCTACCGTAATCATTTTCAACCACACATTCTCCAAATAAAATAATATTACACACAAATCTAAAACTTTTCATCACTTTTCCACCACACATTCTCCCATCAATCACTATTCAAAAACTAATTTTTCCTAAAAAAAAATGGAGGCCAAACACCCACTGAGTGTGGTTGCATCAAGCGATACAGACGGGGCGAAGGACGAAATGGATAGAATCAACCAATTTGCAATGTAAAAGGAACCTTTCGATAGAGAAGAAGACAAAGAATATGAATAATAATAGAACAATAGATTGAGATGTGACATCAAGAAACTCCAAGGCCATGTGTAGTATTAACAACTAGCCAGGTTATGTTAAAATAATTTCCAGGCTGACAATGGACCATCTCTTATGTTTTTTTTTAGTTTAATCTCAACTTTAATATTTAATTAAATTTGTATGGTATTTTTAATTTCGGTATACAATAATATATGTGACACGAATTTGGCTATGTTTTGGTACAATGTCAAATGGGTAAGAATTTAGGTGAACAAAACTATACATACTTATATTTATGAGTGGCGATGGGTGGGGGCAGGATTAAAATATCCCATTTAATGATCAAAATATCATATTTCTTGCGCCATTTACAAATTTATTTTTAAATTACGATTTAAATTTAAAAACATAAAAAAATAAGAGTGAGTATATGCATGAATCATAGAAAAGTTTGTGAGTGAATTATAGGAAAGTGTATTGTCATTATGAGGATTTTAAATTTTTAGGGGCTCAAGAAAAAATGAAAGGAGAGAGAAAAAAGAGTGAATAATAAAGAGTAATCCTATTCATCTTCACTGAGGATGAAAACATAGTCTACGTGGCGTCAATATGGCATTAAATGATAGGTGTCAGATTTCATTTAACCTATCATTTAAAACCACATAAACTGTGTTTTCATACCCACTGGGGATGAATAACATTACTCAATAATAAAACCTAATGCATCTATGATGTATCAGACTTATGATACGGTGATATGTTCAATGACAGAATTTAAAAATAGGGGGACGCATGCTATTTGAGTAGCATTATGCCATTATTGCTTTTAACAGGATCCTATTCAAATTCTAGATAACACCACCAAGGTTTGTTTGACGTTGTTGCTTTTTTTTTTTTTTTAAGAAGAGCATCGCAATACAAATTTTTTAAATCAATTTCCTTTAAAACTTCTTCTAATTAGACGAGACTCTTTTAGAAATTCATCAAAACATATTTAAAAGTAGATTATTAATCTTAAAAATATCTTTTGACTTTTAAAAGACACGTGAGACCTAAAATTAACTCCTCATATTAATTACACATAACAATGACACATATCAAACTCCTTGGAAAAATAGTTTTACAATTGTGAAATTGGTCAACTTTGAGCCCAAATTTCAGTTAGACTCATAATCCAAAATTAATGTGATCAAGCATATTTATGTTCTACTTAGTGAAAGGACTAACGTGATATATTTATTTATCGAAAATTATTTAGTTTTGAATGAAATATTTTGAATCAAAGTAACCTAACCTACTTGAACTTGGTACAAATGAAGAATTTGATTCAATTTCCATCACTTATCCTACATAGGAAAACTCCGAAAACTTTTGTTTGGTTTAAATAGTGGAAGTTTGGCAATTGAATTTTGGCCCAAAGGAGTGGCACTAGTTTTTGGAAGGGTGGCGACCTTGATTCTATTGGGTTCAATCCAAACCTCACAAGTGTGTCATCGTCATCTGTCCGGTCGGCTTGATTGGCACGACACGTGCACGGCTCGAATCCAGGTCGGTGCGGTGCATGTGTGTGTGAGTTCTTTGTTATTATTTATTATATTTTGAATCGTTTGGCTTTTTTTTACGGGCTTTCTGGTTTTGATCGACGTCTGTTTGTGGCTATGACCGTCTATGACCTTAATCGACATTTTTGATCGATTGTAAGTGACGCCTCCTTCCGTTTGGAAGGGTTCCGAACATCACCACTATTCGAGAAAATGCATTTTAGGCTGTTTAAATGGCTATGAACACTCTATAAATATTAGTCTTCTTCTGTGCCATATTTTACACTCCAATTTTAGATTGTAAATATATGAATATACAACAAAATAATAATGTTACTCACCATAACATATACAAATGCAATACTTCATATATTCTGTTCAGATTTTTGAGTACAAAATAAAAAAGTTCTATTCGTTGGAGTTCTTGCAGATTGATGTGCTGCTTGTTTAAAAGGAAAAATTTGTTCTATCCTGGAAGACGATTACCATTTGCCTTTAAACACCATAGGGAGCAAATTCGTTTTAAAGCCACATAGTGAATTCGTTGGGTTCGAATTGTTATTTTATTTCAGTTTTGTTTGTGGCTCAAACTCATGTTCAATCCTGTTGATCATCTCGTACACATTCAAGATGAGTAAGTAGGTTTGTTGAAAGATTGCCTTTAAACATCATATGGAGCAAATTCGTTTGAAGGACACATAGTGAATTCGGTGGGCTCGAATCATTATTTTATTTCAGTTTTGTTCGTGGTTCAAACTCATGTTCGATCCTATTGATCATCCCGTACATATTCAAGATGAGTTTTTCAGGTTTGTTGAAAGGAGAAATTTGGTATTCCAAAAATCGATAGGCGTTTGATAGCGAATATTACAATAAAACCAACCATCAGCACACGATGAAACAGTATATATATAGAGGATAGCAATTCAAAGAGAGAGAGAGAACAACCAAACATAAGAAAAGAGCAAAGGCGCAGGAGGAAATTAGGAAGAACAAATCCCCAAGGACATGTATATAATTATATAATGCCACCAAGTTATACTAAATTGTTTATTATTTTTTTTTTTTTCTCTGCTTTAATTGATTCTCTACTATAGGTAATGGATATGTACATTTGTTTGATCAACCAAGGTAGGGTCATGATCATGGTCCGGACATACTTGATTTGGTTCTTTCGAGCTTTGCTCGAGTCAATGGCATGCGATTACAACACTTAAAATATAGTAGTTTTTTTCTCATTCATATCTCACATCCCACCTTAGCTATAAGAATCGGACCGGACCGGTTTGACTGGAAAGCCGTCGAACCAAACATGGAACCGGTCCAGTCTACTTTTTTGGACAAGATTCCTAAGGACCTGATCAAGAACCAAGTAACCCAGTCAAAGGCAGTTAGATCCGGACACGTTATAGTTTACTGGAACTGGGTATGTGAATCTGTCCAACAAGAAAGATGGCAAGACTAAAAATATTGAATAAAAGCTTTGAAATAAAATTTAATTGTGTTGCATAAGTTCAAACCCTTGTCTATAATGAGGAGAATTACACTTGAAACTGCTAGTTTTACGAAACACTTTCATCGACCTAAGTTTATAAGAAGGTAAATTCTACAACAAAATTTATTGTAAATAAAAAAGGATATTAAAATTCAGCATTGACCCACTGGTTCAACCAGTCGTCCAACCTGATCCAATGACCCGATTATTTTTCCGGATCAACTTAGGAGTCGAGTTTGATAACTATGCATCCTACTACATTCTTGTTTTTATTTCTACTCTCTCTTCCCTTATTTGCTGCAGTAGAAACTGCACCATAATGCAGCAAGTGTTGTGATTAGACTACAGTATTCCTTAGAGCTCAACTTCAGATATTACTACGGACATTGATGTTGTGGTTGACTTGAAGAGCGGAGCCCCCAAATGATATTTGATTTGGTTCAACCGCCTGCCAGTTAGACAAAAATTGCTATTTGACTTGGTTCACCCTCAATCGAGTTAGTACTTGTGCCTAGATATGTGGATTCAGCTACTGTACATGTGATATTAGAATTAGGCTCCAAACTTAGGTTCTTTGAAAGCACAAATCCCCAATTACAAATGAAGGTGGTGGGACCTGATTTAGATTGTGATGGATGGGAAAATCCCTTATTGGCTTTTAAGAGGGTGTGTCCACGTAAGGTGGCGACCCTTGATGCAATCGAAGGGTTGGACCTTAATAAAGTATGTGATTCTTCTTGATTTGAGTAGAGAGATTGTAGACTATCGCTTGAAGAGAGGTCAAAAAATGGCAGTGCTTCATTGGAAAGGAGGATTGTTGAGAAAGTGCAAACAAAGTTCCCCATCAATTAGACATTAGATAGATGGTGGGTTTATAAAGAATTAGACTACTCCATCAAACAGGTGAACCTTTTGGCATCATGGCATGGAGTGAAAGAGCCCGTGCCATAGCCGTTGCTCATCTCAAGGTCAAGGGGCTAATAGCTAGCCACTACCACTAGCCAAAAACAACACACCTAACTCCACACAGATTTATGCCACCACAATGGAGAAACAATATATTTTGTAAAATCACCAGCACAAAACCAAACCATTAAAACACTTCATATGAGAATGAAGAAAATTTCTGTACAATAGAAATGGATCAGCCATTAATGTTTTGGCAACTTTGCAAATGTCAAAATATTGAAATAAACTGCGTCAGATGTTGACATGTAACTAGTTAGTTAAGCATAACTTAGATTGTCTAGTAAAAATGAGTATTTGTATACATAATACAATCACACCAAGAAAAATGAAGGTAGATCTATGGGAGAGAATCTGGGATTTGACTAGTAGCGACGGTGTTATACAGGCAAAATTTTACTAACAATTCAGCGGGGATTAAGGAGAAACAAAAAGAGTGTTCGTGCATTTTACATATTCACAAATGTCTCATTAGAAAATAAATAAATACACTGGCTGACCTCTATAAGCTGCAGAAGTGGTAGTAAATTCTCCATGGCTACAGATAAATCATGTACAGGATATATAACAGTGTCCCTCTTCATTCCGACAAGGGTAGTCATGGATCGATATGGTAAATAGTCCACCAGCAAACTGAAGAGGGAAAAAGTGCAGTTGTAGAGGGAACAAGAAGCAATAAGCCAATTAAACTGTTCTACCAGTCTTCAAGCCATTCTGGGGTGTTAAGTTCTTCCACCTCTTGTAATGGAGAATTCAACAAAGGTGCTGCATCTTCAGAATGACTTTCCAGGTATTGATTTAAACGCAAGACAATCTCATTGGGAACAGGAAAAGTATTCTCTGCTAATCTTTTCCAATCAATATCGTCGAACCATGGATGACTTTTAATAGAGTCAATGCCTTGGGTTCCAAGTCTAGTGCTTTCATCAACATCTAGTAACTGGATGCTACGAGTTGTTAGAATAGAGTAGTTACTCATAAATTAATAAAACTAAAAAATAACTTGATACTTCAATTCCACCTTAGTAATGAGATCAACAGCTTCAAGGCTGAAAGTTTGTGGGAGGGTTAGCTGTCCTTTCACAATTCTAGCACACGTGAGCTCACTTTCTCTCCAAGAACCAAAAGGCATTTCCCCGTTTAGCATGAAGTAGATCAAAGCTCCAAGCGCCCACCTACACAGTTAGAGGGAAGAAAATTTTATATGGCAGAGTATAAAAGAAAATTCCCTACAAACGCAAAAAAAATTGGATAGTCGACGGGAAATAATATTAACAATCAAGCATCAAAGTTCATATATAACACAAGCACATGGAAGTCATCCTTAAATAATGTGAAATTCACATAATGAAAAGATGATGAACATTTAGGCAAATGAAAAAAAAAATGCAGAAATAACATGGAAGGGCAATAAATTTGTGTGAAACAAATTGTATATGTGAAATAAATAAAAAGTGAATTTCTCACGTGTTTTTCATGCGTGCACTTCTCTAGTTGGTATAACTCTGAATTGTACTCGTAATTATTGGAAGTGTGAGTAAAACTGAAGAATTAATTCAAAAATTTTGAATAAGCAGATGACACAAGCAAACATCAACCCAAACTAGCTGATAACAGTGAGAAACATCCAAAAGTAAGAATGGCACTATACAACAGTTGAAATTGAATATAGCATTCATGTTTCATTGGTCAATTATGTCCTAGTGTACTAACGAAAGATTCAATCTCACAGAATTTATACAGCGTTCATGGAGGGCCAAGCCTCTTCTTATTGGTTATTCACGCTTCTACATAAGTGACTACACCTTCCTCCAATAAACTAACCTTCCGAAGTTCCAGAAACAATTTCCTACTGAAATCCCAAATGAATCGTGGGTAGATAAAGCAGTGACCAATTTAGGAATATTTAATCTCAAAGGAGGTAAACATGTCTATCTGAGTAGTAACTAATACAGCACTGTCTGGCATACTATAGTTTTCCTCTTTATATCAATCCCCATAGTCAACAATGGTTTGCAGTTCCATATATGATATATCAATTTAAAACGTTTAAATAGTAGCTACTTTATGTATCCCTGTAATGCTTTTTAGTTAGTTTTTTATTTTTCAATATTGCTTTCCATTGCACTATGCAGTCAACTTATTTCCCAGTCAACGAGAAAAAGATAGCTTGTTCGTTTTTTTCAAAACAATTTTCTACATGTTTTTGTAAACAACAGTTGATGATGCACTTGGCTACCTTGAAATCCTTGTAAACTAAAACATGAAAGTAAATGACGGTGGAATACCAGTCAGCAGGAAAACCATGGCCTTTCCCTTGGATAATTTCTGGGGCCAAAGTATCTGCGATACCACATATGGTATATGTTCTCTCACCACAATCACCAGAAAACTTCTTCCCGAACCTGAAGTCCACTAGCTATAGTATTAAGAAACAAATCATCAATTAACTGACTATTCAGAAATCTGGTTAGTTGTGTGTTTAGGAACACACAGAAAAACATTGCTGAATGTAGAAACAAAAATTCTATAACCTGTATGTATCCTGCCTGGTCTAACATTAGAACATCAGGGGTCACACCTCGATAGAGAATGCCATTCTGAAAATAATGAAAAATTATTGAATAGCTCTTTAAAAATCAAAGGCACATAGGAAATTGAAATCGATCTTGCAAAAAGCTACCTTGTGCAAACTTTCCAAGGCAATAACAACAGAGGCCGCACAGAACCGTGCAGATGGTTCATCAAGTGCCTTGTAAATTATTGAGGTCAAAGAGCAAGCAAGACGCGTATCTAGAAGTATGCCAGCATGTGTATAGTCAGCAGAAGTGCATATAATTCGAGGAACACAAGCAGACGGGTTTATATTCGTCATCAGATACTTCTCTTTCAGGACTTGTGCTTCTTTTCCAAGTTTTTTAACCTTCCGCTTAGAAAACCTCTTCAAGCTAAGAAGATTTTCTGCAGATGATAGGAAAAGGAAGGAAAATGAACATTGTGGAGTGTAATATCATAAAAATATACCCCTTAAATGCATTATTGAATTCGACATCCATGGCCATCTTTCCATAAACCAACCGTACAAGGTAAATCATCATTAAAGAGCACCTCCAGGAAGTGTTTGGTGGCAGTGCCTAGCACCAGTTGGAATTGATAAATTATGAAAAGAATAACTTGAACAGTGTACTGAAGAAGACCAACCTGTCTCTCTCAAACTTACGAGGCCAATCTCACAGCAGTCCGTAGAATATAAACACGTTCTCCACTCCTTGAAAAAATTACTATAGAATTATTTTTTTGCGTAAAAGTTTAAAACAAATCTGGAAAAACGCTAATGTGCTTACCAAATCAACGAGCTGGACCTTGTCAATAGATAAATTTTCCAATTTTTTGTTAGATTCCAAGAAGAAACTAGTAGAGTAGTCCTTTGACCTAATCAAATTTAACAGCCAAATCGGGTCAAGATAAGAAACAAGAAAAATAAAACAATATCTCTTAAGTTCCAGATTGTGTTATATAAACCAGATATATATAGATAGCCAATGATTATTTTATTAAAATACAGAAACTTAAGGCATACTTATGATCATCCTGCGAAGACTTTGCCAGAGGGCCAACAACTGCATCAAACTTTTCCCTTGTTAAGACAGAGAATGCCACATCGCCCACAGCGACAGCTCTAAAGGGAGAAATATCTTCATCAAGAAGTTTCCATTCTCCGAAATAGCTCCCCTCAGTCTTCTCCACAGAGAGACTCTTGTTGGTTATATCATCATAGTGATTGTCAGATGAAGGTATAATACTATATGCATTTACATTTTTTGCTGAATCCACGTCACAAGTAATTTTCACCACACCCTTCTGGATGATGTACATTCCCAGAAGGTCCTCACTCTGCAGATGAATGGTCAAAAGAAAATGAGAGAGAAGGAACTGAAAAAGAAATTCGAATTTAGAAACAAAATATACCTCATCAACTATTTTCTGCCCATCAGAAAAAGACAATTGTGAAAGTGAATCTGCAATATGCTTCAGCTGTAAAACTGGCAACCTTGAAAGAATATCTACAGATCGTAGTAACTTCAATAATGACAAATTAGAAAACTCTGTCATGAGGATTCCTCTAAAATCCTCTCTTTTAAGTGCCCACAGAGTTCCATTAGTCACCGCTCTGACAGAAGCTTGAAGGGGTTTATTAGACCTGCAGGTAAGAAATTGAAAACCTGAAAACATTGATATTGAGATCAAATCAGCTATAAAGTCTAATACCGTCCATATTTGGCATCAATAGCCAGCAAAAGATGGCCTGATATATCTCATCAATGAATTGTGTCTCCAGAAAATTAATATAAAAGTTAGTGACTTGGTTGATGTCATAACTTTTCAACTTCTAATTACAGATTTTTCTGTCAAAAGACAGAAGAAAGACCTTCCTTCCTACATCTCTATATGATTATATTTCATTTAAACATATTGATCAAACTTTTGAAAACCCAATGCTAGCTCTAACTAAAATCTAGAATTTAATTAGGCAAGCAACAGGAAATTGTAGATAGCTCACATCAGTGCCAGCTCCCCAAAGGAAGATAACTTTTCAGCAGTATAATGTTGTAGAACCCTAGGCACTTCTCCAATTTTCTCTTCCTGACATAATATGCTCCATGTCAGAGATGGCATATTAGATATTGAAAATGAAATCAATTGAGCTTGATATTTCAACTGAAAGATTAGTTTTATCTTCATGATGTCATTGACATGCCTACTGTGATACATAGATTAATATGTGATAAATCTAGAAGATCTGTGATATCTTCAGTACAACAAAAATGTATAAGCACCTGCGTTGCGAAGACCTCAAATTCGCCATTGCCAACAACGTAGAAACATTCACCATCTCCACCCTACCAAATACAAATTAATTACGCTTACAGCAACAGACTTATATTGGCTCGGAGTTGTAAATTTAGACTTCCACCATGTGCAGGCTGAAAATCCTAGACTTGACAGAGACATGTAGAATTCATCTATCATAATGCATATGATGCAAGAGAGAGAGAGACATTTTGTAAGAAGAAAAGCCCATATAAGTATGAAAGCAACAAGCACGAGCATTTTACTTTTAGTTATGTCTACCATAATTGAAACAAAGGCTATTCCTTACCAAATGGACCAACATTTACTAACGATCTCCAAGTTAGAAGTTAGAAGATTTCTTCGTATCTCAAATATCAGAATCAGAGCTTTTATCAATGAACTTAGTCATGAGTTTTACATAAAATTCAGTCCACGAATCCTTCGATCTGGTTCATCATTTATTATATTATAGCATCCATGCCTGAAGTTGATGCTTGTATATTATAGCAACTCTCTACAATACATTTGAAAAGCACACCAAGAATCGTAGTGTGTGGAGTCCTTTGTAGAAGATTGTATTATTGGCAATGATGCAAAGAATGTACTAAGAATTGAAGTACCATCATAAAAGGTCAATCAAGTTAAGAATAGCCCAAACACTTATATATTGATTAGTATTTGTACTTACCCGACGTGGGATCAAGCATTTAACATGCTCTCCCAAGATATTGGATCGTTTAAGTGATTTTCAAATGCTCGTTTGAGCTTTAGATGGATTAAATTGTCTGTTTGAGTTTAGTAAACTCTGATACTATATTAAGACTTTGAGTTCCATCTTAAAAGGTCTGCAGAGCGTTTTAAATTTAATTGATGTGGGATTTATCCTTACCCTACAAGGTGGTAGCTCGTTTCAAAATAGAAATCTTGAAATCTGAAAGTTTACTTGGCTTTTAGATGGACTGAATTGCTTGAAGGAGCATAAAGTCTGTTGATGTAGCTACTTTTTTGCTTAAAAAATGGTCGAACTTCATTTTAATCACATTACATTCCACCCACAATTTTTATCCACTTTTAACCACACATTTCATGCCTACCAACTTTTATCAATTTTATTTGCCAAAAATTCCCATCAAATAGGCTCTTAATAGTTCTGTAGGAATTCCATCCTAAATGTCAACTTTATTAAGCAGAGTAACACAAGATGTTAGTTAATATATTTATATATAACCGATTTGGGATTCATCCTCTAACATGCCTCCTCATATATAGGCAGGGTTCCATTTTATCCATCACATCCTAATACATGTACAATTTCATTAAATGCGTAGCAACAAGACTTGAACTTAGGACATTTGCCTACTCCAGTATCGTACTGAACCATTTAATCTAAAAGTTTAAATTTTTTGATGAGGTAGTAAACACGGTGAATATAACTTAAATTTACATCGTCCTCTTTAAGATACAAGTCAATATCCATACATACATCAGTCTTCATCTTATGTTACGCACTGGTAACGTGTCATATAGATCCATTGGTGGATAAATTTATGGTGGGCCTCAACATTTGAATTTAGTTTAAAATCCACTAATGAATTTATATGACAAGTCACGGGTGTTTTAACATAAGATGAGCTCCAATGCTCATTAAAATATATACTTGTTATATAAATCCATTGGTGTATAGTCACTGGTGCTCGTTATATATATATATATATATCAAATTAAGTAAGAATCATTTTTTGGACAATTATAGCACTACTACAATTCAATTATTTCAATAATACTTTACTTTTCGTTTTTCAATATTTATTTAATTTACGAAGTATAATAAATACTACAAAATTCTTATTCAACTATGTATTCCCTATTACTTGTAACAACCTGACCTCGCGCCGGAGCCGTCATCATATCGCACGTACTATCTGCTTTGGGAGGGTCTAGGCCCATCTTACTCCCAATTGGTATTGTACCAAAATTCAACTTAAGTCTCCCATATGATGGATGTCTTAGGTTCAAATCATGTGGGACGCGTCAGAAAGCCGTGAGGGGTAAGATAGACATGGGCCCTCCCAAAGCAGATAGTGCTTACGATATGATGACGGCTCCTGCGCGAGGTCGGGTCGTTACAAAAAATATATTGGAGATTTAAGTTGAATCTTGGTACCAATTATTCAACTTAAGTCTCTCATATGATGGAGGTCTTGGGTTCGAATCCTGGGGGACGCGTCAGAAAGCCGTGAGAGAGAAGATGGGTCTTGGCCCTCCCAAAGCGGACAATACGTACGATATGATGACGGTTTTGGCGCAAGGTCGGGTCGTTACAAAAAACCTCGCTCTGGAGCCTTCATCATATCATATTGCCCAATGGGTACCTATATTCATCTTAAGTCTCCCATATGATGGAGGTCTTGGTCAAATCCTGGGGTCACGTCAGAAAGCTGTGAGGGTAAGATGGGCCTAGGCCCTCCCAAAACGGACACTACGTATGATATGATGACGGCTCCGGAGCAAGGTTAGGTCGTTACATTACTAATTCTCAATTAATTAACATTCACATTTATTTTATTAATATTAATTAGAATTTCACATTCACATTCACGTCCATATCCCTATTATTAATTCTCAATTAATTAACATTCACATTCAGTTAATTAACATTAATTAGAATTTCACATTCAAGAATGTAATTCATTATTCACGTTTATGTATAGTAATTAGAATCCAGTTTCACTTAATTGAAAATTAAATTATATTCATTTAGCCCCTGTTTGAGCCACGTTATATTTTTCATTCTCATTCTTCTACTCATTTTCAACCACACATTCTTCAATAAAATAATATTTTACATCACATCAATACCTTTTTCTTTTTTTTCAATCGCATATTCCCTATCACATCAACCAAAAAAATGCACTCTCCACAAAAATGCCTACCAAATCGAGGCTTAGTATAAATGATTTAACATTCATATTTACGTATATATTTATTTGTATTAATTCTAAATTAATTAACATCCACGTTAATTCATATATCGTATTTGTCATTCATCTTCATTTATGCATTTAGTTGTAATTCTAATACTCAAAGTATGCATTTCGCTATTTACATATATGTATAATAATTAACATTATTTTCAGGGACTTGCATTTCTCTCATATTTGGATTAAAAAGATAAATGGTGGGTTAAATATATTATTTTCACAGCACTTATAAAGCATTTCAAAACAATGTACAACTCAAGTTGAACTCGGACTTGTAATATATAGATCCTTTATATATGTGTGCAGGGGCGGACCCCGGGGGGTCCTGGGGGGTCAAGTGAACCCCCGACTTTTATTTTTATTTTATTTTTATAAAATCATGTTTGATATCGATTGAAGTCTAAATTTTAATCTAAATCAAAGTTAATAATTAATTTTAATAACATATTTTATAAAATCCATAACTGTTTTAACTTCTATCAAAATTTACTAAAAATTTGATTCTAATCTCCACCAAATATGGGCAAAATCACAATAAATTTGATTTTTTCTATTTTTTCTTGCTCTCTTTTACTCTTTTCCTCAAGCCTTTTAACAAAATCTTAACATTTATAATTTTTTAAAATTCGTATATAATTTATCTACAAATTTTCACTTTCCAATCTAATTTTCAAGTAATTAAAACCTAAATTTGCATTTTCTCTTATCAAACTGTGTATATAGCATGTGTCTGAACGCATTGTATCCAATTTGACTTATATTTAACGAATTGTGTTTATTTAATTGATTATTAGTATTGAATATTACTTGAATTGATTCTTTGTATCAAATACATTATAAGATTTTTAAATGTAAATATGCATTTTCTTGTGATGAACAAAACATTAATAAAATGACTCTTCGAAATCAAATGGATGAAAATGATTAACAAAATATTAATGAAGAAATATTTATTTAAATGTAAATCTGCATTGTTTCAAGTCAAGTATGAATCATTCAAAAATCAAGAATAAAGTATTTGATTTGTATAGGGTTTGATTGTGCCCCCTAAAGTCAAATGTCTGGGTCCGTCCTTGTATGTGTGTGTGTGTATATATAATGAAGTTTTTAGAATACCTGTTCAACTACAACATCTCCAGCTTGAACCTCAACTCTTTGCATGCAGTCCAACAAAGCATGACACTGGGAGTCAGTGAGTTTTCTGAAAAGAAAATGATCGTTCAAGGCCCGTCCAATCTGAGCCTGTCATATATAGGTTATGATTGTACTAAACATTAATAATATATGTATATAAACTTTTGAGTAAAAGAAATAAATTAAGCAAGGAAAGTTTACTTCTTCTTCCCAAGTCTTTCTGTAGGCTGGAGAAGGGGGAACCCATGCTTGACCATTCTCTAGAGAGCTTTCAATAGACCGTAGTCGTGACCGTGATATATCATGCCGTGCACGGTGGCTTCTAGAATTCCATCTCATATGGGATGGAGACTCTAATCTGGATACTTCAACCACCTGAGGCAAAGCGGGTTTTGAAATTGCAACAGAACTTGTTGGTTGATCGAGTGCAGCCTGACATTGAAGATGAAAACTAAAATTAAAAGCTTAAAAGAAATAAGGAAAATAAGGACAAAGACAGCTGTGATGAGATATAGAAGATGAAAATCAAGGAGCCTTCTTACATCATTTAATCCATTTACATGAACAACAATCACAGTAATATCATCGGTACGAGTTTCATATTGAAGCCATAGACGATATGATTCGGCAACAATTGCAGCACATGCATCACGGGGGTCCTTGTATTTTGCAACCTGAGCAGTATCAGAAAAAGAAGCTTCAGTGATCAAAAGAAGGGGGGGGGGGGGGGGGGGGGGGGGGAGGGGGGGAGGGAGATAGAGAATGTTGGTTGTAGAGAAAATAGACAACGTATTCGTAAGAGATCCATGAGGAGAAGTCTCTCTGAAAAGAGAAAATGTAGAGAAAGAGAGAGAGAGAAAAGTCATCCTTTTTTTCTTCCATCCTCCCTGTCTTTTCAATCCTCAGGGTTAGGAGAAGCAGAAGTATAAGGTGACACTCTACTGCCCTTATTTAATGACTGATTTAATGCATAGAGAAAATTTTGAGATGAAAGTTCAGCGTCTTTTAGGGGGAAAAGCGCTCCTTCCCTCTATCTTGGAATATATTTCAAGCATGAAATTACTGGTTCATTTTCCTTGAGTGCGTAAAAAGCTAACTGGTCAGATTTTAGATTTTCCCATCCTTCCAGGCTACTACTCAGTCAAAAACATGGGAAAAAGTGAAGGCAGAATATTGGTACAGATAAAAATCGACATGAGATTGATCCACAATCTTAAGAGAGGCTCATATTATTTACTGAATTCTACATTTTCACCACTTTCCGTGAATGAGGAGATCCATTGTCCCTTGTTGGTATAATAAGCTACAAGATCTTTTCATACCCCAGTGTTCTCAAAGAAACAGATTAAAAGGATAATTGATTAACACATTATCACATTGATGTTGTTATTGTTATAGTTACATCACCTTTTCCAACCGGTGTATTTAACGGCCTTTGAAATGGCCAAACCATGCTAATTGCTTTACCCAAAACTTTTTCCAGTGGATGCTACATTAACCAACTAATGAATATGGTTTATTCTCATTTAACCTTTTAATTTTTTTCTACAAATTCATCTTAGTTAATTGTATAATGTAGGAAACCGTATATGGAAGTTTTCTATTAAAGATGTTGTTTTATATTAATTGGTAGTTTGTAATTATTTCCTTAGTTAGCAGATTTAGTTTTCCTTTATAGTCATCGTATGTAATATAAATATGTGTAGTAGGTTTCTTGTAATATCAAGATAAAGAGAGAAATTTGTCTTCTCTTATCAGTTTCTTCATGGTATCAGAGCTAGGCGTCTAACCTAGCAAAACGATGGCGGAATTCCCAGCCAATAGTAGAGAATCGATAACCTCCGAAACATCTAGCTTCGAAACGGAGGTCAGCCATTCGATCGGTTCCCACGGGCTTGAGAATTCTTCCATTCAACTCACGGTGGAGAAATTGAATGGAAGAAACTACCGTGAATGGGCCCAATCCGTAAAACTCGTAATTGACGGAAAAGGGAAGTTTGGATATCTTACCGGCGAGACCAAGAGACCAACGGATGCTACCTTATTGCAGAAGTGGAAGTCCGAAAATTCGATGGTGACTGCCTGGTTGGTAAATTCGATGAAACCAACGATTGGGAAGACATACCTATTCCTCCCGACTGCAAAGAATGTCTGGGACTCAGTGAAGGAAACTTATTCGGATTCTGAAGATTCATCGCATATTTTTGAAATTAAATCGCGACTGTGGCAAACCCAGCAAGGACCCAGAGATGTAACTGAGTATTACATGGAAATGGTGACTCTCTGGCAAGAACTTGATCTCAGTGTTGAGGAAGAATGGAAGTGCCCGGATGATTGCTCTCTGTTCAAAAAGAAACAGGAAAACGAACGGGTTTATGAGTTTCTAGCAGGGTTGAACCGTGAGCTAGACGACGTAAGAGGTAGAATTTTAGGTCGGCGACCACTACCGCCGACTCGCGAAGTATTTTCAGAAGTTCGCCGGGAAGAAGCGAGGCGATCGGTGATGTTGACGCAGACTACCGGAGCTTCTGGAGAAGAAGTGTCGGCCCTCAATGCAAAAAATAATGGGCTGTTTTTTAAAAATTCAAAGTCTGTTGGGCCTAAATCTATTGGGCCTGGAACTGATGGTATGAAATTAAAGATGGGATTGGAACCAGGTCTTCAAAGTTCAAGTGGAGAAGGAGTATTGGGCTTTTCTTTGAAAGGGGCTGCAAACGAGCCAACCCATAAACAACGGGGACGACCATGGTGTGAACATTGCCGCAGACCGGGGCATAAAGAAGACACGTGTTGGGAAATTCATGGGAAACCAACTGACTGGAAACCAAAGCAACATACTCGGACCCGAGGATACCAAGCCGAGACCATAAATTCTGCTTCAAGTGGTGCATTCAATTCCGAACAAATGGAGCAACTTTATCAAATATTCTCTAGCCTTCAAACATCCGGTCAGCCTTCCACTAAAAGTTCTTCTAGTTCTCTGCCTCATAAAGGTAATTTTTTGCAAGCCTTAAGTACGTCAAAATATGAGACCTCTTGGATTATTGACTCTGGTGCATCCGATCACATGACGGATGCATACCAACTATTCTCGTCATACTCAACTCTTGCTGGAGATATTAAGGTGAAAATTGCAGATGGTTCACTTTCGTCAGTTGCAGGAAAAGGGAGTATTCGAATTTCTAAGTCTATAACACTTGATGATGTCCTCCACGTCCCAAATTTGTCCTGTAACTTGCTATCTATTAGTCAACTAACCAAAAATTCAAATTGCTCTGCTAATTTCTTTCCATCTTATTGTGTCTTTCAGGACCTTTCTTCGGGGAAGACGATTGGCAGTGCTAAAGAATGTGGGGGACTGTACTACTTCGAGGAAGCTGATGTGAGTAAACTAGGTCAACTTAATAACTGTAATTCTGCATCGATTTCTAGGGATAGTGAACTTTTGTTATGGCATAATAGAATGGGCCATCCTAGTTTCCCATACCTGAAGCATGTACTTCCTCCAAATTTCTTCAATAAAACTTCATTTGAGTTCCAATGTGAAAGTTGTGAATTTGCAAAACACCATCGTACATCTTTTCCTCATTCTACGTACAAACCATCTACACCATTCGCCATGATTCACAGTGATTTATGGGGACCTTCCCGCACCCCTAATCGTACTCACACAAAATGGTTTGTCACATTTATCGACGATCACACCCGAGTTTGTTGGGTATATTTACTAAAGGAAAAAACCGATGTTCGATCTGTTTTTATAAACTTTCACTCTATGATTCAAACTCAATTCCAAACACAACTCAAAATTCTGCGAACTGATAATGGCACGGAATATTTCAATCATACTCTTCAAGACTACCTAACCAAACACGGAATTGTCCACCAAAGTTCTTGTGTCCACACTCCCCAACAAAATGGGGTTGCTGAACGTAAGAATCGACACCTACTCGAAGTTGCTCGTGCCTTAATGTTCACTGCGAACATACCAAACAAATTTTGGGGTGATGCGATTCTGACATCTACATACCTTATCAATCGTATGCCTAGCCGTACTCTCTCTTTTAACTCCCCTATCAAACGATTCCACAACCATTTTCCGACCTCTCGTCTTTACTCAAACCTACCTCTAAAAGTCTTCGGTAGTACTGCCTTTGTACATGTACACTCCCATAATCGGAACAAACTTGAACCACGTGCTATCAAGTGTGTCTTCATTGGGTACTCACCCACTCAAAAGGGCTATAAATGTTACGACCCATCCACCAATAAGATATTTGTCAGCCTTGATGTCACCTTCTTCGAAACCACACCTTACTTCCAAAAACCCTCTCTTCAGGGGGAGAATCTCAGTAAAGATCGGTTCTTGGAAGGACAACACAAACGGGAATACTTAGATGTTAATCTTTTCCTACCTGCCTCATCTCCAGATTCTGTCACTTCTACTATGCCATATACAGAAGAAAACTTAAATCCAGGGGGAGATGTCAGAAAACAAAGTGACAAGGAGATTCTAGTTTACTCAAGGAAGCCTAAATCAAAGTATAAGGAAACTCTCATATCTGAGGCACCAAAAACGTCAGAACCGATGGAAGGACCTGATGAAGATCCCGATAAAGTCATATCTCCAGAAAATGATCTACCAATTGCTCTCAGAAAACAAACTCGGTCATGTACTCTTCATCCCATCTCAAAATTTTTGTCTTATAATGCTCTATCTACAAAATTTCGTGCTTTTACAGCTAACCTTGATAAAATAGAAATTCCAAGAAATATTCAGGAGGCTCTGGAAGTACCAAAATGGAAAGAAGCAGTAATGGAGGAAATGAAGGCTTTAGAGAAAAATGGGACTTGGGAAGTAGTAAGCCTACCAAAGGGAAAGAAACCGGTAGGATGCAAATGGGTCTTCAATGTGAAGTATAAGGCCGATGGAGAAATAGAACGCTACAAAGCCCGTCTAGTCGCCAAAGGGTATACTCAGACTTATGGCATCGACTACACAGAGACCTTTGCACCGGTAGCAAAACTAATACTGTTCGAGTTCTCCTATCCTTAGCAGTGAATCTTGACTGGCCACTCCAACAACTAGATATTAAGAATGCATTCTTGAATGGGGAACTGGAAGAAGAAGTCTACATGACAATACCACCTGGCTTCGACAGATGTAATGACAAAAATCAAGTGTGCAAACTCAAGAAGTCTCTTTATGGTCTCAAGCAGTCACCCAGAGCATGGTTTGATAGATTTGCAAAGGTATTGAAAACTCAAGGATACAAGCAAGGGCAGTCTGATCACACAATGTTCTTCCATTACTCTAGTAATGGTGCAAAGACCATTTTGATTGTCTATGTTGATGATATAATCCTAACAGGGGACAACCTGACAGAAATGGAAAGGTTAAAAAGGTGCTTAGCCGTCGAATTTGAAATAAAAGACTTGGGACCAATGCGGTATTTTTTGGGAATGGAGATTTCAAGATCAAAGAAAGGCATTAGTGTCTCACAACGAAAATACATCATTGATCTTCTGACTGAAACTGGAATGTTGGGATGTAAACCGAGTGATACACCCCTTGAGACAACAAAAATAAAGGATACAGGAGAGTCAGTGGAAATGGACAGATATCAAAGATTAGTTGGTAAACTAATCTATCTCTCGCACACTAGACCTGACATTGCCTTCGCAGTAAGCATGGTAAGTCAACATATGCATTCACCCAAAGAGGCACCCCTGGAAGCCGTATATAAAATCCTTAGATATCTAAAGGGCACGTCAGGGAAAGGGTTATTCTTTGAGAAGAATAAAGGAAAGAAAGTAGAAATATTCACAGATGCAGACTGGGCTGGATCTATTGAAGATAGAAAATCCACCACTGGCTACTGTACTTTTGTATGGGGAAATTTGGTAACTTGGAGAAGTAAGAAACAAAATGTAGTAGCAAGAAGCAGTGCTGAGGCTGAATTTAGAGCAGTTGCACAAGGGATATGTGAAGGGTTATGGATAAAGAAACTCTTAGAAGAACTGAAAATGGACTTAGAACATCCAATCAAACTTTATTCCGATAACAAAGCAGCCATCAACATTTCTCTCAATCCAGTACAACATGACAGGACCAAACATGTAGAAGTGGACAGACACTTTATTAAAGAAAAAGTGGACGGTGGAATTATTTGTATGACATATATCCCTACAAAGGAACAAACTGCAGATATTTTCACAAAAGGACTACCTCGACAAACCTTCAATGATCTCAACTGCAAGTTGAACATGATTAACATCTATAGTTCAACTTGAGGGGGAGTGTAGGAAACCGTATATGGAAGTTTTCTATTAAAGATGTTTTATATTAATTGGTAGTTTGTAATTATTTCCTTAGTTAGCAGATTTAGTTTTCCTTTATAGTCATCGTATGTAATATAAATATGTGTAGTAGGTTTCTTGTAATATCAAGATAAAGAAAGAAATTTGTCTTCTCTTATCAGTTTCTTCATATAATTATTATGCAATCTTCCTTTTAGAGTTATTTATAACCCTATAAATATGGTCTTTTACTTTGTAATAGAAACAAGTTTATTATATACAATTTATAATATTCTTCATATAGTATCAGGGAAGTTTCGATCCTAAACAAAATAACCACTGAATTTCGTTTCCGGCAAGCGGCATTGAGCCGCTTGGCCGGCTACCAATGTTGTTTTTCTTTATTTTATTTTATTTTCGAATGTATCTCTTTGGTTTAGTATATGGACAGTTCATCTGAAATTTGATCCAGTTTATTTGGAATTTGATTTAGTATATGTCCAGCTCATCTGGAATTTGGTCCAATTCATTTGGAATTTGATTTAGTATATGTCCAGTTCATCTGAAATTTGATTTGGTGTTGGTTCGGTGTATTCGAAATTTGAAATTTGCATCCAGTTTATTTGGTATTTTTCGAGTTGGAATTTGAAATTTGCATCCCTTTGATTTAGTAGTGAATACGTTGATTACTTGCAGATATGGGTGTTCCTTCTTCCTCTCCAACACGTATTGAGATTGACTATCATCTAATTTCTCCTTCAAGTCTTCGTGATGGTTTGGTTAGATTGATTGATGATGATTTTTCATTATCATCAATTTTGAGTTATTTGTTCGACTTGGTTGACATACAAGCAATTTTGAAGATTTGATTGGATCGATTTATCTTTCAAACTCAATTTGATTGCTGCTACACCATATTGAGTTTGAGGGAGGGTGTTGAAAATATGGAAAGAATAATCTCTATGATATTTTTCCAATAGTGTAGGATTATTTTCCTTAATAGTTGATTGTATAATTATTATGCAATCTTTCCTTTTAAAATTATTTATAGCCCTATAAATATGGTCTTTTACTTTGTAATAGAAACAAATTTATTATATACAATTTATAATATTCTTCACAGGTTCCAATCTACCAACATTCCGTTCCATGTAACATCTATGCTCCATAGTAGTCTTATAGAACCTTTAACTATATAGAAATCCATTGATCATGCAAAACCTAGAAGCTCACATATTAATTTTGAAATTAACATCATCTTCAATATATCCTTCTCAATTAATAATAGATATGACTGAAAATAATCGAGTATGCTCACATATACGTATTCTGCCTCCTATGTTGACAAGTACTTCTACATTGATTAAAAAGCTATGATGCACCAACACAGACAAGTGTGTCCGACACGATACGTGTCGGATACGTCGACACGCGATTTTTATATAATATAAATTTAGTTTTATACTTGTTGATTGTTATTAATTTTTCTTGTTGAAATCTTTTAAACATGAGTACATATTTGTTACTTGCTAATAACTTTGAATTAATAATATAAAATATTTCTAATATAAAAAGAAAAATGATTACGGTAGAGTGTATGAGAAATGTCGGTATCGACTCGGACACAGACATGCTACCCTAATTGAAATGTCTGTGCTACAGAGTTAAAAAGTATACACTCTAAAACTGGATAAATTTGTCCGAAGATAGTCTTCCAATAATGCTAATTTAGATATAATACCACTTTTTGTCCCATCTACTAACAAGATATCATCTAGAAAAAGCATACATCGGGGGATCAGTCATGTGTGTCCTTATCCGATCCATAGTTAGGACAAACAAATATATATTTAGAGCTACAGTTCTCTAGTAATTTAAAATTAGCTAGACTTCATGTGTGTCCTTAGACAATCCATAACAATAAAAACAAAAACAGGCTTAAAGTTTGATGAACCGTATTGTAGTTGGAAATTGGCTACACTCTTTTGCATAGTGTGTCATTGTGATTGTAGCTCCCTTGCACATATCATTGTAAAAGATAATGTACCAATTGTTACTCCTTTATTTTCAAGAACCAATCAAAATAGTTGCATAGGAACCAATCACGTGCCTTTCTAAATAAATTATTTCCATATAACAAATTTTCTTTTCCTTCCTATATTGTTCCATTATCTTTATAACAAATAAATAGCTTTCATGTCGGTCTCCCTAGAATAAATCTAAATTAATGCGAAACCATCATTTCAAGTGCAAGTCTTCTCTCAATCAATGTCTTCCAAATTTATAGCGTGATAAGTGCCATAAAAATTTGCAAACTTTTGTATGTATCTTCTTTTTATGATGGACGTGGAACATATAAACATTGATATGGGACACATTTACACTTTTGTCCATTGCCTACAAACGCAAAGGGAATAAGAATGATGCTTCCATGGTTATATAACTATCACAAATAAAGTTGGATGCCTATTTTGAAATTTGACATTATACTGAAAAATCTTTAATTGTAACTACTAAGCAAAAGGTTAAAATATGATAATATTTTGTCATTTTCACATATCTTATATTTGCATGTTGGAAAATTACACATTATGTAACGACCCAAATTTTAAGAATTTAAATCACTACCAAAACTATTTATAATGAAATATCAAATTCCATTTTGATCTACACATCTTATATAATTCACCAAATTTAAAACTACTAAGTTGCACATTCTTGGAAACTCAAATAGAGATGGATTATTGGCAAATAAATTACAAAAAAAAAAATGAAATCAAACATTTTCCCACAACATATATACACGTGAATATATACATATATATAAAAACAAATAGAAATTATTATATACGTGTAATATGATTTTGCCTCTAATTTGCAGATTTATTCTATGTGATTATTCCAAATGTATACGCTTAAGATATATCGTGGGAAAATGTTTGATTTCTTTTTTTGTAATTTATTTGCCAATAATCCATCTCTATTTGAGTTTCCAAGAAGGTGCAACTTAGTAGTTTTAAATTTGGTGAATTATATAAGATGTGTAGATCAAAATGAAATTTGATATTTCCTTATAAATAGTTTTGGTAGCGATTTAAATTCTTAAAATTTGGGTCGTTAAACATTATAACCTGTACAACACTAAAGACCTATACCCAACTCCAAGCAGATGCAAAGCAAGCAATCAGATAACAGAAAAAAGAATAACTTAAGTTCCTTATCCATCTTAAATTTAGTGATGTTACCTTACCTTACGTCATCCCTGGCAAGTATATTTAAAGTGATCATGTACGTGAGTACGTCACTCATGACTGGTACCCTACTCCAAGTAATCTACAAGCAAAGCAAGCAATCTGAAAACTAAAAAAGCATAACTTAAGTTTCCTTATTCATCTTAAATTAAGTGATGTCACCTTACCGTATGTCATCCCTGACACAGTACATTTAAAGCGAATGTGTAAAATTTCCTGATCGTATAACCTAGATTTTGGCTGCCTGATTAAGGACATCATATTCAATTCTTTTCCAAGTTCTGTTAGCCTTTCCAAAGTTATTGCCAACCTATTTGCTAAATGTTCTGTATGCTAATTAATGACTGTTTTTCTTGGGAAGAAAATCAAAATTCTTACTAATGACTAACAAGACAAAGAGTTTAGACTGTCATATAAACACACTGCATTGCTTCTATTTATTAGGCTTTTCTATCTTCTTCACCAAATTAAAATCTTGTTTTTCAAGTTGCCTATTTTCCTCTTCCTTCTATTTTTTTGCTTTCAATTTTTTTCCCTGATTCCATATTGTTTCCAAGAGACAATTTTTCCAATTTATTTTCTCATGTTTAAATATTCAACGTACAGATGAAGTACACATGGGGGCAAGTGTAGCAATTAAATGGATTATTATCTGCATGGATATCGAGAATTATGATGATGTAGCATTTTTAACTACACACTTCTAAAATCAAAGGAGAAAATTTTTACCATGTCCACCACGGTTTGGCTTGAAAGGAACTCAAATACACCATCACTAGCAATCACAAAGAAAGGATGATTTGGTGTGAGCTCCAAGACAACGATTTCTGGGTTTGCAACTACACCTATTGTCTCTGCAATAGAATCACCTACACTTCTCGTGAAAGCTGTACCCGGATACATACCATTTTGCACCCAAATTCTGGGAGGATCACCATCATCACTTTCTTCAGTTCCCCAACACTGTACGTTTGGGTCCTTGAGTCCTTCAATCTGATCCAAGGTGAGAACTCTAGCTCCACAAAGCTTCACACGTTCAAGTTCATCAACCCGGAAAGGAGTATGATCAATTGATAGGTCAACAGCAACAATGTCCTCCCCTCTTTTCTCACCTACAACAGCCCTCGAATCACCTGAATTGGCAATATAAAGCATCCTACCCCGAACTAGTACTGTAATTGCAGTTGTTCCACTCATGCTATCATCTATTGCATCAACATGCAACTGTGAATTTGTCATCACGAAAGCAGAATGGCATGCTTCGACTGCATCAGTTTGAAATTGACTATTCCTAAGCAAATTTTCACATAACTTCTGCTTTACAAATTGTGAGCATTGAGCTCCAAATTCCCCATGTCCATCAAAAACCCCAAAGAAATGATCATTTGGGCTCATTCCAAATTGAGAGTGAATGCAAAAACTGTCCTGGTTGGCCTTATCAAGGGCATCAGGGTAGTAGCCTCTCTGAGACAGAAATGAGTAGCATAGTTCATAACTCTCTGATGGAACCTTTACAGTTCGTGAACTGTCATGAGGTAGAAACTGGGCTGACACCCTGGACAGCCGAGTTATACCCACTTCATTATCCCTTGTTGAACCTAACTGATTTACTTGATCTCTAATTTCTCCTTCATCATCAGATTGAGCAGGTGAGAACACTGCAATCTCAGCTGTTGTTTTCACAGTTTCACTTCGTTTAACCTCAGGATCTCGGGGTACACACAACTGACCAATACATCCTCTTGAATGAATGCAACCCATTACTCAGAAGACCAAAATAAGATGAATACGGATGCCAAAGTTCCCAAATGATTCATCAGGTCTTCAGGAGTCGCTGGGACCAGCTCGTTTTCTGGGGTCCGCTGCAAAATCAAATTAGAGAATCTAAACCAAATCCGGATAAATACAAGAGAATTCAGGTCCTAGTCAAACCTTATCCAATTCGAAGCATCAAATGAAATCTCATTTCAAAAACTAATACTTACAGGAAATCCACACTTCAGATTCAATTAAATTCAAAATTCAATCCCACTCACATTTAACTGATAGAATTAGTGGATTCACTTTTGCCAGCATTTCACAATTCAAAATTCACAGAAACAGTTATACAGAAAACAAAGCAGTTTTTCAAACTTATACATACCCCAATACTTGAACTCGATATCAACAACGGAAAAGAAAATGATAATAGCATCCCTAATAAACTTAAGACTTACAATTAAGGAAAAAAAAAAAAAAATCAGTGAAGCTGAGAAAGTGTAGTGCGCACCTGGCGTAAATTGGAGAAACTGTAAGATTAATGCTACAGGTAGAGAGAGTTCGATTTCAAGACGCAACAGATACAGTGCCATGTATAGAAGGAAAGGTTGGGGCCTGCCATTTGCTTTTTGTGTTTGGACTGGAGTAGCCCACGCGCCGCCGATATGTGGTGGCTGGGGCTAATGGAGGACCCACCGTCTGTCAACACATGGACCACAAAATGAATGATGCACAAATATTTACAGACAAATTCCTCCATCTTTCAACCTTTCAGTTTTACAGAAGTACATTTTTATTAAACAATTTTGATGAGCAAATTAGGAGAAAATTTCTAGTACTTTCGCCTATCAACTCGTTCCGACCTAAGATAATAAACTCATGAGCTTAGTCTTACTTCAATGTCGAAAAATATGAAACTCAATACTGAGTACTAAATATTTTTTTTGACAAATTAGATAAACACTACTTTTTTAGTGTTCTAAAAAACGTAAAGCATGGTTAGACGTCAAAACGAAACTTCAAGTTTTGCAAACAAGTCTAAGCGATGCCTAGACGTGAAAAAAAAGTGTTTTCTTATTTTTAATCATTTTAAAAATTATTTAATAATTAAAATTGTTAGATAAACACTGGTTTTTAATGTTCTAAAAAAGGTAAAACGTGGTTAGACGTTAAAACGAAACTTCAAGTTTTGCAAACAAGTCTAAGCAATGCCTAGACGTGAAAAAAAAGTGTTTTCTTATTTTTAATCATTTTAAAAATTATTTAATAATTAAAATTGTACATATCCAACAGACTCAGGGTATAACCACAAACTTATCAGGTCTGACTTCTTTAACAACGTAGTTTTATAGAGACTCGAGTGTCATAGTCTAGTATGACTAATAAAAAAAATACGCGTGTAATAAGTAGCCAAAAAAGTAACTTTGAAACTTAGCCGCACGAGAGGTGCTTGGGTGCATTTAGTTGTATCCGTATGATTTTGCTGCAATAGCAAGCATTGAGTGCAATTATTTGAATGTGGTCCCTTTTTTATTTTTATGAATCCAAATTTCAATGTCGAAATTTTTCTCTGGAATTAGCTGTACATAAAAATTTTGCTTTCAGTTGATGGCACATTTTCCTACCCAATAAAGGCTACTTGGGCTGCATTTCGCAGTTGCTATCCTTACCAAATCTATTTATTGCTTCTGGATTAGGCTATCGTTGAATTCTATCGACATGTCATTCTATGTAGAGATAGTAAAATTGAACGGCAAATTTAAATTTTCATATCCTCTTCCCATCCAACTTTTAAAAAACCCCCAATGGGACACAGATGGGAATGGCTACCCCAGTCTAGTCTCATCATGTTCCCACCCCTATTGTTGTTTCAAATCATACGATCAAGTGTGCGATAATGATGAGAATCGATATTATAAGAATTTATTTATATTTTTTTAGTTAAATTGTCGCAGTAGAGTATTTGTTACTGGCAAAAAAGAAAAGTACAAGCAAGGGAGAGCGCTAAAGCCGTTACCTCAAGACAATAGTAATTAAAACATAATGTACCAACACTGCACGAGAACGCATATAATTGTGTTTAAAACACTTTTTTTTTTTTATGGTGAATTAGTAGTTACTTTCTAGAAAAATAAGCCTCCATTTGGGAAAGAAGTTATGAACGATTTAATTTATAAATAAATAAAAATGAGTAGTGAATAATAATCATGGGTCTATAAAAATGTTTGGTTGGAAATAAAGTTTGAGTATGTAAATAATTTATAAATTTTGCCCAAAGGAGGCTTAAAAAATAATAATTTTGGAAATTATGTTTAAATAAAAAAAAATTAAAAACAAATTTATCAGGCGCGTGCACACACACACACACACAACACAAAGTCAATTAGCCAATGCAACCTTCTTGAGTAGAAAAAATCCAATACACGAACACAAGGGTACAAAGCATTTATTTCGACTTATTTGGTAAATTCGATTGTACAATGATAATATTATAATATAAGACCAAAATTTATTTAATATTTCATACGAAAAACATAGTTTATGTAAGTCAAAAAATCTGTTAGTCACTCAATTTTTTTAGTTTTTTAAGTATTGTGTTGGTCACTTAATTTTATTTCAATTAATTAAAATTCATTAATTTTTAACAAATATTTTACGTGAAACGACAACAATCTAACTTGATAATTACGTAGAGTTCTTCAACATTGGACATTCAAGCAAAAATAAAATAAAAAATTAAATAAAGATGGTTGTATTTTAATAATCAAGACAGTTAAAATCTCAATAGGATAAAGATGGATGTGATTGTAATTAATAATTAAGACAGTTAAAAGAAATACGACAATTGGCCAACGGTTCATACAACTTGCACATTATCATAGTAATAATGAATGAGACATCTCATTTCCGTTTAGTACATGTAAATTACCTATTAAGTGCATTCACGAGGAACTTTTCTAAAATGGAGAAACAAAAAACTTGTATTTGTTCGATTGAGTCAGGTCATAATAGGTACTGTAAATAGGATATAACTGCACGTGAAGTAGATCAAGCAGAATATTTTCCTTCTTTATTTTTTAAAATCGGTGTGCCTCATTTGTACGGATTGATTTGACTTGAAAAATCGGGAACTAGTGTGATTATAACTAAACTGAAATGAAACCCGATCAACCGAGTTGTTCAGTCGGTCAATGAATGTGATCTTGCATTTGTTCATCACTAGTTGTTAATTCTCAGTCCACTCTAATGATGTCGTCGATCCGATATGTTATTCTTTATAAAACGAGAGATTGTCTCGTTTTATGCTTTTGGCGGGGTTTCGTTTGCCTTCAAAGTGGCATCACAATGTCAAGTATGGGTCGTCCAATATACGATAGAGCAGTAGGGTGGAAAGTGTTGGTCGAAGATGAGAATGCTCGTTGCCTATGCTTCATGTTCATCAAATGATCTTGCCCGATCTCAACAATAACTGGGCCAAACTGAAGTGGGCCTATTTGATTGACCAAACTGAGTCAGGTTGGTTTAAACCAAGAAATCAGTTTGGTTCGATTAATTTTAAGGAAAAATTTCATAATTAAGAGATTTAGATTTACCCATTTCAAATTTAAGACATAAGATTTCAGATTTTTTAAGGTTTAAAATTTCAAATCTTAGATTTTTTAAAATTTATTTAAAATTTAATTATTTAAACATATATTTAATTAACTAAATATATTAAGGTCACAATTCTATATAATTAAGTCACAAATCACAAATTTTACATGTTACAATTCAAAAATTTTATAGGTCAAATCAAAAATTTAATAAGTCACAAACTAATTTAGGTTACGAATTTGAATCTTATAAGTCACAATTCAGAAATTTTATAGGTCACAATTTGTTTATCGGTCACAAGAAAAAAAATTGAAACGTCACAACTTATTCATCGATCACAAATCACAAACATTATAAGTCACAGATGAGTAGATAGTCACAAATTATCGGTTACAAATTAACAATTTAGTTAATTTATACAATATGGTCACAGATTCACGATTTAATTAGTCACATATTATTTTTTAGTCACAAATAATAATTTTTATACGTCCGGATTATTTTATCAAAAATTTTGTAAGTCACAATTAATTCGTTGGTCATAGATTAAAATTTATAGGTCACACGATCACAAATTTCCAAATTAATTGGTCACTGATTTTTCACGGTCACAAATTATATAATTTTTAGGTCACATATAACAAAATGATTGGTCATGAATTATATTTTTAGTCACAGATTACCGAATTTTAAAGTCACATTATTTTTTTAATGGTCACAAACGACCAAATAATATGTGACCAACACCAAAACTTGTGACCATCACTTCACCACGACCACCATCAGTATGACAATCGAACCCCATCGTCGGAACCACCACCACCTCCCAGCAACAAATCATTATCTAAAAATACCGACATCACCCACTACTACCCACCCACAACCACTTCACGTCTACCACCACCACTAAAACCACAAAACCTCCACCACCAACCCCCCTCCCAACCCACAACCCAAAAAAAATCCCAAACCTTACCATCATCGTCGTTGCCATCGCCGTCGCAGTTTACCACCAACACTGCCACCATCTACACTTCCCAACCACAATACGTCATGGCACCAACCGAAAAGCAGCGTCACAACTTTACCGTCTCCGCCGCCACAACCTCAAACAAACTACCACATTCAACTTCAAAACCATCACCACTACTCACCACCACAACCACTAACCGATGAATCCACCACTGCCACAACTACCAAATTCAACAAACCCCATCAAATCCACCGTTAATCCAACTAAACCCCACCACAACCAAATCCACCACCACCGCTATCGACCAAAATCATCCCCAAATTACAAAGCAGGGCACAACACACCATCATCTCCACCGTCGCTGCTATCGCGGTATCTATTGTGAACCATCAGCAATAAATTGGGACTCCACAGCAAAAATTGCAAAAAACTCAGAAATTAAAAAATAAAGCGACGATTTGCAATCTGAACTCTAGCACAGAAGCGACTTCCTGCTGAGCTGGAAAAATATGTCTCCTCCTTAACTTTGGACGTGCTGGCACTATTCTTCACTAGCTCTCTCCTTTCAGAATCTCCAGAGAAGTTCACCAAGCTATTTAATGAAGAACCTATCGAAGGCTTTCTTTAATAGTCTGCGCTACTTGTTGTACTTCATCACCTATCTCTCGAATAAGCGTCGCTGCTTCATGTTTGTGGGCAACGTAGTCGGACGAGGTTGGGCTGCCACCGGAGAGGGAGGAGAGTGGAGAAGAGAGAAGGTATGAAAGCTCAAGATTAACTAACCAAGAGGGGGGGTGAATTGGTTTTAAAACTTTTTCGTTAACTATTCAAAATTTTAATGATAACGATAATGAGTAATCTAAACACAAGTAGACACGTAAGTGAAGTAATATAAATTTACAAAAAGTAGAAGTATTAAATAAAAGGGATAGAGAAAACAAATGATATGTTATGGAGTTTCGATCTAATGCAATGATCTACGTCCCTCATTACCAAACTCTCCGACACGAGTAAAGCCTTTTTCACTACGTTGATCGACTTATGATGTAATCCAACCCTTTACAACGCTTTCGGTGACTTACAAACAAGGAACACCGATCCTTTTACAATGTTAAGTTTTACGAGACCTCAACTCGACCCAAAACTATTGAGTTTTACGGGACCTCAATATGATCCATAATTTAAAAGAGTTTTACAAGTAAAGAATATTCTCTTCTTATCTAATGATAGATTCAATGAGTGAGTACAAAAAGAGAAGAATGACAAATACTTCAAGGATGGCAAATAGGACAGCTCAAAGTGTTGATATGAGAAATTTCTTGAAAGACTAAGGATTTTCACAAAATTAATCACTCAAAGGTTTTTTGAGAGTTTGGTGTTTTTTGATCTTCTTAAAGATGAAGAATAGAATGATTTTGATCAATAAAAACCTCACTTTAATGCTTAAGAAATTGGTGTATCAAATGATAAATGAATGAGGTATTTATAGCACTCAAACCGGCCAAAGTTCTGTCCAACCAGACAAGGGATCCGAACGTCCGGATAGTGAAAAATACTAGCCGTTTGAAAATGTCAGAACGGTAAAAAATATGACCGTTGAGGGTCATCCGGACGTCCGGTTCCTCATCCGGACGTCCGGATGGGCTTTTTGCCCCTAGACGTTTTCTCACTTGATTTTTCGTTTGATGTTATATTTTGAAGTACTTTCTTACGTATTATTTTTAAAATAAATGACTCGATAAAAGCTTTATGCAATCATTTGATTTTGAAAATAATTTTTCTTATGCATAAAAATTTACTTTGAGATCTTAGTTATCATTTTCCAAATGTTGAAGCATTTTACCTCTACATGAGTGTGAAATGTTTAAGTACTATGTTTTGATCATCTTGACATGCATTGCTTGATCGTTCATCGGCTTTTGTCTTGATTTTTTTAGGCTACTTTTCGCGAGTTTCATTTCATTTCCTCGATTTGCGAATATGTTTCTATGTCGATCTTCGTGCGTAAATTTACTTGACCTTGAACTTCATGTTATTGACTTTATGTAATAATCACTATAAACACTTGAAATCAATTTGTTAGATAAAAACAATTTGTTTGTGATAATCAAAATAAGATGTCAACCATAGGTCAACAAGGTAGATAATGAGAAGACAAAGTGACGGAGATAAAAGAGAAGGTAGAGAGAGTGAGAAGGGACAGACGGAGAGGAGTGAGGAAAAATTGAAATGAATTTGATTAGGGTTTTGGACGAAAATTTTATAATTAATAATTAATATTTAAAAATAAAATATCTGATTTTTGAAAAGTAAAACCTTTGATCTGATTTTTGAAATTGAATTTTTAAAATTCTGATTTCGTGTAATTTTCACTAATTTTAATCATGAAAAGTCGAGTCGGGTTGGTTTGGGTTTAAACAACCAACCAATCAATTAACCAACCCGCCAATACATTTTTTTAATTTTAAAATTCATCTTTTTAAACTTAAAAAACAAAATAATAGAAATACAAATATAATTCATTTTCAAATAATTTGTTTACCGTCTATACTTCTTCTACCAAAACACTAAATTCCAAAAGAAAATAAATGAGAAGAATTGATTGTTTAAAATTCCAAATTCAATATTATCATTTTATTAAGCAGACTAATGTGAAAATTGATGCTCCCCAAATGGTTCCAAGGGTGAAATGTTTTTGGGCCAGCCAAGTTTAACGGGCCAAATTTTGGAACAGACAATCCTTGAAATTAATGAAGAAATTGGCCTAGTGGATTTTACCCTTGTAGCCCGGTGGACTGTCTAGCTACAAGTCCTATGATACATGAGCATGATTCTCTAGAAAGCCAAGGTCATGGATAGCATAGAGGGCCCACTTGGAGACTTGGGATCTCAGCAGAAAATGCGAAGGTTGCAACAAGTCGGCCGGCCGATAGGCGAAAGAGAATCAACTAGTTTAGTTCTGATCTGAGTAGGCTCATAATAGGGAATACTTTAACATTAGGATCCATCGGTGAAATAGACACGTCTTTCTAGTTATTGGCAAAATATCCTTTCTCAACCTTTCATGGAACTTGTGCCAACAAAACAAAAGGGCTGCTAAACCCTTCATTCCATTAAGTCTACTCCTACAATTTATTATTTTTTTTTCCAGATACTTCTATTTTTTATTGTTTACCTGAAAACTTCCAGCAACAACAAATCGAGACAAGCTAGAAGCGCCACCAGGAACTCTTGCAATCGAACCAAAACCATTGAGCCAAGACCTTGTGGGGTGTTTCATTTAATTGGGCTAATGATGTTGCTAAATAGCCCTTTTTTTTAATTAGATGAAGCAATTGGAACTGATTTGAACAACTCTGAAAGCTCAAGGACTCAATTCCATCTCGTAGAAGATGTAGGAGCATATTCCAACATTGTGAAAGTTTAGAACCTAATTTGAACATTCAAAATTTTCAAGACCACTTTATGTCAAACCGATTGCTCAGGGATCAATTTGTCACAAATAGAAAGATTCGTGACCGAAATGAAATGTTTAGAAAGTTAATGAACCTTTTGTATAAGATTGAAATTGGAGTGGTTGATTTGCTTCATGGACCACTTTGTAGCTCCTAAAGGTTTTAGGGACCACTTTGCAAATACCAGAATGTTTTGGGACATTTTCAAAGATTGAAACTTCTAAAGGCCAATTTGCAGTACAGAAACTTCAGGGGGGCAGATTTGAATGATAGAAAGTTCAGGGAATTTTTTCGTGATCAACCTGATTGGAGAACATAGATAGGAAATATACAAGCAGTTCAATAATTTTTAATAGTGCAAGTAGGCGAAGACATAAATTGAGAAGGAAAAAAAAATCAAGTTAGTGTGAACTGTAATGAACTTGGGAGTATAAAATTAAGGTAGAAGGGGACCTATCATCTACATCGATTGAGCACAAAGACTCATAAAAATAGAAGTATGAGGCTTGTGCATGCATATGATTAGTGTTCATCAAATTGATATGGGGTAGAAATCAGGTGGTTCTGTCCTACTTTTTCAAGAATTGAAACTACTTATTAAAATTTTTGTATTTTGTAAATAAAATCATTAGTTTCTACGAAAATAGTAGGACTCTACATAATAGAACCATTCAATTTAGATATGCATATTGAATAACATCACTTAATTGGGATTTCTAGTAGTGCATAGAAATTTTAGAAAAGTTTGTATTAAAAGGATGTCAAGAAACAATATATATGATGAATCAAGTTCAGTTCGGATATCGATTCAATTTTCAAAAATAAGAACTATCTGGTTCTCAATTTTTGGAACTAGAACCATGTTTTTTTAGTAGAATCGATTGTTCATGTTCGATTCCGATTCAGGAGCTTTTATTTCGATTAAAGTGCACCCCTAGAATTGATGGAGCAAGCGGATACTCTTAAAGTCTTGAACCTCTTTTTCAGAGGGTATAAGAATATATCGTTCGGACTTTTTGATAATTTCGCGAACACTTTGGACACTGCCATGAAGTCTATAAGGAAGTTACACATTTTTCAAATTTTGAGTTTGATTATAAGTTTATTTGATCTGCTTTAAGTAGAAAGTTCGAAAAAGGACCAATAGGTAGGAAAGAAATTTCACTCGTCGTTTGGTGACAAAGTGCATGGGAAATGAAGTGTAAATAAACTCTCATTATATTCTCCCCGTTTATACTGGTAGATTTTAAAAAATAAACTTATTTAGACTATTTTGTAGTAGTTAAAAATAAAAAAATTAAAAAATAGTTATTTCAACTAATTTCTTACATACATAAAAAAGTGAGTTTCCAAGTTACTGTTCATAAGTCGAAGCCCTTTTTGGTTTTTTGTCTGAGACATGTGGCTTTATGGCTCGACTCGACTAAGCCCTTTGTGGTTCCCCCCGGTTTTATGTTTGATTAGTTCTGGTTAGTGTTTATAAGCCAAATGGCTTGACGGCTCGACTCGACTAAGTAGTTTTTTTAATTATTACGTTTCATTTAGTATTTTATGTTACAAATATTAGTTTTAAGCGATTTAAAATTTGTTGGAAATGTTGAAGTGCTGCTATGATAAATATATGATCGATAAATTTTAAATATCAAAATAATTTTACATTAATTGTGAAAGTAAAGCAGTGATTGTTTATATTTCTTTTCAATCACAACCTCATTCTAATGTCTTTTTTTTCTAACTTTATTTTCCTACAATTTTTCGTTTGATTCGAAATTTCACAATATGAATATCCATTTGGATCGATTTCAAATTAAAAAAAAAAAACTTAAAATATGATAATAATAAATATATTGTCAATTAGGTTTTAATATAAAATCTTAAATTATTAAATGTAAAATCATAATCGTTAATTTTTGTTTTCTAGTCCACCATCAGTCCCATATTCAAACCAATTTCTCTCAATTTCATTTTTCTTCAGTTTTTACGTTTGGTTCGATATTTTACACCAAAAATGTTCATTTTCAGATATTTAAAATTTATTCAAGAGTTTAAAGGGCGACCATGATAAATATATGATTGATAAAGTTTAAATAACAAAAATTATCTTGCATGAATTATTAAACATAAAATCATGCTTTTCAATTTTCATTTGAAATCTTAAAATGTAGCCATGATAAATATATGAGAATTATTGTTATCTTTATTTATAATTTACTCACTTGCAAATTATGTAGAAATTTTTAGTTGAAGTAAATTTGAATTATATTTTTCTTTCAATTATTATGTCGAAAACAAGGATTTTCTAATCATAAATTCATTTTTTTCTTTTTCATTAAAGGAAAAAGCACCTGCTACTATGAAATTATATTCCTTCGTCATGTAGTGATGATTAATAATATCTTGTACTTGTTATTTGGAAGCATATTACTATATTTGTTATGATTTATAATACGAGGATATGTGATATTGATAAATATTCTGGATATTATTAATGCGACTATATTTCAATAATTGGAGAATAATGTGGTAATAGTTTTAAAAGTGAGTACATGTTTTATTATTTGTGCTTCCAGTTTACTGCTTTGACCCACAGAATTATGGTAAATCTTTTGAAATTTATGCTGTGATTTTTATGGTTGTAGGTTTTCTTAATTTAGTGATTTGACTAACTTTAGTGGGTTGGTTAAAAAATGTAAATTTATGGCGTCAGAATGGATATTGAAGATTTGAAGGAAACTCAATGTTTTTCAGAAGAATCCTCCTATATTATACAGTGCGGTAGACAAACATTTTCTATGAAATTGATTATTTTGGTTTTTTTTTAAAATGGATTTAATGTACAGTATCATTAGAATATGCTAAAAAGATATTCGACGAAATTGATGAAATTAGGTGATTGTTTGTCATTCTTTTTGCTTCTATGATGAAAGTTTTCGTTCTGTTGTGATTTTAATACCGATAAAGACCCTTGATTTGTTCTAAATTCTGTACTGTATTATCATTTATTAATTAGTCTTGACTACATACATTTTGTATAAGGTCTTAGTAAAGAAATTAAATACTAGTGCAACTGATATATTTATTTGGAGAATTTATGGGCACGAGATAAAGGAGATATAATGATTTACCTCAATAGATAGAAAATGAGGATTATGTTGAACTTCAATATCTCTTTATTAGGACATCACCACTTAATCATATATATCCCGTCTTTTTTTAAAAAGAACGAGAGACCTTCAAACGTAAAGTCTGAAAAATAAATTTTGAATCAAATTTCTTAATATTATTTTTGTCACCTATCATCATTTCAAGTATTTTTAGTTTAATATAACTAATGTTTAATGCAAATAAATTTTGGATTTTTCTCCTTGTACTGGGGGGTGTACAACCCTTCCTACAGACCCCCTCACATGAGGGGGAGCCCACATTTGCGGGGGACGGTAGGGGGGGTGTACAACCCCTCCTACCAACCCCTTCACATGAAGGGGGACCCACATTTGTGTGAGGGGGTTGTACACCCTCCGCAAATGTGGGCTCCCCTCATGTGAGGGGGCCGATGGGGGGGGGGTTGGTTGTACACCCATCGGTACTAATGGTGCGGTCCATAAATTTTTTATATTTACACTATCATATAGCAAACTATACTACTTCCCGGTTATTTTAAGAATTTTCTCGTACTCGTACAGCTTCCAACCGGTTATCTTAAGAATTTTCTCGTACCCGTACAGCTTCCAAGTGACCTGCACGCTATTACTTTCTTATTTTTGCCCTTCCTCCAGCCATAGGAATACAATTCTGATCTTATCTTACGGCAATAAAATTGTGTTTGTACATACTGTATAGACGGGGATGGTGAGGATAATTCCTATCGCTTCATCGATTAGGCCCTCGCTCTCGTCTTTGAGGTTTTCGGGGAGCTCTCGTTTGGGCCTCTCGCTGTATTCTTCCAATTCCAGTCGGAGACTCAGTTTATTGCATCTTGGCAGTTGTAAGTTACTTGTTTCCTCTAAATTTTTCTAATTTTCAGTAATTTTTTTACTGGAATTGTTCTTTTTATGCTGACCCGCCTCTCAAATTTGCGTAACTCACTTATATATCAGTTGAATGAGTTGGGTTTGGGTTTAACTCGTTAATAATCAAGATTTCATTTTATTTTTTGTATGGAATGTCAAATGGTGGATGGGGAGTTGTATTGTATTTTATGTACGTGTTTAAATTGGAGAAGCAAGTGCTTCTCTGTATTCTTTGAACTCAGAAAGTTATTTATCAGCATTATAGATTCCGGGTTGTAATTTTTTCTCTCGGAGTTTTAATCAAGCAGTTGAAATTTTTTCTCGTCGAGTCTTAATTGAGTAGTTGAATACTGGGCTAATATTGTTTTTGGTTAATTTTTGACATAATAATACAAAAGGCCGTTTTTTGCTGGGATTATAATGGCACTAGCTTTTGACTATCCAACTTTTAGGGTGTGTTTGAGCCACATTATTTTGGAAGAATGCATTTTGAAATAGTAGATTGATGGAAAATGTATGGTTGAAAAAGAAGGAAAAGTTATTGATGTGGTGGAAAATATTATTTTATTGAAGAATGTTTGATTGAAAATGAATAGAAGAATGAGAATGAAAATGTATGGTTGAAAAAGAAGGAAAAGTTATTGATGTGGTGGAAAATATTATTTTATTGAAGAATGTTTGATTGAAAATGAATAGAAGAATGAGAATGAAAATTTTAATGTGCTCAAACAGAGGTTTATGCTAGAAACTGCTCAAGTTAAGTGAGACAAAACTAGATGCTCTAGCATCGCTATAATGTTCCTTGTGTTAAGAAGTTAATAAGAATTTATCTGATACATCAGTAACGCCCCCCTTTTCAAAGCAGTATTACAGTATGCCGTTTATGCTTTATTTTCTTCTTTTCTAGCTAATTTTTAGATCAGTAAAATATTTCCTATTCTATATTTGACGAATTATCCTTGAAGCTGATGCTTCTACCTCTGAAAGAATCATGCAACGTAACATATGAGTTACTTTAAGATATTGGTGGACTTAAAAGGAACGCTTCTAACTTCTTAATCCGTATGTTGTCCAGCGGTGTCACAGTTACAGTGCTTTGGCCTTAAGACTTCTAAGTTGTTTAGGGGAGAGGGCAGCAGCATTTCAGTTTGTGCAGCAGGTAAAATGGCACAAGCAAGTACTGCTAGTACCGAAGAAAATTCCTTAGAATGGGTTAAGAAAGATAAGAGAAGAATGCTACATGTTGTTTACCGCGTGGGGGACTTAGACAAAACAATAAAGTATGCCTCTTCTTTTTACCATGAGCTGCTTCCTATCTTAACTTTTAAGTTCTTTTCTGTACAGTTGGTTGTGTAAATATAATCAAATGCTCACTGCAGATTTTACACCGAGTGTCTTGGGATGAAACTGCTTAGGAAACGTGATATACCTGAGGAAAAATATACAAATGCATTTCTTGGATATGGACCAGAAGATTCTCACTTTGTTATTGAACTCACATACAGTAAGCATTTAGCAGTTTTCCAAAATTATTATTTTCTTGATCTTTACTATCAATTGAATGCACAAATATTATTATGCCATGCCTTTTTTTTTCAGGCATATGCTTACACTCAACAGCTTAAGTTGATTTGTCATTAATAACCGTCTTTTATCTGATATTCTGTCAGATTATGGGATTGAAAAATATGATATCGGGACCGGTTTTGGCCATTTTGGCATTGCAGTTGAGGATGTAAGTGTCTGTCAATTTTATATAAGAATCCAGTATATATAGTTGAAACTAGATGAGGTGTCTTGATAGCTATAACCTCAAGACTCAAATTCCTTTGTTCTTGTTGTGGTTCTCAGTTGCATGTGTTCAAATTCTCTTTTAACCAATTAATTCTTATCAATAGTATTATGCCCTGCTGTAGGAATTGAGTTAATTTCTTTCATCTTTCAAATTCTGTTATTATGTTAGATGCTGGAAACAGAGTTCATAAATGAATGTTAAATTCAGGTATCAAGCCTCTTAGGCATCAGTGCCATGAGACCCCTATCCATTAATTGATTGAATCAATACTTGCTTTTCACTTATGTAAATATTGCAGTTCTGGACATTTCGAAAGATGATGAGTTTATTGTTGACATTTGATTCTAAAGAATTTATCTTTGTTTTGAAAGCAAGCTTGCATGATTCTTCATCCACCCCCCACCCCTCCCCCCGACACACACAAATCCCACACCTCTTCTGTGTGTGTGCGTGCGTGCTCATGCACACAGGCATGAACACAAAAGTTGACTCACTCACATTATTACTCTAATTTAGAATGGACAGAATTGCTTATTATGATACTGTTATACATAGGTAACAAAGACTGTGGATCTCATAAAAGCTAAAGGTGGTACAGTTACCCGAGAACCTGGTCCTGTCAAAGGCGGCAAAACGGTGATTGCATTTATAGAAGATCCTGATGGTTATAAGTTTGAACTTCTGGAGAGAGGTCCTACACCTGAACCACTGTGTCAAGTAATGCTTCGAGTAGGAGATCTTGATCGTTCTATTGAGTTCTATGAGAAGGTGTGGTCTTCTTTAAGGAAATAAGAAATGCACTTTTTTTTTCAACGTTTTCATAATCCTCAACGTCATTGTTGCAATAGTACATGTATTACTTATCTCTGAAATATTATTGTTTGCAGCTTCATCTGTTGACTTTGCCTTAATTGTCCTTTATTCTGCATTAGCTCTAAGTTATGTCTCATTTTTTAGGCCTTTGGCATGGAGCTTCTTCGCAAACGAGATAATCCTGAATATAAGGTAATACTGACATTTCCATTATTACGTCGAGTTGATAGAGAAGTCAGAAGATAGTGATAAATATTTTGTCCTTGTGTGTGTGTTGGAATTTTCACAAATGTCATGTGCATAAGACTTTTATTTTGGTTAGGCTTTTGCTTTTGTGCCACTGTTTCCCTCATTCTCATGATTTCTTACCCAACGTTTTTTGTAGCAATGGTTTAAGTGCCATCTGGTTTGCAGTACATGTTAAAAGATTTCTGTTCTGTGATTGTTAATTTTCTCACTTACTGTTAAACATTCTTATGTAGAATCAGAAAATCACTATGCGTTACTAACTTATAAATCTTACATTGATTCTGTAATGCAGTACGCCAACACCTTTTTTGGTATGTTGTGTCCTAATAATTAATGCAGATCTTATTAATTGCACAGTTTGCTAATTTATGGGTTGGGAATCTATATGTCATTTACCAATTCTTTGTCATACAGCTAGCTTTCCCCTAATAATTGCATCTGGATTTAAGTCATTGTCATTTTACACTTAACTCATTCCTAGTTTGTCTTAGATTTAAAATTAAAGCATGTCTGGTTAAGCTTAAAAAGTTCACTTAATAAGGAAAAGTTTTAAAAAATGAGTTTTTTGGTAGTCAAAGTTTGAACTTTGAAATAAATTTAGTTAGTCATTTTAAAAAGCAAGGTAATTGTTACTTTCAAAATAAGAATCCTTTTTTTTTATACTTGCAAGTAAGAAAAAGTAATATATCCAAGTTAGTTTTGTACCAAAAGTGACTTAAAAGTAGCTTTTACTTTTAAGCTTAGACAAACATGTTAAGCATATCCTGGTTGCATAATTTGCTTCATGCAAGTCTTTCTGTTTATGCACGTTTGAAGATCCCTATGTACTGATGTGAGCTCTTGGTCCTCTCTGCAGTATACAATAGCAATGATGGGCTATGGTCCGGAAGATACAAATACTGTCTTGGAGTTGACCTACAATTATGGTATTACTGAATACGAGAAAGGAAATGCGTACGCTCAGGTTGACTCTCTTCATTTTCCTAGCATTATTTTAACTCAGTCATGCTTGACATGATATGTTTTGCCCGGTGACTTTGGTAGTTGAAAATCCAAAATTTGAATAAGTCGACTGATTATGAATTTCTAACAGATTGCAATAGGCACAGACGATGTTTATAAAACTGCAGAAGTAATTAAGCAATGTGGAGGAGTAATTACCCGAGAACCTGGACCTTTACCTGGCATTAATACCAAGATTACTGCGTGTCTTGATCCCGATGGTTGGAAGTCGGTATGAACTTTGCTTTTCAATATTCATCGCTTAATTATTTTTTGACCTAACTATTGCGGCTATAAATTTCTTGACTTTTGTTTTTGAATACTGTTAGAGGTGTGCCTGTTCCTCTCACTTTTAAATCATTATTCGTTACACACCATTTTGGCTTATGGATTTCGAATAAGGAACTCACGCTCTAAAGTAAAACATGCTTTGGTAATTTTAAAATATTATATCCAGAGGAAGATTGAGTGTACAAGTGGTAGCAATGATTCATATAGTCAGATTTTCTAAGCATTGAATTTCATATGGAAATAATGCCAATTTTTTTTGTGAAATGAAGAGTAATAGTGTAGGAATGATCCCTATAGGAAGATACTCTTGAGCAATAAATTTCATCTTGGAGACAGTGGGAAATCATGTTGGATGTTATTTAGCTTAAATCTGATTATTCGTGCGTTGCAATTCCTTGATCTAAGATTCAATGGTCGAATAATCATTCAAACCCCAATGCAGTGAGAACCTTTTATTAAAGTTAGCAGGTAAGATGCTTTGTTTCGTTGAAGGAATATGTCACTTGCAGGATACAAAGCATCGGTTTTGAAGGTTTACAGAAAAAGAAGATATCAAAGGTGAGTTTAGCACGCAATGTTAGATTATGGGGGAAGAGGATTAGGAGGAACACGATTAGGGAGAATAGGAATAGGGGGATTGTATTAAGGTGGATCACAATGTATAATATCATTTGGTAACTTCTTTTGCTTCGATAACTTACTTTCATAAATAACATTTCTTTGAAAAGTTATTCTTAGACTTGTTTCAAATAAGTAACATGGTTTTTACTTTAAATGCAAAATATTATTTGTACGAGTAAATTTACATTGTGTCACAGACATTTTTCTTAGTTGCAAGTAAAATAATATTTTGATTTGTGTTTTTGTTTATTGCTTTTCTTTTTGCTTCTATATAAAGGATAGAAGGGAGTTATGGTGATTGCGAGTATGTGTTAATTGATTTTAATCTACCCTTAATCTACTTTGGATTGTTTTATCTGGTCAAAATGGTAGAAGTCAAACGGATTAATTTAGTCCCATTGTTATTTGTGCCAAACCGAACACCATATATGATTAAAGTATTCCTTATCTGGTCTAATACGGCATGCCAAATGTAACCCAAGTGCATGTTTGGTACGCTACAAGCTAGATAGGACTAACATTACAACAAACAATAATTTAGTGTATTTTCTTCCTTGGCACTTTCTGTAAAATACACCTTACTGAGCATCCACAAATAGATAACTGAATAAAAGAAATTATTGTCATTCAAGAAGTTGTTGAGAAGCAATTATGAATTCAACCCAACAGAAAGCTAAAACTTATTTCTCTCGATGCTATTTACTTTTGTTTTGTTTCTTTATTCTTGCTGATTGTAGTCGAATTGTGCATTGCTCAGAGAAGCTACTAAAAGTTATTAAACGGGATAAAGATAATTCTTTGTGATGAGCTTTCAGTCCATATTTTTGCATGTCTGCATGAAATTTATGTTTGGTTAGAAACTAGAAAGATTTTTGTCTCTGGATTGGTTAATAGTTGGAAACATTGCTAGACGTATATATCAGAGGCCAGTTACGCGAACCTTTGTTTGTGAAGAGACATTAACGCTATAATAATAGCGTATTTTTTATGATTCAAAATTTGCATTTCGTTTGAATCTTGCAGGTCTTTGTTGACAATATTGACTTTCTCAAGGAACTGGAATAAGGTATGTAAAAATTCCGGAAAAGGGTTGAATCCTGATATTTACGACACATTCACAATTATTGCTCAATCTTGAGAGGTATAGCAAAAAGAAGTGAATGAATTTCTGTCTTAATAGTGTAGTGTCCTGTTATCAACATTGGAGGTATATTGATATACCTCACGAGCTGCACTGTAAAAGATTGCCATTATGATTATGGAATTTTTGGTTGCAATGAGTTCCTTAGGAAGAATATATTAATTGGGAATGAACCTTCATTTTCATGTTAAAATGTTGCTTAAAATTTGGTTCCCAATTGGTTCATTTTTTATATGTGAAATTTCGCTCTCACAAATTAGCATAGATCTTAGATTGCAATTTTTTTTCCTCCCGACTTTTAATTAATTTTGATTCAACTTTCTCAATAAATTTAAATATTTGCTGCCTTTTTCGAGTTAATTTACTAAAAATCTCGAATATGGTTCGAAAAATTTCATAATTATTTATAATAAAATCTATTACGAAATTTTTAGGTACACTCAATTTACATATTCACTAAATTCTTAAGGTCTATTTGATATGATTTTTGCTTTTGCTTCTTGTGGAAGATCTTCTATTTTGAATTAGTTTTCTTTAAAAGACAAAACACTTCTAGAAAATTATTTAAATATGTTCAAAAGTAACTTTTAACTTTTTAAAAAAACTTGCAAAGTGGCCCTTGTCAATTATATCTCTTTATACAAACCGTATGGTTCTACAAGTATTGAGGCGCTCGAGAATTTCTCACCTTGTTTTTAGTTTTTACCATTTTTGTGGCGTTTAATTGCAAAATAAATTTATTTCACAAACTAGTTGGTGCAATTTGCAAATTTCTTGCGTGAACTATTAAAGTAAGAAACATGACATTTATTCGCATTGGATTGTAACGAAGAAGAAAAATAAGTTGAAATCTAATTCACGGTACTACTACCACCACATGAGGTCCAGTACTTAACATATTTCAAATCCAAGTATAAACAAGGGAAATGTATGCTGGCACTTGATTCCTGTAACAGGTTTCTAGACATTTACTAAACAAATGAAAATAAAATGAACAAAACCAAAACTCAATTAATAGCTTATCTTGGGAGATTTTGCCATTTCAATCGTGGCACCATTTTTGTCCTCAACAACCTCGTCCTCGTTCGCTACCTTTTCATCATCATTCCCATAAAGACAGCTGCAAATGATGTAGTAGAGCACATTTCCCACACTAAGAATGGTAAGAATCCACCAGTAATAATCATAATGTCCCTTGTTCAAATTAGTCGAAACCCAACTTTCTTTCCCACCCTTTCTCGAATAATGATCAACGAGTGTAACTATGAAGCTTGCAATCAAGTTAGCAATGGCAAATCCTAATGTAAAAAGTGCCACTGCAACACTAGACATATTCTTGGGGAACTCCGAATAATAGTACTCGATTTGGCCAATGGCGTTAAACGCCTCGGCCAATCCACTCAAGCAATGCTGTGGAATTAGCCACATTGCACTCATGTTCACCACAGCTTTTGGAAATTCTGCCAAACCTTCTTCGAGGGCTCTTGCGCGGCGATTTTTTTCAACCAATGCTGACACTGTTGTGGCAAGACAAGAAATCAATAATCCAATTCCCATACGGTATTGGACAGGAATACCACGCGGGTTTTTGGTGTACTTTGATATGTAAGGAACGAGGATTCGATCATATATGGCAATCCATAGTGTTAAAGTAAAGATTCCAAACAGGCCGAAGGAACCGGCAGGGATGTTAAAGTTTCCAATGAAGTGTCTGTTCAAGGTGTTTGCTTGGAGTACTGGAAATGAGTGTTGGCTAAGGGTAACGGCGATGACAATGCCGGTTGACCACATGGGGAGTACTTTAATCAGTGATTTGAGCTGTTCTACTTGCTGGATTGTGCATAGACTCCATGGATCTGAAGCTGAAGCATCAGGGCTCAAGTCTTTCTCCGCGTTTTGAATAATGCAGGCTTTGTTTAGGAACCTAAGAACACACAAGAAATGGATATCAGAGCTTTATTTGTGCACCGCTGGGTCAATCAAAATATCACTGGGACAGCATTTACTAGTTCAAGATTTGCCAAAAAATTAGAGAAACCACTTGCACACATGGATCCACACCCTCCGAAGCTGTAATGAACTCAAATTGTATGTTGGGTGGTTTCTCAATAATGGTAGATGGGAAAAATGTGTTTGAAGATCTTGTAACACTGAATGCTCGTGACTAATATCATATTAGGAATGAAATAGATTCCATTTTAGGAGTGATTCATCCTTCCCAAACACAGCATACAACTCAGTTGTACTGCGCTTTTCAAGTTTGCTTGTTTTCCCTATTCTTCGTTACCATACGAGTCTTCGTGAAATAACTCTAATGAAAAGAAAAAAGGAATGCTCCCATATCTGAATTAGATTATTATTTTCTGGATTTTTTGGGAGGACTCGATCGAAGAAAAGGGATGGATTGGCTGTCGAGGTATCATGTCGGGATTGACTATCATAAAAAGAAAGTGACATTTGAACCCTCAAATGTGCTTACTATTTTTAGCTTTATGGGAATAAAGGTCAAGCCCTCTATTGCTAAAATCATGGTCACAAAGACTTGTTAATTGTCTGTAATGGAGGTACTAAACACAGATTTCTTCACATTCTAGTGATGACCAAGTACGGGTGTTACTCGAACAATCACAAATCAGAAATCAAGAACGCTCTTAAGAAAAATGTGTACCATAAAGATATCTGATACTAAAGAACGTTAGTGGGGTTCATAGTCATACTTTATTCACTATATAAACTAACCTTAATCTTTGTGTTGGTGCAACAATTTTAGAATCATTGCCACGATAATAGCATCCATCAGAATCCTTCGATGGGAAATCAATGTGTTTATTCTTCAAAGCCGCCACTACAACTTGAGCAAAACCAGTAAACAAACTCTTGTTCGGCTTCTCCTTAATGTAAAGATTTGTACCCAAGAAAAAAACAACGGCAGACACCAACATGAGGCCAACCGGTACTCCGAACCCAATGATCCAACCGTATTCGGTTTGAATATAAACAATTACTGTGATTGAAATCATGAGTGAGAGCCCAACAGAAGCATAATACCAGCTGAAAAAGCTCTGCAGAATCCTTTCATTGTTCGGATTTTCTGGTTTGTCAAATTGGTCGGCTCCAAATGCTAAAGAACATGGCCTAATGCCACCAGCTCCGATGGACATAAGCACAAATGACGTGAAAAGAAGTGCAATCTGTGCTGCATTTGGTTTGATACAAATTTCTTTATATGGATCACATGGTGGTGGCTTTGCCTGTTTAAGTATGGCTGTTAGCCACAGTAGAATCAGTCCCTGCAATCAAATATTTGAAGAAAATTTCAAGTGATCGTATGTAACTATTTAGGGCTAAAAACACATTGGTGGAGAATAAACTTTTTGCAACATTTAATTTTGGTCACTGAATTTCACTTTGTATCAAGTTGATAAACCATTTTAATGATCAAATGGTAACAAAGTTTAAATTTAGCGGTCACATAAGAACGAAATGAAGTTTTAAAAAGTGGCATGAAAGTTCGTTAAAACTTCACTCATCACTAGTTTTTTACCACCCATACCGTGCAGGGAAAATAAGGGTTGGGCTTCTTCACCTTTCAATTAGTGTAATTTTGGATATCCAACCTTCAAAAATGAGATTGTAGGTCTCCAACCTACTTAAATACGTGACTTCTGGTTGTCACATAATGAAAATCATCCGTGCAGATGTTAAAATTATTACACGTGATGTAAAGCTGGAGGACAAAACAATCAAACCACTTATTGTCCAACTTTGAGTCATGTGAAAGTGATCACGTATGATTGTAACGTTCATATTAACGATTATCCAGATTCAAAGAGTTAAATAGATCGAACCCAGAACCTCATTTTTGAACATTAGAAATGGGAAAACCATGCTACCTGAAAGGCTGGGGATTGAAACCCTAATTTATTCCATAGTATATGGTTCAATCAATCTACACAAGTAAGAGTTCGAGGAGAAATAATTTCTGACCGTAAGACTGATAATCGTCGCTATGCCAATCACAAGAAATCTACCCAAGTATGAATCAGAAATGAAAGCTCCCATAATTGGCATGAAATTTGAAGTAGCTCCCCATATGAACAAAATGCTTGTTCCAGTTGCGGCATCAAAATGATACTTGAATGTAAGGTACAATATCATATTTGGCAGAAGTCCAAAACTTGCTATCTTTTCAAATGCCTCATTTGCTGTATCCACAGATTATACAAATCAACATATATAAATATCATAATTAGTAACATATAGGGCATGCTAGATATGCAATACTCGAATATACAAAATTTACCTATAACGAAAGGCATGGTCCGAAGGCCTCCTTTACGCCTGGCAAGCTTCTCGGGAGTCTTTTCCACATCTAAATTCTCCATTTTTTCTCAAATGGGAAAAATCCTTTTGGTGTACAAGGGAAAAGGAGTTCAGGGAGAAAGGGAAGTTTAATTTCTACATTCTCCAACCGGAGGAAGCAAGTGCATAATTTGTATTTGCCTGTATGGATTATATAGGGGTGGAACGGCTATTCGATTCTTTTCTCTTTAATTAATCCAATATATAATTTCATGTAGTAGAAAAAAGTAACGTTTACTAGTTAAAGACAATACTTAAAGGACATATATGTGACTTTTCTCACATTTAAGTTTTTAGATGGACCATGGTTCACAATGATAAACAATACTTAAACGATATACATATGACTTTTCTCACATTTAAGTTTTTAGATGGACCAAGATTCATAGTGATAAACAATATTTAAAGGATATACATGTGATTTTTCTCACTGTTTAAGTTTTTAAATAAAATGGTTCAACATGATATCATAACATATAAAGCTGAAGTCTACTATTCATTTGATAATCTGTGCAAGTGTAGGCGTCGATGGGAAAAGCATGAACTCAACCTACATATGAGGAAATATATGGAAGATAATACTTAAATGATATACATGTGATCTAGTGATTGAAAGCAAAAGCCATGGAAAATATAGTAAAATATCAATAGGAAGAGAATTGGTTGCCGAGGAATTTAAATTATCCCACTACATACAAAGGGAAACGATTATGTTAAGTCACTGGTACATAAAATTACAAATAAATCAGTTAAAGCTGCTTTTTGTACGCATTAGGAATATCAATCAGTAAGGATGGTAACTAGGGGTGTTAATTGGGCGGCCACTCATTGGTTCGCGGGCTAGTAGGCTCGTCTAGCCCTACAAAAATGCAGCAATTGTCGTTACTGCCGTCTAATCAAGTAATTTAGCGCATGATTGAGCCACGTTTTTGTCCCAAAATACATTTTGAAATAGTATTTTATTGAAAAATGTGTAGTTAATTTTTTTTTTTTTGAGTTTGCGTATAATAGTATTTTATTGAAAAATATATGATTGAAAATAAGAGAGAAAGATGTATTTTGAAAATAGTGGGTATCAAACTAGGCTTAATTTCAAGTGATCATTCGATTGCTTGAAAATCTAAATTCGAATTTTTCTTCCATCACATCACATCACATCACATTTCATTTTATTTTTTATTTCTTGTGCTAAGATTTTGCCTATAGGGGAAGTGCCGATACTTTCAATTCTCACACAACTACTTCTATTATCACACATTCTCCAAACCTCTCATTTTGATATATCATTCACCTATAAATCATGTAGTCGGTCCCAAACTCGAATAAATGAGGAAAATTTTTAACGACTTTATAATATTTTTGATAACTTTTTTTGACAATATAGAACTTCTTATACTCACCATTTCTCTAAAAACGCAGTTTTTAACTTTTTCCAAAAAGAAAAAGAAAAAGAAAAAGACGAGGCATGAGTGGCTTGCAAGATAGCTTGGCTCGCCCTATCATTGTGCTAGTTCATGGAGTGAGCCAAGGTGATATTTTTGGTAACATTTAGCTTGTGGTTGACTCGCCCCATATGCAAGCGCGAGTTGGTTCGTGTGGTGGGCTGAATTGAGCCCGATAGATGGCGAGTCGGACGTCTTGGTTCGACCAACTTAACACCCCTAAAATGAGATGATAAGAAAAAGCGTGCTAGTGTAGAAATTAGATCATGACGACCACTTTGACTTATTTCGAACTTTGACTAGCTAAGTACAAACTATATTTAGTATACTCAACACATCAAATATACATTTGGGCAAGGACTCACATAAGATATATGCATGAATCGCTTCACAAGCTTAGCCCACGTTGTATCATGCCAAACTAGCTATCGCAGCTTAAAAATTTTCTATTAAACAAACCCCTCCGAAGGCCCCAAAGTAATGCCAAAACAAATTGTGAAAAATATGCATGTGGCTCATTTAAGAAGTATTGGAAATTTAAGGATCAAAGGACTCATATAGGAGATCGATATAATCCAAGGCTTTGGCTTCTTTGTACTCCAGTCTTGAGTCTTCTTGCCATTAGCCACATGACTCGTCATGGTTACTTCTCACAACCTTTAATCAGAGCACAAGATCCTTCTCTCCGACGTTGTTGGGTTTGAACAAATCCCGATAATATAAAAGGCTAACTCTTAGCACAATTCATGCTGGACATGTGTCGTAATTTTCTATCGTCAGCAATTTTTTTTTTTGAAATACATATACGTTTAGAAACTCACAATAGGGGTTGCCCATTTATTTTCATTTCATTCCCCAAAACCTCAAATCCTTAAATTTCCTTTTTACTTAAGAAGATCAGAAGAAGAAAGAAGTTGGGGGCAAAGATAGTAGATGCTTTAGGGGTTGGGTCCATTAGAGTGGATGAAACTACCGAGTCTTTAGATCGAGTCATGACATGAGAATGAGTGGATATCGATTAGTTCGTGGAGGAAGAGGCTATGGCGGCTTTAGAAGTAAAAAGATAAGCACACTTGGTGGCACGGGTGGTCAAACTAGAGGAAGAAGAAGAAGAAGCTGCTGATGTGTTTGCGCCTACCCGTTTTCCGACTCCGAGTTTCCAGACAAAAACCCTTCAGGAAACCAAATTTTTATGGTAAGGACTTCTTTTTAATCTTTTTGTAGTGTTAATTATACCCAAAATCTCTGATACTAATTGTTGAAAATTCAAGGATCACTCATCGCTCGATATCACTTGATATGAAACCAACTACTGGAATAAGATGTTGAAGTTATATAGTACAACAATGAAGTATTTAATCACAACCAAAATAATAAAAGAAGATAAGAAAATATGGCAAAATAATTATGAGATTTTATTGCACCAACAATAATTGAGAAATATACAATTCATCATAAAATTCTAGCAATCTCTTTTCTCACACCATAAAATTGTATAGAAGAGTCTAATATTTATAGAAAACGTGTAGGAAACGTCAAAACCCTCATAGAAGAGTTATTAATGAAGTAGGATACTAAAAAATCGAGTCCAAAATGAAAAATGAGAGAAAAATGCGAAAAGGGGAACAAGTACAGGTGGCGTCGGACGTTTTGCCCAAAAAAAATTCTTTTTATCTTTTTTTTTTTGTTCGAACTTATTTTCTCCATCTCGAACTCTTATTCAAGTCCAATACCAATTTCTAACTCCCAATGAGCTTCTAAAATAGAACTTTAATTTGACATAGGACTCCAATAGCATTTTAAACTGAATTCTTCTTGATGTGCACTTCAATTAGAATTCTTCAATTATTTCAACAAGGAATTCAAGTCACATAATCTCCACCTTGACACGAATTCCACTGCAATGAACCAAGCTCCAAACTTTTCTCCACCTGAAGAGTAAAATTCATCTACAAGGAATGAACCGACTCTTCAAGAACAACCAAAACTGATTTCTACAACCAAACACAAAATACTCCACATCTTCCAATGAATCCAAATATTACTCTACAAAATTACCCTAGATTCCTAAAAAATCATACTGATTTTAAAATTAAACAAACGGATTGTAACATACCGCAAAGCAGAATCAAACCTAAATGTTTTTAAAGAAGGCCCATTGCTAGATGTACACCTTCTATTACGCTGAAAACATGCTCAACAAAATCATCATCTACATACTTTTACCATTGAGTCACTCCCTAACAATTGAATACAATGGCACCTTAGGTGATGGTGGAGAAACGACATTATCCATATCTCCCGAACTCCACTTAGCAGTATTTTTCAAATCTGACCCTTTCCTAAAGGTATTGTACCAAATTGAATGTCCACCACCGTACTGAACCTGTGCTGATTGACTCTTCTAAATTTTGCACGAACTTGCAAATGTATAACTAAAATATTTTCTGTCCTTCTAATACAACCTAGGCACCCTTACAAACCTTCAAAACTCCACATCCACCAAAGAACTTATAACCATTTGAATCAAGGATAGACCACGAGATGAGATTTTTTTTCAAATTCGGAATATGTCGAACCTGGCCCATGTGTTCTAATTGTCACATCAAATAGTTTCAATCTGACCGTACTAATTCCAACAATCCGACAAGGTGTGTCGTCTCCTATAACTATGACACATTTGGAAACGATTTTAAATGTAGTAAACAAGTCCTTATTAGGACATATATGAAACATACATGCTGAATCCAGAATTCAATCCTCCTCTGATTTAGACCCGATGTCAGAAATAGCCAAGAGATCTCCCTCACTTACAATGTTCTCTATGAGGTCCACTTCACCTGAAGTCTCTGATTGCTTCTTATATCGACTTGCAGCCAACCTTTCTTTGTTCTGCAATTTGTAGCAATCATTTTTCAAGTGCCCATTCTTCTTGCAGAAGTTACAAATCTGATTACTAAACTTAGACTTCAATCTGTCCCTTCCAGAGCAAGCATAAGCAACAAGACCTTCTCCATCTCTGACCTCTGAAACCAGATGCTCCATCTTCTCTTTTGAAAAAAAAATCATATACCTTCTCTATGGTGAGAGTATCACGACTATACAAGATTGTATCTCTAAATGAAGAAATGAAGCGGGCAACGAACACAATACGATCAAAGACAAATCTTTTTCATTGTACTTTACTTTCAAAGTTTTCAAATCAGCGACAATCTCTTTAAATACATCTAGGTGATCTTCCAATGATCATCCTTCTACCATTCGATGAGAGTATAAACACTGTTTGAGATGTAACTTGCTTGTAAGACTTTTAGTTATGCATGATTGCTCCAATTTAAACCATAAAGCAGCTACTGAACCTTCCTCTAAAACATCTTGAATAATGGTCTTCGATAGATGAAGATGAACGTGAGAAACTGCCTTTTTATCCTTCCGTAATTTTTCCTCTGTGGTCAATGTTGTGGGAATATTGTCAATTCCCAACAACACATCATTCAAATCCAGCTGTGCAAGTACTGCACCCATCTTAATGTGACATAGAGAAAATCTAGTACTCCGATCCAAAAGTGGAATGTCATATTTCATGGAAGCCATCACGAACAAAAATTTTGAAAATTAAACTCTACGCTCTTACAAAACTACTGAACCTAGGCTATGATACCACTTATTGTGTTAATTATGAACAAAATCTCTGATATCAATTGTTGGGAATTGTAGGATCATGTATCGCTCGATATCACTTGATATGAAATCAATCACCAGATTGAGTTATTTGACACAATAATGAAGTATTTGATTACAAGAAAAAGAATAAAAGAAGACAAGAAAATATGACAAAAGAAAATTTTATTTCACCAATAATAATGGAGAAATATACAATTTATCCTAAAGTTCTAGTAATCTCTTTTCTCACACTATAAAATTGTATAGAAGAACCTAATATTCGTAAAAAAATATGTAGGGAACGTTCAAACCCTCATACTAGAGTCGTTAATGAAGTAGGATGCTAAAAAATCGAGTCCAAAATGAAAAAGAAGAGTAAAACGCGAAAAAAAGGAAACAAGTACAAGTGGTGCCACGGCGCCGGGCTAACAATTTTCAACTCTCAATATGCTTCTAAAATAGAACTTCAATTTGATATAGGATTCCAATAGCATTCCAAATTAAAATTGAGAGGCTCTTGACTTTTGCTTTGCTTAACAGAGTAAGTTTTGCATAAAAGAAAATAAAACGTGTTGGGAGTTTATGTTCGGGTAACCAAAATGTTACATCAAACTAAGGGAATTCTTCCCAGTCAACGAATCCAGACAAAAGGTTTAGAAATTTGCTAATATGCTTACTTCTTCTTTCTTTTCCTTTTGAGTTGTTTATAATAAACTCGGGTTCCAAGGTTCTTTTCCTCTCCATGAACTAACGGTTACTTGATCCTATTGGAACCAAAGAACTAGGGCTGGGCAAAATGTCCGAACCGAACCGAACCGAACCGGAACCGAACCGAACCGAACCGAATCGAGCGGGTTTTTTAAAATGAAATACCCGAACGGGTATCCGAATCGAGAACCGAATGGTTTGGTTCGGTTCTCGGTTCTCGACCAAGAACCGAAGAACCGAATAAGAACCGAACTTTTTTTTTTTATATTGGATAAATTAATTTCTTTTATTTTTTCTAAACAAATTAATAATTTTTTTCTTATTAAATCTTATTAGTTGAACAATTTAGAGTTTATTTATGTTTGTTAGTTGTGTTTTTTTCAATTTTTTCTTATATAGTTTCTTAATAGTTAGTATGGAAAGTCAACCAACTAATAATTACATTAAATAGTTGGTAAGTATTATCAATACTTTAAAATATTTTATATTTGTGACTTCAAATTTATATTTCACTTTTATGTAGATTTGAAGGTTTGAAGCAAATGAATTATTGATATGAATATCGAAGTTTTATTAGTAATATTTACTTTTTGGTATTTGTATTTGACAACTTATTATTTATATGTTATTAAATTAGATTACGTTAATTTGTAAAAGTTAAGATTGAACTTTGTATTTGTATCTACTTTTTGTTATCAATATTGGTATCCACTTTAAGGTATATTTATGTAGTATTATTTTAAATGTTAAAAAATTTAATTATAGTACGGAACCGAACGGAACCGAATAGAACCGAACCGAACCGAACCGAACCGAAACCGAATGGTTCCAAAATTATATTTGGAACCGACGGTTCCATTTACTAAATACCCGAAAAATTCTGGAACCGAAAAAAACCGAATCGAACCGAACCGAACCGACCCGCGCCCACCCCTACAAAGAACATTAACAGGTGAAAAATCTGAATGTAACGTAAGGAGAGATTGTTGTTGGGGTTCTCTTCCTTCTTTTGTTTTTTACTGTACCTTGTAAGGTGTCTTGAATTATGAGATGATACCAGGACCAAAAAAGATGAGAGAGTCCAATTTTTTTACTTTGGTTTGTTTGTTCCATTTACTTACACATTTAAGTGGCACTAACTGTTCCGATGTTTGCTCTTGGTTTCTTAGTTGATTTCGAGGAATTAGAATACTCATGTTGAACATTTTTAGAGGAGTTCAACTAGAGGACTTGTGCAAAAGGACAACGATTTTGGTGGTCCATCAAAGCCTAACGGTTTTACTGGTCAGCTACGCCGTTGCAGAGGCTCAAATGAGGTTGGTTATATTTTTTGAGGCAATTTTATGCATCACGCAGCTAAGTCATTTTATGCTCTTCTCAAGCACATAACATTGGCCAAATTGAATTTGTTTTTGCTAAGACTTGTTTGCTTCAACTAGGAATACAAAGTACTAACAATGGAAGAATCTAACCCTTGCCTCCTTTATGCTTGGAGATTTGAAATTAATTTTGTATTAGTTTATCGAAGTAGAGATTTTTTTTATCCAAGCTCGATCACAATTAATTTTGTATTAGTTTATCGAAGTAGAGATTTTTTTATCCAAGCTCGATCACATTGCAAACATCAATATACCTATATTAGGTAGCTATTAGGAAATTTACCCTCCTACTTAACTTAGCAAATGCTGAGGAATTTGTTCTTCTTGACTTCGTTACTATGGAAACTACACTTGAACAACATGTGAAGAAGAGTAATGTTACTTCCCTTTTGATATGTTTTATCTAAACTTCAGGAATTTAGTTTTTATTTTAGTGAATAAGAATTGCGATGACTACAATTTTGTCCATTTTCGTTTTCTTTCTTTCTTTGTTGTTAAATTTTGTGTCCGAAAATATTCTTGAATCAAAATACCCTTTTTTTTTTAAAAAAAAAAATGAATAAATTATATTTAATGTCTTTTCTTATTGCCTTTCATTTATAATCTTTTAGGTTCCTCCTGAAGGTGTTAAAGAAAATGGAAGCCATTTACTTGTCGACGATACAAACAAATACAAGTCGATATTAATACGTATACATTCATCCACTCGGATGATTGGAGGTTTTGCCTTCATAATCTACACGTGTGACCTTTATAACTGGACCATGGTAGTTATCCAATTTTTTATGGCAAGAGAGCAATTCAATTTATTTAGGAGAGAATATAAAGACAGGCACCTCCCAGGTTTCAAGCTTTTAAATTGGCGAGCAAGCTACCAGCCTCGTAACTACCACACCTCTTCTGTTTATACTTGTATTAGATCATGTTTATTATTTTAGAGGTTTCTTGTGCGGTTTGAATATTTTAATAATTTGGAAACTGCAAAAATGATCAACAAGTTTCGGATTTGAAACAATTGGTTCTATGGGTTTTGTATATGCTAATTTTTGTGAAATCCCGTAGTCCCATTTTTAATTTGTAGTTTTTTTGGGTTAAAAAAAACATTTTTATCAGTTTATGTGGAAATTTGGATTCGATTGAGGTGCTTTTGCTTGTCCTCACAGTAAAAAAAATAAAATGTAACTTGTATGTTTTCGATAATTTTGATGGTATGGAATTACCTGCATTTGAAGTCTCTATGCATTTTTGAACTATGCACTTGTGAACTTGGCTATGTTCATTTTGTTGCAGGTAGTGAAAAGTGCAAAGGTTGCATTAAGTAGTTCTTTTGTTAAAAAAAATTGAGTTAGCGGGTGACTTTGTCACGAGTTTTGAGCAAGACCCGTTTGACTATTTTGGAAGATGAAAGTTGATTTGTGTTTTCCTCCGTTAGTACATGGAAATCCTATACTTGTCAAAAATGATGCTCGGATGAATGAGAAATTGAAACTCAAAGCATGCCATGTGAAAAGAGTTTATGTTGGTGGGAAAACTAAAAATTAAAGTTTGCCCTACATAGGAAGTGAATGAAAACTAAAATCACTTTTTAAAGGATTACACTTTAGAATGGTGTAATCATGTGTAGCATAGAGGCTTTCTCCATGTGCGCGCGCAGGGGGTTGCAAATCACTGACCGAAATAGATATCGGACCTTGAACTTGTGTGTGGGCGTGAGCTGCGTACACGAATATCGGACCGGATTGATCAAAAATTGGCCCCTTAGAAGAGCCTACGTTTTGCTACATCGACTGACTTTTCATTTTCTGAAACAGTTGAAACTCCTAAAACTCCTGTTGTAATTGTCATGAAGTAAGTGGGCAAGTTATAAGATCCAAAATCTATATATACCTCAGATTTTCCCAGTTTTCAGTACAATAATTCATCTAAATATTCATCTGCATACAACTCAAGTCTGTCTCTATTTTCGTTTCTGTTTGAGTTTGGTGGTGATATTGTTCAGGCTCTAACTCAGTTCGCCGGAGCAACTCAAGTTTTGTCTCTGTTTTCGTTTCTATTTGAGTCTGGTGGTGATATTGTTCGGGCTCTAACTCAATTCGCCAGAGTAGTTTCTATGATGCTCAGGCTATACTAGTCTTCCGTTGTATCCTAAGAACCAGATGCTCAAATTACACATCAAGCATAAATGGTGAGGGGGCAAATCTATTTTAATGAAATTGTGTGTAACACAGGCCTCGAGTTAAAAGTTCAATTTCGTATTTTATATTATTGTTCTATTTTATTGTAATTCTGTTTCTGAAATAAAAAATTCAGATTAACAAATTCAGTGTTGCTCTGTATTAGTTCACTAGTTATCATATTTTTCTACAAGCTTAAAACAGATTCTTGAAAGGAACTAATATTTTGTTTCATTTCAGAAATGGCAACTGATTCAATAAACATGGATGTAACCCAAGCTGTGGCTAATGAAAATCAGGCTATAGGCTCTGCTAAAGTTCAAGGGCCAAGTTCTGTTGTGACTCAGACTGTGGCTAGATTGCCAAGTCATGTTGTGAGTCAAACAACTGGCCATACCGTTACTGTTCCGGTTAATCATGGTGAAAAATCGGAGAAATTCAATGGCTTGAATTTCAAGAGGTAGCAGGAGAAAATGCTATTTTATTTGACCACCTTGAATCTTGCGATATTCTTGACTAAAACTGCTCCAAAACTCAATGAGGGTGAGGGAGACGTTCAAGAGATCAGTGCACTTGATGTTTGGAATCATTCGGACTTTTTATGCCGAAACTATATTATGAATAGTTTAGCAGACACGCTATACAATGTGTATAGTATTATGAAAACTGCTAAGGAGTTGTGGGAGCCTTTGGACCGAAAATATAAAACTGAGGATGCCGGGGCTAAAAAGTTCATTGTCGGCAGATTCTTAGATTATAAGATGGTGGACTCCAAAACTGTAATCAGTCAAGTGCAAGAACTCCAAGTAATTCTTCACGAAATTCATGCCGAATGGATGATGTTGAGTGAAACTTTTCAAGTGGCTGCAATTATTGAAAAATTGCCCCCCGCGTGGAAAGATTTCAAGAATTATCTGAAGCACAAACGAAAGGAAATGAACGTTGAAGAACTAATTGTTAGACTTCGAATTGAAGAAGACAACAAGAGTTTCGAGAAGAAGTTGTTCAATCCTGGTGTTGCTAAAACTAATGTTGTGGAGTATGGTCAAAGCAGTAAGAACTGTGGTAAAGAGACCAAGCTAGGACCTAAAGGTGGAATTTCTAAAAAGAAGTTTCAAGGGAAATGCTACAATTGTGACAAAGTGGGTCACAAGTCTTCGGAGTGGAGATTGCCAAAGAAGAAGAAAGAAACAAATGTGGTTGACTACACGGCACATAATGTGGCGGAGATGAATCTCGCAGTCGTATTTCTGAAGTGAATATGGTGAGTTCAAACCCAAAAGAGTGGTAGATTGACACTACAAGACAGGTGTATTCTGATAAAGAACTATTTACGGCTTTCGAAGCAATTGAGAATTGATAGAAGTTGTTTATGAGATATTCAGCAACTTCTGAAATTAAGGGACAAGGCAAGGTGGTTCTGAAGATGACTTCGGGAAAAGAGTTGACTCTTAACAATATGTTGTATGTGCCGAAAATTTGCAAGAACCTTGTGTCCGGGTTGCTTTTAAATAAGCATGGTTTCCGTATTGTATTTTAGTCAGACAAAGTCATTTTGTCTAAAGGTGGAATGTTTGTTGGAAAATGTTATGTTTCTGATGGTATGTTTAAACTCATTGTAATGGTTGTTAAGCCAAAAATGAATAAAATAAACTCTTCTACTTACTTGGTTGAGTCTCCAATGTGTGGCATGCTAGATTAGGATATGTTAACTATGATACTTTACGTAGACTAGTTAACTTGAATTGCATACCCGCGTTTCATATTGATTCCAAATATAAGTGCGAAACTTGTGTTAAGGCAAAATTGACAAAGTCATCATTTAAATTAATTGAACGGAATACAGAATACAAACAAGAGGTGGCAACAAGTATTTCATTACTTTTGTTGACGATAGCACAAAATACTGATATGTGTACTTGCTAAAAAGCAAGGATGAATGGATAGAGAAATTTATTCTCTATAAGAGTGAAGTTGAAAATCAATTCAACAAGAAAATTAAGTTGTTGAGAAGTGATAGAGGTGGTGAGTATGAAGCACTGTTTGCTGAATTATGTGCACAACACGGAATCATACATGAAACCACTGCACCTTATTCACCGCAACAAAATGGTGTTGCTGAAAGGAAAAACTGTACCTTAAAAGAAATTATGAATGCAATGCTAATAAGTTCTGGGTTACCTTAGAACATGTGGGGGAAAGCTATGTTGTCAGCAAATTACCTTTTAAATAAGGTGCCCCGAAAGAAATTGGAAAAAACTCCTTATGAGTTATGGAAAAGAAGAAAGTCTTTCTATAAATACTTACGAGTGTGGGGGCGTCTTGGTAAAGTGGCTGTTCCAAAACCAAAGAAGATGAAGATATGCCCGAAAACTGTAGATTGTATCTTCATTGGATATGCACAAAACAGTAGTGCTTATCGATTTCTTGTGTATGAATCTAAAATCTCAGATATACACAAAAATACGATAATGGAATTGAGAAATACTTCGTTCTTTGAACATCTATTTCCATAAAGGTCCAAAAACGAAGCAAACTCTTCTAAACTGACATATGAGACTATGACTGAAAATAGTCAAGACAAAGACTAGAAGAGCAGGTTGAAGTTGAACCAAGACGTAGCAAGAGGAAAATGATAGAAAAATCTTATGATCAAGATTTTCTGACCTATATGCTAAAAAGTGAACTTCAAAACTATCAAGAAGCTGTGAACTCCTCAAAAGGACCTCAATGGAAAGAGGCAATTAAAAGTTAAATAGATTTCATTTTGCAAAATCATACATGGGAGCTAGTGGATCTTCCTTCAGGAAGTAAACCACTAGGCTATAGGTGGATTTTCAAACGGAAAATGAAAACAGATGGATCTATTGAAAAGTATAAGGCCATATTAGTAATAAAATGTTACAGACAACGAGAAGGCATCGATTACTTTGATACATATTCTCCAGTAACAAGAATAGCATCTATTAGGATGATACTTGCGATTATTGCTCTACGAAATCTTGAAATACATCAAATGGATGTTAAGATTGCCTTCTTGAATGGAGATTTAGATGAAGAAATCTATATGGAACAACTTGAGGGGTTTTCATCTCCAGGGCAAGAAACGAAGGTCTGTAAGTTGGTGAAATTATTATATGGCTTGAAACAAGCACCAAAACAATGGCACGAAAAATTTGATAATGTCATGATGGAGAGTGGATTTAAAATCGACGAGTGTGACAAATGTGTTTACGTTAAAGATACTGGAAATTGTTATGTCATTTTATGTCTTTACGTTAAGATGATTAAATCTACTAAAGATATTTTCGAGATTTGACATGAAGGATATGAGTTTAGCTGATATTATACTTGGAGTCAAAATTTCAAGAACATCAGATGAGCTGATTTTAAGCCAATCACATTATGTGGATAAAATTCTAGAAATGTTCAGTAAGGATGATACTGAAATGACTAGAATACCGATAGATACAAGTAGGGGTGGGCGTGGGTTGGGTTGGGTCGGTTTTTGCCCAAACCCAAACCCAACCCAACATTGTCGGTTTGTTTGAAATCCAACCCAACCCAACCCATGTAAATGTTGAAACCCAACCCAACCCAACCCAATTATGTGTCGGTCGGGTTGGGTTGGGTTGGTCGGTTTGAATAATAAATTTCAATTTTTTTGACACATGTTGGAATTAAATGAATTGAGATCCTAGCGGGACAAGTAGTATAGCTTGAGAATTGTATGTGAACATTTCTCAATCTGATGTGAGACTAGAGACACGGCATCATAGCTAATATAGCAAGGACATTAAAAAAATATGAAGAGAACAAGGGTAGTGGGACGTAATTGAAAATCGACATTTATGTTAAATTTGATTATGAAATAAGAATTATCGAATGAAATGACTTGACAAGACAAATATGGATATAGTGCAGTTTTAGATTAGAGATTGAACCAAACGCGAACGATGGATCGAATTGAAGAAATTCGAAGTCACTTCATTTAACGTACTTCATTTTTTGAAATGTCTTGTGATCATCCATAGTGATTCATACTCTATAATGTAATTTTTTATGATACAACGTGACTTTTTGACTTTATTGAATATAAAAAAACTAGTAAAATAATTACTTAATTTAGCTTCTCTACTTCATCCCTAAATCTCACGCTGGTATTCCTTATCTTCAAGAAATTTTTAATTGAAATCCTCGATCAATTTCGAAAGCTCCAGTTTTAATAATAAAGAATTGCTAACAAAAACTAATTCTTAATACAATCTGAAAATAATTGAGAAAACTATTCGTCGTTTTTTCAATTTAACGTTTTTTTTTTCCGGGTTAGGTTGGGTTGGGTCGGGTTGGGGGTGCCAACCCGCAACCCAACCCAACCCGACCCGACCACCCAACCCGAAACCCGAAAATCGCCCAAAAAATGCAAAAAACCGACCCAAACCGGTCGGTTTGGGTCGGTTCGGTCGGTTTCGTCGGGTCGGTCGGTTTTTTGCCCACCCCTAGATACAAGTCAACATCTATCCAAATATAAAGGTGAAAGTGTATTTCAAGTAGAATACTCGAGAGTTATTGGGAGTCTGATGTACTTGATGAGTTGTACAAGACCAGACATAGCCTACACATTGAGTAAACTGAGTAGATATACGAGTAATCCAGGAGCTGATCACTGGAAAGGAATAGTAAGAGTACTAAGGTACTTGAGATATACTCGTAATTTTGGACTGTATTATACAAGATACCCAGCGGTTATTGAAGAATATATTGATACTAATTGGATATCTGATATAAAAGACTCAAAGTCCATGAGTGAATTTGTGTTCACATTGGCAGGTGCAGCTATATCCTGGAAATCCTCTAAACAAACAGTGATAGCCAAATCTACTATAGAATCTGAGTTTATAGCTCTAAATAAAAGTGGTGAAGAGGCTGAGTGGTTGCGCAACTTTTTAGAGGATATTCCAAGATGGTTGGGGATCTTCATCTTCTCGAAATCGCCTGTAGTCCAATGAGGCATAAAGTCAAATGAAAGCATCAAAAAACCAGTACAAATTATTAATTGGAAAAAGTCTTACCACGTCGAGCCATCAAACCAAGGTCTTCGTAAAATCGTTGGGGCACGATCAAATGGTTGAAGTCACGTTTTGAGGAGGGTCGGCAATAGATCTCGGATAAGATATCCCAGTTGCCCTTATCAAGCTTGAAGATCTCAACCAACCCTACAAGAAATTGATCAGGAATTAGAAACAAGTTCAACATAAGGTAATAAACAAAGTACAGAAAGGACACTTACTTGGTTCAGAGTAGGAGGTTGGAACTTTGACACGAGGGACAGTGTCACCCTCGCACTCCTGCTACTTTCCTTGAACCCATAACCAGGTCTCCTTCCACCCATTGATGGAGGTGGGAAGACCCAACATGAAAGGAGAGTGTGCCCCGATGGGCACAACGAGTACCACCCTTTGGAATCCCCTTTGCCCAAGGACCTAGGCTGGTAGATCGTTTGAAAGGCGTGGAGGGGCATATCATCGCCCAAGGAAGTCTTCTTCAAAGGATATATGAACCCACTAGCTGGGCCCAGGCATTAGGGGCTAGTTGGGTGGGGGCCAACCCATATAATCGAAGAACGACTAGAAAAAAGGATGAAGGGGGAGGCGAATGCCAGATTTTAAGAGGTACTCACTGATGGCGACGTAACCCTGCCTAGGGAAGCAAGCTCGCTCATCATGAGAGGAAGATAGAAGTTCGATATTGTAGGGGATCCTGTACTTATCTCTAAGGATGCCTAATTAGGTAAGGTCGACACTAGAATGTATTTTAGCTGCCCCCAACCCACACTGTCATCACCCCTGACAACGTCCCCAGATATAGAGGCACCTGGGCCTGCCTCAATAGATCTCCAAAGGTCTGTTGTACAGGTTATCTGGACTCCTGATTCCTTAGCTACATTAGTCACATCTACATCGTCCCTAGAAGAAGCAGAATAAGCCATAAATGTAAAGAATACCAAAAATTCGAGAAATCAATTACTTACTGGTCAGAGAAGGATTCATAGGAGCACAACTGAAGAGAAAAGAAGGATGCTCAAAGGAATCTCAAAAAGAAAAACTTGAAGGAGTTAGTAAATTCGAGAGCAAAGAATGCCAAAATTCGTGCAAAAGGTAGGAAATGAATTCTCTCTAAGATTCTTGCCATGTATAGGAAAACCCGCTTAACCCTGGCCGTTGGATCTTAATCCGGACCATCCAACCATTGATCAGCAATTATTAACCTGAGCCACCCACGACATCTAATGCTTCATCTTCAAAGGTCCAGACTTGAACGTCGCTCGCACACGCCCTTGCTCATCTGAGTTTTGTTAAGAAGCATGGGGGAAACAATCATTATTATGCATTAAAAACGGTGGCTATTAGGCGTATTGGAAGTTGCACAGCCCCAACTGCCTTTCTCGGGAAAGCACCATGACATCTAATCACAGGGGCTCTATAATTTGAAATGCTTTGTAGTTATCAAAATTGTTGAAAAAGTAATATGCCCTCTTAGTTGTCAAAATCAATGCCATTTAACACATCAGACCCTATCCGCTTCAGAATGCATGAAGACACTTCAAAACAGAGGATGGGGCCTCGGTACCTAGGAGATTTAAAGAATCAATCAGACGAAGCTCTCAGAAAGTATATTATTATTACGAAACTCTACCTTAAAATTATTTTCAAGTCCACTCATTACATAAATAATCATGCCTAGACTTGGGGGACTATTGTTACTCCCCGAAATCAGAGGCTCCATGTCAGCACTCCACGTGGACGGTCACGTACTCTCTGTAGCTAAGTGGACATAAAGCCAGTTGAAAAGTCAGCAAGAAGGTCAGCACGATGAAGGACAACAAATGATGCAACTGTACGAGGTCGTGCGAGTGCCGAGGCTATGTTCATCTGATGTCCCTTCTAGCCCAAGTAACGAAGGTATACCTAAAGCCACTCAATACAAAGGCAGAGGTTCCTTATGCCTGAAGTATTAAGGTACCGAAGCTCAATCACATCAGATGTCCATAAGCCCAAAGCTGACCTTAATGTATGCTAAGGTCGACGCTGCCTCCCAACAAATTCGAAGATCTCACAAAACTGATTGATGGGACGTCTGTAATAAAGTGTCTGTAGCTTTAAATGTGTCAGTGTGTCAACCTACTACTAGCACGACTGACCCTTTGTCAAACATTGAATATGATGAATGGACAGTGATGTAAGTCTTCGATCTAGGAGATGTCACCACTTGGATGTGATCGGACGATCACCACGTCGGCTAGATTTATATAAATAGCCTCTCTTTGTACTGAAAAAGGGAGATGGTGCAATCAAGAAATAAAATAACTTCCTTATATGCTTTGTCTTACAAAATACAAGTGAAGAACATACATTGATATTCCAACATTATACAGTATATTCTCATATCTATCCTTCCACATATTCTATTACAAAACGAGTGATTTAGTTAAGGAAAACTGATCGAGCACTTGTTGATAGTACGAGTACTTCCAAAATCCAATCGCTAGAGCCCGAACATTTGTGTCTCTCGCCGGAAAGTGTCTCCCATGTTTATTGCAGTCAAACTACCGTTTCCATTTCGGTAGAAACATGCCGAATCAGCACTTGACGTGGCAAGAGTAGGCCCGACATCTATTGAGTTCATTTTTTGGGGTCAACAGAGTATTCTAGTTTTTTGGAAGGGAATAGTCAAGAAAGTGAGGAAAACACAATTATAATGTGGCAGTATTCTTGACTAATAAAGTCTTCTCCTATGATCGAAGCAATTTACCGAACCATGTTAAGGCCCCATTTGTCTCTCATTATTCTAAAACATTGTTTGCTACCGTAAGATTTTCAATCATACATTCACCCAATAAAATATTCTACACACAAACCAATAAAATTACTTTAAATTTCAATCACATATTCTCCAAAAAATACTATTCATTACTTCATCTCTTCTACAATAATGGGAGACAAACACACACTAAATTTGTATTTTTTTTCTCTATTTGGCTCGTATTTGAATTTTTCGTATGGTTTACACCCTGAGACTGCACTGAAGATGATGGAAAGTTCAAAGTATGAGGATGGTGATGAACTAGCACCAAGTTGCATCTATGCTAATGATCGAGTAAAACAAATATATAGTTATGGTGATTGAGTCATATCGATTAGTGATATCAAGGTAGAATTGCAGTGATGAGTCACAAGGATGTGAAAGTGTGGCAATCTAGTTACAAAGAATAGGGTCATCTGCTGTTATTATAGATTGTGAAGTGGCCATAATGAGTTCTATGGCTAGTGGTAGGAAATATGAAGATGATGGTGTGAAGAAGCCAAATATACAAGGCCAAGTCCAAAGAGTCTTTGGATTTGATTCCGTCTACTACAATTGGTTGAAGAACGGTGGCATTAAACGATGAAGGGGTACGAGTATGGGTGTGAAAATGTGTCATGATTGGAATATTATCGGTCAAGATAAAGATTGTTTGATTTGACCAAAATCTTGAAGAAAAAACTCTCGTTAAGAAAAGGAACTTTATATACAACCCCTGTTTGGTACACATTAAAATTTTCATTCTCATTCTTCTACTCATTTTTAACCACACATTCTTCAATAAAATAATATTTTCCATTACATCAATAACTTTTTCTTCTTTTTCAACAACAAGTTCTCCATCAATCTACTATTTTAGAATATATTCTTCCAAAATAATGTGGCCCAAATACACCCACAATTAGGAAAAAAAAGGGATGAAGGAAAAAAGTCTTATGGTAAAAGTAAATAATATTTGAAAATGAGAAGGAAACTCGCCAATATATTTCAAGAGTTTTTTTTAATAAATTCATGGCATTGCATTGAGAAGAATTGCGTTTGGCAACAAAGTGCCGTGGATACAGACACAGAACATTACATACATTCAAAATTCCGAGTTTAACGAAAGAAAATTGGTCTAAAAATGTAGAGAGAGAAATTAGAATAATGATATGTGTAGGTGTGCGGCGTGCATTAGAAAGTTTTAGATTTGTGTAGGGAGAAATTGAGAGAGAGATACTTTATTGTGAAATTTTCTGAACTAATAAATTTTTCTTCTCTTGTGATTATCGATAGTTTGCCGAATCACGTTAAATTCGTGCATTTTCTCTTTCTGGCTCGTATTTTAATATTCATTCTTGCTACGTTTGATGTGACTTTTTCCCGACATGTAGTATCAGGCTCATGGTTCTAACTCTTTTATTGAATTAAACATGATGGATATTTCGAAGTTGGAGGTGGAATGTGGTGATTGACTGGAACTATGGTGGGGCTGTGAGTGACCTATGATGATAATCAAGTCACCTAGAGGTAGAGTTGAGGTGATCAAGTCTTATCAATTATTGATATTGTTGTGGTGTGATCCGATTTTCATGTAATTTGGTGTTTGGTTGAATAGAAGAAGTTTAAGGAGTTTGGGTTTTTTTAGAGTTCTAATTAATGAAAATCAAATTTCATCAAAGATTGACAGTTTGACTTGGAAAATGACTTTGAGATTAAACAAAAAAACAATTTGGAGTAGAAAGGATAGCAAGTCAGGCGTCGCAGCGCGGGCATGGGGCGTCGGTTGAATTATACAGAACGCCCGACGTTTCGGTGCCGAGACGCCTGGATAGTGGCGCGAGTCGCCATCATGGCGTTTTTAATTCCTTTTTTTTTCCGAATTTTATGTCTTCTTCTTCATCTAGAACTCCAAAAAGAGATTCATATAAAAAAGAATCATCATCATTTTTAGAGGAAAATGCCCCGAGATAGGGGACATGGTAGGGTGGGGCGGGGATTATCAATTACGGTCGCTGTCTCGTTTAAAGTTCATTTCAAAAGACAAGTGTTTCATCACACATATAAAAGAATCATCATCATTTTTAGAGGAAACCTGAATTTTTATACAATTTGAAAAAAAAAAATGAAGATTTTCACAAATTAAAAACATTAAAAAAATAAAAATAAGTAAATGGGATAATAAATGAGGCTGAGATTGCCCCATCCCCATCCCATCCTACCCTAACCGGGTATGGAGACGAAGCAAGAAAAAAAAATACTCGAGGGATAGTGGATGAGAATGGTTGTTTTCACCCATCTCGTTGTCATCCTTGATAATCGATAATTTGTAGAACTATTTTAAATTTGTATTTTCTCTTTGTGGATCTATATAGATTTTTTGTTTCTACTATGTTCGGTGGATTTTTTTTTCAATAGATTCATCACCACAACTCTACGTCTATGTGATTTTGATCACTACAACTTCACCTCAACATCACTCAATTGGTGTAATTCGATCACGTGACTATACCTCTTGTGTGACTCGATTACCGCCAGAACTACACCGGAGTACCAATCCATCACCACGGCTCCACTTTGGTACCAATCCATAACCTTAGCTCCACCTCAAACTTTGAGCTCGCCATTATTGGCGCAATCCTAGAGTTTGAACTATGAACTTTGATAACACTTGTTGGAAAAGATCTCATACAACGTAGCAGATAGAAAAAATTCAAAAAAAGCAATTACGAAAGAGATAAATACGTATTAAAATTGATTTGACAAACTGTCGACAACCACAGGAGAAGAAAACTTCATTAGTTGAGAAAACCTCACAATAAAATACTTTTAGCACAACATACGACAAAAATAAGATTGTACAATTATAATTTTCTAGTTTCTCTCCAATAACAAGTTTGTCAAATTTCATTCCCTATTCGTGCGTATTCAGCCACAATTCTCACACAATACTAAAACACAACAAACACAGGCACATTTTAGGTACGTGTTATTTTTTTCTCTAACAAAGAAAATTGGGCTTCATTTTTTTTTTTTTGTCCTCTCTCCCTATCACACAATTCATGGTCGGCCTTGAGATTTATGAGACCCTAGGATACATATTGTTATGAAGCCCTTAAATATAATTGTTTTAGTAAGTGTAGAAGTCTTTTTAACACCAATCATGGTCGATTCAAATTCAGTTTCTCAGTAGCTTATGAAAAAAATTGAAATGAGCATTTTTAGAATAAATAAATTTTTTTTCTTACTTTCATAAAAAAATAATTTATAGATTTTAAATAAATTTTATAAGGATAGAAAAATATTATATGGAAGATTTCATTTATTTTTTTAATGCATTGATTTTTTTTTTTTTGAAATATGCTATATGTATAGGAAATTATTCACGGGGTTTTAACAGGGGGAACTACTCTTTTTTTTTTTTCCCGTAGATCTTAGTAGATAAAAAAACACAACAAAACATAGTACTAGGTAATAGTTTAATTTTAGATCCATTTTATTTCTTAAACAAAGAATGCAAGTAAAATGCCCAAGTAATTTGGGCCTCTAATTAAACCAATTTTGTTGTTGCTTTTTAATGGACTAGAGACCCAACTCAAAAAAAGTAAGGAGATATTTTGTTGAGTTTTGAAGTTTTAATTTTTGTGGAAATTATTACAAAATGGAATTCAAGCTATGAATAAAACAGTAGCGCAATGGAGAAGAAATGTTGAATATTATTTCTTACTTGAACCGGATCATTTACATCATATTTATACAAGAAAATGGTATAACAAACTGAGTGCTACAATAATTTCCTAACAGATTTCTATCTAACAGAATTGGAGAGAGAGTAAATGGAGTATACAAATTCTAGAATGTACATCTTCCACACACCTCCTTATCCGGCATCTATGCTATACTCTTTATGCAACTTGCAATTTCTTCTTGCTTCTGAAACCTCTTGCTGGAGCTGCTGATTTGGAATATTCACGTGGCAACCCTGCTGATGTGCCTTGTCCAGGTGGCAATCCAATTGCATTTGTTTTTCATTCTTTAACATCCCCCCGCAAGATGGCGAGTGGATGTCTTTTGCTCCCATCTTGGCCAAGTGAGAATAAAAACTAAATGAGTTTAATGCTTTAGTCAGAATCTCACCAACTTGCAACTGGTTCTCAGGTGTTCTGTGATTATACTTCCTTCTTGAATCTTATCTCGAATTAGATGACAGTCCAATTCAATATGATTGGTTCTCTCGTGAAATACGGGATTTGCAGCAATATGAAGTGCTGATTTATTGTCACAGTATAGTCAAGCCAAGCCATGGGTGACAAACTGTTAAATCTTTGAGTAAAAATCGCAGCCACGTTAGTTCACAATAGGTGCTTGCCATGCCTCTGTATTCTGCCTCTGCAGAGGATCTGGAAACGGTATTTTGCTTTTTCGATTTCCATGAAATTAAGGAGGATCCTAGGAATATACAATATCCTGTAATGGACCTTCGAGTATCTGGGCATGAACCCCAATCAGAGTCGCTATAGGCCTGAAGCTGCAACGTTGATGAGGATGGATACATCAACCCCTGACCTGGGCTTCTCTTGATGTACCACATCACCTTGTGTGCTGCATTAAGGTGTAGAATCCTAGGCTTATCCATGTACTGGCTCAGGAGCTGGGCTGCATAGGATAGATCAGGTCTAGTTACAATTAGGTAGAGGAGTCTTCCAATGAGTCTTCTGTACATGCTTAAGCAACTCTCTTTCATCTTTGAATAATTTCAAATTCTGATCTAAGGGAATTCTTGATGGTGTAGCTCCAATCATTCCCGAATCTGTCAATATGTCTAGAGCATACTTTCTTTGGCACATCATGATTCCTTCTTTTGATCTCGCTATCTCAATTCCGAGGAAGTATTTCAATACTCCTAAGTCTTTAATTCTGAATTTTTCATTCAATAGTTGCCTTAAGGAATTGATGGATCTCATATCACTACTTGCCACAATGATGTCATCCATGTACACTAAGATGGCAGTGAATGAGTCTCCTTGTGACTTGCAAACAAGTCAATCACTTTTGACCAACGAACCCTAAATCAGAATGAAGGTTGATAACTTTGAATACCATCGCGTGAAGCTTGGTTCAAGCCATATAAACTCTTGAGTAACCTCGCACACCTTTGGTTGAGATGCTTTCTAATAACTGGAGGCAATTCCATATACACTTCTTCATATAATTCACCATGCAAAAAGGCATTATTAACATCAAATTGGTGTAGGATCCACCCCTTTATAGTCGCCACCGCTAGCAAACTCACAACACCATTTTGCCTAGGTGAGAAAGTCTCGTGGTAATCTAGGCCTTCCCGCAGTGTAACCTTTTGCAACTAGTCATGCCTGTATCTTTCTATCGATCCATCCGAGTTGTGCTTGATTTTGAATACCCATTTACACCCAATGGTCGACTTTCCTTGTGGCAGATCCGCGACCACCAAGTGTGATTTTGTTCAAGAGCATCAATTTCGTTCTTCATAGCCTTCGCACCAACTGGGATTCTAGTGCCTCACTATAATTTTGTGGTTCTATGTGTGATGTGACAGATGTTATAAAAGCTTTGCGTGCTTGTGACAATTTATCATAACTAAGGTTGCTTCAATTGGAAATGGATTACCTGAGGTTGGATGAATCTTCTGACCTTCAAACTCTTGGAGTTGGGTAGATGAGCTGGCTTGTTGACATATGAAATTTTGTAGGTATGAGGGTGTTTGTCTTGTTCTGGTGGAACGTCGCCTCGGATGGTAGTTTGTGTTTTCTGGTTGCCTTGATGGACTTTGTGGTTCTGAATCAAGTTCATTTTCAGAGTCTGTGGGATTAGAATCTGTTGCTGATGGTGATGAAGTCTGGTCACATGACAACGTTTTATTATTGTCATACGATTGTTTAGGCTGCAAACTCTGGGAATTAACTGAATGGTGTTCATCTGTATTTGAAGGCTGGACAGAAGGCAGAAAAGGTAAGTCTGATGAATCAGATATTTCCTTGGCATTTGGCTGATTTTTATTTTGCTGATCTTTGTAGGGAAAATTATTTTCATGGAATGTAACATTCCTTGAGAGGAAAACCTTTTCAGTTTCTAAATCAAGTAGCTTGTACCCTTTCATTCCAAATGGATAACCCAAAAATGCACATCGGCTAGCCCTTGGATCAAACTTATGCCTCCCCTGAGCCAAGGTAGTTGCAAAAACTAAGCAGTCGAAAACCTTGAGATGAGAATATTTTGGTTTGATTTTAAAAAGAAGTTCAAAAGGTGTTTTATGATTTAAGAGAAGTGAGGGAGTGCTTTTTATTAAATAGACTGCTGTTAGCACACAATCACTCCAATACTTAGTGGGGGTTCCACTTTGAAATTTTAACGACCTTGCGACATTGAGAATGTGTTGGTGCTTCCTCTCTACGACTGAATTTTGTTGAGGAGTTTCAACACATGATTTTTGATGTATGATGCCTTTTTCATGAAAAAATGTTTTCATATTGAACTCCCCACCATTGTCACTCCTGATTACTTTAATCTTGGTTTCAAATTGGTTTTCAATCATGCTACAAAAACCCTGTAAGGCAGTGCTAGCATCAAACTTATTTTTCAAAAGATAAACCCAAGTGCATTTGCTGTAATATTCCACTATTGTTAGGAAGTATCTTGAGCCATCATAGGCAGCCGTACTACATGGTCCCCAAAGATCACAGTGAACTAAATCGAAACATTTTTCTGATTGATGGTGACTAATGTGAAAAGGCGGCTATGCATTTTGGCTAAGGGACAAATCATGCAAGGTAATGGATGTTTTATTACCGCCTAAGAACTCAAGAGCAAAGATGAAGGGTGTCCTAATCTATAATGCCAGAGGTCAAAGTCTTCGCTTTTGTTGCAGCAAATTGTGGTGTTTCGGTAGTCAAGGTATCAAAGAAAGCCGATGGTGAGGTTCCCCTTTCGCAGTAGTACAAGCCGATCTCACTTTACCCATTCCAATCGTTCTCCAGTCAAAAGGTCCCTGAATGAAACACGTTTCGTATAAGAAAATAAGACAACAACAAGGAAGTAGCTAACTTTCTAGTAGAAATTAAGTTGAAAGAAAAGGATGGAACACGAGTGCATTATGCGAATTAGTGTTTTAGATTCTTACCGTCCCTATATAGTGACAAGAACACTATCGCTTATCCGGAAGTGTCACGAGTAGTTAACTTGTCGAAATATTAGTGAGCAAGTTAGTGATGTCACGCGACCATATGGTCTGCGGCACCCGTGTCAAGAATCCAGGGCGTGTTTTCTGGGATTTTTGATGCATAGGTAGATAGGCATAGAGATATACCAGATAGAGTAGGCATTAGAACCTCGTTGGCGCAAGGACCGCTATCGATCGAACTTGATTGGCCGAATGAACTGTGGTTGAAGTGTTGTTCTTTGCGAGGAGTGTCTTCACTGCTTTGTATTGCTCCTGTGAGATGGGAGATTGAGCTCTTCCAAGACTCTCAATATGTTTGTGTTCTTGCATAGGTATTCCGTGCCCTTTGATTAGTCAAGAGCCAACAAATCTTCCTTTCTTGTCGTGGCTTGTTTCTGGAGGATAACCATGAACTGAAGCACTTGTCTATCTTCAGTGACCAGTATATTACGGTGGGAGCAAAATGGCTCGTTGACTTTAAGGCATCTCTCCAATGAATGGCCAAAGAATCTTACAAAGTGAGTGCAAAAATATCTCGGTAGTTCGATTAGCGTGCATCGATTTCGAGCTCCTCTTCCCAACATTGCCATTGATTCAGTAGTGGGAGAATCCATTGAAATCTGCCTTCTCTTTTCTTCTTGTTGTATGACAGAGTAGACTTCATTTAATCCCGGAAATGGCTTAATAAGCAGGATTTGTGCTTTGATATCTTTGTAAGATTCATTAAGTCCCATAAGGAACCGCATTACCCAATCCTTTTGTTGGTTGTCAATGACATGACGAAGTCCTCCACAGGTGCAATTAGGTATGGATTCATAATTCATCAACTCGTCAAGGAGAGCTTTGTACTTCGAAAAATAAGCACTCACATCATCTTGGTTTTGCATCAAGGTACTGATAGCCTGTTTGACCTCATAGACCCGAGGTGCATTCTGCTGGCCTAACCTATGTTCAAGCTCCAGCCAGAGCTCCTTAGTGGTGTCTGCATATAGTGTGCTGGTTTTTACTTCAACACACATGGTATTTTGCAGCCAGGCAATAACATGATCATTGCAACGGAGCCAATGTTCCATCAGAACATCATTGGGATCTGTTGGTTCAGCCAAGCTTCCATCAATAAAGCCAAGCTTATTCTTAATTCTGAGTGCCCTTTTTATGGATCTCGCCCAGGCATAATAATTAGTACTGTCCAAAACGTGAGTAACCAGTATAGTTCCAGAACTATCGTTTCCTCTAATATAATAAGGGCTGTGAAGATGAGTAGGATCATGATGGTTTGGTATGGGGGCATTTTGCTGTGGATTCGGATTCAGATTTGGATTTTGAGGTGTAGCAGATTGCACGTCTGTCCTGTGTTCATCTGCCATTGTTAAAATGGCTCTGATACCATATTACAAAATGGAATTCAAGCTATGAATAAAACAGTAGAGCAATGGAGAAGAAATGTTGAATATTATTTCTTACTTGAACCGGATCATTTACATCATATTTATACAAGAAAATGGTATAACAAACTGAGTGCTACAATAATTTCCTAACAGATTTCTATCTAACAAAATTGGAGAGAGAGTAAATGGAGTATACAAATTCTAGAATGTACATCTTCCACACACCTCCTTATCCGGCATCTATGCTATACTCTTTATGCAACTTGCAATTTCTTCTTGCTTCTGAAACCTCTTGCTGGAGCTGCTGATGTGGAATATTCACGTGGCAATCCTGCTGATATGCCTTGTCCAGGTGGCAATCCACTTGCATTTGTTTTTCATTCTTCAATAGAAATTACATAAATTAAGTATTTTCAAGATCTCAATTCATATTTAAGAGTTATAAGTTTTTCCTTAAAAAGTAAGATATAATTAAAATTTTAAATATTAATAATAGTATTATAAATATTATTTTACATATCCACCTATACAGCTATAGTTGACCCTCTTTCTCTGCCACTCCTTTCTCTCTCCTAATATCCTCTTTCTCTCTCTACATAATGGCTGAGCGAGGCGGCAAGCGCGGTCAGAAAGATTGCAACGAGTGTCGCTGACAGAGTTATAGCGGCGACTAAGCGGCAACACAAGCAAGGAGCGGCTATGGGTGGTGTGGCTTCTTGTGTGGAACCAAGTGAGAGCCCTCGCCCCGCCACGTGTAAGATCGTCCGTGGTTCAGCCCGCTGACTCTTGCCTCTTGTTCCTTTGTTGATTTAACAGTCGCATGCCATGATCGAGATCTCCTACGAGCTGTGGCCGAGATTCGGTGTGGGTTTTTTGGTTATGTTTTTCAGTTGGTTCAACTTAGTGACTCTTGCCTCTTACTCCTTTGCTAATTCAGCCCCGTAAGACACCATGGTTGAGATCTCCTACATGTCGTAGCTGAGATTCAGTATGGGATTTTGGGTTGTGTCTTTCAGTTGGTGAGTGGGGACTATGGTGGTAGTGGTGCTCGTGGTGGTAGTGTTTAGGTAGCGGTAACTTTGTTGGATCCAATAGTGGCGAGGTTATGTTGGATCTGGTGGTGGCTGTAGTTTTGTTAGTGGCGGTGGTGGGTTTGAAGTTGAAAATGGTAGTTTGTTGGAGGTGACAGCAGTGGTGTCGAGAGGTGGTAGTGCTTGTTTATTTGAGATGGTGATGTTGCTGTCGAGAGGTGGTAGGGATTCTGGCGGCGACGACACGACTGGAGTCAGTGGTGAAGTAGTAGCCACAAATTTTGGTAGTTGTCACAAATTATTTGGTTGATTGTGACCAATAAATTGGTTAATATGTGACGAATAAACAATATATGACCAAAGAAATAAATAATTTGTGACAAAAAAAATATTGCGCGACCTAAAAATTCGTTAATTTGTGATGGCTTGCAACGATGATGAGATTGTGGACTGCAGTATGCTGTGGATTTGATAAAGCGATGGTAGTGATGCAGCGGTGGTGACAGGTTTGGGGATTTTTTGGTGGGCGTGGTGTGATTGAGATGGTGGTTGTACTGCTTCAGTTGGCCGTAACATTCATGATAAGATGGTGGCGGCAACGACGATGATGGTAGTGGTGGTGCTGGTGTTGGCGTTGATACTAGTGGTTGTGTTGGTGTTGGTGTTGGCGTTAGCGTTGGCGTTGGCATTGGCGTTGATACTGGTGGTGGTTTTGTAGTTGAAAATGGTTGTTAGTTACAAGTAGTGCCGGCAGTTGTGCAAGGACGGTGGTGTTGCTGGGAAGTAGTGGCGGCGGTATTGGCAGGTGTGCGATTGCAGACAATGATGAGGTGGTGGTCACAAATTATTTAGTTGATTGTAATTAATAAATAGCTAAATTGTGACTCATAAATAATATGTAACCTAAAAATTTGTTAATTTATGACCAATAATTTGATAATTTTTGACTGTGTAATAAATTGCAACTTATAAAATTTGTGATTTCTGACAGATAAATAAATTGTGACTTATAATTTTTTTGATTTGTGATCGACAAAATTTTTTATTGTAATAGTGAAATAATGTGACCTATAAATTTTTTTGATAATTGTGACCAAATTGTATAGAATTATAACATTAATATATTTAATTCAGAAAATATATTTTAATTAATTATTTCATAAATAAAATTTAATTAATATCTTTTTGAAGTTTTAAACTTTATATCTTAATTTTGAAATGTGTGATACTTAATCTCTTACATTTGAAATTTTCCCCTTTTTTTTGCCCTTTCAAGCTTGAAACGGTGAAACCCTAGGCAATCGCCTAGGCAGGGGGGGTCTTGGGGGGACCCGGACCCTCCCCCCAATTTTTTGACAAATTTTTTTTATTTTAAAATTTTATTTTTTTTATTTTCCATTTTATCCTCAAATGAATAAAAAACTTAAACCCCACCGATCCAAAAACTTAAACTCGAAAGGAACGTTTGTAATAATGTATAATTTTGTTAAATTAAAGATTAGTACATTCTTTTAAACGTTTCTTGATTTTTTTGTTAATAATGTACATTAATTTATGTTCATTTGTTTCCTTTCTCCATTACAAAGTACCAACTTCCCTCATTTTAACAGATAATGTTTCAAAAAAAAATTTGGGGGCAACCCCCATGGGCCCCTCACACCCCTTCAACTCTGAGACCCCCCTACGTCCACGGGCTGGCTTCGCCCCTGGGTTTAGTTCACCTTGGGCCAAGCTGGCCTAACACAAATTCATCACTTTTGTTGCCTATAATTATCTTTATTAGTGGGTTTGTTTGATAAAAATATTTTTTGTAAAACGATAATCAAACTTCATTTTTAATCACACACTTCATTCTAACAACAATTTCTATTTTATTTTTAACTACATATTTCATAGAACTCATCACTTTAATAAACTTTATTTGCTAAAAATGGACATCAAAGATGCACTTATTAACACATTTCTGATGCAACTATAAAATAAGAAACCTAATTGCCCTACAAATCCTAGACCTAACTGCATTCCAAATCCTTTTCCTTATATAATAATGCCTACTGAATCCTTCTTTTCTTCATTTTGTGATTACAATAACTTACAAGGAAACATTATATTATATGGTCACTTTCCTTTTCCTTGCCAAACAAAGAATACTATTTTTTCATTCTATAATAAAACTCTCTCGTTTCATAAATTTAGGTCAAGCCCAACAAATGTGAGAATTATGTTCACTTACCACTGAAAATTGTATAACGTTGACACATACCAATTTGTCTCATTGAAAAACGTCTCCTAAAAAATTCTTTATATATACACATAATATTAGGTTGATGTATTATATATGTTGAATTCTCAATGTGCCCACGAACCCAAATTACACTAAGAAAGATTCCGGTGTGACACGGTCATTAATATCATGGAGAATGACTGAAAATGCTGCCATAAAATTGTTTCATCGTGCTGGCGCTCACGCGACATATACAAGAATCCATAAAAACTTTGTACTAAAATAGGGAAGCAACTCGCAAGTACTAAATTAACAATTTTAATTTTGCATACTATATATTATAGCACACCAAATTTCATCAAAATGCATATAGCATCAAGGGCAGTCAGCCTCGGACTTTTCAAGACTGACTGCTCATGATGTTATATCATTTTTATGAAATAAATTCTTGTGTACCATAATAAAGTATTTATCGAAAATTTCCTCCAAGTGTAGGAGGAGCCCAATAATCTGCTCCATTAAAGTCACTACCAACATGGAGAGTGCAGGATAAGGGAACTAGGCACAACCCTCTACTCCTCAAGTCCTTTGGCTCTTCACGACAATCCTAGCAAAAATGTCGACAAAAATATTATTACGTGAATCATTTTAAAACATGACTAGACTAGACAGAATCGCCAACAAGAATATTTTAGTACCTTCTCAGATGTTCCTTTCATCTTTATGCAGTTTTCATTCAACAGCTACAGAAGAGATTGTCAAAAGTTGTGCAGAATTAGTAATTTTTCCTTATCATAGTTTTAAGGTTAAAGTTTTGCTGGGCTGAAAATGTGGTTCTTTCTTCGACAATAAATACATAACTTAATGAAGAAAATGAGCAACTTTCCTAAATTCTTTTGAGATGGTAATGGATCCAGTAAAGCATACCTGCCCAGGGTCTTCAGGAAATAAACAATTCCTCTCTCCTTGAAACTGAAAATAATTAATTATCAGTAATCAATAAAGCATACTTAATTTAGAATTATATTCATTAGCACATGCATCAACATCACATACACGTGAAAATTATGGTTGGCTTCCAAACCTTCCACGTTGATGGTTTCGGCCATATGGGGATCAAGATTTACATATTTAAATAAATATGATGTCTAAAAATCTCACCTTTATAAATCAGGATTCGTAATTGCACTACGTGAAAGATTGGGAAGCTCGAGACTAATTTTTCATATATATATATATCATGTTACTTGTACAATATTAGTTGACAACTTCACACTTGACAGTATCATATTCATCCATTTTAAAAATTGTAAAAATTTGTTTTTTAAATCAACGATCCGAATTTTAACAATATCAAAATTGTAAATAATAGTTTTCAATAAGAATTGTACAAATAGCTTAATTGAATGTTCATGTATATAGATAGAGAGAAGGATTGTTACAGGGTACTGCTGCCTCAGATTTCCTGATTTAATACCCAAGTACGGCAAGCTTAGGGCCTGCATTCAAGGGGGAAAAAGAATATAAGGAACATTCAACTGTGGTCAATGTGACATCACATGTTCATGGGAGTTAGCAAAATTGAATGAGGATATTAAGAAACGTCACCTCAATTTGGCTCTGAAGGAATCTAATGTATCCAATTGCTTCTAACAACACAGAGGCTGTGTCAGTCTGCATTATAATAAACAAATTAGAATAATAATAATTTGCCATAATAATATCATGTTTTGTCGTGAAATGCTACATGTCCAAGTTGTTTTGACAGATTGGTTTACAGGATGTCAGCACGCAAGATTTTATTACAATTTGGATAAAATAAAAAATAAAAAAAAGTTAGACTAAACAATTAAATTCTGTCATCTCATCAACCGTAGATCCACCTGTAATACTTTCGTGTTTTGTCTATCTACTTTTTAACCTCGAGAAGGGATGTTCAATCTTTTATTTTTCTTTAGTCATGTCGAGTATTATCTAATACTGATTAATATTTCAAACAAAAAGACATATCATGAAAGAAATATGTCGGAGTAAACCTAAAATGATAAAGAAAGAAGAGGAGAAGGAGGAGAGAATTATTTTGCAAGGAACCTTTTTTAGGGTTTCTTTTTTAAATGGTATAAAAACATTATTAATTTCATAATTATGCCCTAGTTCTTGTTATTAATTAGTAAATGTAATAATTTACCTTGCCAAACGGGGAAACTAACTGGTGAAGGGCTGTTATTCTGTCTCCCAATTTCTCTTTTCTCACCTGCGTTTTAAAGTACAAAACCCATAAAGTGGATCAAATGAAATGACAACCTGTTCAAAGTAATTATTTCACTTAAGACTTATTTGTATTTCTCTTGTGTGGACTATACAATAGATAGTAAAAGAATCAACATTTCTCAAGAAAAGGACAACCAAAAGAGACGACAACAATATTCCAAAATTGAAAGGTTTGAGAGTCGAAACTAAGGGTGTGTTTGAGCCGTATTATTTTGGAAGAATGTATTCTGGAATAGTAGATTGATGAAGAATTTGTGATTGAAAAAGAAGGAAAAGCTATTGATGTGATGAAAAATATTATTTTATTGAAGAATATGTGGTTGAAAATTAGTAGAAGAATGAGAATGAAAATTTTAATGTGTACCAAACATGGGCTAACTCAGAGGATGTTTGACAAAGTTTTTTTATAAAAAAATTGGCAGATTTTGATAAAATCAGTGAATTGTCACTTAAAAAAAGTGAATAAAAATTACTGGTCCCATGAAATGAGCGATTAAAATTAATTATCGATGATTTTGACATCATCATTTTTAACAATTTTTTAAACTTTCTCAAACAAGGACTTGGAGAAGATGCAAGTGGATACACAAACCTAGTTGATAAAATGGCTGACATGTGAACAATTTATGGGTGGTGAATTATGTACTAATATGAATTATTAGATAGAAGACTATTCAACTATTCAAAATACTCAGTAATTAACGTGCTAACCCTTGGGCTTATAAATTTATATTACTTCGTCCCCTCAAATTTTATATAAAATTAACAGTTTATACCACCATTTTTACTTTCCCACAAACTGATATGCACTCACTACAACAAAATGTACTTTTTACGGCGTGCAACTCTAAATAAAATTTCACATTGCATAAGCCACAACTCAAATAAAAGATAGCAGTTGCCTAACCTAGGAACCCAAAGAACGTTGTTGAGATTCAAAAATTTAAGGGTGTATTTGATGGATATTATTAAGGAAATAATGTATTTTAAATAGTAATATGCTGAGAAATATGTGATTAAAAATAAAGAAAAGTTATTAATGTGATGGAAAATATTATTTTATTGAAAAATGTGTGGTTGAAACTGAGTTTTGAAATAACGTATTTTGAAAGAATGTGTACCAAATAAGGGCTAAAATCCAAAATGGAGAAAGAAATTTTGATAAAACCTATACAAAAAGAACTCATAAAAGAAAAGAATGAAAAATAATTAGGAATCAAAAAATAGCTTCAAAAGTGATAGCTGATTATATAGAATAAGTAGAAATATTTTTATCTTCTCAAATTATCTATTTAATTCTACAATTTAGTATTAAAATTTCCATCTTCCAACAAGGGAGGAGGATCAAGAAGATGAATACTCATAAGAGATAATTAAGGATGATAATTTAATTAAATTTTTTAAACTATACCTTGAATGTGGACTGGGCTGAAGAAGGTTGAATCCTGGCCTTCTTGGCTACCCCACCTGTGGCTGTGTTGTTGCACTTCACAAAAGTAAAAGATGATAAAAGTAATCAAAAACACCTTTCAAATGAGTTTTTTTTTGGAATAATGTATTGTGGAATAGTGATTTGTTTTAAGAATGTGTGGTTAAAAAATAAAGAAATTTTTTGGATTTGCGTGTATATTATTTTATTGAAGAATGTGTAGTTGATAAGAAAAGAAAAAAAAATGAATTATAATTTTAATGGAGCCATACAAGGGCTAAGCACAACTAATGTTCATCTTTTCACAAATCACAGAAACTTAAAAAATCTCAATTTTTGTGTACATACATCAGACGAACGATCTGGCTGTGGATGCTTCAGATCTGGATTGTTAGAAAAATCCAACATGTTATTTCTCAAAGCGGTGACACACGACTTCGGAGATAAAGCAGCAGGAATCATTTGAGACCAAGAAGTTGGTTTTGAAGCTTGAAACTCCAAATTTCCATGCCCAAGAAAATAATCACTTTTTGAGCTTAGTTCTTGCTTTACATCAACATTTGCAGAGCCATTGGAAGTCTGCTGATTCAGCAGTTGTTCTATATATTCGACCTTCTTCGCCTGCAAATGGCTCAAACTAGGCTTCTCTTCTTCACCAACCAACCCCCCTCTGCACCACCCAAAAGCACAAAAAATTATATATAATAGTGAAATATATAAATATGATGATTTCTTGAACTATACATATATAGTGCTCCATTAATTAAGAAGGAAATATAAGTCCATGTTATTATGAACAAGAAAAATGAAAACCTTATTCTTTTTGGGTGCATGAAATGGAAATTATATACAAGTACTGAACACCCACAAGCCTATAACCCACGTATTTACGTATATATGTGTGTAGAGAGAAAGAGAGAGAGAATTACAGTAGTTGGCTCCATGATTCAGGAAGTTCCTGGCTATCATTCCATGAAGAAGGATATGGTGCAGTGAACTGAGGTATATAATTCAAAGGTGGATTTATAAAAGATTGTGGCAGAAGAGAGGGAGGCCTTGTATTATTATCCATCGTCCACGGCCAGTTTGGGCTGCCGGCAGCCACCATCTTTTGCACCGGTGAGCTCTGCAAAACACCTCTATTCATAGCTTGTCTCTATATGCAACATTCAAGATAATAATTATAGCCCTCCCTGCCTATTTATTTCTTTCACTTTCTCTCATAAATTGACTTTTTATCTCCCTTTCTTTTTCACTTTACTTTTCTAAGAGCTCTTGAAGCTCCCAAAGAAGGCTTTGAAAAAACTTTGCAAGGTCTCCTCTAGTCTTGATTAAGTAGGGGAAGATAAGTAGAGAGAGAAAGAGAGACAATGAAGGGCTTTGAGAACCTTTGTCTTAATGTACTCTCTCTTTCTTTCTTTATTAACTTTTCTTTTCCTTTTCTTTCTTTCTTGCTCTCTTTTAATGATTTTTCTTTTCTTTGCTTTTCTCTTACTTTTGCTTTATCTCTAAAGTGGGCAATAAAGGTTCCCCTTATTTTCCTCCAATAAAAAATTAATTAATTAATTTTGAAAATAAAAGGTGAATTTTTCTATTTAACATTTCAAAAACAAATGGTTATTTAAAACTTCAAAAAAAAAAAAAAGCTTCTGACATTAGGGTTCACCATGTTGTCTTGGACTCTTGCTAAGTGACAAGTTAGCACGCTACATTACAAATATCTATTAGTTTTACTAAAAATGAAAGTATTCATCGTACTCAATTTATCTTCTTTTTCACCCCTAGCCCATCTCTTCACATCGGTGCCCCCTTCTCCTCACTGCTTCCTCCCTTCTCACCAATACTTCGCTCTCCTTCCACCATCATTCATCACCTATCCCCCTGATCCTTCAAAGGCTCTCAAGCTCCGGAGGAGCTGCAGCATTGCAAGGGCGCATGGAGGTAGAGGGGCACAACAAACAATGCGAAAAAGGGGAACTTTTGAAATAAAGAGAATAAATAGTGAGGCAGGGATAGGGCAGGTCTTCAGGAAGAAGAGAAGGTAGGGTTCTGAATAAAAAGGTTTTAGTTTAATTGCACAAATTAATAGAATAAGAACTCTAAAGTAATTAATTTCAACTGTGAATGTAATTTCTTCATTATGCTATCATAGCTCAAGTAGTAATTTGATATGAATTAAGAGTTGCAATCAATTAAAAAAGGAGGCAAAACATAAAAATAGCCCAGTTGGTACATTATTGGTTACCATTTTCATCAAAGTTCGGTGGGCAAATAAATTCAACATGCTACATGTGTGTGTGTGTATATATATGGGGAGCATTCCTTGTACTCTGAGTCCTTAATTAAAGTGGATCTAATGGACCACTTTTTATTTCGTTAAAACAATTTAAAATTTTCAAATAGGTCCGTCCAACACCAATTAGGCAAATACCCTCCCGACCCTCCATAAATCTTATGTACTCTCTCTCTCTCTCTCTCTCTCTCTCTCTCTCTCTCTGTGTACATATATGCATATATACATTTACATATTGAACTTGTAATACACGGTTTATATATACACATATTAATGGTATTTTTTATTGGCTAGATAGAAATTGAAATGGATTCACACTTTTTGTGAATTTTCAAATTCTTGAAAGGGAATTAATTTGAAATTTAGTCCTTGGCCCAAATAAGAAGTTAATCAAAGAATGTAGGTTTCAAAATACCTTTCTAGAACTCAAGTTGAAGGTTTCCAGTTAATTCAACATGAGCCCTTTTCTGCTCTCTCTCCCCCCCCCCCCCCCCCCCCCCCCTATACAGACGCTATACTCCCTCCCTCCCTCCCCTATACACACGCTATACATTTATATAGACCAATATAAATTCAAAATGAAAAATAAGTTCGCATTTGTCATTTATAAAATGTGTAACAAAGATATATTAATGCAGATGTTCATAAAAAATGTAAATCATGACCTTACTCGATTTTGATGCATATTCCATACATCGGAATCAAAAGATGGCATTTACGATTTTGCTTTAAAATGTTTTGTAATTGTAATGAGAAACCTCAAAAAAAATTTCCTTTTACTTGTAAATAACTCTATTCGTAAGGTTTATATCAATACACAAGGTACCAGGCAATCCAAATCCATCTACGAATAAAGATCTAAAAACTTCTATATTGCTAGGCATAGATGAATTTTGTTTTAAAAAAATTGAATTTTAGGTAAACCTTGTCATTTTCATCCTACAACGTTCGTGCACTACAACCTTAACAGTTTCACTTATCATTATCAACATTTAATTAATCATTGTTGAGATGATTCATTTGATTTGAATTGTTATCATTATTTTCATAAGATACGTACACATTTGAAATTTGAATCCCATTATTGGTCCATATATGGTTTGAGATGAAATTCTTGCTAAGATATTGCAAATTCTAACAAACAAAAATATATCAATTTTTGGAGTGAAGAATTTCTTATCGGATATAATTTTGATTTAGTCAAAATATCTTCCTTGCAAGCCTCTCCCATTACTTCTCTTAGGTACATCTATCTCTTCCTTGCAAGACTCTCTCACTACTTTTCTTAGGTACCTCAAGGAATATTCCAAAAGATTTATTGGCGTATTTAGCCCTGTTTGATGGTCATTACTCGGAAAAAAAAAATGTTTCAAATAGTATTTTTTTAGGAAAATGTGTGGGTAAAAAATAGAGAAAATTTTTAGATTTATGTGCATGGCATGCGCGCTAAGTCTATACATATCTCCGGACTTTTATAATTTTTTAAGGGATAATTGTGCAACTATTCTAAGGACCTATTTGATATGAGAGTTTTACGAGGAAGTTACTTTAATTGGTATTGGATTAATTTCCTCTAAAAACTTCTAATTAAAAGAAGGACATGTGTAAAATTATTCAAATGGGTCAAAAAGTGTATTTTGAATCTCAAAAACTCCTTTTGATTTTTCAAAAATCATACCAATAGGTTTCACCTTTCTTCAAAACTTAAAAATACTTCAATTTTTAAAAATTTTGCTTTGTTACCTTATTTTACGCTTTAATAACTTTTGTGTTACTGTTAACCTTCCGTATGTATTTAGAGTAAACGAGATTTATATCGTTTAAAATATAAGGGTGACATAAGAAATTTTGCACAAGAGTTTACACTTTCAAAGATAAAAAAAAAACTAGATCAGAATCATGGTTCTACGAGAAAAATAGGAACGATAGGACTAAAAACGATATATTATGGTCTAGTCCAGTTCCTTTTTTTTTTTTTTTTGCCCTTTTTGAACCAATGACTTTATTTTCACAATTCTCAATGGGAATGACTATTGTCCAATTCTCAAAACACCCACACCGAACTACTTGATGTCCATACATACTCGCCCTACCTTCCACCACTAAATTACTTTGTCACTTTTATGTCAACATAATGCGTTATACTTGAATGGTAACATATTGTGTTACCCTAATTTCAAATTCATCTTGTTATGCACTATTTCCTACCATTGCCGCCACCAATCGATTTCTCTATTTAACATATTGTATTACTACTTTACTGTATGATAACATAAACCATAGTCAATATAACTTGTAAGGTAACATATCGAGCTACTTTGTGTTAGTGGCCCCAATTCAGTACATCATAAACACAACCTTCAAACCTTAGCGCCACCATCGCTAACACTCCAAACCACCACCTTCCAAACAACTGAAACCACCACCCAAATCAAATTTCCACCCCGAAACCCTAGCAACAGTACTATCCTCCACCTCCACCACCACCACCACCACCACCTCCACCGTGTTTCGGTTCAACCTACTGCCACCCCCACAAAAATTCCACCATCAATTACACCACCTAGGAGATTTCAACCATTGGCATTCTCTTCCTTCGCCACCACAATTCCAAAACCACCACTACATGAAAATAAAACCACAACCACTTTGATGAAAAGCTTAAAAATACAATCATCATTTCGATCTGATAAATAATTTTGAAAGAATGGTGGTGGTGAATGGAGCAATGCAATGGTTTTGGTGATGAAATTGGAGGAGAGATGGAGATTGAAAATGGTGATATATATCTAGTGGAGATTATCTGGGAATTATGGTGAAGGTGGTAGTGTAAGGCGGCAGGGACGATGTGTGGAGCCTTTCTGGTATAGTGGTGGGGAAAATAATGGCGGATGGTTGTACATTTATGAATTCCTAGTTGGGTACTAGGTGGTGATAAGTTATGGCAGTCGCAAGAGTTGTCGGAGGTGGTGGATGGTGGCAGTCCAGGGAAGGTCGGTGAAGGTTTACGTGACATATATTTAATCGCTTAATTTTTAATCAATAATAATCACAGTGGATTTTCAATTGAATTTTTATTTTATTATAAGTAATTGAAGAAGTTAAAAAGTATAATCTAAAAATCTACTTTACTTTGCTGATTCTAAAATTTGCTATTAGATGGTATTTATTTTCTATGATGCGTATTTTTAATTTTACTAAATGTTGACCTTTGAAATCCCTAGGACCTTGTTGTCAATAGATCCCCCATCACGCATCCTCTTACTTTAATGTCATATATGCATACTCAAATACAAATCGTAGACACCAAGATCACTAGATTAAGATCGGATTTGAAATCGTTGTCACACTGAAGGCCAAGTCAACTATTGAAACAAAGTATAGGAAGATTGAATGTGGGAGAGACAAATAGACAAAGTATATGTATTAGGTCAAGGCTTTACTACCCTAATTCCATGTGTCGTAATCTCATTGGCTCGCGTGATTTCGATTGTGCTAGGATAGGTTTCCACAACGAGTTCGTTTCCTTGTGCGACTGAGTCTCCTTGCAAAGATTGATTTTCCAAGGATCGCGTTTGATTTTTAGAGTTTTACTAGTTAATTTCCTTATCAAACACTTCATTCCTAGAGTACATTTCAGTCAGGATTCAAATGTCTTGTTTGGTTGGCAATACCTTCACCGAAAGGCATTATTCTCGAAGACTGGAAGAGTGATAATAATGTCAAAAGCAAGAGATAGTGGATTATATATCTTCACGTAATTTGGTGAAGATTGTAGCATTGTTGACCACCTACGTGGTCCTCGCAGCCACATTAGTGCTTACATGAAGGCATTGCAGATTTCTGGTTATAACACTAAACTCCTATTTGATAAGATTTTAATATAAATCAAAGTTAATAATTAATTTTAAACATATATCTTATGAGATCCACAATTTTTCTATCATATATTTCATTAAATTTTATCAAAATCTATTAAAAATCTAATTTTAATCCTCACCAAACAAGAATTAAATACTTAAAATAACTTATAATTGTTTAAAAATATTCAGAAGGTGAGATTTACAATATATTTCGAACGGAGAATATGTAAGGGTGTGTTTCATTGAATTTATTTGTCATGAAAAAGTTTTTTTTTCCACCCAAGTTCGTATCTTTGGGGTCTGTGATTGACATTTTTTCCATGAAAAATATTTTTCAAAAGTTAATCACATAATCATATTTTCTTCAAAAACAAGGAAAACATTTTTTTGTAAGGAGAGGTATGTTTTTATTTTTCAGGCAATTCACACTTTCTCACATCTACTCCCTCTCTCATCTACCCACCAATAAAAGATGGATAATACAAGATTTTTTAGATTGGAAATTAAATAAATCAAACACATTTGATTAATAATTTGCATACATACAAGTTTCATGCTTGTAATCAAACAAACGGTAATAGGGCACGAATATTCAAAGATAGGACGGTATTTTTAGTAAGACCACTATTTCTTTACCTAACCTAGAGCATACGAAATAGTCTCTTACGTAATGATACTTCATTGTCTATATTAAAACAAATTTGAGACCATTCATATAATCTTTTGTTTCCTTATGCACGTGCTGCATCAAAATTTGCAATTTAGTATTTTGTTTTCTAGCCCTAAAGATAAATGCTATGTATGTGTTCATATTCATTTCACGAGTCACAACTTACTAGTGGATAAAATACTCTCAAAAATATTATTAAACATATTATTTTTAATAGATATATTATCCTTTATTACTTTGTACGACATTAATGTACAATAGAAAAAACTGACACTACATACTTGTAAGTTGAATGTGATGGTTAAAAATGTTACATCTCGAACATATATGCAATCAAAATTTAAGTCACCGTTTGACCCTTTTTTAAAATTTATTTTCAATCTTACTTTTTTTTATCATTTTTTATTAAATTTACTAAAAATTTAATTTTTATCCAAACTAAACAGAGGCTCGAAAGTATATCACGCATATTTTGAGCAGTCAAATACTAGGGTTTCGAGATCCTTAATTTTAGAAAACCAAGGGAATGTTAGCACGAGCCAAGAATTAGTTTCTTTTACTTTTCAATGAATATTACATTCTATGGAATATATATATGAATCATGCTTAATACTTTTATATATATTGATTCTTCACCTAATGTTTTGCAGTTTTCCATGCCATATATTCCTCTTAAATTATTTTTTAGTACAGCTAAAAACTAGACAACCCTTATCTAGAGACTGACCAAAGAATTTATTTAGTCCCTGTTTGACAATCATTAATGGAGAAAATAGAGTTTTGAATAGTGATTTTTAGGAAATCGTGTGGTTAAAAAGTATGAAATTTTTTTGAATTTACGTGCATAATATTTTACTGTGTAAAGGTGTAGTTGAAAATGTGTATCTAGTAAAAAGAATTTGAAAATAATTATTCTCAAATAGGGGCTTAATAAAGAACTTTGCTTCGTGTACAGAAGTAGAAGCCACAGAAGACCAAAAGAATACACACACATGTTGGGTCCCGCAAATTTTTTAAAAAAATTCAAGATGAGGCCCCCACATTGTGAGTATTCTGGTGGCTTTCTGTTAAAATCATTTCTGTACAAATGATTTCATTGCTTAATAAAATGTTTGGTCCGTACCACTAAATCTTTGTCGGATACTGATGTCTTTTCTAGGGCACACCAGTTTTATTCCTTATTATTTTTTAAATATCACCTTTTCTTCATTCCATTCGAGTCCTAGAAATGAACTCATCTCTTTGTCCTTTTTCTCTATCCATATTCTCCATGTTTTATTTATTTTATTTTATTTTTAAGATAATACAAACTTTTGCTTATAATTTCAAGGAATATTTATTTATGTATATTCGCAAACTCGGTGTGTATTTTATTAATATTTCAGTTCTTTCCATGATAATTTGTTAGAAACAAATAGTTCGAAAATAAGGATAAAACAAATGAATCGAAATAAGTAGTGAACTGAATTCGGTAATTCGATGAAAATTAAAACTACTAATAAAAATCCACTATTAATACTACAATCATGCTACATGAATATCAATGTTGACATAATATTACGTAGCATTCTATAATTGGACAATTTAAAATATAGTTAACTTTTTCATTCAATCATCTATTGTCACATGTAATTATGTCAAACTTTCTTTCAAATCCTTGTGACAAAATAGTTTTATCCATTGATACTACATTAGATTTTTTTTTTTTTTAATAGGAACTGATTTTATTAATAAAAGGCCTCACTTATGGCGGAGGAAAGCCGATGTTACAAAGACGAGATTGCAATAAAACCATAAAAGAACAAACCACTTAGCTTCTCAGGTATGGTACTCCCAACTTGTCTGTATGTAAGATGCCTCGAAGAAGTGTCGGAACCTCGTTGCCGCAGGATAGATTCACAGAAGACCCACAGCTGCCACTTTTAGCAAGAAAATCACCGCCATGTTTGCCTCTCTCGAACACATGTCGGACTTGCGCATTAAGCGATCTCGATCAACTCCACAATGTCATCCCAATAATCCCAAAGCCACCATAACAAGCAAATTCTTTGAAACCATTGTGCCACGTTGTTGGAATCCGCCCACTATGATATCCCTCACTCCGAGCTTCTTGCACATATGTAGACCGTCGAGAAGAGCCTGTTTCACCACCATGTTACTACAGGTTCCATAGTGGCGAGAAAAATCAGCCCAAAAGTTACCGTTGCTGTCACGTAAAATTCCACCTCCACCGACTGCACCAGGATTTCCTTTGGCTGCACCATCGACATTTAGTTTCAGCTAGGTACCCACTGGTTTCTTCCCCTAATCGCCTTAGGCATTTTCCTCGCTAGCATAATTAATGGGGCAATTTAATGAGCTCAGCACCAAACATCCCGGCCTCGAAATGCTCGAAATTTCTACTCTTGGATATCATCCCAAAGAATGGGAGAGAAAAGATTTAATCTGCCACACGGTTTTTTGCCATGAGCAGGGGTGCCCTTCCATTCGAGCTTCACATCTAGTTTTCCATAGTTCCCAAGTAATAATAAGTGGAGTGATACCATACTAAATTGAAATGAAATGCAAAATACGACCATACTTTCTTTGCGATGTCCCCGTTACAAAGCACATGGTCAGTAGTTTCCATCGATGGCCTAACACAGCATTCACATTTTGAGACCAAAGGGATCCCAATGTTCTGTACCACCTGATCAACTGGTAGAATATTTCGAAGAGCCCTCCACGAAACAAAGGATATTCTTTGGGGAACTTGATAATGCCACAGCCACCGTTTCCATGTACAGGTCCTACTATTTTTCCTAACCACTTCCCAGGCTGACTTAGTGGAGAATGACCCATCCTTACCAGGTTTCCAGACAAGGTGGTCCCGCTGTCCAAAAAGTTTGATAGGCAAGGATTCAATAGCCATGGCCTGATTATCATCTAATACCTCCCTCAGTCGACTACCATTCCAACAACCATTAGCCATCAATAGATCTTTAATCTATAAGTATGGTTCATTAACTTCCCATCCTGCCTCTGCCAAACTTTGATTACCATTCCAGTTGTCATACCAAAAATTTGAGGTTCCGTCCCTCACCCGACAAAACGAATTTTGCCGCACAATCTGTAGAGCTGAGACTACCCCCTTCCAAAACCGAGAGTGTGTGGGAGAAAAATTCAGCAACACAACAGGCTTGTTCTTCACATATTTAGCACGAAAAAATTCTGCCCAAAAGGAATTCCCCACCATCATCTTCCATGCAAATCTCATGAATAATGCTCGTAGCACTTCTCCAAAATCCTGAATGCCCAAACCACCTTCCTCCATTGGGAAACATATTTTTCTCCAAGATATCCATTTCCGTCTTTTTGATCCATCAGTCGCATTCCAGAGAAATGAAGAGAAAATTCGGTTCAACTTATTTTGAGTTCCCTTAGGCAGTTTCAGAACCGAAAGGATATGAATTGGCATACTGCAGAGAACATGTTTAATCAATGTGATTTTTCCCCCAAAAGAGAGTAACCGACCCTTCCATCCAGCCAATTTTTTCTGTATTTTATCTAACAATGGCTCAAACAAGTTCTTCACTAATCTTCCAGTGAAAAGCGGGACACCCAAATAGGTACATGGAAGAGTACCTTCTTTAAAACCCGAGGCTGCCAATAGAGTCCTTTTACGGGAGAAAGAGATATGCTTGTAAAAAAACATAGATGACTTCATAGAACTCACTGATTGACCCGACATCAATTCATAAGTTTTTAAAGTTTCCATCAGCTTGGTAATTGATTTTTTCCTACCATTGGTGAAAATAAGTAAGTCGTCGGCATAAAATAAATGACTTACCATAAGACCTCCAGCATGAAAAGGCTAAACCTGATTGATGGCATAAGCTTGATTGATCATTCTAGATAGGAGTTCTTGTGCCACTATAAAAAGATAAGGTGATAGGGGATCTCCTTGGCGTAAACCTCTCGATGGCTTGAAAAAACCCCTAGTCTTGCCATTAATCATAACTGAGTAGTATGGTGAGGAAATGCAATTAAAAATAAGGTTTCTCCATTGATCGGAAAATCCCTAGCCACGTAGTCCTTCCAAAAGGAATCGCGCTAACTCTATCATATGCTTTAGCCATAGTCAATCTTCAAACAAAATATTTCCACCCCCGACCTTCTTGTAAATACTTTGCACCATCTTGAGCAATAGAGATGTTATCAAAAATGCTTCTCGTCGAAGAAAAGCCGTTTGTTCTCGAGAAATTAATTTATCACAAAGGGGTTATCCGATTCACCATGATTTTGGAAAGGATTTTGTACACCACCGACGTTTAGACCGATAGGCCGAAATTTCTCAAAATCGGATGGGGACTCCACCTTAGGGATCAAGACAATATTAGTTGCTCCCAAAGCATTGCTGTGAGAGGATAGCCTCAAAAAATTCAATAGCCACCGCGAGTAGAATGGTCTGGATAATGTCCTGTGCAGTAAATGAAAAACTAGCACTAAAGCCATCGTGTCCAGTGGCTACTATCTTTTGGGGATAGACTAGAGAGCATCTTTTACCTCTTCCTAATAGGTGGATTACAAAGGGACCTCCGTTTTCCTCTTCGGTAATGGCCGCGACAATAGCTCGGCCTGCTATTTACATCCAAGGAAATAGGAGAAACCAGAACAATTCCCGAAAAATTTTTACAAACCTATCGTGTACTTCATTAGCTGACTTAAGAACAAGACGTCATCCAGGACCATGTGTTCAATCACTGTCTCTTACTTTTATTCTTCGCCGAGGCATGAAAAAACTTTGTGTTGCCATCTCCTCTCTTAAGCCATTTAATGCGTGACTTCGCTCCATAGAGCTTTCTCTCATCTAGCCACCGCACAATTATTTCTGCATTGTAAGAGTCGTCAGCTTCCATAGAGAAGCTTTCCATTAGGGAGTTTTCCAGGTGAATCAGCTTTGTTTCATATGCTTCTATCTCCTGTTGCACTCTGCCAAACACCTCGCAATTCCAAGATTTTAACGCTGTTTTCAAGTTCCGCAATTTACATCCAAGGCATACCATTGGAGACCCAAACATTTTCTTATCCCAAGTTCTTTTCACCAAGGGTAAAAAATCTTGATGGGAACACCACATGCTAAGGAAACGAAACGGTCTAGAACATGGCAAGTTCAGACTGTCTTTCCACATTTCCTAATCCATTGGGCAATGGTCTCGACGATGCGTTCCAAATAAGATAAGTCAACCGATGGAAAATGATTTTTAAACTTCGATTAACTAACATACGGTCTGTGCGTGCCCAAATACGACGATTCGCCAAGGCCCATTACACCATGATGGTTTCGGCCTATTAAAAGGAATGTCCATCAAGCCTGTTTCATGGATAAAAGTATTAAACTCCCGTCTGGCCAACGAAGAGGGTGACATGCCTCCTAGTTTCTCCTCACTGGACCGGATCGTGTTAAAATCACCACCTACTAGCCATCCAAAATCACCAGGTTCCAAACTTTTTAACTGATCCCATAGTTCCCTTCGTTTTCTCGGGCAGCAACTGGCATATACGAACGAGAAAAACAACCGACAATCACCCACCGCAATCCACCCAGACAACTCTTGTTCCGACATACTACTGACTGAGAATGGCACATCGTTATTCCAGAACAACCAGATTTTTCCTCCAACCTCGGCGCTTGATAAAAAGTTTTGGAAACCAAGACGACGAGCCCAACATACAATTCTATCAAGAGAAATAAAAGGTTCAATAACTACTAAGATAGATGGATTAAATTATTTTTTGAGACCCATTAATCTACTCTTTGAGGATACCACCCCTCTAACATTCCAGACAATGAGATTCAACATAGATAAGATTTTTTGGATCTAGTTTTGATCCCTATCGTGACCTTTTTCCGACCATTTCCCCTTCCTCTTCTCAGTGGGGCTGACCTGATGTAATCCGTATCATAGTTAAGGACCTGTAATTCTGGAAGGTCGTTCTCAAGATCACCGTCCGAAAAGCTATGGTTATCCTTCGGCGTATCTGCTTCCCCGCCAGAGTCCGCATTTTGGGGGCTCGAGGAGAGGCTCTCCTCTAACAACTAGGTCCGCGATATTGTCAATGATATCCGTCACAAGAATATCTTGGATGGCTTCAACGTCTCCTCATAATTGCTTGCATCATATTATCGTCTCGCAATTAAATTTTCGTTTCCAGTAGTTTCGGCTTTCGCTCGGAGATCGCTACATTCGGCAACAATTGCATCGTGGCCGGAATTGACTCGTAGCATTCTCGTTTCTTTGCAACATTTATCGTCTTCACTTGTATCCTCCTCCGTTCCATTTCCTTCCAATTCATCAATTTCGGTGACCACTTTACCATCCGAGCACCCAAACAATCGACGATGATGAATCAAGATGTCCGTTGTAGTATCTCGTTCCCATTTTTCTCGTTAATCCCAACCTTCTCAAGAATCGGTGATCTCCTTCATGTGCCAAGTCTGACCCAACAGTTCTATTTTCCTTCTTTCTCCAAATCTTTTTAGGATGGAGAATTTCTGGGGGTTCATACCTGTGTGCTCCTTCTTCTTATTGCAAGCTGACTCCAAATGCCCCATGCTCCTGCAATAACTAAGCGTAACATTGGAAGTTTTTCATAAATTATTTCGGAGCATTGGAGCCCGGAGGGATGGAAAGGAGCGCCCACCAAAAGGATTGCAACAAGGGTTTCGACAAATCAATCTCTACACAAACACGCGTCTGTTTCGGTGCGAGACGCACAAGCAAAAGAAATTATTCCTTTTTAAGAACCGTCCAAAGGAGCTGATGATGCGAGCATGATTCGTGATAGAAGTGTGGGGGTAATCCAGAAGAAAAACCCATACGTGCAGAACCACACGTAGATTCTTTGTCCTCATCAAACTCTGGAGTCCAGATAACCAGTCTAAAAGGTATGCCCTCTATGTCTAAAGATTCCCTTGCACACGCAATACCAAAATCTTCCTCTGTAGCGAACCAAATAAATACGTTTCGTGGACGTTGCATGTTGCTCACAGCATAAAAACCTTTAACTCCCCACCGTGCCTTGATGTATGCCCGGATCTGGTCCAATGATGGTCTTCTTCTCGTAAATTTCGTAACAATGTAAAAACGAAACGGAGAAGCTGCTTGTTCCAGTTCCGTTTTTGAAAAATGAAACCAAAGTGCTCCTTCATTCTCTAAAGGTTGTCTCATCTCTACTTTCATCTTAGGGATAGGCTGAGGACAGGCCCGAACCATGTTAGCGTAGCTTTTTCCCCCCTACCGCCGTGATAAAATGCGTGAGTCTAATATGATTAAATTTAAATTCAAATAATTATAAGTTGTCATTTCTATGAATTGTGGATAATAAATGAGTAATAATTGTGTATCTTACGAATATGTAGATAAAAAAATATGTTTGATCATCTTTGATTATAATTTAGTCACTTCCCAGACATGCATTCAAAGATAAAATTGCATCGTATTATACTGAATAATAATTAAATACGAAAAAATTAACGATATGTAACATAATTGCCATATCATGTGAGGAGTGAAAGAAAGAATATCTTTAGTAAAACCAAACAAGGGTTAATGTAGACATACATTTTTTAACAGTATTTTTAACAATCAAATTTTTTGAGATCATCTAAATATTGTCCAATTAATTCAACACCGAAAGTTTTTTTGGAGGCAGTAAAGCCACATTTTGGTATTCAGTCTATGTAGTCACAACTTGGTGTTCAGATAGTGCAGTCGTAATTTAGTGTTACTTAGGGTGCGTTTGACACCCATTTTTTGAAGATAAAAATTTTTAGAATAGTGATTGATGGGAGAATGTGTGGTGGAAAAGTTATGAAAAGTTTTAGATTTGTGTGTAATATTATTTTATTGGGAGAATGTGTGGTTGAAATGAAGTAAGAGAAAAAAATGAGAATGAGAATGAGAAAAAAAAGGGTGTCAAACAGGGGCTTATACTATGCAGTCTCAAGTTGATGTTCACGTTGCTTTTTATTCATATATATAGAGCATAGAACCATTTACTTGTGACATTCCATTCTTCAGAGAAAAACAATGAGAATTAAGAGAGTTTCAAAGAGAGAAAAAAAGAGAGTATTCTTTTAAATGCTTATAATATTACTTTGTTTAGAAGAGTATACTTTCCTATTATAAGAGAAGTTACTTAAATGATTATGGTCTTGTTTGAGCCAAATTCTTGTAGAATGAGAATAAAAAATATAGATGTTATTGGGGCCCACATAAGAGATAGAAAATTTGAATTTAAATGTTGATGCAATGAATATCGATCATATTTTTCATTTTAATGAGATAATAATGTAGATCAAACGGGGGCTATATTTATTATGATCTCCTTATAGTAAAGAGAAGTTATTGTAATCCTTTTAGTATAGAGAAAATCCTTCTACAGTTTGCCTGCGGTATTTGTTCATTAATTTATCCTTATTTTTCTCTTTTCCACTTTAATTGTATTTTTGTGCTTTGCACCACAACTTTCTAACAATTTTTATGTTTGTTTCGCCCTAGTTTGATATTATACATAAAAGAATGTCTCTTTTTGTCCTTTCTTGTTCATGCTTAATCATCGGATTCCTCATAATTCTCTATTCTTATTTAAGATCCCGATAGATTAGTATATAATTAAGTGGAACCCTAGTCCCTATGTTTTGGCCACCTTATGAATTATTTTAACCCTATATAAAATACAAGCATAATTTTTTGGGGGTTGAAAAAGGAATCCTAATAATATTTTATTCTTGGTGGGGATAAATATATATCCTTTTCTTCCATGTGGGATTCAATTACGGTTATCAATGGAATCAACTAGAAACATTTCGACATATTATTCACCTATGGTGAAGGGGAATATCAATCACCGCTTTTAAATTAATAATAATAACCTACAAAATATTCGTTAGCAGGGACGGATTTAGTGTGGAATAGTGGGGTTAGCTGTCTCCACACTAAATTTCAAATTTCAAATTTTGTCTGATTTTTTTTCAAGATTTTCAAACAAATTATTATTGTTTTCAATTTTTGCCCCTACTATTCTTTTATCCATTACTGATCATAATATCAATCCCCTATAAAAATCAACAATGGAAATAAATCATTTTCAAATGTTCAAAAATTAATTTAATCATTCCCTTGTGAAAATATTCGTATCCTAGGTGAGCTTCACCTACGAGACATCCACATATGAAAGAAATCACTTTCAAAATAAGGAAAAATAATAATAATTAACCGATATGGAAAATTCATAGATGGCGCTAAATCATACACGTATGGAGGTTTTTTCTCTTCATGTATTGTTTCATCTCGGATTTTCTTTAAAGTCACTAACAAACTTTATTAAGACTTGAAAATCTATTTTAAAAGATCAATTTTATTAAGAGGAGTAACTCAATATTTTAAATGCTGATTCTTTTTATTTTATGATCTTTCAATGTGAATTTATCCATTAGCAAGTACCAACAACTCATTTGAAAAGATCAATCTTGAAATTCTGTATTCTTATTTTTTTTAGTCTTAATTGGGTATAATTCCTCATTTGAGTTTAATATACTCTAATTTCATATTAGTACTTGGTTTTTCATATTAAAATGTCAATATAATTTCCTCATTTGAGTAATACAAGATCTTATATGTTGATTGTTTATTTTATAATCTTTTAATATGAGGTTTATTCCTTAAGACTTTTTGTCATATATATATATATATATATATATATATATATATATATATATATATATATATATATATATATATATAATCTCCTAAGCACCAGTAACTAACTGCATTACACTGTTTTCACTGGCCTTAGAAAACTACCAGCACAAAAAGGAAGTGAGGTGACATACTACAATATGTGGTCTAATCAATTTTGTAACTAATTATTATCTCCCACCACCTATTGTAGTGTGTCATGTGGTATAACATGGCACCTACAATATGTGGTATGGTAGTTTGCTTTCATTGGCCTTAGAAAACTATCGGCTCAGAAAGGAAATGTCGCGGCACACACTACAATATGTGGTGTAATCAGTTTTGTAACCAATTATTATCTCCCACCACATATTATAGTGTGCCATGTCCCTGACTGCGATATATGATAAGTGAATTAATACTTTACATTTTTATATGTTGGAGTTAAAATAGATATTTAATCAAAATTTTCTTATTTTACATAATACTATAAAATAATTCTAGAAAATCGATAGGTTTGCATATTATTTAAGATCAAAACTGGAGAATCTCTCAAACACTAATTAGCCAATCGATAATGATAAAACTAGTATCCAAAATTTGAATCACAAAAAAAATAAATAAATAAATAAATAAATAAAATAATAATAATAATAGTTCTGACATATAATAAATTCAGTCCCACATTTTAATTCTATATCACAAGTTAATTCGATCTTTTCAAGCTAATAAAATGCTACATTCACTTGCAAATATGTAATACTTTAATTGTTATTAATAGTTCTTGTATAGTAAGAACGAAATGAAGATAACTCTTTAAGAGATCATTATAGTTTAAACACGTGCATTTTAAAATACACATCTTATATAAGCTCTTGTTTGATTTTCATTTTCAATCACACGTTCAAATAATAAAATATTCTGCACGAAATTTAAAATTTTTCCCTACTTTTTAATCACACATTCTTAAAAAATCATTATTCCAAAATTTATTAACACCAAGTAATGAGGCTCAAACAAAGACTAAATATTAAATACATATTCCATCGTTTTTTATTTTTCGAAAAGGCATTATTTAATTAATTAAATAACATTAGCATGCCATAAATTTGGCTATACATGTTTGTAAGTTTCTTGCCCTCAAAGTACTATACACAACCAAGAGAATGTCACAAGTACCAAGATTTGTAGTATTAGCACCTCAAATCTAACAATCCAGCTAGTAAATAATAATTTCCATGGAATTAATTCTTGGATTCTATAGTTTATGCAATATTTTTATGCCAAACATTCGCTCTTAACTAATTAATCAATGCTAAAAAAAAAAAAGAAAGTCAGTTCCAAGATCCAGAGTAATTAAAAAATGATATATTTGTTGGGGGTCGAGTGAAAGAATTAAGGGATGGCATAAAATTGAAAAATCTTTGTCGGAGGCTCCATGTGTTTTCTTGGGCTACACACTGTTTTATTCCACTCTGATTTGTATTTTTTTCTTTTAATTTTATCTTCACATTCTTGACCTTCTTATATCAAATTCCAAGAAACGAACCTTATTTCCTCGTCCTTATTCACTTCTTATATTCCCCGTGTTTCTTATTTCTTTGTTTCCTCAAATTATTCTAGCATATATTCCTATTTAGGCTATTTTCATCAATATTTTCATATCTGGCTCAGGCATCAATCAAAAAAATAAAAATTATCAAAGGTCAGAAGGTTCAATCGAAATCTAAATCAGAGACAGGTAAATTATTTATTTGGTAAACTCAATAATTAACATATTCGAATAAGTTATTGAGAGGAAAATAACTTTATTTACTAAGGTTAACCATACGTGATGTCAATCGTGCTCCAAGTCGTGTAATTCAATATAAGAAGACAAGGCGATATAGGAGTTGGCATTCTCACTTAAGTCACGTTAAAAATCATTATTAGCCCTTGTTTGGGCTTCACTAAAAATAAATTTTAGAAAAAAAATTATATTTTGAAATAGTTATTTTAGGGAGATTGTGTAGTTAAAAATGAAGAAAAATTTTTAGGTTTACGTGTAATATTATTTTATTAAAAAATGTGTAATTAAACGAAGAAAGCGAAAATACATTAAAATTAAAATGAAGTCCAAACAAGGGCATATTGTTCAATGTCTGTTAAATTTTCTTAATCAAATATTAATAATAAAAGAGTATGTACCTATGTGACATCCTAAAATTATACGATTATGCTATATGTATATCACAACTTGTAGATTAGTGTATATACACATAATGTGTTGAGATATAATTATATCAAATTTTACTCCAAAAAAAAAAACAAAAAAATCCTAAATCTTTTTTTGACATATCATATGTTGATCTTGATAAATGGTGACAACATGTGGCCAATAGAATAATACTCCACGTAAGCTCATTCATGTTCACGGTAACACATCGTTAGTCACTTGTGGCCTTTTCTAGTGGAGGTGGAAGTGGCCGCAAGCACTCCAACAGTCAAATTAGTAACTCTGTAAACCAAAAAGTGATGTCCAACGGTGAATGGTCATCGGAATGTGGCTAAGAATGTGTATAAATATAGTGATATGTGCTCTTTTGAGTTAAGGAGTTCAAGATTAGAATTCACCATCCAACCCCTTTTCCTACCATAATGCGGGGGTATTTATACTAAGGGAGAGGGAAAGGAGAACTGTTGGATGTAGAGACACGTGGCTTCGAATCCCAGGCTGGTCATCCTTCCATAGGAGTCAATCCGTCAATCCATAAGTTAGTAGGTATTAAATGCTTCCTGACATAGCAGCATGAGTTGACCGTTTGGAGTTTGTCACACGTCCCATCAACCAGATTAAGGATTTAATTTTGGGGAAATCTTCTCACAAAAAGATCTTAACATGCGTGGGAAAGTGAGTATGGGGTGTGGCGAATGCAGAATGCGAGCATTTGCATCCGTCGTGTATGGCGGATGAGGTCGGATCGTCTACGAGGTAAGCATCAGCGTTTTAATTTGGGACATTGGATTCGGTTCGTCCAATACTAATTCAGTTCGTCCAATGCAAATTTAGTTCGTCCACCACGTAGCAGCACGAATTCAGGTAGGACAACACGTGGCGCATGAATTGGATGGACGAGGTGGAGGGCCCTGAAGGCCCGTAACAACAGAAATCTATTGACCTCGATAAATGGTCACGACACGTGGCCAACAGAATAATACTCCACGTAAACTCCTTCCTGCGCACGGTAACAAACCGTTAGTCATTCGTGGCCTTTTCCGGTGGAGGTAGAAGCTGCCGCGGGCACTCCAACGGTCAAGTTAGTGACTTTGTAAACCTGAAAGTGATGTTGACGGTGAAGTGGTCACCGAAACGTGGCCGAGAATGTGTATAAATATAGTGATATGTGCTCTTTTGAGTTAAGGAGTTCAAGATTAGAATTCACCATCTAGCCCCTTTTCTTACCATAACGCGGGGGTATTTATACTAAGGGAGAGGGAAAGGAGAACCATTGCTTCAGATCCGAGGCATGTCATCTTTCCATAGGCGTCAATCTGTCAATCCATAAGTTGGTGGGTATTAAATGCTTCCTAACATAGCAGCATAGTTGACCGTTTAGAGTTTGTCATACGTCCCATCAACTAGGTTAAGGATTTGATTTTGAGAAAATCTTCTCATAAAAGATCTTGACATGCGGGGGGAAGTGAGTATGGGATGAGGCGAATGCGGAGTGCGGGCCTTTGCATCCGACATGTGTGGCGGATGAGGTTGGATCGTTTACGAGGTGAGAAGCAGTGTTTCAGTTTAGGACATTGGATTCAGTTCGTCCAATACTGATTCAGTTCTTTCCATACAAATTCAGTTCTTCCACCACGTGGCAGCACGAAATCAAGTAGGAGAACACGTGGCGGATGAATTGGATGGACGAGATGGAGGGCCTCTGAACGCCCGTACCATCATCCATCCATAAAATTTTCCGTAATTCTTTGTGTATGAATAGAATTATTCAAAATTATATGTCAGCAGTACAAAAGAAGATGATTTGACCAAACATCTTTAAACACGAGATGACAACAACGGGAAAGTAACTCTTTCTCTCCGTCTTTCCAATTGAAAAAGTAACATACATATCTTTGCACTGTACCTTTGGCGGGCTATGGGGGACCATTGATCTATTTCTCTAATAATATTGAAAATCAAAGTGAAAAATTAATCATTTTGTAATTGATAAATAATTTTTAAAAGAGAAAATTAAATATACTTTGAAGCATATTAATATCATTTATCCTTTTCAAAACATAAGAAAGTCTTCATTTAGACCAAAATAAATTTTCTCTTCTCGCTCTATTATCTTTATATTAGATTTGACTTTTTTTTTTTCCTTTCACTTGTCTATTCTTTTTGAAATTTTATTTTAATATAGATGTGAGCACTATTTTTACTTAAAGATAGTTAACTTCTTCTTCTTCTTTTTTTACCCTGTATACACAAGATTTTAAAGTTTTTACAGGGAAAATGTATTTTTATTTTAAAATAATAAAGTTTAATTCAAAAGTTTTACCAAAAAAGAAGAAGAAAAATTCAAAACTGAAACCACATTCAATTGAAAATTCATAACGTAATATGAATGTTATAGTATAAGAAATATAAAAATAAAAGAAAAATGTCATTAAATTTTCTTAAGAGTAAGAATTAGCAATTCTCCAAAAATACGAAGAAGGGAAAAATAAATTTACTTGTAAGATCTAATAGTAGGATTACACATCAAGTGAACCAACCCACATTTTATATTGAGACCAAATATTAATAAAGAATTTTACAATTCCGACATATGGTACGGCCACCAATGTGGAGGCAGAACTCCGAGCAATAAAATCCATTTTAAAACTTGTGTCATCAAAGAGCGTGTTGGTAGAGATGGTATCAAAGATCATTAGATTCAAACGAGCATTTCGATCTGATTAAAATTTAAACAAGCGCACAGATTCCTGATATTCTCAAATGAGTCACCATCTTTTGAGACATTTGAAATAAATTTAAATTGTATAAAGAAAAAAATATTAACCAACATACAAGGACTACTTAGGCTATTCCGTTTAATAAGATTAATTTTTTTTAATATGGAATCCCAAATTTTAATACTTATGTGATACATATGGACCTCGACACATGCATGCAGTACTTGGTCGAGGACATCAAGAATCTTTTAAAGGCTTCTTTGCGAGGGTGACACATATTTATCGTAAAGGAAATATGTAATTGGAGCTAGCGGGTTGCAATGGATGCTAAAAGGACTTCGGCAAATGGAGTGTCTATAGTTTCCTTACATTAGGTATAGATAAATGTCTTTTCAAATTCTTTAATGTAGTCCAAATTTAGTGTGTTTTAAAAAAATTTCTCTTCTAAGTTCTACCAATGTTATTTCTAGATGTAAGACGATTCTTTATTGATAGTGTTTTGACTTGAACTCTATATAGAACTTTTCAATTATTTTTGTTTGAGAAGAGAAATTTCAATAATTTGAAAAAATAAAACTTATTAATATAATAATAAGATATATTTTTTGAAAATAAATAATCAGAAATTCATTCAAAAACACGACTGATTTGAGGCTAATCAAACTCCATTGATTGTGTCCTTTGATATTGACCCCGGGCTCCAACAACCCAGGCCGTGTCTTTCACACCCAGTCCCAGAATTTCCGTAAAATAATCAAAATGGCCCCCGCACTACAATTATATCTACGTCTTTCCCTCTTTCAATCATGCTACAAGTACAAAAAATTTTAATAGACAACATATGATGGAAGATGGAAACAGAAAAAAATCCAATCATGTGTGATCACGTTGGCGATAAGAATTATGTCAAGAATTTCCTGTACTCATGACTTTTTCCTTTACTTTTTATTTCATGCTTTATTGTCTTCTTATCCTTTTCCTTCGTATTTATTAGTACAAATATTTTAAAAGGTGAATTATGACGTCATCTTGATTTCATGTATGACGATCACGTCCTATGAAATGTCAATCATACCTATCTGCTTTAAATTGGCATTATAATTTCCCAAAAAAAAAAAAAATGGTTTTAGATATTTGCTCATTTTGACGTTTCAATGTCTTAAAAAATAATAATAATAATAAATAATAATAAATAAATAAATATATATATATATATATAGTAGTGTTTCTATTTTAATTATTGTTTTTTTGGCCTGAATGAGTCCACTTAGTTATACTAGTCACAGCTAAACGTACGTTGCACGGTATTTTGAAATGCTTTATAAATGTTATAAAAATGATATTTGAAAATCAATTAATATAAAAAATAGTTAAAAAACTATTTATGTGAAATAACATTTTTATACAATTCAATTATTTATTTACGTGTATGATAATAATTAACATTAATTTATATATATCATACTATTATTCCATCAATTAGAGGTTGTTCTTTTTGTGTTTGAGTTTTGAATTCATTTTGGATTTTATGTTATGAGTATTTATTTTGAGATTGTTGAAAATGTGTTCTTTTTGGTATTTTGAAAAATTGTTTTGAAAACATCCAAAACGTGTTTTGAAAATTTTGACTTAATTATAACTGAAAACACTCAAAACGGCAAATTTGTTGTTTTGTGTTTTCTTTGTAAATTTTTAACTTGTTTTCAAAAACGAGTTTTCGAAAATGGAAAAGAGAACGCGTTTACACTATTTTGGAAAATCGAAAACAGAAAATGGCTTGAAAATGATAAAGAGAACAGTCCCTTAATTCTTCAAGTTCATGCATGTACACTTTGTGTATTTTGGGGGCTATTCAATTACTCTAGAAATACTACAATTCAATTATTTATGTATGTTCATGTTATACTAATTAACATTTATTTATAGATATATTAAATATAACAAAGTCATCAAATTCATGTACACATGTTTTGTGAGCTATTCAATTATTATATGAGTAAATAAATTATTCAACTTCAGAAACACATATTTATTTTCAAGATTATTCGTTTTATCATAAATTATTTTAAGAGTATATAAATTATTAAAGATCATATAATTTGGGGGTTATTCAATTATTATAGGAGTAGATAAATTATTCAAGTTCATGTACACTTATTTAATTTTAATATTATTCATTTAATCTATGATATAGCGTTATTTGTCTAAATGTATACAAATTATTCTTTATCTATATTCATTGATTCAAATTAATTAAATTCCATGTTGGTTCATGTACACTCCCTTTGTTTAAATGTATATAAATTATTATTTTTCTAATGTTGGTTCACTTACACCACATTTGTTTAAATGTATATACATTAATCTTTTTCTATAATCATTGATTCAAATTAATTAAATTTCATGTTCATGAATCAATTTGATTGTTCTCGCACAATTCAATTATTTATTTGCGTGCATGTTTAATAATTAATATTCAATTAAATGTATATTGAAAAACGAAAAGTAAGGTACTATTGAAATAATTAAATTATAGTATGACTAAAATCATCCAGAAAATTATTCTCAATTAATGTGATATTTAATATATTATTATAGATAGGGTGGCATCAATTTATTTTGCTAATTATTTATTATTTATTATTATATGTTAATGGGTTAGTCTTTTTTCAGAAATTTGATAATTTTATTACGCATTTTCAAGAGTGCGAAAGACGTTAATCTGGAAGTCAATGATCGATCTCTAAAGCATGATTTGGGAAAAAAAACTGTCGATAAAAAACTTACTCAAAATTTCACAATATAAAAAAGTTACACTTGATAGTGATTAAAATTTGATTTTTAATAAATTTTGATTAAAATTGATGAAATGTATAATTGAAAAATTGTGAGTCATATAAAATATGTGGTCGAAATTAAATATTAATTTGACTTAGATTAAATCTAAATTTTAATCCACCAAACAGAGGAATTTTATACTGTTCATTCTTTACTTTCTTGTCATAACATGGAGCCCAAATTCTGTCTATGGACTCACCCTGTTGGTGGATCATGGGTTTAGGGCCCAATAATGTACCTAAATAGATGCCCCATTTGACCGTAAGAGGGGTTTCAATAAAATGTGTCTTTTTAGCTTACGAATTATGAGATTGATTTATTATTTAATTTCAATTAGAGCCACTTCATATTTGAGATTGTAAATAATAACGAGATACATATATCGTTACTACGGATAGACCATCAAGTATGTCATTTTTCACTTGCGCAGTGAGTAGATAATCCCACAAGTTAAAGTGTGATAACACTTAAATGAACACGTATATATTTTATTATAGAACAAAATATTGAAGACACACTGGAGAGATTCTACATAGAAAACTATCTGAGTATCAGTGGTTAATCTTTAACGTTCGGTAGTGAAATTGGTCTTTCGACTTGATGTCATCATAGTGCTATATATGTAGACAGTCATACTGTGGTGATGTTGGATGTTGCTCTGCCAATAGTTATTCATACGACATCATTCGAGTATGTCAAGAATTATATGAAAGTTGTGAATGATTAATAGATGATTCGTAGCTCTTAGATAGTAAGAGGTTATGATCTACATTTCATTTAGTTAAATTGATAACGAAACCATTGATCAATGTGTACTTATAAGTCGAAAAGTATTTTTGACTTACATTGACTTAATAGTAGAATAAAAGATATGATCGATAATCGAGATTAACACACTTCATGTCTCGTATCGATCGAATTATAGTTTCACGGTAAACGAATAAGTTTGATTTTGTATTGTTTTGACACATTACTAGATGTCAATCAGAGACGACAAATGTGAATTAATTAATCTAGGTGAATTGATGATAAATTAAAATTATTTGTTTTTCATTTTTTTCTCATTTTGATTAGATCAAAATATCATGTCATTATATATCATGATCAAGAACCTAATAGGTCGCACACAAAATGAGAACTAGAAGAATGGAATATACCAATTAATTAATTGACAACTATTGGACAATTAACTAATTGAGTTATTTATTGATGGGCCAAATTAATTAATCAGATTAATTAATTAATGAACCATGTTTAATTAATTAAATAATGGACTATGTTAAGTTTAAGTGTCGGGTTAAGCCCACTTGAACTTCTATTAGTAAGCCATTAGGGTTTGAAAAATAAAAACAATATAATTATTATATTATTAGCACAAAAAAAGAGAAACCATTATTCTCTCATTCTAATTTCATGTGTGGACTTTCATTGGAAGTTAGGCAATTGGACAACTGTGAATTACAAATTGTGATTGTTCATGTTCAAGATAAGCTATAGAGTTTGCAGAATTCAACAAATATATAATTCCTATAACAGTTTCTATTTAAACATAAGGTAGATAAGTGGTAAGAATTGAAATCATTTAGTGTGTTTTTATAGAAAAATGCCTTTTCAAATTCTTTATTGTAGTGTGTTTTTAAAACTTTTCTCTTCTAATTTCTACCCATGTTATTTCTAGAGGTAAGACCTACTAGAGATATTTAGATTCTACTAGTCACGGCTAAACGTGCGCTACACGTTATTTTTAAATGATTTATAAATACTGTAACAATGATATTTAAAAATCAGTGAATATAAAAAAATAGTTAAAAAATTTGTTTATGTGAAATGAACTTTTTATAAAATTCAATTATTTATTTACGTATATGATAATAATTAACATATATACTATAATTCAATCAATTAATTCTTCAAGTTCATGCATGTACACTTTACATATTTTGGAGGTTGTTCAATTATTTTAGAAATACTAAAATTCAATTATTTATGTATGTGCATGTATGCTAATTAATATTTATATATGGATATATTAAATATAACATTAAGTAATCAAGGTCATGTACACATATTTTGGGAGCTATTCAATTAGTTTAGGAGTAAATAAATTATTTAAGTTCATAAACATGTATTTATTTTCAAAATTATTCCTTTTATCATAAATTATTCCAGGAGTATATAAATTATTAAAGATCATATAATTTGGGAACTATTCAATTATTATAGGAGTAAATAAATTATTCAAGTTCATGTACATTTATTTAATTTCAATATTATTAATCTATGATATAACGTCATTTGTCTAAATGTATATAAATTATTCATTTTCTATATTCATTAATTCAAATTAATTAAATTCCATGTTGGTTCGTGTACACCCCATTCGTTTAAATGTATATAAATTATTATTTTTTTATATCTATTAATTCAAATTAATTAAATTTCATGTTGATTCACTTACACCCCTTTTGTTTAAATGTATATACATGATTCTTTTTCTATATTCATTGGTTCAAATTAATTAAATTTCATGTTTATGAATCAATTTGATTGTTTTTATACAATTCAATTATTGATTTGCGTGCATGTTTAATAATTAATATTTATATATTGAAAAATGAAAAGTAAAGTAATGAAATAATTAAATTGTAGTAGGGTTAAAATCGTCCAGAAAATGATTCTCACTTGATACGATATTTAATATATTATAGATATTGATAGTATTTTGACTTGAACAATATATAGAACTTTTCAATTATTTTTGTTTGAGAAGAGAAATTTCAATAATTTAAAAATAAAACTTATTAATATAATAATCAGATATTTTTTTTTGATAATAAATAATCAGAAATATTTTTAAAGACAAACTAAATACAAATAATCAGAAATTCATTCAAAAACATAACTAATTTGAGGCTAATCAAACTCCATTGATAGTGTCCTTTGATATGGGGTACTTGTCAAAATGACCTAGTCAAAGGTCCCTAATTCCATTTTGACTTTTTCAATTGACAATAATCCCAAAATGACCCATTTGCTATAAAAAGACAAAAACACCCTTAAGTGACTAAAACAATTACAAAACATGTTTGTGTTAAAAAGACAATACTACCCTTTTAGTTAACAAATAAAACTACTATTACGAAAAAATAATAAGCACAAACAAATTTGAAAATTCGGATGTTAATGGCCGAAAAATCAAATCGGTATCAAATAAATCTCGATCGTTATCAATCGAGATTTCGATCATAACAATGAGATTTCATTAACGACTCTATATTTCGGCTGTTAACAGCTGAAATTTCGGCTGTTAACAGCCTATATTTCGGCTGTTAACAGCCGAAATCTCGGCTGTTAACATCTGAAAAAATCATTGTTAAATTTGAAATTTGAGTATTTTTATCATAACTTTTGTTTCCGATATCCAATTAAGCCGATTTAAAAGGCGTTGGAAAGATAATTCAAAATGCTACAACTTTGCTAGAAATAGCTTTTTTTCAATTCGAACGTTTACTATGCCAAAAATGAATTTCAATCTCCAACCAAAAATTTGGACATCCTTTTACGGTGGAAAATTGATTTGTTTTCACTCCTTTTGATCTTTAGTTATATCTATTTGACCCTTAACATGCTCGAATCTTCATTGTGAGTTTCGACACAACTTTTGAGTACCTTGATATATAGAACAAGCTAAACGTTGATTCATCTCGATAAGATATGGTACTAAAAATTCAATTCAAAGATCATTTGACATTTTCAATTCAACATATGAACGTTACGTCTGATATTAAAGTGAATTATTTGTTTAAGTTGAACAAAACGTAAATGACACTGATTTGCGTCACTTTAGTGAATATGTACAATGCGTAAGATAGAAATTTGCTAATAAAAATATTTAAAAAAATAAGAATAAGAATAAGAATTTGCTAACATGTTAAAAAATAATATATATTGTTTACTTAATTTAAAATTTTCATTTTGTTTTAATTTTTGTATAAAAAATGAAATAAATAATTTTAAATTGATAATTATGAAAATAAAATATTATTTTTTAATGTGTTAACAAATTCTTATTTTTTTTCCTTTTAATATTTTCATTAATATAAAATTCTTTAATTAAATATAATTTGTAAACTAATCTTTCATTTTTCAAATATAATTAAATAAATATATATTGTTTACTTAATTTAAAAATTTCATTTTGTTTTAATTTTTGTATAAAAAATGAAATAAATAATTTTAAATTGATAATTACGAAAATGAAATATTATTTTTTAATGTGTTAGCAATTTTTTTTCCCTTTCAATATTTTAATTATTTTAAAATTCTTTAATTAAATATAATTTGTAAACTAATCTTTTATTTTTCAAATGTAATTAAATAAATATAGATTGTTTACGTAATTTAAAAAAAAATTCCTTTTGTTTCAATTTTGATATAAAAAGTGAAATAAATAATTTTAAATTGATAATTACGAAAATGAAATATTATTTTTTAATGTGTTAACAAATTCTTATTTTTTTCCCTTTAATATTTTAATTAATTTAAAATTCTTTAATTAAATATAATTTGTAAACTAATCTTTCGTTTTTTATATCAAAATTAAAACAAACGAGAATTTTTTAAATTGAGTAAACAATTACATTTTGAAAAATAAAAGATTAGTTTACATTTGAAAAATGAAAGATTAGATTCGATTACGTAAAATATTTAATTGTATAAATATTTATTTCATATTCGATTTATTCAATTATTAATAACATTTAAAGAAAAAATAAGAAGTTGCTAATAGGTTAAATGATAATATTTAATTATTAAAATTAATTATTTAATTATATAAATTTTTCTGATTACGTAAAATATTTAATTCTATAAATATTTATTTCATATTCGATTTATTCAATTATTAATAAAATTTAAAGGAAAAAAAAGTTGCTAAAATGTTAACATATAATATTTAATAATTAAAATGATTTATTTAATAATACTAGTAATTATCAAATTAAAATTAAAATTAATTATTTAATTATATAAATTTTTTTAGATTATGTCAAATATTTAATTCTATAAATATTTATTTCATATTCGATTTATTCAATTATTAATAAATTTTAAAGCAAAAAAAAAAAAATAGAAGTTGCTAATACGTTAAAAGATAATAATTAATAATTAAAATTTTTTATTTAATGATATTAGTAATTATCAAATTAAAATTAATTATTGGATTATATAGAAAAATTTCGATTACGTAAAATATTAAATTCTATAAATATTTATTTCATATTCGATTTATTCAATTATTAATAAAATTTAAAGGAAAAAAAGTTGCTAAAATGTTAACATATAGTATTTAATAATTAAAATGATTTATTTAACAATATTAGTAATTATCAAATTAAAATTAATTATTTAATTATATAAATTTTTTTAGATTACGTCAAATATTTAATTCTATAAATATTTATTTCATATTCGATTTATTCAATTATTAATAAATTTTAAAGCAAAAAAAAAAAGATGTTGTTAATACGTTAAAAGATAATAATTAATAATTAAAATGATTTATTTAATGATATTAGTAATTATCAAATTAAAATTAATTATTGGATTATATAGGAAAATTTCGGTTACGTAAAATATTAAATTTTATAAATATTTATTTCATATTCGATTTATTCAATTATTAATAATATTTAAAGGAAAAAAAGAAGAAGTTGCTAATATGTTAAAATATAATATTTAATAATTAAAATGATTTATTTAATGATATTAGTAGTTATCATATTAAAATTAATTATTTAATTATATAATTTTTTCCAATTATGTCAAATATTTGATTCTATAAATATTTATTTCATATTCGATTTATTGAATTAAGTAAAATATTTAATTATTGAATTACGTAAATTATTTATGTAATTATATTAATTTTAATGAAATGGGTAAAATATTTAATTATATTACTTTTATTAAATTAAGTAAAATATTTAATTATATAAATATTAATTTATTATACCATTTATTATATTAAATTATTAAAAAATAAAAAAATATATATATATATGGGCCGGCTGTTAAGTCGGCCCAGAAATTTAGTGATCTAGGCCGTATGTGGCCCAAGTGACAGCCGGCCCATATCTTTGAGTGAGATCCTTTGATAAAGTTAGGGTGTTTTGGACTTTTTCCAACAAAAGTTATATTTTTAGTATTTTTTATTTATTTTTTATTTTATTTGTTAGTCAAAGGTCATTGTGGAATTATGCAAGAATGAAAAGGTTATTTCCTACTATTTCCTCCCTTTGATATTGACCCTGGGCTCCAACAACCGAGGCTGTGTTTCTCACCCAGTCCCAGAATTTCTGTAAAATAATCAAAATGGCCCCACACTATAATTATATCTACACCTTTCCCATTTTCAATCACGCTACAAGTACATAAAATTTTGACATAAAATTTTAACAGACAACACATGACGGGAATTGATTGAAAGATGGAAAGAGAAAAAAAAAAAAAAATCAATCATCCGTGATCATGTCGGTGGTAGAAATTCCATCAAGAATTTCCTGTGCTCATGACTTTTACCTCTTCTTTTTATTTCATACTTTATTGTCTTCTTACTCTTTTACTTGGTATTTATTAGTACACATATTTTAAAAAGTGAATTATGATGTCATCTTGATATCATGTATGACGGACGATCACGTCCTATAATATATCAATCCTACCTATTGATTTAAATTGGTTTTATAATTACTCGAAAAAAAATAAAATTGGTTTTATATATTTTCTCATTTTGAAGTTCCAATGTCTCAAAAAAAAAATTATTAGTGTTTCTATTTTAATTATTGTTTTTCGGTATGAATGAGTCCACTTAGTTATAGGGTGGCTTCAAGTTATTTTGCTAATTATTTATTATTATGTGTTAATGGGTTAGTGAGTCTTTCTTTCTTTTTTCAGAAATTTGATAATTTTATTACGCAATTTCAAAAGTGTGAAAGAAGTTAATCTGGAAGTCAATGATCTGGAATAAATACTTTATCAATTCATGCTTTAGCGATCGAGTTTCTTAAAAACTCAATCTGGAAGTCAATGACTCGAGAAACCTTCTATAACTATTTCTTTTCTTATTTAGATGAATAAAGTTACTCGAACATGGGCATTTGACAGGGTTGGGTGACAAGTGCTGTTTGTCAGCAATTCTGTGGTTTTTTTTTTTTAAACTGTCCAGTGAATTTTTGACACGTGTCCCATATTTTTAAATATGGGACACGATATTTAGTACTTGTTTGGTGGTAATTAAAATAAAATTTTTAGTAGATTTTGATAAAAGTTGATGAAATGTGTGATTAAAAAGTTATGGATCTTATGAAATATGATGTTAAAATTAATTATTGACATTTATCTAAATTTAAATTTCCAACAAACATGGGCGAGGAATTTCTAGGAATTCTATACTGTTCATCCTTTACTTTCTTAGAACATGGAGCCCAAATTCTGTCTATGGACCTCCCTGTTGTTGGATCATGGGTTTAGGGTCCAATAATGTACCTAAATAGATGCCCCATTTGATCGTAAGAGGAATTTCAATAAGCATTTTTCCCTATAAAATGTGTCGTTTTAGTTTATGAATTATGATATTGATTTATTATTGAATTTCAATTAGAGCCACTTCATATTTGAGGTGTGTCCTTGAATATTTTCTTTTAATGCCCCATTTTTTAGCAAATTTTAATAAAAGTTGATGAAATGAGTAGTTGAAAATATAGGGTCCCACGAAATATGCGGTTAAAATTTTAAAGATTCGATATGACACTACTATTCTATGTCTCTATTTAGCCCCCATTTTTTTAAAACTCATTTTTTTTTCTGAAATTCATTTTCAATGACATATTTTGAATGGGATTAACAACTTTTGTTAATTTTTTAATACACATTTCATCAATTTTTTTTTTTTAAAATCTATTAAAAATCTGATTTTTAGCTAAATCATATAGGGGCTATATGTGACCCATTTTGTGAGTTGACTGAGTGTACATCATTTATAAGCATCCTTTGTCTGATTTGCTTCGTATGAACTTTGAGAGATGTTTGTACTAAATAGTTCATTCAAAAGTTACTTTTGAGACTAAAAAATAATTTTTATGTATGTTTAAATAATTTTTAAAAGTATTTTACTTGATTACAAGAACTTTTAGTTGAAACTGGTCCACGAAAACTTCATCAGAAAGTTATTCTAACAAAAGTAGAAGTAGAAGCAACGTCAACAATTGAAGGATGTCAACTAATAAAGTTGAACTCTTTATACATGAAAGTTTCAATTATGCACATTAAAAGAGCAAATACATTAAAAAAAAAAAAAACTAATTTTCAAAGCACCTCTTGATGATTAGAACAAATTGGGGGAAAAAAAAAAAAGAAAAAAAACTCACGGACTTAACGACTAAATTGCTTGTAATTAGAAAATAATAGACAAATTTGACCTCCTGTCCACAATGGGTAGAATAAAAATTTCTCATCCCTCAGGTGGGAAGAGAACTTCACTTATGTTTTAATGAAACAGTTATACATTTAAAAGTATGGTTCTCTATGTCACATTAGCAGTCAGAGTTGACCTTAAGAATGTTAAGGGCGCTACATGACTAATTATTATGGTGCCCTTAACTTTTGTACATGTTTGATCACTCCTCAGTAACTGGCCTTCTTTTCTACTGCATAATGCATTTTCATGAAGGGATAAAGGAATCATAAATCATTTCATTACAAATTTTACATTTACTTTTGGCCTTTATAAGGTGCGCATCACAATAATAAATTTGCTTCTACTTTGTAAATCCAAAGATTTTAGAGTGACTAAGAAATTCATTACAAATTAAGGGAGACAAGCTGCACAGAGAGATTCTGAAATTTCCAATATTCGAACCCATTTCTAATTAATGATGCCAAAATCGATTTAGCTTCAAGTTTCAGCCAACATTGTAAGAACAAGAAGTATTTTCACATTATTCAAACTTACAAAAGGAAATAAAAAAGGGATCAAAGTAGATTGTAGACAGCAAGCTTCTTACTTATAAATATTGCACCCTAGATGAAAGAGTAATTTAGTATCATAAATGCAAACTTTTCAATTCCCAAGAAATGGTAAGCTCTTAGACGTGGAACTTGATTGAATCGTTACTTCAAACAGGAAGAGTAGGTGTAGAATTTTAATATTTTAAAAAATTTCTTTTCTTCCTTCTTGCCTTAGGTCTTGTTCAGTGGCGACAGCGGTCCTCTTCCTACTTGGGCTCCTTGGGTGGCAGCGGCGATCCGACGGAATTGATGATTTGAACTTAACATCAAAGTCTATCTATCTCTTCCAATCTCTCTTTTAACCCAAGAATAAACTGTGTTTTTAAATGGTTCTGTTTAGGGGTGTCCAAAAGTCCCGAACCGAACCGGACCGAACCGAACCCGAACCGAACCGAGCGGTTCTTCATAAATTAAATACCCGAACGGGTACCCGAATCGAGAACCGATGGGTTTGGGTCGGGTCTCGGGTCTAGACCAAGAACCGAAGAACCGAATAAGAACCGAAACTAAATAATTTTTTTATTTTTTATATTGAATTAATTAAATTATTTTATTTTTTTTATACAAATTAGCAAATTAATTAAATAAATCAGATTATTTCGTAATTTTAATTTTAAAGTCCAAATCATTTTTAAAACTCATTAACCCATTTTAATTTGAAGCAAATGAATATACTTTATATAGTTTTGCTATAATATTAATATCTACTTTTTGGTATTTGTATACACTGAATTAATCTTATTGGACGGCTAGTTATTTATATATTTTTGAATTGAGCTACGTTAATTTGTAAAAGTTACGAATGAAATGTCATTAGTTGTATTTATGTAGTGTTGCTGTAAATATTAAAAAATTTGATCATAGTACGGAACCGAACGGAACCGAACCGACCCGAACCGAACCGAACGGAACCGAACCCGAACGGTTCCAAAATTATATTTGGACCCGACGGGTCCATTTATTAAATACCCGAAAGTTTTGGGTCGGTTCGGGTATCTTCAGAACCGAACCGAACCGACCCACGGACAGCCCTAGTTCTGTTTTGGGCCATTTTTTTTCTTTTTTTACGAGTCCCCTCAAAATTTTGAGGCCCTAAACCATTGCCTAGTTGATTTGTCTTGGGCCAAGGTCGCACTTGTTTTTATCTATCCTTGTGTAGGGATGGCAAAAAAACCCGACAAACCCGATACCCGCGGGGACCCGCCCCGAACGGGGAGAGGAAAACCTGCTTAAACGGGTAACGGGGCGGGGATGGGGCGGGGAATTATTCCCCGAGGCGGGGACGGGTAACGGGGTCCCCGCCCCGCCCCGCCCCGTTAAAAAAAAATTTTTTTTTTTTTTTTAAGAATTCAATACTTTAAATGAACATTTTCGTTAGTTCTAATAGAAAATAGCAACTAAATTTATTTGTTTAAATATAATGAATATGGACAATAAAAATAAATTATAAAAAACTAAAAAAAAAAAAAATTTAAACGGGGAATAAACCTACCCCCGCCCCGCCTTAAACGGGGAACGGGGCGGGGATGGGGAATGAATTTCTTAACGGGGCGGGGGACGGGGAGGGCATCCCCGCCCCGCCCTGCCCTGCCCCGTTGCCATCCCTACCCTTGTAGAGCAGGAGATCAATTCTGCATATCATGTACAATATATGCTCAATTATTTCTAAACATGAATCAATATCTAGATTTATGACTCCAGAAGAGTTTTCAAAGGCAGTTGATGTTATATATTTATACAATAAATATAATATGTGAAAGAAATAATTAATTAAGATGAAGTGCCCAACTGGTGAAAAGTGTGGAATTTGTATGGGAGGTCAGGTGTTTGAGCCACGTCTCACACACTATATTAAAAAGACTTTGATTGGGCCTTGGACTCTTGGGCTTTATTGATTCTAATAAAATAATTATTATTTTTTTAATTATTTTCGAAATTATTTATTGGGTCAACTAGCCAGTAGAGTATGGCAGTTTTAACTGCCCAATATTAATACCCATTACCATTGGCCATTACATCTACAACTTAATAATAGATCATGGTGGAAGATGTTACATCTATTGGAAATTATACCAAAAGTTAGAATTTTAAAGGCAGATTCAAGGGGAAACAATTCATAGGAAAGAACAATCGGTCTAAACCTTAATTTAAAAATAAAACTATTGGTGATTGTTTTGTTTGTAGTAAACCAGGTCATTTTGCAAAGGATTGTCGAAATAGGAAAGGAAAAACTGTGAAGCATCAGGCACATATAGTAGAAGATGGGAACTTTTCTGCTATGGTGACAGAAGTTAATCTAGTGAGCAACATGACAGACTGGTGGGTAGATTCTGGAGCTACCAAACACATTTGTTGCACGAGAGGTGCATTTTCTTCATTCACTCCTAATAGTGATGGAGAATGTATGTTCATGGGAAATGCTTCTTCCTCCAAAATCGAGGGGAAAGGAACTGTGACACTTAGATTTACTTCTGGAAATGTCCTTAGTTTGAAGGATGTCCTTTATGTACCTGATATAAGGAAAAATCTAGTGTCTGGATCTATTTTAATCAAAAAGGGATTTAAAATTGTATTTGAGAGTGGTCAAGTTGTAATGTCTAAGGGTGATACTTTTGTTGGGAAAGGTTATGCAGATGAGGGTCTATTTAAATTAAATGTTTCTGTGATCAATAATAAAGCTTCTACTTCTTCTGTTTACTTGCTGGACTCTTATGATTTATGGCATGCTAGACTTGGACATGTTAACGTAAATTCTATTAAAAAATTAATGAGATTGAGAAACATTCCTAAAACTGATAAGTTCCCAAACTCAAAATGTGAAACGTGTATTGAATCTAAGTATGCTAGAAAATCATTTCCACATGTTGATAGAACTACTTCACTTTTAAGTTTAATACATTCTGATTTATGTGATTTAAAAGGATATGTTACTCGTGGTGGAAATAAATATTTTTTTAACTTTCATTGACGATTACTCTCGTTATTGTTACATTTATCTTCTTAAGAGTAAGGATGAAAGTTATTCAAAATTTATTTCATATAAAACTGAAGTAGAAAATCAGTTAGATAAAACCATTAAAATTTTAAGATCTGATAGGGGAGGAGAATATTCGGGTGAGCTTGATAAATTTTGTGTTGATAATGGTATTATTCATGAGACTACTCCACCTTATTCTCCCCAATCTAATGGTGTAGTTGAAAGGAAAAATAGAACTCTAAAGGATATGGTCAGTTCAATGCTAAACTCTTATGGATTACCTTTTAACATGTGGGGAGAAGCACTTCTTACTGCATGTTATATTCTTAACAGAATTCCCAGTAAGAAAAATGATAAATCTCCTTATGAATTGTGGAAAGGTAGAATACCTTCATATAAATATCTTAAAGTGTGGGGGTGTTTAGCTAAGGCATCTATTCCAGCACCTAAGAGAACTAAACTTGTCCAAAAACTGTTGTTTGTGTGTTCATAGGTTATGCTTTTCATAGTAATGCCTACAGATTTTTAGTAATTGACTCTAAAAATATTTTGATTGAAAAGAACACAATTTTTGAAACTAGAGATGCATAATTTTTTGAAAATAGATTCCCTTTTAAAGAAAAATCTGCAAGACCAAGTAGTTCTCTTAGTGTTTTCCCTAGTGTTAGAGAAGAGCCTATTGAATTAGAAGAAGCTGAAGTTAGGAGAAGAAAAAGACCTAGGACTGCTACTTCTTTTGGTCCTGACTTTCTAACATACTTAGTAGAGGATGATCCTAGTACATTTGTTGAAGCTATGTCTTCACCAGATTCTATATTTTGGAAGGAAGCTATAAATAGTGAATATGATTCCATTATGTCTAATAACACTTGGGAACTAGTAGACTTGCCTAGAGGATGTAAAACCATTGGGTGTAGATGGATTTTTAAGAAAAATTGAAACCTGATGGTTCAATTGATAAATTTAAAACAAGACTTGTAGCTAAAGGCTATAAACAAAAAGAAGGAGTTGACTTCTTTGATACATATTCACCTGTTACTAGAATTACCTCTATTAGGATATTAGTTGTAATTGCTTCATTGTATAATCTTATTATACATCAAATTGATGTCAAGATTGCCTTTTATATGGAGATTTAGAAGAAGAGATTTATATGGATCAACCTGAGGGATTTGTGGTAGCAGGCCTTGATGATAAAGTATGTAGACTTCGAAAATCTCTTTATGGCCTTAAACAAGCTCCTAAGCAATGGCATGAGAAATTTGATACTGCCTTGACATCTAATGATTATGTGATAAATGAAGCAGATAAATGCATATATAGCAAATTTGTGGGGGATTGTGGTGTTATAATTTGCTTATATGTGGATGATATGCTAATAATGGGAACTAGTTTAAACATGATTAATAAGACTAAACAGTTCCTGAAAAAGCACTTCGAAATGAAAGATTTGAGTGTTGCTGATGTTATTCTAGGGATTAAAATTGTAACACATTCCGAAGGAGTTACTTTAACCCAATCACATTATGTAGAAAAAGTCCTTAAGAAGTTTAACCAATATAATTGTATTCCCGCTAAAACACCTTATGATGTAAGTCATCATTTGAGAAAACATTCAGGTCCTAATGTTTCTCATGAACTGTACCAGACCTGATATAGCATATGTCGTCAGTAGACTTAGCATGTATACTAGTAATCCTAATAGTGAACATTGGGATGCTCTCATTCGAGTCTTGAGGTATTTGAGATACACCATAGACTGGGGAATACATTATACTAAATATCCTGCTGTACTTGAGGGATATTATGATGCTAATTGGATTTCAGATACCAATGAAACTAAATCTACAAGTGGCTATGTTTTTACATTAGCAGGTGGTGCTGTATCTTGGAAATCCGCTAAGCAAACCTGTATTGCGAGATCTACTATGGAATCAGAGTTCATAGCATTAGATAAGGCAGGTGAAGAGGCTGAATGGTTAAGGAATTTTCTTATGGATGTTCCTTTGTGGTCCAAACCACTTCCATCTATCTATGTCCATTGTGACAGTCAAGCAGCTATTGCAAGAGCTCAAAATTCATCCTACAATGGAAAGTCTAGACATATTCGTAGGAGGCACAATACTGTGCGTCAGCTGCTTAAGGATGAGGTTATAGCTATTGACTATGTGAAGTCAAGTGATAATATTACTGACCCATTAACCAAAGGATTAGCTAGAGAGCTAGTTCAAAAAACATCGAGGGGGATGGGGCTAAAGCCTATTACAAATTAGATCACCTATAATAGAAACCCAACCTTGCGATTGGAGATCCCATAGATAAGGTTCAATGGGATAACAAAGTTATTGGAGTGATCTGTGGGGGTACTACATTGAATTTATTTTAAACCCCTCCCTATGATGAGTAGTACAAACTGTATTGATTAGAGGATGAGCTAATACTCTTAATGCTTTCTATAGCTGATATTCAGTGGGGTGTTTAAATACAGTGCATCTTTGATAGAAGCACCTATTTGAGTGTGGAAGTGGGGTCGTTTCCTATGAGAATTAAGGCTAATTCTCTAGAGCACTCAAAGAAACCGGGAAAGTTCACGGCCGAAATGAACACAACCGGGAGAACTTAATGATTGTTTTAGAAGTCATGTGTGTGTTCTATTGTCTCAGTTTGCAAATCATAATTGTGGAGTTCAAGACATAGTTCACTCTATAGTTAGCAAACTCGATAGAATATACAAAGCTAAGGTTCAAGTCGATAGACACCTAAGCCTGCGTGATTTCTACCGTACTCCAGAATAGTATTTTTATTTATCTTATTTCTTTCATGTGGGGGATTGTTATATATTTATACAATAAATATAATATGTGAAAGAAATAATTAATTAAGATGAAGTGCCCAACTGGTAAAAAGTGTGGAATTTGTGTGGGAGGTCAGGTGTTCGAGCCACGCCTCACGCATTATATTAAAAAGTCTTTGATTGGACCTTGAGCTCTTGGGCTCTTGGGCTTTATTGATTATAATAAAATAATTATTATTTTTTTAATTATTTTCGGAATTATTTATTGGGTCAACTAGCCGTAGAGTATGACGTTTTAACTGCCCAATATTAATACCCATTACCATTGGCCATTACATCTGCAACTTAATACTAGATCATGGTGGAAGAGATTACATCTCTTTCTGCCTATATAAACACACTTTTTGGTATTAGAAAAGAACAAGAAAAACGAGATTATATATTTCTATATAGTACAAATATTGTTCTTAGTTTTACAAATTTCTGGAGTACACTTGAGAGTTCTGAAAACCTTTTGTGATTGCTACACAATTGGTTTATTTGATCATTGTATCCTGGAGGTGATTGTCCACAGAGGTCGCAGCAGTTATCGACGGGCAATTTCGCTTTAGGATATCGTGCTGTCACGAGACTCGATCTATTGATAAGTTTTTCTGCACTTTACTGTTATTTTATCCAACAGTTGATTACTTAAAGAAAGAATTCAAGATGCAAGATTTTGGAAAATAGAATTATGCTAGCTTTCTCACCCTACTCAATAATTTTTCTCGCTCTAAGTGAGGTTATACTGTAATTTGATTTCTTGAATGTTGCTGCTACAACAATTCCTTTTAGAATGCTGGCAGAATTTTGGAATTTTTGAGTAGTTTTGACCTATGTGGTCATCTGAGTGGTGTGAAGGCTCGAGTGTTAATGTGTGTGATTTGGGATCGTCGAGTGAGATTCGCAGCTTAATCTTCATCCTATGTAAAGTTTGTTGCTGATTCCAGTGCCAATGAGCAAATATACAGTTTTGTAGAGCTCTAAACGCAGAGGTAAGAAGTTGTGGCTGAGGTCGTGTGCTCTTCTGTCTTCTTTAATTTCATTTCTCTGTGATTTTATGTTTGTTTTTGATACATGAGAAGCGGATTTGACGTAATTCTCATTTATAATTTTAAGAACTTTACGCAACTTTATGTAGGATCTGCACAATTCATAAGATAAGAAAACTAAATTGTAGAAAGCTATTCAAGCATAAATGATAAAACTATGATTTACAAAATCATATGAACCATCAAGTTAAATCATAATGATTGAATCAAATGCAATCAGATCTCTGATTGATTAAATCAAATCAAGTCAATCAGGGGCGTACGCAAAAAATTAAAGTTAGGGAGACACAATCGAATTTGCAAAAAAATTGAGAGAAATTTTACAATCGAAAATTTACATCCAAAAAAATCATATCCCATATAATTTTTACATGAAATATGACTTTTTCGGATGTAAAATTTCGAAAATTTTTGATATCATATCCATATAAATTTCCTAATAAAATAATGCAAATTATATTGAGAAATTTGTATCACAAAAATAATAAACGTCAATGAAATAATTAAATATTTTTAAAAAATGCGAGTTAGACGCCTCTTTTTAAGATATACGTTTGACGCATTTTTAACTATTTTCGATATCTATTTGAATTATTCAATATGCCTATAATGTAGTCATTGAAACGAGATTTGAGATGATATAAACGATTTGTAGATTCGACTACCGTACGATCGTCGGAGAATTTTTAAAGTTATCATGTTAACGAAATTCTCGAAATACTAATTTTAAACCGCTTGCTTTGACAAGTAATAACATTTGCTACGATTGATCGTTTTGCACGCTGTTAATGACATAAAAAACTAGACTGTGAGCACTTCGAAATAGTATTAAGAATGCAATATTTCAATTTCGTTTCACATTTTATAATGAATTCTAAAATTGAAACAAAATATAGAAAATTAAAAAAAAAAAAAAATTAAAAAAAAGCAATCCCGTTGGTCCGCCAGTGAAGTCAATCACATCTAATTTTCTTCATAGAAACGATTGTTTATTGGTCAAAGATTTGGTAAAGCAAACTGTCGTAGCACTTGAATAGAAGGTATGTTCAATTTACTCTTGGTGAGATGAACGATGCAGAATTAGGAAATGAAGCGTTGAATGCCCGGCTCAAAGACAAACCAAATACTAAGCACAAGTCGTCTAGTGTGCCAAAAATCAGCAACGTCATATCGAATCAGAACCCCTCTTCCTAAATCTCTAACCCTAATTTGAGATGAAACACTAACGTACACAGATCACTCTCATCCCCAATCCACAAGAATAAGACCGTTGCCTTAGATTGTCTCTTTTACATAAGTTGTAGCCTTGGGATAAATGCGACGGCTTAGACCATTCTTGAACTAGTACAATCATTTTCTCGATCTATTTCTCCACTGTATGTTGATTCTCGTCTAGAAAATGGGTTACAATATCGAGCCTTTAATTCTCTCCGAATAATCGAGCTAGCGAAAAACTCTTTTTATGGCTAACCTGATTCTTTCAGTTGTCTTCGACCTTTTAGAATAGAGATCAAAGGATAAGCAATATTACCAGGGGTGGATCCAGGAAATTAATCCAGTGCGGGCGGTATTAGTAAAAGTAAAAAAAAAAAATGAAAATATGATGTAAGTTGCAGTTGATGTTGTAAGTCCAAGAATCTCATTCTCTTATGATCTAAGAGAAGCAGATTTCGTGCCAGTAGATTCCCACAACCCTCAATCAGATTTGGATTTCATTGATTTTGATTTCTCAATTGGTGATCATTTCTCGTTAGAACTTTCATCTGCTGATGAACTCTTTGCTAATGGCAAAATCTTCCCCGTTGAAGTCAAGAAATTCGAGCCCAGCAAAGAAATTTATCGATCGGAGCCAATTGAGCCAAGTCTATCTACAAGGACTCGTAAATTTGTTCAAAATGCAAATGAAGACACGGTTACAAAGAAGAAGACTCTCATAGAATTTTTATCAAACACCTGTGATGCAGAAGAGAAGCCACCCACATAACCATTTTGGCAGTGCAGAAGAAGCTACAGTTTAAATTCTGACAATGGATTGCTTCGATCTTTAAAGTTACTATCGAGAAGAAACTCGACTGGTTCGACTCTGAATCCGAAGCCATCGGCATTGCCGAAAGTTATTCCCAAGCAGAATTCACTGAAAGAGCCATCAACTAAGAAAAAAACCCATCTGCAAATTCTTCACTTTTCAGCCAAAACTATTCCAATATTGCACCAAAAAGACCTCCATTGAACAAGAGTTCAAGCAGATCTTATGCCAATGGAGTTCACGTTAATCTAGTTTTGAACATTCCTCCAACTTACATTGCCAAAGGTACTGTAACTTTATTTGGTTTGGGTTCATTGTTCTGCAATGGAAAATCCAAAAAGAAGAAAAGATGATTCTCGATTTGTTCATCTTTTTTGTACAGTTGTCATCCTCATCGAGCTCTGTAAAATGTTGTACCGACTGAATTATTGTCTAAAGGAATCCTATGAGTTAAGTAAAAAACAAAACATGTTAGTATCAGATTGAGATTAATGATAATATGATGGATGTGAGTGAGATCGTAAGAATTTCTCTTCAAGTTATACAAGTAGAATTCTTCAAACTTTGTTCCAGTTTCTGTTCTCCATTCTGTCCATTTTCCTAGTCTTCAAGTGCAGGGGCGGCCCAAAGCCCAGTGCAGGCAGATAAGCTGGGTCCGCCCCTGAATATTACAATGTTGAAAACAAATTTTGTAGAGATTCTTTTGCAATATCTTTGTCTTTTATCAGCCAAAATATGGTTCAGTAGCGTCCTTCCAAAAAAGAAAGAAGAGAAAGAACTGGGAGTTGGCACCTACACTACAAGAATTTTATTTTTTCCCTACAAAATTTATTTGTAGGGAAAGGTTCTTATTTGTGGGGACAAATCTCTGCAGACGAAATTATTTTGTAGGGATATTTGTGTGGCAAACATCGAAGCGATAGGTAAAATAAGACAAATTTTCTAAATTTGTGGGCTAAAGGTTTTTTTTTACGAATCATTTGGAGACGAATACAATTTGTCACTTAAGTTTTTCCCCAACAAAATCATTCAGCTAAAGTTAATCTTGCCCACGAAATGATTTCACTTTTTCCTGTAAATTATGTTGTTAGCCAAATCGTGCTTTTCCCTATAAATAAATTTTGTGGGCTAAGATATACACATTTTCCCCAACAACTAAAAATTTGTGGCAACATGGTACATATTATTTTGTGGGCTAAACCTTATTTTTCTCTACAAATAATATGAAAAAAAGTATATTTGTAAGTGATCAGTGTAGTTTCTACACTTATTTGAGGTCATAAACGATGATATTTTATTGTTTTTTGGATAAAATACTACGTAACTTATGTTATATTTAATTTTGTAGGTAAAACTCAATGTTTGATGAAATATTGGAAAAATGAATGCAAAGATAACGGAAAATGGCTCAATTGTATTAAATACAAAGTTCGGGGAAGGAAATGCAAATACTCAAAAGTTACATTGAACCTCACGATGGAGATTTGAAAGTGTTAGACATCAATTGGATGATGAAAGATGCCAAATGGATGAAATATAGTCCAAATATTATCACATATCAACTTCCAGCCGAAAAAAGTTATGCTTCGAGTTTTCAAGCTCACATTGAGACCCAATTTTGGCATAGAAAACTTTCAAATTGGAAAAATGTTCTAGAAGAGCTATAGCTCTCCGAGTTAGCTTTCCAATACATTTTGAATCAGCTCAATCGGATATCGAGAGAGAAATGTATGATAAAAATACTGAGAACTTTTCAGCTGCCAAAATTTTGCCTAAGGCGCGGGCCCTCGCCTGCAGGCGAGGCGCGCGCCTCACATCAAATTGGCCTCGATTAAGGCCTACCTAAAGGCTAAGGCGCGCTCCTTAATTTCTACTAGGCGCGGGCCTCAATGCAAAATGGGGACAGAACTGTAATTCTTCTATTTCGTTTTGGTAATGTTTTAGGGCACTTTTGAGAGATATAAAAGGGAAATTCCGTGGACTTTTAGGGGGGAGCCGTATTTTGAGAACAATATAGAGAAAACTTACATTGAAGGAGGAAAAATTCACCATTTGGATCCGATTTTGAAGGCTTGGAGCAAAGATTTCTCTATTTTCTTCCTATTTACATTATTCGGTTGATGACGTTCTTTTATTTTCTATGTGATTTTCGTGTTAGTATGCTAGGCTAAGTTTATTTGTATTGGATGGATGATAAAACTACTTGATTTCTGGTTTTTAATTTAAGACTTGTGATTTTTAGTTAATTATTGCGTTGTGATTTTATATACATGTTTTTTCATATTATTTTAACACCATTAGAACAATAAGTTGCTTATTCATAGTGTTTAAAAACTCACGATGGTAGAACACTCTATATGGAACACGTGAAGAATAAATATTAGGAATAATATTTGTGAAATGTGCGATTGTGTGTGGTAATCCTATGTTTTAATGCATGTTTATCATATGAATGTGGATTAAGAATAGGATCGTGTCGTGGTCAACATAGATTTATTATATTTTGGAAAAGAATAATAAATAAAAGTAGAATTATCGATCGTCATGAATGCAAGGATTGAATTAACAGTTACAACTTGAGAATTGAATTCTAGAGTCAAGTAATGGATTCGAAAATCCAATACATTCATCCACACTTGATTTTATAAAAAAAAACAAAAACCATTTTATTGCTTTCATAGTTTAGAACGTAACTAAATACAAATCAATCATCTTTTTTTATTGTTGCGAATCTAGATCATCGGATACACTAGAATTAAGCCTTGTTCATTGTGGGACAATAACTCACTCATTATAATTATTACTTGTACAATGAACCCGTACGCTTGCGGGATAATTTTGCCAACAAGTTTTTGGCGCCGTTGCCGGGGAATAACGGTGTTGGTTTTAGTTACTGATTCGCCTATATTATCATTTTAGTTGTTGGAGGCTATTATCACTTTGCTTCATTCTCTTTTGTCTTGACTTTTTTTGGATGAAGTTGGTGTATGCAAGCTCCTAAAGAGGTTGATCTAGCTCCAATAGATCACGAAATTGAAAGGACGTTTAGAAACCGCAGAAGAGGACAACGTCAAGCAAGGAGAATGGCTGATCATCAGAATCAACAACAAAATCAGGCTCATGTTCAAATTCACAACCAGCTACCGCAACCAAATCAACAGAGAGCCGTCCAAAATGAAGCTCCCATTTTAGTTGGGGACTATGTCAATCCAATTCCTGCTCCAGTGCAACCAGCCGTGAGTTATCCTCCATTCGGACAACCTAACTTCCACCTCAGACCGGATGTCATAAATCTATTCCAAATTCATCAAGACATCAGGTTTTTCGAGAAATTCACGGAGAACCTATGAATACATTTCAGCATTTCTCATGCTATGTGAAGTTATTAATCACGAAGGGATATCATCTAATGCATTTAGAACGAGATTATTCCCTCAGACGTTGAAGGATGCTGCAAGGGAATGGTTCCTCTGTTTTACCTCCAAGGAGTATACAATCGTGGAATGATATGGTTCAGAAATTCACTCTGAGGTTCTTTCCACCTTCTCGAGTTTACCAAATCAGGAATGAAATCTACACCTTCAAGCAGAAAGAACTCGAGAGCTATGCTGAAGCATGGGAACGATTTAAGAATCTGTTCAGAAAATGCCCTAGGCTGGACATTCCAAAAGAGGCTAAACAGTATCTCTTTTATAACGGGCTACACCAAGAGTTCAAAAATATGATAGATACTTCATCAGGAGGATCAGTGATGAAACTTGACGTCGATGATGCCTATGAATTGTATAAAAGGATAGCCGAGAATCAATCGATGTGGCCAACTGATAGGAGGGAAGTTCCAAGGAAAACATGAGGGGTCCACATTGTAGATGCAATGACAGCATTGGTTGGACAAATGGAGGTTCTTACAAGGAAAATGGATAATCTATCTCAATCAATCAACACTGTACACCAATCACTACCTGTGTGTGAAGGTTGTGGAGTAGACCACATTACTGCATGTTGCCCTTTGGCATCTACACAAGTTTAGCAACCCGAAAAGATTAGCTACGCACAGAACATCCAAAAGCAACAGAACAATCCCTACGCCAACACTTTTAATCTAGGTTGGAGAAGCCATCCAAATATTTCATGGTCTAACAATCAGGGGCAAGGAGAAATCAATCGGAACAAGCCACTAGGGTTCCTACATCATCAACAGCAAGAGAGAAAGCCATCATTGGAAGATTTCCTATCTCAGTACATCACAAAGACTGAGACAGTGATGCAGAATCAACAGGCATCGATCAAAAACTAGGAACAGCAGGTGGGACAGATAGCAGCTGCAATAGCAACAGACCACAAAGTACCTTGTTGAGCGACACAGATAAGAACTCACGAGAGCAGGTATTAGCGATTGAGGGGGTGAATTATGCAACTATTGAGCTCCCATCATTCACTCCCACCACCCCTGTCAAGGCTTATGTGCCACCCATTCCATTCCCTCAAAGACTTCGACGGCAACCAATAGCCAAGCAGGTTCAGGCCATCATGACTAGGAGTAGTGTTCAGTTGCCAGAAATCAATACAAAGAGGAAGGAGACAGAGAACACTAAAATATCTACTGAGAACAAGGAACATGTGGAGCAATCCGAAAAAGCAACAGAGAAAGATCAACAATTAGTCTCCGACAGCCCACAACTTAAGACAACATTTTTGGGCACAGCACTCACATCTCTGATTCCTTCTCCTCAAAGGATGCAAAACATCAAACTAGAGAGACCCTTCACTAAATTTGTGGAAATCCCCAAAAGCTGCATGTCAACATCCTATCCATTGACGCGATTCTTGAAATTTCGAATTACTCCAAGTTTTTGAAGGAGATGTTGACAAAAAAGAGGAAGCTGCCCAAACATAAAACGATAGCTCAAAGAGTGCATCGCGATCATCCAACACAAGATCCCTCCCAAACTTAAAGATCCAAGGAGTTTCACTCTACCTTGCTCTATAGGAAATTTAAATACTATTAATTGCTTAATTGATTCAGGAGCAAGTATTAATCTAATTCCATTACCTCTTTACAAGAAACTAGGATTGGGTAATCCTAAAGCTGTGTCTATAATCCTTTAGCTGGCAGACCAAACATTGAAGCACCCCTATGGAATAATCGAAGACATGCTTATCAAAGTAGGAGAGTTTATTTTTCCAATTGACTTTATCATCCGGGACATAGAGAGGCATATCAGATGCCATTATGCCTGGGAAGGCATTCTTGTCTACAAGCCGAGCTTTGCTGGATTTTGATACTAATGAGATAGTCTTGAGGGTGGAAGATGAGCAACAGAGCTTCACCATGGAAAATCCAATCAAGCAACTCTACCATTTTGAGGATTACCAATGAATGGATCACTGGGAGAGCTACAAAGGTAGGCTAGACGTAGGGAAAACAATGAAAACATGATTGTTTGGAGAGTCAAGGATGAACCGAAGAAGTGCAACCAGTGTCTAAAATACAGGGCTGAAAATTCTCTTTTTAAACCACCATGAAGAGCCTAAAAACAACAGGAGTTGAGTTAAAAACTTTAAACAAGCGCTTGTTGGGATGCAACCTAATATTTCTATCCCTTTAATTTATTCTGCTTTTTAGATTTAGAATAATTTAAGATAATTTAGATTAGTTTTTTATTATTCAATTTTAGGGACTCATCATCCATACCCCGTTTTCCCTTAGATATTCGATATGTTAGTGGTTTATTAGATGTTAGAACTAAGTAACACTTGTTCCAGTTATTTAATTTTAATACTTTATTTGACTGTATTGCACAGGAACAGGATGTCGCGCAACACTTAAACCAACCAAGACTAAAGAACTAACATGAGCAATAGAAAGCTAGCCATTAGATTATATTCCATATCAGGAGAGTCTTTTTCTTCATTTTCTTCCCCACCCCTTTATAGGCGGATTTAGAATTTAAGACATTGAGGACAATGTCTAGTTTAAGTTTGGGAGTGGAAAACATGAGTTTTCATTTTTTATTTTTTATTTTTTTCATTTTTTTGTATTTGTGTCATTCTTCTGTTTATGCGTTTTTATATGATTTTATTGCATTAGTGTAGGTATAAAAAAAATTGAAAATTTTAAAAATATTTTTTTTTGTGTGCATGTTTGAGTTATTTGGTCTGGCTCGCAATAAAAAAAATATTGAATCGTGAATTGATATATGAATGGTAAATAAATTGCATGCTTAAATTAATTTATACTTTTTCATGTGAAATTTGATATATATTGAAGACATGAATTAAGTTAAACACTGTGTAGGAATGAGTTGATTTCATAATTGAATATGTTGAAATAGTGGACCATAAATGCTAAATCAAAAACCACTAGATTTTACATCATTAGACCAAATGTATAATAGTTTGGGGGATTTAACTGTTGTAGGAAGATGTTAGGTGAAAATCTCAAGTTAGAGGTCGTTTTACTTATATATGTGTTTAATGAAGGACATTGCACTAATCAAAGCATAAAAAAACACATTTTATTTGAAAATTTCTCTTAGTAGCCTTTATAACTCGAGTTATTAAGCCTGTAAGGGTGTTAAAACCTGTTACCCTAAAGTCAACTGACTTGGGAGTCATCGGTTTGAAACTTGTTATATGGGTCATTTAGAAAGTTTAAGGGAGAGAATGCTGCAAATAAAGAAAAAAAGTGTTGAAAAAAAATTGAGAAAAATATTAAAAAAAGCAGGTGTATGAAACAGAAAACGTACCAAATACCTTGGTTATGTCCCAAACACTTATTTAAGAAAAAATGACTTTTGATAAGAGATTGCTAGCCTAATTAAATTTTAGAGATTGAAGCAATCAAATTTAATGGAGAATCCTCATTTATTAACATATTGACTTGCAATTAGTGAGATTTACTTAAACTAGAGAGATGATGATAATATAAAATTCAATCTTAGTTCACACACTTGTAAAGAGCGAAAAGAATAAGTTTGGGGGTGTGTGAATCTTTCGAGTGATGAAAGAATATATTTGATCATTGAGGGTCGGGAATTGAACAACTCATGAATTTATAATGCTATGTTTAATTCTTCACACACACATACATCAATTTTATACTGGAGAAGTAAATTTTAATTTTTGTATTGTGATTTTAAAGCTGTACATAGATCTGGTATTATGATTTCAATCCTAAAATTAGAAGCGAGGTCAGCTAGCTAATTTTTTTTTGCTTTACTTGATTGACTGACCACCAATTAGTTAATTAGTATTGTGTGTTTATTTGTTTCTTAGGTTCGAGTTTTGTTTGAGGACAAATAAAAAATCAAGTTTTGGGGTGTGATAAGTGTAGTTTCTACACTTATTAGAGGTCATAAACGATTATATTTTACTGTTCTTTGGATAAAATACTACCTAACTTATGTTATATTTCATTTTGTAGGTAAAACTCAATATTTGATGAAAAATTGAAAAAAGGAATGCAAAGATAGCGAAAAATGGCTCAATTGTATCAAATACAAAGTTCGAGGACGGAAATGCAAATACTCAAAAGTTACGTTGAACCTCGCGATGGAGATTTGAGAGTGTTAGACATCAATTGAATGAAGAAAGATGCCAAAGGGATGAAATAAAGTCCAAATATTATCACATATCAATTTCCAGTCGAAAAAGTTATGCTTCGAATTTTCAAGCTCACATTGAGACCCAATTTTGGCATAACAAAATTTCAAACTAGAAAAATGATATTTCTAGAAGAGTTGTATCTCTCCAAGTTACCTTTCCAATAAATTTTGAATCACCTCAATCAGATATTGAGAGATAAAGTTATGATAAAAATATTGAGAACTGTTTAGTTGCCAAAATTCTACTAGGCGCGCGCCTCAATGTAAAACGGGGAAGAACTGTAATTCTTCTATTTCATTTTGGTAATGTTTTAGGGCACTTTTTGAGAGATATAAAAGGGAAATTCCATGGACTTTTAGGGGGGAGCCGTATTTTGAGAACAATATAGAGAAAACTTACATTGAAGGAGGAGAAATTCACCATTTGGATCAGATTTTGAAGGCTTGGAGCGAAGATTTCTATATTTTCTTCCTATTTACATTATTCGGGTGATGACTTTCTTTTATTTTCTATGTAATTTTCATATTAGTATGCTAGCCTAAGTTTATTTGTATTGAATGGATGATAAAACTACTTGATTTCTGATTTTTAATTCAAGACTTGTGATTTTTAGTTAATTATTGCGTTGTGATTTTATATACATGCTTTTTCATATTTTTTTAATGTTTACGCACCATTAGAACAATAAGTTGCTTATTCATAGTGTTCGAAAACTCACGATAGGTAGAACACTATATGTGGAACACGTGAAGAATAAATATTAGGAATAATATTTGTGAAATGTGCGATCGTGTGTGATAATACTATGTTTTAATGCATGTTTATCATATAAATGTGGACTAGGAATATGATCGTGTCGTGGTCAACATATGTTTATTATATCTTGGAAAAGAATAATAAATAAAAGTGAAATTATTGATTGTCACGAATGCAATGATTGAATTAACTGTTACAAGTTGAGAATTGAATTCTAGAGTCAAGTAGTGGATTCGGAAATCCAATACATTCATCCACATTCGATTTTATAAAAAAATGCAATTTTATTGCTTTCATAATTTAGAACGTAACTAAATTCAAATCAATCATCTTTTATTATTGTTGCGAATCTAGATATATCGGATACACTAGAATTAAGACTTATTCCCTGTGAGACGATAACTCACTTATCATAATTATTACTTGTACAACGAACCCGTACGCTTGCGGGATAATTTTGCGAACAGTAAGCCAAAATAAAACAATTTGCAGGGAGAAATTGAATTATTTTTATATATTTTATTTGTTATTTATATTATAGTAATTTTTTAATCTTATTCAAAATAATATAAAGATACAAAAAGATAACAAATTAATTAAAACATGTAATGTCAATCAATGTAACAGTAAATTCAAAATATTTCATCAAAATACAAATAAAAACCATTCACCAAGTATGATTACATCTAAACTTAAAAAGAGTATTGCAAATATGCTCTATCTATTATTATGCACCTAAAAAATATATCTCTTCATCCTCGTGAACTAAATATGTAGCTGATTCTCGCCAAAGTGATTCCTTTCGTACTCAATAACATCATATTCCTCATTAGCTTTATTCTCTATTGACAATGGTATAAATGGTGGTACAATGAAGACTTGAACTTTACCACATAATGGGTACATAGAATGATGCCAAGATTGCAATGCAGAATTGAATTGTTGCTCAACAACCTTTAGCTTTTTCTGCATTCTTTACTCCATCTTCACTCGAGCTGCATCAGCTACCTTTCGAGCAACACGTTCTACTTCTAACTCCTTCTCTAAACTGTGTACATTAGAGGATGATGCCCCAGTGTCTCGAAGGCGACCATCTCCCAACCCACAGATTTGACATGGCTTCGTATCTAGAATTTTAATTCCTGCCTCAGGATCATCTACAGGTATCTCCTCCAAAAGGGCATCTTTGGGAAGCTGTTGTTCCTTTGCTCTCTCTATAAGATATTTATACTCTTTAACAAGCATTTCATTCTACAAATACAATCCACAAAAGATATAAAATAATCCATAAAATAAAATTTTGCAAGAGATATAACACAATTGTACATAAGAAAATAACACAACCCAAGAGATATAATCGACCTCAAAAATATTTTGACCGTGGCAGTGTCTATTTCCAAAATAGCCACACGAAAAAGCATACAAAAATTGTCATCCTACTTCGATCTATATTGAAGTTTGTCTTGAATTGATATAATTAAAAAAACAAATCATAAAATAAAAAGAAACCAACCATAATTATAACAAATTACCCAGTCCTTAAAAAAAAAAAAAATTCACAAAGTGAAAGCAAACAAAATCACAAAATGAAATGATTAATGTGCTTTTAATTGATTCATGCAGTTTTCATTGGCTGTTAATTTTCCAGCAGCATAAACACATCCATACATATGCTTACCGAGATCTCATCCATAAGGTCCTTCTGATAGAAAACTTATAAGTGATTATCGATCCAAAACATCAATAATCAAACATTACCGAATTAACCATCCATGTTGAAATCAATGAGAATATCAAAAGAAAAGCGGAAATATACCTTAGACCATAAATTCTGATTCTTTGCATGATGGGGTTAGATCTTCCAATTGATTCATGGTCTCCTCTACAACCTTTTGATCTCCATTGATGGGAACATAGAGAATCTAGAAGCACCACTAACAATTGGGGACCATAACCTATATATTCATAAGATAATGACTATTCATTATCTTTCATTTGTCTTAAATCGGCCCCTCAACAATATAAAACAAACATCCGGTCTCTACACTTTAATTCCATGAAACTTTAATACCCATTAGTCAAAAATTATTCTTTTGTGGATCACTTTAATGACTATACTTTAAATAATAGCACCACACATTTTAATTTGTTACGTGTGGCCCCAAATATTGTTAGAATATTCCAACAATCTCCTACTGGGCCATACATGTAACCTTTCAAATGTGCATAACCTTATGAGTTCGAAATTTTGCTATCGTTATTATGGGTATTTCCAAACAACCTCGTCCATCAGTCATATTGATATAGGATCAAAGCGATTTTCGTCACATTTAGCGTGACTAAACCCATCAATGGTCACGTATACCCATACAACCAAATGACATAGATCAATCATGGAGTGTAGCACGGAAATTACATGTTATGTGATCCAAACATGTCTATTTCAATTTGGTCCACCTTATTTCTTAAGTGAGATCAACCATAAACTTCAATCGAGTGAATCGATCGAATACTTTATTTAGAAATAAATCGAATATCCATGGATAAAAAATATGTATCTAAAATAGACAACATCCAAATACAAACTCCCACTAAAGCTGGCATATCATCAAAAGATGCAACACCGTGTGAGCATTATGCTCATGAAAGACCTTGGGTGGTAGCCATTTAGTAAATGGATCCATAATTATGGAGTTTGTCTTTATATGCTTTATTGAAATCTAACCACTCGATTTCTTTCCTTAACAACTAGGAATTTAATGTCTTTAGACTTTGACATCGTCATGTTCCCGTTGAAATACAAGATCTGTTATTGTCACATAATAACTTAACTTAAATGGTCTTTCAATTCCATTCAAAATATGTACGGCAATGACAATATTTTGCGTCATATTCCATGATCGAGAATCGTAATATCCAATGATCTCCAATTGGTCCGATTTCTGAATGTGATCATGTAATTCTTAGTTCTCTAAAGATATTGAATAACCTTATGGCTGCTTTCCAAATTTCCATCCCGAAATTTGTTTAAATATCTGTCTAGCATTTCAACAATGAATGCTTTATCCGGATTTGTATAAATATGAGTATACATTAAATTCTCAATTGTTGAAACATATAGAATTTTACGTATTTCCTTTTCTTTAAATTTATCTCTGAAACTTTAATTGAGACTAAACTTGTCTCCCTTAGCAATAGGGGTATCACTTGATTTACAGTCCTACATGCCAAACCTTCTAAACACTTTATCGATATAGCTCTTTTGTGACAATCCATGAATACCTCGAAAGTAATCCCAATGTATCCAAATCCTTAATACAAAAGAGACGTCACCAAGATCTTTCATCTCAAAACTCCTTGATGAAAATCTCTTAGTTTCGTGCAACATGCATATATCATTGGTGGGAAGCAGTATGTCATCAACATATAAAATCAGAAATATTTGTTTACTCCCACTGAACTTGTGATACACACAATCACCAACAACATTCATCTCGAAACCAAATGAGATAATTACTTGATGAAACATGTGGTACCATTGACGGAAAACTTGTTTGAGCCCATAAATGGATTTCTTTAATTTTCAAACCATATTCTTTGGGTCTCCTGACACAAAGTTTTCTGGTTGTATCAAATGGATCGTTTCATCAATGTCACCATTGAAAAACGTCGCCTTAACATCCATCTGTAGTAGCTCAAGATCAAAATGTGCAACAAGTGTCATAATTGTCCTGAAAGAGTCTTTCGTTGGCGAGAGAAAGTCTCTTTGTAGTCAATACCTTCCTTTTGAGTAAAACATTTAGCTACAAGACGAGCCTTATATCTCTCCACATTACCATTTGAATCCCTTTTGGTTTTAAATATCCATTTGCAACCAATGGGTTCGCACCTTCTGGTAATGGGACAAGATCCCAAACTTTATTGTCTTGCATGGACTAATACCCCTTATTCATGGCATCAATCCACTTTTGAGAGTAATTCCTTTGCATGATTTGATGAAAGTTGATTTATCAGGTCTTCTTTCACTAATCCATGTCATCCTTATTTTCTTGGAAAAGACTATAAAGTCATCCAAAATTGTCTTTCTCCCTTTTATAGTGGATTTACTTAATGACTTTGTACTTGAGGTTGTTGAGTTTGAATTCCTGGAACAATCTCTTGATTGTTTATTGGGGATTTGATAATGTTGTCTTGATCCGAAATTGCTTCTCAAACAAGATCTGGAGCAAGAATTTGTCCTTGAACCTGATCATTGTCACTTGCAACAGAAGAATTATATACATATAATTCATTCAAGACAAACCTTATAACCTTATCTCCCCCCACAAACTCTACATCCTCAAGGAACCGAACATTTCCCGTTTGAAAATTGACTTGATAGTAGGAAAAAAAAAAATATTGTAACCCCTTAAAAATTTGCTTTATTTGGAGTCATGAGTCTTCTGATCTTTACTAGAAAGATCCTGATGTAATGTGGAATAATTCCACATTCCTCTAAAAATTTTAGCAAAAGGCCTTGGACGTTGTTCTCCTGATTCGTCATATCTTTCATAGTATTCACCACTAAGGTAAGATCCGACTTAATGAATTCTTTTACTGAGTTGATTTTCAATCTCAGTCTTGTATGCCTTGAACATGTCCAATGTTTGGGAATGAGATATATGCAGCCATATTGAGAAAATTCGTCTATGAACTTAATAAATGACTGTTGACCATTCCAAGAAACCGAAGGAAATGGTCTACAGATAACCGTATGAATTAGTTCTAAGACGTCCGAAGTCATATGGCACTTAATCTCCTTATGTTTGTTTTGATTTCCTTCTAACACAAGATTTTTTCATTCTCTTTTGAGAGAAGTGACCTTATTGCTTGTGCCAAAACAAAGTAGAATTTTCATTGGGTAATTTATGTTCAATACCATGCGGATTCATATACAAGATTTCTTTATAAGAGGCAACTGTATTAAGCTGATATAAGTTATCGAATAAAGAACTGGTGCCCACAATATTTGAGGTAAGAAAGAGATCATCCTGACTATTTCAAATTGAACAAGAGTAACCAAATTTGTCCAATGTAAAAATAGAAACCAAATTCCGTCCAAAAGACGGTACCGCAAATGTCTCTTTCAAATTCAAATAATAACCAGCCTTTAATGATAACCTAAAGTCCATATAGCCTCTACCTTAACTGATTTGCCATTGCCCCACACAGATGAATCTTTCAGCATCAATTGGTTTTGGCAGATCAGACAACCCCGCATATACACACTTATTTGAATAGTAGTACCGAAATATAGTCACCAAGTGTGTGTCTAGGTATTGACATTAAATTTACCTCAAAACAAACCAAAATGAGAAGTGTACTTTTCTTCACGCCAAGCGTGATATTTAATCTGATCTCTCTTTATATATCCCAGATTTTCACAAAAGTTACAACTTAATTTATCATTTTCAGGCTTGTGCTGTTTATTTTAAACCGAACCGAATGCAGCTTTGTTATTCTTTATTATCCTTAGAAGTACTTGGCCAAGTGAGTAATGCCAGTTTTATGTTTGCTTTAGCATTTCTTCTTATTGCACATAATATGGAAATGAACTCATTAAGAGTCCACTTTCCCCTTATGACAGTTATGTAAGCGCCCTTAATCGACGAATTGTGCAAGAAGCGTAATCAATACCAAATGTAAGAGCAAGTCATCGGACGGCTCGAGCTTTAGTGCGCAAGCTTAGAAACAATGTGAGACATCTTCATGATGTACTCCTTATATTTGCTTTACCTTTATACTTTATTGAAATCAAGCTTTGCAAAAGCGTGCTTGTTTCACTTTATCGTTTTTCGCAAAACGTTTCTCATTTCGGCAAGAAATCACGGCATTAGTTACCTCTTCGAGATATTGTGCCTCCAAAGGCTTCCGGAATGCGCGCGTAATGATCATTAGACTCATGCGATTTGAGCGATCCCACTTCTCAAAGTTCCCTTTTCCATTAGATGAACTTTCTTAGTAAGAAAAGCGGGTTGCTCAATCCGGAGCGCATGATCTAGATCTTTGCGACGAGAACAATTAATATGTTCTCTTTCCAATACTTGAAGTTTGTTCTAATTAGCATTGGAATGGAGTTGATGTTGACAGATATAGCGAAGTGGATGGATTATTTGAATAGAGAACTTATTCCCAATTAACATGTTTACATTGGAATCCGTATAAACAATTAAGTTATTCAAATAATGGTACGTCCCATCTCAAGATACCTAGCACATCATTAATATCAAGTCTTTGGACAGTAATATTAACTGTAAGTGGTACTCTTGGTGTAGTGATCAAATATTGACAATAAATCCTGTCAAATAATAAACCCATCTTTGGATTGATTTATTATTCACATGGAAACCTTATAATTGTCACACATTTATCACCACAAGTGTGCATACAATTCGGCCAAATATTAACCTTCCTTTGGGCCGGCTAATATCCGCATGAACAAGCATACACACGAATTCCTTCTAATATTCTAAGTTAATTAATTTCCACAAGAGAGGTTGCTTTGGCAACATATTGCTTCAATCAATTCACTTTTGAATATTATATACTCAAATGAGTCTTTTATACCAAAATTTGAAAAGCGGAATACTTAATTGTATTTATCTTGGAACTTTAAGGGCCTAAGGGTTAATAATTCAATACTTTAGGGGTTGAAATTAATTAATTCAAAACTTTATGGGTCATAAATAAATTATTGGAAACTTTAGAGACCCAAAAAACTTAATAGTTCAAAACTTTAGGGGCTAAATGTTAATAATTTGAAAGTTTAGGATTCAAAAAATCAATTATTCGGAACTTTAGGGGCCAAACTAAACCAATTATGAAAATTCAGGGCTTAATTACAAAATTCAGAACTTAAATGGCCCAAATTAATTAATTTCAGAACTTCAGGGGTTGAATTATTAAACCCAGAATTTTATAAGGCCCAATATGATGAACTTTAAACTTTAGGGGGTTGAGTAATTAAAACCCATAACCTTAAGGCCCAACTTGAACTAGCTTAAAACCTTAGGGGCTAAAACATAAATTTTAACCCTAATCCTTAAATTGCATCCAAGGGTTTCAAAACCTCAAATTTTCAACCCAAGTCCCGCCTCCAAAACTTCCCAAAAAACTGAAAAATTTAATGGCATTAATGGAATGCTTTAATGGGGAAAAAAAGATGCCCCTCCATCTCCCTAAAGTGGGGCTGCCGGACCCCACCGCCGAGAGGCCGTGGCTAGCGAATTACAGCGACATGAAAGCGTATGACAACAGTAAGCGACTTACTATTCTTTATCTGTGACGTGTTTCACATTGCCGACCACGCTCGGCGACCAGCTGCCGCGGTGTGAAGATCTTCTTGCATGACACGCTTGCTACACGTATGGCAGGCCACATAAAAATTTTTTTTTAAACTGAAACCTTAATTCCAAAAAACCAACAGATCCAAAAAATCCAATCTTTATTTCAAATCCGAATTTTGAAGGAAATCATAGATCTATATAATTATCTCCAAAAAATCATATTATAACATGCTCAAAAAACATGTAATATTAATCCAAATATTAGATCTATAACATAATATGCTTGAATCCATAATATCATGCTTAGATCCATAAAAATAACATGCCAATTTCATGAATTAAGATACCAAAACTCTAGATCCATAACATAATATGCCAAATTTATGTAATAACAATCCAAATTCCAGATCCATAACAGAAAGATCAAATAACCCAAATTATTACATGCTAATTCCATATAATGATTTCCAAATTCTAGATTCATAATATAAAATCAAAAATCCATAGAATTCAGAATTTCAAAATTCAATTTCTCAATGATTCAACAATGGATCGGCTCTGATACCACTTGATAGAAAACTTATAAGTGATTATCGATCCAAAACATCAATAATCAAACATTACCGAATTAACCATCCATGTTGAAATCAATGAGAACATCAAAAGAAAAGCGGAAACATACCTTAGACCATAAATTCTGATTCTTTGCATGATGGGGTTAGATCTTCCAATTGATTCATGGTCTCCTCTACAACCTTTTGATCTCCATTGATGGGAACATAGAGAATCTAGAAGCACCACTAACAATTGGGGACCATAACCTATATATTCATAAGATAATGACTATTCATTATCTTTCATTTGTCTTAAATCGGCCCCTCAACAATATAAAACAAACATCCGGTCTCTACACTTTAATTCCATGAAACTTTAATACCCATTAGTCAAAAATTATTCTTTTGTGGATCACTTTAATGACTATACTTTAAATAATAGCACCACACATTTTAATTTGTTACGTGTGGCCCCAAATATTGTTAGAATATTCCAACACCTTCATCTCACTTGGAGAAATGGTCCGCCAATAATCTGTATTCATTGGACAATGTGACCGAATGATGGCTCCGATGTCATGAACTAAGAAACTATGTACTCCAGAACATGTTAGTTTGTTCACTGATTTGTATAAAACTCTAATTTTCTCTAAAGTCGTGTGAACGAACGAGAGGTCTTAATTTATTTACATGCCCCTCGAGTAGGTAGATCATCGAGATTCCTTGGCAAGTGTCCTGCACTTACAACTGCAAAACCAATAATAAAAGTCGATATAATCTATTCGGAAACTAAGGGCCTGTTTCAAGCCGTTTTCTGTTTTCGATTTTTTAAAACAGTGAAAACGCGTTCTCTTTTCTATTTTCGAAAACTCGTTTTTGAAAATAAGTTTAAATTTACATAGAAAACTCAAAACGACGAATTTGTTGTTTTGGGTGTTTTCAGTTATAACTTGGCCAAAATTTCCAAAACACGTTTTCGTTGTTTTCAACCACTGCCAACCATCATCGCATGGGACCACCATTGCACCACCGAAACCCACCACTGCACTACCGCACCACCGCCAAAATCGCCACCAGAAAGACCCCCATCGCCACGGCCAAAATTGCGACCTAACCACCGAAAAATCGCCACCAGAAATACCCCCACCCCCACAGCCAAAATCGCCAACAGAAAGACCCCCACCGCCACAGCCAAAATCGCGACCCAACCACAACAAAATCGCTACCAGAAAGACCCCCACTGCCACAGCCAAAATTGCGACCCAACCACCGTAAAATATCCACCAGAAAGACCCTCATCGCCACAGCCAAAAATTGCAATCCAACCACCGCCACAGCCACCACCGCATCCAACCACCGTACCCAAACTAACCACCTCCAGTGAAGGAGGGGAAGAAGAGAGAGAAACAGAGAGAGATGAGGGGAACATAACACGTTTTCCATTTTCTAATTTTTTAAAATAATTTTTCCAAATGTCAAAAAATCCAAAATGAATTCAAAACTCAAACACAAAATTGAAATACAAAGAGAACATCCACTAAGTATTTTCTAATATGAATGTTTAAAACTTTATAAATTTACTATTCAAAACAAAAAAAGGCACTTAGAATCAATTCGGAACCAACAACAAAAATCAAGGGTGGACATAGGGGGTGGCTGGGGGGTCACGACCCCCCAACTTTGTTCTTTTTTTTTTCACCATTAAATTTTCTATGTTTTTGTTTCAATTTTCGAAGTTATTATGGGATGTGAAACGAAATCAAAATATTGAATTCTTAATGCCATTTGAAGTGCTCACGGTCTAATTTTTTACGTCGTTAATAACGCACAAAACGATCAATCGTAGCAATTGTTATGACTTGTTAAAGTAGGCCGTTCAAAATTAGTATTTCGAAAATTTTGATAACATGCTAACTTAAAAAATTCTCCAACGATCGTACGCTAATCAAATTTACAAATTGTTTATATCATCTCAAAACTTATTTCGATAACTATATTATAGGCTTAACGAATAGTCCAAACAGATATCAAAAATAATTAAAGATGCGTTAAACGTGAGTTTTAAAGAAACGCGTCTAACTTGCATTTTCTTTTAAAAAAAAATCAATTATATCATTAACATTTATTATTTTTGCGATACAAATTTTTCAATTTAATTTTCATCATTTTATTAAGAAATTTTATATAGAATATGATATCAAAAATTTTCGAAAATTTACATCCGAAATAGACATATCCCATGTAAATTTTATGATACAAAATTACATGTGGCATGATTTTTTTGGACGTAAATTTTTTATTGTAAAATTTCTCCAAACTTCTTTGCAAGTTCAATTCTGCCCCCTAACTTTAAATTTCTGTGTCTGCCCCTGACCAAATTTGAATCAACCCGAAGCTAAAACTAAGTCAAATCCATTCGCCCAATTTTAAAATCTTTTTTTTTCTAAAAGCGTATTACGATGCGTGTGGTCAATTTCTAAAATATGATGAACAATCATGCCCTGCATATATTATATTTCATTTTCTTCCAAAATTCAGAGGGCGATGTCAAAGGTGGCTTTGCCCTTGCTTGTATCACATATTAAGACTAGCCATGTCAACAAGTCGAACGAGCCATGAGCCGAAACTCAAAGCTCGGGCTCGGTTCGAGCAAAGCATGTTCGACCTTTTTTGGGCCCGAGCCGAACAAAAGCTCAACCAAAAAAATGAGGCTCGGCCCGAGCTTTCGGCACAAGTCTTAGCGGGGCCGAGCCGAACCCCTCGTGTTTTTTGTTTTTTAAATTCTTTATAAATTTATAATTTTTTATAATATATTTAAAATTTATGCATTTTATACGTATTATAAATAATAACTAAATGTTAATATATATATATAAGGAGTTAATTTCACAAATGGTCACTGAATTTACATGAAAATTACAAAACGGTCACTTAATTTCAAAAGTTGCAGAAATGGTCACTCAATTTTTAGGCAGTTTTGAAATTCAGTGACCGTTTTGTAATTTTCAAGTAAATTCAGTGACCATTTGTGAAATTAACCCAAAAAAATACATCTAAACTTAAAAAAATAAAAAATAAAAGCTCGACTCGACCCATGACACGGGCTGGTGACGAGCCCGAGCTAACTCAAGCTCAAGCCGACCCCCTAAAATGGGGCTCGACCCAAGCCTCAGCTCGATGCCACCGAGCCACGAATCGCTCGGCTCGGCTCGAGCTTTTTCCGGGCCGATCCCTAGCCATCCGAGTCGTCAAACTTTTTTGACATTGCTATATTAAGTACTTGTAAATTACAAAGAAATGAATTACATGCAGATCATGGAATGGAATTCATCACCTTGAAATTAAAATCAAATCAAATATTAAAATAAATCTTTCACAATCCCAATTCAAATTTCACGCCCCTAAACATAATGTCACAATTGATCAAAGCCCATTTCAATAAAACTGAATTTCTTTGTATTTAATTCCACTTTTGTTTTCTTCAAAGAAGTTAACTAAAATTACCTTGATCTTATTAAACAAAGCTGATATGCATACCTCGAAGACTGCTTGAAGAAGAACAAAAAATCTGTAGTAGATTAAGCCGGAATTTCTTGACCAAAAATCAATGCTGTGGCAAATGAAGAGATTGAGATTGCAAGCATGGGATCCCCAAGAAATTTTGAGGGTAGGCAAATTGAATTAATTACAGGGGTGGCAAAAAAATAAAAATACATTCAACTCGATACTTGTGGAGTCTGCCCCAATTACCCGTTTAACCAATTAATGGGATGGGGCAAGGATCATTGCCCCAAAGCAAGAATGTAAAACATAGTCCTTGCTATGCTACTTTCCCTGTTTAAATTAATTTCAAATTTAAATTTTTTATCAAATAAAAATAATATATTTATCTTTTTTTTAAGAGAACATATATTATTCTTAACAAATTAGTAAAAAAAAAGTAATAATATTCACTAATTAAAGGAATAAATAAATAATAAAAAGAAAAAATAAGTGGGACGCTCTGCCTAGCACCATCGCGAACCCACTCTATCCCGTTTTAATTGAGTATTGAGATGGGGTAATGTAACGAAAATATTTGACGGGACTGAAATGGGAATGGCCAACTCACCCATACCCATCCTATTTCCATCCCTAATTAATTAGGTTTTCAATAGCAATCGATGATGAAGTTAAGCCGAAAAGAGGGAAGACTTTTTGGTGAAAATTTTTGGAGGCAAATAGAGTGGGTATATCGTGGTTTTTAGATTTAGAGTGGGTATGTCGTGGGTTTTCAGATTTAGAGTGGGTATGTCGTGGGTTTTCAGATTTAGGCTTTGATAATTTTTATTTTGTTAAAAAAAAATTATATTTTCTCTCTATCTTTTCGTTTATAATCTTTTCACTTCAAATTACTTTTTATAGGGACTAAAATTATAAATAGTAAAAGGAAAATTTTCTCGCTAATTATTAGCCTACAAACAGGTCAAATATTTTTGTCTGCAAAATATCTTCTTGTCCATAATTTTATTTTGTCTGGGAAAGAAAAAAAAAATTGTAGGCACAAGTCACTCTACGATTGAAAAACTTGAAATAAATTATAGTCCTACAATACATCATTTTTGTGGGGGAAAAGTGAACTTCGTCTACAAATCTTAAGTCATCAATGGAAATTTTGTAGGGAAAGGCTAAATTTCTTGTAGTGCTAAATAACAGATTGCTTGGCCATCCTGGCAAGCTCCCCAACTTCGAAACATTCAAACCAGAATTCTTTTTATTGTATCGGAGGTCATGTTCTTTTTCTTCTTTTTTTCCTTTCCTTTTCCTGTTTCTTCTCATTCTTCTTTGTCACCTAAGGTAGAGATCAGAGGTATTTGGCCCCCAATAATGATGTCAAAAAATTTATCATTAAAATCTTGCAAGTTTATGGTATTGTAGCCAAACAATAAAAAAAATTAAGGAGATATATTTATGAAGACTATGTACTTAATTTAGTTTTCTCCAACTAATGTAACTAAAAACTTGGAAGCATTTATAAATCACAAGTAATGGAACAAATACTAGGTTGATGCGAACCTACGTAGCAATTGTAGGTAAAGAACCTACGAAAGCCAATAATCAACGTTTGAAAAGCTAAATCCAATAAATTATTGAACCAAAAATCAAGACAATCGCTAACAATATACTGCCCTGTGATCCCAAAACTTATGAACCTTACTTAAATTTTGGGAACACCACAAGAATTTAATGCTTGATAAATTCAAAATTAAAACAATGAAGAACGAAAAGAAAGCAAATTAGACTCGCGATAAAAATCTCAATAATTGTGTGTTTTCAATTAATATAATGAGTCCTATATATAGGTAATCCATAAAACCTAGCTAAAATGGAATTTAAATTCTTAAGGATTACAAAAGATACCAAAAAGTAGAATTCTAAATAATTAGGAAATTCGCGTCTCTAAAACCACTATGAGGCCGTATAGTATTATTACATGTGGTTGCATAGACCAATTTTGAACTACCACTGGAGTTCTTGCAATAAGCTATGCAATCGTATAGCTTGGGTCGCATAGTTAACTCGATAAGGCCCTCTTTCCGTGACTTGATTCAAATTGATCAATTTGGTTTCTTCTTCCGAGCCCAACATGAAACTTGTACTCTTGTTTGTTGTGATCGACATTCCATCCATCGTAGCTTGAACAAGTAATCTCATAGTTTCCTTGACTTGCTTTGCTCACGGCTTAGTCATCGGTCCTCCCTCAACGACCAATGGATCCTTACCCGAACTTCCCCTTGTGTCATTGATCACATCATCCCCTCTCTCTTCGAAATGATTCAATTTTGAATCTGTACCTACATCAAAGAGAGAAAGATCAGACATTAAAAGTAGCCGAAATATTATACTCACCTGGAAGATCTAATCTGTAGGCATTGTCATTGATCTTTTCAAGGAGTTGGAATGGACCATCTCCCGTGGCTGCAACTTCGACTGTCGTTATTCTGGAAAACACTATTTCCTCAAGTGGAAACAAACACAATCTCCTGGTTCAAATGTAACGTGCTTTCGACCCTTATTTGCTTGAGAAGCATAATGTTCATTTTTATTCTCAATTTGCAATCTTACCTTTTTATGGAGAGTTTTCACCAAGTCGGCCTTCTTCTTCCCATCTAAACTACTCATTTCATTCACAGGTAAAGAAATTAAATTTAAAGGTGTTAGTGAATTAAAATCATATACAATTTCAAAAAGCGAGTAAGAAGTAGTAGAATACGTGGCCTTATTATATGTAGACTCTATAAATGGTAAACACTCATCCCAACTCTTCAAATTCTTATGAACTATTATGCGTAACAGTTTTATCATAGTCCTATTAACTACCTCTGTTTGTCTATCAATTTGTGGGTGACAAGTATTAGAAAACAATAGCCTGATTCCTAATTTATTCCATAAAATTCTCCAAAAATGACTAAGGAATTTAATATCTCTATCCGATACAATACTTATAGGAATTTCGTGTAAGCGTACTACTTCTTTAAATAATAGATCCGCTATATTGGTGGCATAATCAATTTTATAACATGGAACGAAATGTGTTATCTTACTAAATCCATCTACCACCATAAATATAGAATCTCTTCCTTTCTTAGTCCTAGGCAAACCCAATACAAAATCCATAGATACATCAACCCAAGGTTTACTAGGAACATGTAATGTTATATATAAACCCTGTGGTAAAATCTTAGATTTCGCCATTTTACAAGTGATGCATCTACTACAAACTCGATCAACGTCAACCTTCATCTTAGGCTAATAAAAATGTTCATTAGCATCTCCAAAGTCTTCTTCACCCCCAAAATGACCCATTAGACCACCACTATGTACCTCACGTACTAATAATTCTCTCATTGAACATTTAGGAACACATAACTTATTTTTCCTAAATAAATATCCTTCATGCCTAAAGAATCTATCCATAGCACTCTTATCATATGATTCATATATATTAGAAAAATCTGGATAATTAGCATATATGTCCTTAACGTATTCAAATCCTAGTAATTTAGAACCTAAAGACGTTAGAAGTACGTACCTCCTTGACAACGCATCCGCTACTACATTTTCTTTACCTTGTTTGTACCGAATGACATATGAAAATGTCTCGATGAACTCCATCCACCTTGCATGCTCTTGTTAGCTTGCCTTGACCCCTTAAGTGCTTCAAGGACTCATGGTCGATGTGAATCACGAACTCCTTCGACCACAAGTAGTACTGCCATGTCTCCAAATCTCGAACAAGTGCATACAAATCGTTGTCATATGTAGGATAATTAAGAGGTGATCCACTAAGCTTTTCACTAAAGTAAGCTATTGGTCTTCGTTCTGCATTAAGATAGCTCAAATACCTATTTTTAAGGCATCACACTCAATCTTAAAAGTATTGTTAAAGTTAGGTAATGATAAAACCGGTGTGGTACACAACCTATCTTTAATAGTATTAAAAGCATGTTTTTGTTCAATGCCCCAATTAAATCATTCACTTTTCTTTACAATCTCCGTGAGTGGTGTACCAAGTTTGCTAAAGCCTTTGACAAAATGCCTATAAAAGCTAGCTAATCCGTGAAAGCTTCTTACCTCGGTTATACTTTTAAGTGTTGGCCACTCCTTGATTGCTTTTATTTTTTCCTCATTCACTTCAATCCCCTTAGCACTAATGATATAACCAAGAAAATAACTTTTTTCTTGCAAAATACGCACTTTTGAAAGTTAGCGTAAAGTTTTTCTTGACTTAAGACCACAAGCACACATCTCGAATGCCCTATATGTTCATTTAGATCCTTATTGTATACCAAAATGTCATCTAATTAAACTACTATGAATTTACCTATGAATGCACGTAAAATATGATTCATTAACTTCATAAATGTGCTAGGCGCATTAGTAAGTCCAAATGGCATGACTAACTATTCATACAACCCATATTTAGTTTTAAAAGCAGTTTTCCATTTATCTCTTCCCCTCATTCTAATCTGATGATAACCACTTTTAAAATTAATTTTACTAAATATGCATGATCCATGTAGTTCATCTAACATATCATCTAATATAGAATAGGATGATGATTCTTTACCATTATACTGTTGATGGCCCTGCAGTTGACACACATCCTCCAAGTTCCATCTTTCTTTAACACAAGTAGTACTAGCACAGCACATGGACTCATACTCTCCCTCACATACCCCTTGCTCATCAAATCTTTCACTTGCCTTTGAAGTTCCTTAGTCTCTTCGGTATTACTCTGATAAACCGGCCTGTTTGGAATGACGCTCCAGGTATGAAATCAATTTGATGTTCAATGCCTCGATGGGTGGTAGCCAACTGGCATGTCTTTTGGGAACATGTCTTCAAATTCCTGTAACAAAGAAGTAGCCAAAACTAGGGATGGGTGTATTAGATTCCTCAAGATTGAGGAATGACTCCTTATATACTAACAAGATCATAGGTCGACTCTCAATTGCTGCCCTCTTCAACTCACTGCCTTTAGCAAAGAAATTCACTTTCGACTTTCTCTCATCTCACAAGACTTTTTTTCTTCTCTCATGTGGCTCTACTTTTTTTTTTTTGACTTGTAGCCACCTCACTATTTTCTCTCTTGCTCTCTTGTTCACTCCATTTTTCTCTCAACATTTTTTCTTCCTTACTTTTCAACTTGATTTGATCTTCATAAACTTGTTGTAGTGTCAACGGTGTAAGAATAATAGATTTCTCATCATTAGTAAAGTTATACGTATTTTTGCACCCATCATGAATAACCTTCCTATCATATTGTTATGACCTCCCCAACAAAATTTGTTAGGCCTAGGATGTTTTAGCATAGTTAATCCCAATTTTTCAACAAGTGTTATGCTAGCCACATTGGTACAACTATCCTCATCAATAATCATACTACATACCTTGTTGTTGATGTGGTATCTTGTATGAAATATGTTCTCCCTTTATTGCTCCAAGTCACCCACTTTGATTTGAGTGCTAAGAGCTCACCGTGTGACCAATAGCTCTCCTATGGCATACTCTACTTCATCACCATTGCTAGCATCTTCTAACTCCGGCATGTCATCATATTCACCCTCACTATCACTCACCACTTTCCCATTGTCGCGCAATATCATTGACCTTCTGTTTGGACATTGAGAAACAATGTGTCTCGATCCCAAGCACTTAAAACAATTGATTTCTCGATTCCTAGATGGTGGGAATCCACCTTGGGTGTAGCTTTGGTAGCAACTTCCTCTTTTCCATTCGGTAGCTCAGTCCTACTTTTTGAAATAGCCCCATCAACTTTATTTTTATCCCACTTCGGCTTCCAAGAAGAGTTATAACCCCAAGAACCCAATGAATATCTAGTTGTCCCCTTCCTCTTCAATTACCTTTCCACCTTTATAGCTACAAGTAACATGTATTCCAACACCATATAATATTGCAATTCTACCACATTAGCTATATCCTTATTCAAACCATTCAAAAATCGGGCCATGTTGGCCTCCCTATCCTCCTCAACATTTGCTCTAATCATCGCAATCTCCATCTCCTTGTGATAATCCTCCACACTCCTAGAACCTTAATAGAGGCTTTGCAATTTTTGATGAAGCTCCTGATAATAATGATTAGGCACAAACCTCTTCTTAATGATAGCCTTCAATTCTTCCCAAGTATTAATATGCCTTTCACGGTTTGTCATCCTGGATGTTATTACTTTATCCCACCAAATAATAGCATAACAAGTAAATTCAAGCACCGCAATCTTTACCTTCTTTTCTACGAGTAGTTGTGGCAATCAATTATCAATTCCACTTTCTTTTCCCACTCCAAGTGTGCCTCCTGGTCACTCATTCCTTTGAATGAAGGAATTGTCATCTTGATGTTGCCCATTCTTTTAACAATACCATCTCCAACAAGATTTCTAGCTCTCCTTTCATGCCTAACTGTTCTATCTCTCATTCTTCCTAACTCAACATCCATCAATGTATCCTCATTAATATCACTATATGATTCCCAATCACTAGCATATTCCACTCTATTGTCCCGTCTTCATTGCCTCCATGCGTTAAGGAATTTCTTTAGACAGTTCCCAACGTAAATTAGCAAGCAATGTATCTTGCATATCCAATTTATCTCTCACATCCTCAAATAACCTTTCGAATCGCCTATTACCTCGTTCGACATGTTGACTTGATTGTCCTTCCCGTTTGAAGTAGAACCGTCCCTGTCAAACATTATTAATCTATTTTGATATTTTCCTCACGTGTATACGCCCGTGTATCACTCAGATTTACTTTTTTCCTCTACTAGTCTCACCACTCTGCATTTTTCCACTTAATGAGTTCTTGCAAATGCTCCAAAGAATTAATTTGATCTCAATTAAGATTTTAACCCTTGTGGAGTCCAAACAAGAATTGAGTAAGGAAAGTGATCTAGAATAACTCAAGTAGTAGGCATTTGAATTTAAATAAAATGCTATAGATGAATTCAAAAAGAGTGAGATTTTTCTTGTGTTCGGACTGGACACCTTCGAATTTGGAAATTTTTTTTTACTAAAAAATGAACTTGTATGCTGCTGGCTATTTTTTTTTTTTTTTGAATTTTCATTTTTTCCTCAAAAAATCAACTAGATACTAGCAAAAGAAAAAATGAAGAACACGAAGAATGAAAAATAAAATACTCAAATAAAAAGGAAATTAACTATGATATAACCTTGATTTTTGGAGCATTGTTCTGATACCAATTCATACGAACCCATGTAGCAATTGTAACTACGGAACCCACGACAAATTAGAACAACCCAAGAAAGTCAAAAATCAACGTTTGAAAAGCTCGACCCAATAAATTTTTGAACCAAGAACCAAGACAATCACTAACAATATCCTAACCTGTGATCACAAAACTTATAAACCTTACTTGAATTTTGGGAATGCCACAAGAATTTAATTCTTGATAAGTTAAAAATCAAAACAATGAAAAACGAAAAGAAAGTAAATTAGCCTCATGATAATAATCTCAGTAATTGTGTATTTTCAATGAATATAATGAGTCCTATATATAAGGAACCCATAAAACCTAGTTAAAGATGAAATTTAAATTCTAAAGGATTACAAAAGATACCAAAAAGTAGAATTCTACATAATTAGGAAATTCGCGTCTTAAACCACTATGTGGCCACATAGTATTATTACATGCAATTACATAGACCAATTTAGAACTACCACTGGACTTCCTGCAATAAGCTATGCGACCGTATAGCTTGGTTAACTATGTGGTTGCATAGTTAACTCGACAAGGCCCTCCTGCCGTGACTTGATTCAAGTTGATCCATTTGATTTCTTCTTCCGAGCCCAACATGAAACTTGTACTCTTGCTTGTTACGATCGACATTTCGTCTACCGTAGTTTGAGCAACCAATCACATAACTTCCTTGACTCGCTTAACTCGCGACCTAGTCACCGGTCCTCCCTCAACGACCAATGGAGCCTTGCTTGGACTTGCCATCGTACCATTGATCACATCATAGGTCCTCGAATCCCTCTACATTTATCCATTTTAATATCAATTTAAGATTTAGTCATCACATATTTGAATATGAAGATCAATGTTCCTAATTTGTCAATCATCTCTCTAGAGTAGAACTAAACATTTCCTCACATATAACAATCATATTTCTCTACGAACGATGTGAACATGCAAAAGAACATTAAATTACGAGAACATAAAAGCATCATACAAAACATCATCTCTATCCCCAATTAGACTTTACAATAATTGATCTTATGTGCCAAATTCCTATTCGTTTTCTCGAATATCGAAGGAAATTGCAAGATAATTTAATTAATAATTAATTAAATGAAAAGTATTAAGTTCCTAACAATCACTCAAAACCAAACACATACTTCAATGTCAAAATTGAGAATTAAATATCAAAACTTTAAAAGTATGGTTCACTTGGTATGAACAATTGGAAAGAAGATGAAAGAAATGTTGAAAGTCTTGAATCTCTTCAATGGCTGCTCGATCAACCTCTTCTTCTTCTTTAGTCCAAGAAATAGATGTAGATGTATTTAGTACCAAGCTTCTATAAAGTTTTGAAAGAATATATGACATTATAGATCAAAAGCTTTGTCTTTGCTCTTATCCCTGCAAGAACTATGAATTTGAAAACCTAATAGCCTCATTTGACTTGTATAATATATGTATAATGAATTTCTACAAACCTGATTTAATTTTTAGATTAAAATATGCATTTATAGGACAAAGATTAGATCAATAATCCATGGCCAAATTAGTTAACAAAAAGAAGTCGAGTCACAGAAGAAAATAAATCTCGTCTGGTCGGATTATTACTTTTCGACTGCACCGGCTTCATGCCTACGATTGCATAGTTGGCCGATTCTGCGTATTGTCCGTCTCTTGCAATGTGTTGCAATCGCACACCCACTTTTTCTTCCTTTTGCTTTGGTTCAATTTTTCCTCTTGGTTCTGCTTGAGCCCTTTTTGATTTGTACCTTTAGTTCTTCATATTTAAATCTTCGTAACTAAGTTAATATCATACTAAAATCATCAGTAATTAATCCAACGCAAGTTCAAAAAAATTGTAACTTAATCCTCAAACTTTCTAATTTTTGGATTCAACTTCCACACCTCATGATTCTCCTCTAATTGCTCCATTTATTTTTAATATCAAATAATTACATTCTGGTTGATTGTGAATGGCTTCGAATCAACTCCAATTATGCTCCAATTTCAAATTTTTCATGTTCAATTTCATCTAAGTTTATTCAAATTAGTTTCACCTACAATTAACATAATTTAATCGAAATTAAGTATTATATGCTCAATTAAGTAATAAATAAACAAGTGCAAAATATGCACTTATCAGTAAACACTATTGGCAAATAATGATTTTACCGTGCTATAATTTAAAATAATCTTTTGCATTGAATAAACGGCTGGGCTGAATATCAGCTTCCAAAATGAACGGAATAAAATTATAATGGTCGAGATAAGAGTTCAACTCTTTCTCCTTAAGACAATAATGCCCCGCACTGGTGCGACGGTATTCCGTCACTCGTCTCAAGATACAACGACCTCGACTTGTAATAGTAGCACTCTAAATTACAAGATTCGACGAACCTACTAACATTTTTTCTCTCTCTAAATTTGGAGAACTAAAATGCATGAAAATAATATTTAAGACTGAGATGCAAAATATGGAATAATGTAGGGATGAAGGAATATAATTTGTAAGAGAGAAAATCAGAATTGATTTTGGAATGAATAAAATCCAGGTTATGGGGGGTCTTTATATAGAAGTTAAAAAGTTGTTGATAAGTGTATTTTATACACTTATTCGGGGTTCTAAAATATAGATATTTGGTAGTTCTTTTGACAAAATATATCCTAAATTATTGTATTTTATGTTAGATAGATAAAACTCAATGGTTGAACGAGGAATCGAAAGAAATAAGCGAAATTGGTGAAAATTGCGAAATTCAGAGTTTGAGGACCAAATTGAAAATATTCAATAGTTGATTCGGACCACAAGAAGATACTTCAAAGATTGCTAAGAAATAATTAGATGGAATTAGAACTCAAAAATGAATGGAATATGGTCAAAATATGCTCAGACCACACCACAGCAAACTGTCCCTCCAGGTTTTCAGCAAATGAGAAGAAGTCTTCATTAGAAGATCTTGTTACTAAATTGGCGGATATATCTACCAAACACACGCAAAGAGCAAATAAAATCTTACAAGTTTAGGGAGTTACCCTAAAAAAATTGCAAAATCAGATGGGACAAATAGCGAAAGTACTTTTAGAGAGACCATCAGGAGCACAGTCTAGTGACACTAAGATAAATCCTAAATAGTAGGTAATGGCAGTGAAGTTCGTGGAGGAAGAACAGATTGAGTCAATAACTACCCGTGGTGGAGTTCAATTGCCAAAGATTAATATAAAGAGACTAGTTGCTACAAAAGAAAAGGAACATTTCACGGTTGAGAAGCAATTGGAAGAATCTGAGCAAAACAAAGAAGTAGAGACAGAAAGAGCATCAGAGGATCCTAAGGTTAAGGAAACCGTTCCTACTAAAGAATTTGTGCCACAACTACTGTTTCCACAAAGACTACGAAAGAGAAAGTTCAATGATCAATTCGAGAAATTCATGGTATGTTGAAAAAGCTTCACATCAACAAATCCCGATGTATGCTAAGTACCTGAAGGACATGATATCTAAGAAAAGAAAGCTCCAGATCAGGAAGAAGTGACATTAACCGAGAAGACCAATGCAAGGCTGCAAAACAAATTGTCACCAAAATTCAAAGACCCAGGGAGTTTCACTTTACCTATTTCACTAAGCAAAGAATTTCATTTTAATGCTTTATGTGATACAATTGCAAGTGTAAATTTAATGCCTTTATCTACTTTTAGGAGACTAGGAGTTGGGTAAATCCAGTGATCAAATGTCACGCTACAACTAATAGATAGGAGCATCAGATACCCATGGGGCAAGGTTGAGGCTATGCTCATCAAAGTTGGGAAGCTGATAATCCCGGTGGACTTCCTTGTTATGGACCTCAAAGACGACCACGAGATGTCAATTATCTTAGGTCGACCCTTTTAACAACAAGTCGAACTTTGATTAAGATGAAGAAGGGTGAGTTGACTATGAGGGTAGATGACGCACATGAAATCTTTAAATTATATAATCCACCCAAGCAGCCATTAGCCCTAGAGGAGGCCAAATATGTTAATGAAGAAATTCATCAAAGGTCAAAGGAGACAAAGCTTAAGCGTTTAGGGAGCCTTCCTAGAGAGGATAATGGAGATCTCAAGGTTTGGAGGGTAAAAAGAGGATGTAAAGTCAAAAATTGTAAGGAGTATGAGGCTACAAGACTCCCGAATGAACCTCTAGCTAAAGACTATAAATTAAGTGCTTATTGGGAGTCAACCCAATTTTGATCCTTTTATTTATTTTGTTTACCATATTGCATTGCACATAGTGTTATTCTTGATTAATGGGTGCATTAGTTAGAGGTACGTTTCAATTCAGTTTAGGGGTCATCTTCATCATTGACATTTTAGCCTAATTAAAGGAAAATATTAATTGAGTCAAAAAGAGTTTTCTTTTTATTCTTTTGATTATTTTCTTCCTCTCTTAATAGGTAACATGTATAATGAAATTGGAAGAAGCGTAGAAAAGTACAAGTTGGAATAAATTGACAAATAGCTCATTACACATTCAAAAAAAAAAAAAATTCGAGGAATACCTTCTTCATTTTCTTCCCCACCCCCTTATTCTTACTTATACTTTATGACAATGACGACAATGTCGATTTTAAGTTTGGGGGTAGAAAAAACCTTGAGTTTTTACTTTTAGTATATTTTTGAGTGTTTGTGTGGATTAAATAGTCTGGTCGACAATGATGATTATGTTTAAGATTTGGTCGTTGATTTATGAACAATGGATAGGTTGAATGCTAGATTGTTGCTTAACCCTGCAAAATTTGATATTATACGCGCACTAATATTAAGTTTTTCATCATGATGCAATAAGTTGATTCATGTGCTGGATATGTTGATAGATTGAACATAGATGCTATACTAAACACTATTATATATTAATGATCCTTAGACCAAATTTAGTATAGTTTGGAGATGATTTTACGGCTGTTGGAAGATATGGATGTAAACTGGGATTCTTTGTGTGAAAAGTTGTGTGGAATTGTCTTAGATTAATAGGATAAAATTGGGCAAAAGTCTTAAGTTAAAGGTCATTTTGATTATATAGGTGTTTAATGAGGGGTATTGCACTAATCAAGATAAAAAATATATAAAAAAAAATCTCTTCATAACTTTTATAGATACATGGGTCCTATAGAAAGTTTAAGGGAGAGAGAGTGCAGTTGTGTCCAAAAGTTAACAACGTCGAAAAGTTATGTCTTAAATAAATACAACCCGTTTGAACATGCAGTTCAACCGTCAACCATTAGTTTCTAGAAGAAGCCACGTGTCGTGTACAAAAAATTCGAAAAAAATAAATAATGTAAATAAATATATTATTATTTTAATTAATATAATTTAAAAATTATTTTACCAAAAAAATATATACTAACTTGGCACAAGCCCAAGCCGAAACCCACGACCCGTGCCAGTTGAACGGCGGCGCGCACGCGTGGGTTTTGGCTCAATCCATTAGCATGTTGATTTATCTCACTGTCAAAGATTATGTGGTTTCTATTCTTCTAGTTTTTCTATGTGGGATTGCCATTTTTCAATTTTCCACCAAATTTTATTCCCAATTTATTGCAACTTCAAGTTGTTATTTTTTTGCCTTAATTTCTCATTCACCCTAAATTGATTTTGAAAAAAATAAATACATTATATTAATTTACTCATGAAGTAGAACACACCGGCCAAAGTAATCTTTTGTCCAACTAACGAAGCCCGTTAAAATAATTGATCAAAAGTTGATCAAACCAACTAATTAAACCAATCTTTCCAACGAATGCTAGTGTTAAACTATTCAATCAATCTTTAGTTCATTGACACGGATACACTAAGGAAGAGGCTAACTTAATTATAATAAACTACAGATTGTCCCCAACAAAAAGACACACTTGGGAGAGACAGACAGACAAACACCCCATATTAATAGTTAAGAATGATATGCTTTGGAGCAATATATGGTTTGTCTCTTGTAATTGCCTGAGTTCACATGTCTCTTTAACAAAATAAGGTACTTCTTACTTTCCACCACACAACAACTCATTAAATATGACCCACAAATCATGCGTTAAACAGCTTGATTATTACATTTAGTGCATTGCAACTCATAATCTATATTTACATATATATGTTTCTTCACCCCCCCCCCCCCCCCAACCCCTTCTCCCAGTGTATATAAAATAAATACAAGTGTACATAATTATACATAAGATACGAAGTACAATCTTGGAACTATAAATATATCCTACAATGATACAGACAGCATGAAGTATTTAAGATGCAGCTGTTTTAATACCAAGGAAATCTTTCTATCTCCAATTGAGATCTATGGTTGCAATTTACAAGGTCAAGAATATTTTTTTTGAGTTTCACAGCTAATCCCATAATACTTGCATTATAAGATATTTACAATCTAAACAGACTAAATTTGTTACATTGCATATTTTCTTATTTATTACAATTTCTTATCAGTTAAGAATATCATTTTTACAAACAAACCTCGTAAATTTGTTGTCGTATATTTCCTTGTTTAGTATAATATTTTCTCATTCGAGAATATCTTTGTACTAACAATCCCCCTATAATTGCTATAAGATTTTGGAATCTAATTAGCTTAAATTTTTGAATTATCTTGATATATATGTTCAAATTACTAAGGTAAATAATCTTCCAAATTAATGGTCCCTCACTACTCTTAATGCACAATTCCATGATTTCTACTCCTCTTAACTAATTAAAAAAATATATAGTTTTTTACCTAAGACCATGATGAATTATTTTATAAAATGAATAGTAAACTTAGTGGTGCATGAAGCAAAATTAATCATTTTTCTCTTTGAAAGATTGCTATATTTTATTATTATATTAGGATGGAGAATAAAAAACGAAATATTTTGCATTATTGCATATTAAATCAGTTAAAATCGGAGACAATCACTTTCAAGTCATTAGTTTTTTTCCAACGCGATGACTTAGGCAATAATATAATATAGATTTATAGAAGTTATCAAAACGAGTTAGAGCAACATTATTATAAAATCCAAATATATATTATATGAATAGAATGAATCACATAAATCTACACACAATCTGATCCAGCGATGCAATAATTACTCAGTTCAAAGTGTTGACAGCTTAAAAGGGTATCAGAAGATCTCTCGGATTCCTTACCAGTTTTTTGGATCAGAGTTTTCAAGAATCAGAATTTTTTTTTTTAAAGTAGAAAGCAAATTTTTCTTCATTTCTTGGAGTCAAAATCATACAGAAAAAGGGATGGGAAGCAATTACTTTGGTGAGCCAAACCTAGGAAATGAAAGAGGATCATCTTCATCAAGAAAAGGGAAAAAAAGCAATTCAGACAAGCCTAAACAACCTCAAAGAGGGCTTGGTGTTGCTCAGCTTGAAAAGATTAGATTGCATAGCCAAATGGGCTTTCTTCCTTCTTCTGTTCATACCCCTTATGCCCCAAATTTCAACCAGGTATTCACTAACTTTTTTTGCCAGGTTCTCGAATGAAACGATTAAATTATATGTTTGTTGGTCATTTGTGAATTTTTTCTAGTTATTGGAGTTTTATTATGTGTTGACATTTCTGCAGGAGGATATGAGACTTCCAACAGGCTATTCATCTTCGTCTTCGTCCTTCCCATATTCATCATCAGTAGTATCCTCCCCTTCTTATGGATTTTCAGGCCCCCAAAACTTCATGGTATGAGAACTTTCAATGAAATAAAATAAAAAATTCTCATCTGATCTTATTACTATTTGCTTGCAATCATTACAGTTAGGTTTGTAATAAAAATTCGACTGTTAAAAACGTAATATAGGGTAGTTAATATAGATCTGTGTCATACTTAATTTTCTATGATCATCTCATCCTCCTGTTTCCTTAAAAATCTGAGATGCCACTTTATTTGGAAATCCGTTGCCACATAATTAAGAAATGATTGTGAACCCTAGATAAGAGTGAAGAGCATGATTTCGAGATATTGGTAATTCTGTTCAACTTAATTTTTTTACATAGTTTCCCATATCTAATTTATGTAGGAAAAACATTACCTTGTAAAAATAGACTATTAGGATGAAATCATAGGCAAATATTCTAATTCGTGAGTGACTAAACTTGTGAACATGTCTGTGTCTATTGTAGATGGGATTGCCAGACTCAGAAAGGGCAAAAATCATATATGAAGATTCCCAACCGAGCAATGCTTCAAGGTATGTATGTATGTACTTTTCAAGTTTTTGCAAGATTTCTGTTTTTTAATTTGAATACTTACCTATTTTCATCTCAAATTGGGATTTAAATCAGATGGCATCCAGGCACTGAAGTATCGGGAACCCAAAATTTTTCGCAGCCAAGCACGACAAAGCACTTCTTCAACCTAGAAGTAGAGGTACTTTACAACATTTTCGGGGTTGAAAATATCGTTAGTCACTCAATTTATAGCATTGCTTCGCTTTGGTAGAACATAATAATCGAAAATGCTCACAAGCTAATATCGACTATTTTCATTTTTTTTTTTTTTTTGGCAGGAATCCTTCAATAGGAAGAAGAAAGGCAGGAGTCGTTCCATGGGCTCAAGTAGTCAGAATTCTGAAACAAGTGACACTGAAGAAATAGATTTGGAGCTCAGATTATGAGTTTGGACTGCCATTTTCTGAAACTTTAGCCAATAGAATTGTAATTAAGATGAGCGTCTTGAGTCAACTTACAAGCAAGTTTAAGAATCTTGATGCACTTGTCCTGTAATTTCCATTGGAAAGGTTTGCACTGTAGTGGAAGTTACTTTGACAAGAAATTTTATCAAATACATTCTATGACTTCTGTTTCTTTTACATAAATTCATTCAAGAATGTCTTGGATCAATTATTTAAGCATGATTGAGTTTTACAGATGTTCTCATTATCTTAACATTTTATTTATTTTTTAATAATATGAACTTTATTAGGGAATGTCATATGTAACTGGACTATACGAACTACTTTAAGCCTCAAGTAACCAAGCCATAATGAAAGGTAGGATCGATCTAACCCTGAAGGCATGCCTTAAGGCGTATCCTTAAAAGCCTCAAATACATTTTGTACGAGATAAAATTGCTATGGAATTGATTATTATTCCTCCAAAAATCATGGACAAGTCTCAATGAAATACAATTAAGCTTTCCTTGAACTTTTGTTATATGTTTTAGTTAGTCTTCGTGAAAAGATTCTATTACGATTTCAAGTCATCGTTGAAAAGGTAATTCTTTGTAGTATCACGTTGTATGATCATATTAGAATGTCATCTTAATACCATTATGTGATAATTGTTGTGGTAATCGCATCATCTCATCAAAACCTAGTCGAAAGGAGCGGACCCAAACATTAGTACCATAGCAAACCACAAAGGTCCATGCATCATATGATAGAAAGATTCCTCATATGTAACTATACATTCACATGTATACAGTGTATAAATATATATGATTCACAAGAAATAAAATGTTTGTTCACTATTGTTTTCATAAAAAGTATGTGGAAATCGAGACAATCGAATAAAAAGTTATTATTAAAATAATTAACTCGTTTATTTTCAATTTTCTTCAATTTAAAAAGTTATACATTTTTAACTTAGTTTTAATTTATAACTGTTACTTAAAGGCAAACTTTTTAAACATACAAAGTACAAATATATGATAAAATAATAGCTAGGTACAAGTAAAAGATGGAAACAAGAGATTATGTTTGAATCGATATTCTTTTAAATAATGATTTGATTCAAATTGTAGTACGATAAACAACAAAGTGTAAAATATGGGTATAAATCTAATGTAGATTGTGGGCACATGTTGTAAAAAATACACTATATATTTATATTTACACACAGTTCTCGAAGCAATCCCTTGGAGATCGCTGCCTGTTTCATAAAACTCAATCTTATGAGACATCAAATAATCCTTAATTTTATAAGTACTATATATGAAAGAATAATGTATTCAAGATTCTTGTTAAGATTGATCTCATTGATTCTATGTTCTACGTGAATGAACTTTATTATTAGAGCACAATGCATTCCGTGGATTACAATCTATGTGACACATAAATAGACAAATTAATTTCTATCTAACGGCTGCATTTGTATCTAATAAGTAGACGGTCAAGCGTAAAATTGATTTTCAATGAATTCCATCTATATTCCAATATTTCCATCTTTTGTTAAAATGAAAATAAAGATAATAAAATAGAGTGAAAGAGAAATAAAAATCTAATATTCTAAGAGAAAAAATAATCAATTATATTGCTAAACAAACAACACGACTGAGTCTCTACATGTAGACATTGTCTATTCAAAAAATCATATATATCTCATACTCATTTTCTATCACATATTCTTCAAAAAAAAATCATTTTTCACGTTTTCTCATAATTTTTCTTACTTTTTAACCATTCATACCCAAAAAAAAAAAATGTTTCAAAAAAAATTATTTTTCAAATATTCGCTCTCACCACTACAACAAAAAAGTCTTTTTGCAACATGCAGACAACATTCATCAATTGCATGTTGTTAAAAAGGGTCTATGACAACATTCAGCAAGTGTATCTTGCTATTAGTTGACAAAATTAGTCTTGGCAACATCTATTCAGGGAAATGGGAATGCCCCTAGTGGATGAAGTGTGAAGAGATGCATTTAAGGATGTTGGCGTGGAAGATGGAAGAGCTTATGGTAGTTCATTTTTTTTTAAATGTATTATATTTTTAAATGTTTCAAAAATTTTTATCTGAATTTTGTATGGATATTGTTACATTTTGAAGTTCAGTTAATGATGATTATTGGAGTTATTTGATATTGTTATCTTCTATTTTGTTTTGTGGTTGATTTATGTAAATTATTGTACAAATAAAATAATTAAAAATAAAAAAAATGTAAAATGACCTACGACAACGTTCGTTGAACGTTGCGGAAAGTGTCTACGGCAACGTTCAATGAACGTTGCAAAAAGTTGGAACTCTACGGCGACATCAAAGCCCACAACATGCACCCGAACGCTACAAAAGGTCTATGACAACATTTTTTGCGTGTTGCCACGGGCTGTTTCTGGTGTAGTGCACACAAGCGCTTAATATATTTTTCACTTTTGGAATAATGGTTCTCATCACTTTTCTCTTGCTCTTTGTATTTATTGGTACACGTTATAGTACTCGATGGGATAATATAATGAAAATAAATATTGTCCATTACTATCCAATTCTCCTATGAAGAACCTCCTTGGCCGAATCTTCTATCTTTTATTAGCATTTTTTATTAGTTTAATTAATTTATCTCTTAATATTAAGTCACTATGGTGTTTACAACACTTTATATTGTTGTTTTATTTGGATGGTTTAGATTAGCGAATCAAATTTGAGATTTTTATCTTGTCGAGTTTTCGATATTTTTCTGAAGATTCAAAGAATATCTCAAAAATATGCAAGTAATTGCAGAATCAACAAACTTTTGCTGTACTCTGAATCTTTTCGCACTTCCGAAAGTTTACAGTATCACATAAAATTATACCCTACAATTAACATGTCACATATATAATTTTTTTTTTTTCTTCCTTTGCGTGGTATGCCTTATATTCCAAGATATTTAGACATTGGTAGAACGTGTGTGGATTTGTTGTGATGCTTGTTGCAGTTATCTAGAATGGAGTAATTTAGTTTGCATGATTGAGTCTGAAAATCTTGTGGGATTCCTAGATCTCTCTAGTAGTAATTAATGTGGACAATAAAATATTCCACTGAATCCATTTCTAACCATGGTCGAAGATTTTATTCTTAAATTAATTACTTAACTAGACATGCAACAACTGGACATGGGACCTTGGAAACTACAATGAAACTTCTGATTCACGTGTGAAGATGCTCAATGTATAGATCATCTCTTTTCTCTGTGGAAATTGTGTAGCCCAACAAAAATACCCTAAGATCACGTAGACTATGAATTGAGGTATGAAGAGTGTAAACTTTACACAAGGTCAAATTTTCGTTGTTTATGTATTAATATTTAGGGTTCTATCTTCAATATCGAGATAAACAATCCATGGTCCTATTTATTGTGAGATTGGCTCGTTTGAGAACATCAATTTTAAAATTTTGATTGCTAATTTGAGCTTTAGAAGGACCTAATTGCTCCTTTAAGAAGTTTAATGAGCTATGATATTATATTAATACTTGCATTCCATTTCAAGAAGTCAACCTTATTAATAAGATGGTGGCTCCTTTGATTTTAATGAATTCTAATATCATATTAAAGTTTCATTTTAAAAGGTCAACATTATTTAAAAAAAAAGGTAACTTGGGGTCCTTTTATGATGTGTATTTATTTCATCTCTATTCGATGTTAATAAAACTTCATGGTGTATATACACACGAAAACTTGCAAGAAATTACTATCATATGCATGATTGCACTTTAAGAATATAATGGGAGAACTTAAAATTATAATTGTTAGAATTTCGGTACGATCCAAATTTTATTTTGGAGGTACATTTGGAGTTGGTTCTTTGTTTTGAAGAAGCCTTGAAAGAGAAAAGACTACAAGAAGTCAAAGAAGACAAAAGATGACCCAGGGCGAAGAAGTCATGACAAAATCACTCGTTGGCCACTCATAGGGCGCTCAAGCGCTCAAAACAGGACCTTGGTCGTTCGCTAGGTGCAAGTCAACCGCTCGAGCGACAACTTTATCAAAATTTTTGGAGTTTTGCGATTTGGCCAGTTTTGGGACTCCTGTTTCAAGTTGAATAATTCGTTATTGGTTTTATCCGTTGTATTGGAACTTCACCTTAAATTAAACTCTTCAGTATACTAATTCTCTTAGTATGTTAGGGATTATTGTATTATAAATATGTGGTGTAAACAAATATTTGATGGATTCACATTGATGGGGGAGACTCGCAAATAGAGAAATCAGGAGAGAGTCGACATCCAGCATAACATATTGTAATTCCTTACTTTTAATATAATGAATTCTTCGCTTTTGCCCATCATTTTTCCCTTCTTGAGTTTCCCGTAAATCTTATATTCTTGTGATTGTTATTTTCATCTTATCCATTATCTAGTCTTTAATATTTATAACAATAAACTTCTTATATATAGATATTGAAGAACAATTTTTTAAACCCCCCCCCCCCCCGCGCCTCCCCACTGAGAGTTGCTTCCTGCAAAATAGATTACATGGGCCTCTTTTCTTTCTTTTTTTTCCGAAGGAGCATTTGTTTGGTTAAAATATGATTTACATAACTTTATCATTGAAGATTGATTATCAATATTTATATCTAATTTTCACAAAGGCAGGGGAGGGGAATGTTTTGAATATTTATGATGAATGTCGGACGTAAACACAATATTTTTTGTTCTTATGTCTCACTTTTTGTTCGCTTAATCATCAAAAAAACACAAAAGAAAAAGGTAGTTGGTTTAGTTACGGAATTGTAATTTTAAACATGTTTAATAAGGTATTATAGGATGGCGGTATACATGGACAAACTCGTGAAAGATGTCAAATAGGGAAATGTTTTCATCATGTATGTGTTTTGAGAACAATTTATGATTTTGTCAAAAAAGAAAAAAAAAAGATTATTGTGTGATTAAAAAGTAGGAAAAAAAATTATGCGTTTATGTGCAGAGTTATTTTGATTGAAGAATATGAGATTGAAAATGAATTTGAGAGAAATTGAGTTTTAGAAAATGAGGCTCAAATAGGAACTTAAAATAACAAAAAGCTAGACTGTAATGAAACATAAATTGAAGACTTGAAATAATGCTAAGACACGAAAAAAGAAAAAAAAAAAAAAAAAAGACGCAAAATGTTGTCAAAACACTAAGCTCCTATTTGTTCAGTTAAAAAAGTTGATAAAAATTTAAGTTAAAGTCAATAATTAATTTAAGTTTATAAAAATGTTGTCAAAACACTATGCCTTTGTTGAACCAAAAAGGGTGTATAAAAAAATTACTCTTAAATCCTTGTTTGATCGATTCTAAGGTTGTTGACCTATACGACTCAATTAATAGTCAACCATATGTGCAATCAAGAATGATTATGTACTCGAATTGTTCAAAAGCTAATCATAAAATAATGGGATTCATAAATAATTAAAAATTTGAGTGTTTACATGAACCGATCTAAATTTTGCTCTCAAGGACATGCACAATATTATTATTGGATATAAATTACTTTGTTCAACTTAAATCATACACAAGCATGCATGATAAAGCTTTAAAAAAAATTAAAAAAACCTTTTTTTTCAATTTTTTTTAACTTAAAATTAAACCTAATTACTCACTCAAAATTACTCTTGCAGATTAGATTTTTAAAAAACCTAGATTTTCCACCCCCAAACTTAATTACAGCATTGTCCTCAAAGTAATATTATGAAGTCCAAAATATAGAAATTAAATAAAAGAGAGGAATTTGAGATTCGTCGGATAAGTTTTGGAAGATGGAGTTGACCTTGAAACTTGTAGAATCTTTTATTTTTCTTTATCCTCCTTCAAAAGGGATTTTCATTCTTTATGCCAATTTTTCCTACACATTAGCAATAATATTCAAAGTCCCAAATGAATAATTCAAACACATCAACTACATATTACATCTACTTTAATTCGATGAAATAAGTTATGATTATGTGAATTCGAATGTCTAATATGCGAAAAAAAAAATGGAAGTAATTTTTAAAACATGAATTTAGAACTTATTAGAAATATAAATAGGAAATATTTAATCACCGCGGTCGACCGATTTTTATTTTTTTTACAGTAACGCTAAGGTGACGATCCTAAAATTCATGGAAATTTTTGAAACAAATCCTTCCTTCACTTAAAAGAGAGAATGTGAGATTCACTGTTCATTTTTGTCACATTGGTTTTCACATTGATCTGGTTCGAAATCGGTTTCGTACTGTTCAAAAAAATTGACCGACTTCACCTGTAAAAAAAAATAGGAAACAAAAAGTTGGGGATCATTTTCCCAGATATTTCATATTATTCTATTCAATATTCTATTCAAGAAACAAACAAATTGGGAGTCAAAAATGTAGGCGCCGTGCTATATTTTTGTATTTCATATCCCCATTATTTACTGTTATTATCCCTACTATGTAAAGAAAATGGCAAAGAAAATATTTATAAAAAATAAAATAAACCTGCAAACCAACTTAGTGCAAAGCGTCAATTGCAGTTGATATTTTATAAATATCACGTATTGGAGAAGCAAACCAAAAATAAACATGCAAACCGACTAAAAAGATATTTTTTTAGTCGGTTGATTTTTGTAGTCGGCTGAAGAGATTAGTCTATTTATAAGGGAGAACTAATGAAGAAAAATTTATTCCATCATCGAGAATTTCTTAACCTTCATTGCTGTTTACTGTAAGTATTTATATGTAAAAAATTATTTTAGTTTCTATTATTATATTATTTTGCATGTTTAGTATTTCATTAAATAAATACAATTGTGTTCCATGATTAAGATTTTCGTAAGTAGTTAGGTATAGTTAATTTTGTTTTTTGTATATTTAAGATGCAAATATCATTATGTTGATCTATAAATCTTGAAAATATTTATTTTACTCCATTATGTTCTTCAGCTTGTACGACTAAATTTTGAAGCTTTGGTATTGCAGCAGAACATAAACTTTTACTGTAAGTATTTATATGTAGAAGTTATTTTTGTTCATATTATTATTACTTTTGCATGTTTAGTATTTGGTATTTCTTTAAGTAAATATAATTGTGTTCCATGTTTAAGATTTTTGTAAGTAGTTAGGTATAGTTAATTTTGTTTGTGTAAATTTAATATTTCTCTATATTTCACAATAAATTTTGAAGCATATTAGGTTAACTTAATAAGTTTGTCAACATATCATTTTAGTATTATCAGTATTATTACTGGTAATGCTGATATTGATTAAACGCATATTCCCATGCCTTTTTTTTTTTCCTTTTTTCTGAAAACAATTCTACTTATTTACATTTCACACGAATTATAAATATAATTTCATCTATTAATAATTTAACCCAAAATAATTAGCAAATATTCGATGTCATACATACATAAATATCAAAATTCCTTAAAAATAATACTACATTACTTCATCAATGCAATTTCTTTTTGTTCTATCTATACTATCTTCTTATACATTACAACAATTTATATGCATAATTTGTAAATATAAAATTTCATTTAAAAGTCATTTCAGATTATATTTATTATTTATTATATATAAATCCATTCAATTAACGTTTATATAAAAGTTTTATATTTTTAAAATTAAAGGCATTGGAAAATCACGTCCATGCATACACGGGAAAACTCGAATTCCCTTGCCGAGAGAAAAGGTTTTTTCCCAAAAAACAAAAAATAGTTTGAAAAATCTATCAAAACTCCCCTTTGCGGGGACTGGGAGCATCGAAAGAATATTTTTTCCCGCAATTGTTTAAAAAAAAAAAAACAATTCCCCGCGGACGGGAAAAGCAGGTTTCCCCGTGCGCGGACGGGGAACTGGATTTTCCCGTGCACGCACGGGGAAACCAAGTTTTCCCCGTGCGCGCACGGGGAAACCGCGCACGGGGAAAACTTGGTTTCCCCGTGCGCGCACGGGGGAACCCGGGTTTCCCCGTTTGTGCACGGGGAAAAATTATTCCTGAGGGCGAAAAAGGCGACTTCTTCCACCCTATGGAGCTGACGGCTTCTCCTCCAAAATCGACCTCCATACCGCCGCATAAACCACTGGATCTCCACACCACCACCATCTCCTACTCCCACTCTACAATTCCATACCAAAAAACAGCACTCTTTCCACTCACTCTCGCCAGTTTCATCTAACTATAGGGTTTCCCTTCACTCCTTCCCAAAACTCTCAGATCCGAAGAAGAAACTCCTCAGCTAACGGAAGCAGTTTTGAAGTTACAATCACGGGTTGGGTCTCCTCCATCTCGTATTAATCGACCCAGTGGTCGAATCAAAATCTCATCGTTTCTAAGAGTAACTTTGTGATTAGATTGGATCGATTTGGGTTTGGTTCCCAATTAATTTCATCGACAGGGGTAATTAGCATACTCAAAATTTACCATCTTTCTCTCTGTTTCTGTTTTTCTCTATTTGCTCTGTAATTCCTCTTTTTTAAGAATCAAATGAGCAGGTTCGTTATTCCCTTTAATTTATAATGAGGCATTATATAATTGTTTGGTTGGTGAATCTTTTAAGTAGAAGTATGATGCTGTCATAGTTGAAATGATGAACTTGAGCTACGTGCAAGTGAATTGTGAGTTTCGGGTTCACATTTATAGGAAATCATAGTAATTGCTGATTGAGTTACCAAAGTTTTTAAAAGATTCTCGTGAAATATGGTGAAACAATTTTCCTTCTCGCCAAATAGTTACTTATATGAAGTTTATGTTTACTGGCGTGGATTTAGCTGTTAAAAAAAAAATTCTCTGGTGTATAATTCTTCTTTCATCATTGCTTTTTTCTCCCTATGCAGATGGAGCTTATTTCTAAATTGCAGAATCCATATATTAGTTCAGGATACAATTTAATTTGATTTCGAACTGGAAGAAAAGTATAACCTCGAATTCTTGCTTGCTTTTGATTGAAATTTTTTGGTAATTCTTATGGTACTGTTGTATGCATGTTATGATTTTGTGCCTTCCTCATGAAACTAACAAGGATTATAACACTTTGCTTGTAATGGTTGCAAAGTCTAGCTGCTTTTGATATTCAAATTGATTTATTAATGAACTGAAGAAAGTGCAAAAACAGATGCATGAAGCTGACCTGAAGTTTATGGAGAACAAGCTTTAATTTGTTGTTATAGCTTAACTTGTACTCAGGCGTTATTTAATTGTCCATTGACCTGCATATTCAGTTTGTCTCTTGATTTTTTCCGTTCAACCCATGAAATAAAGGAAAAAACATTCCAAATATTTGACATCCCATGGATAATCCTTATGCAGAAGCTGGATTTTTTTATCAGAGAGGATTGTTTCATTAGCTTTTGTTGTTATCTCTCGTGTTCTTGCAACAGGACCAGTAAGAAGATGCAGAGGATTACATGCGGAAAAATCTTCCATCTGAACTTGTATGCATAGATATCATCATCTTTTAATATCATCTATATATCTGTCATTAGTTTTGATCACATTGGTTTCAATTGTGTTCAGGAAGAAATTTCTGGTTGGAGAGGGGACCTGTTTGCTGCAAGGAAAAGTGCTTTAAATTTACTTGGCATTATTTCAATTTCAAAGGTCTGTATTCCAAACGCTTCCAGATTCCTCTGTAGAAATGCTCACATCGATCCTAACTTGCAGGGACCTCCAGTTTTGTCTTCTTCGCTTCATCTAAAAAATAAAGAAAGGCGAAAGGAACAAAAGAAAAGATTGCGCTCTATTGAGAGTTGTTAGTGCTACCCTACTTATCAAAGTTTCCTATAATGTTGCCCAATTGAACTAGAGGATACATGTGGTTGGAAAAGTTCTTCTTCCTGAGTTGAAAGAGCTCCCTCAATGAGCTCTTGTTGGTGAGTACTGCATTATTATCGAACTTCTTATAATTTCGAATTATCAAACGAAGTATATATTCGAAATGACTAACCAAATTTTGTAACATCACACGAGCCATGCTTGCTAATTACTACTTGGTTGCACTGAAATTTTAAGATTGGGTTTTTGGGTCTGGATTTTGAAGATCTCAATTTTGTTGGTCAGATTTACATCTGATTGTATATAATTTTTTTAACCTTTATACAGTGCAATAATCTAGCATAATTTCGGTGAAAAGCTGAGTCTAATTTCACTTTTATTGTGTTGAAGTAACTTATTATTTGTATAGGATGAGATCTTCAGCATAATTGGGGCCGGTTGGAGGTATGTAATGCCTTAATGGAAGTGTTTCTGAGATGATGAGTTCATTGATCACCGTAGCTCAGTGTCTCATATTTGGTCATGAATAGAAAGCAATATCAACAAACTAAGCCTAATTTCGATAGGTTTCAAATCTGCAGTGTGATCCATTTTCTCCATTCTGGTTTGTCAGATCCCTAGCAAACCACAATAGGCCATCAAAATTGTGAAACAATACACAAAGAAAATGTAGAATAAAACTCGATCTAATATATCGAAGAAACAAACAATATCACATCTTAAACTATCAATTCTTCTTTCCGTAATGAATTGTTGAATGTGAAGTATTTTGAGCAGTTTTCAGTCACCTCCAAATCATTTTCAGCTTATCATCAGTGTAGCTTTTCTTAATTTAAAATTGTAGTTCTCTTGGGGTTGACTGGTTTATACACTACAGTAGAATTGATTTTCATGTGTTATGTTTGTTTTTGAGTGTGGTGGGGAAGGAGGCTTCTTTAAGTGCCCTTGCACAGTAATTTATTTCGTCTTTCTCTCTTAAAAAATTACGTTTTTCTTGCCTCTACTTGTGCAGACTGAAAAAATTGGGAGCGCTAGAATGGGACAAAGTAGTTCACCAAAATCAAGCATGGCGGCTAATAACTTGTATCCGTCGCATGTCGGTGTTATCCATTTACTTGCCAACATGCCGAGCCTCGTGTTTATTGGAATTCGCCTTGAGCAAATAATTTGGATTTGGTATATAACTTAAATCTTATTTGTGCATTTGGTTATCTACAAGAGTGTAAAGTGAAAATCAACATATGTGAATGTATATTATGATTGAAATTGACAATCTGGACTCCATTGCAGCATTTGCTCGGTTTTATCTACCTCCCGTCTCGGAATTGGCGGGAGCATACTCTCCGCCTCTTTTTATTCAAAGAAGTATCTCCGTTGGAACTTCTGGTGCTCTATTTAGACTTCTTGAAGCAATGCTGTCCGAGTTACCAACTGGACTATTTATTCCAATAAAGTGAGACTTTTATGCGCGCTCTCTCTCTCTCTCTCTCTCTCTCTCTCTCTCTTGTCAGATTTTTATCACAAATAAGATCAACAGTTTTTCATTTGTATTTAACAATTTTCATTGTTCATAAAGGCGGCAGCTCTTATTAATCTGGTATTGTTTTTGATATTTTAGTTGCTTTATGCTCAATTCTTTATGATATTTTCATAAATTTGCATTTTCCTTTAGTTGCCTTCTTTATGCTTAATCTTTCTTGGTTTGTGTGATTTTAGTTTTTGAAATGGAAAGAGTTTTATATTTTCATTTCTTCTATGCAAATTGGTAGAACTTGTTATGGAATTACTTGTTGCGTCGATTTTTTTTATTAATTTTAAGCTGCATTAGCGTGTTTATTGAGTTTTGTATCTTTCATTAATTGTCGATTAGGCTAACTGGGATGTGAATCTTATATATTTCATGTGATCTAGACTATAAAAGCTCCCAGGTTTAGTACCCAAATGATGTAACATATCTAGCCAATGCTTGAACTATGGCAGCTGAAAGGAAGATTGCCTATCATAGCATCAAGCGCCAAGAAAATTTTAATTATGGGAGGCACCCGATTTATTAGTGTATTTTTGTCCGGACTTCTTGTTAAAGAGGGCCATTATGTTTAATATAATTTGGTACTTCTTACTTTTGTACTTATTAATAAGTAAAATATTTGCTCGATCCTTACTCTCCTAACTTAAAATAAAAAACATATCAATGCACAGTTAAACCTATCTTCTTAGATATATATTCTGTCTAGATTTGATGACGTAGAGGATATTTATCCCTTAGGCTGGTGGGTTTTTTCAAAATGCTTTCAGCAGCGATGAAGTTCATCAAATAGAATATGCATCAAATTAATGTGGTGAAGAATAATTGGAGAGACCTATCAAAGCAGGTACAAGGTTTTGAATTTAATCTTTTGGTGCGCACATATCTCCCGTCGTTTCAAATAACATTCCGCACACTAATATTACCTCAAAAATAACGCAGCCCGTGCATTGCACGGGCAATCGACTAGTAATAATCAAAAGTGTCTAAATACTAAATGCAACCGTATAATTCATAATGCCATGCAATTACTAAAATTAAAGAGTGACCCTAAAATTAGAGAGTTAAGGGTCAGGAAAATAGATTATTTCCCATTTCTTAGTTTATAGTCACAAGCTAAACTTTGGCCAAACGTTACTCATGTGGCTCAAGTCGGAACTTTTTGGCCTTGCACTCTTTACAATTTTTATTAAGAATTGGAGTTCCATCTTAAAAGGTCAACCTTATTAAGAAGAGTAATCCAATTCTTTATAAGTTGGTTTATGTTTACATCTTTATTCGATATGAGATTCTATCCCTTAACATGTCCCTTCAAGATGGTGGCTCGTTTGAGCAGATCAATCTTCAAATCCGTATGCTCACTCTTCAAATTTGTATGCTCACTTTTGGAGTCTTAACAGGATCGAATTGCTCGTTAGAGCATAATGAGCTCTGATACCAATCTAAGAATTGGAGTTCCATCTTAAAAGGTCAACCTTATTAAGAGGAGTAGTCCAAATTCTTATAAATTGGTTTAAGTTTTCATCTTTATTCGATGTGAGATTTTATCCCTTAATATGCCCTCGCAAGATGGTGGCTCGTTTAAGTAGATCAATCTTGAAACTCGTGTACTCAATTTTGTTTGAATCTTAATTGGATCGAATTGCTTGTTGGAGATTAATGGGCTCTGATACCATGTTAAGAATTTGGATTCCATTTTAAAAGGTCAACCTTATTAAGAGGAGTAATACAATCCTTTATAAATTGTTTTATGTTTACATATTTATTCAATGTGAGATTTCATCCCTTAATGTGCCCCCGCAAGATGTTGACTCATTTGAGCAGACGAATCATGAAATTCGTATACTCACTTTTGGAGTCTTAATCAGATCGAATTGCTCGTTAGAGCTTAACGGGCTCTGATACCATGTTAAGAATTGAGATTCCATTTTAAAAGGTCAACCTTATTAAGAGGAATAGTTCAAACTCTTATAAATTGGTCTAAGTTTTCATCTTTATTCGATGTGAGATTTTATCCCTTAACAGCTTTGTATCCTCTTTTTGATCTTCAAACCTTAAGTTCTCTATTCTCATTTTTACCAAGAATTCCCTAAAATTTAGATTTTCTCGTAAACTCAAGGATTTAAGTAGGGGTGTCCAAAAGTCCCGAACCGAACCGGACCGAACCGAACCCGAACCGAACCGAACCGAATCGAGCCGTTCTTCAAAAATTAAATACCCGAACGGGTACCCGAATCGAGAACCGATGGGTTTGGGTCGGGTCTCGGGTCTAGACCAAGAACCGAAGAATCGAATAAGAACCGAAACTAAATAATTTTTTTATTTTTTATATTGAATTAATTAAATTATTTTATTTTTTTATACAAATTAGCAAATTAATTAAATAAATCAGATTATTTCATAATTTTAATTTTAAAGCCCAAATCATTTTTAAAACCCAGTAACCCATTTTAATTTGAAACAAATGAATATATTTTATATAGTTTTGCTGTAATATTAATATCTACTTTTTGGTATTTGTATACACTGAATTAATCTTATTGGACGGCTAGTTATTTATATATTTTTGAATTGGGTTACGTTAATTTGTAAAAGTTACAAATGAAATGTCATTAGTTGTATTTATGTAGTGTTGCTGTAAATATTAAAAAATTGGGTTAATTTCACAAATGGTCACTGAAGTTACGTCAAAATAACAAAACGGTCACTGAAATTCCAAAATTGCACTAACGGTCACTGAAGTTACGTCAAAATAACAAAACGGTCACTGAAATTCCAAAATTGCACTAACGGTCACTGAAGTATCACCCGGTTTCAAGAATGGTCACTGAAGGACCAAATGAGTCGCGACTGGGTCTGCTAAAAACCCAGATTCCGGCGCCGTCCGACCAAGACATGGGTCGCGACCGCCGGGAATTTAATCCTTTTCACCTGGCACAGCTTGCCCAGGTATGGGTCTTCGTCAATTTCGCCCTGAGCTCGAGTTATTGGCCATTTTTAGATTTTCCGGCAGTGAACTTTTGAGCATCGATTCCGATTACATAACTTGATGAAATTGGGAAAGGTTAGATGCTAATTGAAGAGGAAGAGGAGTGCTTTCGACCGGTTCTAATTTCCAGCGGCTTAGGTGGTCGGAGCTCGCCAGAATTTGGTTGCAAAATTGCCGGAAAAAATTGAGGAGGAAGGCTTTTGTCAAATTTGCAATGCAGGTCCTCATCTTTCACGCTTCAACTCATTTGGTCCTTCAGTGACCATTCTTGAAACTGGGTGATACTTCAGTGACCGTTAGTGCAATTTTGGAATTTCAGTGACCGTTTTGTTATTTTGACGTAACTTCAGTGACCATTTGTGAAATTAACCCTTAAAAAATTTGATTATAGTACGGAACCGAACGGAACCGAACCGACCCGAACCGAACCGAACGGAACCGAACCCGAACGGTTCCATAATTATATTTGGACCCGACGGGTCCATTTATTAAATACCCGAAAGTTTTGGGTCGGTTCGGGTATCTTCAGAACCGAACCGAACCGACCCACGGACAGCCCTAGATTTAAGGAGTTTCACTTTACATATTTCATTTGGAGAAGCTTGTTCTTTTAATACTTTATGTGATACACGCGCAGGTATCAATTAGGGATGGCAACGGGGCGGGGCGGGGTCGAGGATGCCCTCCCCGTCCCCCGCCCCGTTAAGAAATTCATTCCCCGTCCCCGCCCCGTTCCCCGTTTAAGGCGGGGCGGGGTGGGGCGAGGGTGGGTTTATTCCCCGTTTATCCCCGTTTAAATTTTTTTTTTTTTTTAGTTTTTGATAATTTATTTTTATTGTCCATATTCATTATATTTAAACAAATAATTTTAGTTGCTATTTTCTATTAGAATTAACGAAAATGTTCATTTAAAGTATTGAATTCTTAAAAAAAAAAAAAAAAAATTTTTTTTTTTAACGGGGCGGGGCGGGGACCCCGTTACCCGTCCCCGCCTCGGGAAATAATTCCCCGCCCCATCCCCGCCCCGTTACCCGTTTAAGCGGGTTTTCCTCTCCCCGCGGGTATCGGGTTTGTCGGATTTTTTTGCCATCATTAGTATCAATTTAATGCTTTTATCTATATACAAGAAATTGGAATTAGGAAAAGTGAAAGAAACAACAGTATCACTACAGTGGACCAATAGGAGCCAGTGGCGGACCCAGGACTTCTTGTCAGCACGGGCGACAGTAGATCTTCGACCGTTGTCAGCAATAAAATATTAAGAGCCCCGTTAGATTTTTTTTTTTTTTTTTTTTTTGCAAAAATTGTATTTTGAAATATTGATTTGATGAAAAATATGTAGTTAAAAATAAAGAAAAATTTTGAATTTGCATGTAATATTATTTTATTAAAAAATGTGCGGTTAAAAGAAGGGAGAAATATATTTTGGAAAAAAATGTAATCAAACGAGGTCTATAATTTAAATATAATAATTATTTTGTTCAAACTGAACATTTATAATTTTGTTGTAAAAATTAATAATATTCACCAAATGATATTATGTCCAAGTTTTGTATAATTCAAATGAAGAGCATGAGTTTAAATTTTTATAATTGCATTTAAGTGTTAATATGTAACATATATAATTCTGGTGAAATTTTTATCGCATTTCATGAGTGTCACAATGGTCAAGAACCCAATATCTTGGAGTAGGGGTCACGGTTTCGAAACCCTCCCCCCTTGTTCCATTTGTTTTGGCAAAAATTGTAGATTTAAACTTATTACACTAAAAATGTTGGCAAAATGATTCGAAACTGGGACCTCTGAGCTGATTATACAAGTTATAGCCACGTGAGCTACTAGGAATTTATGTAAACAAAGGAACTTACAAAATATATAATTAGAACATTTGTTCATTGTCCAAAAGAAAAAAACTGTTCCGGCGGATCCAGCACTGGCGGCCGCCGGGGCTCGCCGGGTGCTGGGTCCGCCACTGATAGGAGCATCAAACATCCAATGGGCAATATTGAGGATGTACTTATCAAAGTTGTCAAATTGATATTCCCTGCGAACTTTATTGTTTTGCAATCATGCACTGCTCTCCTCTATCAATGCAATAATTTCACTTTCCGTGTTCTCTTTTTTCCGTCGTGTATCTTTTTATTCAATTCCAAAAGGAGTCCCAATTGAATTATACTTCTTCTCCCTTTTCTACTTTATTTTCCTACTTTTTTAATCCCATGTTTCTGCCAGCTTCCTCATGCAATTAGGAATCCCTTTTCTGTGTATTTGATTTCCATTCAAATTCTAAAAGTCCAAGGACCCATTTTATTAAGTTTTACCTTCAAGTCCTCCATGCTTTCTAAGGATGTAATTTAGTCCCTTGAATTTGCAAAGTACAGAATTTGATCCCATAGTTGTAGATTTTATTCAATTTCATCCTTCTTGATCAATATTCGCTCCAATCCCGAGTTTTTCCCTAACATGATAAAGAATTACAAATAATTAAATATCAATTTCATAATAATACTAACAAAAGCCACTTTTGAAGGCTTAAATAAGTGTAAATTTTACACGTATCAATCTAATTGTTTTTTTCTTGGTTTAATTGATGGGAATGAAGTGAAGAAAAAGAATGGAAACAAATCGAGATGTGGGATCCGGACATTGATGAAGATAACATAACTATAGGGGATCTTATTGCCCTTAATCACTTCAAAGTAAAGAAGAATAATGCACTTGTCAAATTTGATGATGACAACATGTCCTTAGGAATGTTATGGAGATAGTCGGGCTTTCAAGTACAGAGTGTGAACAAAGTTGATGAAGATGGCATGCCCTTAAGAGTAAGATGGGGATTTCCAAATTTCATTGTACATGATAAACGAAAGAAATCTTTTTAAGATGATCCATATGTAGAAATTGATGAAGACAACATAGTTATGTGGATTCTTTCGCCACTGAAAGGATGGTAACCTAAAGGATAAACATATTGAAAGAAGCTTTAATTAGACAATCAAATACTACATCTCAATTCATGCAGAAGATTGAGGCATACTTTTAGAGTCAATAAGCATCCATCGATTACTTGAAAAATCAAATAGGTCAGTTGGCTAAATAATTTTCGAATGGCAACCCAATGAAGCAACAACTATAGAAGAAGAGCATGAAAATATTGAGTTAATCGGAGCCAAATAATTTTTTGCATTCAATGAAGAAGGAATTAGCATGATATTCTCGAACTTTATTGGTTTTGTGATTGATCGTTTGATTTCCCGCAAGTGAACGAGATCGTGAACAAGTAATATATAGTAGTGTGTAGAGTGTAGAGTGTCGAACCCACAAGAACTAAGTATTCAATCAAGTTCAAATTAATATTAATCTTAATCGAATAGCAAATAGATTTTGCGTTTTCTCTACTAATTCCTAAATTATCAATTAAACTAATGAGATGCACTGCTAAAATGTCGAATCCCCCTTATTATTCCTTTTTTAGTGTAACAATTAAAATGACAATTTGAAAACATTCATATTAGCCAATGCTCCTAATTTAATTGAAAACCTCTCTCGATAATGATCCCCTTATATGACATTTCTATCTCTCGATGAAATATGCAAACATGATAAATGCATTAATAAGTACTAGAATACATATTGAAACCATATAAAGCATAGATGTATATCTATATCCTCTATCGAACCTTACAATATTTATTATAATGTACTTAAATCCTATTATCTCTCTTGATAATAATTCAATTGGTGATCAAGCAGTTGAAAAAAACGATAAAAACGATAATAAATATCAACAAATCAAATCAAATTAAAATCAAAATAATTAATTAAAAACTAAAAATATCATAATAAGGTTTCATCTCATCCTAACAATATATAAAATTAGCAAAACATATTGAAATTACAAGAAATCATATTTAAGTAAAAAAACATAACCCGAATTTTTGATAAATTGAGATGATGAAGATGAATTTTGAAATCTTAAATCTTTTCAATGGTTTCTTAATGAATCTCCACTTGCACCATCTCTTCTTTGCCCAAAAATTAGGTTTGAATCTTCACTTGATGAATTCTTGCAAATTCTCTTCGATTCTCTCACAAAAATTATGAATTTGCCTCCTTTGATAATAATAATTTATGAATAATGGAGTATAATATGTACATAAGAGTTCTCAATATGTATTTTGCAGTTATGTATTTGTAAAAGTTGAAAATCATGTCCAAATTGACTTCCAAAAGAGTTCCAATCGAATAAGGAAAATTGCATTCGCACGCGAATTTTTGTATTTGCACAGCAACCAGTATTTAGCCATAACTTTCTCTTTTGATATCCGATTGAAGCGATTCAAAGTGCGTTAGATAGATAACTCGAAGTGCTACAACTTTGATGGAGAATTTTCCCAATTTGGATATTTACTATGCTAAGAATAGGTTTAAATCTTTGACTAAAAATCTGAAATATAATTTTTGTGTTTTGACATTGATTGTGATAATATTTTGATCACATTGCATTCCTTTTTGAATTCAAATTCCATCCAATTATCTTCTAAAAATCTTCCAACTCATCTTTTGGTCCCAATCAACTATTAAATATTTCCCCAAACTTTGGATTTTGCCAATTTTCACCAATTTTTGCTTCTTTCTTTCAATTTTTCATCTAACCATTGAGTTTTACATATATAACATAAAATACAACAATTTAGGATATATTTTGTCAAAAACACTATTAAATATCGTTATTTTAGACCTGAATAATTGTATAAAATACACTTATCAATAATTAAAGATGATGAAGAGATCGAAGTATCTGTAGCTGTGTACATATCAAGTGATCATGTAGGCAAGTCATAGGATGTGGAAAAGGCAAAGTAAAAGTTTAGACAAAATATGACGTTAGGTATAAGGTTAACCTGCGTAAACTAAGCAAGACCTCCAAATCCATATTCAAAGTGTCTTCAAGCACTTGTATAGAGGTCGGGCTAGCACTAGAAATAAGTGTTTATTGGAAGGTAAGTCAATTTCTTACCCTTCTATTTATTATGTCTTTTATAAATTGCATTGCATGTAGTAAGTTAGGATTACATTTAGGCGTGCTTAATTATTATAAAGTTTGGAATTTTCAACATTTTATTATGGTAGTATTTCTAGCATCACAATCATGTCAAAACTTCCCTCATCGTATACATTCACTCAAATTAGTTTTAACTACAGTGTGATTGTATTGGTAATTATTTATCCTCTCTTTTAAGGTATAATGACTATATTTTGCAAATGAGTGAATGAGATAAGAAGGAATATAGAAAACCAAGTGCTAATGTTGCGACATCATCTTATTACACAAGTAGTATTGTTAACCTTGTTCAAAGGTTATTTCTTGCATATATTGAGGATAATTTGTATTTTAAATTTGGTGTTATAAATTATTTGTTTGTGTGATATGTATAAAAATTAAAAAATTTGAAAAAAAAATTCGAAAAACATTTCATTATTTTATGTGTGATTGTCATATGAGTTGGATAGCTTTACCGATGTTAATGTATTTGGGCTGCCTCACTATTACTTTGCATGTAGGGCCATTTGTGCAATTTAACCAAAATTTGTTAAAACGCGTTTGAATGAAACAAGCCTTTCGTCCCCTTGATGGTTGAGGATCTGCCCTACACGTGGCTGCATTCTGATCCTTGGATTGTGATTGTTGAGTTGGATAGATACGTGACTTGATCTTGGCACATTGATTCTTCTAGATGGTTCTGCCTTCAGTCTATTCGTTTTTCTCCCTTTCTCTGAGTGATAGTTAGGATTTTCTCTTGTAAAATTTGTAATCGATCTTTGTAATTTCTTCAATCTCTGATTCTTTGTGAGTTTTGATTGTTGTGTACAGTCATTTAGAGATTGAGGGTTGCGTGATTACGTTTGTAGAAGAGGCAAGATAAGACTTGAAGAAACTATTGATTTCTTCGTACATTCTGTGATTCTTGATTTTTTCTTAGTGGATCTAGAGTTTTATCTCATTGTAGATGCTCAACGGGTGATTAAGTCATAAGACTGAACATCCAGGTCCTTAGGGGCAAAAAATCATTGTGTTCTGATTTTCTTTTAATTTCTGCAATTTTGTGATTATTGTAAAATTCGATCCTTAGAATAACTTGTTTTGGGGCCTAACAAGTGGTATCAGGGCTGCTGTTTTGGGAAAAGATTTAGCGGTGTTAGGTTTTGGTTTTTCTTGGTGTAGATCTGGGGATCTGGGTTGAGAGTTTCATATATTTTGTGAGACAAAATTAGTTTTTCCTCAAAACTCGTTTGAACTCGCTAACAACTCTGTTTAATTATCTATTTTTACTGAGTCTTTGTGGTTTTGAAATCTGACTCACTACTGTATTTTGGTGGTTTGTTGACTCGTACTGAGTCTGGGCAAGTTGAGGTAACTCATATCGATTCCTACTGAGTTCTCATCGAGTCTTGTTGACTCGTTGTTTTCTTGCACCTGCATTGAAATTCTTGGTGCGATTCTGGTATTCTCTTATTGCTTCATTCATTCTGAAGCATTGAGGTTTCAAACTCTAGTAATTTCTAAAAAAAACCTCTTTAATTTACTAAATTTCAGTTAAGTTTGGAATTAGTTATTAAGGTAATTGCTTTCCTTTGTCCAAGATCTCCTGCAAGGATCTGGGAATTTGAGAGAGTAGTGGAACCCAGGGTTACCAATCCTTAAACCATTTCAAACGATAACATATTTTTGAATTATTTTAACATTGATTTGTGAATTGCATGATAAAAGGATATATCTATTTATTATCTGTTTTATTCAGCTGCTCACTTATCTTGTTCATTCCGCAAAGTGTCTGAATCATTACACTATGTGTGCTTTATAACTACAATTTTGTGTACATATCTGTCATCATGTCTACTACACATAAATTTGAACTTGAGACATGGAACATGACTGGAGACTTCAGTTTCTGGTGCCAAAAGATGAGGGCTCTTTTACTGCAACAAAGATGTGTTGCAGCCCTTGATGGTTAATAGGCTGCAGAAACTAGTGCCTATAGGAGACAAGAATTAGATGATACTGTATGGAATTCAATTTTCTTACACTTATCTAATAATGTGATCAGAAAAGTTGGTGAGACTACCTTTGCATAGGCTCTATGGACTAAGTTAGAAGCTCTTTATCTGACTAAGACCATGCCAAACAAATGTTATCTCTTAAGGCAATTCTATAAATTTAGGTTTGATCCCTCCTCTTATTTGGAAGAAAATCGTGACAGATTTACAAATTTGATTCAAAACTTAGCAAATTGTGATAAGAAGCTTTCTAATGACGAACAAGTTGTTGATTTATTGAATTCACTTATTGATAAATATAGGGAGATCAGAAATGCCTTAGAATATGGGGGCAAGATCTTACCATTGATATCATAACCTCAGCTCTGAGGAACAAAAAAGTTGAGTTAAAAGTTGAGTCAAAAGACTCTAAATATGGGGAAGGGTTGCCCATAAAAGAGAAACTGAATCATAATAAGAAACAACTCATATATAATTACAATCCTCACAAGAAAGGAAAAACTCAGAACTTTAGATTCAAATAGAAGAATAAAAGTCATGCGAAATCTAAAAACCAAATCAGAAAATTTTATTACTGTGGTAAAACATGGCATATAATAAAAGATTGTTTTAAGAAAATTTCAGATATAAAATATAGAAACAATACTGATGGTTATGCAGCTCTGACCTGCAAGAATGAACCTGATATTCAAATAGTGGTTCTTGTGAGTACCACCAGAAGATACCCAAAGGAGTGGGTCCTTGACTCTGGTTGTACTTTTCACATATGTCCAACTAGGGAATGTTTTTCTGTGTTTGTTGACCTCAATGGAGGACAAATCTAAATGGGAAATGACATGAATTGTCAAATAAAAGGAATTGGAAAGATTAAACTGTTGTTGAATAGCTACATTCTTGAAGTTAACAACACTAGATATGTGCATGAACTTATAAGAAACCTAATTTCCTTGAGGTAATTAGATGACAGTACAATATCATGATTCATAAAGGTCTGCTGAGACTAAAACAAGACAATAAAAATGTGATCTCCTCTTTTAAAATAAATAGGATATACATTGTCTCTGCTAAATCTATGGTAAGCCATTATTCTACAGCCTTAAACTCTGAGTCTTACAAGTCTTTAATTTGGCATAAAAGACTTGGCCACATTTCAGAAAAGGGATCGACTATTTTGAATAATCTTGGCTGTTTTGGAAATGATAATATTAAAAAATTGAATTTTTGTGAAAACTGTGTATTTGGAAAACCGAAAAGGCTGCCTTTCAAAACTAGAACTCATAAATTCACCTCTATTCTGAACTAGTTACATACTGACCTGTGGGATCCAACATCTGTAAATATCCTAAGTGAATTTAGGTTCTATCTACTTATAGTAGATGATTTTTCAAGAAAAATATGGACATTTCTTCTAAAACAAAAATCTGATACTTTTAAAACCTCCAAACAATGGAAACTAATTATTGAAAACTAAACCAACAAGAAAATCAAAGCATTGAGGACTGATAATGGACTTGAATTTTGAATTCAGAATTTGATTCATTTTGTAAAGAATCTGAAATTCAAACACGGAACTGTAACATATTATCCTCAACAAAATGGTGTTGTTGGGAGAATGAATAGATACCTATTGGAAAAGGTAATGTGTATGTTGTACAGTTCTAATCTTCCTAAGTTTTTTGGGGTGAAGCCCTAAAAACTACAACTTATCTTATAAATAGAAGTCCATCCAGTGCCATTAATTTTCAAGTTCCTGAAAAACTGTGGTCTAGAGAAATACCTGATTACATCAAACTCAAAGGTTTTAGCTGCACTGCTTATTTACATCAAAGTGAATGTAAACTTGAACCTTGGTCCTTAAAATGTGTTTTTCTAGGCTATGGAAAGGAAGTTAAACGGTATAGACTGTGGGTCAAATGCCAAAATGTAGGGATGACAACGGGGCGGGGCGGGGATGCCCTCCCCGTCCCCCTCCCCGTTAAGAAATTCATTCCCCGTCCCCGTCCCCGCCCCATTCCCCGTTTAAGGCGGGGCGGGGCGGGGCGAGGTCGGGGGGCGGGGCGGGGGTAGGTTTATTCCCCGTTTTTTTTTTTTAGTTTTTGATAATTTATTTTTATTGTCCATATTCATTATATTTAAATAAATAATTTTAGTTGCTATTTTCTATTAGAACTAACGAAAATGTTGATTTAAAGTACTGAATTCCTAAAATAAAAAAAAAAAAAAAATTTTAACGGGCGGGGTAGGGACCCCGTTACCCGTCCCCGCCCCGCCCCGTCCCGTCCCTGCCTCGGGGAATAATTCCCCGCCCCATCCCCGCCCCGTTACCCGTTTAAGCGGGTTTCCTCTCCCCGTTCGGGGCGGGTCCCGGCGGGTATCAGGTTTGTCGGGTTTTTTTGTCATCCCTACCAAAATGGTTATAAAGTGGTTGTTAGTAGAAATATCATCTTTAATGAAAGTGACATGCCTTGTAATGAATCATCTTATCTTAAAATTTCTGAAACTGCACTTGTTAAAGAAGCTGTCCTGGAAAATCAAACTAAAAATGCTGTTAATCAAGCTGAATTTATTGAGGTGGAGTATACTCAATCTGAGCCAAATCATGAGCAAACTGAATTTGAAAATGAAAATGAATATGTTGATCCTACTCTTACTGATTATCAACTAACTAGGGACAGAGAGATAAGGGAAATAAGACCCTATACCGGATTCAGTAATGATGAATTTGTTACCTTATTTTCTGCACTTGACTCTTTGAATTCAGAACCTACTACTTTTGATGATGGCATTAAATGTTCTGACTCAAAACACTGAAAAGAGGCAATGAATGAAGAAATGGACTCTCTTATTAAGAATGGGACTTGGGTTTTGGTTGATAGACCTAAAAATCAAAAGATAGTTGATTGTAAGTGGATTTTTAAAATTAAAAAAGTCGATTCTAATCTAGAAAGTAAAAGGTATAAATTCAGATTAGTAGCTAAGGGGTTCACTCAAAGAGAATGAGTGGACTATAATGAAATATTATATCTAGTGGCTAAGTATACTTCAATCAGAATTCTTTTAGCTCTTACAACTCACTGTAACTGGGAATTGGATCAACTTGATGCTAAAACAACTTTTCTGAATGATGACATTGATGAGACTATATACATGGATCAACCTTTAGGGTTTGAAGTTAAGTCTAAAACTAAAAAAGGTCTGTCTGTCAAAGAAATCACTCTATAGGCTGAAACAATGGTATATCAAATGTAACTCTGATGTGCACACATTAGGCTTTGTAAAAAGAAATTATGATTCATGTTTCTTTTTCAAATGGTCGGGTGGACCTGAATCCATTTATTTGATTTTATATGTTGATCATATGTTACTTGCTTCTCATGATAGATCTGAAATTGATTTCATTAAGTCAAAATTGAAATCCAAATTTTAAATGAAAGATTTGGGACAAGTTAAAAGGATTCTTGAAATGGAAATAGAAAGAGATAGGGATAATTGTATATTGTTGTTAAAACAAGGCTCCTATTTAATCTAATACTTGAAAAATTTTATATGCTTGAGTGTAAATCTTTTACTTTGCATATTGCTAATCATTTTAAATTGATTAGTGAACAATCACCTAAAACAAAAGATGAATTCAAAAGAATGGAAAAAGTACCTTATGAAAACACTATAGGTTCAATAATGTATCTCATGGTGTGTACTAGACCTGACCTAACATATGGAATTAGTATTTTAAGCATGTTTATGGCAACCCAGGTGAAACACACTGGTTGCTATGAAATGGATGTTAAGATACCTTAAAGGTTATTCTGATTTAGGTTTAGAATTTAAAAGAAGTAATGAAGGGACAAAATTAAAAGGTTATACTGATTCTGATTTTGCTGGTGACTTGGATAAAAGAAGATCCACCTCTTCTTATATTTTCTCTCTGTGTGATGATTGCATTAGTTGGAAGTCACAGTTACAAAAATTAATTGCCTTGTCCTCAATTGAAACTGAATATATTGCTGCATGTGATACTGTAAAAGAAAGTAAGTGGTTAAGAGGTTTGTTAAATGAAATTGACTTTGTCGATGATTTTGTTAGGATTTACACTGATAATCAAAGTGTCATTCATTTGAATAAAAATCATATTTATCATGATAGAACTAAACACATAGATATTAAGTTTCATTTTGTAAGAAATATGGCAGAAAAATGTTTGATCAATTTAGTTAAAATTCCTACAAAGTTTCATCCTTCAGATTTGGGGACTAAGGTATTACCTTTAAATAAATTTAGAAATTGCTTGAAGATTCTGAATATCACCTAACGTTGTGATAATTAGAACTTGAAGTATTGTTGTTGAAAAGAATTGAACTAATTTTTTTTTTCTTTTACAGGTTTTAGAGCAAATAAAGCAATGTATATATAGATGTCTAGATCCATTAAAAAGGTCAATGAATAGCTCAGCAAGGTGGAGATTGTTAAAGTATTTGGGTTTTCTCACTATTACTTTGCATGTTGGGCCATTTGTACAATTGGGCCAGAACTTGTTAAAACATGTTTGAATGAAACACGCCTTTTGGCCTCTTGATGGTTGAGGATCTGTGCTACACGTGGCTGAATTCTGATCCTTAGATTGTGACTATTGAGTTCGATAGATACGTGACTTGATCTTGGCACTTTGATTCTTCCAGATGGTTCTGTCTTCAGTCTATTCGTTTTTCTCCCTTTCTCTGAGTGATAGGGTTTTCTCTTGTAAAATCTGTAATCGATCTTTATGGTTTCTTCAATCTCTGATTCTTTGTGAGTTTTGATTGTTGTGTACAGTCATTTAGAGATTGAGGGTTGTGTGATTACGTTTGTAGAAGAGGCAAGATAAAACTCGAAGAAACTATTAGTTTCTTTGTATATTCTGTACTGATTCTTGATTTGTTCTTTGTGGATCTAGAAATATATCACATTGTAGATGCTCAATGGGTGATTAGGTCGCAAGACTAAACATCCGGGCCCTTAGAAGAAAAAAAATCCTTATGTTCTGATTTTATTTTAATTTCTGCAATTTTGTGGTTATTGTAAAATTTGATCCTTAGAATAACTTGTTTCAGAGCCCAACAACAGACTAATTAATGAATATTTTTGAATTATTTATGGTTCATGAATTTTGACTAGGAGATGAAATTTTTTGGTAATTTGATATTTGTTTGTGTGAAATCATAATATATGATCATATTAATCATGATGATTGTCATATATTTTTGGATTGATTATATGATATGTTGGACTTTGATCTTTATAAATTAAGATCATAAATTGAAATCACGACCAATTAACATATTAAAAGAATTGTATGAGGGTGGTTGATCGACGTTGGGTGCTATTGAGATAGGTGTTGGTTCCGTGCTTGTTGAAAATATTGTATGAAGTATTTTTGGCTAGCAAGTTGAATCTAGGTAAAAACCACACAAAGTTTAGATCTAAATTACTTATACCAGAAAATAAAAGGCATTGCACTATCTATGGGACATAGAAAAATTTTATCTACATTGTTGTGTGAAATTAGGCTTGAGTGATCTGGCCATATTCATCATCAATATTTAGGAGATGATAGATTTGTAAGAAGGCTGCCTACATTGTAGTGAGAAAACTACCTTAAAAAAACAAAGAAAAAATCTCAAAAATACAAGAAGTGACATAATGAAAAACAAAAGAAAATAAAAGTACACCAAAGTGTGTTGAGATGGTGACAAAATAATTGCAAGCATTGCTTTTGTCTGACTAAGCATTGAAAATTGTGGATTTAAATTTTTAGCGAAGTTATTATCCTAGTTGAAGTTTCAGGTTAAGGCAATAAAACTTAGGATAATCATCACATATCGAGATAGGACTTCTAATGTTGAAATCAACCAAATTTGACAGGTAAAGAAAAAAGTGTTGTGAAATCAATCTTATAATAAACACTTTGGGTGATAGATTGAAAAATAAAGTGAAGGTATACATCTTATGAGACAGAAAGAAAATATTTGACTATTGAAGATCGGGAAAATAATCAATCTAAAGGTTCATGATGATTTGATTGGTTATGCACGCACACATATCAATTGAGCATTGAATAAGTGAGAATTAATTTTATTAGCATTACTTATGAAACTTTTTTGAATTTTCAACCAATTCTATTACTTAATGCGAGTTCGAGAAAGTTATCTAATGCATATTATATTTTTGTTTGTTAGCTTATATTTTTAGTAGATAGTCTTGCTCTGTACGGATAATAAATTTAAGTTTTGAGGTATGATAAGTGCATATTATGAACTTATTTAGGCTCTATACTTGCTTATTATTGCTTAATTGAATCTACCCAATTTAGATAAATTATACTAATTATGGGTAAAACCCCCCATTTGAATACCATAGGATGAAATTCGCATTAAAATGGTGAAAATCGAGTTGATATGGAGCCATTGATGATCAACCATATTGCAATTTTTCAATATGAAGAATTAAAGGAACAATCGGATGAGAACAACAAAGTGATGGAAGTTATATCCAACAGTTGAAAAGTTTGAGGACTAAATTACAAACTTTTAGAACTTACATTGGATCAATTATTAATGATTTTGGGATAATAAGAACTTATTTACGAAGATTCAAAGGTGAAAGACTAAAGGTAAAAATCAGGAAACACTCAAGCTAAAAAAAGAGGAAAAATGGAGACCAAAGTAAAAGGAACCAAAAGTTTCATGTGTACGATTGCATGCCTATAGCATTGCGATCGCTAAACCTTTCAGACGTTGAATGTCACTTTTATAATAAACAATAATTAAATTTTCGTAATATACCATAGGATGAGTTCTATTTATGTCCTATAAATGTGATAAATGTTCTTCCTTTTAGTCAATTTTCTATACATAAATCATCAAATATTTTTGTCGAGGATATTCAATTACTACGTTATCAAATGTAAAACTACGTTTTTTTTTTCAAAATTATATTACCTAATAATGTTAATTAAAACATTAAAAGTATTTTCTCGAGGATATTCAATTACTTTAAATGCAATAATTTTTTCATACATTATCCATTGTTTATCTATGTAGTATGCAGTAGTAGCTGTGTTACCTTTATGATTATTACCGGACCGAAAGTCAGATGTAAATGATAAGATATCGGTATATTTATTTAAATCACTTAGATTGGCTATGTCGACAACCTTTTGCCAAAGTAACCTCCCTTTGCCTTATTAATATTGTGTTTTGCGCTCTGAATTTCAGTCTACTACCGCACCCCTAACAACCAATTTGAAGCGTTCTTAACATTTAGTTGATTATTTTTTTGTTTGTCATGTACTACCTAAACCTCTTGTCACCATTTCATCATCTTCTTCAATATCATCCAAATCAATTGGATTGGTGCTCCCCTGATCATCACCCACATCAGAAGAAATTGGAACGTTATTTAGACAATTGAAACCATGACCTAATGGCGTAGTAGTTTCAGCTTTGTTGGAAGCACTAAAGATTTGATTGAAGTCAATAGTTTCCAACAATCTTTTGTAATCCATTTGAAATAAATATGTGGAAGAAAGAGGTAGAATAACATAGTATATACTAGAATTGGATAGAATTAATTCAAATAAGTAAATTTTGATAAATAAAACTTAACATTGTACAATAAAAAGAGCTAATATATATGAAGATTATAACAGTTGTAGATTGAGAAGGTAAACATTTGTGAAAAAATGAAGTGGATGGGGATTTATATGAAAAAATGGCGACCGCTTCAAAAATAAATAAATAAAATTAAAAATTTGATCATTGGGCCAAAAGAAGTTAAGAGACCAATTTGCAAATGAAATAAAATAGTGGGTATGTTTGAAACTTTATCCCTTTAAGTTCTGATTATATTTGTTTTTATCCAATCAAGGGCAAGATTGATAATTATTAGTGGAATAGCAAAGAAAATTTAATCGTTTATCACCAAAAAATTTCCTTAATTCTTTAACGTGTGGAATTATCAATAGCAAATTTATTTCGAAAAAGCCTTAACCAATGGAAATTAGCGCATTCCAACCCGTCCCAAGTGCCATAGTGAGACGACTATTGCTCATTAATCCCTCCTTCCCTTAAAAGAGGGAATCCTTTGATCACTGTTCATTTATGTCACACGAGTTTTCACATTTATCTTCTTTTCATGTGGTTTTGCTACAGTCACTTCCTAATTCCTTAAATTATGTTTCCTCCTTCCCTTTTTGCTATTCATTTTTGTCCTCTTGGTTTTGTACTGTTAACTGGACAGGTGGATTGCATTTGATATTTTCCTTCATATGTAGCCATTTTTGTTGACTAATTGGTATATATTTTCCTCAGCCGTCCAGTTGCAATTGATATTTTATAAATGGGTAATTATATCACCACCACAAAATTTATTAAGTACACCATATTATATCCACACCACAACAAATTTACAATTATATATCTAATTTTAAAAAATAATAAAAATGAAGAATTCAGAGTTTTAATAAATACATCATAACTAAACTTCATCTTTTTCTTTTTTTCCAAACATTTCTTTTCACTGCGTACTTTTTATGTTGCATGCATCTATGGCTACATGAACTGGACAAGAAAGAAGTAGAAAAAATTGCCAATTTCTTCTCATTCACATTATCAAGAGATATGGGTAAGCTTTTCTTCTCATCCACACTATTTTTTCTTAATTATTTTTTCAGAAAAGAGGAAGATAAAGAAGAAGAAAAAAACTTGATTTCAAAGAAATGGTTATGTGAACTTAATTTCTAATTTTGAAACTTATAAAAAGAAGATGGGCTAAATTACAATACACACGGAGAGATGCATATTTGCAGTCTTTATTTTGTAAATTTCTAGAGAGTCTAAACCTTAAAAGATGGAATTTAAAGTTCTACTCACCTTTCTTGTTACGAATTATTATATATTTGGTTTTATATTTGTGTATTTATTCATTTTGATGAGTGAAGATTTCAGTAACATAAAAGGGCCTTAGCAAATGGAGGATTAGACTCTCAAAATTCAAGAATTTTGACTGAAGAAGAAAAGAATGGTTCTTTTGAAGAATTGCATTTTGCAATTATAAGATCTAATGAATTGTAAAAATATATATATAAAGAATGATTAAAAAAATTGATGAATTCTTGCATATGGTGTCACAGCACAAGACTCATAATTATAAAAAAGAAGAAGAAATTAGGTTTAGGTTTGTGGTGTGATTAATTAAAAGTATATTAATCCTAATTATGTAATTTTACTTGAGGTTATTTAAGTAAATACGAAAAAAATTAAAAATTGTGGTATACTTAATAATTTTTGTGGTGGTAATATAATTACCCTTTATAAATATCTTCTCCATATATCTTTTGCATTGGAGAAGCAAACCAACAAGAGAGGAACCAAAGTCTTTATTTCACTCCGAGACTATGGTGCAGTAAAAGTAGTAAATTCTCTCCACAAATCGCGACAACCAATTTTGTGCTGTCACACGCCTCCATTGTTTTTTGTCTCCAGCTCCACTTTGTCGCGGTGTCCACTCTACAAAGGAACCCTAAAGAAACGCAGAAGATTTGCTCGATCTCTCCCCGCAGCGCAGAGAGTTTAAATCTAAATTTTCTCCTCAACGTTTATTCTCCCACTATTGGTGATTTCTTAATTTTTGTATTTTTATTTATTTGAAAGTTCTTATACAAGTTAAGTTTGCTGCAACAACGTTCCCAGAATTGTTCATGTGCTTCTCCATAGAAAAATGAATGTTTAACAATAAAAATTTAAGCTTTAACAATCTACTGCATATTAAATTAAATCATTGATCATAAGCAAGAAGAGAGAAGGAAAATTTTGTGTCAAATGTAATTAATAAAAGAATGTGCATCTCAAAATGTTAATTGAAACTTTAATGAAAATGTTATTGGTAAAAAAAAATTCCGCTCCACGCTGCGCAGATATGGGCACCGTGTCCGTGTCCGCGTCGTGTTCGCGCAGCGCGAACACCATGCCTGGTGTGCGGACACGGTGCTTCGTGTCCATACAGCGCGGGATTTTTTTTTTTTCACTCTTAAAAGAGAGCCTTAATTCACTGTTCATTTATGCCACATTAGTTTTCGCACTTGACCTCTTTTCAACTGGTTTGTTAATAGTTTCCCTTTTTTTTCATTTTTACTTCAATCTGATTTTTGTTCGTTAACATTGTGCATGGTGTGACTGCTATCCAACTCGGGAATTTCTCCTCTTCGTTTTGCTTCGGTTAAAAAGTAAGAATTTCTTCTCTTCTACAAATTTTACCTTCCTTTGATAATGTTCAATTAGTCTTTACTTGTTGATACTAGCATATAAACAATGTTCACAATTTTCTTCAAGTTTCATTTCATCAATATTTAAGGCAGGGACTTTAATGTTTATTACTATTGCATTGAAATTTACAATTACGTCACTTGACTTTAAATTTATACATTTTATAAATGTTATACTAGAGTTTTATGACTTTTATCTATCAATTTTATTTGACATTGTGCTAAAGTTAGTATTATTATTATTTGTTAGTTGTTTGACTAATAAAATATTTTCTTCTTTATTCAGATCAGTGGTAAATTTATTGTCATGATAAATTCTCTGGAAACATCTAGTAATGAAGAGCCTGATTTTATTAATCTTGAAAGTATTTTCGAAGGCACAAGCAAATCATATAATGCTTTCATTCACCAACAACAAAATCGAAGGTAGGCGAATAGGAGGAATCGAGTTCAAACCATAAGTATTGATCATCGTAAAATGATAAATTATCCTATGTTACCTCAAAAATAATAATTCTGGTATTGCTTCTGTACATGAATCTATAATACATTCTTATTTTGAGGCTTCCACTTCAAATGAACAATCGACTAATGTTTTTGATGATGAATTACGTGGAAGTTTTAACTTGCTGAATATACCAACTACTGCATATGTGTTACCAACATGCAACTATTGTAAGTATCGTGGTGCATGCAAATTTTATAGAGAAACGAAAGGTTTCTGTTGCTGTGATGGACAAGTAAAACTTTTTATGCCTGATTCACCAAATGAATTGTATGATTTATTTACTTCTAAAGAACCTACATGTATGGAATTCAAAAAAATTTCACGTGGATATAATAATCACTTTGCATTTACTTCATTTGGTGTGAAGTACGACAAAGAACTCTTTAAAACATACCGAGGTATTTACACATTCAGAGTTCAAAGACATGTATATCATTATGTAAATCAACTCGTGCCAGAAAATAATACACCAAATTATATGCAATTATATTTTTATGATACAGAAAATGAAATTCAAAATCGTATGAAAATTTCGGAAAACTTAGTAGAATTTACTTTGATTCGTCTAATTGAAATTTAAAAGTAAATCCATATAGTAGATTTTTTAGGTTTTTAAGTAATGTAACAAATTTGTACGACCATCGAATACAAATAAGATGTCACCCCGGACTCGATCAGAGAGTTTTCAATACTTCTTCAGCATCTCAAGTAGCTGCTGTATGGGTTGAGGTTGATGAAAATGCAAATAATCGTGTTCGTGATATTACTATATATGGTCATTCCGGTGATTCGCATAGGGTTCATTATTAGTATGGTTGTTGTGATCTTTTACAATATCCTTTGCTTTTCCCATTTGGTGGATTTGGTTGGCATGAAGGTATTTAAAGATATAAACACACATCTTCTCAACCTGAGAATTTGGTTGACTATGTTGCTGTTCCTAAAACAATAGATTTCGCAGCTCAAATTATTGAAAAAGAGGCTGAAGGTTTGCTCATATACTTTCTCATAAGTTTTCTAATTTTAAAAATATGGATGTTTTAATTAAATATAAAAATTCTTTCATTTTTTCTCATGCTTCATAAAATGAAGAAACGGTCTCAGGTTTCATGTCATGAATATTATGCATACAAGCTACAAATTAGGCCTCCTGGTAAGTTTCTGTTGCTTCACACTGGTAGACTTTTTCAACAATATATTGTAGATATGTATGTAAAGATTGAAACAGCCAAATTAGATTACTTTCATAATAATCAAAAACAAATTTCTGCTGAACTTTATCAAGGTATTGTAGATAATGTTGAAAACGGGGAAACAAATGGGTACAAAATTGGAAAGAAATTTGTTTTACCACAATCCTTTACGTGTGGACCTAGAGATATGTTAAGGAGATACTTAGGTGCTATGACTATTGTCCAACGTTATGGAAAATCGGATATATTTTTAACTATAATATGTAATTCGAACTGGCTAGAAATTAAGCAAGAATTGAAACACAATGATGAGGTTCAAAATCGACTGGATCTAATTGTACATGTATTTAGAGCTTAAAAATGATTTGTACAAGAACAATATTTTTGGTCATGTTGTTGCTTATATATACATGATTGAATTCCAAAAAAGAAGGATTCCTCACTCACATCTATTGATGATTTTTAACTGTGGCCATAAGATTTCTTCCACTCAACAAGTTGATAGGATAGTCTCTTGTGAAATTTCTGATAAAAACAAACAACATCATCTTTATTCAGCTATTGTAAAGCACAATATGCATGGCTTTTGTGGAAACCTTAATCCTAAAAATGTATGCATGGTGACAAATAATGGTTGTAAGAATAAATATCTAAGGAATTATTGTAATAGTACTATATTTGGAGATAATTCATACACATTGTATAGACGTCGTAAGAATAGTATTAGTATTAAAGTTAGAGATCAAATGTTAGACAATCAATGGATTGTACCATATAATCCTTATTTAGGTGCAAAATTTGACTGTCATGTCAATGTTGAAATATGTTCTTCTATTAAAGTTGTAAAATATTTGTACAAATATATATACAAAAGACATGATCGTATTAATTTTTTCGTTAGCAAAGATGAAAAATAAAAAGACGTTGATGAAATATCCGTTCATCAATCTGCTAGATGGATATCTCCACTTGAAGTTATGTGCAGGATTTTTTCATTCAATTTATCAGAAATCTATCCAATTGTTTATTCTTTACAACTTCATATCGAAAATCATCTTCATATCGAAAATCATCAACAAGTTATATACAAAAATACGGATGATTTATCTACTATTATTGAGAATGAAAATACAAGGAAAACAATATTAACTGAATTTTTCCAATTGAATAAAGCAAACGAATTTGCTCGAACACTTTTGTATCAAGATATCCCAACATATTTTGTTTGGAATTCAAATAACAAAATTTGGACTCCCAAAAAGAAATAGATTGTTATAGGACGAATTGTCTAAGTGAATCCATTTGAAGGAGAATGATATTTCATTCGCATTCTTCTTAACCATATTAGAGGATCAACATCATTTGACGACATAAGAACTTTCAATGGAGTAACTGTTGGTACATTTCGAGAAGTAACACTTTTATATGGTTTATTAAGTGGAGACAATCGTTGTGAAAAATGTCTATCTAAATCTATTATTTACGAAATGATTTGTTCTTTAAGACGGCTATTTGCTAAACTGCTTACCCAGTGCAATTCTAATTATCTAAAGTTACTGTGTGATAAATTTAAATCTTATATGTTGGATGATTATGTACATCAAAATATACCTGTTGAAGTTGTTGAAATCCGAGCTCTGGAAGATATAAGTTCTATTTTAGAATCGCTAGGTAAAAATATAAGTGATTATGGAATTGTGTAGTTTAATATAAATATAGATGAGGATGAAAGGTTGACAAAAATGGTTGTAGATGAAACAATTAATTTGGATATTGAAGGAAGCTTTGCTTGTGCTGCAATGTTAAATAAAGAACAACGATTTGCATACGATATCATTATGAAAAAAAGTAGAATTTGAATCAAGTAATGCTTTCTTCATCAATGGTAAGACATAATGAAAGCTAGCCTGATTTTCTCATATCTATGGCCTTTATATGTACATTTACCATTGGTTGAGAATATGAGAGCAAAGTTCGATTCCACGATTTGTGATTACTTACTTAGAATTGGAGATGGAACAGAACAAGAACATACTTGTAAGTATATTAAGCTTCCAAATAGTTTAATTTTACCATTTGAAGATGAAATCATTTCTCTGAAAACTTTGATACATTGTATTTTTTCAAATATAGAAGCATATGTTGATCATTTACATACCATGTTAAACCGTGTTAATCTTACGCATACAAATGAATATGTTGACTACATTAACAAACTTTTGCTTGAACAAATTTCTGGTCAAATTTTCACATACTATAGTTTCGATGAAGCAATTGAAAAATCAGAACAAAGCATACAAGAAGATTTCTTGAATACTTTGACATCAAATGGTATTCCACCTCATGAATTGAAACTTAAGATAAATTGTCATGTAATGTTATTGCGGAATATTAATCCTCCCGAAAGGTTATACAATGGAACACGTCTTACTTGTCAAAAACTTGAGAGAAACATTATTCTTGCTAAAATCACAACGGGTGAATATCGTGGAAAACAATTTTTTTTTTTTACCAAGGATTCCTTTTATACTTCTTAAATCTGATCAAACCACAATTCCATTTAAAAGGACATGATTTCCAATTAGGTTGTGCTTTGCAATGACAATAAATAAAGCCCAAGATCAAACACTTGATTTTGTCGGTTCGTATCTTCGAGAACCAAATTTCTACCATGGTCAGTTATATGTAGCATTATCAAGAGTAAAAACAAGCAAATCTCTAAAAATTCTACTGAAACCATCAACCACAGATAGTTCGCACAACCCATGTATTGAAAATGTTGACTTTAAGGAAATTCTTTCATTTATACATTCATAAAACTACAACCTTCTCACATGTATGTTTTATAATGTTTGAAAAAAAATTACAATTTCCTGTCATTCAGTAATTTCCTAACTTATTTCGTTTATTTATAAAACAATATTTTGATACGCGGAAAATAAGATGCCATTCTCTTTGTGTTTCAATTTTCTATTTTGAGTTTTGAATTCGTTTTGTGTTTTGTGTTTTGAGTGTCTGTTTTGAAATTGTTAAAAATGCGTTCTGTTTGTTGTTTTGGAAAACTATTTCTGAAAACATGAAACTAGAAAATACGTATACTTTGAAACTCAAATCAATGTTTTGTGTATAATAGTTTTTTAAAGAAACCACCACAACACCGCCACAAACACCATGAACCACTGCCAAAATCACCACCACTACCACCACCTTCAACCACTGCCAAAATCAATACCACCACCTCCACCTCTTTGCACTGCCAAAATCAACACCACCACCACCTTCAACCACTTCCAAAATCGACCTCAATCAACACCACCTCCGCCACCTTCAACCACTGCCCTGCCGACCTAAATCAATACCACCACCACCTTCAACCACTGCCGAAATCAATACCACCACCTCCACCTCTTTGCACTGCTAAAATCAACACTACCACCACCCTCAACCACTTCCAAAATCGACAGAGGATCAACACCACCTCCGCCACCTTCAACCACTGCCCTACCCGACCTAAATCAATAGCACCACCACCTCTTTGCATTGCCAAAATCACCACCACCACCACCTTCAACCACTTCCAAAATCGACCTTAATCAACACCATCATCAACCATCTACCACCACCAAAATCAATACAACCAAAAAACACCCAAACAAAAAATACTACAAAAAAAGAGAGAGGAGACTGAGACGAACGTCGCCGACGTCGAAGAAAGAGGCGACAGAGACGAACGTCCACAGCAGCGTCGCCTCCCATGGGTCCTGATGAATGGCTCGCGACGCTGTGTTCACAGCAGCGTCGTCTCCCCAGTCCCCACTCCGATGCCAGCACCGGCCCAACAGCAGCATCCGGTTGTAGAGAAGAGGAGATCGCCGGCTATTCTCTTCTAGAGACGAATGGATTTGGGTGGGGGAAGAAATTGGCCATTTGGAACACTAGGCTGTGTTTTGCGCATTTTCAAAATTTTTCAAGTTTTGTACAGAAAACATCCAAAATGTTAAAAACATCGTTTTGTGTTTTCAGTGCAATTTTTTTTTTTTTTTTTTTTTTTAAAAACTCGTTTTCGAAAATAGGAAAGAGAACGCGTTTTGGGCGTTTCCGAAAATCAAAAACAGAAAACGGCCCGAAAACGACAAAGAGAACAGGCCCTAATGTTTTTCATTTTATATACATATTATCGAAAGTTCCATTGGTATTATTCAGAAGTTCATATCAATTCTCTACTGCATCATATATGTCACAGGTACGAATCAATTTTAAAATAAAATATACAAAATTTTATTAAGATCTAATACATTAGGTGATGAATCTATGGCGTTGACGTTAACTCGTTAAATTTGTTCATGGACCAGTTTGTAACCTCCATTCTAGGAAATGATTAAATATTTAAGACTATTTCCTCTTTACTAATGGATACATAATTATCTTCACAAAAGTTTGTGGACTATAATACATTCTGGTGTCCTGGAATCTCCTGTTATAAATTTGTTCTTACTATCTTTATAAGCACGTTTTGGATCTTTTGTGTGTGCATATAATTCCAAAAGTGATTTTGAGCAAGATCCTCAGGATTTGTTTTCTCTTCAATAGCAATGTATTATGTCAGTGCTTAAAAATCATTGTGGGACTTAATGATTTGGTTTTTCATTGAAGTTTAGGAAATTCAATTTCTTCAACTATCATCTATTTCTTATATTTCATTCTTATTGTCATTTACAATCATTAGTGGTGATGGTACATGATGAATTATCTTCTCTTCTCTAATAAGAATGCCAACTTCCAGATCTAATTGAGTTAGACATTAAATTCTGAAACATTAACCCACAATCCATCAGTAACATTGTAGTTAATCCTCCGAGAATTACTATGGTGATGATAATTTGTTTGATGATCAAATTAGCATTGTATAAAATCATACTTTGAATGTGTATATGTATTTATTCTTACGAAAATGCATGATGAATTGTATTGTCTATTATTTCTACATATTTCTGGACTTAATATGAGTTTATAGCTTTAATTCTTTTTCCATTATACTAGGCTAAGGCTTAAAGAGCACATGGAATACTGCAAAATCATCCAAATAAAAAACAAATCTTATAGTTTAAAGCATAGCTCCAACTATTTCTTCACAAGTGAAATACACTACTTTTTTGTTGCCCTTATTTTAATTCAAATAGCTTTAGTGTAATTCTTGACACTAAATTTAAATAAGGCTACCTTTTGATTGCAGCCAAGTTAAGAATACTACAAATGGTGTTTGACAACATGGAAGTAAAACATGGTCAACTTGAGATAGTTAATTAGTTTGTGTCGAAAAAGAAGAACACAATACAGTTGAGGCTAAGGCTTAGGATTGTAGCGAAGCAAAATGCAACAATAAGGGACTCAGACAAACAGAGCCATTACAAAATATAAACAAAAACGGTGTTATATGACTTGGATATGCTGAGTTATCAAACACTTGAATTACCAAACATGACAGGTATTAACAATTGAGGTTACATAAAATTTCCTTGTGCTATTGTTCAACAAGAAAAATAATATATAAAACTAAGTATTCTTTGAGTTGAGTTATAGACGTTGTGTAACTCTTTCCTCTATTTTCAGCTTCAATAACTTCTTACTGAATGATGCAGAATCTTAGAGCATTGGATAAATGGTGCAACTTGAAGGTGATTTTTGTCAAAGGATATAGTTTTTGTTCATTTTGTCTCATTCAAGTGAACTTAAATTCTACAGTTCACGTATGAATTTTAGAATATCGCTTTAATGTCACCAGTGAATTAGTTATTGAACCAAACATCGTTTGTAGTTTGGTCTGTAACTCTTCAAAATCTTATATATTTAGTATATATATTAAATAGTTTAATGATTTAGTTCATATCCATTTGTCTCCATTTTTTACATTATACTGCTAACCAGTGCACGCAGAGATTCTAAATGAATCACCAACGAGACATCGGCTAACATCCAACACCTACAATATTAATGTAAAATATTTTGAATGAAATGACTTAAATATTAATTATAACTCTCACTTCCATTCACACTTTCAACTACCCAAGCATTCACACTTTCACCTACCAAACTTTTCAGCAAAAAATCTCTTACCAATTCATTCTCATCAGATTTGCAAAAATTTACTCACCAATTTAGCATAGCATTCTCATCTCCAATTAATTTTAGAAGTTAAATATTTAGCACTGGACAGTGTAATAAGTATTTAGAAATATTTGTTATGAAATATAGAATATGTGTAAGTTTATAAAACGAGAACTATATATATGGAATCAAGTTGTGTTTTTCAGTGGGGATGACCTTCTTTTTCTTATATGTATGACATGAAGTTGTGTTTTTTTTTTTTTTTAATAATAGAATTGAATGTTTTCTAGAATTAAATTAAGTTGTAAATGAATACCAGCTTTTGTAATTTGTATCAATGTTTTTGAATTATTAAATTAGAAATAAGTGCAATTGTATTTAGTTTGGGTGAAATGTAAGCAAATGTTGTCACCTAAATTTAATTAAGTATAATAATGAAATGTTTGTTTTTTGGCAAAGAATAAAAAATGAATCAATAATTTGAAAAATGTAAAGTTATTTTTTTTTAGGAAATCACAGCGTGGAGTCGAACGCCTCGAAGTGAAAGGAATGCACCTCCTCTCAGGGCGGAGTAGTAACACCTCTCTGCGCGGAATGAAAACTCAACGCAGTGCGGAGTATTTATTTAATTAAAATCATTTTTAATTAAATAAATATTTAAATCTTTATTATATTAATAAAATATATAACCTTATCTCCTCTACCACACAATTTTATCATCATCTCAATTTCTATCTTTCTCTGCAACACTATCTTTCTCTACAACACACCACCACCATCACCTACCTCACCAACCAAAAGTTAAAAACTTTATCCCCACACACAGATCTAACATTGGTACCCACAAAGTGCGGACTCGGTGTCCGCACTCCGTACTGTGCGGACAATTTTATTTTTTTTTTAACATAATTGATACGTATAAAATAAGGTTATTTTATAAAGACTGCCATTAAGAAGATTGCTTTGAAATCAAAAATTCTTTAATTTCAGTTCATATGGAAATAGTTTATTTTCTAATTAATAAAATTATAATTATAAGTTAGGCAACAACACGTTTTGAGAAAAGTATTCTTCTTTTTCGTACTTTCATCGGGTTCGGCATTCGTTGAAAAAAAGATTCATTTACGGAAAAAAAATATTTATTTCCAACAAACATAACTCTTCAACACATACACCAAAATCAGAATTCCTTTCGGGAGTGTTGCCCCCGAGCCCCCTCGACCCCCGTTGATCCTTCAACCCCTCGATAACTGTGTTTTTAACCTATTTTATTTCTCTCTATATACTTGCAACGACTAATATACAAATGAGTATACCTGTAAAAAAATTTCCTCTCTACACTTTTCATCTATTCCTCTCATTAGGTAATTAACCAATTATGTAGAATATATGTTAATTTGACAATAAGAATACGATACAAAAAATTGAGATTGCTTATTTATTTATGTTATTTTTAAACTTCATTCTGCTTGAATACTTTATTGTGAACAATTGCATTTGATAGATAGGTAGTGCAAGTTTTTCTTGTCTAAAATTGTTTTGTTTTTTTTATTACATGAATTTCGAGTTTTCTCAATTACACATAGAGAAGGTAAATTTTAACAGTATTATAATTATACATCTTTATTTTTCGAATTTATGTTTTTCCTGTTTATTCATCTAATTTTTAATAAATATAATCTATTTTTCATATATAAAAGAATTGTAATAGTAAGACATTAACATATATTTAGATTACATGTTCTGTGACCATACGTTATTCCAAATGGGTTACTCCAATTATTTTATTACCCAACCTTTCATCTCTTTTATCTATAATTTTGATTTTTTCCTCCTATACAGCTTCAATTTTTCATCAAGACAAAATGTACATTTCTCAAGCTATGCATTAAAATTCATGAATTTATTAACCATAAAAATACCTCTAAATATTAAAACTTTTAGCATTATTGTTAGTCTATTTTTAATGTTATACATTTTGCTCAATTTCTATAATTAGAAATTTTTTTGTCAAATACCTACAATGTATGGACATGTTCTCATGCGCAGTTCGTAACAAGTACTATTTGTAACTTCATCCTTCAACCTCAATTTCAAAAATTCAAATAACAGTGTAATTCTGATTTTTAACCCTTCAATGCGATTTTCTGTTCACTAACTAAATGAAACAAGTCACCCTTCTTTTTATAATTATCCATAAAGATCACAATGGTTTTGCTTAAGAAAAAAATTATTGTAATATTTATGACACCCGTTAAATGAGAAAAAAAAGAAGCTTGAAGCTCTCTTTTTATGGGTTCTGTGTCTTCATTTTTCATATGCTTATGTGTAGTTCCATTTCATAATTATGATTCTAAAAAGATAATTTCCTTCTCACTTACGTACTGTTTCATCTATGTTGTTTAGGTTGTGAAATTATATTATGATGATTACACAATGAAACTAGTTCATACAGTACTTAATGAGTCTAAATGCACTAATTTTCATTTCAATTAAATTTTTTCAAACATATATTATTTGTGGTTTCTCACATTAAATATGTTTAGATATTTTTTTCGGTAACTCCAATTTTTTTTGTTGGTTATTTGTCCAGATATCTTTGGAATATATATTGTCTCCAAACCAATGGTTTTCTGCTACGATAACTCAATATCCAAATTATTAGTATCTTAAAGATTTTGTTGAGCTTCTCGATGCAGATCACTGAGCATCTTTAATGTGTGGCAATTTCTACGGATTTATATGTGGAATTATTTATACAGCAAAAGAGGAACAGTAGCTCAGCAGCAAATCAATTCATGAATTTATAATGAGACTCGTCAATTGTGGCAAAGACAACGAAATTTGGGTAAAGTTTAATGACCATTTGGCCCGCTTCGGTATGCAAGAGTTTTGTCTCATCACCGACTTACCTTGCCACAAAATATCTATGAATCTTGATTTCAGCAATGATCGACTTTGAAATCAATACTTTAATGGTACAAAAAGAATTAGTATGCGAATGCTTTTTGAAACATTCCATCTATGTAAAGATCAAGAAGATAAATTGAAACAAGGATTGGTGATGTTAATAGAATATGTTCTAAAATCTATTGGAAGATATATTGATTACAGAACTCCAGGCATGGTTGAACACCTTCACGACTTCCTTCAATATCCGTGGGTCCATAGAGCATATTTTGCTTTATTAAACTCACCGTGAGAACCTCAACTGGAACGAGTACAGAGAATGCAACAGAATGAACAAAACGAATGTAAATATTCATTACATAGATATCCACTTGCATTTCAAGTACTTTTCTCCCATTCTTTTATTACTCACCAATCTATATATAGTTTACTTTACTTGTATAAATCGTATATACCTAATATTTATTTTCAAATGTCTTTCAATACTGGATATATGAAGCATTTCCACATATTGGCCTGAAATTTGGACACCGTAGATATAAAACATTACAGTGTCCAATGATGCACAACTGGAAGCCGAGCAAAATATTATCCAAGAAAATAGTTAAACAATTCTTGACTACACAAGAGGTAATTTAATTATTTACTTATATTCGTTTATTACATTATATTGTTCATTTAATTATATTTTTTTTGTCATTTTCCAAAACAAATTTATAATGGCTCATTGAAGTATTTTATTACAATTACAGATTGAAGTGCTTGTAGTACTACATCCTACAGAGGAAGAATTGCAAGCACTTTGGTACGCAACTCTTTCATTACCACAAAACAACTATCATAATATACTAGACGGCATTGTAACTGGGAATTGAACAATTTACTTCCACAAATCCTAGAAGACACTGATCACATGCCGACTGGTCCTGGTACTTCAAGGACATCTGTTTTAGTTGGAGCTGGGCCAAGTTCTACTCCTATTGGCTCCAATTATGTAACTAGGAAATAAATAGAACAGATGCTGAACATATATAGGCAGCATATAGTATCAGATGTCTCGGGTTTGTGCGACAACTTAAAAACAAATATTGTTGAAGAATCCATGAGACACGAAAGTCATTACCACATAATTCTTCAGAATCAAAATGAATTATTTGAATAACAACAGAAGTGACAACATGACCACTATCAACACATGCAATCTAGCATGCAGCCTATAGGTCTTCTAGGTTTGCGCAATACTTTGTTTAGCGCACGTATTTCTGAAGAATCAAGAAGACAAGAAATGCAGTACCAAACACTTCTTGCAAACCAAAAACAGTTATTCCAACAATAACAGTAGCAGGAAGAACACTATCAGGGCATGCAATCTAGCATGCAACATTATGTAGATAACAGTTTGAGTTCATTACGATCTTACATTGACGAACACAATAACAATATACTGAACAAATTATCTGACTGGAATCAAATATGGAAGCTGTTATAGATTTCCTTCAGCAAGATGTTCTTGTCCATAGGAGCCATGTTCTAAAGCATGCCTCAACATCTCAACAAATTGAAGATATTACAAAACTGACAAAAGAAAGAAAAGGTAAAGGAAAAAAATACAATCTTCAACACCATCAACAAATTATTCTTTGGAAGATTATTCTGTGGACAGATACACAACAGTTAGAGATTGGGTAACAAAAAATCCATCAAGGTAACCAATCTAATTCTACTTCATTATCTTAAATATTATTATTTTAATTTCATTTATTTCAAACTAAATGAAATTATGTTATACAGCGCATATTGGGATGATGGATCTAACAATCTGTACGGAAGAGACTTAATAGAAGCTATAATAGACATAGCACAAGATATGACTACTGCGGTTAGTAAAATTCATTCATCACAATACATTTAATTCCATAGGTAATATATTTAATTTACATCTATATATTCTATTAGAATCTTGTTCTGGAGTTAAAATTGTTACGGCTGCTCATCAATGACAATTCCACACCTATTTCAAAAGAATATGCAATTTTAGACTTCAAATATGAGAACGAGTGTACTCGTCAAATGATTGTGCATGTAGAAATTCTAGGAAGGAGTGTCGTAGAGATTCAGAGGATTTAACCATTTTACAAGAGTACGTAAATGGCAATTTGCCAGTAGCTGGTCGTCCGTTGATAAGATGCAAGTATCTATTAATTCAATGTTTGTACCCAAGCAACACTTCGTATCTCTTTCTTGTGAATATCCCCGAATGAAAATTCCAAATACACGACTGTAGCCACAACGTTCATAGGCCAGAACAAATCAGGGCACATTCAAATGTAGTGGTCGATTTAACTCAAGGATTATTAATGTTTCCAGATTTTTCTACCTACAGACACTATATAAGGAACAATAGAAACAAATTAATGGAGGTAGACATCATACCATATCTACCTTATGCAAATAATGGATGAGTATTTAAACTATTTACTTTTTACTATAATATTTCATTCTCTGCTTAATTTAATTGTACATATATGATACTAATTTAATTTAACATAAAACTATTTCTTCCATTGGCCAAACTGAGAAATTTTTTGGCTCAAATACATAGAATGCTTAATTCTAAGATATCCAATAGAATCAGTTTCTGTAGACAGAATGACTTTATACAGACGAAAGATTACAGTTGATATTTGTTTTAATGAATACTTTCTACATCCCCGTTGATCCTAATACTACTGGATAATCATATTCGTGCAAAAAAAAATTGCTGACATTGAATTCATACTTAAAAACACAGCTGAAGGAAATCCTATACTTACAAACACAGAGGTACATATAAATCAATTATCCTTTATACTTACGCACATGTTAAATGTTCACCTTTTGAACTACATTTCCAATTATGAATTTTTATTCATTGTACCATTTAATAATTATCTTAATAAATTGCTATTTGTAACTCCACTCTTCAAATTTCTGTAGTAGTCATTTCAACAACTGAAAATACTTTAAATTTATTTTATTTTCACGTCTATATGTTTTTTCTATTTCTTGAAGACGATATACAAGAAGGATCCCTCTCGTCGGCCTACACAACAGAAAAGGAAGAAGAGTTTGAGCGCAAGATCGAGGACCTCATGACCAAGGTCACTTTCCTAAAACTTTATTTTTCACTTTTCCTTTCCCTTTCCCTTTCCCTCGAAGAGCTGCCCAAAATTATTTATTATTAAGTTTCATAAACAGAGCCCTAAACCTTTCTTGCAAGATCTGTTCAAGGAAGCTAAAACTCGAAATAATAATCGAAGTAAGGTATTTTCGTTAGTAAATGTCAATTTTTTTACTATAAATAAATGTATAATTTGCCAGTAACTCACTTAAGTTCTCAACTTCTTTGAATTTTTGAGCTAGAATTTTCCTGTATACGGCTGAATAAAGCAGAAACCTTAAATTCAATACTGATGTAAAAACTGAAATTAGATACCTAAAGCCTGAAGGTACTTTTCTTCTCTCTTACTTATAAAATATATTTTTATATTGATCCAAATTGGAAATAAGTGAAATGTTGAACGTACATATTGATATTTTGTGCAAATTTGATCTTGAAGTAAGTTAACACACTTTAAATGGAAGGAGTTGTTTAATATTGTTTACATTCGAAGTTGTTAAAATGGAAGGAGTTGCTTAGTTTTTCCGTGTTTGTGGAACTGATTATTTGGTTTGAATTGTGTTTAGTTTTATAGGATTGGAATATCGCGAAGTTATTGAAGATGGTGGTAAACTAAAATAGTCAATTGAGCCTCGGAACAGGTTACTCGTGAAGGAGAGGGACCGCGGCACCAAATTTTGTTGTGTTGCATGATCTCGAAACAAGGTAAACTATCAGGCTTTGATTTTTCCACATTTGTTAGCCTATATCTTCCACAATCAGTCTCTCATGGCTAATCGTATGTAACATTATTAAGAGCAAGAAAAAGTATTTCTATTAAAATATTACTAAAACCCATACACACAGATCATTCACACAACACATGTATTTGCACAGCCTTCTCATATAATTGTAGAAATTTCGTTTTAGTTTCAAAAAGTCTAAAATTTATATGCCTTCTATTATGTGAAAATTTGTTGTTATTTACAGATATTCAAATGAAGAGGGTAATGAATTTTAAGTTTTATTTCTTCAACTAGGTGCTCTTTTCACTGTATCAAAAGTACTAACAATAATAAATATAATATATTCTGAAGAACAATAACATTTTGCTTCAAAGAGGTGGGGAATTTTGGTAGATTATGTTTTAACTATGCTTCAATGATTTGAAGAAATTTCTGTAAGGTACATATTTTCAGTTTCTTTTCAGTTAAAGGAAATTGATTTCTTCAAAATGTGGAATTTAATAATGGAACATTTTTTTTAAATGCATATTCTTTTGATTTCTAACAGAGATGGATTGATTGAGAAAAATAGTTGTGCTGAATGGACATATGAGGTAGGTAATTGTTATGTGGATTATCAGTTACTTGGTTTAGTTCATGAAGAGTGATTATATTAACTTGATAGAATTATTATTTTTCCTCTTCATTTTCTTTTATAATATTGTAACTTTTCTAAAGGAATGATATTAAAATTTGAATATGACATTAATGAAGAAATGATGGTAGCGAGATAGGATTTAGTGTTTAACATGGCTAAATCTGGTATGAAGGTTCTTTGCTCCATGAGAGAAAAGAATTTGGTTGGTATCAGTGTGTTCATCACAACAGTGCTACCTCTATCTATCGCTCTAGCTTTTAAGAATCTCAGCAATCTGAAACAGAGCGTTTCATTCTAGCATTTCTTCCTTCAATTAATGTAAAAAACATTTAGTTTGCCATTTATGTTTTTCTATTGAATTATCATATACCACTGCTTTGAAAAAGTGTATGGAAGCTAATTCTGAATATTATGCGCCAATTTTGTAAGCTAAGAACGTGGTTGAGGAAGAGGATGTGAAGGAATTGGAATAGGAAAAATAAAGGTTAAATAGCCAACTGGACGGTGAAAAATCGAGATCACAAGAAAATGAGAAAACATTTGATGGTTCTCAGCAAAAGAAAGAATCTTAAATTGATGGTTTTGGAGATGTTGTTTTAGTTTATACCTTTTAACTTTTACGGATTGAATGTTCAAGGTATTATGAGCATTTTCTTGATGTAAATTAACCAAACAACTTGAGAATTTCTGATAGAAATTGATATATTCTGAATAATTGTATTGGATAATGACTTCCATTTTATACAAATTGATCATAAATGATAGTTACATGCCTTACTCTGCTGAGAATCATGGTTGGCAGATTATTTTTAGCTTGTGCAGTTTGGTCCTTAACTTGGTTTGGGATATTTTATAATTTAATTTGATGAGGTGTAATTATGCAATGCTCTTATGTTATGGTATTAAATGGGGGAAATGTGATGTCTTCAAAATATATGTTTTTTCTAGTAGTTATAAGTTTTATATGCATGAAGTTTTGCTAAATGTATAACGTCTTTCTGGTGGAAAATAAAATAAGCACTTTTTTAGAGTTAGTGCACTAAGTAAATTTACTTTGTTAAATAAAGTTCATTATGCTAACTTCATTGAATGTATATGCAACGTTAACAAAACCTTAAAAATAACAAAACTCGTGCATTGCACGGGCCAAAACTAGTCATTGACAAAAGTTACTAACAAATAAAAATTGTAAGTGTTGTATTGTGACTCAAATTTCATGTGATTTGGAAGCTTAATTCATGATGGAAGGTTAGATAATTTTGGTTTGGAAGTTCGAATTGACAAGGGATCAAATTTCACCAAAAAATGAGAGTTTGATTGGGAACATGACTTTGGAATGGATAAGGAAGTGTTTTTGGAAGCAATGAGTCCGAGACGGGGTGCCTAGGCACTGGAAAGAGCGTAAGAGGATATGCCAAGGGCACTGGGAAGCCCGAGAAGCTGTTTGATAATAGCGTGCCAACGGTGGCACCCTGGCACCGAGGCCCAAGTAGGTAACGGGAAGGATTTGTTTCCTAGTTTTTATGCGCTACTTCATCCATGACTCCAAAATTGGATTCAAAAATAGGATTATTGTTATATACATTAGAAATTTAAGAAAATTGTTAAGATTTAGATTGAGAATACCAAATCTTGTAAAAACGATTTTAGTTTTTTTGTACATTGAAATTTTCATCATCTTCCACATAAATTTTGTGTTCTTATGTGATCCATTATTTTTCACATTGCTCTTATCTCTTGCCTTTTTTATTTGGTACGATTGCTTTTGGGGGTTCTTATGAGGTCCAAATTAGTTATTAAAGTGATGTTTGAATAAGGTCGATTGCTTCAGGGATGATAACTATGAAATTTGAGATTCTGTTTTTCGACGCAATAGTAGATTTTCTTTATGGCAGATCAAGATGCGAGTAGTTCTTACTCAATTGGACTTGGATGATGCTTTGTTGGGAGTTGATAGAATGCTCGTAATAATGAGGAGAAGAAGCAACGCAAGGATCGGAAAGCCCTCTCACAGATATATCTTCATATTTCTAGTCAAGTTTTTCAGGACATAGTAAAGGAGAAAAGTTTCAATGGATTGTTGTTGAAATTGGAGCAACTTTGTATGACAAAAAGTTTGGCTAGTAAGTTACACTTGAAGCAGCACTTATATTCTGATCGCTTGACAGAAGGTGGATCTTTAGAAGATCATATATCGGTGTTCAAGAAAATCGTCGCTGATTTGGAGACCATAGAGTCAAGTATGATGAAGAGGATTTAAGGTTGATATTGTTATGTTTGTTGCGCCTTCATATGTAATATTCTTTATAGTCAGGATATTCTTACTATTGATGATGTATATGATGTACTTTATTCTAAGGAGAAGATAAAGCGTATGATCGTCAAATCTGCGTCACATGCAGAGGGTCTTGTTATTCATAAAAGGAAGACAAGTGATCGTGGAAGGAACAGTGTCAAGGATAGAAACAGTGATAAAGTCTATTGGTATTGCAACAACAAGGGGTATATAAAGAAGGATTGATATAAGTGACGAAACAGGAATAAGTTTGCTACTACAAATCAAAATAGACAACCAGGAAATTTCAATGATCCCGCCTTGGAGAAAAAGATTGCGGTGATGGAAATCTTTTGGCAATTACCGACAGTAACTCCAAACCTGACGATGATTAGTTCTTGATACGGCTTGCACTTTTCATATATGTTCTAATCGGGATTGACTTTCTTCATATAAAACAGTTACAGGGGTTCTGTGGTGATGGAAAATAATGAGCCTTATAAAATAGCTAGTATTAGTAAGATCAAAATCAAGATGTTTGATGGGACGGTCAGGACACTTGGTTTAGTGAGACATGTTTCAGGTTTAAACAAAAATATTATCTTCTTGAATACTCTTGATTCAAAATGATACAAGTATACCGATGGAGGTGAATTTCTGAAAGTCAGCAATGGTGCCAAGGTTTTGTTAAAGGAGCGGAGAAGTCCCGATTCTATGTTTTGGAAGGTTCGACGATCACTGTAGAAGCAGCTACAGCGTATGGTTTGATAAGCGGTAACTTAGATTTGGTTGTGATTGGGTTACTTGTGATGATTCGAGCGGGTTTAGTGACTTTGTTGGAGGTGGTAGTAAACCAGATGATTCAAGTAGGTATGGCGTGCAAAGTAGTTCTGCTGGTAAACAGTGCTTGAATTTCGTTCACAGTTGCTGAGTATCCCCGGAAAGGGCATGGGGTACCGAAAAGGGGTATGGTAGAAGAGATGGAGAATAACTTGAATAGTAATACTTAATTCCTTGCTATGAAATTTGTGTCAATGTGGAGTTTGTTATGTTTTGACTCAAATTTCATGTGATTTGAAAGTTTGATTCATGGAGAAAGTTTAGATAATCTTGATTTGGAAGTCCAGATTGATAAGAGATCAAATTTCATCAAGAATTAGGAGTTTGATGGGGAAAAGGACTTTGGAATGGATAAGATGGTTTTTTGGAAGCATTTGGTCCGAAACGGGGAGCCTAGGCACCGGACGGAGTGCAAGAAGAATGGTTGTAGGAGCCGGGGCGCCCCGAGAAGCTGTTTAATAACAATGTGCCGATGCCGAATCGCCACCTTACAAGAAAGATTTGTTTCCTAGTTGATTTGGCCGCATTTTTTGTGCTCTATTTCATCCATAACTTCAAGATTTGACTCTTATATATACTCAACATGGTGTAGGCTTTTCAAAGGCTCAACTAATAATAAGAAAATTGTTGTATACATTAGAAACTTAAGAGGATTATTTAAATTTAGATTGAGAATACCAAATCTTGTAAAACAGTTTTCATTTCTTGATATATTGAAATTCTTCTTCTCTTTCACATAAATATTGTATTCATGTGTGATATATTATTTTTCATATTGATCTTATTTTCTCTTCTTTATTATTTAGCCCGATTCTCAACAATAAGCTTGTTGGCACATACTTTTTAAAGGAAAAATATTATTATTATTATTATTGACAATGTGTGGTTAAAAAAGTGAGAAAAATTATGGATCTTATAGTTTATCTAGTTGAAAATTATTTTAAAAAGGGAGGAAAATTATGGATCTTGTAATAATTTTAAAAAATATCTTTGACAATGCGTAGAATATGATGCCAAACATATAATTATATATTTTTTGAAATAAGAGATATTTCTCTCACCTTCAAGTGAAATACATGGGAAATTGTGATTTTCCATTCTTCTTTTGGGCAATCATAGATTTTAAATTAGATTCTTCAAAATGTTCATTTCTCATGTGGCTAATAAGGGTCGTAGGTCATGGTTCACCTCTAAATTCGACGTGAGTTATGTCCTACCATCAGTAACCGAGATATATATATATATATATATATACCATTGTGATTATTCATTCTAAAATCTAAATGAATGGTATTGACTTCCTTCATACATCGGGTCTAAAAGACTAAGCTATCAAAATAATGATAATGAAAAAAACTCTCCGACGATAAAGATAAATTCAACATTCAAAATCTCGACATTATAATGAACTTATATTAAAACATGCTATTTTATGAAAGAAATGAATGCATGCAAAATTTCTATATATTTGGAAATTGGAAAATATGAATTAAACAACCTAAAGCTAAAGTTTGTTTTTATTTGGCCTAAGAATTGGATGGAAAACAAATAGAATTGAAAAGATCTTGAATCTGTTAAAACTGAGTGGAGCAAGTTATGTCTCTCTAATCCACACACTTGGCGGTTTAGGCGATGTATTTGCAATTCCCAATAATTGGGAGTTAGAATTAATATTAATTATGTCCTTCCATTTCATCAAAATAACATCAATGCCAAAAGGAAAATACAGAAAAAATAAAAAGATTATATATTTTCTGTGCAAATAGAAAATATATGCACAATTTAAAACTGAAAAAAAAAGACCTGCAAAGTTGGCATTAATACAATGATAAAACATTAAAAACATTACACATTTTAATTGATTAAAGGTTTCTAATATTTATCTTTGCGCTTAATTTTCCATCTTTTTTCGTCGTATTCTTATCCTCAGTCTTTCGTTAAATTGTACATATTATCCCTGTTAACACTTTGCGTCCAAATATTATGTTAGCTTAGTTTAAATAAAATGGCAAATATTTAGTCGTACTTTTTTTTTCACTTATTTTTGAAAAATATGAAGGAGAGAAAAATCTTTTTTACTTCCTTTTAATAGATTTTTTGGACGAAAACCAACACTAAATGTGCTAACTAATTGAAAGTTAGGAATAAAAATGCGATGAGAAAAAGTCAATAATATAAGTACATCAATAAGTAAATATTTGGGACCTTTAATGCAAACTTGCAAAAACTATAACGCGAATATAGCCACACCCAAATTAAAATCGATCTTGCATTTGGGAAGAATAATGTAGATACTATTTCATATGTTCTATATTAATTAATTTTTTTTTTTTTTGGGGGGGCCTTTTTTATATCTTTGTTCTGTATCAAGTATATATTTCACAATTTTAAGGTATTCTTGATATTTCACACCCCTATTTGGTCATTTTCTTAAGTGTCTCACCTGAATTTCCGCTCTAACATTCAATACGGTTGCTCATTGCATGTATAAAAGCACATAAACATCGAGAAAACATTTCAAGGACAAAGCCCCAAAATTTTTGGAAGGATTTGAGCTCTTCATGTCTAATCTGGGCAAAATAATTGTTCTTCTTCCTTTCCTTTTCGCATGCGTTTTCGCGAGGCTTTCTTCTCTCGATCCTGTTGAGGAAAGAAAGCCAATCAATGTCCACGAAGGTTATGGTGGAATCACCACCAGAAAAGATGGCTATGGATCCGATAACCAGGATGACGAATCGGGTCCGTACTACGATAATGGAGACGGAAAGGATGAGGAAGGAAACAAAAATTGGCCTAGAGGTGAACATGGATTCCCATTACTGTTCCCGTTCCCATTCTCATTCCCATGGTTTGGCAACCACGGCCAACCACGAAAAGAACCCAAAGAATCGGCCCCAGCTGCCACCAAAATCGAGCCGAAACCGGATTTTGAGACAAACTTCCTAGGTTCATGGAAGGTGGACAATCCAAATTCTGGTGTTGCAGCCATGCACGTACAATTGTTGCCAAATAACAAGGCTGTTTGGTACGATACCGTGAACCTAGGTAGATCGGACATCCTGGCCCACCCTCCAGCATGCCGTCGTCTCGTAGGAGGGAGACGGGGTGATAGAGGACTCGACTGCACTGCTCATGCCATTGAGTACGATATAGAGACAGCCCAACTTAGAACCATGAAGGTTTGATTCCTTTGCATGAATGAATAGCTTTATTAATGCAATAACACATGGCATACGATGTAGAAAACCTAACATTTTCGAAGTATAATGTCGTCTAGCTCCAATCATACTAATACAATGTTTGATTCACATTCTTATAAAATTCATTTTTTTTGGAAACTCATTTTCACTCATTTTTCAATAAAATAACATTACACGCAAATCCAAAATTTTCCCTTATTTTTTAACCACATATTTTTTATCAAATCACTATTTAAAATGCATTCTCAACTCAATAATGTGCATCAAACAGGGTATAAGTAACATCTTTCGAAATATCATTTTTTCCTTGATATTCCATTTCTAATATATATATATATATATATATATATATATATATATATATATATATATATATATATATATATACAGAAATGATCTAATGAGCACCGGTGCTCATCTTATCCCAAGCCCCGATGAGTTGGCACATTAATTCATTGGTAGATAAAGATTTTGTGCGTTCCAATCCACCAATGAATTAATGTGCCAACTCATCAAGATCTTGGGATAAGATGAGCACGGTCTTTCATTAGATCATTTCTGTATATATATATATATATATATATATATATATATATATATATATATATATATCCAAGAGACTTATCTGTAAATTAATCATAACGTTCCAATGATTTAATTTTTCAGATGGAATATGATCCATGGTGCTCGTCAGGTGGAATGTCACCAGATGGAGCCCTAGTCAGCACAGGTGGTAATCAAGAAGGATTTCGAACCCTCAGAATTTTCAATCCATTCAGAGACTTCGAGTTTCAAGAAAAGCCGGGAGCACTTTCAGCCAATAGATGGTAAACGAAAATAAGTTAAAATCTTATTTATTATATTGTATGATTTTATTCAATATTACATATCAAACATGTAATTAAGAAATTTTGTGGACTTGTCTTGTAGGTATGCCACACAAATTCTGCTGGAAAACGGTAGCTTTGTTGTGGTCGGTGGTCGTGCCGCACACAACTACGAAATAATTCCATCAGATAAACTGAATTTTCCAATTCAACAATTTGGCCTACCCTTCCTTGAAGAAACACAGGATGAGAAAGAGAATAATCTCTACCCATTTGTTAATCTACTCCCAGATGGGAACATTTTTGTATTTGCAAACTACAAATCTATCATCCTCAACCCTTACACCGGAGAAACCATTCGCAACCTCCCTGACTTGGTTGGTGGTTCCCGTAACTACCCGGCTTCAGGAATGTCAGCACTACTCCCGATCGATCTCAATGTAGAAAACCCAGAAAACGTTGATGTCGAAGTGATTGTCTGTGGTGGCAACACGCGTGATGCATTCAAGTTTTCTGAGTTACCGCCAAGAAAATTCTTCCCTGCATTTAAAGACTGTGGAAGGCTAAGCCTTTCTAAACAAGGAGCTCAGTGGGAGAAAGAAGATATGCCATCACCACGAACCATGGGGGACTTGCTGCTTCTTCCAACTGGAGATGTACTCATAACCAACGGTGCAAAGGCAGGTACAGCAGCATGGGATGCTGCAGAAACTCCGAATCTCACACCTGTACTCTATAGTCCCAACAAAAATAAGGGTAAAAGATTCAAGGAATTAACACCAACAAACATACCTCGTATGTACCATTCAATTTCTGCAGTTTTACCTGATGGACAAATCCTTATAGCCGGAAGCAACACCAATGAATACTATAAATTCAACAAAATAGACAATCCCGAAATGATGTATCCTACTGAATTGACCGTCGAGAAATTCTCACCACCATATCTGGCTCCTGAGCTTCAGCAATATAGACCACAGATACTAGAGGTCCTTTCAGACAAAAATCTCAAGTACAGACGTGAATTCATAGTGCAGATCAGATTATATGCACAAATTGATCAGTCTGATATTAAGGTGACTATGTACTCACCACCATTCACAACCCATGGGTACTCCCAGAACCAAAGATTGCTTATTTTGGGGCTCAAGCAAGTGACAAAAAGATTTATTACTGTGGTTGCACCCCCATCAGGGAAGCTTGCTCCTCCCGGCTACTATCTTCTCTTTGTTGTTCATCGTGGAGTGCCAAGCCAAGGAATGTGGGTGCACATCAAGTAAAAAACTTCCATTCCTATGAATCCTTAGTTTTGTCCAGATTAAATCTGTTGTACACAAACTGCATTAACAGTTTCACAGACAATATATCCATTACAGATATTATCTTCACTGGTTCATCCATTAGCAATCATTATCTTTTTCTTTTGAAGTATGGTTTATGTTAACCCCCAAATCCTAAGAAATCAGTAATGCAGAGCAAAACTTGAGAATAACGCTAAGATTTCCTGGTTCGGCTATCAGGCGTATATCTGTGGAATAGAAAGCACACAACTAATTTTGACCAATAAATACAATTAATTTCTTCTAAAACTTAATTATTTACTTATTATAACTTTTTAAACTAGAGCCATATATGCTGCAAGTTGGACTTTTCATGGTCATCTTCCGTGTCAGCTTTCATATCTCATGTTAGATTAACCAATTAAGATTACAGCATCAATTCTCCCCTAGAAAAATTCAAACCGTCAAGACAGACTGCTCCAAGAGACAGGGGAAGGACTTGCAGGTGACAAAGCTACAGTAGTGTTGAATCCTTCTCAGGAATAAGCTTAATCATAAGATTGCTAAGTTTGAAGGAATATCTGCAGCTGTAACTATACATTCTTCCACCTTGTCACAAAGTTGTGATCAATATAATATGATACTAAAGGCTTCCATAGGAAACAAATTGTGCTGTACATTTTCAATAAATCCACCAATAGAACAAGTACACGCATAATATCTGCAGAAACAATATTGCAGCAACATCATATCAGTAATCAATGAGCATAATTTCCCATTACATCGAACACGACTATAGTAGGTATTCGTTTGCCCCCTGTTTTACAATTCCTGCCTTTGGCTGGAATCCTTCACTGGCATTGGCCCACCTAAATTGAACCGGACTGCCAATATTCTTATCAAAACACTACTTCTCCAATACTCTTTTTCATTTTCTTTTGAAAACAATGAATAATGCTTTCTTATCAGTGAAGGTATCCAAAATTCACTCCCTTGATTGCTAGAATCTGCACCCTATAGAGGGTTATTCTGCATTAAATTCTTCAAGCACGTTTAAATGGTCAAATCTTCCAGTATTTGGAAACCCACTTGAATAGCATCACTTAATGTATTAAGCATAACTAAAAATATTCAATTTGTCTAAAAAAAAAAAAAAATTCAAGAGGCATATCATGGGTTTAACCTGTTTCTACACATTGGAATAGTAAGTTTTACATTCCACTGAAAATCACGAGTACAAAGGTTATAGAATGAACTTATGCACTATTTGACATCATATTCTATTGCCCAGAATTTATGAACTAAAAAATGGTTGGTTGCAACTGGGAGAATGAAAGTTGCATGATGACTTGCTTCACCTCTTCCCACTTTCTTATCCATACCATTTCTCCAAAATTTCTGAGCTCATTAATCCACCTACATGTACAATTCATTTTGGTTTTTTAACTCCAGCAGAATAGATCGCCATTACCTTTTAAATTCAACTAATCAACAAACAAGTCTACACAGCCATCTTCATATAAATCTGAATGTATTGTTAATATGTCACCCTTCATCGATGTGTCTTCCTCACCAATGTCAATTTTTATGCTCTTTTGAAACATCAAATTTCAATGGGAGTTCTATTGAATTGTTCTTCTTTTATCACCATGATTCAATAGACATACAGAAGAGAAACTAGAATAAACTAAAAGATGCTCTGGCCCTGGTAAAAAAATGAGTGAAAAGCATGCATAAGAATCTTATTTATAATAGAAAGTCGACCAAATTTATACGTTGGATTTACAGAATGCGGCTAAAAATCGGGTAGTGCATTGGGTTAGAAGAGTTGTACCATTAACTGATATAGAAGAGAAAAAATTCATCTTCTAATCTGCAGTTTAACAGAGCGTGAACAAGAAATTCTAGGAAACAATAATGTTTCTTTACGTGTTGGAAGGGATAGTCTTTATAATATATTAATTTCATGAAGGGAGAAATAGTTATAGTGCTGCAATTGTGAGGAGGAAGTACAAGAGGCTGCAAAAGAAGAAGAAAGAAATCCCGAACAATCCCCCTATGGATAAACACACCAATTAATAGGTAACTACCAAAAAATTAATTTTTTGTGTTCCCGGCACCTTAACAGAAAGTACTAAACAATAACATAGAATATGAGCCATCTCACTCAAAATCTTTCACCTATGAAGCACAAAAACCACACACTTACTTAAGAACAACTACATCTCATCATTTATTTTGTAGAACACTTTCTTAGCCAAAACACACAGTGCTGACAAATAATTTCAAAAGCTAATTTTCAACTTTAAAACAAAGAGGTTCACATTTGCCGAATAAAATGAAGCACGAGTAATTCAAACTAAATAAGCATCTAATTGTTTATTTTAATAAACTTTCTCATAATTAAATAGAAGACATGTAAAGTATGGCAATTTAATGACCGCCCAAAGTCAGTTTTGAGTTTATCTCCCGTGCACTTTTATGTAACAAGTAGTAGCACCTGGATTCCTATAATATTGATAGTTTGATTACAAAGGCAGAACATCATCTATTCCCTGTTCAAGAAAAGTTTTTTCACTGAATTATAACTCATTCTCCTCCATGTCTTATAAAACTTAGTTACAAACACAACAGCTCTGTTACTAAACACAAAATTATAATCATGTTTTATTCTTTTAACTTTTTGTGAACTTGATAGTGTACAAAATAAAAACCAACATGGCTCCATGCATAAACTACAAAATAAACAACCAATAAAATACTGAGAATACAGAATTAAGAACACCAGCACCCATAAAGAAAGCACTAGATAAAGGGGTATAAACACAAAGTTTCTTGCAGTCTTCTATTATTAACTATATACTCCGCGAAACGCTAAAATGAAATTGCACAAAATTCCAATCCCAGTAATTCTATAAGCTCCATATCTCGAGGCTATCAACAAAAAAAAGAATGATCTTGTAATGAATTTGAGAATTTCTAAATTCTATATTTCTGCTCAAACAGAGAAGTTTTTACACACATCTATAGCAAGGCATTACATAGATATTTATACAAGAATGTAAAAACTATTCTAGGAAGAAATGCTGAAAGAGGGCCTTGACTGATACACAAATTAGGCTGTGATTGCAAGGCTGTTAAGGTAGAGAATTTTCCAGAAATTACGTTCCATCAATCTGTGAAGAAGATTGGGCCTGAGATGAGGGACTTTCCTTTATACGCCCCCGCAAGATTGAGCTGCCATCGGCTAAGCCAATCTTGTCTCTTAGAATTTTTGTCCTTTGGCTTGAGAGACCTTTTGTGAGAAGATCAGCCAGCTGGTCCTGAGTATTAACATGGTGAACATTTAGAACCCCACGTTGAACCATATCTCGAACAAAATGAAGATCAATCTGAATATGTTTCATTCGAGAGTGCTGGACCGGATTGAAACTAAGATGGGTTGCCCCCAAATTATCACATAGCAGCTTGGGTTGTCCAGATAAAGGCAGACCGAGTTCCTTGAATAATGAGAGTAGCCAAGATGTCTCGGAGGCTGCATTGGCAAGGGCTCTATATTCTGCTTCAGTGGATGAACGTGCCACTGCCCTTTGCTTCTTTGAACTCCAAGAGATGGGATTAACACCAAGAAATGAGATATATGCGGAGGTGGAGGTCCGATCATCATAGTTGCCTGCCCAATCCGCATCAGAATATGTAATGAGGTCGGGGCTGGAGTTTTTGATAATGAAGTACATGATATATAGTGTGCTTTAAATAGCGAAGAAGTCGCTTTCTGCCCAATGTGTCGTTTGTAGGCTTGTGCATGAACTGAGAAAGCTTATTTACGAGAGAATGAAATATCCGGTCAAGTGAGAGATGTATCAAGAGCACCAATAACACCGAAACTCACGTCAAGTAGCGCATGAAGTACCATCAACTAATTTGAGGGATGTGGTGGTAGACACAATAGACATCTTTAGCACCAAATATATTCGTTCTGGACAACAGTCTCGAATATACTTGTCAGCCAGACAAAAAAAGTCCATTTAGTATAAATAACCTCCATGCCCAAGAAAAAGTGAAGTCAGTCCCATGTCCTTTAAGGAAAACCGATTACCAAGTTGTGCAACAATCTTAGACACAAAACACGGATCATTACCAGTGATAACCAAATCATCAACATATACTAATAAATAGCATATAAGAGAATTCTGATAATAGATAAAGAGAGATGAGTCAGCTTTGGAATTATGAAAACCAAGACTCATAATTGCCTGTTTAAGAGCCGAATACCAAGCTCTTGGGCTGTTAAGGCCATAGATAGCCTTTCGTAACCTACACACATGATTCGTTTCTTGACATCTTTGAAACCCGGTGGTTGTATCATACACTGCTCGGACAAGTCACCATGCAAAAGCATTGTTGACATCTAACCGCCTTAACGACCACCGCACATTACGGCCATCAAGCCAAGACAAATTTAATGGTGGCGGGTTTTACAACCTGGTCAACGTTTCTTTGTAATCTAACCCTTCACGTTGATTAAATCCTTTAGCGACAAGCCTCGCTTTAAAGCGATCAACCGAACCATCCGATTTTCGTTTCACACGGAATACCCATTTACACCCAACAGATTACAATTTTTGGGTGGTAAAACAAGATCCCAAGTGCTACGACGCATGAGAGCAAGTAAGTTCATCCACGTAGCATGTCTCCGGTGGTGGTCATGAAGTCGCTCACATACACATGTTGGTTCAATGGTTGGTGGAAGTGGGTGTTTGGTCGCGTAATTGAACTGTTTGGGTTTATGGATATTGTTCGACCAAGTGGTCATGGCGCTGGTACGATCGGGGAGGCGATGGAGGGACACCGTGATGGTCATCGTGGACGATCGTAGGTTCCGAGTGTTGATTAATGTGTGAATTTGAGTGAGAGGGTAAGTGTTCATGTGATGCAGAGGAATTAGGGCATGAATGTAGGGATCAGTATATCTCGAAAAGGAGAAGAAGACGAGTTGGAGTGGTTACACCGAAGACGAGGCAAAATGGCGTTACCTCCTCGTCGCACCGCGGTGGTTTGCACAGGAGACTTGAACGGCAATAACCGGCACAAGCGAAATGGACATAGGTGGTGCCTTTGTTTCAACTAACGAAGGAGGGGACGGGTTTGACTTTCGTCACAACAAAAACGTGCCTGGATAAATATATTTTATGGGTTTGTGGGTCAAGACATTTATAAGCATTCTCGAGTTGATGAATATCCCACAAACAAAACATGGAGTTGCTCGGTTGCAACTTATGCGTGTTATAGGGTTTCGTGAGAGGAAAGCATAAGCACCCGAATTTTTCGAGTTTTAGATAGTTGGGGACCGATGAAATAATGCTTCAAAAGGGGATTTGTTATGTAGGAGAGAGGTGGCCGTCGGTTGATAAGGTAGGTGGCGGTGAAAAGGCATGAGGCCGCATGAGAGAGGTAAGGAAGCATCATGTAAAAGGGTAAGACCCGTTTCTACCAAATGACGATGACGTCGCTGTCCGAGACAACCATTTTGTTGTGGTGTGTGAGGAGCTGGTGTAATGACTTATGCCATGTATGGAGAAATAATTTTTTAAGGCAACAAATTCACCACCATTGTCCGAGTAGACACTTTTGATTTTGAATTGAAATCGATTTTCAACAAGACGTTTAAATTCGAGGAAATATCATGCTTACTCGGATTTGGTTTCCATGGGATAAAACCAAATATACTTTGTAAAATGATCAACCAAAATCAAATAATATCTTGATCCATCCACACCAATTGTATTTGAGGGGCCCCAAACATCAGTGTAAATTAAATCAAGGGGTGCATAGCTTTGAAGACTGTTTGTTCGAAATGGTTGTTTGTGCGCTTTATTGATTGAACAAGAGGTACAAAGATGATAACCATGTTCTTCTTGTATTATTGGAAGTGAAAAATTCTTAACAAGGTGATGAACAATTTTTTGAGAGGGATGTCCAAGACGCTTGTGCCACCCATTTATTGAAGTCTGTTCATGCACATTGGCAACCATTTTTGGAGAAGATTGCACCAGTGATTCCGGTAGAGTGTAAACACCATTTTCACATGCACCTTTGAGTAGAACCGCCCCCGTGATCGTGTCCTTAACAAGAAAAAACAGGGGATGAAATTCAATATAAACATTATTTTGTGAGGTGAAGTGATGGACAGAAATGAGATTTTTGCGAATATTAGGAACACAAAGAGTGTCATTTAAATGAAAAGTGCGGGTGGGTGATTTGAGAACCAATGAGCCAACATGTGAAACATGCAAACCTGTACCGTCACCTATGACAACTTCATCAGTGCCATCATACTCAGAGCGAATAGATAGATTCGCCAAGTCACCAGTAATGTTGTGTGAAGCTCCGGAATCAATAAGCCATTTTTTGTCCATTGTGGACGAAGCAGTGACACTATTGGCAGTGGGCTCAACAAAGCGCATACGTGGACAATTTTTTGCAACGTGGCCCAGTTCATCGCAGAGTTGGCACTTTGGGGTGTATTTGCGTTGCCCATTGGGCTTCTTAAAATTATATGGGCCTCGATGGGGCGATAAGAGCCCGATTGGTCGGGCCTCCAAATGGGCGATAAGAGCCCCGATTAGTTGGGCCTCCAAATGGGCGAGAAAAGCCCCGATTATAATCTTGGCGTGAGGGACCTCCATTTCGGCCCGGACCCACTTTTGGAGTTCCCGTAGAGTATTGGCCTCCGATGAGAAAGCGTAACGTCGATTGGAGTAGTTGGCCGCCGCAACTAGTTGGTCGGGTGGTGGTTTCCAAGGCGACGGAGGTAGGCATCGTGCCCTGCGCGTATCGTGTAGTTCCTCCAACGCGAGTGGCTTTTCCCGAGCTCGTATGGGTGCCGCGATTTCACGAAAATCGCCGCCGCCACCCATCGAGAATGCATGGTGAGATCATCATCGCCATTGGGATGATTGATGAGAGAGATTTCGTCGGCAGTGGCTTCTGGACAAAGTGTCGGTAGTCTCGAATTGTCGAGTCCCTTTCTTGATCATTATGAGCTCCTCCTTCAATTGCATAGCTCGAGCACGAGATTTGCTAGCATACATGGTGTGCAATTTTTGCCACGTCAGTTGGGATGTTTTTGGTCATGGAAATGAATGGGGTGATTATGGGGGTGGTGGATGCCAAAACGGCACTAAGGATGAGTTTATCTTGGCTTATCCAAAGTGGGCTTTCTTGTTGATTGGTAGTGGAGGAATCACTTGGAGGAGTAGGATTGTCTCCCCGTAACATAATCGCGCATTATAGCCGATTAAGAGGGCTTCAAATTGGGCACGCCATTGCGGGAAGGTTGATGGTGTGAGTTTTTCATTTATTTGAGCAGAAATGTTAAGAGCAATAAGAGGAATATCAGTTGGGGTTGGTGGAGCGGAGATGGGGTGGTGGGTGTTTGCAGATGTGGGGATCGAGCTCTCGTGAGAGGAGTGCGGCTCTGATACCATAATGAGTTTGAGAATTTCTAAATTCTATATTTCTGCTCAAACAGAGAAGTTTTTACACACATCTATAGCAAGGCATTACATAGATATTTATACAAGAATGTAAAAACTATTCTAGGAAGAAATGCTGAAAGAGGGCCTTGACTGATACACAAATTAGGCTGTGATTGCAAGGCTGTTAAGGTAGAGAATTTTCCAGAAATTACGTTCCATCAATCTGTGAAGAAGATTGGGCCTGAGATGAGGGACTTTCCTTTATATCTTGCACAATCATAAAGCATATGGTACCCACAAATCGTGCGCAGCAAATAAATCCAGAACAAGTAAGGAATTAAGCAGCAAGTGACCAAAAAACTGAACAAGTTCAACAGCATTCTTCATTCAGAACGTAAAAATAGAACAAAAAACAAAAGAATGGTTAATCATATAACAAACAGAACATTAGAGAAATTATAACAGAACATGAAGGAAATTATAATCTTGGGGGCAAAAGTTCCTCATCCCAGTATTCATAGAAACAAAAAGGAGAATTTCTATAAAAAAGAACAAAACAAAATAAAATCTTTTTCATTTTTTCAGAAACCAGAACACAAGCATTGATTCATCACTCCAAATCCAAGAAAGTTACAATAATCTACACTTATTTCTTCAAAACATGTTCACATGCTACAAATATAGACACCAAGAACAATAAGAAAAGTACCAAACAGTGCCCGAAATATAAGCGTCTCCTCTCCAAGAATAATCCCGAATACTGCAGTGGCAGCAAATGTGGTGGCATTTGTCACGGGGACAGCTAAAGAAATGGGAGTATCACTCAAAATTGCAAAGAAAGTGACTGAAGCTGAGAGATTTATTAGAAAAGGCAAAGTGTACTGCCAAATCAATAGAAGTTTGAGCCATTTCTTAAGGGTACTTAGAACTGGGTGCTGGCCCTGGGACCTGTTAGGTTGCAGAGTAGATTTCTGTGCTTGATCCCATAAAATGGCGCCTTTACGCATCAGGGCATTTGTCGCCCCCCAAACGAGGCCAACTGCCACCATCTTCACCACATCTCCGCCCATATCTCTGTCGACCTATATCAATTGCACTGCAAACTATCCCCTGAAGTTAATCTAAATTATCGACGGATCTATTCGGCGATCATGTACCCAAAAGGGTGGTCAATACAAGTTAGGGGAAAACACAGAAAATATTGCAAGATAGATCCCAATCTTTTACTCTTGTACCATCTTGGTATCTGAGTATTGGAGTCTTCAATGTTTCAACTCAGTTTGACGAATATACTTCCAATTGAGAAATGTTATTCATCCCCATTGTGGATGTATTTTCAGTCTGTGTGACATCATTTAATTTCAACTATTATTTAACCAATCATTTACATCCACATAGATTGGGGATACATCCCCACTAGGAATGAATAGCATTTTTCTATACGATTTTCGTCTAAGTGGATGTTAAAATGTCTTCTTTTTTTTTAACTGAAAATACAACTAATTGGAGTTTTGGGCATCCCTTGCACACTTTTTTAGAGGGATTTGATTTTAGATGTTTTTAATAGTAATTTTTAAAACAGCCTGCTCAACGATTTTGAAAGTTTTTTAAAAAAATAAAATTACATGTACATTCATGATCAACGTAAATAAGTGTCTTCGACTCGGATTTTAACATATTTATAACATTTATAATTCTCTTAAATTTCTTGGTTTTAATATAAATTAACAGATTTCATAAAATTTGAGTTAGCTTTTTATATCAAAGATTTTATGAGGTGTATTTAATTGAGATTTTTAATGATTTTTTTGGATTTAAAAAGTTTATGGGTGAATGTAAATTTTTTTAGACTCTCTAAAAGTAATGGTGTATTCAATTGAAATTTTTATAGACTTTGATGTATACAATTAAATTTTGGAAGTCTCTATAAATTTTGGAGTAATTAAATTTTAATGACTTATAAAAATCTTTAGGGGTACAAGCTTTTAAGTAGAAAGTAATAAAATAGAATTTCAAAATTTGTCCCTTGTTAATTCCAAAACTTTTTGAGTTTCACAGACACAAAAATAATATGTATTTTTTCTTTCAATATTTTTCTTTCCTTTTTCCTTTTACAAACATTGAAATTATGATTAAAAATTATTGTTTTTTCTACTGATTATATTTGTTTCTTCTTTTTCTTTTTCTCAATTCTTATAACTTTTTTTCTTTTTTCATTCATTTTTTCTGAAAAATGTGTATTTTTAATTAAATTAAAAAATGTTGTATAGATTAATTAATAATTAAATTTTTAAAATTGATTTTTAATTTATTCTTTAAATGTTTGTTATATTAATAATACTGAATATTAAATTTATTTTTTGATTAAGGTCTCAGATTCTTATTCTTTTTAAAATGTTTTTTTTTTATTAGAGGGGGAGGAAAAGGAGAGGATGAATTGTGAGAATCACCACCTCGTTTGTGAGAATTTCAAACTATTACAATAGATTCATGTGAATTCTATTTCAAATGGAAATTTTCAAAAGTCTTTTGAATTCTATGAAAGTCTATGAAAGTTTTAAAATAAAAGTTTATAAAGTCTACGATAGACTTCCACTAATTCCATACGAGTCTATAAAAAATTCATGAAATCCACAGAAATTATCACTTTAAAAAAAAAAAAGTCCATTAAACTTTTTAAAAGTTCCAATTGAATGCACTCCTTAATATCTTAAGTATTTCATAAATACTCATGGATTTTGGACTTTAAAATAAATTAATTAATATATATATCTTCTATATATTAAAAGTGGCTATGTAACGGAATTTCTTGTTTTTAACGGAAAAACTAACGGAATTTGTTGTTTTAACGGATTATGTAACGGAATTTCTTATTTTAAACAATCAATTGCACCTTCTTTCAGTGTTTTTATCATAACTTTGTATTTCGATATCCGATTGAGGCGATTCAAAATGCGTTGGAAAGCTAATTCATTTCGCTACAACTTTGATTCAGACATCATTCTCCAATTCGATCACTTTCTATGCCAAAAACAGGTCTCAATATAAGACTAAAACATCATAGCATAACTTTTCAATTGAAAATTGATTTGTAATCATCTTTTGATTAAATTTGATTCCATTGATATCTTCATTTATCCAATTGACTCCGAGCACTCTCAAATCTTTATCTTGAGGTTCGGCACAACTTTTAAGTATTTACATTTTAGTCCCCGAACTTTGGATCCCTTATAATTTAGCTATTTCTCCAAATTTGTCAACTTTTGCTTATTTTCTTCGATCTCACCAACTTATATCACAATATCAAAATCACGCATCTAATTATTTATCAATTACATAAACATTACATCATTAATTATTTAATTAACCAAAAAAATTATATCTTTATTAATAACAAATTAATTCTTAAATAAAACTATTAAATATAAACTAGGCAAACGTGCATTGCACGTTACTTGCACCTTATATATATATATATATATATATATATATATATATATATATATATATATATATATATATATATATATATATATCAGAAATGATCTAATGAGCACCGGTGCTCATCTTATCTTAAACACCGATGAGTTGGCACATTAATTCATTGGTGGATTGGAACTCACAAAATCTTTATCCACCAATGAATTAATGTGCCAACTCATCGGTGCTTAGGATAAGATGAGCACCGGTACTCATTAGATCATTTCTGTATATATATATATATATATATATATATATATATATATATATATATATATATATATATATATATATATAAAGTGCCTATGAAACGAAAATTCTTGTTTTAACGGAAAATCTAACGGAATTGGTTGTTTTAACGGAAAATCTTTTTTTACCGTTAATTTTATTGTTTCCATTAAATAGCAATTAAGCCACCATTTGTGGCAATTTATGTTGTGTCTGTTGAAATTTCATTATCTAATAATAAATGAATGGGAAATGCAAAATGTTTTGTACTACTATATTTTAGTCACTAGAAAAAAATTAAACTAAAAAAACAAAATGGACGTGGAGATTATTAGTTTAAAAATGCTAATAATTTATTTGGTAAGGTATATTGAATTTAATGAAGAAGAAATATTTATTTATTTAGTTTTGTATTGTAATGTAATGTTATCTATTATTTTATTATGTACAAAAGGTTTATGATTAAGTGCAAAATTTGATATAATATAATAGTATGAAACACAAACTTATACATTTTTTAATCTTTACACTAACATTCATTGTAAAAATTGATTATGATTTAATGTAGAAAGCAAAATTCTGGATATTGGCGAAGATAAATGTGATTAAGTTTGTCCAAGTATTTTATTACATGTCATGCGTTGACTGAAATAAAGGAACTGGATATAAATACAATGAAAATTTCGTTTGTATATATTGTAAAAGCCAATGGGTCTACAAATCACGGTATGTATCTTATAATTTTAATTTAAAATTGATGTCTGATTTAATTTAGAATTTAACACTATTCAAATTAAAATTAATATATTCAACGCATTTAAAGTGTTAGGGGATATGTTCAACTGGATGATAATATTGGAAAACTAGCTGCTACTATGTTTGATAAAGTAGCAGAACATGCACTTGGTTGTTCAACAGTTGAATTAATGGGACATGCTGAAGAGGTATTTCTTAAATTTTTCTTCAAAACTTGATTTTTATTATAATGAGTTATTAAAAAATAATTGGGTTTTTTTATTAATTATGTAAACATATTCAAAATTTATTTTGTAGGAAAATCGATCATATGTTAAAAGCGTTGCAGAGAAATTATCAAAAGAAATTTGGAAGATTCAAGTTTATGTAGATCCAGAAAAACTAAAGGAGAAAAAATATAGGCAGTTTAATGTCCTCTTTATTGAAGTAGTGCAAGATGAGAAAAATGCTGAATCGTTATCTTAAAATCAAAATTATCTCAAACAACTTTCATAAAATTATGAGCGATGTTTATATATAGGACGATGCTATAGATTCTATTAATGCTCTTTTTTTAATAAATCACAATGTGTAATTATTTATCAATTGCATAAACATTACATCATTAGTTATTTAATTAACCAAAAAATTACATCTTTATTAATAAAAATTTAATTCTTAACCAAAAAAATTATATATAAACTAAACAAACGTGCATTGCACGTTGCTTAAACCTAGTATATATTAAAAGTGGCTATGTAACGGAATTTCTTGTTTTAAACAGGCAGTTGCACCTTCTTTCAGTGTTTTTATCATAATTTTGTATTCCGATATCCGATTGAGGCAATTCAAAATGCGTTGGAAAGTTAATTCATCTGGCTACAACTTTGATTCGGACATCATTCTCCAATTCGATCACTTTCTATACCAAAAATAGGTATCAATATGAGACTAAAACATCGTAGCATAACTTTTCGGTTGGAAATTGATTTGTGATCATCTTTTGACTAAATTTGATTCCATTGACGTCTTCCTTTATCCAATTGACTCCGAACACTCTCAAATTTTCATCGTGAGGTTCGGCACAACTTTTAAGTATTTACATTTTAGTCCCTGAACATTGGATCCCTTACAATTTAGCCATTTCTCCAAATTTGTCAACTTTTGCTTATTTTCTTCGATCTCACCAACTTACATCACAACATCAAAATCACACATCTAATTATTTAACAATTACATAAACATTACATCTTTAATTATTTAATTAACCAAAAAAATTACATCTTTATTACTAATAAATTAATTATTAAACAAGACTATTTTATATATATATATATATATATATATATATATATATATATATATATATATAAAAGTGAGGAGGTGAAAAAATAATAATAAAATAAAAATTTTATATATATATATATATATAAAAGTGAGGAGGTGAAAAAATAATAATAAAATAAAAATTTTCCACCTCCTCAATTACTTGAAGCACCTTGTCAGTTTAGAGAAAAATATAAAATTCCACCCTATCATTTCAAGTCTATTTTGTCAACCGAAACTTTAGAGAAAATTATAAAATTCCATTATATCATTTAAAGTCTATTATTTTCTTTTTGAACCAAATTATGTTAGGAGAAACAACTTGCTCTAAAATTAAATGTTGACATCCCAACTCTCCACGACTGCGCACCATTTTCTACGTTAATACAATGTATTTTTGAATTTTTGTTTTTTACTTTGATCACTCGTGCACAAATTGAATATGATTTTTTAATAAAAAATAAACGAAGAAAATGATAACTTCTTACTAGATATATGCCTCTTGACTCTAATCAAACACCTAGTTGTCTATCGTGACATGTATGATTTCTTCACCTCCACAAGACGCAAACGAATCGAGTTTCTCCTTGTAAATGTTGCATTCCCATTTGCTATTTCTTCATAGTAAGCAATTGAGTGAGACCATCAAAGAATAGGTATATTAATAAGCCATCATTTATTTTTAAAAAATTGTAAATTAATGTACAAGAAAAAAAATTATATTAAAACTCGCCTCTGAGTAATTATCCCACACTTAATCACAAGCAGTAAACTTTTTTGTGATTGGATTGCACCTAAAACCATTGTTGTACCGCATAAGCTAGGAGTATACGTGTATTGTTTCTTAAACAAACTCAATGTAGATGTTTCTTCCATACATTATACACATTCTACGTTTTTCTTGTGACTCTTCCATTTATAATCTCATTACATAGTCCACGATATTATAAATTGAGTTGTATATATGTTAGTTAATACAAAACACGATAGATCAAACATATCATTCTTTCTATTGCAAAGAGCAAGAACTAATTAGTATAAGATGAGCCAAGTCAATATTTCTTGACTTTATGCAAGGCAACATCGAATGAAACTATAAAAAAACTACGGGAAGGCCTAGAGATCAAACGAAGAAGATGGAATGCAACATGGAGTGTAACACACGAATCGTATGAGGTGAAAATCTCATGTACGGTTCTATAGAGTGACAGTAAATGTGACTTATCTATTAACTTTTTCAATAAATCAGTATTTGTGGAACCCAAATTCACAGTAACAAAAAATTGTGAAATAATCTAACGGGAATGTGAACCCAATCCTAATTAAAAATCAGAGAATGATAATGAGGTGGCTTCTTATTGCCAAAAACGAATCTCATGAATTTTTCAGTTCCATGAATGAAATTCTTGTTTTGCTCAATTTGAAGTGGCTGCTTATTAATGTCAAATTATTTAAGTCTGGTACACTACCTAACATGCATTCTTAGGATTTTAAATTAATTAAAAAAATGGTTAAATTAAATTTCAACAAACTTATTCTCTTTAACCTCGAACCCTACGCAGCATAATGTTCGCGCATATTTGGATTACCAGTTGGATTCGGAATGTCATGAAATTTAGGTGCTTGCCGCTGATACTTAGAATTTCGTTACACCGAAATTTGAAATTACTATCTAAATTTATGTTTTTTTCACTTTAAGCAAATTGTTGTTAAAATGTACAAAATGAACAGTGATCGATTTTTACTTAAAAAATAATTACAAGTCCTCAACTGAGTTAAAATTTGAATCGAGTTGAACATGGTTTCATTTGTTATCTGGCCGTAGTAAATTCAATTTGGAGAAATCAGGTAGTCATGTATAACCTCACACGTGTAGGTTTAGGACGCATCAAATACACAAATGCGAAGACATGAGATGACCTCACAAATGGTCAAATTCCACATGATATGCTATCGATTAGGCTAGATATAAAATTTGTACACTATCAATATTCCGAATCTAATTTTAATTATATAAATGTCATTGAACGTCTAATTTTAATCTACGTTCATGGTAAAGTGTGTACAGGGCCGGCCTCACCCAAGAAAAACAAAGTCATTGCCTTGGGCCTCAGATTTTAAGGGGCCTCAAAAAAGAGGCCCAAAGTCAAAAAAAAAAAAAAAAAAAAAAAAAAAACCTATGTTCTGCTCACAGAGAGGAAACTAGGAAGAGGAAGAGGCGCCCTCGAGACTCCAATCCTCGAGACTCCAATCAATGAATGAATCATCTTCAATTCTTCAATATTCAAGAGTCGTCCTCCAATTTGTGATCAAGAACAACTTGCACCGAGTTGCAAAGTTAAAGATATATCCGGGTAGTGAAGGTATGAAGGAAGAAGTATATTTATAATTGAAATATGAATAGGGGATTGTGCTTAGTCACATACATATTTAAATAGTTTCTGGCTCTATTTTTAAAGACATTTCCATATGGGAAGTTGTATAATTCCTAAAAAGTGGATTAGTTAAATTCAATATGATAGTCTGCTTGAAAAATATTAATTTTCCATATATTTGTTCTTTTTCTAAAAAGTGATAGTTCCTGGCAGGTAATCACAGAATTTGAGGAGCAATGGACAAATGGAAAGGTAGGAGGATGGGAAAATGAGGGTCAAGAAAATGGTAATATTCCAGCAGAGCATTCTGCTACTGATCTTGATTATTATACTACTGTTGAAGAACTGATGGAGATAGGACTTGAGGAGCTAAAAGAGGTATGGCAGAAGTTCATAGAAACACTTTTATGTTTTTTTCCTGCATGATCAATTTAAATTAAGTGGTATTGTGATCCGCATTAAACACTTTTATGTTTATAGTCGTGCTAAGCTTTAGGCTGTACAAAATTATTTCGTATTGATGCATGATAAACTCCGCTTTAATGGATTGGGGATTTAGGTAATACCATGTCGTAAGGCTATGAACTGGCATTAACAAGTGCCTTTATATTCCAAGCAATGGATTACAGTACAAAGCATTAATAATGAAAATGCAGTACGCTTCAACAGCGTGCAGAGAGGCTTTTTCTTACAAAGGTCTGGATTTATCATTCTTTCCTTTATCAATACCCTTTCACCAAGGTTTTTTTAATATTTTTAATTTATGGAACTCTCTTATATGCCGATGAACCTTACTCCATTATCCAGTCTTTTTTCATCTTTTGAAATGATTATGTTGAAGAGTCTCGTAATAATTAGTCGTTTACGGCCTCTTAATTCTCAGGGCCGGCTCTGAGTGTGTACTTCGTAACCTATTGCATGAATTAAATGAAAAAAAAAAAAAATTGACAATGTTACAACTTGCATCTTCAAGGAGCATGGAATTTGAGGAGTAAATTGCTATTCAAGTAACAAGTAATTTACATGAAATACTAAGTGAAAATAGAAAAAATATATATTTTTTATCTATAGCTACTCGATAAATTCCCAGAAATAATAAATTATGTAAATATTAAGGCAAGTACCCAGAGACAAAGTTTTTCGATAATTCACAAAAAAAAAAATCACCGGATTAAATTCTCAAATGTCGGCAAGTCCATCTCCACCTCGAACTCAATAATTAGTTCACGGGTTGGTTGACGCCAATGATCTCTTCCGAGGTGTCCACTGTAGCCAGGGATGCTGCATAGGCAATAGTGTTGCTGTTGGAAACCTTCATGATTGTGTCGATGCGCATTTTTCTTAGGAAGGATGTTGGTTGTGTACAGTAGTCGACTGTTATATTTGGATTTTCGAACAAAGTTGGAACTTTAGTCAACTCGTTATTGCCACCAATATTCGTGGTAGTACGAATATGACGAATTGTATTTAGGGTTTCCTCTATCCTATCCATCATTCTGTCCATGCTGTGGATCGAGGGTTGCAACTTTTCAATCCAACGTTCATTGTCATTGGGATGTTCACCTTTGTTAGCCATTATGCAGGAGCGAAAGTTAAAACTCATAAAAAAAAAAACTCAAAACTGATTAAAATATGTGATATGAAAACTTGAAAATAATGAATTTGAGTCGTAATTATAAACAAGTCTAACCCTCTTATATATATAAGATAAGCTTTGGTAATATCCTAATCTTAGTGGACTAAGAAAATAAAGAAATATTCTAAAAGGAAAAGAAAACTAAATAAACTGTTCCTGATAGAATTACGAATTCTAATTAAATTATGGTACATAAAAAGGTATGGGGAAATTAGGCCCAGTACGGCCCACAAGCAACAAAATTGAATAATACGTTTTTACATAAATTAAACAATTTAAAACGTAATTAATACATGTAAAAGTCCCAAAACAACACCGTTTCCGCGGGATTCAATTTCAAGATACTTGCAGATCATCTCAATAACCTCTCTACCCTTAGCATTGTTCTGTTGGAATCTATCAACGCATCTCTGCTCTATCTTCTCTGCGATTGATGCAAGAGTCGACAAGGGCCTTATCCGAATGCTCATTTCCTACTTGCAAATGGTCCAGTCAATTGGGTTCGCAAGATGGGGTTCATATCTGATCTTTTCTTCCACTTCAATGAATTGACGAACGCTAAACAGTTGTCAAAATAACTAGAAGGCAAATCTCTGTTTTTCCTTGGGATTTGAGGTTAAGTATTGAACTTTTGGTCTTCAAAATTTTATAGAAGGGAAAATTCCCAGTATTGAAAAATAAATTTTCGCAGCAAATCTGAATCGAATGTTTCGATTATTGTTACATTTCTCACTACGCATCAAGGAGTCAAAAGATTCACAAATTCACCACTTAATTGCCGGCCAAGGAGTTTCGCCACATCAATCAGAAAACGGTATCTGACATCAGATTTGGCAAGCAGGAAACAAATAGTTAAATTTACAAGGTGATTAAATGTAAAGAAAGTGCTCCTGGATGGAAACAAATAGTTAAATTTACAAGGTGATAATTGCTAGTATTGCTTTTTTAACAAGGTTTGTGGGATGCTTCTTTTCCGTTTGATGAAATGTCTAGCTAGGAATTTTCTGTTTTTGCATTGTCAAAGTTTTGATAGTTTAAAAGATTTGATTTGCATATTATCCGTGGAAGGCAAGTTGTTGATTGAATTGATTGTAGTTGAAGCCAAAAAAACAATGGTTTTATGAAAAATCGAGATGGTATAATTGAAGAGAATGAGAAAGTTGGGTGATTTTGAAGTCTGGGAATGACATAGATGCAAATATTTCTTTTATTGAATTGATTTCATAGTTTTGATTGGTGTTTTGTCACTTTTTTTAGTCGTCACTTTATTAAACCGATTCTAAGGTTTTGATTAGTGTTTTGCCACTTTTTGAATATTTATCACTTTTTGGAATTTTTGTAAAAAGTGTCACACCATCACTTACTTAATTTTATGCATTACCATTTAGGGATGTCAAAATTGTGACATTGTGTCACTTTTTTAAATCGTCACTTTTTTTAGTTTTTTATCACCTTTTAAGTTTTTATCACTTTTTAAGAAGATAAAAAAAATGATTACTGGTGCCACACAAATGGATAATGCTATTTTGGTATTTATCACTTTTTTTGAGTTTGTATCACTTTTTGAAAGTGTCACTTTTTTTTAGTTTTGTCACTTTTTTTGAATTTGTATCACTTTTTTTAAAAAAAATAAAAAGGTGACAATTTTTATTAAAAAAAATCACGTGTCACTTTTTTATTTTACACAGTATCTTTTACTTCCTAAAAACCTTTCATATGATTTTTCAAAACATCCCTAATTTTAAGGGTATTTTTGTAAGTACCCCCAAAAGGCATTTTAGTTGTAAACTATTTACTTGGTCGTAAACTTGATCGACGATGAAGGTATAACTCGAAACTTGGAAAGATGAGATATTTTGTAAATTCTAAAAGGAAGAAGTATAAATGCCGATTAAATGTATGTTTGAAAGACATTAGGAAAATGTATTATTTGAATTTGAGAAAAAATATTTTTAAATAAATTGTGTCAAACAAACACTAAGAGCATCTTCAATAGCGCTCTTTGGGTCAGTCTGGCTGTGATTTGAAGCCAATTTTCATTGAAAATCGGACCGTTGCAAATCATGGGCAGCCGCATTCTTTGACTATTTATTTCTATGGTGGGGCCCAAGAGCTGAAAATAACGGCTAGAAAATCAATTGATTCAATGCAAAATCGTTCTCCCAGACAGTCCCTTTATTTTTAAAGAGTATCATCTTGGAGGATTTTTAAAGGAGTCAAACTTTTCTCCAATAACACACACTATATTCATTCACTATTTTGCTTTTTCATTAGAAATTATTATTCGTCCTTTTTCCCTCTTTTTTTTTTTTAAAAGTGTCGGCTTTTTTATTTTATGATTCTCTTCTTTTTTTATTATGTAAAAATCAAAGAAATGAATAGAAAATTATGCAATAATAAATGAAGCACCGGTATGGAGAGTGTCTTAGCTATCTATATTTGGAGAGTAAAATTCACTATTTTTTAAATTTTTTAAAGATAAAGAGTGTGTTGAATACCTCAAGAAAAGGTTTGACATTATAAAATGAAGAAAATAAGTTAAATAAAGAGGTTATTGAAAATGCTCTAAGTATTTTAAGAATACTACTATAATTTTATCATTTTTTCTATAATTAGACGACTTAGTACTGAGACAGTTGAGTCCTTTAGGATTAGAAAGCTGCTTTCTATTAAAAATTTAAGGTAATTCATGTGTTTACATACTGCCACTTATTGGGACAAAATTAATTCCACCGTACATAACAAAAACTAGCCAAATAGAAAAATATATAAATGAAACGTTGTTCAACAAATTGTCGATAATAACAAGAGATAAACACTTTTATTAGCTGAGAAAACTATTCTCACGTCCTCTCCCTGCACAAAACTAGAAATTCTATGTACGCATATGGGTAGTGTTTTTATCTTTTAGTTTTTCTTGTCACAATTTTTCTTCAAATCGGTTCATCATTACAGTCAAATTTCATTCCGTCCAATATTCCACCACAATTCTTACAAAATACTATGGCCAGAGGCGGATCCAACATCTGGCAAGTCAGAGCGGCCGTTCGTGCTGGATTTGTTCGAGAAAAATGATTAATGAAGATTTTATATTCAGTATGTATAACTACTAATGTGCTAGAATTTTATAGAGGGTGTTGTAGCTCAATTAGTAGAGCGCTCTCTTGCATTTGGATTGCTCGGGGTTTTATCCCCCCCCCCCCCCCCCCCGGCAGCCCCACAATTTTTAACAAAGTAAATAATAGTATATAATAAAGCCTTAACAAAAGTTAACATAGCTCATATGGTGGAGTGTTAACATAGCTTGGGGTTAGATTTTATGCTTCTCCCCTCTCATTTAATTTTTTTGACACAGTAAATAATTATACATTATTAGTTTTTGTTTTCAAAATAATTTCTTTAAGAAATTTATTGACTCAAATTATTATTTTATAATATATACTTTTATTGTTAAGTTTTATCAATTTATTGTGTAAAATTCAAATTATGATAATTTAAGTATTGCTCTTTATTCTTTTTAGAGTTCGAAAAACTCTTTTTTCTTTTGGAGTAAAAAATATTTATAGTTCTAAAAAAAAAAAGTTGTTTTTAAAATTTTGCATAAACTTCACCTAAACTCGGAGCTTGTCTTTATCGTTTAATCATATTTTACATATAAACTTCATTTTGTCTCGTTCAAGTTCGTAAAAACTTGAAATTTGATTGATAGAAAATTTATTTTATTTTCTTACTATTTTTGATTGTATAGATTATATTTTCATATGCATATGATTTTTACATTTTAGTGTATTTATATAGTGATTGAAATTTTTTTAATATTATTTAATTAAATATTAAGAAATAATCTCATTATTGTGATCGTCAACAATCAATGATCGCCCTTACTTAATATCATGTATCCGCCAATGATTATAGCCACAGTTCCCAAATTATGGCAAGTTAGTTAATCGTTACAAAATCTTTCCATTTCTTTTAAGTTGGCGTCTGAACTTTCTTCTGCCCTAAACCTAATTGCTTCAATTCCATTTTGCCATGCAAGTCACTCATCTTCGTGGCAATATTATTTATTTATTAATTTGGGTCAAAATCTCAACAGTCTCTACTTTAACTCAAATTCTTCAAATCACGACACCTCATAATAGCAGTACTCATACCTAATTAAGTGCCACCATAACCCAATCAATTTTAGTAGACATGAATCAAATTCATATATTCATTTAACGTGACTCTGTGATTTAATTTCTTTAAACTTCGATCTTCATAATTATTTCCACTAGCCATACAACATATTTTGGCCACTTCACAGAGCAATAGTATAACTCTCCTTAGTGCAACTCCAACCTGGAAGCTTCACTTAAAACTATCTTCCCTATTAACGCTTGTTCAAATAGGCGATAGGTAACCTTTTTTTTTTTCCATTTCCTTATGTCTAATGTATTATCTTTATAGTCATTAATTCCACCAGCTCTTCAATTTATATTCCAACACAATTCTTACAAAATATTATGGCCGTATCCCCCGAATTATGGCAAGTTAATCTTTACAAAAACTTTCCATTTTTCTTTTAAGTTGGCATCTGAACTTTTTGAACTATTGTTTGTCCTTGAACAAAATGTGGCTTAATCTATACAAAACATAGCTTAATAATATGTAGTGTTTCAAGATTGGAGTTTAGTAAGAGACCACATGAATAACTATAGCCGTACAAAATCGCATCAATCTCCACGTGTTATATGCAAAACTCGACGTGTGTGTGTGTGTGTGTGTGTGAAAACTCATACCAGCATATCAGGATAATGGTTAACTCATACCTGACCCAATGTAGTCAAATTTTTTGCTCTCATCGCTCGAAAGATGCATATTCTCTCAAACTTATTATTTTCACTCAATTATCTCGAGATGTGTTCTAAGACTGAACTCCTTTACATATATTCATTTCCCTTTCTCAATTCGCATGAATCATACTATCACAATTTCACACTTTAATACGCAGAGATTCTCCTATTTTTGATTTCTTCAACCCTTGAGATTAAACTAAGCTAGTTGCCTCGCATTAGAGATATAGTCTTATCAACCGAGTGTCCGGAGCTAATTAATGTATTTCATACACAAGAGTACGTATGTAATTTATCAATAGATAGAAACCATTTTTTTTCTTTTCTTTTATATAACATCTTTCATTTTCTTTCTATATAACCCCTATAGCGAGTTTTAAGCCGATAACTCCGAAGTCAAATGACCATAGGGCACCAGGTTTTAAACCTTTGTAAGCTTAATCACTCGAGTTATACATGCTCGAACATATGTCTTTGTTTATTCAATGATTAGTGTAATACCCCTTTTCTTTTAGACACCAAGGTTCTAACACTACATCTTAATTTAAAACTTTCACCTCGTTTTCATCTCATTGATTTTCGAAAATCCACACATAACAACATACACGGCCTATTCATCTTATTGTTTTCTTACAACAGTTCAATTACTTCCAAACTATTCTAAAAATTGGTCATGGTTTAGTACAAGAAAGGTTTTTCGGAATTTTCTAAGTTCTCCTATTCCTAAGCAATGAGTCAACTCGTTAGCCCAATACGTAAACATGAGTGTCGTGCACAAAGTAAATCAAGTTTCACATAAACCTATATTGATCAATCTAATGAAGCACAGTTTTCACCATTCACGGTCCATAAACAGCCCAATATTAAACATCAAGGCCGGCAGAATTGTCAAACCCACACAAGCATACAAAATCCTAAATTAATCCTAAAAAATAAACAACTAAACTAAAAGTAACTAATGAACTATAATTTTTTTAATCACACAAAAATTGCAGTAACATATGAATGAAATATCTCACCCTCAAACTTATACAGAACATTGTCCTCAATGTTCAAAGAATAACAAAAATCCAACTTAACAACACATAAAGTTAAGGACAATTTCACAAAAGATAAAGAACAAGGGGCTAGGGATACTTCCCTTATCAATGTAGATGTGAATTTGAAGATAATGTAGTAAAAGAAGTATGGGTCATGCGTAGACTCCTTGTGTCCTGTAAAGGTGATGAATAACCAATATTATTAAAAATTAAAAAAAAAAACTCGAAATTTTTTTTCATAATCTAATACATAATGCGAAATAAATAAAAAGGAAGAATTGTTGAGTTGCCTCCCAACCAGCGCTGAGTTTATAGTCTATAGCCCGACTTTATTTCGGTAAGTTCATGGTGGTTAAGTCGAAGGATTCGCCATTGTACGCTTTGCTATTTCCAGCTTTGCATCCTCTTTTAGCTCTCCAAACTTTGAATTCTCCATTTTCATCTCTACCAAGAAGTCCTCATAATTTTGTCTTCATTTATACACTGACATTCGTCAAGAGCTGATGGTTGTTTGGAATGATTATATAATTTAAAAACCTCTTGCTCCTCATCTACCCGTAAGATTAGCTCACACTTTTTCATATCAATTAAAGCTTGCCATGTTGCCAAGAATGGTTTTCCCAAGATTATTGGAATGTCTCTATCTTCTTCTATGTCTAGAATAAGAAAATCTACTAGGAAGATGAATTTTCTTACTTTAATCAGCACTTCTTCTATAATCCTTCTGAGGTGGGTAAAGGATCTATCAGCCAGTTGCAGAGTCACTGTTGTTGCTTTAGCCTCTCCCAAACTGAGTTTTCTGAAAATAGACAATAGTATCAAGTTAATACTAGCACCAGTATCACATAAAACATTAAAAGTACCAATTTGTCCAATTGAAAGTGGTAAGGTAAAACTCCCAGGATCCTTGAGCTTGGGAGGTAATTTCTTTTGTAATCTTGCACTGCTTTCCTTTGTAGCTCTACAGTTTCGTATTCTGGAAGCTTTGTCTTCTTCGATATCATGCCCTTCAAAAAATTTTCATAGCTTGGAATTTGTCTTATTACATCAATGAATGGAATATTAATGTGAAGTTTCTGCAACACATCCAAAAACTTCTCAAACGGGTGATCTCGCTGTTGTTTCTTCAACTTTTGTGGGAATGGAATAGGAGGCTCGTAAGGATTGACGGGAACGGTTGCCTTAACCTGTGGAGTATCTGAACTCTCTTTAGTAGATATCTCTATCTTTTGTTCAGTCTGTTCCACTTTCTCTACATCTGAAGAAGGTACTATTTCCTTACTCGCAACAAATCTCTTGACATGAATTTCTGGCAGCTGCACTCCACTCCTTGTGGTGATTTTGTTCACGGATGGGTCCTCAATTATTTCATTCCCCAAAATATGTATTGCCATTACCTGCTCGTTTGGATTAGTCTCAGTGTTGCTTGGCAGGGCACCTGGTACTCTGCTTGTCATGGAAAAAGATATCTGCCGCATCTGTGTCTCTAGATTCTTAATAATAGCACCTTGATTTTGAAAATTTATTTCGGTCTTTCTCATGAACTGGTTAGTTATTTACATGTATTTATCCGTCTTTTCCATGAATTTTGCAAACATGTCTTCCAACTGAGGTATCTTCTCTTGCTGAAATTGCCCTTTCGCCCGGTTATGATTCTGATTATGATTCTAGTTTCCACCCCCAAGAAAAGTTTGGATGACTTCTCCATCCCCGGATCGTATGTTTCAGAGTGATGGTTGTTTTGCTGACGTTGACCCTACTAATCAAAGTCCTCATGTTCCATCCTTTGTATAAGGATAGGACATTCACCTGTACCATATTTTGTTCCACATTCTTCACAATTTGACTTCCTCATTTATGCTAAATTCACAGTCTATGTTATACCATCTATGTTGTAAAATAAGGAGTCAATCTTTGCAGATAATGCTGAATAGGTATCCACCTTATACACTCCAGCTGCTTTCTTTATACCCACTCTATCTGAAAACCATATAACTGAAGTATTAGTCATTCTCTCGAACAAATCCCAACCTCCATCAATTGTTTTGGTGGTTAGGGACCCATTTGATGACGAGTCCAACATGCTCCTAAAAGTTGGAAGCAATCCTTGTAGTAAAACCTAATTTGTGATGGTTTGTTAAACCCATGCTGGGGACATTTTCTTAACATATTCTTGAATCTGTTCCATGCCTCATCAAATGATTCGGACTCATTCTGGCTAAATATTGATATTTCGTGCCTCAATTTTACAACATGGCTTGTGAGAAGAACTTCATGCAGAATTTATGAGCCAAATCGTTCCAAGTAGTGATACTTGCTACCGGTAGTGAATCTAGCCACTCAAGTACTTTATCTCGCAGAGTGTGTGGAAATAACCTCAACCTAATCGCATCTTCTGATATCCCTTGGTAACTAAAATGTTGGCACATATCCAAGAAACGGGATACATGCGTATGTGGATTCTTGTTGGCCATCACGTAGAATTCATGTCCATTTTGGAACAGTTGGATGACATTCGTCTTCAGCTGAAAGTTTAACTGTTCAAATGCAGGGTAGACAATGCTGGATTGACTTTGAGCGACGAATGGTGATAAGAAATCCCCCAAAAGAGCATTCCCATCATATTGTGCCTCCACATTGGCTGGAATCGCAGGATTTACTCTCGATTACAGTTGTTAATCAGCCATTTGTATTTGTCCTTGATTGACCTGATGTGCTACTCTCGCTATCCTCTGTCTGCGATGAAAAGCTCGTTCAATTTCCAAATTAGCTTGAAGTAATTCACAGTTGATTGATCTTTGTATGTAATACTTGAAAAGGTGAAAAATAGTAGCATTTAGCTCACCCTAAATAGACAAAGTAAATAGAAAATAATATGTAAACTAAAATTAAAAGAGTTGTGCTTCGTGTACATCAAGTGTTACATCGGGGTGTCCATAATGGACACCCGGCACAATCCTATTGGATGGAGTGCATGTGGGGTGTCCATAATGGACACCCGGCACAATCCTATTGGATGGAGTGCATGTGGGGTGCATGTGGGGTGTCCATAATGGACACCCGGCACAATCCTATTGGATGGAGTGCATGTGGGGTGCATGTGGGGTGTCCATTATGGACACCCCGATGTAACACTTGATGTAATTCTAGCATTTCTCAAATTAAAAACAAGTTCGAATTAGTGTCTAAATAACAAAAATCAAACTAACTCAATCTCCGGCAACGGCGCCAAAAACTTGTTCACAAAAATATGTTTCGAATTTAAATAACCGTAAGTGCACAGTTCGTTGACAATTAATAAAGTAGAAATCCTAGAATTTCGAGTATTGTTCCCACGAGAATTGATTTAATTTGATTTTTATTATTGCGGCTTTAACCAAATCTATTAAATTTGAGATGAGTTTTTCAATTTCTCTAATTAAACTAAAACTAGCCTGCAAATTAAATTAAAATTACGACTTAAATGCAAAAACGACGTTTCAATGCAAAAGATGAAATTAATGTATGAAAAAGCGTACTAGGATCCCGAATCACCAAGTAAAGTTCCCTTTTAACCCATATTTCACAATTTGATAACACGATGAATTGGTTGAAGAATCAATATTTCTAGCTTATCCAACAATCTCTTTCGAGTAGAATTGAACATATTCTACATATCATTTGACTATATTTCTATGACAACTGCAATATACAAAAATTCATGACGTTTTGTAAACACTTAGAGATTCACGTAAAGTATAGTTATATATTCTATCCCTATGAATCCTACGATGATTTATACCTTGTTAAGTTTATGACCCTTCTTTCGAATACATAAAATAAACCACCAAAACTCACACAATTATCGTGCACTATAATTGTGGAGGCAAGAAAGTGTATATAAATCATTTTACATCTATCAAACGTGTTTAAATATCAAATTTCAAAATAGAAATTAAAAGATCACAATGCGAGATCCATCCTTCACATCGTACATAATTAATCTAGCATTGCATGGTAAGAAGAAGAAAATCAAAAAAATAAATAAAGGACGATATCACCATTTCGATTATTGAATTGGATCTTCGTGTTCTTGGAGTTGATCTTCGTGTTCTTGCCTCTTTTTTATCTCAAAAGTCTTTTTTTCTCTCCTTCATGTATTCTGTTGTTATATATTTATAGGAGTCAAAAATTAGTTGAAAATAACGTCCAATTTGGTTTTCAAAAGAATTCCAATCGAATAAGGAATGTTACATTCGCGCGGATTTTTTGTCTCTACACAGTAGTCAGTATTTTGGTCGTAACTTTCTCTCCCGATATCCGATTGGTACGATTAAAAGTTCATTGGAAAGTTGGATAAAAGGGATAAAACTTTTATAGAAATATAATATTTCCAATTCGGACGTTTACAGTACCAAAAATGGGTATCAATATTCAGTTAAAAATCTAGAATATAACTTGTGCAATTGGACATTGATTGTGATAATATTTTGATCATATTCCATTCCTTTTTGAGTTTTAATTCCATCCAATTTTCTCCTATCATATTCAAAGTACCATTTTGTGGTCCGAATCAACTATTGAATTTACAATTTGGTCCTCAAATTTTGGACGCTGCTTCATATTAGCCCTTTTTCGTTTGTTTTTTCTAATTTCCGCCAAATTCATCATTATTGTTCTGCAAAATACATATTTATTAACAATTATCCATGTCCGTGGACCTAAATAAGTGTGTAAAATGCACTTACCACTTTTTCTCCCTAAACTTAATTGCTTCAATTCCATTTTGCCATGCAAGTCGCTCATCTTCATGGCAATATTATTTATTGCCTTATTTTATGAATTATTTGAGTCAAAATCTCAACAATCTCTACTTTTAAGTCTTTAACTCAAATTCTTTAAACCATGGCACCTCATAATACCAGTACTCATACCTAATTATTAGGTGCCACCATAGCCCGATCAATTTTAGTAGACATGAATCAAATTCAAATATTTATTTACCGCGATTCAACGATTTAACTTCTTTAAATTTCGGTCTTCATTACTCTTGCCACTAGCCATACTACATCTTTTGGCCACTTCACGACCTTTAGTAATAGTAGAACTCTCCTTATAGTGTGACTACAACCTGAAAGCTTCACCTAAAAATATCTTCCCTATTAGCGCTTGTTCAAATTTCTAACCTTTTTTTCCATTTCATTATGTCTAATGAATTTTCTTTATAACTCAACGTGTCCAATGCTCCCAACAATATCAAATTTGGCTTCGATATTGGGACATGCAAAATACCTTTTAGTTGTCTTACCACTCCAAATATATTTACCTTCATAATACCCAAACTTTAACGTCAAGTTTCCAATCATCAGCTGTAATAATATTATGTTCATGTCGTGACTTAAAGTCCTCAAACCAATCCTTAGGCGGACATATTTATTGTAAGACGTTCAAAATCCAAAATCAAGAGCTAGCTCGACTTTCATAACAGCAACATATAAATTATCACCTTCAACCACCATTGTAAATGAATGCATACAATCTGATCAGGTCATCGAGTGACATATAAAACAAGGTTGTTGACCTATGATTCAATATATCTCCACTTGTTTTGATTATAACAAACAATACACTTATATTTCTAACAAGTCTCGTTTCTTGAGTTTTTCATGAATAAATCTTTTTAAGCATTTAAATGCCCAAATCGTCATCCGTTGAAGAACAAGCAATCAAAAGAGACTCAAAGAGAACAAGAACTTTGAAAATTAGAGTTTAGAAGTTATTTATCAAAACTTCAATTTTTATGTAAAGGTATTAACTCATCAATTTTTAGCAAGTGCAAAAGCTCAAACTATTTTTCATAATTCATCACTTGCATAAAAGTGTTTTTAATATAAAAATAATTTTGAAAAAATGAACATTTTGATATAGAAAACTAAATTTCAAAATCTACATACTTTGGTCGACCGAAGTATAAAGCGGTCGATCGATCTGCTCAACCGAATTGTCAACCGAAACTCCAATGGTTTGAATTTTACAACGGCTATATTCACACTTCGGTCAACCGAAACTGATCAACCGAAATGTCTTCATTTTCAATCTTTTGATCTATAAATAGTCATTTCTTTTGCATTCAATTCCAACCACTTTACAAGAGAAATTAAGAGAGTATATTTATTGAAAATCATTGAACTTACTTGATTATATATTCTATTTCATTTATTACAAAGAATATCTTGATTGAAAAAACTAATTTCATCTATTTTATCAAGGTTTCAATTTTGCAAGAAAAATCTCAATCTTATTTCAATTCTAGATAAAGGTTTTCTTTCCCAATACTTATATTGAAGTATAAATCTCTCTTTATACTTAACTTGTATTATTTGTCAAGAGAGATCATTGGTTGAAAATTTTGATACAAATATACAAACTATTTCATTATTCATCATTCATCAAAGTTTTACAACATAAACACTTGAGCTTCATTATTTGCTATCTATTGAAGTGTTATCCTAACTCTCTAAATACTTGACTTGATTATATCATTTGTTAAGATAATTCTTTCAATTGTAAAATTATCATTTATATTGTGGTTGTTTCGAGATTCTCATGAAAACTCGATTATTATTAAGGATATGTGCTCCTTATTGTAAGTCACCTAACGATAAGTACTCCTTGTTATAAGTCACTTAAAGATTGATACTCATTGTTTGTAAGTTACCATTATAGTGCATTTGATCTTTCTTGTGACGGAGAGTTTGGTAACGGAGATGTAGAACACATTGTGTATCAAATCTCATTAAATTCGCTTGTTAACTTTACACTATTGCACTTCACTTTAAATTGCTATTTATATTGTGCTATATCCATACTTAAATAAAGTTATCAAATTTGCATATTTACTTCTCGTATAACACTTTGTATTTATATATTGTGTATTAAATAAGTTTGAGATAAATTATCGAAAAAGTTTCAAAAATTAATTCACCCCCTCTTGGTTAGTTATTCTTGGATTATTAATTGATATCAGAGCCTAGGTGCACATTTTTTTAAAAATATTTTACTATCTTGAGTTATGGTTAATCTTAATATTGAGAGGCATTCTACAAATCGACATCATTTGTTTGATGGTGTACATTATAATTATTGAAAAACTAGAATGATTATTTATATCCAATCAATTAATTATAATGTTTGGGAGGTTATTGAATTTGATCTTCATAAGCTTACTAAGGTAATTAAAGTTTATGAAAAATCGGACCAAATTATTTCAAAATCTAGAGAAGAATATGATGAGGATGATAAAAGAAATTTGCCTTTGAATGCAAAAGCTGAAAATCTTCTTTATTGTACTTTAAATATAAATGAATGTAATCGTGCTAGCACAAGTGATTCCACATATGACATTTGACATGTATTAGAAATCACACACATGGGTACAAACAAAGTGAAAGAAACTAAGATAAATCTCATGTTTAAAAACTTTGAAAACTTCTTTATGAAACAAGATGAACCCATTGTTAACATGATTACTCGATTCACCGATATTGTTAATAGTTTTAAAGGTTTTGATCAAAAATTTACTAATTGTGAACTTATTAGCAAAATTCTTAAGTCTCTCTCAGAAGATTGAGACTCATTGAGGATGTTGATAGAGAACACAAAAGATGCAACACATATCCCTTGGAAGAATTCTATAGAACTTTGATGACTTATGAGCTAAATCATGCCGAAATAAAAGAGAAATCTAGAAAAGCAGAAGATGAAGAAAAGAAGGATTCTCCTAGAAGACAAATTGCTTTGAAATAACAAATGATTAAAAAACCTCAAACTCAAACAAAAGTGATGAGAAACTTGATGATCTTGTTCTCCTTGTCAAAAAGTGGAGAGAATTTCGCAACAACTGTTGATTCCAAAAGAAAGAAGATGAAGGTGAGAAAAAGAACAAGAATGCTGTATGCTATGATTGTGAGAAAACCGATCACAAAAGAACCAAATATCCCAACAAGAGAAAATTCTTCAAGAAGAAAGCTCTGCAAGCCACTTGGGATGAAAGTGATGATAAGCAAGAAGAAAATGAAAGTCAAGATGAAGGTGCAAACATGTGTTTCATGACCATTGAAGATGAGGTAAACACAAATGACATTCCCTCTTATGATCAACTATCTACTTCATATGATGAAATCATTGGAGCTTTTGAAAAACTTGCTCTCAATTATTCTACTCTCAAAAAGCAACACATCTTGCTAAAAAGTGAGAGCAAAAAGATTTTAGAGACTCAAAAGGATTTTGAGAAAGAAAATGATGATCATGAATCTCTAATCAAAGAAAATGTTTTTCTAAAAGAAAAAATTTTAGATTTAACCAACATTGTGTACAAATTCACTCAAGGGAAAAAAACTTTGAGTTAATACTTGGGAAACACAAATGTGTTTTTGATAGAGAATGAATTTGATACAAACTTTCTCTAAAACAAAAATTTCTTGAAAATATTTTTGTCAAAACTTCTAATATCACATGTAGCTTTTGTAACAAATATGGACATGTAACTTTTAATTGTTTAATCAAAAAGAAATTACACTTTCAAAGAAATAAGTGGGTTCAATGGTCCACTAGCACTAACTATCAAGGACCCAAAGTTAAATGGGTACCAAGATAAAAAATTTGAATCAATTCTTGTGGGTGTCTTCAAGGATAAAGAGCAATTGATTTTTGGATAGTGGTTGCTCAAAACACATGACCGGAGACAAAAATTATTGTCAAATTTCAAAAGGAAATATGGGGGTCATGTCATATTTGGAGATAATGCCAAAGGAAGAATCATGGGCATTGGAAATATTGGTAATCATTCATCTCACTACACCAAAAACTGCTTATGGCAACGTGCGAAAAACGTTGACATAGACTTTTGGCAGCGTTCGAGTGCACGTTGTCGGATTCGATGTCGCCGTAGATTTCCAACTTTTGGCAACGTTCATTGAATGTTGCTGAAAGTGTCTACGACAACGTTCATTGCACGTTGCCGTAGACACTTTTAGCAACGTTCAATGAACGTTGCCAAAGACCCTACGGCAACATTCTGTGAACGTTGCCATAGATCCCATGGCAACGTTACCCTGAACGTTGCTGTAGACACTTTTCGCAACGTTCAGCGAACGTTGCCGTAGGTCATTTTACAATTTTTTTAGTTTTTAATTCTTTTATTTGTACAATGATTTACATAAATCAATCACAAAACAAGATAGAAGACAACAATATCAAATAACTCCAATAATCATCATTAATTGAACTCCAAAATGTAACAATATCCATACAAAATTTAGATCAAAAATTTTGAAGCATCTAAAAATTCAATACATTTCAAAAAAAAAAAAAAAAAAGAACTACCATAATATTAGATGACTTGGAATCTCCAAATGCAACATACAAAATTCAAACTCCCCAAAAGTTATTCATAACATTGAACTACACAAAAATCAGGAACCTTGTATTCTCCAACAAAAGAAATTTCCCAGAACAATCAACTGTCGTCAAATGCTCAACCATTCCAAGTTTGTACCCTAAAATTATGTATCTGCTTCACATGAAATTTCCCAGAACAATCAAGCCTTGCTCAAAGAACTTGGTCTTTAGGTTGCCACTACCTTTCTGTTGAACACCAAAAAGGGTATAAGACAATGTATATGCAACTCTAGGGAAAATATGTAAAGATGATACGAGAGCAATTTACATTCTTTAATTGAAGCACTAAGGTCTCCCCATCTTTTAAACTATAATCTACTGAAGAAATATTCTGGTGTTGTTGTTCCATCTCTTCAGCAGTTTTCTTCTTATTCAGGTACCTTCAAAAGTCAAATAATTTAAACTTGAATTAAAACCAGGGAAAGACAAAATGATAACGCAGAAAATTGATGAATGAATTTGAAAACAACAGTCGAAAAATGAAAAGGATTAAAGAAAACAAGAGTATGGATGACTCAAAAACTACTTCATATGGTCATGGAGGGCAGCTTGGAAGTCATAAGCTTCAGGCCTTTCTCGAAATCCTATACCGATGAAAGCGTGGCGAAGGCGTCCATCTGCATCAATTTAAATAAGGATCATTCCAGTATGTATCTATATCAATATGTAAGAAAATAACACAAAAGTCATGGTAAAAGCCCATATGTAGAAACAAACACACAATAGATGCACTCGCTTCACATCCTTCAATTCTGATTCACAAATTAATTGGGAAAGCCAACAAAAAGATTCAATGTCTGCTTCTTATTTTCCATCAGTTTGAGGTTCATGTGAGAAACAAAGACTAAAAGATCATAGTCCAAAGTCCACAACTAAAAGCAGGAAAACCAGCCTGCAATATATAGTTGAGTATGTAAATTATAACAAACACAACTAAAACAATTGACAAGTTTTAAGGCAAAGAGAAACTAAAAAACTGATCACTAAAACAATAAAATCTACTGTCTTATTACTTTCTCCCAAGCCCAAAAGAGTTTTAATCTAAATCAGAAGGTATCAAATAGTCATTCATTTTTCAAAAAAACTCCAGGTGCGAGTATTTATATCCAATTGCTTCATTTGTCTTCTTCGCGGATCTTTCTGCATCTTTATGTCTTCTCTTCCATAATTGATTCAGCTTTCCAATCTTTTTAAGTACTAAAATGGAGCCCAAACAACATAAAGATGTAGAACAAAAAATAAAATGCAAAGCTGCGTAAAGACATATATCAGAACATGAGATTTTTTTAAACTACTTCCTGTGTTATCAATTTTTTGAATAGAACACAACTACAAGATGTGTGTCATCAGATTAATCTAGAGTACGTATTAAAAACAACTTCAGATCAACTTCAGACTTGAAATATAAATGGGAGGTCAAAAGATCTTCAAAGAAACTCATATATTTGTATCGAATATTGCAAGTCTACTTTCTGGCCGACTTAATAGTACAAGATTTCATACTTAAGCTAACAACAGTAGAAACAAAACTTGATTTGAAGTGAAAAATGATATCTTTAAAGAATGTGATAAATAATTTTCAAATAAGCTGTGCCAAACAATCCCTAAATAAAAAACTAATTCCGTATATCAATCGCACATCAATTCAACATTTTCTGTCCACAAATTCATTAGTGAAACAGGGACTTAAATGGTTACGATTCTGAAGATGCAGCACGCGTTAGAGAAAGTGAAAGAAGTGGTTCTGTGCAGTGAAATTGTAAAAAAAAAAACCCCTCTAACTTTCAATACAAACACTTTTATACCTGTCGAGATGAAACATCGGCGGTACGGGGCTTGAGGTGAACGAGGAGGTGAGGAGGGTAGATTTCAACGACCTGGCAATCTTCGTCGTACACCGCCACGGCTGCCTCAACTTCTGCCGCCACTTCTTCTTCGGCCATTGGTGGCCGTGACGGTGACAGTGGCGGGGGTGTTTGTTGATTCGTCTGAGGAAATCGCGCGGGGTGTTTGGATTCAATTAAGCTGCTACTGTTACCATTGGAGGCAAGGCAAGGTAAGGCAATGGGGAATCAAATGAAATAGCCAAACGTGATTCCCGTGAGAAAGAGGCTCGATCATTTTGGCTAAGCTTTCTGTGATTCCAGTCAGGAGCAGCCGCGTGAGAGAAGGATTTTGGTGTTGAGATGATTTTGATTTTGTTGGAGAGGCGTCAATAGAGGAAGTAGTGAATAATCAGTCTAGGGTTTTTTTAATTAAAGTTTGTTGTGAATTGGATTGTTCATGGTGGGTTTATGATTTGGATTGGATTTTTAATGGGCCGGATTCCCTTAATTTGGGGAACTATCATTAATGACAACGTTCAAACGCGTGTTGCTAAAAGAACTTAACCACAACGCGCAATGAACGTTACAAAAAAGGTTAATGGCAACGTTCAAACGTGCGTTGCTAAAATAATTAACGACAAGATGCAATGAACGTTGCGAAAAGATTAATGACAACGTTCAAAAGCGCGTTGCTAAAAAGAATTAACGACAACGTCAATGAACGCTGCGAAAAGGTTAATGACAACGTTCAATGCGCGTTGCTAAAACATTCAATGGCAACACGCGTTACCTGTTGCTAAAAGTAATTAACGGCAACGTGCATTGCACGTTGCGAAAACATTAACAGCAACCTGCGTTGCACGTTGCAAAAAGAAAATTAACAGCAACAGATTGTGAACGTTGCAAAAGGGTGTATTAGCAACATTTTTTAAGAAAACGTTGTTAAAAGTCTATTTTGTCAATCAATAGCAACATACACTTGCTGAATGTTGCCATAGACCCCTTTTAGCAACATGCAATTGATGAATGTTGCTTTTTGCATGTTGCAAAAGGCATTTTTTCTTGTAGTGTCTCCTTCTATTGAAAACGTTTTGTTAGTAGGTAATCTCAAACATAATTGCTAAGTATTGGTCAACTATGTGATAAAAGTTACCATATCAATTTCGATTCTTCAAAATACCTTATTAAGGATATTACATCGAAAGAGGTATTGTTCATAGGAAGGTGAAGTAAAAATATTTATATCATTAACATTGAATTTGAAAAAGAATTAAAATGTTTGTCAAGTTTTAAAGATGATACTTGGTTATGGCATAGAAGACTAGGTCATGCTAGTATGGATCTAATTTCAAAAACTCCAAAAATTATTTTGGTAAAGGTCTACCAAATTTGAAATTGGAAAAGGACAAAATTTGCGATACTTGTCAATCTGGAAAACAAACAAAAAGTTCATTCAAAACTAAGCAATTTTTTTCTTCAACCACAAAACCTTAACAACTTCTTCACACGGATCTCTTTAGACCTTTTAAAACCGCAAGCTTAAGTGGCAAGCACTATGCATTTGCCATCGTTGATGATTTCTCAAGATTTACTTGAGTTTTGTTTTTGAACTTGAAAAATGAAGTTTTAAAAGTATTCAAACATTTTTGTAAAAATGTTCAAAATGAAAAAGGACACTCTATCATAACCATTAGAAGTGATCACGGTGGAGAATTTGATAATATTGCTTTTGATGATTTTTGTAAAGAAAATGGATATGAACATAACTTTTCGACTCCTAAAACTTCTCAACAAAATGGTGTAGTAGAAAGAAAGAATCGCACATTGCAAGAAATGGCTAGGACCATGTCAAATAAAAACAATTTACCCAAATATTTTTGGGGTCGAAGCCATTTACACCGCTTGCTACATTATGAATAGAGTTTTGATAAGTCAAAAGAATACCAAAACTCCAAATGAGCTTTGAAAAATAGAGTTCCCAACATTAGTTATTTTAAGGTTTTTGGTTGCAAATGTTTTATACTAAATACCAAAAAAAAAAAATTTGGAAAAATTTGATTCAAAATCCGATATTGGAATCTTCCTTGGATATTCACCTACCAGCAAAGCTTATTGAGTTTTCAACAAAAAAACTCTAGTAGTTGAAGAATCCATGTATGTTACATTTGATGAAACTAATTCTCTTGATCAAGAAAAAGGTACTTATGTATGTTTAGAAATTCCTCTTGAGCAGATGAACATTCAAAATCAAAATAAGGAAGATCGTAAAGATGTTGAAGTTAAAGATTTGGAAGAACAAATTTCTCAACAAGGAGAATGAGAATTTTCCAAAGATAAAGATGATTCAACACTTCCCATTGAATGAAAGTTTGCTCACTCTCATCCAAATGAGCTCATAATCGGTGATCCTTCCAAATATGTAAGTACTAGAAATTCTACCAAAAGTTCTCTAAATAATTGCGCATTCATTTTTGAAATTGAACCAAAGAATTTCAAAGAAGCCTAATTTGATGGGTTTTGGATTTTAGCAATGCAAGAAGAACTAAATCAATTTGAAAGGAATCACTTTTAGGATTTAGTTGATAGACCAAATGATCAAACCGTTATTGGTACGAAATAGGTCTTTCGAAACAAATGAGATGAAAATGGTATAATTGTGCGTAATAAGGCTAGATTAGTGGTCCAATGTTACAATCAAGGAGAAGGTATAGATTTCGAAGAAATCTTCGCACCGGTTGTTAAATAAGAATATATTCGCATGCTTCTTGCTTTTGCGTGCCTAAAGGTTTTATTCTCTATCAAATGGATGTAAAAAATGTATTTTTAAACGATTTTATTCAAGTAGAAGTTTATGTTGAATAATCTCCCAATTTCAAAATCACAATTTTCCGAAAAATGTGTTTAAACATAGAAAAACTCTATATGATTTGAAACAAGCTCTTAAAGCTTGATATGAAAGATTGAGCAAATTTTTTTATCTCAATTGGTTTTCAAGCAGGAAATACGGATACTACATTTTTTATCAAAACCAAAAAGAATGAGAAGATTGTTGTACAAATTTTTGTTGATGATATTATTTTTGGTGCAACTAATATTTCCTTTGTGAAGAGTTTTCAAAGCGTATGAGCAAGGAATTCGAAATGAGTATAATGGGAGAACTAAAGTTCTTCCTTGAATTTCAAATCAATCAAACTAATGAAGGTATCTTCATTAGTCAAACAAAGTACATCAAAGACATGCTCAAGAAATTCAACTTTGAAAACTTGAAGCCGATGAATACTCCAATGAGTTCATCAATCAAATTGGATAAAGATGAGCACAACACTTCAATCGACGTAACAAAATATCGAGGTATAATTGGATCTGTTCTTTATTTAACCACTAGTAGACCCGATATCATATTTAGTGTTGCTTATGTGCTGGATTTCAATCCAATCCTAAAGAATTACATCGAAGTACCTAAAAACGAATTTTTAGATATTTATGTGGTACTAGAACTTTAGGACTATGGTATCCTAAGAGCATGCACATTGATCTTATTAGCAATTCAGATGTCGATTGGGCGGGTTGCACAATTGATCGAATTGACCTTATATTATGGTTTAGTAAGAAACAAAACTCCGTTGCACTATCAACCGCCGAAACCAAATATATCTCAGCCGCTAGTTGTTGTGCGCAAACTCTTTGGATGAAACAAACCCTTAGTGATTATTATTTAACTTTTGAAAATACTCATATTATGTGTGATAACACTAATGCTGTAAATTTGTCTAAAAATCCCATATTACACTCTCGCACTAAGTATATTGAAATTTGACATCATTTTCTTAGAAATCATGTGCAAAAATGTGATATTTATTTAGAATTTGTTAGTACCGATAAACAATTGGCTGACATTCTTACTAAACCTCTAGCTCTCGATAGATTTTCATGTATTAGAAGAGGCTTGAGTATTATTGATGAATCTGAAATTTGTAGCTAAATTTATTCTATATAGATGATTAAATTGAAATTTCTTGAAAAATCCTACTTTACAGTAATTCGGTCGACCAATTGATCGATCGAACCTATATTTCGATCGACCATCAATTAACCGACAACTATTGCAGCTCCCTGTTTAAAATTCTTGCAGAGTTTTGGTCGACCGAAGTTGTCGCGATTCAGCTCTTTTAAATCTTAGTTTTTACCCCAAAATCCTAAATTAAACCCTAAAACTACAATTTTCTCTCCTTCTTCTCTCTTCAAAACCCACAAATCTCACCATTTTCATTCTAAATTTCAACAAATCAACGACATTCATCAAACATTCACATCAAATTTAAAAGCATTTCTTCCATTTTCATCAAAAATTCGAAAACCTGGTTTTTTTTTTTGTTCAAAACCGAAATCTCTCTCGCCTTACTCAAACCTACAATGCCACTAAAGAAGAAATCAAAGAAGGGAGAAGCAAGCTCATCCAATGTCAAAGTTGACACGTCATTGCCCGATCGTTTCACCGACTGTCCTATTTTAATCGGTAAGTCTATTGATTTCTTTGATTTCTATCTCCAAGCTCCATCATTTAAGATATAAGAACATTTTGGGAATATTGGATGGAAAAATGTAGTCTCTATCTTTGAAAATGCATAATCTTAGGTTAATTCATGAATTTTATCGAAATCTATCTTTTTATTCACACGATATTACTTGCACTATCAAAGAAAAACAAATTACCCTCGATAGGGCTACTATTCGGGAAATCCTTGGGTTAGAAGAATGTGAAAACTATGCTTACGTCCAAAACTATCCCGTTAGATTTGAGGGCTATAATGAAGTCGAAGCTAGTTGTCATGTCACCGACCGTCCATTGACCACCCAAATGAACTTGAACCTAAACCATCTTACTATCCCATGCAAAATTCTTCATCGCGCAATTGCACATATTGTCGTCCCTAGAAGTTGTCACTTCGAAGAAGTTCATCACATTGACTTATTTATTCTTGATTCACTTTTTATTGGTCGTCAATTGAATTTCTCCTACATCTTCTTGAAACACATTCGACATGTCCACTTGTCTCCCAGAGTCCTAGGCCTACCTTATGGCATGCTTCTCAATAAAAATTTTCAACACTTCAACGTGCCATTGGAAGATGAGTCAATTCTTAAACCAAAACATACCGACATCATTAACCTTAATACCCTTAAACGCATGAAAATCATTGAAGGTGACGGGCAATGGGTGTGTCATATTTAAGGTTTCGACAATACCTCGAGACCTACTATTTGGCCATTCACCGAGGAAGAGGCAGAAGAGGAAATTGGTGTTGGTAATGATGGTGTTGATGGTAATGAATCACCGCGACCAATACATAGGTCGACTACTCCACAAGTTGCACCTAACCCCGACCGACATATGTCCAAAGATTAATTTAACATCCTACAAGGTTGGCTTGATTCCCTTGCTACTATTGTCAATAGCCGAATGGATGCACTTCAACAAAGAATGGAGCAAATGAGCTTATCACAAGAGGCATTCTTTGGACACGTGTACTCTATTTATCCTCGAGATCTCCTCCACCGGGGGAAGATTGAATCATCGTTTCTTGTCCTCTTTTCGTTTCTTGAACTTATTTTTAGTTTCATATCATGACCTATGTTCAATTGTTTTTGTTATTTCCTTGCACCTATGCCTTGATTATGGGGGAAGTTTTCTTTTAAACTTCATAGTCTCCATTCTTTTTTATGATGACAAAGGGGGAAAAGGAAATGTCGTTTATTTATATGAATTATGATGACTTCTAATATGATTTGTTTTAACGAATTGTGACTTCTATTATTTCTATGAATTATGATAATGTGATTTATTGTAAATGAATTGTGGTAATGCATGTCTTTAAATATTATGCTATGAAAAATGATATAAACACAAACTCGATTCCCATTCATGTGTAAAAGATGGGGGAATATCTTGTTTATTTCTATAAATCAACACAAATCACATATTGTTTGTCATAATCAAAAATGAAAAAATTGTTGACCTATGATTCAATATAGCTCCACTTATTTTGATTATAACAAATAATACACTTATATTTCTAACAAATCTTATTTCTTGAGTTTTTCATAAATAAATCTTTTTAAACATTCAAATGCTCAAATCGTCATCCGTTAAAGAATAAGCAATCAAAAGAGACTCAAAGAGAACAATAATTTTGAAGATTAGAGTTTAGAAGTTATTTATGGAAACTTCAATTTATATGTAAAGTTATTAACTCATCGATTTTTAGCAAGTGCAAAAGCTCAAACTATTTTTCACAATTCATCACTTGAATAAAAGTGTTTTTAATATAAAAATGATTTTGGAAAAATGAAAATTTTGATATAGAAAATTAAATTTCAAAATCTATATACTTTGGTTGACCGAAGTATAAACTGGTCAACCGATCTGTTCGACCGAAATGTCAACCGAAACTTCAACGGCCTAAACCTCAAAGGTTTGAATTTTACAATGGCTTTATTCACACTTTGGTCAACCAAATTGATCAACCAAAATGTCTTGATTTTCAATCTTTTGATCTATAAATAATCATCTCTTTTGCATTCAATTCCAATCACTTTACAAGAGAAATTAAGATAGTATATTTATTGAAAATCATTGAACTTACTTGATTATATATTCTATTTCATTTATTACAAAAAATCTCTTGATTAATAAAATTAGTTTCATCTATTTCATCAAAGTTTCAATTTTTCAAGAAAACTTTTCAATTTCATTTCAATTCTAGATAAAGATTTTCTTTGCCAACACTTATATTGAAGTATAAATCTCTCTTTATACTTAACTTGTATTATTTGTCAAAAGAGATCATTGGTTGAAAACTTTGATACAAACATACAAAATATTTCATTATCCATCATTCATCAAAGTTTTACAACATAAACAATCGAAGTGTTATCCTAACTCTCTATTGAAAACTAAATGCACTATTTACTATCTATTGAAGTGTTATCCTAACTCTCTAAATACTTGACTTGATTATATCATTTGTTAAGATAATTCTTTCAATTGTAAAATTATCATTTATATTGTGGTTGTTTCGAGATTCTCGTGAAAACTCGATTATTGTTAAGGATAGGTGCTCCTTATTGTAAGTCACCTAAGGATAAGTACTCCTTATTGTAAGTCACTTAAGGATTGACACTCATTATTTGTAAGTTACCATTATAGTGCATTTAGTCTTTCTCATGACAGAGAGCTTGGTAACGGAAACGTAGAACACATTGTGTATCGAGTTCCATTAAATTCGCTTGTTAACTTTACACTATTGCACTTCACTTTAAATTGCTATTTATATTGCGCTATATCCATATTTGAATTAAGTTATCAAATTTGCATATTTACTTCTCGTATTACACTTTGTATTTATATCTTATGCATTAAATAAGTTTGAGATAAATTATCGAAAAAGTTTCAAAAATCAATTCACCCCCCTCTTGGTTAGTTATTCTTAGGTTATCTTTATGCATGCGAAGAAGGCGATTAATTAAATAGCTTTCTTTAGTTATTTTCTCTAAAAACTTTTTAGACTCTCTAATTTTTCTCTTCACTTCAAGATGATTTGTGAATTCATCGCAATTTCTGTCTCATGTGTCCCTTCTTGTTACAATAATAACACTCAACATCTCTCCCAATACGAGATTGAGCACCTGTTTGGCCTCCATTATTTTGCATTTTTTATGGTTGAAAATTTTTGGAATAGTGATTGATGGGAGAATGTGTGGTGGAAAAATAGTGAAAAGTTTTAGATTTATGTGTAATATTATTTTATTTGATGAATGTGTGGTTATAATGAAGAGCAAAAAAATTTAATGTAATGGAATGAAATTTAATGGGGGCCAAACAGGGGCTGAGAAACCTCATTTACCATCGAATTAGATTTTTTAACTAATAATGAGGTTATCAATATTCCATACGACTTAGGAAAGAAATCCAACAAAATTATTGCCTTATCTTCATCCTCGATCTTAAAATCAACATTAAGCAACTCAATCTCGCACTCATTAAATTTATTTAGATGATCCCTAAAATCAGAATTCTCATCCATCAACTTATATGATTGCTTCTTCACATATAACATATTTGTTAGAGACCTAGATATATTTAACTCTTCTAACATTTTCCATAAAAAGGAGATTTCTCGTGAAACGGTATATTTTACGTCAGATGCAAGAGCCAAACTGATGATAATTTGGTCACATTTCTAATTTTTAATTAATCTAGTATAATTAATAATAAATAAAAGTTAGTTTTAATTTAACTTATTATAATTAGATAGGAACAGTATATCATGATGTTTGTCATCGTGAATGAGCACATAATGAGTCACATAAAAATGTGAGAATTCGAAATTCAAAATTGACATTGAACCTAGTCTAAGTGAAAGGTTGTGAGATTCATGTACTAGGCCCAATTGTTGAGCTGTTTTAACCATTTTGTGCCGAAATGAATTAAATGAATTAATTTACTTTGGACGTATTAGAGTGGGGTTCACTAATCCTAATAGCATTATGGTATATATACATAGTTCAAGTTTAGGATTTGATAAGACTTAATTATTATTCATTTCTAGCACGAGAGAAATAGGTAAAATCCTAAATTTAATTCTCTCTAAATTCATTTGGTAACTCTAAACTGTTCGTCGGGTTGGAGATCCAATTTCTCGTCATGTGAATTTCTACTAAAGGTTTGACATTTAGACGACTATGATATGCTGAAGATCTCGGTAGATCAGATTGAAAATCATCTCAACTTATGAAAATCGTCAAAAGTATACTTACTATATATGACAAATTTTATGTAAACATAAAGATGCTTCGGTTTTGGATATTAAAACTTTTCTTAATTTCAACTATATATATTTAAGTAAATACCCAACACAGAAAGGCCACATTAAAGGACATTGGTACACTTATTTGGAATGTTGGCAGCTTGTTCTTTCCTATCAGCACAAAAGCACGTGGATACTTTTTTTTTTTTTTTTTTTGATGTAGGACCTCGCAATCACTATCCGTCGCAGAGCCCCAACCATCTCGAAGGGGTGGAGGCCCGACCACTATGAGTACGCACTAGGTAAACCCCACTCTATGTATAGTATCCCACAAACCACACAGGAAAGGTAAACCACACTAGACAAGCCCGGTGCGACGGACTCGACCGAGGAAGTGTTAGCAAGGGATTCGAACTCGTGACCTTTGATCTCCGTGGTCACCTGCTCCACCAACTCGGCCAAAGTAGATGGATACTTTTAAGTATACGTTAAACATCCCATGTCATGGTTGGCCTATTACATTGACGTTTCAATAGGTGTTGTCATTGTCAATATGTACTATTTGCCCCAAAAAGTATTGAGTTTGCTATTTCGTCAATAAATTTCATTATATTGAGTAAGGAAGGACCACACATGTGGTTGTGTTTAGTACAAATAAATATGAAGGCGATGATATAGAAATAGCTTGGTGAAGTGTCACAAGTGTGCCAATAGTGTAGCTAACTGCTAGATTACACCATGTTTCGCTAGGATTTTAAGCGACTGAGCAATGAATTTAACAATTTTGTCAAAAAAAAAAAAAGGTAATCTTGGCCGAGCAATTCCGAAAGAGTTCTAGAAAACCCATTACTAATCGTGTTTTCAACAGAAATCTACAATTAAGAAAGAGAGAATATAAAGATTGAAATTCTTTACAAGCCAACTTGCAAAAATATAATTCACTAATGAGAAAGTTGTTGTAAACCTTATTAGATCGAGCTTGATTCAATGCTTAATGATTGAGGTAAGGGGACTATTTTGGATATAGTAATCCCTTGTTTGGTTAGATCAACTATGTGAGAAAGAAATATACGTTTAAATCTTATTTATTATAAGGGAAAATTGCAGCAACGATCCCCAACCTTTTCAATTTTTGCAGAATTTACCTTAACTTTCATTTTGTACTAACGGAGATCCCTAATCTTTTTATAAATATACAGTTGTGGTCCTTGTGGAAGTAGACTTTCCAAAATATCGTTAATTGATCCAAAAAAGTTGACTTTGACAAATTTTGACCAAAATAAAAGGAGTATCACAAGTTTAGATTTTCCCATTATAAACAATTAAAATATTAAATCAAACTTTTAAAAAATAATAATAATAATAAATAAACTGAAACAAAACTTTCCACCGACCCCCTATCTCCAATCCCATAATCAATATGAAACCAGGAAACGCCTACCTCTTACCACCGGCTAGTCGACCATCACCTCACCTTTCGCAGTCATCGTCACTGTCGCCACCACCACTTCTTTAAGGCAAAATTGGAGACAAATCGGAGAGTGAAAGAAACAAAAATTCCAAAACTTGATTTTGATTTTTTCAGAACACAAAAATTGATTATAAGTGAAGAAATAGAAGAAGAAATCAATTATAAGTTCTAATTCTGGTGTTGTTGACACCCTAAAAGTGCAGCTCAAATTAAATGGCTCAAAGAGAGAAGCCCAGTTGAGAATCCAAGACGAAAGCCCAAGCAAAGGGTAAAAAGCCCACAAACAAAGGAACGCCGTACGCCCAAGTTTGCAGAACGCCCAGATGTTGACCGAATAAAATACCCTATGGACGCCCGAGAGAAGGAGTCGTCGCCCAAATTGCTGGATCGCCCACAATCCTAGCGATGACTAAACCCTGTTGTTATCTAAAAGTCACGATTTGAGGCGGTTTGAGCACATCACGATCACATCCCACGATTTGAGAAAATTAGTGACAAGCGGTTATGAAGAAAACGTGGTGGTATGAGTTACAAATGGTAGTTATTGGCCAGTCAGCCACTATGAAAGAAATGGGTAGTTACAAGCAGAGTCCAAAAGGTTGAGAACCGCCCAAGGAGTATAAAAGGAAGAGAAAAGCAATGAAAAAAGGCACCGACAAAATTCACTCTCAAATAGAGAATATGTAATTTACTCTTTTTTAGATTAACTTTAATTACTTCAATCTTCTTGTACTTGTATGCTTGCGTCCCTTGGAGACATCTTGTTCGTATCCAAACTGTAATCTTCATATTCGATAAACACTCTTTTTTGGGACTTTGTTCCAAGAGGTTTGTCCATTACACAATCGTCTGATCCTCTTTTAATTGTTAGCGAGTAACCACACGAAACAATTTAGCACGCCCAGTGGGACAATTGGTGTTCGAAGATGCAAAAGGAAAACATTATGCCTCATAAAAGTTCTGATAAAGCACCAGCAAGTCACGGAGTAGTCCAGTCTGTGATCGAGCGATATGAGGAGCAGCAACATTCTCCTCAGACGGAAGGACAGACTCCAAGCAGTTACAGTCGCTATGAACCAATGACAGAGTTGAGTCCTCGAACCATGCGTGCATTGTTTGGAGAACTCACACATGATGTCGTTGAACAGGTAAATTTACGAAACGTCCATAATATGGAAAAATTTACCCAGAATGGAAATGTTCACTATGATAACGTGGCCAAACAATTAAATACTTTGAATGATCTTATGAACAAATTAGAAGGCCAAGTATGTCAACCAGCAATACCCATAGGAAGTCATTTCCAAACCAGGACGATTGTGGGACATATTTCACCACACAATTCCCCTGGTTTGAACCCAGGTCCAGGTTTAGAAACATTTTTCGGTCCTTCTACCTCGAATCAGGGAGTTAATGGAGCGCCAAATCTAAATGGTGATAATGTCCTGAATGGTGGACATAATTTACCTCGTGTTAATGAGGGAGTAAATACTCAATATAATGGGTACAATGGTCTGAACAATGGCACCTTCCCTGCCAATCAAGGACCAAACGTCAGGCCCCCTCAAGTGAACCAATAAGTAAACCAACCCATAGGAGTCCCATATGATCCAAATGTTTTGTTGAGGAATCAAATTACAGAAATAGTACAAAATCAAATGGATGTTGGGGTACGTCCTGTCATCAGGCCGACTTACACTAAACCATATCCTGATTGGGTAGATCAAGCATATCCATGGCCTAGAGGGTATAAGGTGCCCGAATTCTCGTTGTTCACTGGTTTAGGAGAAGTATCTACTCTAGAGCATATAGGGAGATTCACGCTACAGAGTGGTGAAGTGACCGATTACCATAAAATGAGACTATTCCCTAATTCATTAACAGGAATAGCCTTTTCTTGGTTTATTAACTTGCCAGCAAATTCCGTTCAGACATGGCAACAAATGGAGCAGTTGTTCCATGCTCAGTTTTATAAAACAGAATCTGAAATTACATTGGCCGATTTGGCGAACTTACGTCAAATGCCAAATGAATGGACAGAAAGTTTTCTTCAAAGGTTCAAACCAGCCAGGAGTAAATGTTTTGTGCCCCTGCCTGAAAAGGAATTTATCAAAATTGCTCAAAACTGTTTAAGTTTTGATTTAAAGAAAAAGTTCCAAGATAGGGAGTTCCCTGACCTGGTCCAACTTAATGCGAACATAATTAGATACGAATGTTTGATAAGAGAAGAAGAGCAAGTAAAAAATTCTAGTAAAGGGCTTATTACAAAGACCAAAACTTTGGCGTTCATACTTTAAGTGATGAATTTTACGATCAAACTGAAATATCTTTGGCTGAACTAACCAAATGGGATGCATATACTTGTCTCATAATGGCTAAGCCTAGGGATTTAGCCAGAGATGAGCCTATAAAAGGAGAAAACAAAAAGGCCAGAACGTTCTCGTTCGATATAACTAAGGCTGAGCTTATATTCGATAAACTGTAAAAGGATAAGCAGATAAAGTTGAGCGACAAACATAAATTGCCAAACCCTGAGCAAATTAAGGGTAAAAAATATTGTAAATGGCATAATGCATGGTCACATATGACTAATTATTGCTTGGTTTTCCGTCATGTTTTACAGGACGCTATTGAGTCAGGACGAATCACGTTCGAAGACAAAAAGAAAATGGCAGTGGATGAAAATCTTTTCCCACAGCCACTTGAAGTGAATATGGTGACGACCAGTCTTAAAAATAAGTTGCCAAGATTCAAGTTGATTATCGATGATGAGGAAGACTCTGAGATACATAACAGCGTGTTTGAACATATTAAAGGAAAGGAACCCATGAAGAACGAAGATGTCTTGTGTGCCAGATACAAAGGAGAAATGAGAGCAAATACTGAGAAACCAGAAGTATGGCCGAATCACCATCACCCTAAGTTTGTTCCAAACAGGAGGCAAGGCACATCGTTCTATAGAGGACCGCCTCTGGAAAGGCAGTTCAGGCCAGCAAAGCATGAGAGTTCGTTTAGACCACAGCCTCGCCAGCCTAATGTGTGGCACTCATATCAGTATAATACAAGACGCGTTGTGCCTTTTAATGAAATGACCAGAACTCAGCAAAGACAATTTCAACGGAATTATGGACGAATGATGAGGCAGCAACAAGAAATGACACGTCCTAAAGCCCCAAGGGTACTGGAAATAGTTAATCAAAGTGCTCTCGAAGATAGTGAAGAAACTGACATCGGGGAATCAATGGAAGAAATGCCAGAAAGTTCTTCTGGGAGGTCGAAGTTTGATTGAAGTAAAAGAGACGAAGAAGATACAGAACCACCCCTTACTATCCAGTTCGGTACCTTACCTCCCGTCATGGCTAATAATTATCTGTTAGCCAATGAATTCAAGAATAAGGAAAATGAAAGGGAGGAAGAAGTAGGAGATGAGGAAGAAGCATGTGTGTTGGAATGTGAAGGTGGTCAGACGTCTCAAGAAATACAAGACGAAGAGGATGATGATATGACTGATATTGAAGAAGAAATTGATCTAGAAGAAGAAAGGAGAAAGAGAGGAGTATCGCGTAATACTTTGCTAAAACAATTGCATCGGGAAGGGGTTTGTGAAGTAGATTTGTTGGGAGAACCATCTGGGCGTTCTTTCGATTTCTACGTACTATATAGAACACCCAAGAGGAAGAAAAGGGTACCTCGCTCTGAGAAATACGGATCTCCTCCAAGGATACTGCCTCCCCCAACAGGCTGGGTAACTGCTGGAGAAATACTGGAGGATGAAGATAGTGTCCCACAGACAAGTACTCAGCCAAAAGTATTGCAAGTTGATTTATCACAAAAGGACAAGTCGACAGGGGATAAACAGGAAGTAGAAATTGATGCAGCAGAAAAAGTCGTCTTCAAAAAACCCACCATGAAATTGACCAAGCATTTAAGGCCACTTTATGTGAAGGCCTTGGTCAATGGCATACCCGTGGTGAAGGTGATTATTGATAATGGGGCAGCCATAAATACTATCTCATTAAGGATAATGAGGAAATTCTCGAAGACGGAGGATGACATGATCCCAACAGAAGTCATTCTCATGAGCTTTAATGGAGGAGCAATCTCGCTGAAATGTTCAATCAAATGAGGCCAAACATAGTGGCCCTAGAAGAGCCAGTGATTGGCAAAAGAACAATCAAAGAACATTGATGAGTTGGCAACCAAAAGAACATGTGGCCGAGATCTAGGCCTTTAAAGACAGACTAGTGGCTTTCAATAAAGAATGTCAAGAGAAAATCAAAAAAGAAGCAGCATTGAAAATATTGGGAGATAAATTGGCAGTATTCAAATTGGAACAAAGTGTTGACCAAGAGGTCAATAAGGTGGATTGTTTAGAAGAAGAAGAAGTGCCTACAAGGGATATAGACGATGAAGAAATGAGGATCAACAAGTCTGGGAACGCTCAAGCATAAAACCCTTTGGTCAAAGTAAACATTGGAGACGTAGGAAAGGATCGCCCAACATTTATCAGCCAGATGCTTAGTCAAGAGGGCTCAATTGATGAATGAATAACTCATAGCAGGCAACCGACCTAGGAGGAGAAGGTACTGCACCAAGTTGTGAGAAATACGCCCTCAACCATAATTGGGCTAACCAAAGAGACCCGCTGCCTGTAGGGGAGGCACCACTCTTCAGTTGGAATTGGAGGGAAGCCATACCTCCATAATAGGCAGTCAAAAAGAATGAACATAAATTCAAGAATCGGCCACGTGCCAGTTCGTGTGATATAGGCAGGTAGCTCATAGAGGGTTTCAGGCTGGGGACACAAAGAACATATTTACAAAGTCAGACCTGGAGGAAAGCCACGCGTTCAGCATGGCTGGGTTCAGAAGCGGAGGTAGCGTAAGGGTGTTGCAAGCTCGAATAAGATTCAGTGATCTTTTTATCGAACTTTGGGGCAGTACCAGTGACTAAAAGGGAAGGGGATATAGTGTCGCCCAAAGGGGGAAGGTTTACTAAAGCCCCTACATCCCTCAGAGTAACAGACATTGGACCAAGGGGGAAAACGAAAGTATTATACTCAGAAGACCAAAAACTCAGCGCGATGGGGAAAAGCGTTGAATCATAAATTGGGGGGTGGAGTGTAATTTCTAACAAGTCCGAAATCCTTGCACGATCAAAAAGGGCTTTAGTGGGGCCATGTTTCATTAAACGTGCATGCCAAAAATGGAAAGTAGAATCAGCTTTAGGCCAAATACGAATACCTCGTTCTTGGATTGATTTCAATGGAAGTGAGTTCAGGAAGGGAAGATCCTCAGTGCAGGGGAACAGTTGACCGACTGCCGTTTTCCCCACCGATTCAGTATCTTTAAACGATGGATCTAGATAGAACTCATTTGAGTGTGGATTGGCTTGAGAAAGATAGGATGGACTTACATATGGTCTAGTGAGGAGGTTTTGGAAGTCCTCAAAACTGAAGAGAGCATCAGGCTAAGTTTGTGAAGTGGCCATTGGATGAGAAAAACAAGTTTGCTAGAATTTGCCTGAGAAGCGTAGCAAGGAAGCAAGAAGATGAACAGTAAATATAGCGAAGACGAAGCGCGAAATGCTGAAACGTGGGTTAATGGTACGACGAAATAGCGTGTCCTTCGAATTTATAAGGGTTTGTAAAGTTACACATTTTCAAGTGTAGAAGAAAGTGATGATGGAAATTCTTGAGAATTTCAAGTGTTGCTGGACAATACGAAGTGAATATGGCAAAAAATTAATTATTGAATATTAATTCTGCCATATTGGGGGGTAATTGTTGACACCCTAAAAGTGCAGCCCAAATTAAATGGCCCAAAGAGCGAAACCCAGTTGAGAATCCAAGACGAAAGCCCAAGCAAAGGGTAAAAAGCCCACAAACAAAGGAATGCCGTCGCCCAAGCTTGCAGAACGCCCAAATGTTGACCGAATAAAATACCCTATGGACGCCCAGAGCGAAAGAGTGGTCGCCCAAATTGCTAGATCGCCCACAATCCTAGCGATGACTAAACCATGTTGTTATCTAAAAGTCACGATTTGAGGCGGTTTGAGCACATCACGATCACATCCCACGATTTGAAAAAATTAGTGACAAGCGGTTATGAAGAAAACGTGGTGGTAGGAGTTACAAATGGTAGTTATTGGCCAGTTAGCCACTATGAAAGGAATTGGTAGTTGTAGCAGAGTCCAAACAGTTGAGAACCGCCTAAAGAGTATAAAAGGAAGAGAAAAGCAATGAAAAAAGGCCCCGACAAAATTCACTCTCAAACAGAGAATATGTAATTTACTTTTTTTTTGATTAACTTTAATTACTTCAATCTTCTTGTACTTGTGTGCTTGCGCTCCTTGGAGGCATCTTGTTCGTATCCAAACTGCAATATTCATATTCGATAAACACCCCTTTTTGGGACTTTATTTCAAGAGGTTTGTCCCTTACACAATCGTCTGATCCTCTTTTAATTGTTAGCGAGTAACCACGCGAAACATGTGTATATTGCGTACAAGAGGAGACAACAACAGGAAGTGGGTAGGTTTTTTACAACTCTTAAGGGAAGATGTTTTTGAATACTCGAACTTTAATTACGATTTTGCCCCCTCCATCGCTACTGCCTGAAGACGGTTCCTCGTCGTCCTCTTCTTCCTCGCTAGCCGCTAAAGCCATGAGAGCTTTATTGACGTATTAGGATTTGTCGCTTTCTTTGACTTATGGACAATTACCTCTCCCTTCTCCTCGACGATGGGGTGTGAGAATTTTTGTAAATATATCTTATTTTCGTATTTTCCAAGTCAACTATAGAACAAGGGTGAATTTCTGGATACAATAAAAACTCAGGATCCAAGCTCCCTTTTAAGACCTAAAAACTCAAGAGTTCAAGAAAATATTTAAAAGACAATGTTCGAGAAAAACTCAGAAAGGGCGTCGAATTATAAGCAAGAACGCAATGTTTACAAGGCTTGAAATTTGGCTTTCTTATATAAATGCCTCTACTAGGAGTGTGTTGTTCGTGGGTAATTTGGTGCTTAACACTGCGAGTCACTGTTCGTGCTTAATTGGAGGTAGTTTTTCTGAGGAATTGAGATTGAATAATTTTCCCCTTATGGTTAGCAGAGGCAGTTTGTGGTGGCGGGATATGTGGCGTGGGTTTGGTTTTTTGGGGTGGGGTGGAGAAGAAGAAGGCGTTCTACCGCTCCTCCAATTCTTTTTTTATTTTATTTTATTAATTCAAATTTATGTGCATATGGAAAAAATTGCCCATGTTTAAAATAGTTAAAATACTTTATTTTTGTATTATTCTGGCCAACTAACAGTGTCTTGGACGGTTTAAGTCCAAATGGACCCCAACTGCATATTTACGAAATGTTAGGGGACCTTCGTTGGTACAAAATGAAGGTTATGGTAAAGTTTGCAAAAATTAAAAAGGTTGGGGACCGTCGCTGTGATTTTCCCTAATTCTAATGTCCAATATTGTGTAATAAATATGCTTTAAATGTGTTAATTGTATCTCTATTAATATCATCAATTCTAGGGGTTGCAATCTTTCCAGGAAAAGCAATACGAAGCAAGAATTGTTAAGAATGTGGAATTATTACAAGCCCGTGGTTCGATGAGTTTTGATGTGTGTATAGAACACACACATACAAAAATGCAGCGGAACACATACAAACAGGAGGAGCCCTTTTTTTATTTTTGCAATATTTACCTCACATGGGGGGCCCACCCCATGTGAGTATCTGTTGCCTTTCTCTAGGGAGGAGTTTCTGTACAAATGCAATTTCTCGTTGTCTGATAGCTTTCTAGATATTTGGGCTCGTTTGGTAGAGTTTTTAGTTTTGTTTTTGCTTCTTGAGAAAGCTACATAAGATCAATTTTCTCTATAAGCTTTTCTAGTTAGAGAAAACTCTTCTAGAAAATTATTTAGCCCATATTTGGTGGCCATTTTTTGAAAAAATATTGTTTTAAATAATATATTTTGGAGAATGTATTATTAAAAAGTATGAAAAAAAAATTGAATTTACGTGTAGAATATTTTAATGTGTGAATGTGTAGTTGAAAATGAGTATTTAGAAAAAAAAAATGTTTTGAAAGAAGTAAAGACAAGCAAGGGATCAAAGAGATTCAAAAGTTGTTTTTGACTTTTGAGAAGTCTTGCCAAATGTGCCCTCTATTGTTATAAGGAGCTGCCTTTATTGGATATTATTCAAAATTTCAGATTAACAATGCTAAGTGATTTTGAAAGTTATGAAAGAGGTTAACCATGAGAATAACAAGCGAAAACAAAATGAAAAATTTCTTGTTGCAACTTCGTCATTCATCAACTTTTCTAAACAACCTTCACTTGAAAGAACAAGCGTCTTGGCATTCTATAATCTGGTTGGCGGTAAAAAAAATTCTTAAGATTTGCTACACTTACTTTCTAATTGATATTCTACTTTACATTCTATCATGTGGTACACGAATTTACCATTGATTTGTTTAACGCTTAAAGCAATCAATGATCTCGATTTTGCTACATATTCAAATATCATCCAAAATGTACACAAATAATGTACAACTAGTATAATCCAAACTTTTAAAGTTGAAATTTGAAATGTCGAAAGAATAGGCCACATAAAAACTTTAATCTTTAATATATCACGATGTATGTCATTCTATAATTTGGTTGGTGGTAAAAAAATTATTTAGTTTTGCTTCATATATATTTTAGTTGACATTCTGATTTATATTCTATCATATAGCACACAATTTTTTTACTATTGATTTGTTCAATACTTAAAACAATCAATTATTTTGATTTTACCACGTAATCAAATATCATTTAAAATGTACATAAATAATGAACAATTAGCAATAATTCAAACTTCTTTAGTTGAGATTTGAAATGTCGAAAGTACAAGCCACCTAAAAACTTTAATCTTTAATATATCAGGATGTAGGCCATTCATTATGTCACGAGCCTCTTATTGATGAGAGAGAAATTTTTTGTGGTCACATTATAGTTCAGTACAAAAGATGTTTATAAAGAAGCTATTGGTTGAATAGATTGCAAACAGGGAAATTAAAAAATGAAAGTTTCAGCTACAAGACTTTTAGGGTTACATCAATACACGAGTACTCTTTTGTTGGTTAAGCCCTCATTATTCTCAAAATTTATTTTTTCAATACTTAATTTTAATCACACATTCTCTCATAAAATAATTTTACACGCAAATCAAAAATTTTCTTTCTTTTTTCACCACACATTCTCCAAATTTTTACTATTCCAAAATACAGTTTCTTGGTAAAATGGAGCCCAAGCAGGTTGTAAGCGTAATTTCCATAATTAAATCAGTAGTATATTTGATACGTATTAAGTTTTGAACATGTTGAGAAATAACTTACATTTTTCTTAAATACTACTCGATACTATCTAATTTTATGCACCAAAGATGTAACATTTTGCATGATGAATGCATTATATATATAAGAGATAACTCTATTTAGGTTTAAGAGTTGTCTCTCGAACAAGAATAATGCTATATGTACTTTCAATGGCTTATATTGTGTTTGACATCTCATTTGTTTTCAAAAAATTGTGGGCGAAAAAAGTGGCTTTTTTAAATTGTCAAATGGTATGTATTGTCACGTGACACAATGTAAACAATGATATAAAAGATGGTATACATGTAGCACGATTGCTCGGACAAGCCCCAAACTTCTTGCAATTGTAAATTCTTTACACATATTACATCATTAAAAAAACGTGTTTCCAACCCACAACCACCTCCAACCATCAACATTCAATCGTAGCCAGAGAGGGACTGTAGATTAAGGTACATCGTAGCCAGAGAGGGACTGTAGATTAAGGTACAAACCAAAGAATTTTGTAGGGATATGAAAAAATTTTAAAAAAAAAATGAAGAAAAATACAAAGAATATCTATTTTTTAGAGGTAAAATTTGATCCCTAATCCCTTCTATTATTTTTTTCCTACTTTTCTGTGTCATAAATGGTTGGACATTTCGTCCCCTCTGTACGCACGTCTCCTTCTGTTGAAAAGAACATGTATTGAATTCTCCAGCTACTAATCTTAACGCTACTTGCATGCAAATTTTGGGGGACCATTGACCCAAAATAACTGTTGGAGATTAAAATTTTTAATAAATATAATTCCTATTTATAAGAATAAGTTATTGGAAGATAGCTCAACTTGGTATTAGAGTAGGGAAGATTAGCCTGCTCAAGTCTCGAGTCGCTACACACACCTTTCAGAGCTTTTGATGAAAATTTAAAAAGACGAATCTGGTCAATGAAAACGATGTTGGGAATTTACTTATACATACACAACGTAATTTAAAAATAATTTTAATTCTCCTCAAAGATTGTCTTTGTGTTTAAATAGAAATTGTGATTAGAATTGTACATTCAGCAAATTTGCAAACTCCTTAACTAATTTTGGAATACTCACGATTTCCATACCTATGTGAATAATTATCTCTTCATACCACAGTTGGCCAACCTCCAATAAAAATTTACAAAAGAAAACAACAACGAGAGATTAGGATTTCTCTTTTTTATGCAAGCATGATTATGATAATTATGAGATGTGCTATGATTTATTAAACCCTAACTACTTATTGATAGATATTTAAGTGGGATTGACCCACCCATTAAATACAAGCAAGCCGAATAGTTAATTAATCTAATTAGTTAAACCTCGTCCGTAAGTTAATTAATCTAAGGAAAAATTTCATATCTAAGATATCAAGTATTACGCATTTCAAAACTAAAAAAAGAAGTTTAGAATTTCAAAAATCAAATATTAATTAAACTTTATTTATAAAATAATTAATTAAATATATTAAGGTCACAAATTATAGTATTAATTGGTCAAAAATTATTTCTAGATCATAAATCAAAAATTTTATAGGTCACGAATTATTTCATATTCACAAATAAAAATTTGCACAAGTCACAATTTATTCAAATGTCTCAAATAAAATTTTTATAGGTCACAATTTATTTATCGATCACAAATCACAAATTTTATAAGTCACAACTTATTTAAAGATCACAAATTATCAAATTAATTGTTATAAGTTATTTTTCGATCATAAGTTAATAAATTATAAGTCACAATCATATTTTTTAGGTCTCATATTATTTATTGGTCACAGTTTAACCAATTTATCAATCACAATCAATCAAATAATTAGTCACAAATACCCCCACCCCACCCCATGACCACCGCCAACATCGCTGTCATTTTATCTGACCGCCCAACATCACAATCATCGTCATGACTTCGCAGCAACTACGACAACGTGCCACAACCACCACCAACTCATCAGACAGCTAACATAACCACCACCCCGCCACCGACCGCAGCCAATATCACAACCACCGCAAATCGCATGGAGTAGCCACTGCGCTCATCGTTGCTTCAGTCCTTTGAAAATCTAATACTTTCACAATTTCCCCCCAAAATTAGCAATATTTGGTGCAATAAAAACCACCTAAACCAAACAAAAAGAAAAATGCAATATCAACGATCTAAAACCAAGTAAAAAACATTGCAAGAGAAAAACGCAATATCATTACCGCTTCGATCCTTAACCATAATATATTCGTCCAATCCACCATACCCCTCTCTCCCTCACATACCACGAGTCAAGTTGACCCCTTCAAAAGCCGACGTGTTTGTCTGCAGTTAGTCGTGTCAAATGGGCAAAGCCGGCCGGCCGCACTTCCGTCCAACCGTGCGCGGCACGCCCACGGACAAGTTTTCCGGAGCAGGCAGCTCCGAACAAAGAAAAATGGTCTTGGCCGGACCGTGAAGCTCCACACGGGCCGGCCGGGCGGTCATCGCCCGCTCACGGGTATTTTTTTTTTTTTTTTTTTCAAAGTAAAACAAAGAAAATTAAATTTTATAATTGTAGCGAAAATCGATAAAAGTTACATAAAAATAAATTTTACATCAATAATTGAATAACATAAAAACTTACAATTTTTCGAATAATTGAATAACATAAAAGTCAAACGAATACTAAACTTACTTTTTTCTTCTCTCTTGATTTTCTACCTCACACACGGAATTGTTGTTGGGAAAATGTCGCCACGTGCCAGAAGGTACAGCCAGAATACGTCAAGAAAACACAGTTTGAATATTAACGCAACTCGTATTTCTCTGTCCGCCTTTACCTTGACCGACAGTAAGCTTCACGACGGCAACCATCACTTGGGAGGCAGCCATAGTTGCACTTGCGGCCGCGACATCTTAGATCTGATGGTGAGAGAAGATGATAGAAAGATGGTGAGAGAAGAGAGAATAGAAAGGCGAGATTTAAAGAGAAAGAGAGAATTGAGAGATATAATTAGAGTTTGTGATTGAAATTGTATATGGTAGATAAATTAATTTTATAATAATATTATTAATATTAAAATTTTGATTTAAGATCTAATTTTTGTATAAATAAATTTTAAATCTGATTTTTGAATTGTAATCTCTAAAATTTTTCATGTGATTTCCGTTTAATCTAATTAGTCATGTTAAGCCCATTGATAAATAATCCAATTAACTAATTCTACAAATGTCCAACATTTGTCAATTAAATAATTCATAATATCATTCTTGTAATTCTTCTTTTTGTGAGTTACCCATTATGTCCTGAATCATGATTTTGGATGGCACGAATTATTATTTTGATATAATCAAAATAAGATAAATTAGAACCCTCCTTTTAATTAATCATTAATTCACATAAATTAATTAATTCACATTTTCCGTCCCATATTGTCATCTAGCAATATATCAGGACAATAATTGTGACGAAAAATATCAAATGGTGTGACAAAACTAAATTTGTTTGTTTACCGTGAAATTATAATCTCTTCGTTAATATGATCTTATCGAAGAGATATCGATCATATCTTTCGTACCACTCTTAAGTCAATAATCGTCGAAATTCTTTTTCATTTATGAACTCACCTTGGCCAAGGATTTTGTTATCAATTTAAGCGATTAAAGCGTAGATCATAAACTCTTGTTATCTGAGAATGACGAAAATCATTCACAGCTTTCACACGATTCTCAACATACTCTAACGATGTCGTATTAACGATTTTTGGCATATCAACATCCAACATCTTCAAAGTATGACTGTCCTCATATAATGTACTATGATAATCTTAAGTTGAATGACCAATTCCACTATTGAACATTGTAGATTAACCACTGACACTCAAATAACTATCTATGTGGAATCTTTGCATCGGATCTCTAATATTATGTTATCTTAACAAAACATCAACACGTTCATTTAAATGTCACTGCATTTAGTTTGTAAGATCAGTTACTCACTTCATAAGTGAGAAATGTCACACGTGCTTGAATATTCGTAATAACGATATCCGTATCTTGTTACTATTTAGGACCACGGATAATTTAAGATTCAGGGTGTGTTTGATCCACATTATTTTGGAAGAATGTATTCTGGGATAGTAGATTGATGGAGAATTTGTGATTGAAAAAGAAGGAAAAGTTATTGATGTGATGGAAAATATTATTTTATTGAAGAATGTGTGGTTGAAAATGAGTAGAATAATGAGAATGAAAATTTTAATGTGTACCAAACAGTGGCTCAATTATATGTAATTCGTAACATACAATCATAACTCATTGTGATTAAAAAGTTATCAAAATTTGAATTTACGGACTCTATTAATTTAATTTGTCAATATAATAATTCAATTAATTAATACATTTGTGATAAACAAGGGCGGACACGAGTCCATGAGGGTCACGTGACTCCTCAACTTTTGAGATTTTTTTGTTTTATAAAGTTTTGTTTGGTATGGATTAAAATATAAATTTTTATTTAAATCAAAGTTAACAATTAACTTTAATAATATATTTCATGGGATTCACAAATTTTCAACTTTTATCAAAATGTACTAAAATCTTATTTTAATCACAATAAATTTGAACTTTTCTTTTTTCTCTTACTCTCTCGTGACTCTCTCCCTCATGTTTTTTACCAAAATTTTAATCATTCTAATTTTTTAAAATTTGTCTGTAATTTCTCTACAAATTATCACATCTACTACAAATATTAACATCCCAATCAAATTTTTAACTAATAAGAACCTAAATTTTCATTTTCTCCTATCAAATTGTATATATAGAATGTGTCTGAAATGATATGTTCAATTTGACTCATATTTAACGAATTATGTTTATTTAATTGATTATTAGTATTAATATTGGTTATATATTTTTCCTTTCGATTACTTGAACTGATTATTTTAATTGATTGTTTGTATCAAATATACTATAAATTCTTTATGCATAAATATATATTTTCTTGTAATGAGCAACGTATTAATAAAATGACCGTTTGAAATCAAATGGATAAAAATGATGAGCAAAATATTAATAAAAGATTTTTTTTAAAACGTAAATCTGCGTGATCTTGGGTCAAGTATGAATCATTCAAAATTCATGAACAAAGTATTTGATCTGTACATGGTTTAATTGTGCCCCTTAACTCAAAATATTTGCGTCGGCCACTGATCATAAATATGATGCATTAAATATATTAATAAGTTTTTTAATCCAAATCGATTGGACTTAGGATATAGCACTTACATACGAAATTAGGTAGAAGTTTTTTAATGAATTGGTCCAAATTTAAGTCCGCAACAACGGATAACATCTGTTACACCATAAATTATCTCATGTTGGGCCAAGGCTTGGGTCCGGCCCATTAGGCTCACGAGGCCCATTTCCATTTTCTATATATATGTGAATCAATTTCATTTTAAGGTATGATTTCTAACCCTATCCAAATTCCCCTTCCCGCCTCTTGCACTTATTTTTCCCTCGTTCGGCAGTTGACTTGACCGTCGGAGTGCGAACGGTCGCCGGACATTTTTCTTGGCCGGCGGCTTTTTGCCTCCTAACGGGGTGTTCAGTGTGCAGATGGTGTCCACGTGGAGGGGGCGTGGTAGGGATTCTGTTCGACCAATTTTTGAGGTCAACAGATTGGCGCCGTCTATGGGAAACGGTACGTTAACCATGTTATACCACAATCAAAAAGTCACCGGAAAAATATAGTTTTTCGGTCAGTTCTCTACTGAAAAATAGCAAAGACAGTAACCAAAGTATGAAGGTCTACGAAAAAGGAATTTTCCGGCAAAGGGTTGAAGAAACCCATGTTGAAAACTCCACCATGAAAATGGTGATAAAGAAAAAGAGAATGGCCATCCGCACCGGAGAAGATTCAGACTTCACGTTCGAAACAAAAATAAAATCTCTTTGTTAGATGAAAAACCTACTTTTGCTTCCTTGCAAAGGAAATTCCAAAGTTTTTATGCTTAAAGCAATCATTTTAGCTCCCTGCCTATGAATTGAAATTGCAGTCTCTGTTCCAAAAGACCCATTTCCAAAAGAAAGAAATTTCATGTCCAAAATTGAGAAAAAGAAACCAAGGAAGATCAAAGTCTCTTAACAATTGAAGAATTTTCTACAACCATGTTTAAAGGAGTTGACATTGTTCTACAGAGACTCACACATATGGGTAAGTAGCTATTGGCATATTGGGGAAAGCGAAGAATCCTCATTTAAAGTTATCATAAGTAACATGGCAGCTCTCCTCTCCGATCGTGGCCACCGTAGACTACCGCACGCTGCGCCGCAAACGGTATTAATCTCCAGCCACCGTTCAGGCAGAAACTATATTAAGACCTCCAGCAAAGGTCGTTCAGGCAGTCGGTAATGTGCGTTCTACACTCTAGCTTGGTCCTATTGTGTCAAGTGTCAACATTAATTTTGATGGAAACCGGACGGTGATGGTGGCGTGTATGGATTGAGACGGGTTGTCTATTCAGTCTCTGCAAGTTGTATTGTGTGGCAGAAGAAATAGATATTTTGCAAATTAGTTTTATATTCTACAATATATTGGAAATGTGTTGGTCAACTAATGAGTTTAGTGGAAATGGGCCAAAGTTATGAAAAATTGGGCCCAAGGATTTATTGTTTTGGTAAAACATTTCCAGTTCTCGGTGGTTATTTTTCTTATGGGCCATCGCACTGGTGTCTTCCTTCTACAACAATAAACTTATTTCGTTGAGATGGGGCCTCTCGGTTTTGGGTCACGTTTGGAGGAGGAACGTGAAATTGTGATTAAACAGATGAGAATTTTCATCTCTTCATCCAAACTCTTCGCAAGCTTTAAGGTATTCCCGCCACTACTTCAAAATTGAATGGGTACGGTAAAGATTTGGTGCCTCTTTAATGCTACAGGCTATTTCAAAAATCTCCATTTTGAACTAAATTAGAGCATGCACATATCTACTTTCAACTTTTGCTTATTGTTTCCTACTGGAGCTTCAACATTGAAGAATATAGGTAATGGCAAAATTTGAGTTAGAGTGGCAAAATTCTTCTATTTGCATTCTAAATTTACAGTGATGAATTAATACAATATCCATGATGACAAATTGAGAAAGTATGTGAAATTTTCCATTTTAATTCTTCATGATTTCGTGCCTAGACTACAAAATTCATTTGTGCCAAAAAAAATTATTATTTTTACAATGCACGCAAAAAAAACTCGATAAATTGCTTAGTTCGGATTTCTCTTATTCAAAGCCCCTTCTTATGATCACCTCTATTATTTGAGGCTTTATTAGAGGGATATTTATTTCTCGCTTCGCCAGAGGCTCATTCCTGGCCTCGCGAGATGTTTATCCCTCGCCTCGCCAGATGCTCATTCTTGGCCTCGCTAGATGATTATTCCTCGCCTAGCTAGATACTCATTCCTGGCTTTGCGAGATGTTTATTCCTCGCTTCGCCAGATGTTCATTTCTGGCTTCGCGAGATGATTATTCCTCGCTTCGCCAGAGGCTCATTCCTGGCCTCGCTAGATGTTTATTCCTCGCTTCGCCAGATGCATATCCCTGGCCTCGCGAGATGTTTGTTCCTCGCCTCGCCAGATGCTTACGCCTGGCCTCGCGAGATGATTGTTCCTCGCTTCGCCAGATGCTCATTCCTGGCTTCGCGAGATGTTTATTCCTCGCTTCGCCAGATGTTCATTCCTGGCTTCGCAAGATGATTATTCCTCACTTCGCCAGAGGCTCATCCCTGGCCTCGCGAGATGTTTATTCCTTGCGAGATGATTATTCATCGCTTCGCCAGATGCTCATTCCTCGCTTCGCCAGATGCTCATTCCTGGCTTCGCGAGACGTTTATTCTTTGCCTCGCCAGATGCTCATTCCTGGCCTCGCGAGATGATTATTCCTCGTTTCGCCAGATGCTCATTCCTGGCTTCGCGAGATGTTTATTCCTCGCTTCGCCAGATGTTCATTCCTGGCTTCGCGAGATGATTATTCCTCGCTTCGCCAGAGGCTCATTCCGGGCCTCGCGAGATGTTTATTCCTCGCTTCGCCAGATGCTTATCCCTGGCCTCGCAAGATGTTTATTCCTCGCCTCGCCAGATGCTTATTCCTGGTCTCGCGAGATGAATGTTCCTCGCTTCGCCAGATGCTCATTCCTGGCCTCGCGAGATGTTTATTCTTCACTTCGCCAGAGGCTCATTCCTGGCCTCGCGAGATGTTTATTCCTCGCTTCGTCAGATGTTTATTCCTCGCTACGCCAGATGTTTATTCTTGGCCTCGTGAGATGTCGCTTCGCCAGATGTTTATTCCTCGCTTCGCCAGATGTTCATTCCTGGCTTCGCGAGATGTTCATTCATCGCTTCGCAAAATGTTTATTCCTCGCTTCGCCAGATGTTTATTCCTGGTCTCGCGAGATGTCGCTTCGCCAGATGTTTATTCCTGGCCTCGCGAGATGTTTATTCCTCGCTTCGCCAGATGTTCATTCCTGGCTTCGCGAGATGATTATTCCTCGCTTCGCCAGAGGCTCATTCCTGGCCTCGCGAGATGTTTATTCCTCGCTTCGCCAGATGCTTATCCCTGGCCTCGCGAGATGTTTATTCCTCGCCTCGCCAGATGCTTATTCCTGGTCTCGCGAGATGAATGTTCCTCGTTTCGCCAGATGCTCATTCCTGGCCTCGCGAGATGTTTATTCTTCTCTTCGCCAGAGGCTCATTCTTGGCCTCGCGAGATGTTTATTCCTCGCTTCGTCAGATGTTTATTCCTCGCTTCGCCAGATGTTTATTCTTAGCCTCGCGAGATGTCGCTTCGCCAGATGTTTATTCCTGGCCTCGCGAGATGTTTATTCCTCGCTTTGCCAGATGTTCATTCCTAGCTTCGCGAGATGTTCATTCCTCGCTTCGCCAAATGTTTATTCCTCGCTTCGCCATATGTTTATTCCTGGCCTCGCGAGATGTTTATTCCTCGCTTCGCCAGATGCTTATCCCTGGCCTCGCGAGATGTTTATTCCTCGCCTCGCCAGATGCTTATTCCTGGCCTCGCGAGATGATTATTCCTCGCTTCGCCAGATGCTCATTCCTCACTTCACCAGATGCTCATTCCTGGCCTCGCGAGATGTTTATCCCTCGCCTCGCCAGATGCTCATTCCTGGCCTCGCGAGATGATTATTCCTCGCCTCGCCGATGCTCATTCCTGGCTTCGCGAGATGTTTATTCCTCACTTCGCCAGATGCTTATCCCTGGCCTCGTGAGATGTTTATTCCTCGCCTCGCCAGATGCTTATTCCTGGCCTCGCGAGATGATTAATTTTCCTCGCTTCGCCAGATGCTCATTCCTCGCTTCGCCAGATGCTCATTCCCCGCCTCGCCAGATGCTCATTCCTGGCCTCGCGAGATGATGATTCCTCGCCAGATGTTTATTCCTGGCCTCGCGAGATGTTTATTCCTCGCTTCGCCAGATGTTCATTCCTGGCTTCGCGATATGTTTATTCCTCGCTTCGTCAGATGTTTATTTCTCGCTTCGCCAGATGTTTATTCCTGGCCTCGCGAGATATCGCTTCGGCAGATGTTTATTCCTGGCCTCGCGAGATGATTATTCCTCGCTTCGCCAGATGCTCATTCCTTGCTTCGCGAGATGTTTATTCCTCGCTTCGCCAGATGTTCATTCCTCGCTTCGCCAGATGATTATTCCCCGCTTCGCCAGATGCTTATCCCTGGCCTCGCGAGATGTTTATTCATCGCTTCGCCGGATGTTCATTTCTGGCTTCGCGAGATGTTTATTCCTCGCTTCGCAGGATGTTCATTTCTGGCTTTGCGAGATGTTTATTCCTTGCTTTGCCAGATGTTCATTACTGGCTTCGCGAGATGTTTATTCCTCGCCTCTCACTATCGTTGAGCCTAACTGTAAGACCTTGTCATTCCGAGGCCAGTTTATAGGACTCCGATAGGTCGAGACTTTGTTAGCGGGATGTTTATTCCCCGCTTCGCAAGATGCTTATCCCTGATCGAAGACCATAAAGCTTCAAGTTGATATTGATTCCGTGCAAATTGAGGGAATTGAAGATATACCTTTCCTAGATGAGAATGGCTCTGTTATCTTTGATGAAGATGGGAAGCCTCTTTTACATACTGATGGAACATGCTACATCTCTAAAAATCTAGCCATGCAGTGTTCGAAAGGTCCCTGCAGAGCTAAATATATGAAGGATGATGATTTTCTGAAGATTCGTGATTTTGAGGATGTATCATGTCAACAAAAAGGAACGAAAGTTGGGAACATGGAATAGCCTTTAGTGATGCAAGTTAGGTTGTTCTACAATAGTTGTGCTGCTAAGGGAACTCTTCTCGTAAATAAGAAGAGGAACATCATCTTGAAGTCCTCGTTCCTTGAATAAAGGAAGAGACGACATATTTTATGAGTACTCGCCCCTTGAATAAATGAAGATGCAATATTTTGAAGTCCTCATTCCTTGAAAGAGGAAGAGACAAACCGCCTCGTCAAATGTTTATTCATAGTCTCGCGAGATGGTTATTCCTTGTCTCTTACTATCGTCGAGCCGAACCGTAAGTCCTCTTCATTCCGAGGCTAGTTTGTAAGACTCCGATAGTTCGACTATTCGCGGGATGTCTATGCCCCACTTTGCCAGTTGCTTATTCCTGACTTCGCGAGATGTTTATCCCTCGCTTCTCACTATCGTCGAGTCGAACCGTAAGTCCTCTTCATTCCGAGGCCAGTTTGTAAGACTCCGATAGTTCGACTATTCGCAGGATGTCTATGCCCCGCTTCGCCAGTTGCTTATTCCTGATTTCGCGAGATGTTTATCCCTCGCTTCTCACTATCTTCGAGCCGAACCGTAAGTCCTCTTCATTCCGAGGCCAGTTTGTAAGACTCCGATAGTTCGACTATTCGCGGGATGTCTATCCCCCGCTTCTTCAGTTGCTTATTCTTGGTTTTGCGAGATGTTTATCCCTCGTTTCTCACTATCTTCGAGCCGAATCGTAAGTCCTCTTCATTTCGAGGCCAGTTTATATCCGCAAAGGTGCATACGTCCCCATGGGCGGGGCCACCTTAAGGATGTCCACTTCATCAGGAGAGGTGTGGGTGCCACTTCTGGTGAAGCGGATCTACAGTGTTCTCACACTATGCCTTCCATTGCTGGATCAGACACCATGGAAGATGCCCTTGCGAAGGTGCATACGCCCCCATGGGCGGGGCCACCTCAAGGATGTCCACTTCATCAGGGGAGGTGCGGGTGCCACTTCTGGTGAAGCGGATCAGCAGTGTTCTCACACTATGCCTTCCATTGCTGGATCAGACACCATGGAAGATGCCCTTGCAAAGGTGCATACGCCCCCACGGGCAAGGCCACCTTAAGGATGTCCACTTCATCAGGAGAGGTGCGGGTGCCACTTCTGGTGAAGCGGATCAGCAATGTTCTCACACTCATTCTTTCTACTTGCTGGGCTAGGACTTCACTTCTGTACTTATCACTTCGTCCTTCGGTCGGGACTTTGCTTCTACAACATCGTTTCACCTCGACTGCTTATGTTCAGAGTCTCATCTCTGTAACTTATTTCAAAGTATGGCCTTGACTGCTTATCTTCAGAGTATTGCCTCTGCTGCTTGTATTCAGAGTCTCGTCTCTACATCGGCTTATTACAGCTACTTATTTCAGAGTACCGCCTCGACTGCTTATCTTCAGAGTATTGCCTCTACTGCTTGTATTCAGAGTCTCACCCCTGCATGAGCTTTATTGCAGCTACTTATCTTCGGAGTGTCGAGTTGCCTATCTTTCAGTGGTTTATATCCCAACTCGACCCGTATATAAATATTCATACTGAGACTTGGGAGGACTGTTGTGATACTGATATCTTAGTATCATTACATTATTATTGCCACCATATGCATTATATCATTACTGTCGAGTGCGTGTTTCACATCATTGCTAGCATGTCATGCCACTATTTTCAGTACAGTCATTGCGCATGCTACGTTATCTACATTGGCAATACTGTTATACTGAACTGTGCTAGCATACGACCTGCTATGATACATGATAGACTCTCTGCATATTATATCTTGGAGAAATTTAATATGTCATTATTCACCTTATTGTCATGAGTAATTTGAGGGCAAATGGACCCCAAAGTTTATTTAGTATATGTGCTGTGGATATATCGTGTTATATTACAGGTTGGTTTAGTCCATATTACAGAGGAGATGCTGCCGAAATTTCGACAAATTATATGCAATATTTACCTTTCGAGGCAATTCGTAAGCCCTCGCTTATTCAGGCTGACATGCATATTTTCGAGGCAGTTCGTAAGTCCTCGCCCATTGGAACTACTTATATTTCTGAGGCGATCTGTAAGATTTCGACTACTTGATAATTTATATTTCAAGTCCGACTCGCACATGAATGTACAACTCAGACTTGGGGGACTGTTGTTACACCATAAATTATCTCATGTTGGGCCAAGGCTTGGGTCCGGCCCATTAGGCTCACGAGGCCCATTTCCATTTTCTATATATATGTGAATCCATTTCATTTTAAGGTATGATTTCTAACCCTATCCAAATTCCCCTTCCCGCCTCTTGCACTTATTTTTCCCTCGTTCGGCAGTTGACTTGACCGTCGGAGTGCGAACGGTCGCCGGACATTTTTCTTGGCCGGCGGCTTTTTGCCTCCTAACGGGGTGTTCAGTGTGCAGATGGTGTCCACGTGGAGGGGGTGTGGTAGGGATTCTGTTCGACCAATTTTTGAGGTCAACAACATCAAAACCCCAAATTAGTCATCGTAAGTGGAATCAAATATATGCAAAAATACGAAAAAACTATGTTCTATCCTTAGCTGCAATGCACTCGATCAGTTGTCATTAATTTTGGTGGGTACCATACAGGAAAACAATGGTGTTCACTCATTTCCTGCAATACATTTATAAGTTTTATCATCTTCCCAAACAGGAAAAATGTCAAATCAAATCAATCCTTCGAAAATGAGGCTATAAAATCATGAGGGTGCTCATTGAGAATCTGCATCACACTATCTAAATAATTGTTTCATATCCACATTCTATTTAAATATTTGATTTCTTTGCATTTAACAATCAAGAATAAGAAATGGGATTAACTGGTAAGTTGATTGCTCAGTTAGAGTTCAAGGCTGGTGGAGACGTGTTTCATGAGTTCTTCAGGCATAAGCCACACCAGTTAGCCGATGCCTGCGTTGGAAAGGTACATGCTTGTGACTTGGTTGAAGGAGAATTCGGAAATGCAGGCTGCGTCGTGTTTTTCAAATACTCCCAAGGTAATCCGATATTTACTTGCGTAAAATTGCACTTATTGCACGTGTTTAATTAGTACGTTCGACTGGATAAAATTAAAGAGAAGTGTGCCTCGGTGCCTCTCATCTTCAGTTGTGTCTAACACTCTATAATTTTTGCGTACAAATATTCTTCAGTGATCAATCGAGCAAGTGACAGTATGAATATTTTGGTTTCCGAATAACCCTTAACTTTGGCATCTTCAGTGTCCCATAACTATCAAGAATATAGTTTCCCCTTTGAATTTAGCTAGAAATTTGGTTTGTACTCATGAGGTTTTCAAAAAGTGTGATTTGACTCTATTTCCGACTTTTAGTCCGAAAAAAATCAGCTAAAATCGATCTCTCGCTCTTTTTTTTTTTTTTTTAAATGAGTTGTCAATAAGTCATGTATAAAGTCAAATGAGAGAAAACTGTCCACATTATGTCAAGTCATCAAGTTTTTTGTCCTAATAAATGGAATAATTAACATCGAAAAGTTCTTTCATACCATCGTCTAATTAGTACATGTGAAGTAGTTTTTCGAAAATCACATTTTCTTAAACTCATTATCAACTATTTATTCTTTGAAAAAGAAACTCATTTTTCATGTTTTCCATAATTTTTTCTACTTTTTAACCACACAATTTTCGAAAAAAAATTGATTTTTTTAACAAAAATCACTTCTATTGAAGCGCTAATATTTTGTACATAGTATTTTTAGTTTTCAATGCCCATATACGTTACTTTGTGGATTAAATATTTTTTATTATTTAAATAGATGGAAAAGAGCAGAGTGCAAAAATGGTACTCGACACCATCGATGAAGAGAAGAAGTCATTGGTTGTTAAGGTCCTCGAAGGAGATGTTATGCAATTCTACAAATCGTTCACTATAACTGTTCATGTTGAAACAAAAGATGGGATTGACCATGTTACATGGACTTTGGAGTACGAGATGAAAAGTGAAGATGTTCCGCATCCAATTTCGTGGTTGGCTTATTACATAGATATCACGGTAGATGTGGAAACCCATCATCTTGGGAAATCTTAAATGTTTATTCCATGAATGAAATGATTGTCGTGTTGTGTACTAAAAATTAATATGAATTTGTCATCGAGAGATATCTTGGTGAGGTATGTTATAATATGAATAAGTAGAATCAAGACGAACCTTTGTGTGTGAAATGTTAAGTACTTTTCATCCTGTCAATGATAATATTTATATCAGATTTGTAATTATGTTATAAGTTGTCCTTGTTAAGATTTGAGATTTCATCTTAAAATGTCAACATTGTTAAGAGGAGTAACTCAAACCCTTATAAATTGGTCTGTATTTTCATCTTTATTCGATGTGGAATTTTATTTCTTAATAGTCCTTGTCCTGATATTTTTCAGTCATTATAAAATATGCAAGATTTACGTGGTTGAACACTATGACTACGCCCTTGGAGCCCAACTCTAAGTCATCATCTACTAAGAGCATGTTTGGTTGAGCTCATGCTTAAAAACGAGCACCCATCTCCATCTGAAAAAAAAATAAAGAAATATAGAAATGGTTTAATATATAAATAAATATTAGTGACTGGTGGTGGATAAAAATGAAGTTCGACAGTTTATAAATAATACTATAACTTCTGCCTAACGAAAGCAAAAAGATAAGCATCAAAATTGGTGTTCATCTTTTAGCTTTCGGATGGATGCTATAAGCATAAGTCCATGGACGGAGCCAGAGCCAATAACTTAATCTGAATGGAGCATTAAAAGAAGAAGAAGAAGTTAATAATCAAGAATTTTAGATAGTCTTTTAATCGAGAATATTAAATAGTCCTTTAATGGTTTTCATACTTAGTAGACGTTGCAACTTCGTTATTAATATATCAATAATCCATTTATATGTATATGCTCTTCGATTATGATGTCGAACATTAATGCTATAATCCATAATTAAAGTTTTAGTCAAGGATATTTAACAAGTCGTTTAACAGCAAATTTACACAACACGATTTGTTTACAGCATCATTTTTTTTTTTTTTTTGAAATAGAAATATTCTTTTAAAATATCGTTCCATAATTTTTGCATATCAGAGTTCAACAAAAAAATAAAATAAAATAAATAAATAAATATTTGAATAAAATTTACAAATTAAATGCTACGAAATTGCAACAAAAATTCTTAGTCAACGGAACCCTTAAAGAAATAATTATTCCAAATTGAAAATTAAACTAGTTAAGACCAATTTTCAATTATAAATGAACAACGTATAATATAATAGAAATAGCAAAAAGAAAAAGTTATTGGACAAGAATTAAATAGATAGAATTTTAGAGGAAAAAGCCTGTTTATATGTACATTTATGATTCAAAGCCCAGCTGCGCCGAGTTTTTCATCTACCGGTCCAATAGTCCAACCAAACATGCTCTCTAATCATAATCATATAAACTAGAAACTCTATTCTTAGTTTATCGCTACGAGATGATACTACGAACAAACGATAAAAATAAAATTTAAGATCTCAAGGAACAGAAAATAAACTAAAGCTTGTTTTGCACATGATGTTTTTGGAGGGAAAATTATTTTTTTTAGAGAATGTGTGATTAAAAATTGAAAAAGAATTGTGGGTCCAATAAAATGTATAGTTAAAAAATGATTTGAGAAAAATATGATTTTAATAAAAATCTTTGACAAACAAACGTTAAAGAACGAGATCAACATGATTGTTAAAGGTTGATATTAGAATTCACGTGTTAAGATCACATATGATGCTAGGTGGCATGTATAGTGGATGTAATGGCCAAGCAAACGAAAACAATTAATTGACTACCACTATGGTAGAGCGACTATTGCTATGCTAAACCGATTGTCGCTATGCTAGACCGACGTCGCTATGCTAAAGCGACTATCGATATACTAGATCGACTGCAACTATGGTAGAGTGACTGCCGCTATGCTAGACTGATTGCCACCATGGTAGAGCGAATGTCGTTGTGCTAGTCCAACTGCCAGTATGGTATAGCGATTACCGCTATGCTAGATCGACTGCCACCATGGTAAAGCAACTACCACTATGCTACCCTGACTGCTACTATGGTAGAGCACCTACTGCTATGCTAGTCCGACTGCAACTATGATTGAGCAACTGTCGCTATGCTAACCTGACTGCCACTATAGTAGAGCGACTACCGCTATACTACCCTGACTGTCACTATGGAAGAGTGACTACCGTTATGCTAGACGACTCTCGCTATGATAGATCGATCATTACGACTCTCAACTGTCTAAACATCATTTTAGTTGATTGATAACTAGTTGACGGTCATCAAAGGCATGTCATGTATAGAAGGTCTAGTTTTTTTCAACATATTTTCTTTCTATTTTCATAAGTCATTTCAAAACTCCATTACTAATTCTCACGCCAGATGTACAACGAGAAAGAATATCACTGCCTCTTTTTGCAGATGTTCAATTGCTTAACGGAACAACAAAAACCTCCTTGCTCCACTAAAGAAGCCCGAAAGTCATTTCAATATTATTTCATTAGCGTCGTCTATGGGAAACCATTGAACATAAAAGCTATGTCAAGAAGACGAACTAGAAGTGATACGTGCTTGGTCAGAAATACAACAGAGCCAAAATTTGTTGCCAAGGGTCAAGACACGTCGCCGCAGTCGCCTCATTATATGACACATAGTCAATTTAGCAGCTTGGAGACCCAGTTCCCAAAAGGAGCACAAGAACAAAGGGTATGCACAGAACAATTCGATCAGGCAAAGGCAAGAAGAGGTTAAGGCCTTCACTCCTTTAAATACCCTTCATGCTAAGTTGCTGATGGAGAAACAAGACATGAAAGAGCTCGATTGACCAAAACTAATGGTCGCGTGACTAGTAAAAGAGATAAAAGAAAGTTCGCCATTTCCATAAAGACCATGGACATGACACTGAAAATTGCATACATCTGAAGGAGGAGATTGCCTTTTGAAATAGGTTTTCCAGACCTAAGTACGTGAGAAATGACTGAGGTAAGGAAAAGGATGATGATTGTCTCCAATCTAGGGTCGGAGTGATAAGTGTGATCATCCGTGGGATAGCTGCGGCGGAGAGTCAAATTCAACTAGAAAGAGTTATGCATGCTCGATTGGGATATGCTCTATTCAGAAGAAAAGAAGATTCAATCGGAACATCATTTTTGGTGAAGAAGACTTGATTGGTGTAGCAAACCCCCCATGACTATGCTTTGGTGGTCGTCGATAACATAGGGATTTTGATGTCAAGAGGGTGCTAGTCGATTGTGGTAGTGCATCGAATGTTATTACTTGGGAGGCATTTTTAAGCTTGAAAATCTCTCCAGAAAAATTGAAAATTGTGACCACCCCTCTACAAGGCCTTGGAGGGGCAAATGTGATACCAAAAGGAACTGTAGAGCTTCTGGTGACGCTAGGCACTTACCCATCGAGTTTAGTGATACTGACGAACTTTTTTGTTGTCAAAACCCTCATAGCATACAATGCAATCTAAGGTCGACCACTATTAAATGCTATTAAAATCGTCCCTTCAGCGTAACACCAATTAATGAAATTCCCAATCAGTCAAGGGGTTGGATGTTTGAGCTTTCAAGGAGCTAAGCAGTGAGCATCTTGGTAGTGAGTTTTAAAAAAATTAGTTAATTAGGATGTCTTTCTATTTTCCTTGTAAATATAGTTGCTAGGAAATTTATTGATTTTCCTAATGTAATGCTGGCTACTAGTTCTTGCCTTTTGTAATTATTAGCATTGTTCAATGAAAAGTTTACACAACGATGGACGTTGAGGGTAATAAAGAAGGGACAGCCTTACAGGGATGTCCCGGTGCACCTATTGAGTCCCTAAATCTATTTCAGTTTTATCTAAATGCATGAACTTGTTCTAAAGCCGTTGAGATTTTTTGTATGAATTATGGCTCAAAACGTCGTCCAATGCATCAAAATCGAAAGGGGCTAATAGGTGAGCAACAATACCAAAAATCGTTTTACAGTCTAGTGATGAGCAACAAAACCAAGAAATTGATTAGTTCAAAATCGCTCTACACTTCAAGGTTGCAGGACGAGACAAGCAGTAAGCAACAATACCAAAAAATTGGTTAGCTCGAAATCCCTCTACGGTCTAGCGGCGAGCAACTGAACCAAAAATTTGATTAGTTCAAAATCACTCTGCACTTCAAGGTCACACAACGGGAGAAGCGGCGAGAAAAAATACCAAAAAATTGGTTAGTTCGAAATCGCTCTTCGGTCTAGCGGTGAGCAACAAAACCAAAAAATTGGTTAGCTCAAAAGCACTCTACACTTAAAGTTTGCATGACGGAACAAGCGGTGAACAACAATACCATAGCTCGAAATCGCTCTATGATCAAGTGATGAGTAACAAAACCAAAAATTAGTCATAAGCTCAAAATCACTCTACAGTTTTAGTGATGAACTTTCAAAATCAAAAAATTGGTTCAAGCTCAAAATCACTAGACAGGCGCTCAACATATCCAAATCGTCCGAGTGGCTTAGCTGTAAGCAAGAAAACCAAAAAATTGGTCTTAGTGGTGAGCTTTCAAAATTAAAAAAATGGTTAAATCTCAAAATCACTAGACCACGAGCTCAACACATCTAAATCGCCTTAGGGGTTAGGAGGTGAGCAAAAAGATAAAAAAAAAATTAGCTAAAGCTCAAGAATCGTCGATCGAGACTGCAAAACTAAAACCCGCTAACCAAACTTGAAATTACGAGAACTTTTGAGTAGTGAGCAATGATGACGATTGACAAAATAAATGCATTCAACTATAGTCGACTGACATTGTAGTTGATGTAGGGTACGCCACTTGAAAATCGAAAGCAAGATTGAGTGGTAGGCTTGAAATCACGTAATGTTCATGTTAGTAAACTAAAAAATAGCAAACAATCCTTCAATCGCTTCTTCTTCATTCCTTTAATGGGTAATCGAAATTCAAGTCTAAGTAATGCTATAAATATTTTACAAATTTATAATTTTAATGCAACACAACATGAGAAATATATTTATAGTTTAATATTTCATAAGAATTCAAATTCTTCGTTATTTTTAAAGTGGCTGGCCATTGAGAATCATGATACTTGAGAATTATTAAAGATAATCAGCTATTGTTATATAGAGTTTCTTAAGAATTAATTTTCGATCGAAATTTTACCGTTTATGCTGTATTTAATAGTTTGTCATTTTTTTCACTTTTATAAGTTGATATTGAGCGTTTGAATGGATTTTTATTTGTTATCTTGTTTAATTGATTTTTATATTTTTAGATTACAAGAATGGCAAGTGGTATCATACTCTAATTTTGCCTATTTTAAATTTGACAAGTAATTTCCTACTTTATTTTTATATTTTTTTCTAATATAAAGAATCAAATCGGACTAAATCGAAACTGGTTTCGATTTAGTTCTATAGTTGGATATGGAATCAATGGTTATATTTCTAATATTCCCATTGGTTATAATTCAGTTCAATTCCCTTCAGAGTCGGATAGAACCAGATCGTACCCACTTCTGACGAGATCTTCCATTTGGACAATGGACAATAAGACATTCAAGCATGTTGTAAGTTACAACTTACATATCTATCAAACTCTTTACGGATTCACAATGAGAAATCCAATAAGTCGCTCTTGATCAAGGCAAAGAAACAACAATCATAATAAACTATTATCATAGCAAGTAAATGGGAAAAAATAGTCACTCGTGACAAACGAAATACCTACTGGCCGTGTGTATCTCAGTAGCAGCATGAAAGTAAGTGCAAAATTGGAGTAACTAGCAAAGTTAGGGTGTGGACTACAGTATGCATGAATCTAAAGATTAGCAAGAATTGAAGTTTTAAAAATGAAATGTGGAATAAAAAACAATCAATTAAGCAAGTAGAAAAATTATAAATATAAAATTGACCCACAAATAATATTATAAAATTTAATGAGAATAGGTTAAAAATTTTACAAGTTCGTTGATTTTCTTTTTTCATATTATGTAAAATTAAATCCAACATACACACCAAAAAAAGTTATAAAAAAAATAAATTAAATCCAATATACACATGAAAAAAAGTTATAAAAAATCCATTTCTGAAACCATTCACACCCATTCAAAAAATAAAAAAAAAGTATTCTACATATTTTGTTCGACCTGTTAAATTAATAATACAAAAAACATAGAGAGAAAAACAAAAAGAGGCTAGGGTTTTCTGATAAACTGAATGAATGAAAAAAAAAACTTTAAATAGTCCAAGCAGGGAAATGAAATGACTAATCTACCCTTAATAGAAAAAAAATATATTTAACATATCCCCTCAAACTCATGATACTGATACAAGAAGTGTTGAGAGTTTGCCAAATAGAAAATGAAATCGCGAAGTGGTATGTGACTTTGTAAACAAGTCAGCAATATGCATTGTGGAAAGAACAAAAGGTAACATTATATTGCCAAGCTGATGATGATGTCGTGTGACATGACAATCAATCTCAATATGTTTATTCCTATCATGGAATATTGAATTTTGTATAATTTGAATAGCACTCTTATTGAAACAATACAATGGAGTAGGTTGGCGAAGAAATAATCTATATCTGCAAGCTACCAACGTAACCAGACTATCTCAAAAGAGAAGAAGCCATGGCACGATACTCTGATCTGTGAAACATCGGTAAGAAATATCTTGCTTCTTGATCTTTCAAGAAATAAGAGAATCACTAAGAAAAATACAAAAGTTAGTAGGATCACTAGCCTCATCAGTATCAGAATATGCTCGCAATTCTAATGAAGAAATAGAGGAAAGTAAAAGACTCTGAAACTGAGTGTGCCGAAGATACCTCAAAATGCAAAGAATCGTAGCCCAATGAACTTTAGTAGGTGAGGTAACAAACAACTAACTATATGAACAACATATACAATATTTAGATGAGTGATGGTAAGATAAACCAAGCTACCACAATAGTAAATTATAAACTAGGATCTGATAATGAAGAACCGTCAAAAGAAGAATATTGAGCATTAAGTTCAAGAGGTGTATCATCATATTATCAGTAAGATGAGCACGCTCAAACATATCAGCTATGTACTTAGACTGAGAAAGAAGATTACCTTTCGAAAAAGATGCACCTTCAATGCCTAAAAAGTAGTGGAGTGAACCCAAATCTTTCATTGCAAAACAATGAGCTAACTCTGACTTTAGTGCTACAATCACATCTGTATTATCACCAGTAATAATCATGTCATCAACATATAAATAGAGCAAAAAATGACCAGCGAATATACATCTATGAAATAAAGCTGAATCATGAAGACTAGGAAGAAACCAAGTGAAGTAATAACAATAGAAAACTTCTCAAACCAAGTTTGAGGTACCTATTTGAGACCGTAAAGAGCTTTTCGGAGTCAACAAACTTCACCAGATTGATGAGAAACACCATGAGGGCAAACCAGATGGACGTCTTCCTATATATCTCCATTTATAAATGCATTTTTAACATCCATTTGAGATATACACCATCGACAAACAGAGGTAACTGCAATAAAGGTGCAAGCAATAGTCATTTTTGCAATGGGTGCAAAAGTCTCCTTATAATCAATTTCATACTCCTGAAAATACCATTTATTAACTAATCGGCCATGTCTTCCAATAGATTCATCTGATTTGATTTGATTTTATAGACCCAACGAAAACCAATTGCTCGTTTTCTTGGTGATAAAGATACCAAGTCTCTAATGTGTATCTAATGCAGAGCAGTAAGTTCCTTAGCTATAGCCCCCTGCCAAAGTGGGTTACAAACTGCCTCTCTATAGGACAAAGGCTCAAAAAGACGATGAACATAAGCTAAAAAGGAAATGAAAGAACTAGAGTAATACGAATAAGCAAAATTTGGTAATTGATAGACTTACGAGTACACATAGAGTAATGGGGATGAGGAGCCATAGTCTCAACAGGTGACTGGGCAGCTATAGGATGATAGGGAACAATTGATGTGTTAGGAGCCAAAGTACTAGTATTTGCAGAACTATCAATGGGAACCCTATAAGAATTAGTGATGGCAATGGGGCGGGTTCGAGGCGGGGCACCCTCACCCCACCCCGCCCCACCCCGCCACTCCCCCTCCCCGCCCCGCGCCCCACCCCGCCTTAGATGGGGTGGGGCTCGGGGCGGGGCGAGGCGGGTACGGGGCGAGGACTTGCCCCGTTTCTTGCCCCATTTGTTTTTTTTTTTTTAATTTAAAATACAAATTCAAAATTTTAAAATTCAAAGTAAATAATGTTCAAACTAATTATATCAATATTCAAAACAAACACTTGAAACAAAAAATGTCCAAAACAAATAATATCCAAAACAAATTTTTTTTCTTTTTTAATTCTTCACGGGGCGGGTTCGGGGCGGGGCATCTCCACCCCGCCCCACCCCACGACCCGCGACGGGGCGGCGAACCTCGCCCCACCCCGCCAACCCGTTCGGGGCGGGTTTTTTTGCCCCATTCGGGGCGGGGCGGGGAAAATTGCCATCTCTAATAAGAATCGTGATCTAAAGTGAGAATAGATGTCTGTGGAACAAGAGATGGGATAACTTTAATATCAACATGGAATGGATCAATATGAATAAATCAGACTTATCATGTTATAAGAACTAGCAGGAATAGAAAAGTAAGGTATATGTTCAAGGAACATAACATGACAAAAGGCATATAATTTTTCACTTACTGGATCAAAACAACAATATCTCTTTTTCCCTACACCATGACCTAGAAAAACACATATAGCAGATCTAGAGGATAATTTTTCACATTCAACATGAGGTTGAAGAACAAAACAGGTAGAGCCAAAGCACTTGCAAGGAAGAATAATCGGGAACATATCCATACAACTTCTTAAAAGGAGACAAACATGTATTGTGTGAGGTTGGGATCCTATGATTAATTAAATGAGTGTTGACTTATAGTTGATTTCATCCTTAATGTTTTGATCATAACAAACAAGATTAATATTGTTTCTAACAATTAATTTTGAGTGATAATAGTTCAATGTTAAAATCAATCAAGCATTGTCAAAATCAACACATTATAAATTGGACTCGAAATGAAGATCAAAGTGAAGTTAAGCATTTAAGTCAAATAATTCGAGACTGAGTTTAAAAGATCAAAATCATGACTATCAAATTAGGCTCATGAAGAAGGTCAACATCAAAGTTAAGCACTAAAGACAAACGTCAAGATAGATCAAGATCAAGAGTTTAAAAGACAAACATGAAAGAAATTTCGAAACAAGATCAAAGACTAGCTTTCGAGATCATATGTAAAGATATAACACTTTGATCTTTAGTAATGAATGACAATAGCTCAAAAATCATTTTGTGCAGAAAGAGTTATTTTCATATCACTTGCATAAAATATTTTTTTTATCAAAAGTAAGATTGATTTTTCAAAGTGATACTTGAACTTAGATTATATTTTTTAATAATAATAAAAAGTCAAAGGTAACCGGTTATTCGGTTGACCAACCGGACCGTCCGATTTGACAGAAAAACTTCTGTCAATCCAGACGTCCGATGGATGACCCGGACATTCGGTTCATCCCCAATGATAAGTTTTTTGACCGTTCTGACCACAACGGCTAGTGGTCATCCGGATGAGTGGCAGACGTCCGGATGGTCGTCCGATTGGGCAGAATTTATTGCGTTTTGATTGCTATAAATACCATTTCACTTTACATTCATTATAACAACTATAAGAATGTTTTTTTGAGAAATATATTTGAAAAATCCTCTTTGAGCTTACATTTTTACATTCATTTCATTTATTTTTTCATGGCAAAAACTTTGATTGTTGAATAAAATTTCTTGAATAATTTCTCTCATCAAAAATTTTCATCTCTATTTTGTGCTTAATTTATTTGTATCAATTTTAAAAGAGATATATTTTTAAAGAAGATCTTTATACTTATTTTTCATAAACATTTATACTTCTTCATATTTAAAATTTTGATTGATTTAATCAAACTTGAAAAATCATCATATTCATTGAAGTGTTAGTCTTTCTTGATACTTAATTTGTTTGTATTATTTATCAAGAGAGAAATTTCATTGTAAAATCACTTTGCTAAAGTGTGAGTCGTGCTGAAGTCCCTTAAAGATCAATATTGTATAATGATCGATGCTCATTGCTGTAAGTTACAGTGTGAGTCATATTGAGGTCCTGTAAATCTCAATAGTGTGGATCGTGTTGAGGTCCCAGAAAGCTTAACGTTGTAAAAGGATCGATTCTCCTTGCTTGTAAGTTACCGGAAGTTTTATAAAGGGTTAGATTGCACCACAAGTGAAAAATGTCTTACTCGTGTCGGAGAGCTTGGTAACGGAGGACATAGATCATTGTTTTGGATCGAACCTCCATAATTATATCGTTTACATCATCTCTCCATTTTACTTATCGTTTTTATATTTGTACATGCTATTTGAATTAATCTATTTAATTTTCACTCGATTGAAAAAGTTTGAAAAACTAATTCACCCCCCTCTTGGTTAATTATTCTTAGGCTATCAATGAGCAACAGTAAGAATAACTTCTCTCCAGAATTCACTAGGAGTAGAAGTAGAAAACAAAAGAGAATGGGTTGTCTAAACAAGATGTCTATGTTTTCTTTCGACGACACCATTTTGTTCAGGAGTGTCTGTACAAGCAGTTTGGTGAATAGTTCCATCAAAAACAAATAAACCAGAAATGGTATTAGAGGTATACTCTCCACCCAAATCCCATCAAAACTTTTCAATCATTTATTACTAAAACTTCTTGAGATGGTGGCTCAAATACCATGTTAAATTAATAATATAAAAATATTGAGAGAAAAACAAAATGAGGTTAGGATTTTTCTGATAAACTGAATGAATGAAAATACAAAGAAAATAAACTTTAAATAGCCCAAGCAGAGAAATAAACTGACTAATATACCCTTAATACAAAACTAAGACGGTCCACCCAATTAGTGGTTACAATTATATTTTGCATGTTCATGTCTATGTCCAAATTTAAAACTGTGATTTGGTCTTATATTTTATTGTTCACTTTATCATGAATTTAAATATTAATAAAATCAAAGAAAAATCTCAATAAGCCCACTGATGTCAGTGTGGTAACTTGAGAGAATGGAAGTTGGTCGTTTTTGGAGCTTTTCGTGTTCTGAATGTTTTGGACATGACGATCGGAGATGAAGAGGGTTTTGACTCGGTATATGTCATATAGATTGGTTGGTGGTTCTGAAGTTTGGACGAATTTTGGTAGTTGGTAATGGGCAATTTACAAAATTACTCATTTTTGTAAATATATTATTTTAGATACCAAAATTGTAAATTACCACTTCAATTTTTGGCAGATTTTTTTTTTTTCCAATTTTTAAATGTTCCAACTTGATTTCTAACCACGGTTAAATTTTAAAACCCGAACCAAACCGTTATAGAACACATTTTTTAAAAATTTCAAAAAATGTCCAATCTTGTACGAATCAAGTACTATAAATCCTCTATGTTAATTGTTACTTTTATATATTGAAAAAGTTTCCGTTAACCTTTTTCGGCTGCAAAATATTTCCCAGTAACAATTGCAATGGGGCAAGGTCTGCATATTTTTATTTTGAATCTCTTCAACTGGTTGTCTTCATATTTATATTCAGATAACGTCTAGTAACGCCTTGATTAACTTCTATCCCTAGAAAATAATGTAGATCTTAATTTTTCGATAGCATGTGTATTATATAGCTCTCCAACAATGAATCAATTTTAATAATCTATACACGTTCAAAAATAAAATGGTAAATTGCACTTTTGGACTTGAATATTTGAAGGTTGTGACAATGAGGCCCCACACTTCTGATTTCCAGTACCCGGGATCCCAATATTTACCTAATTTGATTTAAGGAATCATTTTCACTCTAAGTCCTAACTCATATTGAACATTTTTTACTCAAAATTTCAGCAAACTCTCAATTCAAAAGATCTAATGTCAGCCAATATTCTATTCTATTCCACATATTTTATCAACTGACGTATTTAGGTGCCTTAGAACGAATATTTGTCCAAGTGCTCTTGTCTTTCTTGCCTAATAGCTGGAAATGAAATTCTCTGGGCAAGTCATACATAAAACCCTTGAGAACTTGCCTATTAGTGCAATAAATCGAATTCTGATTTCGTGATCCTCCTTCTTCTTCTTTGATCATTGAAGCATTTGTTTCGGAAGTCTCATCATAAAATTCAATATTTGCATTTGCAAGGAGCTCAGAACTTGGTAATATACTAAAATCAAAGAGACACAAATGCCGAACAATCGATCTTAACACAAAAAACCAAGACATACGAACAATACTGATGAAAAAAAAAAAGAAAAAGAAAACATATGGTGATTTATAGATAATGGATCCCATTGTTAACTAAAACAGAAAAAATCACTAAGGTGACACAAATTTATTTAAAAATAAGTTATTGACACCTAAAGTTCTAATCTTTGTGTGTGATTAACGGGTGATTTAAGACATTAGACATAAGAAGAAAATAAAAGAAAGGAAAGCAACATTTGCTTGGTCTCATTATTTTCAAAATATATTTTCTCTCTCTTATTTTCAACCACTCATTCTTCAATAAAATAATATTAAACGCAAATTCTAATTTTTTCTTTATTTTTTAATCACATATTCTCCATTAAAATACTATTCCAAAATGTATTTTAGACAAAAAATGGAGCTCAAACAGAGGATTAGAAAATAGCAAAATATGAACAGAAATATTTGAACACATCACATAAAAGATCATTTAATTTATCCCAATTGCTACATTTATCTCAATTTATTTGTTTTAACTTTTAACTAAAACTGGAAAATGGTAATTGTATTCAAAAATTGACCTTTCAACAATCAAATCAACGTTTCCGTCATGAAAAGATCTCAGTCGAAGACGCTTGTAAGATTTAGGATTAGACTAATAGAAATCAAAGATATAGGACTCTATCATCAAAATCTTCATAGTTCAGGAAACCGGGTGCAATTTACCCAAAAAAAAAAAAAAGATTAAGACCCCGTTTGATGCACATTATTGAGTGGATAATGTATTTTAAATAGTGATTTGATGGAAAATATGTGGTTAAAAAATAAGGAAAAATTTTGAAGTTGTGTGTAATATTATTTTATTTAAAAATATGTGGTTGAAAATGAATTTTGAAAAAATAAATTTATGTATAGATGTGTTAAGATGGACGAGCCGGCCAGATCGTGAAAATCGGGACCGCGGGCAGACCGGTGCAGGCGGTTCACAGGCCAATGAGGTATAACCTACGGACTTCGCAAATTGTACCCCCACAGGTCGGGACTAACCCGCGGCCCGTAAAAAAAATTGAAAAAAAAAAATAAAACAAAAATTTTTAAACCCCAAGTACCAACAGCAGGTGTGCCTGCAGCGAGCTATGGGTCAAAAAAAAATTTTTAATTTTTTTTTAAATTTTAATAATGGTAATATAACTTTTCTAACAATAATGTCATCTCATTCATCTATAAATTCCAATTTATTCTTACAATTATTTTTACAATACCCTCTCATTAGTTATCATATATTTATACTTCATAATTCATACTTGTTACTACCTTAATACAATTATAATTATTCAATTGCAAATATCATCATCATCTTGATTATATTTCTTTCTTCTCAATTCTCACTAGTCACTACTAAACTTTTTAATCCTACTATATTGTGGATTCTCGCGATTTTTCTTCTCAAAATCCTATTTTTAATGATAGTTGCTTTTCAATAAATTTAGAAGATGATAATGTTGTAGAAGTTGGATCATCTCAAAATTCAAATAAAAAATAAACATCAGATGTGTGGCAAATGTTTACAGTAAATGAAAAGGATGGAAAAATATTATGCAAAATATGCAAAAAAGATTATGTTTGGAGATATGGTCAAGGCCGATATCGGCACACTACGAAGATACAAAGAGAAACATCTAAATGAAACGGGACATTTAGATCCTAGTAAAAGTAGGTGTCAATCTAGTTGTGATGTACTTTGCTTTAAATATATACCTTCACGTAATTAGAAATGCGTTTAGTTGTTAAATTTCAATTATTAAATTTGAAATTTATGTAAACATTTCTTGGTATAAATATGAATTATCATTTTGTTCAATTCTTAGTTTATATTTAACAAAAAAAAATTTGCTATCAATATAAAAAATTCTTGGAACAACCCGCACCCGTGACCCGTATGGACTCGACCCGGATGGGTCAACGAGCAGGCTTAGGTTTTAGTTCAAAATTTGTGGGCCGACACGGAACCGGCCCGGAACCCGTAGAGGGTGGTCTTTTTTCACGATGGCTGTTACCGAGCTCATATGTAAGCAGGTCGATCCGGCCCGACCCACCTGAATTGACACCTCTATTTACGTAAGAACGCGAATCAAAGAGGGTGTAAAGCTGACTTTTTTACATATTTAAAGCTCAAGAGACATACCTCTACTATTATTCTTTTGGTACAATAAAGTCAACAACTCACACAAGTCTACCAATTTGAGCAGCTGAGATTACGAAATTACCCCTATTCGAGAACATCTCCACGTGTGAACCCTATCCTCATTTCCTCTTTTGCCCACTCTCGTGAATTATAACGTAAAATACTATGTGTACAAGCTTCAAAGCCCTACCCTTCTCATCTTAATTCTTATCGATTTTCACGATTATTGTTGGTGTTTTTGGCTTCTGATTCTCATAAAATTTTAGGTTTATGTAAGTTTCGTTATATGATTATTGAGATTTGATCCGAACAGTGGATCTGAAAACGCTGATGGAAAGGATCGTCGGAGGAAAATTTAAACTCGGACGCAAGATCGGCAGTGGATCCTTTGGCGAAATATTTATAGGTAAGTTGTTTGTACAGCTATAAACATTTTTTATTTGCTTAATATCTTTGTTTTTATTAATTTTAACTTTAACTGAGTTTTTTTTGTCATACTGAATTTTTGGGGAATTTTGTATTTTGCAGCTACACATATTCATACATTTGAGATCGTTGCGGTGAAGATCGTAAGTTTTGAATTGAATAAAAAAGTTTCTGTTAATTTCATAAAATTGTTGCATTTAGGTTTGATGGTTCGAACAGGATTTCCATTTCTTTTTTCCTTTTTTTAGCTTTAATCCAAAGTGAAAATGCAAATATAGAATCGGATAGGTCTGTATACATGGTTCGATGTTATGGTGGGTTTGTATTCTCAACTAATCATCTGGATGTTTGTAATTTAAATAAGAACTGCTGAGTGAAATGCTTTAATGTTGTTAGTCTTCTGCATATGGTTGTTCTCTTGACATCATTTGAGCACAAAGTGAAAATTGGGTCTTTTTTTGAAACTTCACTTCTGACTTTTCAGGCATAGAGAATAGTTAATATCAATATATTACTGTTTTTGATGCTCAATCCTTTTTATTTGTTTTTTCTCTGCAGGAAAATAATAAAACAAAGCACCCACAACTTCTTTATGAGGCCAAGTTATACAATATTCTTCAAGGAGGAAGTATGTAATAATCATTTCGAAAGTGTTTTGAAATGCAAATTATGCACATTTTTTGTATGCTTTTGATATTCAAATGCTATATTAGAAATAAAATTGAGTTTTATGCCATCATCAATCCCATGTAATTTACCTCTATGGGGAGTTTCCACTAAAAAATGACAGTCTCAGGATAAGTGTCTGATGCTGAGTTTTTACCAATGCTTCTAAATATTTCTAGAGTTCTTTGACCGTGTCTAAAAGTAAAAAAGAAGTCAAAAGTTGATTTAGGTGTTTTACAATTATCAAACTGTCTTTATGATTAAACCCTTGTTTGAGCTCCGTTATTTGAACACTCATTTTTCCCCAAACTCATTTCCAACCATACATTCTCCCAATAAAATAATTTTACTCGTAAACCCAAAGTTTTTCTCTACTTTTTAACCACACATTCTTCTAAAAATCATTGCAAAATATATTCTCTCAAAAAATGGGGCTCAAACAAACCCTAAGTGTGAAAATTGGCAATGCTCTTACATTATAATTGAGAATATTTAGCAAGTTTACTTCCCTTCTATCTGAAAGAATATAGTAAAAATTTTAATTAAAGACTATTGAAAACAAATGAGAAATTATCAGTTCTTGTGTTTGAGCAATATCTGTTTCATATGGCTTTATTTATTGAGATGACGAATATAAGATATGATGTCATGAAACACACACATATTAATGTGTCTCTAATGCGTTGCATCCCTAGTCCATGTGTCTTAGCTTTCTGTATATAGGAAGTGGCATGGCCCGGAAGACTGCATGAGCACTCTATTGGGAACTTTAATTGTTTGTGTTTGTGTTTTTAATTTTTAACTTTAAAGTATTTTACTTCTATTCACTCATTAGGTGGTATACCTGGTATAAAATGGTCTGGCCAGGATGGGGATGATAACGTCCTTGTCCTTGATTTGCTGGGACCAAGCCTTGAGGATCTTTTCGTGTACTGTGGTAGAAAGTTCTCGCTGAAAACTGCCTTGATGTTGGCTGATCAAATGGTAAGAAAATCCGTTAGTGATTATATTTTCCCCAAAAACCCCACTCCATGTTCTTCTTTCATTTCATGCTTGTTACAATTCTTAGATCTAAATTGTTTGTGCAGATAACTAGAATAGAATTTGTACATTCTAAAGGGTTTCTGCATCGGGATATTAAGCCAGATAACTTTCTCATGGGCCTTGGACGAAAAGCGAATCAGGTAATGGTAGCTGCTGTTCTATAGCTTTTGTGCTGTTTTCCTTAACTTCTGTCCTCACTCCCACCCAAAAAAACAAACAAACAAATAAATAAATAAATATTTTCTTCATGATTCGTATGTGATATTGTGCTTTTCAGGTTTACGTTATTGATTTTGGCCTTGCCAAACGATATCGAGATTCGACAACAAATAGGCATATACCCTACAGGTGCACTTCTGTTGTATGACTTGCAGGATTTTTTCAACTGTATACTCTCTCCTTGTCTGGTGTTTATTATCCTTCAATCTTTTAATCATTTAATTAGTCAAAATTCTAGTTCGCTATTATAAAAATAATGTGAAGATTAATTTGTTTGGTTAGGAAAATATTCTTGTGGGATTAAATTTGGAAAACAAAATTTGACAACTCTCGACGCATGTTGGGATTTGCTTCTTCATTTTCCATTTTTCCTTTTTGTCCACTTTTCTGTAATAGCTTTCTTCATACATATCCTCATAATATTGGTTTACTTTTCACTTGTTCAGGGAAAATAAAAATCTGACAGGGACTGCTCGGTATGCAAGTTGTAATACTCATCTTGGGATTGGTAAGTGGATAGAGACTTATTCTCCCTTTTTAAATATGTCCAATCTTTAATTCATTTTGTTTTAGCCAAGAAGAGGAGGAAGAGAAGTCTTCAGGGATTGTTATGAATTTATGAGCATTCAATTATATTTTCCTTTTGTATTGTAGAGCAAAGTCGGCGGGATGATCTAGAATCTCTTGGATATGTACTTCTGTATTTCTTGAGAGGAAGGTAAACAACCCTTCTAGTGCTTCTTTCTTTAGTATAGTTTTAATTTTTCAGTTTCTGACTAGGAAGCACTAACATGATTGAGGAGCGCACTGGACACCAAGATGTGGCATGTCTTTTTTCTTTTTCTTTTTTTCACAATCTGATATGGCGCCACAACTTTAAAATAATAGAAGAAAAACAGAAGAAAAAAGAAGATACTAACCTGTCTGGAGGATCAAACGACTGGTGCTTAGAAAAAGCTGGTCTGGAGCAAACGCTGCAGGTTGAAAAAAATAACTAGCAGTGGGTGGAAGGGAGTTGAAGACGGGTGAGCTGCGCCTGCTGAAATGGTCTGAAGCCCAAATGTATTGTGTTTTGGTAACACTAATTAATTGAAAGTGAACAGAGTTTTAGCTAAAAAAGCAAACGTGATTTTAGGCACGTTTTCAATACAACTCAAAATCAGATTTTGACATTTAGTTAATTAAACGATATACATTTTTATCTCAGATCACTATCTGTTTGTAATTAAAAGTTAAAACCTACAGAAACAACGTTTACACTGTTAAACATCAGATTTTCCCTCTTCACTTACCTTTGTGAGATTGAAGATATACATTTACAGATTTCATCTTCGACCTGTTCTTTGCTTGAACGTTACTTACCCTTTTGAAAAATTGAGCAAATGCAAAATGTCCTATGTGCTTTAGACTATAAATAATTTGAAATATAATAAGGAAAATCATATTATTTTAATCAAAGTGTCTAGACGTGTCATATTGAAGTGTCACAACGTGTCGGTGTTGCGCATCAATGTTGTTGTTTCCTAGGTTTTCCGAAAGATGATTCAAGTTGGCTTTTCTTTAATTATCTACTTGTTTGTGTATAGCCTTCCGTGGCAGGGTTTGAAAGCTGCCACAAAGAAACAGAAGTATGACAAAATATGTGAGAAAAAATTATCCATTCCTATTGAGGTGGGCACATGTATCAATAGTTTGTTTTTTCTAGTTTCATATTTTTCTTTCAAATTACCTTTATTCTGCTTTATACTTGTTTTTTCCCTCCTGAAGGTGTTGTGCAAGTCCCATCCAGTAGAATTAGCTTCGTATTTCCACTACTGTCATTCATTGACATTTGACCAACGGCCTGATTATGGATTCTTGAAACGCCTCTTTCGTGAACTGTTTACTCGCGAAGGTATAGTTAAGTTGTTGGTTAGTTGTATACACATGCGAAGTTAGTGTCAAAGAATAGCATTTAATCATATTGGATTTGTTGGGTGATTAATCTGCAATTGGGATGAAGTGATGTGATGTCTCAGTTCCATGTCTTAATACTGTCTTAAATTATCCACTAATGAGTTCTCTTTTGCAGGATATGAATTTGATTATATATTTGACTGGACAATTCTCAAATATCAGCAATCACAAATAAGTAAAACACAACAACGGGTATCAGTAATGTCTTTCTCATTTTGCTCCTCAAATTGCATATTATTTTTAATCTTCGATCATCAGTTTTCTTTGTGTGAAACTGGTACATCATTATCATCTTTTTGTTAAAATATAATGTAAAAATTTTCTGCAGCCAAATGCTGGTGAGAGCAGTCGTCCAATTCCTATGGATATGGAAAAGCAACAAGGTTAGATTTTTCTGAAGCTCTTTGCTTAACAGGATAACTAAAGTGTAAACAAAAAATTATTGCATTCAAGTTATTGTTGGAATATTAAATTGTGTTTCGAAAATTTTCATTTCACTTAATTGTATTCGTTCCACTTGCAGGTAGAGGAAGTTTTGCCTTCTTTTTAAATTGTACAGTCCATCTATACGCTTGAAATTACACGGATTAAGTTAATCATTGGCAGCCTAAGCCCTTGTTTGATTCCCTTTTTTTTTCTTAAATACATTTCCCTCTCTCTTCTTTTCAACCACACGTTCTTCAATAAAATAATATTACATGCAAACCCAAAACTTTTCCTTATTTTTTAACCACGCATTCTCTATCAATTTACTATTCCAAAATGCATTCTTAACCTGCTCAAACGGCTCTAAGTATTCTGTAATGGTTCTTAGAATGCCTAGTTCATGCTGGGATTGACATTGAAACTGGAACCAAAAACTAAATAATCAAATGAAATAGAAAGAATGATATCACGATTAGATTAAATATGCTGGTATTAAATATCCTGCCTGTCTGTTTTCTTGGGTAACGGTTACATATATCTTTAAGTTACTGAACAAATTTCATAATTTGATGTCTGCAGGCAATAATGGTTCTTATTTAGTTGATTTGGGTCAACGGATGAGATCAAACAATGCCGCTGGTAGTTCTAGCATCCATATGGAATTTAAATCGTCAAGAAATCGAAATTTGACTTCCGAGAATCCTCTTAAAAGAAATGTATGCCAAGCCTTTTTTGTTGAATGAAAAAGGAGATCTGATATCGACTCTTATTATCTATATTTTTCCCTTTTATTTCTTGTAAGGATAAAATTTTCAGCTTTTTTATAGCATTATGAATAATGTTGTCAGATCTTGATATTCTTAATATTATGAGCAATCAAATTTATGTATTTATCTATTAGCAGATTGGACATTTATATTACTTAATTCTGTAGATGATGAGCAATGCGCACATGCCATCTACTTCATTTGCTTCTGCTGCTATAGCGAAAGGAAATGACTCAAAACCTGTAGTATCTACTGAAGCAAGTACTGGTAATGGAAATGGCGATAATACTGGTCCTTCAAGTAGTTGGATCTCTTCTCTGCGCCGTATTTCTTCTCCCAAGTGACTGATAAGGTAATGTTGTCCCTACTACACCCCCTCCCTCCCTCCTCGTCTCTCTTGGCTAGGTTATTCAAATGGATGCATGTTACGTACAATGTTCAGTTGCTTATATACTTATTTTCTGTTTTCAGGTAGACACCAAGATGAACCACTGCACATGCAGTGGATTTGGACTTATTTAGTTGTAAATAGTTTGTGGCTGATCATTGTATGAAGACCTTCGGTTTCAATTTTTATGAGATACGGTGATGTTCGTCTACACAGCAGTTACTGTTCTGTGGTTGGAGTCCCTGGTTAGATGTCCCTGAGATGATTACCGAACACATTAGTTGATTGGTACTAATAGATCATATCTCAGCTTCCAGACATATTGGCACAACAAATTAGTTGCTACTGATTTGGTTTTTGGTTCATTGTACGAGTAATATGTTTGGCTATTTTCTCCATTGAGTCCTATTGTGCATATGGTGGTTTTCAAGTTTTCTTTTCATGTGCTTCATCAAATTGGTTGCTAGCTTGTGTTATGAACTACATGCCTTTAGATCCTTTGGTCACAAGAACCCCCTCATTTTTGGGAAATGTATTGATAACATAACTGGATTTTTCATAATAATAAACATAGAATCTTCATATTTGAAAGCTAATAATTTATGCTTTCTTTGTTTATTGAGTTCGTTGTAAGAAAAGAATTTTCCATAAATGACTTCCTATTTAAGGAAAAGCTTCGAGCTCATTTTGGGCATGGGTTGAGAAATTGAACTCTATAAGTTATGCTCGAGGGTCTTATTAAAATGGATTTGTGGTCATGATAAAATGGACGAAGTTAAGAACGGAAAATGTATGTGTGGAGTGGCGCAATTGAGGATATATCAAGGGAAGAACGACTTTGGTAGTTGGTAAGAGACTCTTGTTCTATAAGTGATGTGATTCTTCACTAGAACAAGTTTTGAACATGGAGGGGAAGTAAAAAATAACATGGCTTGTGGTTGGTGAGTATGGTTGCTTTGGATCTTGCACTAGATATATCAGTGATTTGAATGGGGTAGCGAAAAGGATTCATGTATCTGGTCCCAAATTTATGTGGATCTAAGGCTTTGCTTTTGTTGTTGTATGCTTGATGGCCTTCCTTTTGGTTACACTACTGGGTCTTTTTAGCTTTTGTGGGAATATATGACCTTTCTATCAGGGACATAATATTCTCTCACTAGAAAACCGAGTAATGTTATATTGCGGCTTTCGATTTGCTTTCAATCTTCTTGCGAACTGGTTGAATCTGCCAATGCTGTTATCTCTTTTACGTCCCTTTCTGTAGCATCCTATAAAAGTGATAATAATGAGTTCCTGTCAAACTTCTGTTAAGCTTCCTCTAGTTTCCATATAGTTGGGCACTCATTTTAGTCTTCTGTTCCTTCTTTTAATCATTTTACCTCAACTTGCTTAGCAAGTCTGGTTATGGTATTTCCTTGGGATTCAGAGCAATGCTTATTTTAATGATGCAGCTTGCCAACTACTTTATTTTAAAGTTATTTTAGATTACCTATCAATTATGAGTTCATGCATTTGCAAATTGCAGGATTTGCTCTTTCCACCTATATGATACTGTGGGAAGAATGAGGCAGAGAAATATTATTGAAGCTGGTATCCCCACTGACAGGCGCGGCTTCTGTGAGATAAGTCTGTCTTTTCTATGATCAGTACAAAAGAAGCTGGAATTATTGAATCTTTAGGTACATCTTGTTAATTTTATGAAAAGTTGTGATGTGTTTTCAAATGAACTGGAACCACCTCACTTTGTGGTTAAGCAAATACTTGTGATGGATTTATCACAGGGGAGGAATCTGTTGAATGTATTGTGGCATGTATACATCTTTCTGCTTACAATACTCAAGGTTTACTGGATTGCTTTAAAAAGCCACATCCCGAGCTGTTATGAGCATAGGTTTCTAATATGGATTGTAATGTGGTAATTCGTCAAAGATTGGCAGAAAATGAACCAGGCTTATAGGCCTAAATTGTGATCGGAAGAACTAGAGCTGGTATATTGCCCTCTCATTTACATGAAACGATGTGAATATTTTTCAAAAGAAAAACAGTGCCAAGGCTGCAGAAAATTGGCGGTGACTAAAAGGTCAGCGAATGATTTCAGTGAGATTCAAGTCAATCAAACTGGAGAAAAGTATTAGCAATACGTGGTGTGCCGACTAGGTCGTAATGAGCTCTTTATGCTATAGGATTATTATTTATTTGCAAAATAATGAAGATCTGCATGCAGTTTTGAATTGATAAGGAAATCAGTAATATTTTATCAATTCTAGGTGTATGATGTTGATGCTGCTGCTTTTTGTAGCTAGGATCTTTTCGTGGCTTGTTACAGATTGCAAGCTCGTGAAATAATAGGGATTTTACCTTCTGAGACATTCCCTCGACGCTGTTGGAAATTTATTCAAAATAGTTGTGGGGATTGGAATCTTTGCCAACACCCACTAATCATGAAAGTTATGTTGAGCAGTTTGGTGGTTCATCGCTTCTTGTGCTTATTATGCTGGATGTTCACAGTTGGATAGGATTGGCCAGCGTAAGTGTCAACTTTTCTTGTACTGTTCGAAATTGAATTTCCTTGAAGTTTGGTTGGGCCAACTGCTATTGCCTCGCACGATTCGATGGTCCTTACTACTGTTGGGATTTTGATACAGGTAAGAATTACAGATTGAGCAAGTATTGTCTGGTTCAGACGAGAGTTTACTTTCAGTTGATCTATTAAAGTGTCGAACTCTCTGGTCTCATGAGGAGGTAAGAGAAATGAACCTCTCCAGTTAAATCAAGCTTACAAATTTTCTATGAATAAAAACCGAAAAATGAAATAGATAAAAAAAAAAAAAAAATTAAAACAAAACTAAGGCGTTTGTATCTTTTAAACTTTTGTTCTATGCGGCTTAAATAAATTGGGAAATAATAAAATATCATGAATGGCATAGTGAATTCGTTCTCATTACAAATAAATTTCTATGGTAAAGGAATCATACATACTGACGTGAACATACGGTAGGCTAAATATATTCGCGCCACCGTTTTTAATAACTAAACTGCATTTTAATTGGTTTGTAATCTTTACATTATCATATTCATGTCTCAAATTTTGTTCGTGTCGTTTTTATTTTCAAATTAACAAATTATTGTTGATTATGATCTCTCTTTTTTTTTTAGAGTCAAAGAACTGATTTGCCATTATGACCCTGTTTGGACGCCATTCTTTGAAAATTATAATAAATAAATCGACCATTATACATTGTCGAGACCCCACTTTGGCAGCCTTGTCTGCGGTATCTACAGTGAATAAAATAAGTGGTGAAAATATCATGATCCTCCTAACTAGTTGCATTCAATTTTTATAAATTGGACAATTTTGACATTTCCAACTTCAAAATGTCGGCTGCCATTGGATTTTTCAAATATTGCTACTCCACCTGCCGTTCACCTAGAGGTGTCAAGACGGATGGGTCGGTCATGACCCGTGAAAACCGGGACCGCGGGCCGACCCGTGACCCGTGCGGGCAGTTCACGGGCCAAGGAGGTGTAACCCGCGGGCTTCGCGGGTTGCACCCCCACGGGTTAACCGCGGCCCGTAAAAAAGATTGAAAAAAAAAAAATAAAACAAAAATTAAAAAAAAGGGGGGGGGGAGAGACAGCCAAACAAAAAAAAATTGAAAAAATAAAAATAAAAAAAAATTCAAAAAAAAAAGGGGAGAATTTAGTTGTGCAAGATGGTTTGAAATTAATAACACCATAAATAAGTATAATTAGAGAATCTATTAATTATATTTCTTGTTCAGATTCTAGACAACAAGAATTTGCAAAAATTTGTAAAAATCTTGGATTGAGATGAAGATGAAGTGGATAAATTAGACATGCATTTTGATGTAGTTGTTATTTGTTTAAATTAAATTTAAGTTTGTAAAGTTATAAATAATTCATGTAACGTTAAATTTGAATTTTATGTAAAAATTTCTTGATATAATTATGAATTTATCATTTTGTTCAATTCTTAGTTTACATTTAACAAAAAAAAAAAATATTTTTTGCTATAAATATGAAAAATTCTATATTTTTATAATTTTATTTATACAATTATACGGGCCAAATCGGAACGAACCGCGACCCGCGCGACACGTGACCCGCATGGGCTCGATTCGGATGGGTCAGCGGGCGGGCTTGGGTTGTAGTCCAAAATTGTGGGTCGACCAGTAACCGGCCCGGAACCCGCAGCGGGTGGGCTTTTTTTCACGCGGGCCGTTACCGGGCTCACACGTTGACGGGCCGACCCGGCCCGGACCACCCGGATTGACACCTCTACGATCACCTATTGTTGCAACGTTCACATTTTCCATTAAAATGTTGAATTAATGGCTTTCAAACAGGCTCTATATTTTTGAATAAGCAAAACAAATAATATTGTAAAAATGCAATTAAATTTAATCCTCATTTTAAAGCACGTTAAAAATATTTTGAACAAAAATTAAAGCTAACATTTTCTAATTAATGAAATGTAACAATAAGAATGCAGTGAAAAAATTTTAAGGATATGTCTTCCATTAGATGCTCAATTTTTTAAAAATCAATTTTTTTGTGCACATTTTTTCAATAACATATTTTTGTACGTAAATTTAAAATTTTTTCTTATTATCACAAATTCTTCAAAAAAAAAATAAAATTGTGTCTTCACTTGATGTACAAGTTGATATGTGCGTTGTGATGTTGCGGCTGCCTTCTGTCGTTTCTTCCTTGGCTACTTTGAATTTGCTCGATACATTTTTTTGTCTTAAGTTCTAATAGCCACCCAAAAATGGAAAAATGATAGTTTTAACGAAATTTGAATGGATACATATTTAAGAGCTCAATAAATATTGCTTTGTAAGTAAATTTATTAAAAGAAAAAAAAAATCATGTTCAATTAGGCCGGGCACGATATTTATTTAATTTTTCAAATTAAGAAATGTTACTATTCACTAGTGAAAATGATGGTGAAGAGGATTATAGCTAGTGGGAACAGGGGATTAATTTTAAATTTCCATTTATGATTTTCAAATAATCAAATATTGTTTTAGGTGTTTAACCAATTTTAAGAAATCGATTATAGAAGAATGTGTTCTATTTGGAGTCGATTTTGGTATGAAGAGAGAGAGAGAGAGAATTGACTTTATATTATACAGTAAAATTATTGTCTAAACAATGTTAGGAGAATTTCATACCTTTTATTATTATTATTATTTTATTTTATTTTTTAAATTGACTTATATACCATTTAATACCAGTTTTTGGTTGCATTTATGAGTTACATGTTGGATATCATGTATGTATAAATAAAATGTGATAGATGAAACATCTTTGATTTTGGCGTTCATGGAGGTCCTCGACCACAACAAGCGTGCTAATTGGTGGGCAAAGGAATAAGAGGTGTTGGAGGTGGTTGCTCAAGTGAGATATATATGTGAAAGAGAGACAAATATCAATTTTCAAATTTAAATCTGAACGACATTCATGCGTAAAACAATGTTTGTGATCACCTTTTTTTTTGTTCCACCTTTTCACATTATGCCCTCTATTTGGTGGAGATTAAAATTAAATTTATAAAAATATTACAATACTTCAGGATTGGGTGGGTAACACTTATCTAACGGTAAAGGTTGTAAGATGTGGTCTTGTCCATTGGCAAGGTGGCAAGATTCCTTTTTATCGATATTTTAGATTCTACTGGTGAGGTAGCACCCACCATGAGCAGGAGATCAGTTGTAATGCTAATAATAATCAAAATAACATCACCATAATGTGCTCATGTTTGACTATTTTTAAATTGAAATTCTTTAATCTCATACTAATTTTCAATCACACATTTACATAATAAAATATTCACGTAAATTTTTTTTAAAAAAAATTCCTACTTTTTAATTACATATTTTTCGAAAAAATCATTATTCAAAAATCATTTTCCTCAATTTTCTTTTTATAATAGCCAATAAATGGGGGCTGCATTTTAGTAATTGTATACTACCGCTGGTGAGGTGGAACCCACTATGCATTTATTATTATTATTGAGTGGAGAAAGTTATGCCAAGTGAAAACTTTGATTTTCTTCTTCCTCTATTCGATGTTAGACTAATGCGGTTCAATTAATAAGTTGTTGGATTTAATTCTGAAAACAAAATTTAATATGGTTAGATTTTAGGTTTCTCTCTCTCTCTCTCTCTAGCATACAACCCTAAAAAAATATAACTTTCGGATTCTAAGAATTGTCAGTTGTATTTATTTTCCACTGGCCACAATACTCAATCCAAACAAATATTTTTATTGAACTAAATGAATAATTTGGCATGACACAATGTTTTCTATAAATGTTAGGTGCAACGTGAATTTTATAAGAAAACACACACATCTAACTCCTTCCAAAAAAAAAAAAGGTTATAAGGTTAGAGAATTTAAAATTTTAATTAAATATTTTACAAGTTTCAATTATTTTATGTAGGGTCATTATCAGATGGAAAGCGTTTTGATTTTTAGTAAGCTTATTTGAGTTTAAACTTGCATGATTATGTGGTAGATGTTTTTTTTTTATCTTTTGCATGTTTATTCAGGGTGTATTTGATTTATATTATTGAGAAAAAAATGTATTTTAAATAAAAATATGTGGTTAAAAAGTAAGGAAAAGTCATAGATGTGACAGAAAATATTATTTTATTTAAAATTGTGTATTTGAAAATGAATTTTGAAAGAATGTATTTTGATAAATGTGTGTCAAACGGGGGCTCACGTGCTAAATTTTATTTTACATTTCAATCAAAGTACTTTTCTTATAAAATATCAAATACAAAAAAGAGAGAATTTGGTAGATAACCTGATCGAATTAAAGTAGCTGGGCTTGGCTTATACAGTTATACATACTGAATCATAGACAAAATACCTTTCTTTAGAGCTTGGAGTTTAATTCTATATTTTCTTGCTTGTGATTTTAAGTGAATAGCTTCTCTGAGTAGTCCCAAGCTTGAATTCATTATTTGTTAATGTATATACCTTCAGACAGTGAGAATTAATCCAACTGCAGACCGACCATCTGATCATACCTTTGCCATTGCAAGAAATGTGGATTTATAGTTTCAGTATTTGGAAGTCTTCCTAATTATATGTTTTTATAATTGTGAATTTGGGATTTCCATAGCATATATTTAATTTCATCAAACTTAATTGAAAGAGAATGAATAGAATGTTTTGATGGAATTTGACTTTGTGATATGTGCTCGAAGGCATTAGGACTTACTGTAATGAGATAAATACAAAATAGGATGGTTAGTACAGAAGATATTAATTTTTTTTTATTGATGAACAATTAATTGTAATAAAAGTTTTTATTTATTTATTTAGTTAAGATGTAATAGTTGTTATTCTATCAATTGGGATAAGCTTAGATAAATAATTGAATGTATAATATATTGGATCAAAAAACCTTTGTTCAATTATTATGGCTTGAATTATATAGCTCACATTATAGCTTGAGTTATATGCTTCGATAAAGTTCAATGACTTAATTATACGTATAAGTGAAGTCAGAATATTGTTCACTTTTTTTTTTTTTTTTTTACGTAGGAACTCGCATTCGCTGCCCGCCGCGAAGGAGCGACCACTGTGAGTGCGCACTAGGTAAACTTCACTCAATGTGCAATAGTCTGCAAACCACACAGAAGAGGTAAACCGCACTAGGCAAACCCGGTGTGATGGGTTTGATCGAGAAAGTGTTGACTGGGGACTCAAACTCGTAACCTTTGATTTCTTCGTTCACCTACTCCACCAACTCGATCACCCCCGAAAGGGTGTATTGTTCACTTGGTCAAAAGTTTATCCAAAGTTAATTGGTTGACCGAACATCAAATTCGAATTTTAATTAATTAAAAGTCAAATATCGAATTTTACCATATAAGTTTGATCATGTATTTGGAAGAATTCCAAATTACAACTTAAGTTTCAAAGTCTTAAAATAATAATCGAAGCCTTTTTTGAATAAGGAAATCAAAATTTTCAAGTCTATAGAAAGACTAGAATGCTATAGATTTTCATAACAAGCATCTTTAAAAATTAACAATTAAGCTATTGAAGTGGGTCTTTTTTTTGGGATTGTTCATGAGACCTACTCGAACAATTTAGACTTTGAAAATACTAAAGGATTGGAGGTCGCTCAAGAAAATCAAAGTTAGAGATATGACACACTTTCTATTTTTAATTCACATTTTCATTTGGGCATTCTCCAATCATGCACAAAATTGATGTAAAAACACTAAGACTCTACACCAATTTGATGCAATGAATTGTTTTGCACCAAATTATTCATTTGATGTTATTTTAGTGCAACATTATTCATTTGATATGATTTTAAAGTTTCTCATAACTCATATTTCCATTCACTTTATGCTACGACAAATTTCAATTAAAAATTTTAAATCATAGTCAACAATTGATTTTAACCTCACATTTCATGAGATTCACAACTTTTCAATCATATGGCTCATCAACTTTTATCAAAATCTACTAAAAATCTTGTTTTAAGGGCTTATTTTACTTTGATTAACATTTGATTATTTATCTTAACTTTATTATTATTTTTTAATTGTAGTATAGTGCACGTATTTTAATCTTTTAATAAATATAATGTTTTAGTTAATTAAATATATTTTTAAATTTAATATAATTTATAATTATACCATGTTTGGTTTGAATTAAAATTCAATTAAAATCTCAAATCAAACTCAACAATTAATTTTAATAACACAATTTATGGGATCCACAACTTTTTAATCTCATATTTTATCAACTTTTATCAAAATCTATTATTCATAGCAGAAAACCTCCTAGAAACATTTTAATTTGCGATATACTACCTACCTATTGGAAATCGCAGAAAAACCCCATATTTGAAACTTTTTGTACGAAAAATCCCCCTACCGTCAAATTTTCCATTAAAAATAGTAAAAATGTCAAAATAGAAAGTAATAATTGCAATTTTAATATCTAAGCTTTTATCATTTTACAAATTATATCCAAATTTTTTTATGTACATAAAATTCCAAATCTTTAAAACTTTATTTTTTACCCCACTTCACTTCATTCTTTTTCCCCAAAACTTTATTATTTTATAAAAAAAGTGAACTATTCGTTATCTTCTTCAAACTCTTCCCACCGCGCCCACCATTCTCATTAAGTCCCGCAAATTCCCCTTCTTTTCTATCTCTGAAAACCCATAGGAAATCGCAAGTTGGTTTAGGCTTTTGGTGAATTTTTGAGATTATTTTTATTGAATTTCTCTTACACAATTGGGGGTTGGGGCCCATCAAGACTGCGGCCGAGGCGGGATTTAGCATCAGCAACAGCAACAAGAAGACGCTAGATAGGTAGGGTCTTGCTACTAGTACATTATGGATGCCATAAAGGCATCCATAATGGACAAGTGTCCGACCCCCATTGGGGGGTCGGCTGACGCAACAGTATAAAGGCATCCATAATGGACAACAAGACAAATCCAGATAGGTTAGGGTTTACAAGTGTGTGACAAATGGGTGTGTATGAGGTGCAACTTTGAGATATTTTAAAAATGTAAGAAAAATTAAATTGAAAACCTTTCAATTCATTTTTTTGGAGTAACAATTTATTTTGTTAACTAATTTTCCCCCATTCGTCAGTTGTTGAAAAGATTATGTTTTAGCCAATCGGGTCAGATTTTGAGCTTTCTTTGTTTATTTGATACTTGAGTTTTGGAATTAGAATTCTCATGGGCGTCTATACTGCTTTAAATTGTGTAATTCATTAATCATAGTAAAATCATGCAAATTCAGTTTAGAAGATGAAATGGGGGTGGGGTGGAAAATAAAATTTTAAAAGTTTGGATACTAAAATTGCAATTATTACTTTTTAATTTTGATATTTTTACTGTTTTTAACGAAAAATTTGACGGTGTGAAGTTTTTCGCATGAAAGGTTTCAAATATGGGGATTTTCTGCAATTTTCAATATGTAGAGGTATATCGTAAATAGAAACGTTTTTAGAGGGTTTTCTACTGTTAATCCCAAAATTTATTTAAAATTTGCTTTTAATTTCTATGAAACGTGGGCTTAATAACTTTGTGAAACAAATTAATTGTTCAGAATTAAGAAATAAAAAAATAAAGGAAATGCTATTTGATTTAATTGTCGATGTACTGACTGAGGATGATTTTGTAAATTGTCCATCGATCTCATCGTTGATGACCGTAGAGATCTTTTAAGCTACTGAAACCTTGAAATTTGACATTACCGCACTGAAGGAAGAAAAAAAAACAAAACAGAGAGAGAGAGAGAGAGAGACTTATTAAAAATTAATAATTTTGCAAAGCATCCCACGCATTTTCCTCCATCTCCAATATGGAGGACTCATACCCGCCGGCGAAGAGCTGGAGCATTCACACGCGCCGGGAAATTACCAGTAAGTACGAAATCCACGAGCGCGTGGGCTCTGGCGCGTACTCTGACGTCTATAAGGCCCGCCGCCTCTCCGATTCCCTCATAGTCGCCCTAAAGGAAATCCACGACTACCAGTCGGCCTACCGGGAAATCGAGGCTCTCCAGACGCTGCAAAACTGCCCCAACGTCATCGTTTTGCACGAATACTTCTGGAGCGAGGATGATGATGCGGTGCTCGTCCTCGAGTTTCTACCCACTGATTTGGGGGCCGTGATAAAGGCTGCGAAGAAAAAGTGGGAAAATGGGCTGAGTCCTGAGGAGATTAAGCGCTGGATGGTGCAGATTCTGTGCGGGGTCGATGCTTGTCACCGGAATTCGATCGTTCACAGGGATTTGAAGCCTTCCAATTTGCTGATCTCGGCTGACGGCGTTCTCAAGCTCGCTGACTTTGGCCAGGTTTGTCTTTTTCTAGCTGTTCATTATTTTATTGTTTTACGGTGTGACTATGGTTGCTTATGTGCTCTGTTTATGGCAGCGAGTTTAAGATGAGATTTAAATAAATGCATATGCCTCTTTCTAACCATTTTATGTTCTTAAATGAATTGGTTAACATGAAGGTTATAATATTAGATATTTAGGCTTCTTGAATTTGCTGTACACGCGTATGTAAAGATGGAGAAATAGGAAGATTGGGTTCTAAAGTTCGATGGTAAGAGAAGATATACGGAATTGTACAGCCCAATTCAGTATTTCAATAGCTAATGGCTAATGCACTGCATTGTGGAATGTTCTTTCTAAGTTCTGCATTCCCTGATAATTGATTATCAGAACTGGCTGTGGTATTCAGACATATTAAAGAGATCTAAATCTAAGAATGGAATTGATTTTATAACAGTCACTGTGGCTTATGTACTACGAAGTGGTTGCAATATTTTTTTGGTATTTAGTCATGGAAAAATTGGGACTTGGAAGCTGTCATTGTATATTTTGCAGATGGAGAGCTTGAGAAAGGCAGAAAAGGATTCGTGTGAGTATAGACTCAGCATCTCAATCAAATCTTATCATGGGCTTGATTCAAGGCTACCTATATCCCCTTCATAGGTATTTGGAATTAATTGATGCTGGAATGCATACTGAAGAACATGCTTTGAGTCATGCCCTGTTCAGTGGCTTCTGTGGTGAAAGTTTATGAGAAATATTTTACTTAATTGCTGTCCATCTGTGTAGAAAGTATATTACCGGCCCATAATATGTAGAGAAGCTGATGCTTGGTTGTACTATATGAAAGAATCAAATATGAAGCAATTCGGGGACCATGGATGTTGTCTTAGCTGGTTCATGTAGAATGCGAGACTGAAGTGAATTTACGAAGGTGCGTGGTCTGGAACAGAATAGTGATAGTTGTTATTTCTGTTTGTAAGAACTGTTGGATCAAGATCTAACTATTTTTCTTTAATATATTATCAAAACCGGATCACAAGTACAGAGGGGAGAACCATAATTTTTGAACAAAAATGCACCTTGGCTTGTCTTATGTGATAGTTAGTTTTTGGATCCAGGTTAAGTATACTTGAACAAATTTCTTTGACCCAAGACTGATTTGGCATGTTTGGTACATGAGTGTGAATGCTTTGCGTATTTTTGAACTTCTCTATGATTAAATTGTTCTCTCTTTGATTCGCTTTTGCATGAGTTTGGGTGGGTTAGAAAGAAGGCTGGTGGTCAGATACTGCTCAAGGAAGCTGATCAAGCTATGTGTCTTCTGTCGTTTCAGTTTGCAGTAACAGCTAGATGAAGGGGATGGATGAGGTGATGGGTTGAGCAGTTGTCGGTGAGTAGGGAGATGAACTCTACGAGTCTGTTATCTCCATACAATTGCCGTGTATAGAGATGCTAGAATAATTGTCTAAGGTGTCAGAAGACTGTACAGCATTATATATGATGCTCTTCTCTAGTTTCTCTGTCTGCACAATGGTCAACATAAAATATCATCTTCACATTCTTCTGATATAGATGTTCTAATGGAAGCATTCAACGAAAAAAATTCTTAGATACAGCAAATGTTTACTGTTTAATTTTATTTTTTTTCCTTGACATCTGAGTAAACTCAACCTGAAAATTGTGAAGCTGCCTGCCATCCACAATCAGATGGAGATTGACACCTGGAATTGGCAGTCTCTAATGTAGTAGACTGCCCTGAACACATCGCTTTCTTTTTACTTATTTTTTTGAACAAATTACTGAAGATTTTTATTGGGGTAATGTGGTAAGAACTTTCCCATTGTCTTATTTCACAAACATCCATCCATCCTTCTTTTAGGAATATTTCTTTTCTTATTCAAGCTGCCATATTAGGGGTAGGTAAAGGGGGGTCAGGGAATGAGGTGGTATCTGCTAGCCTGCTGTAGACATTTTATGGGAATTTGGACTGAGATGAGAAGCATAACCACAAAAGAATAATTCTTCTGGCGTCATTTGTTTAATATTTAAATAATTTAGTGAACACACTGCTTGGCGAGTAAATGTGCATGAATTTAGTTGAAGATTCCAGCAAGGAAATTGTCTATTTAATAGTGTTTGTAGCCCGTTTATGCAAGTCTCTGTAAATTTGTATTGTTGCTTGCTGATTCATTGATTGGAAGCAAGTACAAGAACAAAAATATAAGAGAGACAATTTTGTGAAGTTCAGGGTTGAGATCACGTGCAGAACGAGGAAAAATATATTCTGTTATTATTAAGGTTATATTCTTCTGTCCCAATATGTTTTTCATTCTTTTCTTTTTCTGTGCTCGTAAATTATTTACATAATTTCCTGATACATGTGTTCTTTCCCTTACCATCTTCACCCACGTACTTCTCCTCGTTTCAACTCGGTCCCTCTCGAAATTAGTCTCCTTTTGGGAAATCAATTTTGACATGTACTGTCACAGCATTTTAATGTGTCATGAATTTCAAAACAGCGTTCTAGACTTCTAGTTGACTTCTTTATTATGAATATTGCCACATAGAGGTTGTTTGAAGTTTTGTATATTGTATATGAATAATATGTCTTGTATTTCTATATGCAGGCTAGGATACTTCTGGGATCTGGATTTGCTGCTGTTAATGATAATACCCCGTCTTATCAGCAGGCTTTCTCAAATGAAGCTACTTTAGGTCAACCGTCTGAAGTTGTTCAAGTACTGGACAATGTTCATCAAAGAAGCAAATTAATTCAAGAGCAAGGGTCTTCAGGCAAAGAAGAATGCACTGTTGGGCCAGATGAACTCAGAATTAGTGACTTCCCGAATGAAATTGATAAAGACAGTGTTACTCATGATGGAGATGCATCCAATATTGCTACATGCACCACGAGTGATAGAGAAGAAGTTCCTTCCCGATATTCCTTTTGTTATGAGGCCGAGGCTGGAGACAATGGGAATGGTTCCCTTACCTCCTGTGTTGGAACTCGATGGTTCAAAGCTCCCGAGCTGCTTTATGGTTCTACAAACTATGGGCTGGAGATTGATTTGTGGTCATTGGGTTGTATTTTTGCAGAGCTTTTGAGTCTCGAACCACTTTTTCCTGGCAATTCAGATATTGATCAGCTGGGCAGAATTTTTAGTGTGTTGGGAAACTTATCTGAAAAGGTTTGGCCTGGTTGCACAAAACTCCCTGATTATGATATCATTTCATTTGCTAAAGTAGAAAATCCGGTCGGTTTGGAAGCATGTCTGTGTAAATGCTCTCCCGATGAAGTTCTTCTTATCAAAAAACTACTATGTTTTGACCCATCTGGTAGAGCTACTGCCATGGAATTGCTCCATGACAAGTATTTGAATGAAGAACCGCTACCCTTACCAGTATCTGAATTGAGGATTCCTTCTAAATGCGAGAGGCAAGACGAGGATTCTGATAATGAATGGGGTGACAACCGGGATTATGGCTCGGATTCTGATGTTGATGGCCAATTCGATGTTACCACCACTGGGAATGGTTTTTCAATTCGGTTTCCATGAGGGTAATAAGCGCGTATGTATCTCCAAGACGTTTCGAGAAAATCTTATTTTTCATATTATAGTTATCATCAACTCCTTACTGAATTTTGAAAGAAATGGTTGTGCAACTGCCAGTTTGTGTTGCACCAATTTATGTTTGTTTGTAACATAAAATTTGTGTGAAGAAACCTTGAGTTTGTACCAAGAAATGCTCTCAGTGTGTGAGTTTTTTGAAGGGTCAAACTGTACACGAAATGTGAACTCCGAAGATGTCTTGGCCCAGGATCATTTACTTCTAATAAGAGCATTTAACTTATTTATAATTAATATTTGTTTTATTGCAATTAAAATTTTCTTTCTTTGACTTTCATTGTTTGAAATGGTGGTCATTAGCTATATTTCAGTACTTTATATGTACAAATTAGGGAGGATATTGATAGTAAATGATAAGGTCAATAAAGTGGAATTTATAATTTCTCACTGAATTTATAATTTCACCCGACATTATATGAGGATGCTTAACAATTTGTACTATACTATTTCATAAATGTAGATAACTTCAGCGGCATTTTTTGAATAAATGGGAATATGCATATAATGTTTGGCATTTACGTTTTTCCCCTTCATATGTGGTTACTCGATGCTATAAAGGGACCTACGTCAACCGCGGTGTGCAAGATGAGTTCATACTGTTAAATCGGGGAGAGAAATATTAAAGTCGTGCTCTCAAGCGCATGAGTGCTAAGCCCTGAATAGCAAAAGTCCGATAGTTGAAAGCCTCCAGCCCTCATGGCAGAGCCAAGGGAGGGCAGGAGGGGTGCCCACCTGCAACATGTGAAATTTTCTCTAAATTTATATAAGAATTTAAAATTTTTATATATAAAAATAAGCAAATAAATAATATTTTGTAAAAATAATTACCTTCTTTGTCAACTTCACCACATTTTAATTACAATCAACATTTTCAATGTATTTTTTTCTTTTTGGTCATTTTCGCACTATTATCTCCCAACTTTTTTCATTACACCTTGTGTTAACCTTCTATTAATTTTCACATCTCTAATGAAGGTTTTTGTCCAAAAAATCAGTTAATCGAAGTTAAAAGAAGGTATGTTAGACGGGAGAGTCGGTGGAGATTTATTGTTTTTCGTATTTTCAAATAAGCAAAATAAATATTAAATACGAAAGCTTGAAAAAAAATATTTGTCCCCCCATTCTAATGCATATTAGTAGAATATTTGGACAAAAATTATTATCATAGACAAGATGAGATAATTTAAATGAAGAAAAATGATAAAAATACAATAAAAAAATGTTAAAATACAAGTGTTAGAGACTTTCATCACCATTAAAATGTGATGCATATTATAAAAATTGTGTTATGCATATAATTACCTTTTTCAAATGAAGAGAGACAGACAAAGATTTAATGACCGTCGAAGCTTAACATATTTAGATTTTAATCAAAACCAAAGTCAATAATTAATTTTCACGACATATTTTATAAATTCTACAACTTTTCAACCACATATTTCATTAATTTCTATCAAGATTTATTAAAAATCTGAATTTAATCCGAATCAAACACGAGCTTAATATTTTTTACATAAAATTTAAGGCACATTGCAAGAAACCCTAGCATTTTGCCTGGATATAATGTTAAATTTAGATAATATCAAATTGTAAAATCTGATTTTTCCACATGATTTATGTTTGTTGGTAATGCTTTATTTTTAATCGCCAATTGAACACTTGGAAATCCACAAAGCTAGAACTTCAATATTAGAGCATCACCAGTGCAAAAATTGTGCCCCGCAAGTGAATAAAAAATACTTGAAAAATTCCACTCCAATGTAAACTATATGTACTAACGTCACAAAATAAATAAATAAATTAGAACTCCGTCTAATTCCAAAAGCTTTATCAAACAATGACTCGACAAAATTAATATTTCATTTCTAAATTTATATTTCTTATCCAGATTTAGGCGTAGTTTCTTTTTATATTAATATAATAAAGAACATCAAGATAGCAATTCATAGAATGCATTAAAGAATAATTTTACATTTGAGTGACATATCTATTGGACATCTAATGTCACATAGATCGAAAGTGTTTCATAGAAATCTATAGAATGCATTAGCAAATGCTCTTATCTATTCGAAAATCGTGCATGAATACAATTTCAATAAAATATCTGAAAACAGAAACCAAACAATACAAAGATGTGCAGTGCTCTTGAAACGGTAACGGTCTGCGCAATGTTATGCTTAACTATAACTACTAGAGCTCTTATGTTGTAAATTGGCTTCAATGAAATACCTGATATATTTCCAGCCGCAGGAGACCGATTTGTGAACCAAAGCTTCAACACAATTGTCCGTCACAAAATAGTAATAGCATTTTCTTATGTGAACTTTTGGCCTAACCATGCAAACTTTTCTCCTCTACTCTTGAGGGAGGAGGGCAATCTCAATTTCTTGAAGTGATTTTCCTTTTGTTTCCATCACATTCCTCTTCACGAAGACCACTGCCACCAAACAGAATGTACAAAAAATAGAGTACAAGAGAGCGGGACCAAATTGATCGAGCAAACGCAGAAACATCAGCCCAACTAAGAAATTCAACACCTGAGAAGCAAAACGAGCAGCAGATCAATTGTAAGTAACTAAAATTATTTACATTCCCATTTTTCATCTTTATTTCTAAATATTCAGCAACACAAGCGTATATATAGTGACTACAAAGATAAAATATAAATGTCAGAAAATGAATGAATAGAGATTAATTACCCAATGCACTGACATACAAAATGCCATTGCTTTTGCCCTAATCCGGCTGGGGAATATTTCTGGGAGTAAGAGACTGGGAACTGGACCAGCTCCAGATGCAAATGTTAAGACAAACCTGCATAATGTCGCTCCAAATTGTCAATCCAATGTGATTCAATATTTCATTTATTTGTTCTAGACCATTATTTTTTTGGGATTCTTTTTCATTTAGTGCTTGTTCGATAAAATTTTGCAAAAATGGTCAACTTCAATTTTAGCATACATTTCATATATCCACAACTTTTCAAGTACATTTCATCAACTTTTATTAAAATCTGCTAAAAAAGCTATGTCAAACAACCCCTTATTATGTTCACAAAGAAAGTATGATGCATTTTGCCAGTCTATTATTTCTTTATCTTCCCCCAAGGAAGCACGGCATGAACATGAGTGTTGACTCAAAAAAAAAAAAAAGTACCAACGCAACACTCATTAAAATAAATTTATTTTTTTATTTTTATATTATAAAGTAAATTTTTTTTTTGTCAATTCCGACTATGTTGGCGAAGTGTCCAACAGTACACAACCAAAAAATAATTTCGACAAGCCACCTGGTCAGCGTCGTGTTGGACACCGACTCGGCGACACCAGGAGAGCGTTGGTGTATCCTAGTCCCCACCGAATCCGAGTTCACTCCATTTAGCTGACATGTTGCTTGAAATGAATTGGAAAAGTGAATGGGACTATAGAATTCACCTCCAACTTTTTGGCAGACTAGGATAGTAAGAGGGTCATGAATTTATTTCTTTTGCGTGGGTGGGGGGAAATGAGGTGGTAGAGTAAGTCATCCATGGGCAAATTCTAGATTTTCCAGTTCATATTGTGGGAAAGGATGAGATGTGTACTCCGAATGCTAGAAATCAACAGTGATTTGAATGTTAAGACATTCTACCAAAAAAAAAACACATCAAGAATTCTTCTAGCATGGAAGATTTACTTTTCAGATAATGATTAGGTAGATAGGTACCACAGCTCACACTTTCTCTTGACAGAAAATAACTTAGCTAATGGATCTCTATATACAATTTATTAATATTTAGGAAAGCCAAAATCAACACTTACAGAAGCGTGCTAGCAGTAGATAAGTAAAAAGATCCAGAACTCGAAGTGAATAAGCCAGCTGTAAGAACTTGAAGAGCCATTGATACAGCCTGATTGGATAGAAAGTAACAAAGCGAATAGTCAAAGGAACACCTATTTCAAAAGTGTATACTAGTAACAAACGTGTACTCTAGCAATAAGGATTAAGCATTTTGATATATACAAAATGAAGCAAGAATTGCAAGCTACAAATGGCCATCCGAATGAGACTTTTGAGGATGCAACCCACCCCACCCTGGAACATTGCAGTTATGGAGAGATCAAGTGGGGGATGGGTTATCTATATGAAGAGTTCTCTACATTTTTTATTTTTCCTATCGACAAGGTTGTGTTGCATAATGAACGGACAACTAATATATCTATTGAACAAGGGTAGGGGCAAGGAACGAGGTCTGGTGGGACGGTGGGTCAGAACCTGTGACAAGAGACAAGAGGGTGGAGTAGGGAGTCATCCGCTTTCGATTAGCAAACTGGAATATACAGATTGGAAGCCGTGATATGTATCCCTGGATCCATCTCTATTGCAAAATTGTTTTACATTTACGTAATTCTTCAATTCTTGAAAAATTAAGAAGATGAATCCTTTAGAAGCGCGGTGATATTTTCCTAATATCAAAGTTTCAGGCAAAGAACATTACCATGCCAAAGAAGCTCCAGAGGAGGAGGACCCTCCTTCCTAGTTTGTCAATCAGTGCCAATGCAATTATAGAACCTGTAGAAAAGTACATGTAACATTAAGGAAAAGGGGAGTCGGTATTATATATTAACGAGAAATTATGAAACAAATTCAAGTGACACTCTGGGAAGGGGAAGAGGAAGGGAGAAAGAAGGGAAATTAACAGAAAAATATATATATACACAGATGAAAGACGAGAGAACTACTTGCCTACTAAATTTGCAATCCCCACAAGACCATTTGCCAGGTTCGAGGACACTCCAGCACGTCTAAATACAGTTGAAGAGAAATAAAACACGGCATTTATTCCAGATAGCTGTTGTAAAGCAAATAGGGTTGATCCAATAAAAACAACTGCAAAAGGATTGAGTGAATAACAAAGCATTTTTCAAGTAGAAAACTAATAGAGGGACGATTTTGCAGCAGCCGAATCAGGGTAAACAGCAAGACAACTGATAGATATAGGAGGAATAAAATTAAATACACCCTTGAAATTATGATACAGCAACTTAATTATATCTACCTCTGGAGTGCCGACCATAGAGCAATTCTGCAAACTTTACAGAATCAACTTCATCCCCTCTGTCTGTCTTGGAAAGCTCTGCCATAGCATCTTTGACATGCAAACCTCCAAGAAGCTTCTCAAATTCAGCTTCTGCTTCAGAACTTCTTCCTCGCTATCACAATTCATACAGTACAATAGTCTTGTCATATTATGTCAGATGGGATGATCACACACGGTGGCATTTAAGAAACAATAGTAGGACTGTTTTGTCTCACTGACATATCAAATGCAATACTAAAGAAGTTTCAATTGAATGCAGAATTCCAGTTTTAAGACGACGGAGACAGGCAACGAAGCAAGATACAACTGTATCATGACAAGATATGATTTGAATGAAAGATGCAGGGAACATTAGAAATGAGAACCAAATGGAGGAAAATAATGCATATTTCCCTTTCTTCAGAAAAAAATGCTAACATGGACGCCTGCAGTTTAATACTAGATGAAGCACTTGAAAAAGGATGTATGAGAGAGAGAATATATTAACAGGTACAGCATGATAGGGGGAAATTACAGTTTCCAATTTTATCAATAAAAAGTCACATTCGTTTACTTTGCCTTCTCAAGGTCCTCATTCTTTCAAAAAAAGGCAAAAAAAGGAAGGAAGCATACAACGAAAAAAAACAAAAAATCATAGTACTAGATTTAAAAACCTTGTATAGCCAGTGGGGAGACTCAGCACAAAACATCATTGCAAGAACCAGTATGGCAGCAGGAATTGTTGATATCCAAAAACAGATGCGCCACCTGAGAAAGCACACAAGTCAGGAGCGCATATATGAGCTCGTATCCAACTGTTTTTTTACTAGAAGAAAAGAAATTTATAAATTCCTTCAATATTGCCAGTTCATCTTTAGCTGGTTTTCCTTACCAGCCAACAGTACTTGTGACAGGAATCCCAATAAGGAGAGCCCCCAGCAGCCCAAGACATGTTGCTATTTGAATAAAGCTCCCATAAGTACCTCTCACGTGCGCAGGAGAAATCTGCTTGCAAGTACAAAAGTGAATTATATAAGGACCCAACCTTCTTAGACTAGAAAATTGAAAAAGAAAAATCCTTCTACATATTCAATAGCACAGGTTATGTGTGGCAAATTACTTTACCTCTGTCACATAAAGAGATGCAACTGGGGGACCCACGCCCAAGCCTGTCCCCACTATAAACCTCCCCAGAAGCATGCCTGCCAAGTTTCTTGTGGTTGCACTGGAAATTTACGTGTATTAGCACCTTTTTCAATTTCAAAGATAAAAAATGAACTGCAAAAAGCAGCAAGAGTTAATCAATGGTAAAATGTGGTGCCATACATGCGAGCTGTAAGCATTATCAGAGAATTGATGAGTTTTATTTACCATGAGAAAATTGTTATAAATAACGAAAAAAATCTGCAGCAATTTGCTCATCTGCTTCAAATGAATATGTCATAATCCAAAATAGAAACCAAAAAAGGGGGAAAAGAGATGGTTTTTAGCAATTAATGGAAGATGCTCCAGTCTAATTTCTTGAAGCATTTTAATCTCATTTTCATGTCTCCCAGCTTATGGTATCACATAAATAAGGTATTTCAATAGTGAGCACAAATCTCCACAGCTAAAAAGAACCAGCTTCACTGGAGTGATTAGATAATATCTCTGATGGTAGTTTTCTTGCTAACTTCATATCACGGCACCGTTTTATTTTTAAGTAGAACAATAATCACCATGAGAAGGGGTGTGAAAGGAGTAGAGTTTCCTACAACTTTTATTGCTACCGTTTACATATCAATCCAACTTAGAAATCATAACCATTTTACACAAGAATTCTTCAGGGTAGGATGATGGGAAGTAACCAGCTAGGAGGTCAGTTTATTGTAGTCATATAGTTTAGCTAATCAACAGTTCATTTAATTGATTATGCATAGCTATGCATAAAGGTTTGCTTTATCATCCATAGATTATCACAAAGGGTGCACTTTTCTCAGGTGCTCGAAGATCAGCTATGAAAATAAAACCACAAAAAGATATAATTCTAAAGCTAGCTTAAGAGGTTAGAAACTGCATATATAACTATAGGTTTCTATAAAACATGTAGGAAATAGCAAATTGAAAGAAACAATTTCAGTTAAATGGTATTCTTTTGCATCCTCCCCTTTCGTCTAGTGCAGTTTTTTGTCTCTAACCGAGGACGTGGGCCTAGTGCCAAACCACGTAAATTCCTTGCGTTCATTCTCTTGTATATGCTTTGCCTACAATCACGACCTTGGGGCTTCCGCACGGTGCAACAGGAAAAATTCTAATTAATCGGATAATGTTCATTAAAGAACAGTAAAACAATTAATTAGCACTTTAATGTTACCAGTATGAACTATTTCACGAACATTAACAATACAGAACTAGACAAATACTTGGATCCTAAAATGTAAGTAGATGGGGTAATAGAATTAATATGATACTAACCAGGGTTGAAATTGGAAGGTTATGAATTAAAGAATTTGAAGTTACCATAGGGAACCACCCACAAGCATTGGTAGTGCACACAACTGAAAACTCCTACGACGCCCAACTTCATCAGCGATCCAACCACTGATCAGGGATCCAACAAAAGCACCAGCGAGTAGAGTACTTACCACCAATCCTTCATTTCACAATATCAAAGATGGAAATTAAAATAATAAATTACAAATACTAAAATGAAATAGAATGTGCAATTCACCTTCTGCCATTGTATTCCCATGGAAACCAAGATCAACAGAAATGCTTTCAAGTGGTTCATTTACAACTCTGTGGAGAAAGAACAGATCGTGGTCAGTAAGTGAACAAAATAGACAGAAATGTTAGAAAGAAATAATAACTAAACAGTAAAAGTAATTTCAAGAACAAACCCAAGATGGTAGCCATATAAGAAGGAAACTATAGTTGCCACGAGAACGTGAGGAAAAGAAAGCTTCCAAGAAGGAACAGTCGTCTCTTGCTCCAAATCACTTAGTAATTGCTCTGAAAAACATACTGAATTAAGAAAGATCATCATAGGGAGCATACAAAACAATATGCAAATTTGATATATATTTTCTTGGAAGTACTCAGTGATTTTTCCCTTTTTCTAATGTAATCTATCAATCATCCATTTTTAGTATTTAAATACAGAGATATGGCATCATTGTCAAATAGGGTGATGAAATCTATTATATCGTGATCATCAAGGAAAAGCAAGATGATCCCGAATGCTAAAGTTATTGAAATTAGCTCCACGTGGACGTAGACTTTTATTCAGTTTCCAAATTTCAAAGAAAAGATCAAGGAATAAAGTTTACCTGAATAATCTTCCAGGTCGTTTGAATCCATGCAATCCCTCGGTGCAGTCATCCGTTTATGCATCGAGGAGGAGACTTGCAAGTTTCCCAACATACCAAAACTCAAATGTCCTTCCAAATGACCTAACTTGGAGAGACTTCTGCCCAATGTTACAAAAATTTAGTTCCATGTCAATATCAGGGGCATACCAATTCATGTACCATAAAAATACATTTCTATTTATGCAATTCAGCTTTGCATATTTTATATTTATAATGCAACATCCGTTTAGACAGTATATATCGATATAAAAGAACAGATTAAAACTGATGTTGAATTCGATGTTGGATTTGCTTTTTGTTATGAAAATACAGAAAAATGCTAAATGCGTAGTTTTAATTTATACTAGTTTTTCACAATTCAATGTTGATTCAGCAAAACAACTTCAACAAGAAGTCTTGGTTAGTAAAAATTTAAGAACTATTATCTCAGATCTTGACTGCAAAGTGTACACATATAACATAAAATTCATTCGATATTTATAATTCAACAAATTTGTTATTATAGAAATGTCATACAAATACATATAATTGAATCTAAAGATAAATTACTATGCAGAAGAACTAACGCGATTGCTTTGAAATTATAAATCAAATTCCAATAAATTCATAAAACTGAAAGCAATATCACACCGGTTTAAACTCCATTACCTTATCTCGTATCCTGATCATCCAACGACGAGTAAACAAGTTCTAATAAAAATTCAAAGAGAGAGAAGAACTCGAAACTTCAGGAAGCTTAGAGAGATTTGATAAATTACGCAAGTGGGGTTTTGGATTTTACTCTTCCCTGCTTCGTTGTCCTTTTATATGACGTAGAGGTGAGAAGGATGAGACTGGAACCACCGAGCACATGATGGTGTTTAATGATAAAATGTAATTATGCACCTTAGGTCCTCAATCTATTGTAAAAGTTCAAAATTCTCTCCAATCTCGTGTTATAATTACACGAGCAACTTCCAATTATGAAAACTATCGAAATCTTGGTCAAATTATGAGAGTTGAAATGGCTCCATCCCAAATATGTTTATTACCCTAAGCACATCGGGCTTTCTTAACAAATGAGAATATCCCCAGGGTTAAGATCTGTTATTTCAAAATGTATGTTCTCAATATATTTATTATCCTTGGCACATCACTTCTTAGCAAATGGGAACACATTAAGGTATAATGTGCCATGTGTCAAAAAATGGTTGGCTTTTTTCATTTGTTAAGAAAATGTGATACATCGATTTGTTGAGATGATTGGATAGCAAGTTTGGGGCAACATATTTGAGCCCAATTATTATATAGTCCTCGTTTTCAGATTTATAAAGCTAAGCTTGGTTTCTCCACTTGGGTCGTGGTTTCGCAATATAAAGTGAGACATGCTAATGAAGGTGAAGTGACAACTTAGTCTCCGTTTGACAACCATTGAAATGTGTTTTGGAATGATGAATTTGAAAAATGTGTGGTTAGAAAGTAGGAAAAATTTGAATTTACGTGCAAAATATTTTTATTGTCAAAATATGTAATTGAAAATGAGTTTGGGGGTAAAAAAAAATTGTTTTAATAGTTTTCAAACAGGGGATTAATCAAGTTCCTGATATTTCCCAAGGACTTGTATTTCAAGAATAATAAAACGTTTAGGACCAACATGTTAATAGGACAAGTCGTGCAATGTTCCCTATGATGATGTTGCGGTAAAATGGGAGGGTACATCCGTAATATTAGTTGCAATATGAGGGCTGAAGTGTCAGAAAATTTAGCTTCTTCACTCATTTGGAGACACCTGTCCACTTGGAGTAACATGCGAACTTTGACTACACGTGATTTTTATTTTGCGGAATCTAACGCGTAAATATAAAATAGGGTTATTGGCGCAAAACGTCCCTACCTATGATGGGTTGTGTGGAAAACGTCCCTACGTTCGATTTTTTGGTGCAGAACGTCCCTACCTATGCATTTTCTTGCGCAAAACGTCATTTTCCCTAATTTTTAACATAAAATGACCGATATACCCTCCAATTTAAATAAAACAAAGAGGAAAAGAAAAGAATAAATAAAGAATAAATTGCAATTTGCTCTTGAACTTTTTTAAAATGCAAAACAATCCAAAACTTATGAAAATATTAAAAATAACCATTTACACTTGGCATAACACTTGGGAGATAAGATTGGAGGTCAATTGCTCATTATCTTCCTCGATTGACTTGTTACCCATGATCCTGTGATCCCCAATTGCAGTTTTGTAAATTGAATTAGCACCAATAACTTCAACATCATCATCAATGGCAGCCTCAAAACCTTCAACACGCATAGCCCCATTTGGGGGAATCAATTCGGATTGCCCACAAAATCGGCTCTTACGGGCGAGAAAGACCAAGACCCATACCTGGGCTAGGTGCGCTAGGTGAAGAGGGACCTAGCCCAGGAGGTCCCCGGCCGTCGGTGGTCCTGCCGTCGCCGAAATTGGCGCTGTTCAGTGGCTGTGTCGCGAGGCTCGCGACTGGCGAAATTTTAGGATTGAAGTTGATGTTTTCTGGTGATGTTTGTAATGATTTGTTGGCATGAATGTAGTTACCTGGTGATGGGCAGTTGGAAGGAGGTGGGTTTCGGCCATGGGATTGGTCGGAAGTGCAATTTCCGGCGATTTTCAGATTGGATGACAGTGAACTTTGAGCGTTGATTCCAGCCACTGTAGTTGATGGAATTGAGCGTGGTTGGGTGGTATTTGAAGGGGAGATGGATGGCTATTGACCGGTGTCAAGATCCGGCGGGATAGGTGGCCGAAGGCTGCCGGATTTTGGACACATTTGGGGGTGAAAAAAGGCAAAGAATCGCCCTATTTTGGACGCATTTGAGTTATTTTTAATATTTTCATAAGTTTTGGATTGATTTGCATTTTAAAAAAGTTCAAGAGCAAATAGCAATTTATTCTTTATTTTTTCTTTTCTTTTCCTCTTTGTTTTATTTAAATTGGAGGGTATATCGGTCATTTTATGTTAAAAATTAGGGAAAAGGACGTTTTGCGCAAGAAAATGCATAGGTAGGGACGTTCTGCACCAATAATTCAAACGTAGGGACGTTTTCCACACAACCCTTCATAGGTAGGGACGTTTTGCGCCAAAAACCCTATAAAATATCAATGAACTATACTACACGACAGAGGTCCAGGGAAAATTGTGCAGGTGTTAGTAGGGTTTAACATTTTGGTCCCTCAAATTTACAATATTTTATAAAATAGTCCTCAAAACTTTACTGATAAAACATTAAGCCCAATTCTTAAATATAATGCTTTTTAACCCCTTTACTTAACTAACGAAGAAAATGTCGTTCAGAAAAAATGAAATTGAGTAAGAAGAAAGAACCAATTCAAAATTACTTCCATTTGAATCACTAACCATGGTCCATGTTATCAAGAATGTCCACACGAAGGCCCCCCGGGGCACATCCAAGTTGGCAAAGGATGGACATTGCTGGATTTACAACCTCAGGATGGGGAGTTCGATTCCTGGATCGAGCAACTGAGTGTTATAATACTTAATTTGGGTGGAGCAGTTTGGTGATATAATATTCATGGAGGAAGGCTCTCTTGGGGTCAGGAGTATAAAGGGTGCACAGACCCTGGTCAACTTGGGCATATCCCGCGGTTAACCTCCACCCATCACTGAGGGGCCGGGGATGAGTGGTCCAAGACATAATCTGGTGTAAGTTAGGATACCTGGATATTAAAAAAAAAAAAAAGAATGTGCACGTGAAGTAATATGGAATCTATTTTTTTTTTAATTTTAAGAATGCGTGTCAAAGATCTTTTGATTGAGACTAACGAGATACAATAACATTAAGCGTGTTTAAGCTCCATTTTTGGGCCAAAATGCATTTTTGAATAGTATTTTGTTGAAAATTGTGTTGTTAAGAAATAAGAATTTTTTTTGAATTTACATATAATATTATTTTGTGGGAGAACGTGTGCTGAAATTGAGTTTTGAAAAAATAAATGAGTTTTTGAAAAAATGAAGGTCAAACACAAGCTAAATTGACGAGACTTGTAAACATTTTTATTTGATATTACAAGGGGTCAAGCAAATAATTAATAGTGCAAGGTTTTTCGACACGTAAAATAAATATTGTATAATTGAAGTAAACTTGTAATTGATAAATCCACTTTCAATAATTTAGAAGGATACGTCTGAAATTAATATTTGAGCCTATTTATTTAGGTCGATTATTCTTGAAATCAGACATTAACACGTGGCTAAAGCTAAAGAAACTATGAATATATCTCGAGATGATGTCTGGACAAAAACGAAATTGACGACGAGATTTTGTGCTTGTACTCATGAATTTAAGTACAAAGACGCGGACATGGAGATAATTGAATGAGTTTACGTATCTCAAAGATCATGCAACTCAAGATCAAACTTTGACAATTTAGTGAAAACAATTCGAAATTAACATATGAACAAGCTAAACTTCAATTGACTTGAGCAACTTAAAGGCTTTAGGCAAGATTGTAGAGAAAATCTTTTTAAACAATAATAATAAAATTAACGGAGTATAGGAATGGAAAGGGATGCGTTTAGGGAGGCTATCTCATTCTCCGCCCCTATCCCATTCCCGCTTATTTGGTGTCGAGTTTGGGTTGGGCGTAGACGGGAAGAACTCTCAATCTTCGTTTATGGCCCTGTTAGTAACTACATTATAATTATATAAATATTTTAAAAACTTGAAAAGAATGATAAAATATAATATTATACTATTTTCATGTTTTTAAAAAAATTTATTAGTGGACAGCGATAGGGTGAGGACCACAGTTTTCCGATTAATCGAAAAAATTCAAGTCATGTTGTCATCTCTAACTAAGCAAAGCAATCACCAATAAAAAATTTCGACGATGGCCAACTATATTACCATCAAAGATTCTTATAGAAATTAATACATTGATGATTTTGGTGGAACTATCAATGTGATACTTTTGTCGATAATTTCAGCAATCATCGATTATCAACGGCAATTTTGTCGATAATTTCAACAATCATCGAATATGATTTGGTCCCTAGCGAACAAGTATCAATGGGAATCATTTAACTAAAGCTTTAGTTCTTAATGTACTTATGGGACCAAACTAAAAATTGAATTGTTTTCTTATTGTAAAACCTAATCTCAAGCGTCGAAATTGGTCTCATGCAACCAAATATAAGCCACTTAAGTATCCAGTTTGTTTCTTCCTTGTTACTGATAGGTCACTTTATTTTGTGGCTTTTCAAGTTTTATAGTTCAAGTAATCATAAGCCATTGATATTGTGAAATGTGTGAATAAGAAATGTTGGTTTTTTTTGATACCCAATAAATTTGGACGATAATTTAAAATAGTTGACTGAATTTTATCGACACCATAGACTTGGTTTGACTCGAATACTACCGACACTTTTGGAAGGCCCAAGTTGGAGATAGATTGATAGTTTGTTTAGTATCGGGTTTTGGTTTATTGTTAGGCCAATTTATTGGCATTAAGTTGGCCCGTGTCTTTTAGCCAAATTCTTATGACCTAATCCATTATACATATACCCATCTCTTGTCTAATTATAGTCGTGTGGTGCATGTGTGAGAAGAGAAGAGGACAGCCGATTTCTTGGTGACTTTGTGGACCCATTGTTTCCTTTCTACTTCTTCGTTCTTTGTGGTTATTTGCATCCACCATTACTGATCATTTGTGAGTTAGTAAGAAGAGAGAATCTTGGAGCAACCAAGTAGATGAAAGTATTTGGGAAGAGCTTGAAGACGTGTGGTGTCGATTGTATTTTTCTGAGCTAGGAATAGAGTTGATTGGAGGCCCCCAATATCTAACATTTGGTATTAGAGCTTTGGTGTGTGTTTGGGTGAAAAATCTGATAAAAAACAACCAGCAAAATGCAGCAAAATTGAGGAAGAAACTGTCCAAAAATCTATCCAGATTGTTTTTCAGGAAACCGCACCTTCTTTCTTGATTTTTGGCCAAACTAGTGACCATTTGAAGAAACCAACACCACAAGAGGCCTCTGCAGATGGAGGCGAAGCTAACTGGCTTGCACGTGACGACGTGAGTAGCATTTCCAGGCGAAAATGCAGTTTGTTCGTGTTAATTTTTTGAATTTACTGATATTTTTGTTTTCGTGTTTCAGGTTACGCAAGAAAAGTTGAATGATTTTGCCCTTGCGTTCGTAATTCAATTTTCGCTCGGTTGGTTGCTGTAGTTGTTGTTAGGGCGAATAGCGATGGCCTTAAAGTGTTAAAATTATATTCCTCGAAATTTACGGACTCAGATAAGTCTGCTCTGGTAAATTGGCTTATCCTGTTTAAATTTCAGTATTAACACGCCATCATGTGATGTGACATTAGGATTGAGGTTACCGTGAAGGGGTAATCATTACTTGTACTAGAAATTTAGGATTTAATTGCTTTATTTGAAGTGTTGAATTTTGACTGCAAGTTGGTAATTGTTTTTTTGCTGTAACTGTTGTCTTGTCTTTGTGTGAGATTGTTTTGCGTGGAAATTTGAATTGTCTTGACATACCTTCGTGTCGCATTGATTATTCCGTTAGAACATCTTAACTTGACCGTTCGAATATTCCCTTAATCTAAAATCCTGAATTTTACGAAACCCTGAGAATCTAGAACGGTATATATTGTTGCCTTATGATTACTCTATGTCATCTACTTGTGCATTTTTGGTTGTTCTATTTTTCAAAATGTCTTCATATTTCGAAATTGGGATTTTCAACGGGAAAGTGAAATTTTCAATTAGGCAACAAAAGATGAAGGATATTTTGGTCCAACAAAAAGTTTCAAAAGCCACTGATGGCAAATTTTCGAAAATTTTTATAGAAACACAAAAAGAAAAATATGATGAATTTGCATACACTTCTATCATTTTACACCTGTCTGACACTGTTTTGAGAAAAGTTGGAAAACTCGATTCTACCAAAGAACTTTGGAAAAAGTTAAAAAATTTATATTTGCTTAAATCCACTCCAAATAAGTTGTACTTGTTTGAAATATTTTTTAACTTTAAAATGGATCCTTCAAAGGATCTTGATGACAATTTGGATGTTTTTAACAAGTTGGTTCAAGATATCGTTAACTGTGATGAGAAGGTGTCTGAAACCTATAAGGCTGTATTTTGCTTAATTCTATGCATGGGTCATATAGAGAGGTTAAGAATGCGATTAAGTATGGTAGGGACATTTTAACCCCCGATATTGTCATCGATTCCCTTAGGATTAAGGAAATGGAGATTAAGGCTGAAAAAGAAAATAAGCAAACTAGCATATGATGATGAGTAGAATGAAGTTTAAGCAAATGAGTTTGGGTAGAGCTCAAGATAATAGTGATTCGAGTAGTGACTCGAGTGATGATGGTGGTAAGAAGAAGAGTAAGAGTTGGGACAAGTCCGATGGTAGACGATGTTACAGCTGTGGTAAGTCAGGACACTTCATTAGGGATTGTCCCAAGAAGAAGGGTAACATGAGAAGCAAGACAAATATGGTTTTAGGGTCGAGTGATGACCCTAGTGAACCCTACTGAGTGTTACCTTAATTTTTGCATTTGCATCCGTGTGTATTCCTTGCTGCGTGTGTGTGATTATTCAATTCCGTTGCATGATTATATGTTGCATTTCAATGTATTTGATATGTGCATTGGCATGGATTGGAGTGATTTTATTACTTTGTGTAATGTGTTTACATGTATAGTGGGTTTGTGATGCATTAGCAGTGTGTATATCTTTTGGTAAGGTGGAATATAGATGCCTAGGGGTACATTGTGGTTTGTACTGTGGGATGTGTAATGTGATATTTGGATCACGATGAAGAGGTGATTAAATGTCTGGGATCCTTTATCTGTGAAAAGACCCTGATCAGGTGGAGTGCGGAGAGGCATTTCTATCACTTCTGTTAGGTGGAGACCCATTATCCACTTAAGTTGGAGAAGTGATGTGGTGATATAGGATTATCCCGAGAACTTAAGATCTATAAAGACTTGCCATTAGACATGGTTTGAGTGATTAGTCCAGTGAGCGCGGTGGGCGATGAGGTGAGGTATGTGTTCTCGAGGTACGAGCAACATGAAATAGGATATGATAAGTGTGGTGCGATCTTCTTCGTGAGGTCATTTATGCATTTGTTGTGTATGTGTTGGCCTGTTGATTGACTCGGTATTAATCTGTTGTTCTGTGTGAACGTAGTTGAAATGATCTGTATTATCCTATATGATATCTTCATCGCATGTTTATTTACTCTTGATTGATTGCTGTGATTACTTGCTTCTACTTAGGTGTTCTTGATCTTAGTCCTGGTGAGTACATGAAACAGGTATGGTATATGTTTCGAGTTCAAAACACGAGGTAAGGTCTGTGATACCAATTTTATTAATTACCTTGACTGTGTGAGTATGAACTTTGTGTTTTATTTGCTTGCAGATTTATTGGGAATCAATGTGGAGATTTGTTGGATTTTTTGATATCCAATAAATTCGGGCGATGATTTAAAACAGTTGATGAAATTTTATCAACATCATAGACTTGGCTTAACTCGAATACTACCGACACTTTTGGAAGGCCCAAGTTGGAGATGGATTGATGGTTTGATTAGTATGGGGTTTTGGTTTATTGTTAGGCCCATTATTGGTATTAAGTTGGCCCATACCTTTTAGCCCAATTCTTGTGACCTAATCCATTATACATATACTCAACTCTTGTTTAATTCTAGTCGTGTGGTGCATGTGTGAGAAGGGAATATGGCGGCCGATTTCTTGGTGACTTTGTGGAGCCATTGTTTCCTTTTTTCTTCTTCCTTCCTTTGTGGCTATTTGCATCCACCATTACTAATCCTTTGTGGGTTAGTAAGATGAGAAAATCTTGGAGCAACCAAGTAGAGAAAAGTTTTTGGGAAGAGCTTGAAGCTGTGTGGTGTCGATTGTGTTTTCTGAGCCAAGAATAGAGTTGATTGGAGGCCCCCAAAATCTAACAAGAAATATGCAATATTTTGGATCCTAAGTCATATAAAATGTGTGAATAAAAAATATGTTTGATGTCAACTTTAAAACTGTGTAATAATTAAAAATAAAGTTTTAGTTTTTCAAATTTGGATTTGGAATCGAGAGTTGAACCAAGACTGATTGATTCTAGTGAGACTACTATTCCAAATTTCAATTTTAAAAACAATATAAAAATTAAAATAAAATTCAAGTTTCTCGATTTAGAATTTGGAATCTAGAATTGGACCAAGATCGATTGATTCTAGTTTTTAATATGCAGAATCAATTAACACAGGTAAAATAGAATCAATTATGCTAGTTGTACAGACCCATTTGTACAAGCATTTTACAGGCAATATTTTAATAGACCAAATGTCGACTTTCTAACAAAAAATGCAATTGAACGACAAAAAATTGGAAAACCCTGACAACAAACGGCAAAAAAGGCAATTGAACCACGACCCTATTTTACCTCAAAATTGGAAAACCCTGACAGCTCATTTCCTCATCCCCGATTGTGACCGTATCCTCCAACGACGAGTTCAAAAATCGGCCGAACAGATTCGATGACGACATACCGATCATCTTCTCCACCTCCGGCTAACCCATGTGAGTCACACTATTCTGGGTTTATTAGTAATGTGGATTTGTAATTTCCCATTATATGTTGCTTTGAAGTCCATGATTCTTCAATTCGTAATACAAGCCGTGTGTATTGAAATTTTACACAATTTTTATTTGAACTTTCTCAATGCATTCATCTCATATCAGTTCTTTGGTGAATATTTTTCAAGTTAATGTTACAGTTGATCATTAAATTATTCATGTGGCTGACTGGTTGCATCGTTCAAAGTTCAAACCTTCTCAAAGATCAATGAGAACCCCGAGAGCTTGTCAACGTAGACAAAGATTTAGGCTGCGAAGAGGTGTAGGGATTGCTCTTAGATAAAATTCAGCTAAGTTTCAATAGCACGTAGAACTTTTGACAATGTTTTGTTATCATTCAATAAAAGAAAACACGTTTTTGGTTTTTGATTGTAACTTTAAAATGAGCAACTGGTTTATCTACCATAGAGATTCTAGTTCCACGAGATTTTGTCCGGAGAAACATCTGTGAACTACGCCTAGTAGTATAGCGCGATTGGAATAGAATTAGATCGAATTGACCTACTTGATAGATGAGTAATGCTATTTATCATAATGTGACAACTCATCATCCCTCAAATTTCTCTCTCTTCTTCACTTACCTCTCATAAAAATTGAGTTGTCCAATCCAATTATTTCACATGAATTGCCACATTATCGATCGTCATAATAATAAATAGCACTATGCTTGAAAGATACCTAATTAGTGCGGTACTTTTGTCAACTTGCCCTACCAAAAAAAAAAAAAAAAGAAGAAAGAAAATTTTTAGGCCCTCATTAAATTTTAATTCATTTTCTCATCCCATTAATGACACATTTTTCAATGCTAGGTGCAAGCAACGTGCAATGCACGTTTGCCTGGTTTATATTTAATAGTTTTGTTTAAAAATTAATTTGTTATTAATAAAGATGTAATTTTTTTGGTTAATTAAATAATTAATGATGTAATGTTTATGTAATTGATAAATAATTAGATGTGTGATTTTGATGTTGTGTTGTAAGTTGGTGAGATCGAAGAAAATAAGAAAAGTTGACAAATTTGGAGAAATGACTAAATTGTAAGGGATCCAAAGTTCGGGGACTAAAATGTAAATACTTAAAAGTTGTGTCGAACCTCACGATGAAGATTTGAGAGTGTTCGGAGTCAATTGGATAAAGAAAGACGTCAATGGAATCAAATTTAGTCAAAAGATGATCACAAATCAATTTACAACCGAAAAGTTATGCACCGATGTTTTAGTCTCATATTGAGACCTATTTTTGACATAGAAAGTGATCGAATTGGAGAATAATGTCTGAATTAAAGTTGTAGCCAGATGAGTTAGCTTTCCAACGCATTTTGAATCGTCTCAATCGGATATCGGAATACAAAGTTATGATAAAAATACTGAAAAAAGGTGCAACTGTCTGTTTAAAACAAGAAATTCCGTTAGTTTTTCCGTTAAAAACAAGAAATTCCGTTACATAGCCACTTTTAATATATAGAAGATAATAATATTACACGTAAATTTTAAAAAAATTACTTCTTTTTTTAATAAAATATTTTCTAAAAAATTATTATTCCTTTTATTATAATACGGAATAAAGGGGGCGAAAACGGATGCTTAAAAACTAATTACTAAGGGGCTGTTCTCTTTATATTTTAGTTTTGTATTTTGAGTTTTGAATTCATTTTGAATTTTCTATTTTGAGTGTACATTTTGAAATTATTGAAAATATATTTTTTGGGCATTTTGAAAAATTATTTTAAATATACCAAAAACTTGTTTTGAAAATTTGGCTTAATTATAATTAAAAACACCCAATTTGTCATTTTGGATTTTTTAAATTTTTAATTTGTTTTCAAAAACGAGTTTTCGAAAAAAGGAAAAAGAACACTTTTCCGCTGTTTTGAAATATCGAAAACAGAAAATATTTAAAAAAAGGTAAAGACAACCCTAACGGTGGCAAAAAAGCTCACAGGCTCGGACGGCTTGGGCTCGACTTGAAAAAAGCCCAAGTCGGGCCTGCCTACAGCAAGCAGCTTGCTATAAGATGCTACAGGCAGCTTGCTTGCAACCTGCCGTTGCAGGCAGGTTGCAAGCTGCCTGCCTGTAGCTAGGGAAAAAAAAAAAAAAAATCCTAGCCGGCTCGGCCCAAAAGTTCGGGCCGAGCCTCATTTTTTTTGTCGGGCTTGGCTCGGTTCGGTCCAAAAAAAGTTCGGACTCGATTCGAGTTTTTTTTTGGACTCAGGCTCGGCTCGTTCACGGCGCTAGACAATCCACCCTAATTTACTTTAAAACTTGGGGTTACCGTATAATTGTGCTTTTTCACTGTACTCATTCGGTCAGATGACTCAGATCCAAAGTCCAGCGTGTCCAAAGTAAAATTCATCTAAAATTGATACTTCCACTCCATCTCCAAAATCCACGTACTCCATATTAACGTGTGACCACAGCGATTCGACTCCTGTCGACAAACATTCGCTAGGGCACCCAGAAAATCACGGCGTGAAACCACAGAGGGAGAAAAAGGATGGGGTCACGAGAGAAGGACCAAACGACGTCGCACCATCCACTGCTGAGCAGCCTCGTTATACGTCCCACGGACAGCGTTGGCGGAGGAGGTGCCACCGGTGGCGGTGGTGCTGGAAGCGACTACGAACCAGGCGAGGTGCGTCGTGACCCGCTTCCGTACTCTCGTTCCGATCGATACGCCTCCGATGACCGTGGTTTGTTTCTCTCCTTCTATTATTACTTAATTTTGCTTAATTTGTTAGAATTTTTTCTTAACCGGGTGATTTCCAGAAACCTAGCCCTATTTTTCTTATCCTTTTTAACTCTTATTCTGCTGTGTTTGTTTAGGGATTCGATATAACCTGATTAGTATAGAATTTCATTATTATTATTATTTTATTTGATTCGTTAGTGATAGTAATTTCTGTCGTAATATGCAAGTACAAATAATTGTGGAATAACAATTGAAAATAAATTAGGCGCTCTATATGTTTCAATTTGGGGCTTTATTGAGTTAGTACGTTGTTTTAGGATTTGTGCCCGAGCTTGATGAGTTCAAGAGCTACTGAGGAATATGCGAGCTACTCAAGCTTGATCACAAATTCAAGTCTGTAGCTCCATTCAAACTCGAGCAAAAAACTTCTACTTCCCAGTGTTTTCTCATCTAAGATAAATAAACAAGCTTGAGTTTCTTTTAATATCAACATAAGAAGAAGATGTGGACTGCTGATCTCTCTGGGAATACACAATATTTCTTTATTGATCTCTTGAAATAGTATTGTTATACAATGCTTATCAGGCAGTTTTGGTGATTTTACCAATTATGTGTGTGTTATTGTCCTTGTTATATTGAGAAGAAATCTGTTGAATTCTGTTGAATTCTCAACATTATAAGAGTTCAATGTTGGTGCCCTTTATATTGATTTGCATTTATTTTACTTTAAAATCTTTTGGATTAAAATGGCAAATAAATGTTGTTTCATTGGAATCTTATCCATGATAATGCTTGCGTGCAGCATTTAAAATGCGTAATCGGGTAATGAGGCATCTCGAGGGCGTGTTGATGCGTAAGCCTCACCGTGAGCCAAAAATGTAAAAATTATTAAAATACAAAATAAGTTCATAATACATCATAAACAATCTTCAAAATTCAAACTAGAACAATTCAAAGTGTGCAAACAACAAAGAAAAATATGTAAAGATGCTTTTTTAATTGGTGGGGCAGGGGACGATTCCCAAAGTGGGTCAATAAGTAACAAATTGTTTTTAGCCTCTGTTTGGTATCCATTCTTTTTTCATTCTCATTCTTCTACTAATTTTCAACCACACATTCATCAATAAAATAATATTTTCCATCACATCAATAACTTTTCCTTCATTTTCAACCACAAAAAAGGTGTGATTTGACACAAAGAATGCATTTTTTTCTAGAATAATGGTTACCAAACGGTGCCTTAATGTTTTTCTGGGCAATGGGGCCATTTTCAAAATTGCTTAATCAGAATTTTTATGTATTGTGGGGCCACAAGCCTTGAGGTGCCTCACACAATTGCCTTATGTTCAGCACCTTAAGGCTTTTTTGCACGTCTCACTCTTTTGCGGGCCTTAAGGCGAGTTTCAATTTGGTTTTTAAGACCATGCTGGCCTGTGCTATTTCAGGAAGAAAGTATCTGATTGTCATTGTTTTGCCAATGAATTGTCTAGCTTATGCAAAAATGTGTTTTTGAATTGTGGCTAAATGATCGTTGTTGCATTGAATTCCGAAACTTAAGATGATAATTTTCTAGGATCTGGACATCTGCAGTCATCTGCAGTCACCTATTACATATTTAGGCTAAAATGCATTTAATTAAATTTAATGCTATTATGAGTAAATAGGCATACATTAACACGTTTATGTCTTTTTGATACTGCATTCTTTAATGAGTTTCTTCTTCCTCTTTGATATCCTGTAAATTATAGCATTTGATTCAAATTCTACGAGTCCGTGAATATTTTTGGAGCAATTAATGTCAACTAATGACATTTGCTTTGACCTACTTTATATGTAAAGCAGTCTGTTTCCTCATTTTCAAGGATTGGTGCTTGCAACCTTCTTTGCCAGTGCCTTGTGTTGTGCATCGAAGCAATATCGCTTATGGACTATTGAATGGTGAATGAATTTTGCTGTTGTTATTTTCTGCCATGAATGTTGACTGGTGCAAGAACTTGGGTCTTGAGGAAGGCATGTTGGTTTGGGTTTTAAATGATAACATTACTGGCAAATGAGTTTTGAACTAATGGTATTTCTTCATTGCGAAGCCACGTGGCTTTGTTGCCAAGCCATGTGGTTATACAAATATGTATGAAGCTCTAAGGTTATGGTGAATGTGGTATATGTTGTTTTCTTTTCATGGGATTAAGTTTTGACCAGCCATGCATCTCATTTGGAAGTAAGGCGTGCTGGTCGTGTAAAGGTTTTCATAGAAGACGTGCTGTTTGGTTTAAGCACTCAGATACAACTAATAGTAAATCCGACAGTTGTTAATATCTCTGTTAAGTTGGGGAACTATTTAAAGATGATGGGTTAGGAATGCAATTGCCACATAAAAGCAGATGCTGGCTGCTGATTGTATCTGATTTGAGTTGGATTTGTTCCTTGAAATTCAGGTAAGTAGTAAATTTCTAGTGTGATGAAGTTTGGGTTGATTAAAATTAAAATGTGTGAATGATTAACTGTGGATTAATTGGACTATTTATAGGCAAAATTTATGTGAGAGCAGACAGCACCGTTACTTCATGGATCACATTATTTTGTACAGTATCTTCTGGATTGACTTAGATTCTGAATTGTACATGGAAAATGGAAACATATAGCGGTTGGCATCTTGGCAAAGATTGGTTAAATGGGCATTGAGCAGATATTTCTTACATTTCGTAACTAATGTTTGGTACGATTTTGTTATCTGTTTTGGGTATGCATGGTTGATTCTCTCTTCGGGTATCCTTGACCAAGGTTCTCGGATTTAAATAATTTGGAATGCTATCAACGGTGTGCCTTTGAATGATCGTGTGTAAACTCTGTTTCTGCAATTGGAATAGCGGACGAAGTTTCCATCTGAATGTGGCCCTGGTGTATAACCAAGTATTGGCTTGGTCATCATCAGTGAGTTCTGGCTTTATATTGCAGGGGTGTCTAGAGATAACTAATTTGTAGTGCTTAATGGTTGTCATATTTGATTGCACCATCCAATTTAGCAAAACTTAGCTTGTTTTTGACCCAAGGATCTTGAATCCTGATCTTCTGAGTTGTGGATAATTACAGTGTTTCTTGTTTGGTTCAGTATTTTACTGGTAACATCAAGACATACTTGGGAAGCGACTTCAAGGGAAGTTATTGGCTGGTTTTTACGCTCTTCTACACTAGTGTCTTATTTCTATAGTATTTTTGACGAGGAGATGCTCCCAGTTGTGGTAACTGTTTCTTGACGTACTTCAATTTGTCCTTTGCTTTTCCTGGGTTGCACATTGGCTTGTATAGGACACTGTTCTTAGGTGACTTGTACTCACATGATTGGGTGTTTATAGCTTTGGGCTTCACTGGCTTTTTTCAGGTTATAGAATACGTGCAGGCTCTATTTCACCTGTGCGACGTAGGGATGCAGATCATCGCTATAGTCCTGGTTTTGATCATTCTGGTGCTCCACCACGTGGTCGTGGATTTGGAAATGGGAGAGATCTTGGCAGATATCGGGACCACTCCCCTCCTTATGGCCGTGGGAGGGGTGGTGGCAGGTTTGGTAGGGTGTATGATCGGCCTGGATATGGTCCAGGACCTTTCAGAGGTGAAGGTTTGACAAGAAATAATCCCAATGTTCGCCCAAGAGAAGGAGATTGGGTTTGCCCAGATCCCTCGTAAGTCCTTCCCTTTCTCTTTTTGTCTGTATGTACTTGTTTACCCTTGCCTTTCAACTTGATCTTTCTGGGATTTTTCTTAATATGCTCGTCTTGACAAATTAACACGTTTGAGCTAAAATGCCTTTGCATTTTCTGTTGGAACATATGTCTGCAGATTCATTTAATCCAATATTAATTTGGAGCATTACACTTGCTCATGGAAATAAGTTGCTTTTAAGGATGTCGTGGAGCTGTGTGCACACATTTGCATATATTGTATCCCTCAACTTATCATACATTTTCTCCAATTACCCCCGCATTCACTGACAAAATTAAAATAAAAATACAATTAGAATTAAAAAAAAAAAATCTGCTGCCATAAACGAACGGCATTTATGATTTGCTATTATGCAACTAGTCTTTTTCCTGCATGAAGTTCCTTTTTGTTCAAGAGGACCATTTTCAGCGTGTGCTTGGTGGGAGGAGAGAATTTCTCCGGCATTTATTCACAGTTGTGTTCATATTGATTTAAAACTGGGTGAGGCAAAATGAAACAGAAATTTTTTCTTAGCATTTGAGATGTGGTGATAGGGAAATGGAACTTTGTGGTTTTGTATTAATGCTATTCTTTCATATTCAGTTTTTCTAATATTAGCAACCTACTTTCTTGTGTCTAAAGCAGTTTGTTTGATGTCCCAGATGTAAAAACTTGAATTTTGCTAGGCGTGAGCACTGCAACAACTGCAACAGGTTCCGTTATGCACCTGCTGGGAGTCCTAGGAGGGGTTATCCCGGTCCCCCGCCACCCGCTCGTCGTTTTCCTGGTCCTCCAGTAGATCCTTCTCCAGGAAGGATCATGAATGGCTATAGGTCACCTCCTCGTGGTTGGGCCAGAGACGGTCCTAGAGATTTAAGAGCTGCTGCCCCTCCCAGAAATGTAGGCAGATTCCCTGAGCCTCCAATCCGTAGAGATGAACCGGATTTCCCTGTAAATGACTTCAGGGATAGATACAGGTTTGATAGACCAGTACCACTAGATTTGGACCCTAGAGCTCGTGGAAGGGATAGCTTCATTAATGAGAGGAGAGGGGGATATGAGAGGCGACCACTTTCTCCACCTCCAGCAGCACCTGCTCGTGGCCAATGGGCTCGAGATATTAGGGAAAGAAGCAGGTCTCCTGTTAGAGGTGGGCCACCACCTAAAGATTACCACCGCGATGTATTCATGGATCGGGGCCGAGATGATCGGCGTGGAATGGGACGGGAGGCATTTTAGCTGGTGGTACCAAAGCCTCACAGATAATCTGTATGTTGCGATTTTTAGAGAGGAATGTTGCACAAGTACTATTTATTTATTTTCTCTTTGCGTAAAGTTGCATGTGCTTTGTGTTGAGAGTTAACTAAGAATCATGTCATGTTAACGTCTTGATTACTGCTCAGTATGTTCACGGAGGATCAAAATTTTTGCTCTGCAGTTTTGTGCTTGTTAGTCCAGGCTGTTCTATGATAACTCGAAATTCGCTTAACTGCTTTTGTCAATTGTGTCTGCTCCAGCCTTATTTAACCAATTGTTTGAGTCCCATTTTTGGTTTAAAATGGGTTTTAAAACAGTGATTTTTTGAAAAATGTGTGGTAATGAAAAGTTTTTGATCTTCGTATGAAATTATTTTTTATAGGAGAATGTGGTTGAAAATGAGTGAAAAAAATTGGAACCCAAACACAGGTTTAATATCGTCGGGCATGCGATGGGACATGGTTGTCAATGTCTTTTTTTTTACTCTTGATTCATTGTTATCTCAAATCCTTGGAAAAAGGGCAATTCTTGAATTTGATTGGGTTACTTATGAATAGAGCATATTTACTTAAAGATCGGGCGTAACAGTAAAGAAAGGATGGTGTGTAATGTCCTGTTTGATGGTCAGTTTTTCTCATAGTGATTTTTTTGAGATTATGTGACTAAAATGTAAGGAAAATTTTTGGATTTACATGCAAAATATTTTATTGTGTGAATATGCGATTGAAAATAAATATAAGAATTAAAGAGTTTGATTTAAACATGGGCTAATTTACCTTATTCCACAAAGGTAACTAGGATATTAAATGCATGATTTTTTTAAAAATTTTAAAATATGATATTAGTCCTTTTGGATCAGCTAGTTGTATCTATGATCTAGAATTGTCTCCTTGCTTGACTCGTGCCACCCTGAGTTCATGAGTCGGGTAAAGTGCAGCAAGTAAAGCCCGTGGGCTTTGTTACTCAGCTCAGGAGCTCGATTCATTTTCATTCTTTAAGATTTTATTCAAGTCCATTGGTAGTTGGAAACATGAAATTTTCTTAAACGTGTAGAATTCTTCACTATCCTAGATTGTCTCATTTCTCTTGGAACTACGACTGTATATAGGTACTTGGGAGTAGGGGTGAACATGGTCTGATTCAAATTTAATTATTGAATCGTTTGAGTTTGATTCCAGGATTTCGTACAATAATTAAAATCTTTTTATATTACAACAACGCTACATTAATTGGACTGTGACATATTCAATCTTAACTTTTATAAAATAACTCAGTTCAATCTTGTGATATTTTTTGCACATCTCTTTATTGAGTTTTTCATAAATTTGATTATTAAAATCACAAGAAGAGGAAGATGATTACTTCACAATAATAGAACGATAGAAATGATATTACGGTAGAATAAGATATTTGAGTAAAATTTAGGTCAATTTGATTAAGTTGAGTTTTTCTAAAAATTAGAAATAGTAAAATCATATTTTTGGTTTGGACTAAATAAATTAGTTAGCAATTTATTTAAAAAAATAAAATAATTTGACTTATTTAAGATAATTTTTTTTAAAAAAAAAATTATGGAGATTCGATTCTTGGATTCGGTTTGATCCGATTCAGTTCTGGAATTTTGTCCAGCCCCACTTGGGAGGGGCGAGGTTCTCACTTTTTTGCTTAGTATAGTATTACAGGCTCGAGAGTGAAACTTTATTTCATTTCAAATTATATACATATTAGATATAAAAGTTTACAAAATTATGAATTTAACACGTTAAAAAGTAATTGGAGTAAAATCTCTTGATTTTAAAATAGTGTAAGCATGTTTGGCTAGCTGAAATAATTTTTAAACAAAAGAGTTTTAAATTGAGTCGCTTTTTTTATAGATTAAAGTGAAAAATAAGTAAAATAAGAATTACTTTTAATAAAAGTATAAATAAAATCACACAAATGTTTGGAAATACAAGTAACTTTTTAAAGGGAACAATACATAACTCCTAATTTTAAAAATTACATTTCATAAAGAATAAACTCATTAAAATATTTCAAAAATTAGGAGGTAAATAAATTTATTAAATATTAAAATATAATATACATTAATTATTTCTATTAATGCCACCTCACCTATAACATCCTATCACCCTACTACACCACCTTCCCTCCACCTTTCCACCGGAGATGGCTATCAACTCCGGCTGCCTCTCTGGCGACTTCTCAGGCGGTCACTCCGATGACTTCTCCGATGGTCACTCCGGTAACTATTCCGATGACTGTTCCGACGATCGCTCCGGTGACTTAAAGATTTCTAGAAAATTAAACATTGAAAATCACAACCCCACCCCCATGGATCCACCTATCACCACCCCATCCTTGCCTCCACCTCCTAAAAAATTATCGAAAAAAAAACTTGTGTTCGATGTGACTGTATGTGACTAATTGTGACTAAGTGTATATTCAATATGACTAACTGTAGCCAAATTTGTGTTGAGTGTGACTGTCTGTGACCAAGTTAATTTCAAGTCACAATCGCTCACAATCAACACAAAATCAGTCACAATCAAACAACTGAGAATACGATGACGATGGTCGAGCATTATCCTTCTTCGGTGCCATTGATAGGAGAAACATGAGTTGAGGTTAGAGAGTGGCATACCACCACCACCACCACCACCTGCACCAAAACCCACCACCACCTCTTCCAAGCCACCAACTCGCCACCATAACCACCAACATAACCCATACACCACAATTTAACAGATTCTCACAACCACCACGAATATTCGCACCACCACCACCATCATCCTACAACCCGACATCGCATCACCATCTTACCCAAATCTAACATCCGCATCACCAACGCGTAGATCCTCACCAACAACAACATCACCAACGTCGTGTCGAAGCAGCAGCGAGCTGAAGTGGCGTGACGATGATTGTTTGCAGCAGCAACGTTGATGGCAGGGAGACAAGCAGCATTAACACCTCTGACCTGACGGCACCTCTGCACTCGATCTATATCCACCAGAACCTCCACTGCTGCTAGTCGTAGTTGTGCGCAGCGGCGATGGCCCCTCGCACGGATGCTGCTTCGTCGCACACGGTGGACACGGTCGACAAATGTGAAGCAAGGCGCTACTGCTCGCAGCAGTAGTGACACCTTGTTGTGTAGCTGGAAGAGAGGGATTTTGGAGAAAAGAGAAAAGTCGAGAAATGATTTGGGGATTTTGGATTGGGGATGGGGTGCGTTGCGTATTGGGTGGTGATTTAATTTATTATTTTAACTAATCTTATTTACCACCTGATTTGTGAAAATAAAACTTGTTCCCCTTTTTTTTTATGAATCTTTAAATACAGGTTTTAAGGTAATTTTCCCATTTTTAAAGCAAATGTTGACATACAAAAATAAAGCCCAATTAAATGGTCCAAATAATGAAGCCCAGTTAAGAAATTTGAAGGATGGACCTAAACCCAAGACTAAGTTATATAATGGAGGCCCATTATCGCTCAAGCCTATGAGACGCCTAAGATCTTGGCGAGCCTGTCATTGCTCAAGCCTGTGTGACATTCAAAATCTGGGTGAATATAATGTTTTTGTTACTGTTCAAATCAATGATTATTAAAGTAGTTAATGGGTAATCTTGTTACATTCCACGATCCAAGAATCTCGATTGCAAGAAGTTAAGAGATGGGGGTAATGACAACGGTAGTTTCATGATAAGTCATTCACGATGGAGAAGGTGGGTAGTTATAGGACGATGGCAGTTTACATGAGTTTTCAAACGATTTTACAAGAGAAACTGTCAAATGAGTATAAAAGAGAAAGAACAATCTACAAGATAAGAGAAAAGATTAAACCAACTCTCAAACAGAGAATTATGTAATTTCACTTCTTAGTTATCTTTCAATTATTTTCTTCTAAAATTCGTGTGCTTGCGCCCCTTGGAGGTATTTTGTTTAGTCTATATTGTAATTTTCATAAAATAACCCTTGTTGGGACTTTATCTCGAGAGGTTGTTGTTCCTTACACAATCGTCTGATCCATCTTTTAATTGTTAGCGATGCTCGATTTTCATGCGAAACAATTTGGCACGCCCAGTGGGACCTTTGGTGTTTGAAGATACGAAAAGTGAAAGCAATATACCTCATAAAAACTCTGACAAGGAGCCAGAAAGCCAAAAAATAGTCAAGTCTGTAATCGAACGATATAAAGAGCAGCAAAGTGCTTCACGAATAGAGAGATAGAGTCAAAGTCATTAGAAGCTAATGACAGAGTTAAGTCTTCGGACCATGTGTGCATTGCTTGGGGAACTCATGCACGATGTTGTTGAACATGTAAATTTATAGAATGTTGATAACATGGAAAGATTTGTTCAAAATGAAAATGTACATTATGACAACATGGTCAAATAATTAGATACTTTAAATGAAATCATTAATAAGTTAGTAGGCCAAATTTGTCAACCAGCTATGCCAACTTTCCAAGCCAAAACAATTGTGGACATAATTCCCCAGTTCTGAGTCTAAATCAAGTAATAGAGCTACCTTTTGGATCGTCTACTTCAAACCAGGGGGGTGGTGGAATGGCAAATTTGAATAGTGAAAATGGAATATCAAACTTGGGGTGTAACTTAAATGCAAGAGACAATGTCCAAGCCAATGGACAAAACACCCAGCGTGTTAACGATGGTGGAAATGCTCAAGCTAACATTAATAATGGTTTGAACAATGGCGCCTTTGCCACAAACCAAGGACCAAATGTTAGGCCTCAAGTAATCCCACCAGTAAATCAACCTATAGGAGTCCTATATGATCCCAATGTTATGTTGAGGAATAAAATTACGGAGAGAGTGCAGGATCAAATGGCTTTTAGGATGCGTCATTTTATTAGGTCTACTTATATAAAGTCATATCCTGATTGGATAGATCAAGCATATATGTGGCCTCGAGGGTATAGAGTACCAGAATTTTCATTATTCACTGGTCTGGGAGAGGTCTCTACTCTGGAATATATAGGCCGATTCACACTATAATGTGGTGAAGTAACTGATTATCGCAAAATAAGCTGTTCCCCAGTTCGTTAACAGGAGTAGTATTTTCATGGTTCATTAATTTGCTAGCAAATTCAGTCCAAACATGGCAACAATTGAACAATTGTTCCACGCTTAGTTTTATAAAATTGAGTCTGAAGTGACTTGGCTGATTTGGCGAATTTACGTCAAATGCCAAATGAATGGATAGAAAATTTCTTTCAGAGATTTAAAATAGTTAGGAGCAAATGTTTTGTACCTCTGCCCGAAAAATAATTTGTGAAAATTGCTCAAAATTGTTTAAGTTTTGACTTAAAAAAGAAACTCCAAGACAGAGAATTTTCTGACCTTTTTCAACTGAGTCCTAATGTGATTAGATATGAACGATTGATAAGAGAAGAAGAACGGATGAAAAACTCTAGCAAAGGAACTTGTTATAGAGATCCAAACTTCGATGTTCATGCTGTTAATAACGAATATTACGATCAGATAGAAGTATGTCTGGCCGAATTGATTAAGGAAAATGCATATTCTTGTCATATAATGGCCAAATTTAGAACGTCGGGTAAGGATGAGCCTGTAAAAAACGAAAACAGAAAAGCTAGGATGTTCTCATTTGATGTGACCAAAGCTGACCTTATATTCGATAAATTATATAAGGATAAGCAGATAAAGTTGAGCGATAAGCACAAATGCCAGACCCTGAACAAATTAGGGTACAATATTGTAAATGGCACAATGCATGGTTACATATAACTAATAATTGCTTGGTCTTTCGAGTCAGGGCGAATCACGTTCGAAGCTAAGAAGAAAATGGCAGTGGATGAAAATCTTTTCCCACAAGTACTTGGGGTGAACATGGTGATGACTGGTTTCAAAAATAAGTTGCCAAGATTTAAGTTGGTTGTAGATGACGGAGAAGAAGATTATGGGTCACATCCTAGTGTTTTTGAACGTATCAAAGGGAATGAGCCTAGAGAGGACGAAAGCATCATGTGTGCGGGATGCAAAGGAGAAGTGAATGCAAACATAGAAAGACCAGGAATGTGACGACATCATCATCGTCTTGATATTGTCCCAAATATCCAGCCTGTTGGAGGACGGAGAGTGTCATTCTATAAGGGATCGCCTTTTGAGAGGCAATTCAGGTCGATAAACAATGGGAGAACATTCAGGCCAGCAATCTCACTAATCAAATGTATGGCATTCATTCCAATATAATGCAGGAAGGGTTGAACCGTTCCACGAGATGACCATAACCCAATAAAGGCGTTTTCAAAGGAACTATGGAGGATTGATTAGACAACAACAGAGATTGTCACGTCCTAAGGCACCTAAGTTGCTTAAGGTGGCTAACAAAAATGTTCTTGAAGATAATAAAGAGGCCGGCATGGGCGAATCAATGGAAGAGTTACTAGAAAGATCTTTCGGGAGATAAAAATTCGAGCGTGGAAAGATGAAGAAGATTCATAGCAACCCCTCACTATTCTCTTTAGTACATTACCTCCTATTATGGCTAATAATTATTTACTTATCAATGAATTCAAAAATAAAGAAAATGAAACGGAGGAGAGGGAGGATAACGAGGAGGAAGCATGTGTGTTGGATTGCGAAGAATACGAAACATCTCGGGAGGTATATGACGAGGAAGATGATGATGGCATGATGAACATCGAATAGGAAATTGATTTAGAAGCAGAGAGAAAACAAAGAGGAGTGTCGCATAATACTTTATTGAAGTAACTATATCGGGAATGTGTTGGCGAAGTGAATTTGTCGTGAGAACCATCTGGGCGTTCTTTTGAATACTATGTATTATACGGAACACCCAAGAGAAAGAAGATAGTGTCTCGCTCTGAGAAATATGGGTTACCTCCAAGAATATTGCCTTCTCCTATTGGTTGGATAACCAAAGAAGAAGCACTAGAGGAAAGTAAGGTCCAAAAAGTGAAAACTCAGTGTGGAATATTACATGTTGACTTATCACAAAGAGATAATTCAACTGAAGAAAAAAAGGAAGTGGAATTAGATGCAGTTGAAAAAGTCATCTTTAAGTGACAAACGATAAAGTTAACCAAGCCCTTGAGGCCATTGTACGTGAAGGCCTTGGTCAATGGCATACATGTGGTAAAAGTGCTCATCGACAATGGAGTAACTATAAATACTATCCCGTCTAGAATGATGAGAAAATTTACAAAGACAGAAAGTGATGTGATCCCAACAGAAGTCATTCTCACAAGTTTCAATGGAGAAACAATTTCGGCTAAAAGGGTGATGCCACTGGATATAACTGTGGGAACAACTGCTAGGATCATAGTCTTCTTTGTGATAGATGATCCTACTAGTTACAATGTGCTACTAGGAAGGGATTGGGTTCACGGGAGTTGTTGTATACCTTCATCGCTCCACTAATGCTTGGTTTTCTGGAACGACAAATGGGATGCAGAAGTGGTGCAAACAGATCATAGACCTTTCGTCACAGAAGCAGACTCAGTAAAAAGGTTCACGTGCGAAGGAAATTATGGACCTGTCAGGGTCGTTCAAGATGGGGAAGAGACTCAAATTGTCGTACAGAGTGAAGAGCCATTTTCAGTAGATACATTTACTGAAATGTTCCCAATCAAATGAGGTCAAACACAGTGGCCCTCGAAGAGCTAGTAATTAGCAAAAAGATAATAAAGGAACTCTAATGAGTTGTCAACAATAAGAAAACATGGCCGATATTCAAGCTTTCAAAATCAAATTAATGGCTTTCAATAAGGAATGTAAAAAAAAGACAATAGAAGAAGCGGCATTAAAGATGTTAAGAAACAAAGTAACAATGTTCGAATTGGAGCGAAATATTAGCCGAGAAGTCAACAAAGTGGATTGTTTAGAAGAGGAAGTGCCTACCAGGAATCTAGATAATGAAGTAATGAGGATCGCGAAGCCAAGGCATGCTCAAGCACAGAACCCTTTGATAAAGGTGAATATTGGCGATGAAGGGGAAGATCGTCTAACATTTGTCAGCCAGATACTTAACCAGGAGGTTAGTAATAAATTAATCGCTTTATTAAATAAATACAATGATTGCTTTGTTTGAGAATATGAATACATGCCTGGTTTAGATAAGAATTTGGTAGAATATAGGTTGCCAACTAAGCCAAATTTTAAACCTCATAAACAACCTCCTAGGCGTTTTGCCCTTAATGTATTACCTGAGGTAAAGAAAGAAATAGAGCGATTGTTAAAAACGGATTTTATTAAAACAACCGATATGTTGAGTGGTTATCTAATATCGTGTCAGTGTTAAAAAAGAATGATAATATAAGGGTGTGCATAGATTTTATAAATTTAAATTTAGCAACGCCCAAAGATGAATATCCAATGCCTATGGTTAATGGTGGCAAAAAAGCTCGCCGGCTCGGACGGCTCGGGCTCGGCCCGGAAAAAGCCCAGTCGGGCCCAGCTCGGGCTCGGTGGAACCGAGCCTAGGCTTGGGCCGAGCCCCATTTTGGGGGGCCGGCCAGCGATTAATAAAAAATTTTTAAAAATAATAAATTTTTTTAAAGCTAAAATAGTTGAAAAAAATAAAAAAAAATAAAAAATCGAGCTGTCTTGGCCCAGGGCCGAGTCTAATATTTTTTTGCCGAGCTCGGCTCGAGCTTTTTTTTTCGGGCTCGGGTTCGACTCGACTCGGCTCGTTGACACCACTACCTACGGTAGATTATTTAGTAGATTCAAATGACGGACACATATTGTATTCTTTTATGGACTGATATTCGGGATATAACCAAATTTACATAATTGAAGAATGTACATAAAGCTGACTTTAGGTACCCTAGGGTTTTAGGATGTTTTGAAAGGGTAGTTATGGCTTTTAGCCTGAAAAATGAAGGGGAAACCTATCAAAGGGCAATGAACCTAATTTTTCATGACATGATAGGTAAATTTGTTGAAATATATGTAGATGACATAGTGGTCAAATCCATTAAAGAAGATGACAATTTTGAACAATGAAAACGCTCAATTGAGCGAATGAAACAGTACAAATTAAAATTGAATCCTTTAAAATGCGCATTCGGTGTTAATGCAGGGAATTTCCTTGATTTTTTAGTACACGAAAGATGAATTGAACTCGATAAAAATAAGTCAAATGTCATTTTAGAGGCCAAACCGCCTGGTAATGAGAAAGAATTGCAAAGGTTTATAGGCCAAGTAAATTTTTTGAGACGCTTTATTTCTAATTGTGCAGAGTGAACGAAAACTTTTTTGTCTTTTTTAAATCTGAAAAATCAGGACGAATTCGTTTAGAAGGAAGAATATCAAAAGACTTTTGATAACCTGAAGACATATTTGTCAAGTCTGTCAATGTTAGTATTACCTATCCAAGGACGGCTAATGAATGTGTACGTATCGACTGAATAAAAATCGATAGCCGGAATGATCGCGCAAGAAAACCAATTTGGTGAAGAAATGGTGATTTATTATTTGAGTAGACGTTAACAAAATATGAATGTAATTACTCAGCTATTGAAAAGTTGTGTCTTGCTTTGTATTTCACATGTACAAAACTAAGAGCTTATTTACGGCCAGTGACTGTTTACTTAGTTTCTAAAGTAAATTTAGTTAAATATATGTTTTCTCCCCATATTTTACACAAAAGAATAGGCTTTTGGACTTTGCCATTATAGGAGTTTGAAATACAATATATACTCCAAAAGGCAGTAAAAAAATCAAGCATTGTCTAACTTTTTGACCGATCATCTATGCCTTGACATGCCTAATGAAATTGAATTGGATATTGATTAATTCGAATTAAAACAATGGATATTATATTTTGATGGATCAAAAACTTTTAGATGTGCAGGGGTATGAATTATTTTAATAAATTCTCTAAAAATTTGTTATAAATTTGCTTACACTTTGGATAGAATATGTGCTCATAATCAAGCCGAATATGAAGCATTGATCGTAGGCTTAGAGCTGTTAATGGAAATGGGAATAAAGAATGTAATTATTAGAGGCGATTCCCAATTAGTAATTTACCAATTGATTAGTGATTTTAAATGTCAAAATGATTCTGTCATAAGTCAATATGAAATCGCCCAGGAATTATTGGAAGATTTTGACTGAGTGGAGTTTCAATACGTTAACCTGATGTAAAATGATCTAGCAAATGAATTAGTTCAAATGGCTTCCAAGTATTCAAAAGTACTAAATTTGGAATCCACTTGTGAATATGGAGTAATATTGCTCGTAGTGCAAAGGAGGGTGAGAAGGATTGAGATTTATTGCATACAAAATGGAGATGCAATAGATTCGAGGGCAGAAATAAAAAGATTCTTGAAAGAACCTGACAAAAAGAGAAACAAGAAGATGAGGTTACACTCATTGAATTACATATTGATAGATGATGAGCTATTTAAGAAATGCTCAGATGGTGTATTATTAATATGTGTGAGTTTTCAAGATGCCAAAACGATCATGGCTGAAGTAAATAAAGGAATATGTGGAGTCCATCAAACTGGCTAAAGGATGAGACGGTTGATTGTTAGGAGTTGGTACTTTTTGTCCAAAATGGGAGAATGGTACGTTCAGTATGCAAAAAGTTGTTTAGCATGCCAAAAGTATAGTCTGATACAAAGAGTGTCAGCAAGAGAAATGACGCCCATTATTAAATCTTGACCGTTTAAAGGTTGGGCAATATACTTGATAGGGAATGTTTATCCCCTATCATCTAAACAACATAAATTTATAATAGTTGCGACAGATTTCTTCATTAAATGGATAGAAGCAATACCTTTAAAAGAAATCTCTTAGAAAAGTGTTATAAACTTTATTCATTACCACATTATTTATAGATTTGAGATTCCACAAACTTTAATGGTGGATCACAAAACTTCTTTGAATGAAGATCAAGTGAAAGAATTCCTGAGCGAATTTGGAGTTAAGTTAGTAAACTCCACACATTTTACGCTCAATCTAATGGACATACAGAATCTTCTAATAAGATTCTAAAAAATATCATAAGGAAAATTGATAAGTGTAATTTTTACACTTATTTAAGACCTAAAATAACGATAATTGATAGTTCTTTTAACAAAATATATTTTAAATTGTTGCATTTTATGTTTAATAGGTGAAACTCTATGGATGGAAAAGAAATTGAAAAAAGGAAGCAAAATGTGGCGAAAAATTGCAAAATCTATAAGGACCAACTTGCATTAGATGAAGGAATTGGGGATTTGGAAGCAAGCATTAATTTAATTGGACATTGAAATTAATTGGGCCTCAAGACGGACTTTTAGTGGATTAAATTAGTAGTGAATTAGGTTATTTAGAGTTAGAAAAAAAAAATATATACACATACAGCGGCCGGCGACTGGAAAATAAGACAGAGACAAAAGAAAAAGGAATTGGCGGCTGAAGCGAGGAGAAAATTCACGCACTGGACACAGAGAGAACACGCAGAGGCAGACAGAACTGGGAGAGAAATAGTCTGCAAATTGAAAAAGAAAAGGGAACTTTGGAGTAATATATATTATATTTACACAAGTGGTCGTTGCAACCTTGGATATTATATATATTACACACACAAAAACCAACAACTTAAGGAAAAGGACGGACATGCAACGGGAAACTGTGGCAAAGAATTAACTCCAGATTTGTTCAAGTTTGGTCAATTTTCGATAATGTCGTTCCACTTTTGCTTGTTTAATTTCAACATTATGCTAGGCTAGATTTTTATATTGCTAAGATGTTAATGAACCCTTATTTTGAAACTTTTAGTATTAATTAATTATTTTGACATCTAGTTTTTGTATTTTTTCTTGGGTGTTTATTATTGTTTTCACCTACTTTTCAATTAATTAGCTACTAATTGGAATGATTTATTGGAATCTATTATTATCGAGAGAGATAACAGGTTTTTAGTTAAAAATAATAAACATTGTAATGTTCGGTAGATGATAGAGATATACCCCTATTCACATGGTTTTTATAAGTGTTCTAGATCGTTTAATGCATTTATCATGTTCGTATCTTTCATCGAGAGATAGGAAGGTCACATGAGGGGAATATATTTGATAACTATAGAGAGAGGTTCTCAATTAAATTAGGAACGCTGACCAACAAGAATGATCACAAACTATCACTTTAATTCATTATGCTAAAAATGGATTAATAAGGGGGATTTAACATTTTAGCAATACTTTCGTATATTTGAAAAACCCAGGTAAATTGCTTTTTACTTTAGTTTATAATTTAGATATTAGTACAGTAAGCTCAAAACATATTTGCTATTCAATTAAAGTTGGAATTACTTTTAACTCGATCAAACACATAGTTCTCGTGGGTTTAATACTCTACACACTACTTTATTACTTGTTCACAATCCCGTTTACTTGCGGGAAATCAAACGACCAAAAACGATAAATGAAAATACCAGAAATTGACATGAATGCTTAAACAAAGCCTTATGGACTTACATGACGTCACCACGTTCAAGTACCAAAGTAACTCATTTTCAACTTACTTATAGACAAGAGACTGTGCTGCCTATGGAAATTAACATGCAGTCGATGAGAGTAGGCTTACAAAATGACTTAGGCGATAGCGAGTATGCAGAATCATTAGTCCAAAATTTATTCGAATTTGACAAGTTAAAGTTGGACGTCCTAGATAGATTGTATCTTCAAAATTGAAAAATGGCTAAATTCTATAACAAAAAAGTTATAGCCAAATCTTTTTGCTTGGGCGAGTTGGTTTGGAAAACAATACTCCATTTGGATATCAAAGATCCAAAGTATGTTAAATGGTCACCCAATTGGAAATGACCATATAAAGTGAAAAACGTATTACCTAATGGAGAATACCATTTAGAAGATCTAGATGGTACAAAGCATATGCTGTTTATTAATGGTAAATATTTGAAGAAACATGTTCCTTCCATATGGGAAAGTGAACAAATAGACGCATAAGTAAACAGTCTTGTTGGGCGATTATGACCAAATAAAACAAGAGCAAAGTACGGTCAAATAAAATCTTGTCTTATCAAATATTCTTTACAAACCAAGACGTGCAAAATACAAATAAGCCGCAATTAGAAGCAGACTATTATAGTTCTTTTATCAACTACAAGGAAAATGGTGAATTGGCCTCAGTCGCCTTCCTAAATACATTGTTGTAATAGCGCGGGCAAATGGTCCAAGAAGCACTCCCAACAAGCAATTGTTTCACGTCCAGAAAGGGGTGCTGAGAAGACCTTCATTGACCAAAGAATATTTCCTATATCTCCTATACCAAAGAAAATATCAAGACAGATGGAGAAATTTGGAAAAAATTAAGTGATTCATCTATGTTGAAAAAGGGAAATTAATCATTTAAAGGCCAGATGATGGCGATATGAAGATGATGAATGTTTAACAAATACACGATTTTATAGAAGCTTGAAGGCGAAGGGACGGAATGTGAATCGCCACCTTGGAGAAAAAGGCTGGAATACCAAGATTTAATTCCGTTTCATAAAGAGAAATGTGCATGAATATAGCACGAGGTTGGTAATTAAATGTTTGGGGGTTTGATTATACTATTTCAGAAATTTATGCAAAGGCCATCACACAAGTCAATAAAATGGTCATTCCATTAACGAATTTAACTGTCATTACATTATAGCCAATAGTGGCTGCCATCATGAAATAAAAAGAACCAACGTGAGACGTAATCATCCTACAAGAAAGTTCAAAATATATTTACAGCCTGTCCCAAAGAGAACTCTGTTCTCTAAGCTTCTCCCACTCGTCATGCTGCTCATCAGAAGCGGTAGATAGTTCAGTCATAAATCCCCCTTTGATGTCCAGCTTAGAGTAGCGTTTCAACAAGGACTTGCCTCGCTCAACCTCCTAGGAAACAGTACACTTCTTAGCAGCCAATCTAGCCTTACAGTCGTCCATTCTTACTTGAAGTACTTTCATCTTTACAGCCAGGCTCATCATTAAAGAATCTTCCACCATAACTTCAGAGGAGATTTCATGTAAATTGCTCTTGGTCTTCTCAATCTCTTGAAGTAAAGACTCATTTTTGGTTACATCATTGAGATTCCGAGTCTTCTTGGCCTTTAACTTGACATTCTTGGCTAACAAAGAGCTTATCTTCAAGTGGATAATTTTCAACGTCAGCTTAAAGTCAGATGAAATTTTAAGCGAAGGAAGCTTAAGTGCTTGAGCCATTTTGGCACCTAGAAGATCAAACTTTTCTCTTGGTTGAAAGTACTGGCTTTGTTGATATTCATATTCATGAAAGAAACATACTCAAACACTGATTGCTTGAGAATGTTTATGTTTTCCTTTGAGAAAGTAGCAGATAAAATAGAAGGACAATTGACCGAAGATGAACGAGAAGCTACGCTTGCCCTTACTGAGATAAACAAATCCTGAATTGAGTGCAAAATGACATCAGCATCCTGTAAAGAAAAATGCAAGTATTTAGCATCTTCATTACAGTGAACATAATAACGATGAAAGATAAAACAAAGGCTATCTCATCATTAGCTTTGGAAAATTGGGACAGATCACTGGTAGAGCCAACAACTTGTGGAGATTTCCCTTTATTAGAGGGAGCAGACTCTTCCACAATGGGCAGCTCTAGGTACGTTCTGCCATAATCAAGTGATGATGAGTTAAGGGCCAATAACACATATAGAGGAAAAGACCACAAAACATGGATTACCTGCTGATTCAAGGCATGGGGGGTCAACTCCCTGGGAAGGTAGAAGTTCTCCAATTGGCTGGGCAACCAAAGATCCTTCGTCAGATGACTTGAACGAGGTAGCTTTAGTAGAAGATGGTGAAACAGGGGCCGGTAAAGCCAGAGCCTTCGAGGGAGAGGTTGAGCTTTTCTGGAAAATTCAGGCAATACATTAACATATGGAAGATTCTCTCATAAGTAAACAAACTTAAATACAATTCTCTTGATGATGAGAGGAGCATCATTATCATCATCATCAGCATTGGCAAAGTTAAGGCTGGCCTTTTGCGGTTGGAAGTACCTTTGGCTGTGCCGCTTGAGCATGAGGGGAACTAGATGAAGGAGCAGGATGCTTAAAGCGAGCAGATGGGGATTTCGAAAGCAAAATGGGATCCCTGACATACATAGGAATATCAAGAACATGAGAAGTGGAAGAAGTCTCTGGCTGTTCTAGCATGTGAAAGGCACGGTTAGCATCAGTTGTGAATAGCCTACGTTTCACAGATGTCCAAAGTTGTTCAAAAAGAGGATGAATGACAGAAGTAGGGTTGAAAGGGGCTAATGAGAAACTGTTTGTTAAAAGAATATTACGGGCATCAATGGCTTGTGCTTCTATTTTATTAATAGTATGAAAACGATATGTCAAGCTTTTGGAAAAGCAAGGAGGAATCGGCCACGTTTCGCCAAAGCCAAGCTTACGAGCAAAAAACTGGGGAGCATATATTTCAATTTCGGCCTCGGCTTTCGCTCCGGTTAAGATGTCATGGAACAATTCCCTTCCAACTAAATATTGGACCTAAATGGGCAAAAAAGTGCTCACATTGTCCATAGTAGACAGATGTTGCACATAATTTGGAATTGAATGAGAAGGAAAAAGAAAAAAGGAAGAGACTGAATTCAAGTTACAAAAGAATGAAAAAAAAACGTCCATATTGGACATATTTACAGGGCTTAATTGGTTAATGGCCAGCCCGTAACAGCTAGCAAGTCGAGGAGGAGTGGATGGAGCACCACGTTGTGGAAAATATGTTTTCAACCACAATTGAGCGAGCCAAAGAGGTCTACTGCAAGTAGGAGATGCACTATTTTTAAATTGGTGTTGGAGGGAAGTCATGCTTCTATAAAAGGAGGCTAAGAATAATGAACAAAGGTCTAAAGGCCTACCACGCGTTAATTCATGCACTATGGGCAAGTAACTTATGGAAGGTTTAAGGCTGGGCACACAAAGAATGTATTTACAAAGCCAAACTTGGGAAAAAGCGACACGCTCATCGTGAGTAGGTTCAATATCGATTTTATTAGAAAGCTCCTGCATGCCCGAGTAAGAATCAGTATTTTCTCAAATTTTGGGGCAGTGCCGTAACCAAAATGGTGGGAGAAATAATGTCGTCCAAAGGTGGAAGGTTTACTAGGGCTCCAACGTCCCTCAGAGTAATAGACATTGGGCCAAGAGGGAAAATAAAGGTATTATACTCGAAGACCAAAAACTTAAAGTAATAGGGAAAAGACGGCATTACGGATTGGGGGATGGATGGCGATTTCTAATAAATCCGAAATCCTAACATGATCAAAAATCACCTTAGTAGGGCCATGATTTACCATACGTGCATGCCACGTACGAAAAATAGTATCAGTTTTGGGCCACGTGAGAATACTTTTCTCGCGGATTGGTTTTAACGGTAGAGAGTTCAGAAAATGAGGATTTTGAGTACAAGGGAATAGCCGACCTACTGCCGCTTGCCCAACTGATTCAGCATAATTGAATGACGGGTCTAAGTAGAACTCATGAAGGTCAGGGTTAGCTGGTGAAAAGAAAATCGAATTGATGTACGGTTTGGTAAGGAGGTTTTGGAAGTCTTCAAAACTAAGGGAGTTGTCGGAAGGGCTCTGTGAAGTCGCAATTTGCTACAAAGTACAGTCTTCATGAGGGTTTGTAAAAAGCGTAGTTGGGAAGCAAGAAGATGAACAATGATCTCTATAAGGAAAAATAAGCGCGATGCAAAGACATGGGTAATGATGCGATGAAGTGGCGTGTTCTTGGTTTATTGATGTTACACTTTTTAGGATGAAGATGGTTACCACCAAACAAAAATAATAATTGAGATTATCCGCCATTTTTGAGAATTCAAGTATTGCCAGAAAATATAAAAGAAGAATATGACATAAGATTAATACTTGATAATAATTTGGGGATATTGGGGGGTAATTGTTGATATACAAAAATGAAGCCCAATTAAATAGTCCAAAGAATGAAGTCCAATTAAGAAATTAGAAGGATGGACCCAAACCCAAGACAAAGTTACGTAATGGAGGCCCATCATTGCCCAGCCTATGAGACGCCCAAGATCTGGGCGATCCTGTCATCGCTCAAGCATGTGTGACGTTCAAAATCTGGGCGAATATAGTGTTTTTGTTACTGTTCGAATCAACGGTTATTAAAACAGTTAATGAGTAATTTTGTTACATTCCACGATTCAAGAATTTCGATTGCAAGAAGTTAAGAGATGGGGTAATGACAACGGTTGAAAATGGCAGTTTCATGATAAGTCATTCAAGATGGAGAATGTGGCTAGTTACAGGACGATGGACAGTTTTTAGGAGTTTTCAAACGGTTTTACAAGAGAAACTGTCAAAGGAGTATAAAAGAGAAAGAACAATCTACAAGACAAGAAAAAAGATCAAACCAACTCTCAAATAGAGAATTATGTATTTCATTTCTTAGTTAACTTTCAATTATTTTCTTATAGCATTCGTGTGCTTGCGCCCATTGAAGGTATTTTGTTTCGTCTATATTGTAATTTTCATCAATAAAATACCCTTCGTTGGGATTTTGTCTCGAGAGGTTGTTATTCCTTACACAATCGTCTGATCCATCTTTTAATTATTTGCGAGACCCGATTCCACGCGATATGTGAAAACAAATTCGAAGTCAACAAGTTGCGTCATATGTTTCTGTCAATATTCCATAGTCCAAACAGTAATGTATACCAGTCCAACTCAATCTCATTCGTCAATTCCTTGAAGTAAATCTGGACCGCTCATCAAGCTTCTCACCTTTTATTTCGCAAAACAAATTGGACTCGATCACACTTCATAATTCTCCACCTCACGCCATTTTTTGCAACAGATTCCCGGAAAAAACAAGACCTCCATAATCCTACGGCTAAAACCCTCACATCATAAATTCCACGAGTCTCAGCCGTTAAATCCAATTTTCGAAATTGGACCGTACGATTAGGTAATAAAGATAATCTCACCGTCATTTACAAAAATTGAATTTCAAAACCCAGCCAGAGAGGGAGGAGTGACTCAACCCCACCTACCCCTCTCCACTCCACCATCTCCTATGCATACACAAATATACGTAAACGTATACACGGATCGAGTTGGTTTTTGATTGAGGTTGAGTAGCAGCGGGATTTTGTAGAATAGTGTTTTGACAGATTTTTCGTTTGAATCTGAGCTGTGCGAGTAATGAAATAATGAAATTATGTTTCGTTCAAATTTAGTGATTTTATGAGATTTCTGTTTCAAATTCGTTCGATTTGGGGGATTCGTGTGAAGAGTACAGTTAAATTCGACTTTTATTTATTGGATTTCTTGTAGAAGTTTGTTATTTGGTGGGTTTTGTTGTTTTCGATTTTTTGAATGGAGCAGGAGGGAGGGGAGCTCCCTCCAAAAAGTTCACCACAACTGGATGGTGCTCCGGCAGAGGCGGCAACGGATATTCCGGCGAGGAAGCCGGCCAGGCAGCTGGATTTCAGTGGTGGAGCATTGAAATCAGTGAGTTTGGCGATGACGGAGCACCATCAGCCACAGCAAATACCAAAGCCGAGTCAGCCACAGTTAGTGAAGCCGAGACAGCTGCCGAAGCCACCGCAGCTGCAGCAACAGATGATATTTATGCCGAATCAACAACCTCCGCCACCAACTCATCCTTCAGCGCGGCCTGTTGTGTGAGTCTCTCTTGCAATTTTGAATGTCCTTGAATAATTGAACTTTTTTAGGGAGAAATTCAATCTCTAGGAGCTGAGGTTTACAAAATTGTCGCGCAAAGGGGTTTGTTGGTTAATTTGTTCACTTCGATTACAAAATTTTAATCTTTCATCCTTTAATTGATCATACTTCACCATTTGAATGATAGTAACATTGAGAGACTAAATGATTTTGAGAACGATGTCATCAACTTCTCTGCCCACTCCGCCCAGGCTGAGAGAGGGAGTGGGAGTGGGAGTGGGAGTGGGAGTGGTTAATGGCCCTTAAATCGATAATTTAATTATTATTTGTCTCAGAAAATTTAGGGAGTTGGAGTGTCTAATGGACCTTTAATTATTTGGTTTCGGCAATGTTTCTGGCACTTTCCAGTTTGATTTATCTGGGTAGGTTACAAAATTCTGTCAAATCTGATGACATAGAGCTGCGTGCAAATATTTGTTAAGTTAGCTGATGAACTAGTTTGTTTTTATGGATTGGTTGTGATAAAATTGGGCATTTATTGCTATTCTTTGTTTCCATCTTCATAATTTGTGTTCTTTCTGTGTCGGTAAATGGTTCTGGCTACCCTCCCCCCCTGCGAAACCCCCAGGTGCCAACAAACAAGCACAAATGGAAAGTTTCCTTTAATGATTGTTGTATATTCCTGTTTCCATTCCCATCAGAGACAGATCATTATCTGCTCATGCACCCCGAGAATATGCTCGTCTGTCCACATCGTATGTAGTTAATTCTAAATGGTTGCTCATTTAGTTTCTTTTAATTTCCCATTATTTAAAAGGAAACACCTCGATTTGCCTGATTGAATTACTTATGGTTAATTCAAATGCATAATATACCTGTATAATATAGATAGTAAGACACTTTCATTTGCAAAACATGGTTTGGATTGGCAGTTCTTTTAGTAATGTATTATATTTGATACGCATTATTTCCTCAGGAAACCCGAATCCCCGAGAGCAAGGTCAAGGCAGAACGTAAATGAAGTAAAAGATGGTACTCCAAAAAAGCAAAAGCAGTGTAACTGCAAACACTCACGATGTTTAAAGTTGTAAGTAGTTACACCTTTTCGTGCATTTTACTTGTAAAATTCATATATTTTGCATCTTAATCAACAGCAAATACAATAGTGAAAGAGTAAACAAATTGAAGAAAGAGTACAATGGCAGTTATTTTTACTACCCAGGAAAATATCAATATATAATCTCTTTCTTTTACAAGCCTTTCCTTTTCTTTTCCTCCCTTGATTTGTTGTTATTTTCTTTTGTTTCGGGTGGGTAAGGGGAGAGGAGAAGGAATGACCTCTTCAAATATAGCAGTGCTTGCAGGAGTTGGCTACTTTTTTGCGTTCAAACTATTAGGAGTGAGATTCAATAACTGTCATTTTACTGTGCAATTTATTCCAACATTTTATTGGCTAAAGTCTGGAAACAGAGTTTCCTGAATCAGATCTCTCAACTCGCTATTAGTTACATGTAGATTTAATTACTACCATTATTTTACGCAGTTGTGATATATAGGAGATATTGTACAATTATAATATGTTTTGAGTGATATTGTTAGTTTATAAATGTTTTGACTTATTGAAGGATCAATTTAGATCTTAATCTAGGTTTATAACATTACGAAGACATAATCAGCTCTGCCAATTTATTCACTGAGGCTAAATTACATCTTTTACTTAGCAACTTTTGTGTGTGAAAACATTTCAGATATATATGCCACTTATTACATAAACAAATGGCTGGAGGCAACTTACGTGAATGTTAATAAATTGACCGTATCTATTTAGGGAGACACATGTGAATGCGAAAAGTTTTTCACATTCCCTATAAGATTCTTGTAACTAGGATGCATTTCTTTTGGGTTTCTGACTCATCATACCTGTAGATCCGTGCAATTTATATATTCCTTTGATTGTGTTATATTTGATTCACTCACTGGAGAAAATGTACATGTATGTGAATTGTGCTAAGCTTTTGGCTTTCTAGATGTCACAGTCAACATCTTTTGACAGTGAAAAGTTTGAATTCTCTCATTGTATTGTGTGTGCATGCCTGTGTGGTTGTGTGTGTGAAAATATGGACTATGATTTTATTCTGTCATATTTCGTGGCCAGGTACTGTGAATGCTTTGCATCTGGAGTATATTGCGATGGATGCAACTGTGTGAATTGTCACAATAATGCTGAAAATGAAGCTGCCAGAAGCGAAGCAGTTGAAGCTACACTGGAGCGTAATCCAAATGCCTTCAGGCCAAAAATTGCTAGCAGTCCTCATGGAACTCGGGATATAAGGGTACAAACAAACCTTCAAATAGCATCTTATAATAACTGTATTTTAGATTTTTTAAGCATTAAATTTGGTTTATTGCTATTTATGATCCTTTTAATATCCTCTAGGTATGGTTGATTTGCTTGAGGACTTTTCTGTGCTTACTGTCGGTGTCAACATAAACCATTATGCTTCTTATTTTATACTAAATTAGGAAATGTAATATTCATATATTCTCATTTGTATCAATATAATCCCATCAACATAGATTTGGAAGTAGAAGCTTTTAAAGGAGAAACTTGTCAAGGAGAAAGAGCGACTTATTATGCGTTGGAGACACAATATGGAACTAATTATATAAAATTTCATTAGCGTCTAAAGGGACACGTGATAAACCCTCAGTAAAGGAAGCGCTTACGAACTAGTCCATGAATGTGGCTTGGAGAAACTTCTGCTGGAGAAGAATCTTGACAAAGGAGTTTTAAGTCTGCAACCAGAAATGTGAACATTGATGCTCGCATTATTGGCTTTATATCTTTTGGAGGAGCGATAACAAATTGATCAATGATATTTCTCTCAAGGTTTCATTTGATAGTAATGACACTGAGAGGAATAGAAAATTAACTGAAGAAACTGAAAGGTTGCGAAACATAATGAAGCAATTGACCAAAGCCAGCCAAGAATAGTTGACTACTAATTTTCATATTACTGGAAGAGTCAAGGATTTGGAGACAAGACCATTCAAACAGAGAAAATTGAAGTGCATGACACCATGTCATGGCTCTTTACCGAAGCAGATTAGAAGGCTAGCAAATTTTTTTTGAGTATTTTTCTCCTGATTATTTGATTTTCTCTTCTCTCGTCCAACAAGAGAACGAGTTTTCTTCATGTAGGGGAGACTGTTGACAATGCAAGCGTTATTCCTACTTTGCAAGTTATTGGGATTTTATTTTATTTCAGTTTCATTATTTTGTTTCTAGAATGTGTAGTTCTATTAGGGCTAGGCTATTATTTTTCTTTTATTTTTAGCAAATTGATTTCTTTTCTTGGCCTACGAGGATTAGCGGATTAACTCTACACTTTCCAAGTGATGAAATTCTATTTGAATTGAAAATTAAGTAATTTCTTCTAATAAAGAAAAAGTATACTTTGGTGAAGTAACTGAAGTGACAGAATATTTCACTATATTTGAAGCTTCCATTTTTCAATTTTGTTTGATCCTATGAAAATGTATGCATTCACATGGAAATTTATGCAGGAGGAGGCTGGGGATTTAATCTTGGGTAAGCATAATAAAGGATGCCACTGCAAGAAATCGGGATGCCTTAAGAAGTACTGTGAGTGCTTCCAAGCAAATATTCTTTGTTCTGATAATTGTAAATGTATGGACTGCAAAAATTATGAAGGAAGTGAAGAGAGGCAGGCTCTATTTCATGGAGATCATGCCAACAACATGGTGTATATTCAGCAAGCAGCGAATGCTGCCATCACAGGTGCTATTGGATCCTCTGGTTATGGATCTCCTCCTATGAACAAGAAAAGAAAAGGTCAGGAGCTCTCCTTTGGAGCAATAGCAAAAGATACCGTCCACGAGGTTGGGCAGTTCCAACAGGTAAATAAAATTCTTGTCCTCTAGAAGTTGAGCATTTCAATGATTATATTCTGTTTGGCCTCCCATCTGTTTCACCTATTCTAGAAGAATCAAGAAGGATGGAGAATCAGCTGGAAGGAAGGAATAACTGCATTCTGTTACAAGGGCAAGTGGGGGAGAGGATATAAATAAGTTAGGGGAAGGGTTATAAATAGATTTAGACAGGAAAGGCACCGGAGGCAAATATAGTGAAAGTGAGGTTTATGTGTTCATTTACTGTGCTTGTTCTTATGTGTAGTGTTTGGGAGGATTCAAATCTATCTCATTCATCTTACATGACAAAGTATATACACCAAGAAATGATATTTACATCTTAGTCCCTAATAATTACAAAATGCTACAAGTTGGTAACTAAGAATAATAACATATGTATTTCAACTCTCCCCCTCAAGTTGGTGCATAGATATCACACATGCCCAACTTGGATATCACTGTATGGAATGAACCACCAGCAACTCCATGTGTCATTATATCAGCCAGCTGTTCCGTCCTCTTGATGTATGGAACCTCTATATTTTTGGAGTCGAGATTATCTTTGATGTAGTTTCTATCAAGTTCAACATGCTTTGTTCTATCATGCTGCACGGGGTTGTTTGCTATTTTAATAGCAGCAGTGTTGTCACAGAAAAGTAACATAGGTTTGTTTGGACTGACGCCAAGTTCACTAAGGAGAAGTTTGACAGCCAGTGAGCTCGGATGGTTGCATGATGCAATGCATGATATTACGCACGACCTTTGGATAGTGAGACCACATTCTGTTTCTTACTTCTCCAAGTCACAAGATTGCCTCCAACAAACGATATATCCTGATGTGGATTTTGTCTAATCTCGATCCAGAAATCGAGATACGTATAGCCCTTAATATCTAAATGCCCCCTTTTTGAGTACGGAATGCCCTTACAGAGGGACTTCGATATGCCTATCCGATTAATCGCACTCATATCTTTGCTCCTGGGATTATGCATGAATTGACTCGTGCAGCTAACGCATATGATAAATCAGGTCTCGTGTGGGTTAGATAAATCAACTTCCCCACCAATCTCTGGTATCTCTCTTTATTTGTAGGAATCTGATCAGGATAAATAGATAGACCATGATTTACCTCAATGGGTGTGTCCAACGAACACAAGCCGACATACCGGTTACGCTAGAAGGTCGAGGATGTACTTGCGTTGAGATAAGATAAGTCCTTGTTGGGACCGTGATACCTCGATGCCCTAAGAAATACTTCAAAGTACCCAAGTCCTTCATTTCGAACTCCTTTGTCAAATGGCTTCGGAGTTTCTCAATCTCATTTTGGGATTACGCGATGGCTGATCATATCATCCACATACACGATAAGCATAGTAATACCATGACTATCTCTCTTATAAAATAAAGTGTAATCGGCAAAGCTGTTTAAAACCATACTTTTTCATTGAATGACTCGGTCTTCCAAACCACGCTCTTGGAGATTGTTTTAGCCCGTAGAAGGGCTTTCTTAAACTTACACATTACTCCCTGGAGGAGTGAAACCGGGAGGAGGATCCATACACTTCCTCTCACAAATCACCGTGAAGGAATGCATTTTTAACATCAAATTGTCTCAATGGCCAATCAAGATTAAGCGCTGAGATAGAATGACTCTAACGGTATTCATCTTAGCCTCTTTGGAGCAAAGGTTTCTGATAGTCAATCCCGTAAGTGTTGTGTGTACCCTTTGGCAACCAATCTAGCTTTATACCTATCCACAGTTCCATCTGACCTGTGTTTTAATGAGTACACCCACTTGCATCCCACAGTCTTTTTTCCCGGTGGTAATGAGACCACCTCCCAAGTAGAGTTCTTTTGGAGAGCATTCATTTCTTCTACCATAGCAGATTTCCACTTAGGTTGATCAAGAGCTTCCTGAAAATGATTAGGGATAGACACAGAAGATAGTTGGAGGGCAAACCTCAAATTAGTCTTAGATAAACGGTGGTACGAGATATAATCGGAGATGGGAAAGATAGCATTGGAAGAAGATTTTGAAAAACCAAACCTATCAGGCTTATTATGGACTCGAAGAGGATATCTGCTATCACAGTATTAGCAATATCTAAAGTTGCGGGGATCGGGAATCAAAAACGAGAGATAGGAGTAGTAGGAGTAAGCAAAGTAGGTACCTCGATTTTCAATCTCAGAAGAATCGAGATAGCACCGTAGTATCAATTGGAGGGCTATCGGGGGTCGAAGGGTAATGTAGGAGGAGCAAGCATTGTACGAGTTTCTCCTTGTATAACACTTTTGGAACGGCGAGGTGATCTATCATCCTCAATGGATGTTCGACTGGGATTCAAACTTGGGGTTCTCCCTCATTTCCAACTTGGGATTCAACTTGGGGTTCTCCCTCAGTTCCAGAAATCCACATTTTTTTTCATCTAACCACACTCGTTCCTCTTCCTTACTACTAATCTCCCCCTGAAGAGGAACTAACGACACGTCATCAGAAAAAAAGGATTCTGATTCACAAAATTCCACATCCATAGAAACATAGTATTTCCCCGTAGGGGGATGAAAGCATTTATAGCCCTTCTGGGAGCTTGAGTAGCCAAGAAAGACACATTTCAGGGCACGAGGATCAAATTTATCTCTGAGATGAGAATGCACATGGACATAACACATACAACCAAAAATCTTGGGACAGATATTCAGAACAGAGGGAATAGAGTGAAACTGAGACAACACGTTTAAGGGAGTTTGAAGGTCAGTAATGCGAGAAGGCATGCGATTTATGAGAAAGACAGCAGTTGTTACATCGCCCAAAACGTTTTGGAACACGCATAGTCAAACATAACTCCCGAGCTACTTCAAGGATGTGTCGATTTTCCGCTGCGATGCCGTTTGTCAGGGTGTGTAAGCACAAGTGGTTTGATGGACAATGCCCTGAGTCGAGAAAAGTTCCTAAGGGTTTGGTTTACAAACTGCGACCATTGTCGAGAATGAATAACTTTAACTCGTGTATGAAATTGTGTTTCAATCATTTTTGAGAATTTTTGAATAACATGCAGTACTTCAACTTTTGATTTTAAAAAATATACCCAACATACTCTAGTACAATCATCAATGAAAGAGACAAAATATTTATGGCCTGCAGTGGATGGAGTAGAGAAAGGCCCCCAAACATCAGTATGAACACAAGTAAAAGGAATGAACTTTTATTAAGGCCGACTTTGAAAGGTACACGATGATTTTTAGCAAAAATACATTGTTCACACCGCATACTAGAGCTAGAAACATTTTCAAACAGCTCTTCGGGAACAAGTGTTCTAAGTAAGTAAATGAAGGATGGCCTAATCGACAATGCCATGAAAATGATCCTATCTCTTGGAGAGGATTTACTAACAACTTGAAGACCATGGCTATCCTTAGTTGGCACACGCCTTGTTCCCTCCAAAATACGACCCTCCTCTTTTCTCTACGGTGCACAATCGTCTCTTCGTTCGATTGTCTGGAAATACGCAAGTAGTAGGTGAGAAGATGACGAGCAATCAAGATGCTTTGTAATTTTACTAATAGATAAGAGGTTAGTGGAAAATGTAGGTGCAAGTAAGACAGATGAGAGAGAGAAAGTAGGTGAAAGCAACAGCTTCTGCCCCGATTTTGGCGGGAGTCAGGTTAGCCACTTGAGCAGTGAAACAGCGAAGTTGTCAAGGAATCAAATGTAGTGGGATTGGGTAAAATGATCGGTAGCTCCTAATCTATAACCCAAAATCATATGTAGTAGAAGTAGATTGCAACCCCAAAAGTACGCTTCCCAAGAGATGAGCAGCGGACATGGGAAAGCTTGATAGATGTAGATGTAGGTGTAGGTGCATGAGTGGACGCAACGGATGAATGCGGTGCCTGAGAATATCTTCCACCCTTCCTCTCTGCCCTCTTTGCTAAATACCAATCCGGATAGCCATTTTTCTTGAAACACTTGTCAGCAGTATGTCCTTTAACGTGACAGAATGAGCAAGTGTCATTAGACTGAATAGGAGCTCGAGATCGAGGATTGAACCCTTTTGCCACTAATGCAGACGTCTCAGAATGGCCTTCGGTCCCCATGGTGAGTTGTCTCTGTTCCTCACGTCGAACAATTGAAAACACCTCTTCCAAGCTTGGAAGGGGTGTAGTAGCTAAAATACGACTACGCACTTGATCCAAACCATGATCTAGCCCCGCCAGGAACATATAAATCCTGTCTTCCCGACACACCTTTCTTTTAACGCATTAACATCAATGCACACTTGCTTCATAGGGTTGGGTCTACGATAGTCAAGTTCCAAGAAAATAGAGTTCATTTTTCGATGTAGTACGTGACAAGAGGCCGCCCCTCTTGCCGCAGGCGAAAGATTTTTTCATTAGTTCATAAACTTGTGACGAATCGAGGAGACATCAAGATAACTTCTCTTAACCGCATCCCAGCGCATCTTTGGATGTGTCAAAATGAACAAAGTGAATCATAAGAGCATCTGTCATAGAATTGATTAGCCGAGCTTAACGATAGCATCATCGCCATCCATTCACCATAGTTACTATCATTTTCTTTCGGTGCGATTAGTTCACCAAAAACATGGGCTCTTTTCTTTCGGCCGATAATGTACATCTCCGATAATTTTGACCACACACGATAGTTAGTGCCATCTAACTTAACGTGAATTAGAGGTGATGTCGTGAATTAGCGATGTAGCAACTTTGTTATCACCGTAATTTTCGAGAATAGATTGCCGAAAAAAAAAGGATTGAAGACCAAAACCACCAAATGAGACGATTCAAAACCAATCTTCAACAACCCGAGAAAAAAACTGCCACAATAGACCCAATTCCACCACACGCACCAAGTAGAGAAGGTAGATAGAAGATCTGACCCGTTAAAAATCGGCATTTAGAACCGGCCATTATCGGTGGAGAAGCCGTATGCTCCGAATGCTAGAAGTCTAGAGGCTGCGAGAGGACGCGGGTAGGGACCGGGCGGCGCGAAGAGGAGACGCGAGAGAGGAGAAATGGGTGATGCGTGAAAGCGAACGGAGCTCCGGTGAAGCGGCGACGAGAGAGGAGGGACGTCGCCTTTAGGGTTGGGCGAACGACACGCGAGAGAACGACGTCGCCTAGGGTTCGGCGACGCGAAGAAGAGACGCGTCGAGGCCGTTCGCCGAAGAGGCCGTCGCTCGGAGCAGGGACCACGATCGGTGCCGGGTTCAGGTTTAACACTCCGGCTCTGATACCATGTAGTGTTTGGGAGGATTCAAATCTATCTCATTCATCTTACATGACAAAGTATATACACCAAGAAATGATATTTACATCTTAGTCCCTAATAATTACAAAATGCTACAAGTTGGTAACTAAGAATAATAACATATGTATTTCAACTTTATGCAATATAATCAAAACTTTCAATAATCTCTCTGTTCTTATTTTCTTCCAGCAGAATCCTATCATATTCCTGCTAACTGTATATGGTTGCCGAGACAAATGAACTTGGACTAGTTAAAAACTTGTACTTGGAATTTGGTAGAGTGGGTTAAATCTTATATTATTTCTATTATTTCAATTATGGCTTCATTAACATTTTGTTTACTCTACTTTCCTTCAAATCGTATTTCTTTTGTATCTTAAAATCTGGAGCCACTGTTTAACAAGTGCTCGAGAGTTATGCCTTGAGGTGCATCTCACATGAGACTTTCATTAAGTGCATCCAGAGCCATTGTTTAACAAGCGCTTGAGGGTTATGCCTTGATTGCTATTTGTCAAGGCTTCTGGCTTGGCTTATCAAGGTGCACCATCAAGGCACTAGCCTTGGGATGGCTGAAGTGCATATGCTTTTGCCTTGTTCCTGGTCTTTTTATTACTGGTCTCAGTTTTTTGAACTGGTTTATTGTAGTCCAAAAAGTTTAAGGATTCTGGGGTATTTTAAAAACAGCCTAAACCTGGAAATTGGAAAAAAAGAATTGGAGAAGGGAGCAAATGAAATGCGACAGGCCACTCTCCCTAGAACTTGCAACTTTTTAGCGGCAAACATACAAAGATAGAGATCTACATAAATTTCTCTCTTTTATTTCTTTTTATATATCTTATTCTCTGTATTTTGTGTTTTGGCATTTATAGGAAGAGCGGGGAGAGGATGGGGTGGCATGGCATGGCATGGCACGGCGTGGGTAAGAGGAGGGGAAGGCAACATTGCGCTATTACAAGTGGAAAATGAGAAAATAGAATGGAAAAATTTATAGCGACGAGAACGATAATAGGGCAATCAAATATGATGATAATTTATGGAAGGCTTTTAGGCTTTCTCTAGTTGTATTTATTGGTATTTGAAAGTTACTAGTTCGACCGTAAAATTACCTAGAGAGGGGTGAATAGATGAATAATGCGGAATTAAAAAAACTATTTAAAAGCAACAATTTACATTTTAATTGTTTTAGATGTTTAGCCAATCAAGTTATCCTATATTGAATGGCCACAATAATAAATAAAGCAGTAAATAACACACGATTTGTTAACGGAGAAAACGCTTAATTGGGTAAAAACTCCGGGACCAAGCCACTAACTTCCATTATAGACAATAGGAACTTACAATATGATCCAACCTAGAAAAACCCACTAGATTTGCTAATCTAATTTCTGTAATCTTGAAGACCCGCTAGAACATGCTTCACTTACACCGGCTCCCGATCTTTTAGAATTGTCTCTCATTTGGATCGTCAAGAACACTTTGTTCTTGTACTCTTCTTGTGCTTCTGGTTCAACCTCCCTCGATTTTCAGTAATTTCTAAAGGCTATTGAGAAAATACATTCCTGATTATATCTAGAAAGTAGGTGTTTTGTATTATATGAATTTGATGTTTTTTCTAACTTGTGGTTGATTGATCTCAAGAATCAAAAGTTTAATCTCAATATTTGAATGTGTTCTTGGATCTTGGAATGATGTTACGAGGATGCAATATAAAGATCAACTATAACAAAAAAGTAATGAGCATTGAGTATTTATAATATGCGGTATTTGGGTAGTATAGGATAGATAAAATCGTTGAAAATCGTGAATTAGGGTTTCACATATAACAGCGTTGTTCAAGTGCAAAGCTAGCAACATGTGTGTAGTTCGAGCGAGAGTTGGACGACAAGGATTTTGCTTTCTCTGCTCGAGCATCAGCTAGGCAACAAGTTAGCGTAAATCTGGCCACTATTTCTTCATTTTCATACTCGAACCCAAAGACTCTTAATTCATCTGTACAACACTTCAAAAGACTTCTTGACTTTTATAATAATCATTTTGTCTAAAGAATTGCCAATACAACTGAAAACCTAACATTATTTTTATGTGATATCTAATTTGACGATTTATTATTTGCTACCATATTGATCTAACTTGTGTTTGTTTGCAAATTAGGCTTTTAATTTTGTTAAATTGTTTTGTTATGGTCTTAAACATGGTTTTTGGTTTATTACAAACTTATTTTGTAATTTTTATAGTTTTTAATTGTTTTGTTGGTATGCGTTGAGGCTTACGCCCTGTTTCATGGAGGAAATTGCCTCAGTGTTCGGTTGAACCTTTTTAAACACTGACTGGAGGAACAATCTATAATTAACTTGAATTTCTATGTACGAGAGTATCTAAGAATACTTTTTTTCAATTACAGGCTAACGAAATCAAGCCTTCTGTACCCTCCTCTTCCCCGTCGTCACTTCCTGGTGCTCGTCCTGGTACTGGGTCTGCGTTGGGTCCTTCAAAATTTACTTACAGGTATTTACCTTCTGAAGAATTATTCAGAAGTACTTTCAGACAACTTACTAACTATTTCATTATGCCTTAAGGTCTCTCTTAGCTGACATCATCCAGCCGCAGGACTTGAAGGAGCTATGCTCAGTGTTAGTGGTATATTCAGGAGAGACTGCCAAAATGCTTGCAGGTATTTATGGCTATGTAAGGATTCACAAGTTGCTCAGATTAGTAGTTTTCCCTAAGTTCTCTAAACGTCGTGGTTACTGCATCTTTTTAAGAGATTTATACTTCAATTTGTCAACCACAAAAGCTTTCCACGCATAATGTTCACATTTATATAACTAGCTAGAAATGCCATTGTTTAAAATTCCTTCTAGTATTAATAAGAAAGACTGAGAAGTTCATTAAGCCCTATTTGACACCCATTTTTTATTTCATTCTCATTCTCATTTTTCTAGAGTACTCATTTTTAACCACACATTCTTCAAATAAAATAATATTACACATAAATCCAAAAATTCTTCTCACTTTTTAACCATACATTCTTTACATCAATCACTATTCAAAAACTCATTCTTCAAAATAATGGGTGTCAAACGGGGGCTAAATTTGCAGTTAGTTTTGTGGAGTTTGATAAATACATAGTATGTTCATCGCTTATTGTGGCGATTAAATTTGCAGTTGTTTTTGTGGAGTTTGTTAAATACATAGTATGTTCATCACTTATTGTGGTGATTAACTTGTAGAATAGCTAGAAAAATTGTTGTAAGTTGTCTTGTAGTCCCTTCAATATGTTTAAGCAAGCGGAAACCAGACATGGAATGACCTTTTTAATAGATCTTTGTCACCACTAAATTAATGTACGGATAGTATTTCAAATTTGTCCATAATAAAGTGAAAACTTCCAATAGTGGCAGACCTTAAAGTAATTGATAGTTCAATGACTTCGTGCCAATATGTGAAAAAAATTAAGAGGAAATGCCTGAATACAATCCTAGAGTGGTATCAAATGTAATGTCAACTATTCAACTTCCACATCTATTGTTAAAGGATAATGCTACGAGTACCGAAAATTTTTCACAGATCTCCTACAGAATTTTAAAAAATCTGATGTGTCACTGAAATTTTCATTATTTCCTGACACTTGACAGTCACTAACCCGCCCCGTTACCCACCCACGCAACACAGCCAACCCCTTCCCCTTTTTTCCTTACTTTATTGTCTCAAATTTCAAAATTATTATGTGAATGTTAAACGAAGTCGAAATATTACATTATTAACATCATTTCAAAGTACTCACGACCTACTTTATCGCATTCTTAACCGCGTGCGGAACGGCCAACCGTAGCAAGAGTTACCATGCGTCAAGATAGACCGTTCCAAAATATATAAATATTTTTTTCTTATTTTTATCTCAATGTTCGAGATTATCACGGGATGTCAAACGAAATCGAAATTTCGTATTCTTAACACCATTTTGAAGTACTCACGGGCTAGTTTATTGTAACTCTAACCGTGTACAAAACGGCCAACCATATCAAAAGTTACCACTTGTCAAAATAGGAAAACAAAAAAAAACATTTATATATTTTGGAACGGTCTAATTCGACGAGTGGTAACTTCTACTACAGTTGGCCGTTTCGCACGCGGTTAAGAATGTGATAAACTATGTCGTGAGTACTTCGAAATGGTGTTAATAATATGAGATTTCGATTTCGTTTGACATCCCATGATAACTTCGAAAATTGAGATAAAAATAAGAAAAAGACATTTATATATTTTGGAACGGCCTAATTCGACGAGTGGTAACTTCTGTTATGGTTGGCCGTTTCGTACGCGGTTAGGATTACAATAAACTAACCTGTGAGTACTTTGAAATGGTGTTAAGAATACGAGATTTCGATTTCGTTTGACATCCCGTGATAACCTCGAAAATTGAGATAAAAATAAGAAAAAAAACATTTATATATTTTGGAACGGCCTAATTCGACGAGTGGTAACTTCTGCTATGGTTGGCCGTTTCGTACGCGGTTAGGGTTACAATAAACTAACCTGTGAGTATTTTGAAATGGTGTTAAGAATACGAGATTTCGATTTCGGTTGACATCCCGTGATAATCTCGAAAATTGAGATAAAAATAAGAAAAAAATATTTATATATTTTGGAACGGTTTATTTTGACGCATGGTAACTTTTGCTACAGTTGGCCGTTTCGCACGCGGTTAAGAATGCGATAAAGTAGGTCGTGAGTACTTTGAAATGGTGTTAATAATGTAATATTTCGACTTCGTTTAACATTCACGTATTAATTTTGAAATTAGAGACAATAAAGAAAGGAAAAAAGGGGAAGAGGTTGGCTGTGTTGCGTGGGTGGGTGGGTAAAGGGGCGGGTTAGTAACTGTCAAGTGTCAGGAAATAATGAAAATTTCAGTGACACATCAGATTTTTTAAAATTCTGTAGGAGATCTGTGAAAAAATTTCGGTACTCGTAGCATTATCCATTGTTAAATAACTAAGGAACATATCGGACATTTTTAATATGCTTTCTGATCTTATGACCAACAAAATATCACACCCCCATATCCCTTTTTCACTAAACTTCACATAATCTTGTCCAACTTTCAGGTTTCTGTATGGGCAATTAAAAGCATTTTCAACAGTCCGAGTTATGTAGCATCATTCATATAATGTTGATGTTTCCCTCTTTGATAAATGAAACTAATCTGCTATCTTATGGTAATACTTCTAGAGGAAAGAAATACTGCAGAGAAGCCGGCAGAGGATTGCAGCAAATTCTCACTGCCTTCATCAACACAAGATAATTGTCAAAGTCAGAAGGATCATGGGACTATGAAACCTTTGACTGATGATGTCTCAAGTGGAAACCATGCCAAGAAGGCTTGCCCTGACGCATCTGTTTCAGATGAAGTTGATGTATCAAAAAGAAGGCCAATGTCTCCTAGTACATTAGCACTAATGTGTGATGAACAAGATGTGATGTTTACTACCACTACTACTGTTAATGGATTAGTAGATCATAGTACCGTGTCTTCCCAGTTGCCGCAAGGGAAAGGCCTCCCTGAAGCCTATATTGAGCAAGAAAGAATTGTTTTGACAAAATTCCGTGATTGTCTTAATCGGCTCATTACGTCAGGAGAAATAAGAGGTAAGTTCTATCACCTCTCTTGCTTTGCATCTTGTACCTTTATTATTAATTTATAAGCATATTTGTTGCAGTCAAGTTTCATTAATGAAACAATAACTGATACACGAGAAATCATTTCCTCCCTTCACTGTGGATGCCAAGTATAAAGAGGCCATGACCTTTCAGTTTTTTGAGATTTTATTGTAATCTATGTGCGTTAATATTCGAACTAAATTCAGCACTCCCAATAAATTCGTAGTTTATTCCACTCCACAAGTTTTGTAAAAAAATTTACCTAGTTTTGTATGTCAATGCAACTCAAAACACTCATAATTATTGGCTTACTAATCTGACTTAAATTATAGGTGCTAATTTATGTTCTTCTATTACTCTGTCAATTATGCTTTTAACCTTGATCTTTGCTGCGCTTTTAACCTTGATCTTTGCTGTCAGACTATAAAAAAAGCTTTGCTACTTTCACCAGGACAAAGCCACTAAAAACCCATTGGAGACATTCCAAATTGTCCATAGGCCATCCTAAGTACAATGCACCTTTTTCTTTAACAAGGGAAGCCTAAAATCTTTAAGAATGCTTATATCTACACTTGATAAGGTCACATGCTTTCGCCTACTCCCCTGTCCCCTGTACACCGTCCCCACCTACAAACAAGAAAGTGAAAAATTAGACTCCGCTTGAGTAATATAATAAGATGCAACGTTGCTTATTCCTTTCTAGCATGAAAACTCATAGTGTATGTTTGGTATACAAAATGAGACTGTATAATGAGCAAGATTTAACTTCTTCTTCCATAATACTATCCGGTGATATCCAATCTTCTGTACCAACAAGTTAATAGTGATGTAGATTTTAGAAGCCAAATCGTAAGAAACATTGTGATTGCTGGACACTGAAAGGGAAACCAAGTTGATCGAGGGGTTGGTCTTGCCTGTGAAGGATCAAGCCATGAATAGAAATCTTCTCCGAACCTCCTTCTGCTGAACTTACCCATTTATTGAGGGAAATATTTAAAAATTAAGATAGATTTATGTGCAAATTGCTTATCATGTTAATCTGTGTAAAACAAGGGATGTGTTCTATCAATTGGAAGATAACAAGTCATTTTGAGTAAGGTTGGTATTTTGGACTGCACAATGATGATGAAATATTTCACATATTTTGCTTCTTTGATTATGTTCATCCCTGTGCAGTTCAAAATTATCTTAATGAGCATGTTTGGTAGAGAGGATTATATAGAACTCACCTGTTGTAACAAAGGAAATGAAGTTTAAATCTTGTTCATTACTGTCCTGACCAGTCCAGTCCACTACTGGGTATGCACTTTATGATGCTTGGTATTTGAATGTTCATGAGGTTCAATGAGGTCACATGATTTGATTGTTACTTAAGAATTCAACGTACTTTACCTTTATTTCATAATTTGAGTACTGAATTCTCTATTCTTATACAGAAACGAAATATTCTTTGTTGGCACGACAAGACGAAACAGAAATAACCAGCAATGACACTATAAATGTGAGAAGTGAAAGCAGGACTCAACAGCCTACTAACAATGGTGTTGCAAAAATTACTGCCATGCCACTCATGACATCTCCAATGGCTACTGCAGTATCTTCGTATAATGGCGGTCCCAATTTGATAACATCATCCCCTTCTGAATATGTGGGTGTAAATTCACAAACTGAAAAAGAGGCTTAAAGAGTTGGAAGGTCCTAAACATGCTGCTGCATCTCTGTAATATCTTGCCATTATTGATTAGGCTTTTCTTGGGTGCAGTGGTGAAATTACATTCCATTTTTTCATGTTATCAATAAATTAATTAAAAATCATTTTTTTTTCTTTTTCAGCCCTGTGATAGTTCAAGGTAGTTTGTTGAGTCTAGATGACTTGGATTGAGGTCTCCACATGGGCTGATTTTATTGATGCGGCACATCCAAGTCATATTTAATCACTACAATATAAAGGCGGTTTTAAAGTGGGTTGGGTTGGATAGACAGATGGTGACTAGCTCGACATTTGGCACTAGGTTGGAGCTGGCCCACCTTTGAAGGCAAGTTGTGTCTAGCTCGTAGTCTGAGCGAGCAGGGGTTTGAAAAAAAGAGGAAATTACACTAAATCAGGTGTTTAGTTTGAACTTTCTAAAAATCAAGTTTTCCCTTTATTAATTCAATTTTCAAGTTTTATCATCTTAATTAATAATAATATTATAAAATTAAAATAACCTATATACCCACCCTACTACCTACTCTACCCAAATTTATTTTAAATATAAAACTCTAAATCTATCAAAACCTAAACTAACCCTCTCCCCATTTCTCTCAACCCGTCGCCACCTCCTCCCCATGTCTCCCAACCCGTCGCCACCTCCTGCTCCCTTCCCTCACCACTGTCGGCCACCTCCTTCCCTCTCTCACTGTCACCAGCTGCCTCCTCCCCTCTCTCACCTCTACCTACAACTGCGATACATTCATCACCGTCGCCTCCTCCATTTCATTTGGCCACAGCAACGCACCACTTGACTCACCAAATTATTCTGAGTTTAGCTGCACTAACAGCCCAGCTTACCCTAACTTCCATCTTCCCTTTCACCTCAACAAACGTAAGCCCAACAACCATCATGTGACAGGAGGATTTGATGACTATGACGAAGACGGTGGAGATGTTTTACAGCGTGGCGGCATCACCGACTTTTTCGGCGTCACTCTCTCCCCACCGATGGATGGTGGATCTGAAAATGTTCGTCGCTGGTGATTGTTGGTTAGTGATGGTGGAGGAGGTGTAGGTGATGGTGGTGGTGGTTTTGGATTTGGGGTTTTACACTGATTGTGGATCTGTGATTCTGTAGTTGGTGATTGTGGATCTGTGGTTGGTGGTGGCGGATCTGTTATTGGTGGAGGATCTGTGTGTGTGGCGGATCTGTTGGTGGTGGTTTGGGCTGATATTGTTGGTGGGTGGTTTAGGGATTAGAGTCGGCTGCGGATGGGACGAAGTGTCTGTGACCAACTATTTGGTTGTTCTGTGACCTATGACCAAGTATTGTTGGTGTGCTGGGATTGGGGGACGGGTTCGGCGGATGGGACGAAGTGTCTGTGACCATCTATTTGATCGATCCGTGACCTGTGACGAAGTATTGGTGATGTACTCGGATGGGGGACGGGTGATTGGGTGTATGCGACCATCTATATGGTAACTGTGACCTTAAAATTCGTTATTCTGTGACTGAAAATATAACATGTGACCTATAATTTTTTTATAAGTCAATTGTGACCTATAAATTTTTTTGATTTGTGACCTTGAAATGACTGAAAATATAACCTGTGACCTATAATTTTTTTATCAGTGACATATGAAGTCAATTGTGACCTATACATTTGTTTGATCTGTGACCTAGAAATAATTTGTGACCAAACTGTGATCTTAACAATTGTCGAAATCGGAGCAGTCTGTGACCTTAACAATTGTCGTAATCGGAGCAGTTGCTTGAATTAAGCGCGGTCAAAAAACAGTCGCTGGAGCAATGTGGGTGGAGGAGATGGAGGTGAGGTGAGGTGGGGTGGGGTGGATTATAATTATATTACAATTAAATATTTAATTTAATATAATAATTGTGAAATATAATTAATTAATTCATGAAAAAACTCGATTTTTGCAATTTTAAACTTTGGGACATGATTTTTGATTTTCTCAAAGTAAATCCCTGAACCATAAATTTTTCCCAGAAAAAAATAGTTCTAACAGCTCTATGGGAAATGGTTTAGGCTCAGCTCGACCCAGCTCGAGATGGACCTTGAACTATACTTGGCTTGTCCCACCACAAATCCCATCCCGACTCAGGCTCATTTACTCTGGCCAAGCTAGCTCGTTGCCACCTCTAAGAGAGCTGGAAAACTTATCTCACTCGATCATATTTGGCTTAGCTTATTGCTAAAAAATAAGCCAACTTTTTTAGTATTTTCCTGTAATAAAAATCAACCTTAAAATTCTATGTTGAAAATTTGCATTTAAGCTAACCCTTCAACATCACAGCCTCTACCACCGAATAAAACAAGAAGAAGGAAGAAAGAAAATGAAAATCAGATTACGAGATAAGTGATACACGGTTACATTACGACGAATTGAGTAGCAGGATCAATGGAATTGGTAGCGCCGAAGTTGGAGTTGGAGTCGGAGTCGGAGTCGTATGTGATTGTAGACTTCTTAAAGAACTCTATACAATGTGCAACAGCTTCACAATATTGAGGATCATGTACTTTGTATTAAGGCATTTGTGCATTTGTGGAGGATCGAGTATCGTATTAAGTTTTAGAGGGCAGAAAACACGATCAACTGAAAAACTGCCTCTCGAAAACGATCAAGAAACAACATAGGCGATAACTGATTGCTCTTTCTTGTGTAGCTACTACCTCTGAACCTGGGCATGCAAAAAGAGCTCCTTCAGCCTTTGGATTCCTCCATATTTGCTCAGGGCTGTTGGTTCAAGGTTCTCTATGGGAATTGAGAAGAATCTATGACAAAGCAAAGCACACGATATAAAGTAATTATTGCTATGGGAGTTTTTTGTTATCTCTATTAAATATTTTTGGTACATGGTTGGGACCATGAAAGTGAAAACAGATGATAATTTTTTTGTCAAAATATTTTGCTTGAAACGAGGGAATCATTTGTAGTCAATACTGAACAAATATGAGTTTTTTTTGTTTTTTGGGGGGGGGGGGGGGGGTGGGCGGAGAGTCTTGCATTGTGCAATGATAGCTAAACAAGATTTTTTTTTTATAAAAATGGACATGCTCCTGAAAACAAGTACTAGGAAGAAGCTACTGTTGCCAGATAATTCCCCCTTGTATGCTGGTCTTGCATTGTGCAATCATAGCGAAACAAGATTTTTTTTTATAACAACGGACATGCTCCTGAAAACAAGTACTAGGAAGAAGCTACTGTTGCCAGATAATTCCCCCTTGTGCGCTGGATAACATGCAGGGATAGATCCAGGATTGGATCCAAGATCGGGCTACAAAATTTCAAATCGGGCTAATACGTGAATTTTTTTTTACACATGAAAAACTGTTTTAAGAAAAAAAGTAGCTAGAACTGAATGCGGAAAGTATGGAAAAACATCTCGTAATGTATTTAACCAGAAAATAGATTATGCTCCTGCGGAAAAAGAAAAACCCTTATAATTTTTTTTTTGGGGCCTTTGGGGGGGCTATAGCCCGGTCCAGCCCCCCACTGTATCCGTCCCTGATAACATAGACAAAATATAAACTTTATGGTTTAGCTAAATGGCAATGGACAAAATATTAGCTTTATGGTTTAGCTAAATGGCCGTTTCTGCATTGCTGAACCGCTTTGTTGATGTTCGACCTCCGAGGTCGGTTGAGTTTGGATTACTGTGGAAGCATAATAGGTCCTAATGTGAGGTCGGTCGGTTAGGTCAGCCATTGTTGGTTGTATGAGAAGTTTATCAAGATTTAAAGAAACGTGATGATTGAAGATCACTGACGAAATATATCAATATCCAATCAACTGAGAGCATATGTAAAGTTCCGACATCACCATCTGCAGAATCTACAAATCAAGTGATTAAGCTCTCTTCCCTAAGTAATTCATTAATTACTTGGCGCCACATGCATGATTAGTTCATGATGACCTGACATTTTGAGCTTGTTTACCAATCCAACTGGGGCAACAAATGTACTTCTTCAGCTCGGACTTACGGCTGACAAGACGTGAGAGGTCGAATACATGCATATTTCTTACTATAAATAGGGGATGCAAGCCAAAAGGAAGAGGGACAACAACTCCTTTGGAGGCATTATAATATCTCTTAGTATCTTTAAATCATATTCCAAATATCTCATATATTGGAGGAAACACAAACTTGATTGTTGTTGTAATATAGAAATTTCGCGATCATTTTCCATTAATAAGAACTTTATTTTCCATTAAGTTGGCTTGACTATTTGTTTATACAAATTTCAACATCAACACACTTTATCAAAAAGTTTAAGTTGATAGAGAGAACTAAATGTATATTATTAATTTAAAATAAGGTGATTGGCGCAAAACCGCCATGTCCTTTACGTCTAATGTGGAATACACGTATTGATGAGGACATCTATATCTTTGTTCTAGTTATTATAGACTTTTATTTATGCTTTAGTAATTGGGCTTGTATTAATGGGCTGACCCAAGCCCTTGACTTTAGGTTTTTTATTTATATGGTTTGTAATTGAACTTGGAAGGCAGTTGATGAATGAAGTGAATTGTTTCCCACGTACCATGTCTTCTCTCTTTCCCACTTTCTCTTCGGTTTCTCCCCCTTTCTTCTACTGCTTCTACTCATCTCCCTGCAATTCAGCTTCTTCTATTGATACTATATCAAATTTGGTATCAGAACTAAAACCTGAATTTCCTTCATCAAAATGTTGTTCAACTCAGTCAACAACCACTATTCATTAGAAACGACCACCACCACAATACATACACCACACCAGTTCCCACTTGTTTGACATCACAATAGGCCAAACCTATTTACCAATTAACCTCTGCAACAGCTTATATCAACCTCCCAAAACTTGTACCTAGCAGTAATCGCCTTCTACTTTTTCTTCTGCAACTTATAAGTTCTCTACTGTAATTCCAATAGATCATAAACCACATATCCTTTCATTTTGGTGAAAAATCCCCCTAGATGGCCTAAACTTCGCAGAATACAACCTTTTCTTTGCGAAATACATCATTTTCTTAATAAAGCCTTGTATAATGGCAAATATACATCATCTTTAAATAAAATAAAACAAAGCAAAACAAAAATAGTAACCGTAGTTAGGGTTGGACAAAACTCTTGAACGGAATCGAATAGTTTTTCTTAAGTAAAATACTTGAACGCGTATCAGAACCGACGAATTTGGTTCGACTTTCAGTTCTTTACCAAGAATTGAAGAACCGAATAAGAATTAAATCTCTTTAATTTTTAATTTTTTTTTTATATTAAACAAGCCAAATTATTTTAAATTTTTCCTTGTTTCATTTGTTAACTAATTAATTAAGTCCAAAAATATCATTTTTCTATTTCACTTGCCAACTACTCCCTTCGTCCCATTTATATAGGCTAATTTTGTTTTTTATATGAATTAAGAAATTTTATGTAATGTTATTGAAAAAACAATTTTTGCAAATAATTTTTCTAATTTACCCTTATTTGTAATTTGTATACATTGGTGAATGGACCTTATTATTACTTGTTATTTGTATATTTTCAAATTGAACTATGTTATTTTGTAAGTATTAATATAGTGTTGTTATAAGAGTTAAGATTGAACATGCCATTAATTAGATTAATGCAGTGTTATTTTAAAATTTTAATTATGGTATGGGACCAAATGGAATGGAATCGAACCGAACCGATATGGTTTCATAATTAAATTTAGACCCGACGATCCCACTTACTAAATACTCAAAAATTCTAGTTTGGTTAGCTCGAACCGACCAAAATTCGGCAAATGGGCATGTTTCCTTTTTCATTCCAACATGGAAACCACTTTTTTTTCCATGATTTTTTTTTACCTAATTTCACATCTATAAATACAAAACATAGGAAGCCAACACGAACCATCTCTCACACACATCTCATACTGCAATATTCCATCAATTTTCGTTATAAAAGAGGGGCAAAATCGTATATTGTGAGAAAATTTCAAAGGCGAAGTTCTGGAACTCGTCAATTGGAGATTAAACATGGAATATGTGGAATAAAGAAGCAAAATGATTATTGAAGATTTATCGAGATTGCTTTGAAATAATTCAAGAACATCAAGATTCATATTCCTTCATTCATTAATTTACAATTCTGGTACATATTTGAAACGAATTTTACTTGCTTTCACTTAGTTAAAAACTTAAAAATTAGCATAGATAAACTCAAATTACTTTTGCTATTCAATTAATAATATTATTAACTATAACTAGATTAAACACGTAGTTTTCGTGTGTTCGACAATTTATTCATCATTTTATTACTTGATTACGATACTACGTACTTGTGGGATTTCAAAAGGTCAATTGTTTGGCAATGCTACCAGGGGCTATAGTATTTTATAAGTTTTAGTTAATTATAGATTTGATCTAAATTTTACTGCTTTTGTAGTTTATTGTGTTATATTAGAAAAAAATTCACAGTGTTTCTTTCTTACTTTTTCATGACTTTATATGCAAAGTTCGAGATATGATGATCTTGCTCAATTTGACTCGAAAATCGAATGAACATTCAGGTTTTGAAGAAGAGAACAATTGGAAACACAACAAAAACAGAAAAAGGAAGACATAACAGAGGATAATCTAAATCCTATCGCCATCGAGGCAAATATGGGGGCAGAACCTCCTAATATGGCTGTAATTGATAAAAATGTAAGGTTAATGGGGGAGTACATGATTCCACTGGTTGTAGAAAGTCAGTCTAGCATAGTGATAAGTGTATTTTATACACTTATTCGGTGCTTAAAATAGCGATATTTGATATTTATTTTGACAAAATATATCCTAAATTGTTTTATTTTATATTATATAGGTAAAATTCAATAGTTGAATGAGCAATTGAAAGAAATAAGCAAAAAATGGTGAAAATGATGAAATTCAAAGTTTGAAGACCGAATTGCAAATATCCAATAGTTCATTCGGACCACAAGACGATACTTTGAAAATTGTTATGAGACAATTGGATGCAATTAGAAGTAAAAAAGGAATGGAATATGATTAAAATATTATCAAAATCAATTTCTAATTACACAAGTTATATTTTAGAATTTTAGTTAAAGTTTGAGACCTATTTCTGGCATAATAAACGTTCGAATAGGAAAAAAAAAAGTATATTTCTAGCAACATTGTAGCTATTTGTGTTAGCTTTCCAATTCACTTTAAATCGCCTCAATTGAATATCAAGAGAGAAAGTTATGACCAAAATATCGATTCAACTTTCCTTATTCAATTGGAACTCTTTTAGAAACCAATTTGGACGTGATTTTCAACCAATTTTCTACTACTACAAATACCTAATAGCAGAATACATATTAGAAAATTTTCATATACATTTCATACTATAATATTCCATTAATTTTTATTATAAAATAGGGGTAGAATCATATATTGTGAGAAGATTTAAAAGATGAAGTTCAAGAACTTATTAATTGGAGATTAAACTTGTGACTTGTGGGACAAAGAAGTGAAAGAATTATTGAAGATTTATCAAGATTGCTTTGAAAAAATTCAAGAACATCAAAAGTCATCTTTCTTCATTCATTAATTCATAATTCCGGGTGATATCTTATACATTTAACATGATTTCTTGTAATTTCAATATGTGAGGTTAGTTTTATACATTGCTAAGATGAGATGAAACCTTTTTATGATATTTTTAATTTTTAATTAATTATTTTGACGTTAATTTAGATTGATATGTCAATGTTTATAATCGTTTTTATCGTCTTTTCAATTTCTTGATTACGAATTGAATTGTTAGTGGCCTTTATTGTCATCGAGAGAGATAATAAGGTTTAAGCACAAAATAATAAATATTGTAAGGTTTGATAAATGATAGAGATATATCCCTATGCTTTATATGGTTTCAATAGTTGTTCTAGTACTTGTTAATGTATTTATCTTATTTATATCTTTCATCGAAAGATACAAGGGTTAGTATAGAAAAATCACATAGTATATTGGCGTTTGGTCAGACAAACTTCCACCTGATGACTAATGTGATCAACATATTCCAGAACACACTACAATTCTTTGGGAGAGCTAGGGGAATCCCAATGCTCATATATCAAAATTTCTGGAATGTGTGCAACTATAGAGTATCTAAGGGTGTTCAGTGAAGCAATCAGACTGAGGTACTTCCTATACACATTGAGAGATTCAGCAAGGGAATGATTAGATACTTTCCCACTTCAAAGCATCACTTCTGGGAACAACTTGAGTCGGAAGTCTTAAAGCAAATATTTCCCATTGAAGAGGATTGCAAAGTTGAGGGATGAGATAACCACATTCCAACAATTGGACTTAGAATGTTATTTAGAAGCTTGAGAACGATAAAAGAGTTTGCTCCACCAATGCCGAAAACATAGATTGTAGAAGTGGCTTCACGTAAAATACTTCTACATTAGTTTGAATCCGATAAACAGAGCTAATGTAGACTCTGCGTGCAATGGTTCTATCACAAAAAGAACCACGGATTAGGTCTACCAAATCATGGAAGATTTGACATTCATCATTGAACTTTGGCCTACTCAAAGGACGAGTGGAAAGAAAGTTGGTGGGGGTATTCGAAGTTATTTGACATCAATATCAATATAGTTGGTATCATTGGCACAAAAGGTAGAACAAATGAATGCATCCCAAGTAGTGGGACCGAAATGTAAGCATTGTGGTGGGAATTATGAAAGGGTTGATTGCACTGAAGAGAATCATTTTTGCTCAGACAGTTGAGAATGTAAATTATACCCAGAATTTTCAAAGGTAACAATACAATCAAAATCATAACTAGAAATCACCCAAGTTTTCAATGGAACAACAATCAGGGAGCCCAGACTGTACCACATCAGACTGCATCATCGGGTTTTTAACAGAATAAAAAGAAGTCTTCATTAGAATATCTTGCGACTAAATTGGCTGAGATATTTACCCAACACATGCAAAGAACAGATAAAAGCTTGCAAGTTCAAGGAGCTGCCATTAAGAATTTGGAAAATCAGATAGGACATATAGTTAAGGCACTTTCAGAAAGACTACTAAGAGCATTGCCCAGTGACACTGAAACAAATCCTAATGAGCATTGCAAAGCTATAACTACCCGTAATAGAGTTCAACTACCAGAGATCAATGTAAAGAGACAAGTTACTACACAAGAAAAGGTACCTACTACGGTTGATGAGCACTTGGAGTAAATTGAGCAAAAGAAAGAATCAAAGACAAAAAATAGCATCAGAGGATCCAAATGTTAAGGTAACCACTCCTACCAAAGAATTTGTGATAGCACTACCATTTCCACAAAGGCTAAAGAAGCAAAAGTTAGACAAGCAGTTTTCGAAATTCCATGAGGTATTCAAGAAATGGCTGATCAATATACCGTTGTGGATGCACTTGCACAAATACCTAATTACGCTAAATTCATGAAGGAGATTCTCACAAATAAAAAGCTGGAGGATTTGGGAACAATGATGCTGAATGAAGATTGTAGTGCCATCCTACAAAATGAATTGCCACCTAAACTAAATGATCTAGGGAGTTTTACTATTGCTTGTACCAATGATGATATTAAATTTGATAAATTCCTTTGTAAGTTAGGTGCAAGGCAACATTAATCTCTTTACAGCTTGCAGATAGATCTATAAAATTCCCAAGGGAAATTATCGAATACATACTGGTGAATGTAGATAAATTTATCTACCCTGTGGACTTTGTCATTTTGGACATGATGGATGAGGACAAGGAGGTTCCATTGATATTGGGGAGATCATTCCTTGCAATATTTTAGGCTTTGAAAAATGTTCAAAGGGACAATTGACGCTGCGGTTGAATGATAAGCAAGTGATATTTAATGTCTTCAACGCTATCAAAGATCATTCAGAATCAAATAGTTGTCTACGAATTGATGTAGTAGATATGGTTGTTACAGAGACATTCATTCTTGAGCACCCTCAAGATTGCTTGGAGACTCTTCTTGTGAATTCACAAGAGGAAAAATCAACAGTTGAAGAGATAAGTCAAATTGCCCACATTTTAGAAGCTAATCCGCCATACAGACAAATAATACAGTTTGAAGAATTTGGTACAGGGCCTACAAAACCACAACCATCTATTTAGAAAGCACCACGTCTTGAGCACAAGCAATTGACATAAAATCTGAGGTATGCTTAATTAGGAGAGTCATCTGTTACTTAGGAGAGTCATCTACATTACTTGTGATCATTGCTAATAAGATGACTAAGTTGGAAGAGCAAAAACTACTGAGAGTTGTGTAGAAACATAAAACAGCTATTGGGTAATCTATAACAGACATCAGGGAAATTAGTCCATCAATATCCATGCACAAAATCTTGATGGAAGAAAAGTACAAGCCAACAGTGGAAAATAAACGCAGATTGAATCATACAATGAAGGATGTCATGCAAGCAGAGGTACTGAAGCTCCTTAATGCAAGTATCATCTATCTTTTCTCTGATTTCAAGTGGGTTAGTCCGATTCATGTTGTACCAAATAAATGAAGGATTACAGTGGTAAAGAATGAGAACCACGAGCTGAAACCGACAAGGCCAATCACGGGATGGAGAATGTGCATAGATTACAAGAAGTTGAATAATGTAACTCGAAAAACTCACTTTCCTTTTCCCTTTATTGATCATATGTTGAAGACTAGCGAGACATTCACATTACTACTTCTTAGATAGGTACAGGATATAATCAGATTGTAGTGGCTCTAGAGGATCAGGAGAAGACTTTATTTACATGCCCTTATGGTACCTTTGCATATAGAAGGATATGCCTTTTGAGTTATGTAACACCCATGCCACATTTTAGCAATGCATGATGGCAATCTTTTCCGATATGGTGGAGAAAATCATTGAAGTCTTCATGGATGACTTCTCGATGTTTGGTTTACTATTAGAGAGCTGCCTCTTAAATTTGGGGATGGTCTTGTAGTGTTGTGAAGAATCGAACTTGGTATTTAATTGAGAGAAATGCCACTTTATGGTGCAAGAAAGAATAGTACTTGGGCATAAAATTTCAGCAGAGGATTGAGGTGGACAAATAAAAAATTCAGGTAATAGAAAAGCTACCTACACCAACTTTATTTAAGGGAGTACACAGTTTTCTTGGCCATGCTCGGTTCTAGAGAAGATTCATAAAAGACTTCTCCAAAATCACCAAACCTCTTTGCATCTTACTTGAAAAGAATACACCATTCAACTTTTCGAGGAAAGTATTTTACATCTTTCAACACTCTAAAAGAAAAGTAATTTGAGCACCAGTTATAGTTGTACTAGATTGGGGATTGTCATTTGATGCTAGCAACTATGCAGTCGAGGTAGTACTTGGTTAGAGAAAGGACAAAATTCTTCATGTCATCTACTATGTTAGCAAGACTTTAACAAAGATACAGTTGAATTATACCACCATTGAAAAGGACCTATTTGCTATTGTGTTGTCCTTTGACAAGTTCATATCATATCTCATGGGATATAAGGTAATTGTCGACATAGATCATGCAACATTGAAATATCTAATATCTAAGAAAGATGCAAATCTTAGATTAATTCGATTGATACTTTACCTTCAAGAGTTTGATTTAGAGATTCTAAACAAGAACGAATGCGAAGATTTGGTAGCATACCACCTCTCAAGGCTTGAGTGGGTAGAACAAAAGGATGAGGTGGAAATAAAAGACTCTTTTCCACATGAGCGGATTTGCAGTTGACTGTGGACCTTGGTTTGGAGACAAAGTAAATTTTCTGGATTGCAATGTGCTCTCACCTAGTTGACTGATCATCAAAGGAAAAAGTTCTTTTCAGATTTGAAGTACTATCATTGGGAGGATCATATTCTATGCAGAAGGGGTGCCGATCAAATCATTAAGAGATGTGTACCAGATGAGGAGATATCTCAGATTTTAGAGCATTGTTACTCTTCAGCATATGCAGGACACTTTGGGCCCTCTAAACAATAGAGAAAATTCTCTAATTAGGTTTCTATTAGCCCTCGTTGTTTAAAAATGCTCATAAATATGTTAAATATTAAGACAGATGCCAACATACATGGAACATCTCAAAGAGGCGTGGTATGCCTTTGAATTCAATTTTAGAAGTAGAGCTATTTGATGTTTGGGGGATAGATTTTATGGGACCGTTCCCATCATCTTACAACAATTAGTACATGTTCGTGCCAGTTGACTATGTATCGAAATTGGTAGAAGCAGCAACATCACCAACTAATGATGCTCGAGTGGTTATTAAATTTCTGAAGAAGAACGTATTATAGCGCTTTGGCACCCCTATAACCATTATTAATGTTGGGATAAACATTTCCACAATAGGCTTTTGGATTTAGTATAAGCTAAATATGGAGTGAAACATCGGGTTGCTACATCTTATCATCCTTAAACAAGTGGCCATGTAGAAGTGTCAAACAGGGAGCTGAAGAGAATACTAGAGATGACAGTGAATGTCTCGAGAACTGATTGGTCAAGGAAGCTTGATGATGTACTGTAGGCATACCAGACTGCTTATAAGACACCAATAAGCATGTCACCATATCGTTTTGTGTTTGGAAAAGCTTCTCACCTTCCAATGGAGTTGGTGCATCAAGCATATTGAGCAGTAAAGCGGCTGAACATGGACATGAGAGCAACTAGAGAAAAGAGGATGCTGTAGTTGAATGAATTAGATGAATTCCAAATGGATGCCTTTAAAAATGCAGAGCTATATAAGAAGAGGAGAAATAGACTACACGATAAATACATCCAGAGGTGTGAGCTCACTTCGGGGGTCAGAAAGTACTATTGTTCAATTCTATATTGTAACTTTTCCTTGGAGAACTGCGTTCTTGATGTCGGGACCATTCCCAGTTGTTCAAGTCTTTCCACATGGAGCAATTAAGGTGACTAGGGGTGGGCGTGGGTTGGGTTGGGTTGGTTTTTGCCCCAACCCAAACCCAACTCAACATTGTCGGTTTGTTTGAAATCCAAACCAACCCAACCCATGTAAATGTTGAAACTCAACCCAACCCAGCCCAATTATGTGTCGGTCGGGTTGGGTTGGGTTGGTCGGTTTGAATCATAAATTTCAATTTTTTTGACACATGTTGGAATTAAATGAATTGAGATCCTAGCGGGACAAGTAGTATAGCTTGTGAATTGTATGTGAACATTTCCCAATCTGATGTGAGACTAGAGACACGGCATCATAACTAATATAGCAAGGACATACAAAAAATATGAAGAGAACAAGAGTAGTGGGACGTAATTGAAAATCGACATTTATGTTAAATTTGATTATGAAATAAGAATTATCGAACGAAATGACTTGACAAGACAAATATGGACATAGTGCAGTTTTAGATTAGAGATTGAATCAAATGCGAACGATGGATTGAATTGAAGAAATTTGAAGTCACTTCATTTAACGTACTTCATTTTTTGAAATGTCTTGTGATCATTCATAGTGATTCATACTCTATAATGTAATTTTTTATGATACAACGAGACTTTTTGACTTTATTGAATATAAAAAAACTAGTAAAATAATTACCTAATTTAGCCTCTCTACTTCATCCCTAAATCTCACGCTGGTATTCCTTATCTTCAAGAAATTTTTAATTGAAATCCTCGATCAATTTCGAAAGCTCCAGTTTTAATAATAAAGAATTGCTAACAAAAACTAATTCTTAATACAATCTGAAAATAATTGAGAAAACTATTCGTTGTTTTTTCAATTAAAATTTTTTTTTTCGGGTTGGGTTGGGTTGGGTCGGGTTGGGGGTGCCAACCCGCGACCCGACCCGACCACCCGACCCGAAACCCGAAAACCGCCCAAAAAATGCAAAAAACCGACCCAAACCGGTCGATTTGGGTCGATTCGGTCGGTTTCGTCGGGTCGGTCGATTTTTTGTCCACCCCTAAAGGGGACATATGAGACAAAGGAAACCTTCAAGGTAAATGGACATCGTTTGAAAGCATATTAGGGTCACGATTTTGATAAAAAGAACTCATTCACCTAACTCACCAACCCGGAATGATCAAGCTGCAAAATTTAGCTAAAGACTATAAATTAAGAACTTATTGAGAGATAACCCAACTTCTTACTCTTTTATTTATTCCGATTTTTGTAATTGCATTGCATTAGATGCTAGTTTGCATTAGTTATATGTACGTTTCAATTCAATTCGGGGGTCATCTTCATCATTGACACTTAGTCTAGTTAAAAGAAAACATTAATTGAGTCAAAAAAATAGTTAAAATAAGCATGAGACATGAAATTGTGCTTTAGGCATAACACAGGTGTGCGGCCTTAGAGCCTAAACTCGAGCTGAAATTTTTCAAATGTCACGTTTTTCTCCTGATTTTGACTATTTTGATTGTTTTCTTCCCCTCTTAATAGGTACCTTGGATATAAATATCTGAATTAGCTTAACAACTTGTACTTTGAGATGGATTGTCAAATAGCCCTTCCCACATTTTACAACAAATTTCGAGGAGTACATTCTTCCTCTTCTTCCCCATTCCATTATATCATTAGTTATGCTTTATGACATTAAGGACAATGTGGATTTTAATTTTGATGATGGGAAAAGCTTTGAGTTTTTACTTTAAATTTTTACTTTTCGTGTGTGTTTATTTTTCGTTATTAGTTTAGTATATAATAGAAAAATACAAAATATTGAAAAATTTGAAATTTTGTATGTATTTTAGGTTGTGTGCTTGTATGGGTTAGATTGTCTGACCACACTGATGATTATATTTGAGATTTAGTGTTGATTTATGAACTGTGTATATGTTATATGCTAGATTGATTGATGTTTAACCTTGCAAAACTTGATATTATATGTGCACTAGAATTGAGTTTGACATTATGATTAGATTGACTTAGTCGAACATAGATGCTATACCCAAATCATATTAAATTATTTATCTTTAAAAACCAAATTTAGCATAGTCTAGGGGTGATTTTACTATTATAGGAAGATACAAATGTGAACTGGGATTCTATATGTAAAAACTAATGTGTGGATTGTTCTAGATTAATATGATAAAATTGGGTGAAAGTCTTAAGTTGGAGGTCCATTTGCTTGAATATGTGTTTAATGAGGGGCATTGCGCTAATTAGGATAGAAAACATATAAAAACTATCTCTTCATTGTATTTATGACTCGATTTATTAAGTCTGTTAGGGTATTTACAATCCAATGCCATATAGTCATATGATTTGGGAGTAATAAACTAAAAGCTCATTAAATGAGTCATATAGAAAGCTTAATGAAGAGAGAAAAAAAAATAGAAAATATGAAAAACCAAGTGCATGAAATAGAAGACGCACCAAATACTTTGATTAAGCCTCAAACACTTATTTGAGAAGACTGATTTTTTATGAGGGATTATTAGCCTAATCGACTCCTGGAGGTCAAAGCAATCAAAGAATTAGAGAGTCCTTGTTTGCTGATGTGTTGACTTGCAATTAGTAGAGTCCACCTGAACTAGAGAGGGTTGGTACAATAATGAAGAATTCAACCTTAAATTGCACATTGAGAAAAGAGTAAAAAGAATAAGTTTGACGATATGTGAATCATGCGATAGGTGAAAGGATATATTTGACCACAGATGGTCGGGACTTGAAGTAATTTGTAAATTCACGATTGTCTTCTTAGTTCTTCACACACACGTCAATTTTGCATTGGAAGAGTTGATATTGGTTTTGTATTATGACTTTGAATTGGTTTGTAAATTTAATACGGTGATTTTCCAATTTTGAGGTAAAAAGTTAGATTGTCTAACCAAATATTTTTGTATACTTGTGTGTTTTGGTTATAGTTTTGTTTAAGAACAAACAAATATTTAGGGGTTGTTCTCTTTGTATTTCAGTTTTGTATTTTGGGTTTTGAATTCATTTTGGATTTTGTGTTTTGAGTATTCATTTTGAAATTGTAGAAAATATGTTCTTTTTGGCATTTTGAAAAATTGTTTTGAAAACACCCAAAATGAATTTTGAAAATTTTAGCTTGATTATAACTGAAAACACACAAAACGACAAATTTGTTGTTTTGAGTTTTTTTCGTAAATTTAACTTTTTTCAAAAATGCATTTTCAAAAATAGGAAAGAGAACGAGTTTTCACTGTTTTGAAAAATCGAAAACAGAAAACAGCTTGAAAATGGTAAAGAGAACAGACTCTTAAGTTTTGGAGAGTTTGATAAGTGTATAAAAATACACTTAGGCCTAAAATAGCAATATTCGATAGTTCTTTTGACAAAATATATCTTAAATTGTTATATTTTATATTATATATGTAAAACTTAATGGTTGAATGAGAAATGAACAAAAGAAGAAATGGAGAAATCCAAAGTATGGGAACTAAATTGTAACATTCCAATAGTTGATTCGGACCATAAAATGAAGATTATAGATGTTACGGGTTCAATTGGACGTAATTACAAGTTAAAGGACCAAAATTGTAAGAGAAAATGACTTGAAAGAATCAAGAATCGAATTTGGGGACCAAAACACAAAGTTATCAATCCCGACAACCATCTGGCTTGTGGCTTAAAAAACAGAAGCTGAAAATATTCGCCCAGGGCAAAATTTGGCAAACGGGCCTATTTCCTTTTTCATTCCAAATTCTACACGGAAATCACTTTCTTGCAAGATTTTTTTACATAATTTCACCTTTATAAATACAAACATAGGCTGCCAATATAAACCACTTCTCATATACATTTCATACTACAATATTCCATTAATCTTCATCATAAAAGAGGGGCAAAATCCTATATTGTCAGAAGATTTCAAAAGCGAAGTTCAAGAACTCATCAATTGAAGATTAAACATGTGATTTGTGGAGCAACAAAAAACTAAAGGATTATTAAAGATTTATCAAGATTGCTTTGAAGAAATTCAAGAATATCAATATTCATATTCCTTCATTCATTAATTTATAATTCTGGGTGATGTTATACAAAACTATGATAGTTTCTTATAATTTCGATATGTAAGGCTAGTTATTTAATTGTTAGGATGAGACGAACCCTTGTTATGATACTTTTGTTTTCATAAATTAGTTTGACTTTAACTTGCTTTTCGAATTTTCGATGTTTATTATTGTTTTTCATGATTTTCAATTAATTGGCGACTAGTTGAATTGTTCGTGGATTTTGTGTTATCGAGGGATACATAGGATCGTTAGCACAAAATAATAAACATTGTAAAATTCGATAAGGGATAGAGATATACCACTAAGCTTTACATAGTTTCTGTTGTGTTCTAACACATTTAATGCTTTTTTTTTTTTTTTTTGCATATTCATATGTTTCATAAAGATATAGAAATGTCACATGTATGAATAAATTTAATTGCTATCGAGAGATGCTTTTTATTAAAATATGAACATTGACTGATGAGTATTCTACACCCATAATATTTATGCCACTTAATTCATTATTTTGTTATCATTGAGAGAATTTTAGGGCGTTTTATTGTGTGTTTTGGTGTTGTGACATAGGTTGATGAAATTGAGGGAAATAAGCAAAAGTTGGCAAATTGGAGAAACGTGCTAAATTGTAAGAGATCCAAAGTTCGAGGACTAAAGTGTAAATAATCAAAAGTTGTGTCGAAATGAACATTCGAGAGTGTTAGGAGTCAATTGGATGAAGAAAGAAATCAAAATGATCAAATATAATAAAAGTATGATCACACATCAATTTCCAACCGAAAAAGTTATGTTCCTGATTTTTAGTTTCATATTGAGACTCATTTTTGACATAGCAAATGTTCGAATTGGAAAATGATATTTGAATCAAAGTTGTATCCCTTTGAGTTATTCTTCCAATACATCTTGAATCATCTCAACCGGACATTTGGAGAAAAAGTTATTATAGAAATACCAAATGACGCACACTACTGTGCCCACCATGGGCACAACACCTTTGTCGCTGAAAATCGGCAGCATCATGAGCGCTAAGGCGCTGCTGGGCGAGAAAACGGATTTTTAATATTTTTTTGATTCTTTTCTTGGCCCAATTCAACTCTAATTCGTCCAAAACTCCAAAAATACTATAACTACATGATCAAAGACCTATTTTCAGGAAATTGAAAGGGGCAAAACATCAAAAAACTCGAGAAATCAAGCGAGGAGGTGCAAAGAACATCAAGGGAATTCCAACTAAAACTTCAAAAGAGTTTATCTTTCCCTTCTTCCTTATGTTCTCTCATATAAATTGTATAGATTTTATGAATTCCATCATGAAATAAAAAATTTATCTAGGGTTTGATGTATCCAAACTTGATATTATGATTTATTTTGTCATAATTATTTCTATTTGATTTTTTATATATGTTTAATTGTGTCATGAAATTAATGCTTTCAATTAATTGATGAATAGATGCTAGTCAATTTCGCCACTCGAGATAGGGAAATTTAGGCGGGATCATAAGATTGACACAATGTAGATTTTATGGGTTTCGATAGAAAGTATATGATCTATAAAGCTTACTCCATAAAAGAATCATGAACTTGATAAAATATTTGATTTTAATTCTGAATAGAGATATTGGAATTGAATTCTAAGATTAATTTCTAGCCGGCACTCGAGAGATGGGAGATAAATACACTAGGATTCTTACTTTTAAATATGAGAAAATTGACTAGAATAGTTAGACATAATTGAAAGTTAGGTGAAATCATTCCCTAGACCTTTCTTATATTGAGTCATTCGTTTACATTGCATTCTTTGAATTCGTTACTAAAATCATTGTTAGATTAGTTAACAATATTGATTCCAAAATTTTTTTCTCTAAATAAATTAAAAGATAAAATAATTATAGTACTTAGTATAAAATCAAATATCAATCCATGTGAGTTTGACACCCTAACTTTAATATTATATTACAAAACGTGATGCCGTACACTTGCGATATAAATCACGTTACAAAATGCGTGACAAGTCTTTGGTGTCGTTGCCGATGATTGTTTTATTTGATTTTTACTAATATTATTATCAATTAACTTTTATTTTATTTTAGATTTTTAATTTTAATTTTATTTATATTTTTGATGGTTTATTGGTTTGTTAATTTCAGCTGTGTATGTGAAGAGCGAGAAATCTGGAATTATTACATGTTGATCTTGAACCAGAACGCACATTCCGCTTTCTAAGGTATATACAGAGGGACGAGCGTGAAGCAATGGTAGAACATGAAGACGGAGCAGCAAATGAAAATAATCAACAGTGGGCTATTCAGCACTATGTCAGACCAGTTATTAATGACAACTATTCTGGTATTGTATGCCCAGCTAGTGCTGCAAATAATTTCAAGTAGAAGTCAGGAATGACATACATGGTACAACGGAACCAGTTTTGGGGAGCTCCGACAGAAGACCCAAATACTCATCAATGTTCTTTTCTGGAGATTTGTGATACAGTGAAAATGAGTGGAGTAACTGATGAGGCAATTAGACTCTGCCTATTCTCTTTCTCCTCGAGGGATAAAGCCAGGGCCTTGTTCAAATCACTGCCTTATGGATCCATCGCAACTTGGGAGGGGTTAACTTAGAAGTTTCTCACAAAATTTTTCCCACCTTCCAAAGCAGCTCAATTGCGGAGCGAAATTGGTCAGTTCAGATAAGTAGATTTCAATCCATTCTATGAGACGTGGAAGAGATTCAAAGATCTACTTAGAAGATGTTCTCAGCATGGTTATCAGAGTTGGGTGCAAATCGAACTCTTCTATAATGGGCTGAATGATCAGACGAGGACAATAGTAGATTCTGTAGCAGGAGAAACTCTGATGTCCAAGACTCTGGATGTGGCTTATTCATTGCTGGATGAGATAGCTACTAATAGCTATCAATGGCCAAGTGAACGTTCAAATGTAAGGAAAGTAGCCGGTTATCATGAAGTGGATCCTATTATTGTCCCTGCAGCCTAAATATCGTCTCTCACATCTCTATTAGCGGCATTGACATCACAGGGGACTCAGAAAAAACCAGAATCTATTATGGCTGCATCCACTGAGTACTGGGAGACAGAAGGGGAGAATGAACAAGTTCATTATGTTAACGATCAGAACTTCAACCACAAGGGGAACTACTATGGAAACAACTACTATCAGTGGTTCAATAATCAGGCGTCTGAACGAAAGCCATCGCTGGAGGATATTTTGGGAACTTTCATTTTAGAGACTAGATCGAGGTTCAACAAGGACGAGGCAAAACTTGACAACATCGAAACTCATATTACCAACATGGGGGCCACAGTGAAGAATTTGGAGGTGCAAATTGGTCAGATAGCAACTGCATTACAGTCCCAACAGAAAGGAACATTCCCCAGTGACACTGAGATTAACCCAAGGGAGCACTGCAATGCCATCACACTGAGGAATTGAAGTGTAGTTGAAGAAAGCAAGCCAAAGAAGCATTGGTGCTTACATCAGATCCCATTCCCATAAGGGATACGCTGGTTGAAGAGTAGAAGACTATAGCGAGGCAACAAAAGAGACTCATAAGCCTTACTGAATCTCATTCCCAGACAATACACCAATCTTAAAGACGCAACTACCATTCCCACATAGATCCATGAAGAAGAAAATTGATGAGTAGTTTGCGAAATTCCTGGAGGTTTTCAAGAAAATACACATCAACATTCCTTTTGTAGTCCAAATGCCTAATTATACCAAATTCTTGAAGGAAGTGATGTTAAAGAAGAAGATACTGGAGGAGTTTGAGACAATTAAGTTGACAGAAGAGTGTAGTGTCATTCTCCAGAAGAAGCTTCCTTTGAAATTGAAAGATCCGGGTAGTTTCACCATTCCTTGCATTATTGGTGGTATTGTGTTTGATAAAGCATCGTGTCACTTTGGAGCTAGCATCAACTTGATGCCCCTATAAGTGTTTAAGAAGCTGGGTCTTAGAGAGGTGAAACCGACTATCATCTCATTGCCACTGGCGGATAGATCCATCAAATACCCATGGCGAATTATCAAAGACATATTGGTGAATGTTGATAAGTTCATCTTTCCGGTGGACTTTATGGTGTTAGACATGGAAGAGGAAGAGAAGATACCATTGATTCTTGATCGACCCTTCCTAGCTACTGGAAGAGCTTTTATTGATGTCCAAGGAGGAAAATTGACAATGCAGGTTAATGAAGAACAGGTTGTGTTCAACATATATCCAACGGAAAAATCCTTAGAAAAAATTAACACATGCCATATGGTCCAATCAATTGACGAAATGAAGGGTAAAAATTACAAAAGAAAATTGTTCCGTGACCTTCTAGAGAATACATGGCAACCAGTTACTCAAAGATCGTTACAGCTGCTACTAAAAGCTACACAATGACCGAGGAAGTAGTGAATTTCATCTTAGCTCAAGAAGTTGATTCACCTGACACAACAAAGAACTACATTGAAGAACCTCTAAAACCTCCCAACATTATCAAATCAAAAGTGGTTTTGAAGGCTTTACCCGAGTTAAAGCCATCAAATTTTCATGGCCACGCTACACTGAAGAAGAATACAAAGTCAATGATAAAGTTTAGAAACATGAGGGATGTGCCTCCCGAAGATCCAACGTAGACAATCGATTACGTCAAGCTAATAACGTTACTTCTTGGGAGGCAACCCAAGCTTTCTTCTATTTTATTTTCAAGTTATAGGATAATTTAGCTTATTTTAAAGTTTATTTATGAATCATCATCTTTAACTCTTTTCCCTTAAGTCATTGAGTTATTAAGTTGGTTATTAAATGTTTGAGCTAAGTAACACATTTTACATGTACTCAATATCTAAATTTTAATTTTTCAGAAATATGACGTCGCGAAACACTCAAACCAACATTGACAAGGAAAAAAAAGAGATGAACCTCAGTTTGGGAGAGAAGATAGAAGAAGCATCCATCAAATCCATCATCACAAGTACCAAAACGTCATTGACAATGCAGATAATTCAGGGAAGTCCCCATCACCTTACTTTAATTTTACATTGGAGACGATGTTCGATTTAATTTTGGGAGTGTATTATAAATTATCCAATTGCCTAATATTTATTTTTTATTATTTTGTGTAATTTGTGTGTATTTTTTATTATTTTGTGTGATTTGTGTGCATTTTTTTTAAAAAATAAAAATAATTTGTTTTGGATGCTTGTATGAGTTACATAACCTTGTCGATAAGGGTGTATATTATTGAGGACACGTGTTAATTTATGGCTCATGAATAGATTATATGTTTTAGTAATTTTTTTTTTTTTGCTTATTCATGTGGAACGTGAGATACCTATACACGCAAATTGATTGTAGCATTGTACATGAATAGGTTGATCTATGTTTATAGGTTAAAATAGAGAACTTAAATGCTAAATCCAAACAACCACTGAACATTATTATATCCTTAAACCAAATCAAGGATGTTTGGGTTGTTGAGCTATTGTAGGAAAATTTGAAGATAAATGTAGATTCCATTTATGCTAAAGTTTGTGTGGACTACCTAAGACCAATAGGATGAAAATTCGATGAAAACCTTAAGTTATGGGTAAATTTTCGAGAATAAGTATTTCATAAGGGGCACCGCACTAATTACTGCATAAAAGAAAAAAATTGTTGTAAAGCTACTTTAAAAGATCCCTATGAGAACAATGTTAACAATCACATTGTGAAACATCCATTCGTAGCATTTATAACTCGATTAATTAAGCCTGCAAGGGAAGCAAAAGTCATATTTCCCAAAGAAAAGGTAGGTATTCAACAAAGTTTGGATTTTCTAGAGGGTTTCCGCCAAAATGAAATGATAGGAAGATATTCCACAACAGAGGCGAAGATTCATGAGTTTTGCGTCAATTACCCTTTAAATATATCCACTTATTTCTTTGTGATAACTGAAGTAGCCATGAAATGAAATATGAGCTGCTCAATAAATCACATTGTGAAATGATAAATTTCTTACAAGTTCCATTCAATGGTACCCTTGAGGAAGGCAAACGCGTGATTTCCCTTATTCATCATATTCATAATAATGCACTCATTGCTAAGAATGAGAAAGGCAGAGAGGGGGGGGGGGGGGGGGGGGGGGGGTTCATTTACCCGGGCTAACTTGTACCAAACATGCAATTTTAATTAATTCATAGAAGCTTGTATCATATTTCATCGAAAAATTGAACAAAGTCGAATCATATCTTTGAGACAAATGGATTTTGAGAGAGATTTGTGTTTATTCAAGTGTTTATAATATTGCCAGTGCTACTGGGATTCTTATTCACTTAATTTGGCAAATGGTACAGAGATTTATTTTACCCTCAATATTTGAGCTAAACCTTTGGACATGTACTGCCTACATGCGTGACCTTGATGCTGAAGGTGTTGAAGCTGGTGCGCTCTGTAGAAAAACAAGAGACCGTGAATCAGCATAGCTAAACCTTAATCATGTGGATGTACAACAGTCAAACACGGACTTGTGCGTACACACACGGACCTGTCCAACAACAAGCCTAGCAATTTGGTTACATGTGGCAGCTTTGATCAAGGTTTGGACCATGAGTACGTCTTAACTAGCTTTGAGTTAAATAATGCTTCATTCCTTCTCTCATTTACCCTCTTTTCCACAAAAAACTAAACTTCTACTTTTGTCTTTTATAATCTGCTCATTTGGTTTTTGCTTTAACAACTAATAAACTCTTTCCAATAAATTTGGGCTTCGTCGTATAAAGTCCTTTTCATCCTCATTTCTGTCCATCAGTACATTTATTTATTGTCCAATACAATCAAATCTTTAGATTTCACCCCAAGAAACTGTTAATTTTGGTCTTCGTCTCTTTCTTCTAAGCAGTTCTACTAGGATGACATCACTCTAGTCAATAGAAAACATACAAGGCTACATTTATGCATCTTTGATTTACTATAGCTCAATTGACATTCTTTAGCATCAAACGGGTTTTTAATAATTGTACTGTTTCAGGTGTTTACTCTCTCAGAACATAGTCTTGTGCAGTGCCAGGGGCTAAAAGCAAGCTCAAGTCCAAAAGCATAGAGAATGAAGCATAAATCTTCAAATTAACTAAATACTGTATATAAATATTAAGACATTTTTAAAATGTTTTTAACAACAATCCCCAAAGTCTGTTCTTACTTCAACATTTTTAATATTTAAGAGATATTTAAAAAAATTAAATTTAATTGAGTGTTAATCTACTTGAATGTCATAATTCTTCGATAAAAATTCAGTCAAATGCATGAAGAAAAAAGGTATTAAAGAACTGCATAATTAAACCAGTAGATTACTGGGAATAAAAATTCAGTCATATGCATGAAGAAAAAAGGTATTAAAGAACCACATAATTAAACCAGTAGATTACTGATGGCTAAGTATAATGCTGTAATAATAAGGTACTTACTAATGGAATGCCTCTCAATGCTCTTTCTTCTAAAAATGACGACGGTTTATAGAAGTTACCATATATTTGTGACCACTTCTTGAGATTTTGATATACATGGTCAGCCCCAATGGTGTCTGCCCAGAAAACAATACCACCTCTGCCACAAAGACGTACTACCTCAGAGGGCTTTTAATATAAAAATAGTTTATGAGATTTTTCATAGGAATCATTCATACACTCAAAAAGAAATGGTACAAATGGTCATATGAATATTTGCCAACTTCGAAATACATACATCACATGAATATTCAGCAAAACAATGTTTAATACATAAACTGTTCAAGTCCCAGCCTCTCTCACCTCCTGACCCGGTTCCCTTCCTTTCCAGCAGTCTAATCTTTTGTGTTTTTCTAGTTTATTTATTTTCCATATTATACCTAGTCAACTTCTGGATTTCATTTTTCATGTTTAATTTTCTTCTCTCCAGTATTTGTGCCTGTGTGCAGATACAAAAAAAGGAAAAAAAAAATGCTAGACATAAAACTGAATTCATACATGCTCCATAACATGTTTATACTAGTAAATATCTCAAAGAGTTATCATGGAGACAATGACAAGACAATGCACGATTAAGTAATTTGAAAGAGTCCAGGAAAATGCGGAGAAACTGGGTTTCGGTGGTAATATTTAAATATTTCAGGCAACGGATTATCATGGAGTCACTCACCTATAAGAAGGGAAACTCATGCCGAGAACAGATGCAACATCAAGATCAGATGCTCGGACTACTATGCCCTCATCCAAAACACGACATGCCTCGTTCGCCACAGGAAAAAATATCATCTCGACAATTTCCTGGTCAGTGACAGTAATAGGCTGCATAGAAATTTCCAGCAGAGATCAGTAAACAATATCTTTAAATGTGCGTGTGGGACTTAACAGCCCAATACAATATTTAACACATGGATGATAGACATGTCAAGTGGTGTCATCGAGTCTGTTGTATACCTTTCCACTGGGCATTATATTGGTGAGCCTCCTAGATTCCTCTACTATTGGTAATACCAAAGGATCAGGTTTTGGCTTGCTTCCTTTCTCATAAATATAGTATCCTTTTCCATTATTTTTACCTGCAACACCATAAGCGGAAATAAGTATAAAGTGAAGATTAAACTTTAGTATTAATATAGGGTGAATTACATTATTACCATTTCTCCCTTTTTTCATAAGAAGTTCAACCAATGGAGAGTGGAAGGTGCGATCAGGAAAGTAAGAAGCAAATTCTTTCGTCGTTGCGACAGCTACTCCATATCCTGCTAGATCCTGAAGCCTGTTGAAATAATTCCAAAATAACCAGGACAGAGGTTATGATACAGAAGCAATGAACATAAAGTCGTGCTTTATGATACAGAGGCAACGAAATTACTGGAATGGGCCCAAAGGAAGGCCAAATTCGGTTATGAGCCGGTCGATTTTGAACACGTCCACCCCCAAGTTAACCAAAATATGTGCACCTTGAGAGTATGGGAAGAAGGTTCTATTAACAGCGAAGCCAGTACAGTTTCCAACGACGACAGGAACTTTGTTTATGGTCTTCCCAACCGCCATTAGGTCAAGAATTGCTTGAGGAGAGGTCTTCTCTGTCCGCACAATCTCCAGTAGAGGCATTACATGGGCAGGACTGTTAAAAATTAAATCAAGTGGGCAGTTAAATTGACATATATTGTCTATTGAACTCCTAAACTAATTGCCAGTATTTAACAACTTCCAGTTCCAAATTGACATTCTCAAACAGTGTAACTAAAATAAACTTTCCATTAATTACAACCATGTATTGCCACAGTATAAGCATAAACATGCAAGAATATCAGACCACGTCTATCAGCCTAATTATTGTGTTTCTCAATTATGCATTTCAACTAGGATGGAAAGGTTACTAAAAAGAAAGAAGCGGTTTTCTAGTAGAGATAGGCGGGGATTTCATTTAAGGCAATGTAAGTGTTTCTAAATTCAAAATTCTAAATCCTGTCCACACCTTGAAATTGGAAGGAAATGAAGAATCACATCAAAGAATAACCATTTCACTTTCTAATTCCCAAAATGGAAATATTTTCTTCTACCTATTTCCTTCCATGTATGTTTCATCAATTCAATATGAATGTTTTAAGATTCTCATGTGTAGTTTGATCTTCAGAATCCTCTTCATACAAATTATGAAAATCAAAGAGAAAATACCTTATTTTACGCACATATTCTCTTTATTAAATTTCCAAGTAAGTGGACAGAATTAAACAGGAAAAAGTAATTTAGAAGACTTCCAATTAGTGCTACTGCTTGTCAAACTGCACATCCAGTCTGAGAACAGAGTATTAAGGTTTTATTTTCAAATTTTCATTTATATAACAGCTAATGATAATGACAAAAATTTATGAAATCCAATTCTTAATTCATGCAAGAGAAGTTTTATAACCTGAAAAAATGTGCACCCACAATCCGATCTTGAGATCTGGTCTTTTCTCCTACTATATTGAGATCAATAGTAGACGTGTTGGAAGCTAAAATGCAGTGTGGAGGGCATGCCTTCTCGATTTCAATAAATATTTTCTGTTTTAGTGAAACATCTTCAATAACAGCCTGCAATAAAGACAAAACCATATAAGCAAACATACAAAACTAGCAGAGAACAAAAATGCTTCCAATCTTATCAACCAAAACCCCACAGAGAAGATGACGTAGGAAACCTTCGCATCTTACTCTAAGTTCTAGTTAGTGAACTTTGCAAGTATGGAAATGCTTTTGTGATGCCGAACTATAGATTCTAAGGTTGATAGATGGGAAGGGTACGTAAAAGTTAAGAGCACAAAGTGTTTTGAGTGGAGTTACGCAAATTTCTTGAAATTCTGTTATATTTCTCTCTAATAATGAATTCAAGACATTGAATGACTTGTATAGGCTTCAAGAAGTCCTATACCTAGTAATATGCCAATCTGGCCAGAAACTAGGCCACTTACCCTTCATACTAGAATAAATGATGTCGATGACTGAAACTGAGGTGGCAATTATAGAACTTAAGAGAAATTTAGCATTTAAAAAAAAAAAAAGCAGTGTTTGATTGCTGGGGTATTTTGTAAAGAAAAGAAAGATTTTATATAGTGTGTTGTAGTGTGTTACAGGTAAAAGCTTAGCTCGGCCTTTCTTTGGGACATTTGCCCCTGAAGGCTACTTTACACAGGCCTTATAATATGAGCTTGCCCCCGTCTTGTCAAGCTAAATTGCTTGACTTTAATTCGTGTGCCACCGTCTCACTGGAAGAGGTTTGATTGGTTGAGGAGTTCAGTCAGTTTAGACCATCATGTTAGATTTTAAGCACAAAATAATATTGAAGTAAAATATTGAAATCAACATAAGTATTTAAAGTGGTTCGGCAATGTGTCAACGTCCACAAGGAGCGAAGTGAAGATTTTATTTAGTATGAATAACAGGGTTACATCATTAGTATTTATACTAATCCTAGCCCAGACCCGTACAGAACTTTAGGGCTTGTACAAGAAAAATACACATATACCATACCGCGGCCCTGGCAAACAAACAGTGAATTAAACCCACAAGGCCGATGTGCCGTCACTCTGCTTCATTTCGTTCGGTGAGCTCCGCTCCGACATCGGCCATTTTGATCCAGTAAACATGTGTTCTACTCTATATAAGCCACATATACAACAATCTCCACCTTGGTGAATATTCATCCCTTAGGAAAAACACTGAAGCAAACATAATCTCCAAAAAACACACCATTTGAGACTGATAGGTTGGGACATATCCTCTCTAACACCTAGAGATATATAGAAATCCCGAATCAATTATGGGATGACTGTAATTTTAGTATATGGTATAATTATAATCAAGTTAGGAAATATCTTTTCTTTCTTAAGGTAGAATATTATTTTCCTTTTCTTCTCCATTGTATTGCACCAGTGACGGATCCAGGACCAAATTACAGGTCGGGCTAATACGTAAAAAAAAATTAGTTGGGGGAGGGGGGCGGGGCTACAGCCCCCCCTCCATCCGTCCCTGTATTGTATTAATTAAGAAAGAATAAAATTATTTCTTCCACTATTTTCTACATGGTATCAGAGCACAGGTGAATTCAAACCCGACTATGGCAGAAAACACGACCTTCTCTGAAATCGGAACCAGCGAGACCGAGACCATCCCTACCATGAACTCAATTTGAATTGAGTAATTCCTCCTTTCAACTCACTGTGGAGAAGCTCAACGGTAGAAATTATAGAGAGTGGGCTCAATCAATTAAGTTAGTACTCGACGGGAAAGGAAAAATTGATTACCTTAACGGCGACACCAAGCAGCATAAAGATCCGACACTTCAACAAAAATGGAAATCTGAAAATTCCATGGTGATGTTATGGCAAGTCAACTCAATCAAGCCATCAATTGGAAATTTACCTCTTCATGGCAAATGCGAAGGACATACGGGACGCTGTTCGAGAGATGTACTCCAACGCAGAAGATGCATCTCAAATTTTTGAAATTAAGACAATTATGGAAGGCGAAGCAAGGAGAAAGGGATGTCACTGAATATTATATGGAGATGACTACTTTATGGTAAGAATTGGACCTCAGCATCGATGAACAGTGGGATTGTCGGAAAGGGTGGAGAATGAACGTGTGTATGAATTCCTTGCTAGGTTGAACAGAGAACTCGACGATGTGAGAGGCCTCTGTCGTCCACCCGGGACATTTTTGCTGAAGTGAGGCGAGAGGAGAAGTCGCCGGGCTCATCATTCTGAAGGAGATAAATGGGCATGATGAAAGTTTAGATGGATTGGCCCTCTTATCCCACTCTGGTTGGCCTACTGATATTGGGCCTAAAGGAGCAGCTTTTGGGTCATGAAATTATGCCTAAAGGAGCTGCTGCCAAAAATTTTAAAAAAATTTATGATGGACCCAAATTTAGTAGGCCTGATTTGGGAGCCCAAATGCTTAGAGGAACAAAAAAATTGGATCCATCCCAAGACAACAAACGGGTCGTCATGGTGTGACCACTGTTGGAAACCTGGACATAAAGAAGATACATGTTGGGATTTGCATGGAAAGCCACCCGACTGGAAACCAAGACAGAACACTAGAAATCACGGCTACCAAGCTGCAATCAATTCCTCTAAAATACGAAGTTCCACTTCAAGCAGTGCAATTAATCCCGAGCAACTAGAACAACTCTACAAAATGCTTTCTAATTTTCAATACCTTGCTCGTCAGGTTCTTAAGCCCATAGAGGTAATCCTGAGAGCTCTTAACACCACCTCACTCTTAAAAGTACCATGGATTATTGATTCTGGTGCGTCTGACCATATGACGGACTCACACTATCTATTTGGTTCATACTCACCTTGTGTTGGTAATCTTAAAGTCAAAATTGCAGATGGCTCTCTCTTTAGCAGCTGGGAAAGGGAGTATTCGAATCTCTAATTTAATTACACTCGAACACGTTTTACATGTCCAAAATCTATCCTGCAACCTACTGTCCATTAGCCAATTAACAAAAATTTCAATTTGCTCCGCTAACTTTTTTCCTTCTTACTGTGTCTTTCAGGACCTATCATTGGGGACGACGATTGGTAGTGCTAAAGAGTGTGAGGGACTCTACTACTTTGACGAGACTAATATGATTAAACAACGTTGATTTGCTAGTTGTGATTCTGTTTTTGTCCCTAAGGATAGTGAAGTTCAGCTACGGTATTATAGAATGAGTCATTCTAATTTTCAATATCAAAGACAAGTACTTCCTTCAATATTTTTGAATAAAACATCTTACCTTAATTGTGAAATTTGTGAAATCGCAAAGTATCATCATTCATCATTTCAAAAATCTGCGTACAAACCATCTAAACCATTCACTATAATACCCAGTGATCTATGGAGACCCTCACGAATCCCTAATCGCACCAACACAAAAAGATTTATCACATTTATCGATAACCATACTATAATTTGTTGGCTCTATATGCTAAAAGAAAAGGCCGACGTCCGTACTGTGTTCATAAACTTCCATTCAATGGTCCAAACCCAATTTCAGACAAAAATTCAAATTCTGCGCACAGACAATGGCATAAAATACTTCAATAATACACTGGGCATTTATCTCCGAGAAAATGGAATAATCCACCAAAGTTCTTGTGTTGATACCCCCAGCAAAATAGGGTTGCAGAACGAAAAAACAGACACCTTAAGGTAGCTCGGCCTCTGATGTTTACTACAAATATACACAAAACCTTTTGGGGTGACGTTATCTTGACATCAGTGTACCTCATAAACAGAATGTCGAGTCGCACTCTCAACTTTGAAACTCATCACTAGAAATTCCAAAAATTCTTCCCTAACACTCGTCTCACCGCAAACCTACCACTAAAAGTTTTGGATGTACGGCTTTTGTCCACATACATTCCCACCATCGAAACAAACTCGAACCTCGTGCAATTAAGCGTGTATTCGTTGGATACTCACCTACACAAAAGGGGTATAAATGCTATGATCCAATCACACAAAAAAAGTTCGTCAGTCTGGATGTCATTTTCTTGAAAAACGAACCTTCAAAAAATCATCTCTTCAGGGGGAGAACTTAAGTGAAGATCGGTTCTTAGAAATATCTCTTAATCCCTCTGAGTCTATTCTAAACACTGAATTTAGTCCAAACACTGAACCTACAACGACACCCTACTCCAATATGCTATCTACAAAAGAGAACTTAAACTCAGAGGAAGAGCAGAAACAACGTAACAAAGAGATGATCGTTTACTCACTAAAGCCAAAATCAAAGAATAAGGAGAAACTCACTCTCGAAGCACCAAGAGAGTCGAAACCGGTGATAGCTCCAAATCTTCATGAAATTTCTCCCAAATCATCAGACATTGATCAACCTATTGCTTTCAGGAAACAACCTCAGTCATGTAATCTTCACCCCATCTCACAATTTGCTGCTTATAATGCTTTATCTTCAGGATTTCGAACTTTTGTTTCTAACCTTGATAGCACAGAAATTCTGAAAAACATTCAAGAAGTCTTGGAAATTCCCGAGTGGAGAAAAGCAGTAATGGATGAAATGAAAGCCTTGGAGACCAATCAAACTTGGGAAGTGATGGAACTACTAAAAGGAAAGAAATCAGTTAGGTGCAAAGGGGTGTTTAATGTAAAATATAACGCAGACAGAACAATAAAGCGGTACAAAGCTCGCCTAGTTGCAAAGGGGTACACTCAAACCTATGGCATAGATTACACAGAAACATTCGCAACTGTTGCAAAACTGAGTACAATTCGAGTTCTTCTATCACTGGCAACAAATTTGGATTGGCGACTCCAACAACTTGATATTAAAAATGCATTTCTGAGTGGGGTGTAGGAAGAAGAAGTCTACATGATGCTACCACCTGGATTTTCTAAGAAAATGAAGAAAATAAAGTATGCAAACTGAAAAAGTCTCTATACGACCCAAACAGTTACCTAGGGCATGATTTGACAGGTTTGCAAATGTGCTAGAAGAAAGGGATGCCACCAAGGGCAATCAGATCACAATATGTTTTTCGGATTATTTGAAGATGGGATAAAGACTATTCTGATTGCATATGTTAACGACATTATTCTCACCGGAGATAATATAGTCGAGATAGAAAGACTAAAAATAGGATTAGCCACAGAATTTGAAGTAAAAGACCTAGGACAAATGTGATATTTTCTAGGAATGGAAATAGCTATATCAGTGTTTCACAACGAAAATATATTCTTGACCTTCTAACTGAAGCTGGTATGCTTGGGTGTAAACTAAGTAACACTCCTATAGACACTGGAAGAAAAATAGAAGACATCAGAGAATTCGTTGAAAAAGACTGATATCAACGACTAGTTGGAAAACTAATCTACCTATCCCACACTAGACCGAACATTGCTTTTGTAGTAAGTGTGGTAAGCCAACACATGCATGCTCCAAGGGAAACTCATCTAGAAGCGGCATATAGGATTCTGAGAAACCTAAAAGGCTCCCCTGGGAAAGGACTACTGTTTAAGAAAAATGGAAAAAGAGAGAAATATTCACTGATGCTGATTGCGCAGGATCAACAGAAGATAGGAGATCAACCACTGCTTATTGTACTTTTGTATGGGGAAATTTAGTAACCTGGAGGAGTAAGAAACAGAATGTAGTAGCCAGAAACAGTGCGGAAGTAGCATATAGGATTCTGAGAAACATCAAAGGGTCACCTGGGAAAGGACTACTGTTCAAGAAAAATGAAAAAAAAAAAAAAATTCACTGATGCTAATTGGGCAATATCAACAGAAGATAGGAGATCGACCACTGCTTATTGTACTTTTGTATGGGGAAATTTATTAACCTAGAGGAGTAATAAACAGAATGTAATAGCCAGAAACAGTGCGGAAGCAGAGTTTAGAACAGCTGCTTAAGGAATATGTGAAGGTCTCTAAAAAAACTCTTAGATAAGCTACAAATTTCAATGAAAGTTCCAATTAAACTTTATTGTGATAACAAAGCAGCTATCAACATCTTACTGAACCCAGTTCAACATGATAGAACTAAACATGTAGAAGTTGACAGACACTTCATCAAGGAGAAAGTTGAAAATGGAACTATCTGCACGATCTACGTCCCTACCAAAAAACAGATTGTTGATGTATTCACCAAAGGGCTACAAAGGCAAATATTCGATGATTTTACGAGCAAGTTGGATATGATCAATATCTATGATCTAACTTGAGGGAGAGTGTAGAAATCCCGAATCAATTATGGGATGATTGTAATTTTAGTATACGGTATAATTAAAATTAAGTTATGAAATATCTTTTCTTTCTTAAGTTAGAATATTATTTTCATTTTCTTCTCAATTGTATTGTACTATATATAGTGGCATAAAGTTGTAAGAATTAATCAAGAAAGAATAAAATTATTTCTTCCATTATTTTCTACCAAACGTTAAACAAATTCAAGCAATGCTTGAACCTATCCATTGTGATTGGATTGGTCAACATGTTTGCTGCATTCACTGAAGTATGCACCTTCTTTAGCAACAATTCTCCAAAAATAACCAATTCTTTTTTCTTGTGAAATTTCACATTAATGTGCTTAGTTTTTGCATGATAAATCTGATTCTTTGCTAAGAAGATGGCGCTCTGACTATCACAACATAGCTTTATTCCATCTTGCTTGATCCCAAACTCCTTGACAAGCTCTCTTAGCCACAATGATTCTCTCGCTACCTCAGTTGCTGCCATGTACTTTGCTTCAGTTGCAGATAATGCCACAAGTGACTACACCATAGATCTCCAACATATAGGCCCACCCGCAAGTGTGAAAACATAACCTATATGGGACCTTCTGTCATCCAAGTTGCCTGCATAATCTGCATCTCCGTATCCTTGAACTTAAACATCATCATGTGGTCTCTCAAACATGATCCCACACTCTATTGTACCTTTCAAGTACCTAAAAATCCACTTTACAGCTCTACAATGCTCTTTGCCGGGATTATCCATGTACTTCCTCACCACACTGATTGCATGTGCTAAATCTGGTTTGGTACACACCATTGCATACATCAAACATCCAATTGCACTAGCATAAGGCGCCTTTGACATCTCTGCAATTTTTTCTTCATTCTTAGAGCACTAATTACTAAACAATCCTTAGAAGCACGGACACGTTGCCAGTGACAACGTATCGAACACCCGTATGCCTCCAACGTGTGTCGAAGTTCCTTGCAGCGTGTCGGAGGTGAGAAAGGCAGCTCGCTTGAAGAAATCAGTAAGAAAAATAGATGGGAGGAAAAAATGAAGAAATGAACGGTGATCGTAGAATACCTAGGAAGAAATGCAACTCGTGGCGACTGGTCTAGGAAGAAATCGTTTAGGGAAGGAAAGAAGAAAGAGATGAAAGAGAAAGGAAATGAAGGTCGTCCGGGGAAGGAAAGAAGAAAGAGAGCTTTTTCTTTTCAAGGTTATGACCGTCTATTATTGTAATTAGGGGCAACTAATCATAATTAAGGAATTTACTAGATATGGTAGAATCATTTCTCCCATCAATCTAGCCCCCAGTCCAAATTCTATACGTGTATGTACAAGGCTATATGCAAGAATCATGGTATAAGATTGGTAGGTAATCATTGCCATATGGGTCAATAAGGAATATTTCACTTTTCCTTTCAATTTGACCATATTATAATTGAAAATACACACACACACACACGTCCTCACCTTCTCCACACACAAACACACACGACATTCATATTTGTCATTCACAAGTCACATAAGTTCTGTGCACACAATTCACAAGGGGACTTCTGGTAGGCAGATCATCACACCCATTTTATCAAAATTCATTCAACTACGAGGTAAGTGATGTTGCATGTGGTTATGTGAATCAGTATTTTGTGATTTAACTTCTGGAAATTCAATTATGGTCATGTATGTTTATAATAAGAAGGCCGGAGTTTAGTAGCGCTACGCACTGGATTTACTACCACCTATGTTCGGAGTAGTCTATGTGTCTCCTATACGTATGTTATGAAAATCACGTGTTTTTCCCGTTATTTAAATGCAAAATACATGTTTCACCGCACACACTTATTGAGATTTTTTCTTAAATCTCATCCCTTTAAATTTCCCCATTCCAGGAAATTGAGATCGGGAGTTTGGAGATGGGAGATCGGTCGATGATGGCAAAAATTGCATTTAATAAAGAGAAATCTATTTGTTATTTATATATTTTTTTTTATTTTTATATATGGATTAAATGTTGGATTAAACATCATTTCATTTTGTTTTAAATTTTGAAAGACATTTATATAGTTTATTTATGAATAAATAAACGATTTCATGTTTGTGATTAGAGATGCATTCATTCCTAATTTTTTGCTAAAAATCTGAGTTTTGAAGAAAGTCGGGTCGTTACAATATCACTCCTATCTTATTTGACTATTTGAATTTTTTTTCTTTTCAAGTTATGAGTGGTAATGCTATGGATGATTATTTATCTAAACCTCTTTGGAAACATGTTACAAAACTTGATAAATTTAACGAAAAGGGTGGTAATATTTTTTGGCAATGCAATTTTTGTAATGCAACTAAGACAAATCCATACACAAGAGTGAGGGCACATTTGTTAAAATTATGAGGTTATGGAATTAGGGCTTGTGGAAAAGTAACCGTGAAAGATATATGTGAAATGCAAAAAATGGAAGATGAAGCCAAGTTGAGAATGCAAACTAAGGCGGGAAAAGAGTACCATTGTTGTCGGATAATATGAGTTCTAAGGATGGAGGGAAAAAAAGAAAGAATAGTGCAATAGAAAATGCTTTTAACGTGACAACACGTGACCAATTGGATTCCGAAATTGCTAGAATGTTCTATTCAAGTGGTTTGCCTTTTAATCTTGCAAGAAATCCTTATTACATTAATTCTTATACTCTTGCTTCCAATAGTCTAATTTCAGGGTATTTGCCTCCCGGTTATAACAAGTTGAGAACTATTCTTCTTTAAAAAAAGAAAAAACGTGGAAATGTTATTAAACCCAATTAAAGACACGTGGGCGGAAAAAGGAGTTACCATTGTACATGATGGATGGAGTGATCCACAAAGAAGGCCACTAATTAATTTTATAGTGGTGACTGCGAGTGGACCAATGTTTTTAAAAGCGGTTGATTGTTCCGATAAAATGAAAGATAAATATTTTATTGCTAACTTGATGAAGGAGGTTATAAATGAAATTGGTCATGAAAAGGTGATTCAAGTAATAACCGATAATGCTCCAAATTGCAAAGGTGCTGGGTAAATAATTGAATTGGAGTATTCTCGTATTTTTTGGACACCATGTGTTGTACACACTAAATCTTGCTTTGAAGAACATTTGTACCGCAAAGAATGTTGAAAATAATTTGATCACATATGAGGAATGCAATTGGATGTCCAATGTTCATGATGATATAATGATTGTAAATTTTTTTTTATCATGAACCATTCTATGAGACTAGCAATGTTTAATGAATTTGTGCCTTTGAACTTGCTTTCCGTAACGGAGAGACGATTTGCTTCCGTTATTGCTATGTTAAAAAAATTTAAGCTTATACAACGAGGTCTTCAAGCTTTGGTTATTAGTGAAAAATGGTCATTTTATCGAGAAGATGAAATGACGAAGGCAAGTTTTGTGAAATTGTAAGTGCTTGATGATCTTTGGTGGGACTCTATAAGTCATGTTCTTTCCTTCACTTCTCCTATTTATGAATGCTTAGATTTTGTGATACGGATAAACATTGCCTTCACTTGGTTTACGACATGTGCGATACAATGATTGAGAAAGAGGAATAATTTATAGGCATGAGAAAAAAGCTCGAGGAGAGGAATTATCATTCTACAATGTTGTTCATCGGATACTTGTATATCGTTGGAACAAAAATAACACTCCACTTCATTGCTTGTTTCATTCTCTAAATCCAAGGTAATTTTTAAATCTAGTTCATACATCTATTGTTTATTTACATTTTCATAATATTTAATATTTTTAGTTAGTTATTGAATTAATTGTCATTTCTTTAAATTTTTTCTCTTGTTTAGGTACTATAGCGAGGAATGGTTTAATGAGGATCCCACTCGACTTGCTCCATATAGAGATGTAAAGATTTCAAGAGAAATAATAAAATGCTTCAAGAAGTATTTGTCAAATGAAGAGCATAATATGGTGAATAAGATGTATGCCAAATTCTCAACTATGGAAGATGACTTTGGTGATTTTGAATCTATCCATGATCGTTACCGCTTGGACCCGAAGACTTGGTGGGTTATTTATGGTGCTTGCACATCTATGCTCTAAAGTTATGCCTTGAAATTATTGGGGCAACCATCTTCTTCATCTTGTTGTGAGCGAAATTGGAGTACTTATTCCTTTTTGCACTCTTTTAAACGGTATAAGCTAACTCCAAAACGTGCGGAAGATTTAGTTTTCGTCCATAGCAATCTTCATCTCTTGTCAAGGAGGAGTGCAGAATACTCATAAGGAGAGACAAAAATGTGGGATATCAGTGAAGATGCTTTTGATACATTTGAAGATGTTGGTGTGCTTGAAGTTGCTATTTTGTCTATAGACGAACTGGAATTGGAGGCGATAGTTTTTGCGGATGATGGAAATGAAGATGTTGAAGAGGTTCAAGATGAATGATGTAATTAATTTCGTTTTTTACTTTTTGAACTTATGTTATTAAAAAATATGTATGAATTTAATGTCGAGTTTGATTCCTATTTATCATTTAATTATTTATATATATGATTGCAATAAGTATAAAAAATTATTACTTTAGACTATCAAATTAAAATAAACTAAAAAATATATATTTTAATCAATGTGTCGACGTATCATGTCGAAACTTTTTCAAGAAAATATATGAATCATCTTCAAGAACTCTGTAGTAAACACAACAAGCATACCCACAGCGACTGTAGCTAATCTGAATCATGTGGGAGTCGAACTTCTTGTACCATTGCCATGGAGACTGCTTAAATCCATATAAAGACTTCTTAAGTTTACACACAAGATTCTTTGTTCTGATTTCAAGAACTCCTCTGGCTGCTCCATGAAAATCTGCTTCTCCAAATCACTATGAAGGAAAGTGGTCTTCACATTCAGCTACTCTAACTCCAAATCAAAATTGGCCACTATAGCCAGACAATCCTGATGGAAGTGTGCCTGATGACCGGAGAGAAAATCTCATCATAATCTACTCCTTTCCTGTGTCAGTATCCTTTAGCTACTAACCGAGCATTATATCTTTCTCCTTCCTTTTCTGATAGTGCTTCTTTCTTTATGTCACCCACTTACATCCTATCGATTTCTTTCCCCCTAGAAGCTCCACCAGATCCCAGATATCAGTTTTATACAATGACCCAATTTTCTCAATCATAGCTTCTATCCATTTAATCTTCTCCTGACTACTAAAGACATCCTGAAAAGTTATAGGACCGCTATTGCTGGTAATGAGTACATAAGAAACTGAATGCTTGAATCCATACTTCACCGGTGGCCTGATAGTGCAACGTGGTCTATCTGTGGCAATACTATAATATTGTTCCTCTTCGGAGCTAAAACTGTTCACTCATTAAGCATTAATCTCCATGTCAGCATTGTCTAGTTCTACTTGCACTACTTGGCTCTTGTTATTGCCCTCGCCCGAACTGGGCTTCTCTGCATCTGAAGGCTCTTTAAGTATGAATGCTTCATCAAAGACTGCATGTATCCCTACTGATCACCATCTTCTTTACCTCTGTATCCCAGAACTTGTACATTTTTACACTTTTCACATAGCCCAGAAAGATACACTTCCTTGATTTTGGATCAAGCTTGGATCTTTGATCACTAAATACATGCACATAAGCCGGACACCCAATACTCTCAATCCAAAATAATCAAGTCCATTTCCAGTCCAAACTTCTTCTGCAACTTTCCCATCTAGTGCTGTTCGTGGTGATCTGTTTCTGACGTAACATGTTATGTTTACTGCTTCTGCCTAAAAACTCTTCGGAAGCCCTGCATTCAACCTCAAACATCTTGCCTGTTCTGCAATTGTTCTATTCATCCTTTCCGCTACACAATTCTGCTACGGTGTCTTGCAAACTGTATAGTGCCGTTGAATACCATGTTCCTCGTAGAATTGCAGAAACTATGAATCTGTGTACTCTGTACTATTGTCTGTCCTGAAATACTTAATTTTTCTACCTATCTAGTTTTCTACTTCTACTTTCCACAATCTGAACTCGGCAAAAGCTTCAGACTTGTGCTTCATGAAATGTACCCAAATTTTTCTAGAGAAGTCATCGATGAAAGTAATCTTTAGACAACTCCCTCACTAGTCCCCAAACATCAGAATGCACATAATCAAGAATGCCCTTTGTTTTGTGCTTTCCCGTCTTGAACTGTACTCTGGGCTATTTTCCAAGTACACAAAACTTGCAGAAATCAAGCTTGCATGATTTTACTCCTTTCAACAAATTCCTCTTGTGAAGCTCAATCATACCACGTTCTCCTATATGACCCAGTCGCATGTGCCATAGGAGAGTGTCATTTGACTTAGATTTTGCTGTAGCAACTCCATCTACAACTGTATTCCCCAATAGTTTGTAGATATTCCTTGCAATTTCTAACCTTTCATCATAATCATAGCACTTTTATTCACTATTAAAGTCCCACTCTTTGACTTGTAAGAATAGCCACAAGCGTCTGAAGTACCTAAGAAAATTAGGTTCTTTCTCAATTCTGGTACATGCCTAACATCCTCCAAAGACCTCACTACACCATCGAACATTTTAAATTTTATGGACCACATTCTAATGAGCTTACCTGATGCATCATTACCCATCATAACAGATCCAAAATTACCCGAACGATATAAATCAAACCAATCCCGATGAGGACACGTGATATGAACATGCTGAATCAAGTACCGAAAAGTCATGTATGTAATCTGTCAGAATTACGAGAGCCTAATAGCAAGTCTCCATCTCCAGAATCTAGTCTCCTTGTGCAACACTAGCCAAGTTCGAGGACACATTATCTTTCATTTCATCACCCTGCTTCTTATTCAGACAATCCCTTTTAAAGTGACTATCTGATGGCACTTGTAGCACTTGACGTTTTTCTTATTTTGATTTTTGGATTTCGATCTCGTATTCCCTTTGTAAGAACCACCTTTATCATTCTTTCTCCCATGATCCTGGTAACCTTTTACGATCAACCCTTCACCCTGTGAACTTTCGTTAGTACGTAGTTTCCGCTGGTTGTAGGCCAACAGGGCTGATGTGACTTCCTCTCATTCGAGAGTCTCTTTACCCTACGTTGACATGGTCACCAGGTGGTCGTACGAAGGACGAAAAGAGCACAACAATATCATTGTCTTGTCTTCGTCATCAAACTTGATTTCAAGTTGCAATAAATCGCTGATAATTTGATTTAATACATTTGTGTGTTGAATCAAATCTGTACCCTCCAGCATTTTGACCCCGTACAGCCACTACTTCAAATGTAGCTTGTTCGTGGAGACTTCCGACATATAACGACTCTCCAATTTCAGCTAAACTTCCACCGAAGATTCAACGCCCATAACGTGATACATGATCTCATTTGCCAAACAGAGCTGAATTATACCCACTACTCGCACCTCAAGCTCTTCTTAATCGGCATCTGACATACCTTCTGGATTCTTCCCAAATAGCGCCTTCACCATCCTTTGCTGTGCCAACAAATCCTTCAACCTTCGCTGCCATAATCCGAAATTACCTGTTTCGTCGAACTTCATCACATCGAATTTTGCAATCGAAGAACATGCCATCTAGACCTTACTCTGATACCAGTTGTTAGATTTTAAGCGCAATATTATAGAAAAGTGAAATAGAGAAATCAACACAAGTATTTAATGTGGTTTGGCGATGTGCCTACGTCCATAAAGAGCGAAACGAATATTTTATTCAGTACGAATAATAGGGTTACATCATTAGTATTTATACTAACCATAACCCAAGCCCATACAAAACTTTAGGACCCATGAATGAAACTCACAAAGTTGATGCCGTAGCTGCACTCTGTTCCGTTCAGTGCAGTGCGCTCCGACATTGACCATTTTGATATAGTAAACCTGTGTTCTACTCTATATGAGCGACATATACAACACATCATGATATCTAAGTTGTAGCATGTGGGTGTGAGTCATCATTACTTATATCTTGCTTTCTCCTAATTGGTAAGCAGGGGAGTACTGACACAAAAGTGACACCTTCCAGCTTCTAATTGGCAGTCAAAGGATGTGTTGACATAAATCAAGAACATTCATTCAATATACTCGTGATGATGTTCTTTGATAACGGCGTTCTATTGACCATTCTAACTAGATGACCTTGTAGTCCGACCTCACCTCATAATCTAGGATTCATGAAAATTAAACATCTTTAATCATCTTGAAGTGGATTCTTGATAATTAAGCCTCTGCCCAAGGTGGCTCTTATGAGATCGGACAACAAGTGACTTTAATAAAAAAAACTAATATAAGAGAAGCTATGAATCATCCATTTTGTAAAAGCAAACCATTTCAGAGTTACTGTAAACTATAGATTTTCCAGTAAATTCCAAATTTTGAGGGACTCAAAAGACTTCTGAGAAAAAGATCACAAAATCAAAGCTAAGTATCAAAGAGTCCAATGTGCAATCAATTAAGGATGACTTGGAGCCTAAGTGCACATTATTTTGTTTATGTTTGCTTTTCCAGAAGCGAGCATAAGAATTTTCAAATGTGTGAATGAGAAAAAGACGTCGAGGGTAGAAATGAATCCAAGTTCTTAGATTTTATTAGCTGGAAATTCAATTGGAATCCATCATCCAGCCTTGGCTAGAAATTTCAAAAAACTAGTACTATCTTCCAACTCACCTCAATGACCAAATCTACATCCATAAACTCAAAATAGTCTAGGACGCCTTTTAGCATTGAAAGGGCTTTCTCCGCATTATCCTGTGCCAACCTTTTTCTTGATACCAGATCTCGGATATTCGCTGCAATACAAGCACAGAGACAGAGAGTTCATATAAATATTGATAAAATGCACCAGAACACTAAGCCCACTAAACCCATTACTTGCTGCTATAAATAGTTCAATATGTATTTCTCCTGGTTGGATTGGAAAACTGAAATTTCAAACACCAATCAAAATCAAATCATAACTAACCTTCTATTGTCTTTATCCCCTTGAGAAGATAATCGGAATTGATTTCTTTGAGAACGACGTAAATATTGCTCAAAATAAGCGCTGTAGCTATGCCAGAACCCATTAGCCCTCCACCAATTACAGCAACTTTCTTTGCCATTCTTGGTTTGAGTCCAATATCAGTAACATTAGGTACCTGCCATATTAGGTTTTAAGATTTTCATGTGGAATCAAGTTTTGTCAATAAAAAATAAAATAAAATAAAAAATTCCTTCATTTAATATTTAATCATAAAGTTCTCCACAATATCAAAGCCATCAAAACAGCTGCAATAAAATGCTAAGGAAAGGTTCCTGGACACATCAAATATGACTGATAATAATTAATAACTGAAGGCAAAAACAGAAAATTATACCAGAAAAACTATCAGTTGTGCAGCATTGGGGCCATGACAAGACATCTTAAAACTGGGGTTTTAATTCTCTCTCAGCTATCATGGTTAAATAGAATACAGGTACATGAAAAATCTGTTCTCTAAGAAAAAATGAACCGTAGTTACTCTGTTAAACAAGTGTCCTCATAAGAAAACTACCTGTGTGCATGTATAGAATGAAGATATGATATGTGCAGCCAACATACAAAACCATAGTTCAGAAGAATGAAATCAAATCCTATCTTGTATTGTGGTAGATGAGCTCAATTTTTTGACTAGATAGACAACGGGTTAGTCCTATCTTGAACTCTATCTTAAATTCCTACAGCATCATAATTTGCTCCCCGTATTCCGCATCTAGGAATAAGAAACATATGGAGAGAAATTTATATTAGCTACTTCACCCATTTCAAAGAAATGCTTCCTTTCCTCTGATATTTCAGAGTAAGGTCCCATTTACCCAAAATAAGCATAATTTAAAACCATTTTTTTTTTTCAAAGCTGCTCCTCACTACTATTAACTAAGAAGAACGGATACAAATAAGTAATTTGTGTACTATATGATATAGGTAAGCCGATACGACTTTTAAAAAAAATATTAGGATACTCGGATACTACGTATTATAAAATTCAATAATAAAAATAAAATAAACACTAAATCATTTTATCTTGCCAACATCATTTTCTTCAACACCATCAACATTAGCTTCTCTATTATTATTAAAAATAACACTCTCCAACTCTAGCTCGTCTAATAATAGATTAGTAATTTCAAGCAGTCCAATACTTACAAAAGTATCAAATGAGTGTGACAATATCTCACGTTTTGGATCCTCCTATTGAATATAGATCTAATTTTCTTGATAAAAGGCGTAGATTGCTATGAATGAAAACTAATGTTCAGCTCTTTGTTAAGTTATTTTATAATTTCTCATAAAGTGAAAAAAAATACGTACTCCAATTTCTTTCAACGCGAGATGAAGAAGAAGGTTGTACAAGAAGCTTCAAAGCATTGCAATGCTTTGAAGCAACAATGCATCATGCATGTGAACCATTATTAATTAAGCTTCAGGTCCATGAATCCATAGAGATAGAATCAAATTCACCAATAACATTCTTCTTCAGTATCTTAACGTATCGGATGAGTATCGAAAATAATTAAAAAATATGTATCTGGTACATATCAAAAAATTAAAAAATATAATAAAATATAAAATAATTACAAAAATGTATCCGATACGTATCGAATATGGGTAAGTAATGAGTTTACAAGTATCCATTTTTTTAAACTATTAATGGCTACTTGCTAATATTAGATACTAAAAGTGTATAATTTATCTGTTGAATCAATTTTTACCTTTGCAGTTGCCCTTTGGGCAAAAAAGGTATGAACAAGAGCTTTCGAAGTGACTGATGCTACAAGCTCTTTAAACACTTTCGCCTCCTGCAAAAGAACGAAAAGGAACAAATCCATAACTAACAAAAATTATCATGACTATGATGAAGACTATAATAATCACTTTTTTAGATGTACAATGCCTTTCATTATATGAATCAGCATCACATATTTGACAGCCATTTTTTCCTTTTGTGCATATGAAATCATTATGCACTATCCAAGAATTGTAATGAGCTCAATTTTCTTTTTCTCACAATTGTTATCTATGATTTATGGAAAAAACCAGGTATACAAGACAAATGACCAACAATACATATGTCATTCTACCCCAAAAAAAAGAATTACTTCAAAACAGTTCTTCATCCAAAATACAACTTAAGACAAAACAAACCAAGTTTTCAAATTACAGTTACCATTAGTAATCCAATATATCCTCCGTGAATGACTCCTTCTTCAATCACATCTAGGCATGCTAGGTGCTGAGGCATATTTTTGGCAGTCTGTTTGGCTTGTTGTCTGGCCAGCTTTAATGTGTCATGCGCTTCAGACAGAGGACCAAGTTTATCCATCGAATGAAGAGAGCGTATCCGCGGTTTGTGCCTACCAGCAATGTCTAATGCCCATTGCCTAGATACTTTCAGCAATTCTTCCAAAGGTACAATTGCATCAACAAGACCTACTTCCTTTCCTTCTTCTGACATTATTGGTCTAGATGACTGTAGAAAGTACATATTATCAAGTTGACATTAATAAAACGCCAACATAATGAGGTCATCAACAAATGGACATTATTCTAGTAAACGAACAGCAGATACAAGAAAGCTTTGTTGAAAGGGATAGCTCTTTCGATTAGTCAAGGGTGCATGCATTTAGACAGTGAAAAACTACAGAGTTCTTGTGCAAAAAATAGAACAGAATTGCAAGTAAATTTCTTATTACTAAACATTGTAGTCACAATTGATAATGGTATGTTTCTGTTTCAAGGGTACTGAATATATGGCGCACGGACAGGTCTCCCTGATGATTTTAGAAATGAAGTATGAGGACTGCATTTGATCTAATTCTTAATCAAAAGCTCCCTAACTCGGACGAGAAAGCCATGCTTCAGATTAAGGGAGGAACTCTCAATGTCCAAGAAGTTATTGGTTGGCGAGAGTGTTACTTTTATGCATTGATCTGCTGAACAATCTCCTGGCAAAATAGAGAATTATTTGCTCCCTTTTCAACTTCTTCCATCAGCACCTTCAACTTTAATCAAATACGTACCTCTCAACCCTATTTTTCTTAGAAAAGCTTTACATGCCAGAATGCAAACTAAAAGAAATCCATTCAAGAGGAGAACTAAATGTGGACCAAGGAAACGTGCAGGGATGAGAAACTAGAAAGAGAGAATACAAGAATCACTAGTCAGAACTAAATGTGCACCAAAGAAACTGGCATGGATGATAACCATCGAGGCACTTTTTTATTGATTTCTTTTATTCTAATCGATTTTTTACTAATTTTTTGAACATTAGTATAGTTACAATTCTATTTTTAAAATATTTCACATATTTTGTTCCTTTTTCTGAATCTATTATTCCTTCTTCTTCATCTGAAATTACAGAAAAACCCCTCGAAATAAAATTTGATCCTAATTCTTTACCAAATTCATCGATGAAAGTTAAGAAATTAACAATTTCAGTTGATAATGGTTTTTTATCAAATCGATCTATTTTATGTTCAATTTTTTGGTAATCAAAAAGAGAAAATACATTCATATTGAATAACTAGTCAAATACTTGAAAAATGACACGGTGCAAACAAGAAAGAAATAATATTCGCTCCAAATTCCCACAGTGCCTTCCTTGGGAAAGGTGACCCGTATCTTCAGGTCGCTCCAGGCTCTACCGGAACCGAGCGTACCTTGGGACACGCGCTACAAAAGGCTTAGGAAGCGGACATGTCCTAGATCAAATTAATTATTTTTGAATTTTTATACGTACAATTCCCTTGACACCGAAGGATATTCTCATATTCTTTTGTACATAATTTTTGATAAAATCTCTTACATTCAATAACTGGAAAAATGAAATCTTATTTTAACCTAATATTATGCATGATGTAAAACTGAGGTTCAAGGTCATCTGATAATGTTGATGTTGTTCAATTATTATTGAAAAAATTAATTATGAAGAAAGGAAAAAAACGCACTATGAAGCAAAAAAGTCAACAGTAGACACTTTTCGAGATTGTTACCCGATAATGTAATTAGAAACAGTTTAGTATTGGAAGCATATGTTTCCAGAAGTTTTAGCCTTATTATCAACTAATAAGAAAGGAAGCCTCACCAGCATTATTTCAACAGCTTTTGGTAGCCCTACAAGCCTTGGAAGACGTTGTGTGCCTTGACAAAGAAGCATGATTATTGTATAGGTTATGTTAATTGAAATAAAGAAATTTCTCTTCTTCAAGCTCACATTGCAGGTGATCAAAGATAGTAAATAGAAACCTTACCACCAGACCCAGGAATAATTCCAAGGCTTAGTTCTGGAAGACCAAGTTGTGCTCTAGGCACAGCGATACGTGCATGGCAAGCCTGCATAATGTAAAGTAATACGATGAAATGCAGGAAAACTTTTCAGGTATTTCAGGAAGTGTCATTATGTAAAGGAATCACATACCAGAGCCAGCTCTAAGCCACCTCCAAGTGCAAGTCCCGCTATGGCAGCAACAGTAGGCTTCTTTGCATCTGATGAAGACAAGGAGAACTCAAAATAATTTTAGGGATAACAAATTGACATATTCAGTTTTGAAAGAAGTAATAAATAGAACTATACATTAGAAACTCAAAAAAGCACCGAGCGCAATTTACATTATCAAACAATTAAATAATAGTCAAGGAGGACCTTCTATCACGTTGACGAGAAGATCAACAGAAACATCTGGTAAGAGAGAAAGGTCTCCTGCATATACACAAAAATTTAATTAATTCTAACATAGATTCTACAAACACAACCCAATGAAACACACAAATATATTCGCACCAGTTTTGTGTATCATTTCAAAGACATTGATGTCAAAGCCACCAGAGAATTTCCCACCATTGCCTTCAAAATCAAGTAAAGAAAAAAATAATCAGTCGTTGACTCCAGGAAGCAGCAAAAGTTCTCTATCTAATAAGATAACACAGAATGCCCTCAAATTTACAGAAATCAATAAAAGTAGTAGTGATAAACTAATATCAATAGCAGAGTCGTGGATTGTGAAAATCTTGTGACTTTAAGTAAATTGAAAATTTCATGAGATTCGTGGCTAATGCTGTACCCTCCTTTTGGCTTAGAGAATATTGAAAGTCAACTATTGACCCTCCACTGGTATACCTGTCAACAACCGTAATCCCTAGTACAGAAGTTTTCTTGAACTGAACCAACATGGAGAATTTCCAAACAAGCAGGAATCGTTGAAAAAGTTTTGAAGAATCGTAATCAATATATGGAATTCACTGAATGCACATATTGTAACATACTTTGCCCACTTCTGCAACTCCGCAAATTACTAAAACAATAACAGTAGTTTATCTGCACCAAGTTTCCAGTTGATATTGTTAACTATTTACGTGAATTGAAGTAATGACATGTAAAAATTCAGGTCGCCTTCCTTATTGGGAGAACTTTTGAGGCATACACGAAAGAAAAGAAAAAGGATTGATTAACTTATAACTCCATTGTAACTATAAGTGATTGATCTCTACTGCAACGAACACTTCGGAGGAAAACCAAAGCAATAATCACTCAAAATCCGGTTAATTTTTCAATAATAAACAAACCCGAGCAAAAACTTGACAAATAAATTGAGCAAAAAATGCTACCAGTAACAACAATAGCTTTGACATCATTTCTTCTCATTGCCTCAGTAAACTTTTGCTTTAACCCTTCAAAAACTGCAAGTACACAAAACAACTCAATCAATTAATCACTTCAATGACCATACATATATGTATATATTCACGTAGCAACTTACTTTGAAGGGCTAGAGCGTTAACAGGAGGATTGGAGATGGTGATGATCGCAACGCCGTCGTTTTCAACCTCCATGATCACTGCAGGCACGGCCATTTGTCTTTAGCGAACAAGTTCTCAGGGTGTGATTTCTACACCGAAGTGAAAAAGAGAGGAGAAAAGAAGGGCGTTTGGTTTGCCCTTTTTAAAGCTGTTTTCAATGTTGCACGACAAGGATAGGGTCCCACCACATCATTTAATTAGCACACCAAATTATAATCACATCATTAACTAAAATATATATTCACAATAAATAGAGCACAATAAATTTACAATTATACTTCTAATCCAATAAAAACAAAAATTGGAAAAAATAATTACGTATTGTATTCCAATATTACTCATAAGGGTGATACTACACGTAAATAATGCGGTGTCTATAAAGATGTCCACCCTCTCGTATGGAGGATGACCCCTAGGGCACATCTCTAAGTAGTAAAAGGGAAAGATAAAAAAACTCCAACTTTGTTTGAGGGTACCATGCCAAGGGTTCGAATCTTGAAATATAGATTTGACCATTGTGTAAGTGTAAGAGTACAAGTAGCTTTTCATCATGTACCTTTGGAGGCATAATCTGAGATTTACCTCCTTCACCAAGATCCAGGGCAGGACAGGTGGGGGCTGCCAAGAGTGCGGTTCATCCATTAATATATCTGAAATAGGTCCCCTCCATGCGAGGAGATGGACACTACATTACATACAAATAGCAAATTCCTACTCATAATCATAAGAATCAAAACATAAACTTATTCAACATTTTTCAATAATTTAATACAAATTCATTCTTCTTAACAGGCCTTAATAATAACAACAAATCCAAGGATATGTATAATTTTCGCCTTCTTACGTTTGTCATAAACAGAATCACAAATAAATAGGATACCCTATTCACAAATGAATTATTCAATTTCCAACATTTCTAATCCAACACAATATTGCATATTAGTTCTCATACCAGATTCTATTATTATTTCAAAATTCCACAAACAAAAATTCTGGCTTTACTTAATTAGAGTTTAGTGAATTCTAAATTCTTGCTGTCATATTTAACCCATCTTTAATTACTAAATACATCAAATCTGGCGTAATTTGAATTCCTAAAAATTCAAATTCAGTTTACGTCAGATTTAATATAAGTCAACAGCTAAAAATATTTGATGTAGTAATTCATTTTACTAAGCAGCAATGGGTTAAATATTTTTATCAAATTAATGCAGATTGGGTTTCATCGTGAACTGAAATTTGAGAAGAAAAGAAAATTATTTGAAGAACACAAAAGATGTCTACAGAAAAACTACAGTACGGTTGTTGAGGGGAAAGAAAGAAAAAAGATAAAAAAAAAACATGATTTATGATTGTGGTACAGCAATAAATTGTTTTATGTGATAAATATATTAAACCTATATTTATTTAGCCTCCATTTAGCACCCATTTTTTTTTCATTCTCATTCTTAATTCTTATTCTTTTTCTTCATTTCAACCATACATTCTATCAATAACATAATATTACACATAAACCTAAAAATTCTCCTTACTTTTTGACCACACATTCTTCCATCAATCACTATTCAAAAACACATTTTTCCACAAAAATTGGTGTCAAACACCCCCTTAATTTTACTCAAGACTATTTAACTAAATAAAAAAATGCTTAAAATTGTAGTGTAACGAATAAAATTCGTAGTGGTAATATAATTACCCAGAAGGAAAACATATTTACTCAGGTAATTATATTTTCTAAAATATTGATAAACTTATAACATAAAAATCAAAATGCATTTTTAAGGACCAGTTTGGCTTGTGTTTCAGTTTCAATTTTATGTTTTGAAAGTCTATTTTAAGAGTGCTTAAAATACATTTGGTTTGTCATTTTAAAAAAAATTAATTCTCAAAACAAAAAATTAGAAAAAAAAGTTTTGACTTGAAATTTTGAATAAAAATATATTATGACATTTTATTCAATGAAATTTTTTGTTTAGTAAAAATGAAATAATTTTATGTTAATACATTATCATGTTCATATATATATATATATATATATATATATATATATATATATATATATATATATATATATATATATATATATATATTAAAGTTGGTGAATCTTACACTATTTTGTTTATACAAAAATAAAAATAAAATAAATGTTAAATTGAGTTCAAAATATAGGAAACAAAATAAAAATTTGTGACGTGAATTAAGAATATTTTTATTTGTGTTCATTTAAATACCTTTTTAGAATTTTTTACGTAAATAATCATTAAGAATTTGAACTATTTTTAATTTAAATTTTTTTATAATTTTTATTTTTTTAACCATTGTTTAGTCCCAATTATTTCAAAACTATATTTTTCTCTCTTATTTTCAACCACACGTTCTTTAATAACATAATATTACAAGTAAATTCAAATTTTTTTCTTATTTTTTAACTACACACTCTCCAACAAATCACTTTTCAAATTGCGTTTTTTGTAAAAAAAATGGGACTAAAACATGCTCTTATAGTTTTTATAATTTTATTTTTGTAATTTTTATTTTTAGAATTTATTTTATAGATTTTTTTTAATTATTATATTTTATTAGCTAAAATTTTATATTTTTATTTTTAAAATTTTATTTAAATAAAATTTTATTTAAACATTTGTATTTCCATACTTTAAGTATTTTCACTAAAAACATTCGAAACGGAAAAAATATGTTTTTAGTTTTATGTTATAAGTTTATCTTTATTTTCAAAAATACATATTTAGAAATATCAAACAAAACTCAATTTCAATGTTTTGCAAAATTAAAAATTAAGAAATAAAAATCAAATGCAACCTAACGTTTTGAATGTTTTTAATGAAAACGCTCCAAATGTGGAAACAAGCATTTTAATATAATTCCATTTCAATAAAATTTTAAAATAAAAAATACAAAATTCTAACAAAAATTTTAAATTTTTGAAAAAAAATTCAATAAAAATAAAAATAAAATTGATAAATTCTAAAAAATTAAAAAAAAAAGTTCTGAAAAAAATAACATTACAAAAATTTTTAGGAAAAAAAAATTTGTATAAAACAAAAATAGTTGAACCTCTTAATGATTATTTACATTAAAATTCTAAAAATATTTAAATAAATATAGATAAAAATATTTTCAGTACACGCCATTAATTTTTTATTTCTTATATTTTGAATCCAATTTATTATTTATTGAATTTTGCTACTTGTCCCTTTGGCCTGACCTATTCGTTCACATGGTGACGTGGAAAGAGCCAACCTTTAAAAAAAAAGACTTAAAATTTTTGCTGGGCGGGTCTTCAATAAACACTGTTATACAAACCCAAATGGATAAAATATATGAAAACATGAGATACCGTCGCACCAAAGATTGAAACTTACTGCCCAGAAGTATCCGACGGCCGAGAGCAAGATAAAGAAACAAGTAGCAGTCGCCGAATTGAAGCTATCGCTGTTCATTGATTTGCGTAGATGGCGGAAAAATGTATTTTTGTTATCGGCTTGTTCTGTGAAACTAAAATTAAGGGAAAGCTTAAATGTTGTGCCCATTTTTCATACTTTCTTATTTTGTAAAACTAAATTAGTTGAAACTCACAGAAGCTGCTGAAGTTGTGCGAACGCGAAGTATTTTGACAGAAAGCAGATGTCTTTGTCATTGACAACATTTATTTCATTTTGCTTTCAACCGAAGAATTTGATGCCTGTGAAATAAGTTCAACAATTAATTTTTACAATTTACCATCCATTATCTTAACAAAAAGTTTTGAAATGTCTCTTTACAGCACATATTTAGTTTAACGATTTCTACAATGACTTATCTGTTGCAAAGATATTGATATTTAGAGTGATGTTGAAATAGTTGAATTAGGGGAAAGGGTAAAGGCATTGAGTTGAACATTTATGCTTCCCCCCAATTTGTTTTTTTCCTTTACTGAAGGGGGGAAAATCAACCTTGCAATTGGTGTATTTATTGCAGGTAAGGAAATATCGGAGGAGGCGGATGACGTCGTTCTATTAGAGTGGGAAAATGACAACATTTTGGATAGCGCGAACGACGTGGATGTTGGAATTGTAACAGTAGACGGTGTGATTGTACCCGATGTGGGTATGAAGTTCAACGAGGAAAAGGAAATATATAATTTTTTACGAAAGAAATGCGTATGACGTAGGATTTTCAGTTAGAAAAAGAAATTCACAAAAGGATAATGATGGAATTGTAAGATAAGTTGTGTTTACATGTAGTCGGGAAGGTGGAATGAGTCGTAGTACGAGCGGTTCTTTGAAGGTCAAGCTACCATTCAGATAGGCTGGAAAGCCAGCAGGATCACTGCATCTGCATATGCATTTGGAATCTGGAGAATTAACACAGTCAATCTCATTCACAATCATAAAACAAGTCATTCGAAATCCAAATTGTATCGTTGCAACCGAGAATTGAGTGCCCATGTTAAATGACGGCTTGAAGTAAACCATATGGCAGGGATTCCGTTGCACAAAAGTTATAACTCTGCAGTCGTAGAAGTAGGGGATATGAGAACATGGCTTGCGTGGAAAAAGATTGTCCAAACTATGTTCAACAAGTGAGGCGGTAAAGATTTGGAGAAGGAGATGTCGCAGCAATATAAGCCTATTTTTCGAACATGCAAGCAAAGTGGTCAGGTTTTTACTTTAGTATGTATTTAGACGAAGAGTTGCGACTGAAAAAAAATATTTTTTTTTAGGCATACAATGGAAGTAGGCAAGCATATAAAGAGTCCGGCGATGTTGTAATATTTGATAACACGTACGTAACTAATAAGTACGACATGTCGTTTGCTCCTTTTGTTAGAGTTGATGAGGGTTGGTGGTGTGCTATCGTAGGCACCCAAAAATAGTCCTTAAACCTCTAAAACTAATGTGGTAATGGAAGTAAGGGTCGATCCCACGAGGAGTGTGTAATTCAACAATTTATGCTTCGTATAACGATTGGGGGGTTTGGTTTATAACGAAATCAATCTTATAACAAATAACAATATAAATTAACTAGTTGTATTAAATCAATGAAACGAGTCTTGATCAAAGTCAACTTCCACCATTGGAGATTTATAACCATTCATCAATCCACAAAGAATAATCAATCCACATTCACAGTATTCATCGTTGGAATAAATTCCTATTTCTCCTTAATTTTAGTTAACCAGAAACCAGCGTTCTAATTAACCCTAATTACCAAATAATCTCAGACCAGCGCTAAAGATTCAATTTAATAACAGCTTTAAATAATAGAAAAATCGATGAACTAGATAATACAAGCACCAGCGGTTGCATTCAATCTATTTAAACATTCTTCTTAAGATTCAATAACATCTATCGCAGAAAATTATCAAATCCTAGTGCTTCACAAGTTAAATGATCCAAACAATTACGGATTTGAGATTTAACTTAGCTATAGATTGCAATATATGAAAAACTAATAGATCTCTTAGCAATCAAACATGACAATCATAAAATTATGCATAGAAGAATATTCAATACTGAAAATATAAATTAAACAATGAAAATAGGTGGATCTCACAGTTATAATGTGTTCCAAGGCTTCGGTATCCTTCAATCAAGCACCAAGAGCTAGTTACACATGATAGATCTAAGAAAAATAGAGAGAAAATAGGTTGGAGGCGTTCTGGTGTGTTTTGGGGGTATTTTTAGGGTTGAAAAGTCGTGCAAGATATGTTGTCAAAAGAGTTTGAGTCAATTTAGGAAACTTGAAATTCGGCATCAGGAAACAACCATGCGATCACAAGGTATTAAGTCATGCGTCGCAAGGAACAAATAAATTCAACCTTCAGACTCTCGGTAATGGTCTGTGCGATCGTGAGGAATTAAAGCCATGCGATCGCAAGGCTTTACAAAACTTCCTCCGGACAGCCTTCAGTATTTTGGTCGTAACTTTCTCTCCCGATATCCGATTGAGGTGATTCAAGATGCATTGGAAAGATAACTCAAAGGGCTACAACTTTTATTCAGATGACATCTTCGAATTCGATTGTTTGATATGTCAAAAACTGGTCTCAATATGAGGCTGAAAATCGGTGCAAAACTTTTCAGCTTGAAAGTTGATATGTGATAATGTCTTGGCTATATTTCACCCCTTTGACTTCTTTCTTCATCCAATTGGCCTCTAGCACTCTCAAGTCTTCATCGTGAGGTTCGATATAACTTTTGAATATTTGCACTTTGGTTCCCGAACTTTCGCTTTCTTTCATTTTAGTCTTTTTCCCCTCATTTCTTCCAACTTATGCCATATCCATCGAATTGTCACCTAAACCAAAATATGAGAATGCTAAGTACATTTAGACATAAAATAGTCATATGAGCGCATTAAATAAAGATGCAAAATGTGTATTTTATATTCCTATCAAATTCCCCCACACTTAGCTTTTGCTCGTCCTCGGGCAAAACTTAAATTTAATTCTCCAAAGACACCAAGTCGTAATGCCAAGAACATAGAACCATCAAACTTTTTCAAAACACATAAAATATCATGAATAAATATTCCACACAACTCATAATCAATTAGCAAGCATTTTTATATAAAGATGAAGTAAACTAAACATGTAGACCCTCACGGATATAAGCACTCAACTCTCATGTTTAAAAGAGTAAGTGTTTCGCTCAAATTCATTCCAATTGAGATGTTCTACCATATGCTTGCATATCTTCTCATTCGCCACCACTTAGATCATATGCTTTACAAGAATCATAAGGACTTTTCAAAGGTTGTAATGTGGCTTATGGTCAAGGTGGGAAATATTTGGGTAGGTGACTCAGGAGCCATCGAAACTAGTGGAGTAAAGATAAATAGACTTAGCTCAAACATATATATAAGACATGTAAACCAACCACTCCACATAATAGCTTCATCATTTTTTGCATCTATCCCACACAAATCGAACTCTTTCTTGAGATGTAGGAAGAGTTATGAATATAGATCTTTTTCACATTAAAATCACTCTCCTTCATCACTTTTTTATTTTTTTTACTTTTCTTTCTTTCTTTTCTTTTCTTTCCCTTTCCTCAATAATTCATTTTTTTTTCTTCTTCATCTTGTGTTTTTCTTACACAATGTAAACTCCAATTTATACACCAATAATGGAACTCCCTGAATTGACATAGAAAATTTGTTCTGATTCACCAATAATAGCACTACCACAAATCTTGATACCCCCACACTTATTTTATTGCATATTCATACTTCACATGACATTCAACAATACTCTACTAGTTCTAAAGATTGGGTAAAGACATTGTTTTTCCAGTTCAAAGCTTGTAATGTGAGTTTATACAAAGAAAAGACAATAAAGCTCAAAGGGGATCAACAATGGAAAATTCAATTACAGGGTCGGTTATTTGGCTAAGGTGGCTAATTTATGTAACAAAGATGGCCTTAATCATGTTCGTGCATGCATGTGTCAATGTGATCTTGAAGAGAATCAAGGCAAGTTCTAGAGAGACAAAACCATGGAAGAATATCACACATGAAAAAAAATATAATAAGACTGTTATGGATGTATCAGTCTAAAGGCTCAAAAATCTCACCGGCTTTTGTCCACATAATTTAGTTACTACCATCCTCAAAGAAAATAACTGACTAATCAACTCTAAGTTGGAGGATTATTCATTCAATCATGTTATGAGTTCTTTAAAAGCCTAATTAATTCTAGCAAATAGCATACACAACCCAAAACAATCATTTAACTCTCAATTCATTTTCATGAAAAATCATGCAAAAATTTGTGAAATTAAACTCGCTCAAAATTTAAATGCAATAAATCTAAATATCTAAATCCCCTCCCCCACACTTAAAACTTACATTGTCCCCAATGTAAGGTGAAATGCAAAGAAAAAGACAAAGATAACTAAAATATGAATGCGAAAAATAAAAATAAAAATAAAAAGATAAAGGAACGAACTTCCCTTAGGTTGCCTCCCAAGCAGCGCCTTTATTTATCGTCTTTGGCTCGACTTATTGCTTTTTCCTTCAACCGGCATAGAATGGGTCTTCTAGATCCAATTGTGTCACGTCCTCCACCTGAAGACCTTCATAGAAAGGTTTGAGCCTATGACTATTCACCTTGAATACCTTTGAGGTTTCCAGACTCTGAACTTCTACCGCACCATGAGGAAAGACATTAGTAATAACAAAAGGTCCAATCCAACGGGAACGCAATTTACATGGAAACAGACGAAGCCGCGATTGGTATAGGAGGACTTTTTGACCTACTTCAAATTCCTTCCTAGAAATCATCTTGTCGGGGAAAGCTTTCATCTTCTGCTTGTAAATTCTTGCACTCTTATAGGCATCATTGCGAATTTCATCTAGCTCTTGAAGTTGCAACTTTCTGTGTTCTCCACTCTCATCCATCTTCATGTTGAAACTCTTGACGGCCCAATAAGCTTTGTGTTCTAACTCCACTGGAAGGTGACATGGTTTCCCAAACACTAACCGGTAGGGTGACATACCGATGGGTGTCTTGTACGCAGTTCTGTATGCCCATAAAGCCTCATCCAAGCGCAAGCTCCAATCTCTTCTATTTGGGCAGATCGTTTTCTCAATGATGGATTTGATTTCCCGATTTGACACCTCCGCCTGACCATTAGTTTGTGGATGATATGCAGTTGACACCTTGTGGGTGACATGGTATTTTCTCAACAGAGCTTCCACAGTTCGATTACAAAAATGAGTGCCTCGATCGCTGATGAGGGCTCTCGGGATCCCAAACCTGGAGAATATATTAGACTTGATAAAATCTGCAACAACTTTAGAATCATCAGTCCTGGTAGCTTTGGCTTCCACCCATTTCGAAACATAATCCACAGCAAGCAAAATATAAGTAAAACCGAAAGATACAGGAAATGGTCCCATGAAATCAATGCCCCAAACATCAAAGATTTCACAAACAAGTATGGCAGTTTGTGGCATTTCAGTCTTTTGAGATATATTACCTGTTTTTTGACAGTTCTCGCATGACTTACAAAAGGAGTAGGCGTCGCGAAATAATGATGGCCAATAGAAACCACATTCAAGCACTTTTCTTGCTGTCCTTTTTGCTCCAAAATGTCCTCCACAAGCATAAGAGTGACAGAAGGTGAGGATGGAAGTAATCTCATTTTCAGGAACACACCTTCTAATCACTTGATCTGCACAATGCTTCCACAAGTATGGATCATCCCATACATAATATTTTGCATCACTCTTTAGCTTATCTCTTCGAGCCCTAGACAAATCAGAAGGTAAAGTGTTAACAACCAAAAAGTTTACAATATCTGCATACCATGGTAGTGTTGTGCTTGCAGAAAATAATTGCTCATCAGGAAAGGTTTCCCGCAATTGGAGTTCGGTATCCACGTTAGTTAAACGGCTCAGATGATCTGCAACACTATTTTCTGTTCCTTTTTTGTCTTTGATTTCCAGGTTGAATTCACTCAGGAGAAGTATCCATCGTATTAGTCTTGGTTTTGCCTCTTTCTTTGTCATCAAGTAACGTAGAGCTGCATGATCAGAATAAATAATCACTTTAGTACCAAGTAAATAAGGGCGAAATTTTTCTAAAGCGAAAACAATAGCCAAGAGTTCTTTTTCTGTTGTGGTGTAGTTTCTCTGGGCATCATTTAGAGTTCTGGACGCATAATAGATGGCATGAGATGCTTTTCCAGTTCTTTGACCTAATACTGCCCCAACTGCAAAGTTGCTTGCATCACACATGATTTCAAATGGAAAGTTCCAATCAGGAGGTTGAATGATTGGTGCAGAAGTCAACAGTTCTTTCAACTTATCAAATGTCATTTTGCATGCCTCGTCAAATTCAAAAGCCACGTCCTTTTGTAACAATTTGCATAGGGGTAAAGCAATTTTGGAGAAGTCCTTGATAAACCTGCGATAAAAACCTGCATGTCCGAGAAAAGAGCGTAGAGACTGAATAATGTCAATTTTAGCTTTATCTACTTCAATGCCCTTAGATGAGATAATGTGCCCTAGAACTATACCTTGTTCTACCATAAAGTGACACTTTTCAGAATTCAAAACAAGATTAGTTTCCATGCATCTTTTAAGGATTAACTCAAGGTTATGCAAACAGTTATCAAATGAATCCCCATACGCTGTGAAATCATCCATAAAGACCTCTATAATATGCTCAACATAATCTGAAAATATGCTTACCATACACCGTTGAAAAGTAGCTGGAGCATTACAAAGACCAAATGGCATGCGACGGTATGCAAATGTTCCAAATGGACATATGAATGTTGTCTTTTCTTGATCTTCTGGGGCAATTGCAATCTGGAAATAACCTGAATAGCCATCAAGAAAACTATAGTAAGCATGACCTGCTAACCTTTCAAGCATTTGATCAATAAATGGTAAAGGAAAGTGATCTTTTCGGGTCACGGCATTTACTTTCCTATAGTCTATACAAACCCTCCACCCATTTTGAACACGGGTGGTAAGCAATTCATCGTTATGATTCTTTACCACAGTTATCCCCGTCTTCTTAGGAACCACTTGAACTGGACTGACCCAACTGCTATCAGAGATAGGATAAATCATGCTAACTTCCAAAAGTTTGAGGACCTCTTTCTTCACTACATCCATCATGGGTGGATTCAATCTTCGTTGAGGTTGAAGAGGAAGGCTTTTCTCCTTCTTCAAGCAAAATGCGATGCATGCAGGTAGATGGACTGATTCCCTTGATGTCTGCAATTGTCCAACCAATGGCTGTTCGATGCTCCTTGAGGACCTCCACCAATTTTTCTTCTTGCAATGTGGTCAGTTCGTTGGAAATAATCACTGGCAATGTTTTGTTATCTCCAAGGAATACATATTTAAGGTGAGTAGGGAGAGGTTTCAAATCCAGAATTGGGGCCTGCACAACAGAAGGTAGAGTCTTTTCATTAGAAACAGGAAAATCAACATATAAACCCCTACCTGCTTGTTGTGACTTTGGAGGAGTGTTTGACATATCAACAGCTTCTCGCAAGCTGGGATTCAAAGTTAATTCATCACTCTCTTTCTCTATACTCTTACAAATAGCAACCTCCAATTCATCATTCCCATCAAGTTCAAAAACATCGTGTGCTAGATCATCAATTACATCGATAGAATACACAGCATTATCATCAACAGGAAATTTCATGGCATCATAGATATTAAATGTAATCACCTCACCATCAAATTCCATGGTCAATGTACCACTATGAACATCAATTTTAGCTTTGGATGTTTTTAAGAATGGTCTTCCTAACAAGATAGGGCTAGTTTGATCACTGTTTTCCATATCAAGCACATAAAAGTCAGCAGGAAAAACTAAGTCATTAACTTGTACAAGGACATCCTCAATCACACCCTTTGGGTAGGCATTTGATCTATCAGCTAATTGAATTACCACACCAGTTTTAGTTAAGGGAGCAAGTTTCAAAGAAGTATAAATGGAATATGGCATGACATTTATAGAGGCTCCAAAGTCTAACATGGCTTTCTCAAATCCAGTGTTACCTATCATGCAAGTGATAGTAAACATACCTGGGTCTTTGCATTTTGTAGGAAGTTTCCTTTGAATGACTGCAGATACGTTTTCTCCAACTTTCACCTTTTCACACCCCTTCAGTTTCTGCTTTCTCTTAATAGTACACAATTCTTTTAAAAATTTAGCATAACATGGTATTTGTTTAATAGCATCCAACAAGGGAATGTTCACCTCACATTTTCGAAAAGTTTCATAAAGCTCCCTATTTGGATCATTTTTCCTAGATTCTACCAAAGCCTGAGGGAATGGGGCTACTGGTTTATAGTCAGATAGTGGAGGAAACTTACGTTTTGGTGCATCATCCTCAGTTGGGTTACTCTTTTCCACAATGATATCCATGTCGTTCTCCTTGTCTTGTTCTGATGATATAGGAACTTCATTTATTGGGGTTTCCATTTCCTTGCCATTCCTCAATATAATTGCACTTGCGTTTTCCCTTGGATTTACCACTGTTTGAGAGGGTAGCTTTCCCGAACTTTGTGATTCCATCCGACTAACCGCGCTACCCATTTGACCCATTTGATTCTCCAAACATTGAATGCTAGCCTTGGTCTCCTGTTGAAATTGTAAAGTGTTAGTTGCAAGAGATTTAACAATATCTTCTAATGACATTTCAGAGTTAGAAGTTTGGCCCTGTTGTTGTCTAGGTGGGTATGGTTGCCTATATTGTTGAAAATTTGGACTATTTTGAGCAACATGTTGATTTGATTGTGAACTTCCATAGCTAAGATTGGGATGATCCCTCCATCCTGGGTTGTATGTCTTCGAAAAAGGATCATAATTCCTTTGTGGTTGTCCAGGGAAGCCACCCGCTGCATTAACTTGTTCTATGGGTTCTTCTTGAAGAGTTGGACATGCATCAGTTGGATGTCCCATTACTGAACAAATTCCGCAAACCTTCGCAGTTTGTACATTACCTGTGGCCATTTGACGAACAAGAGTAGTTAGATTCGCTATTTGTTGTTCAATGGATGAGACATTTACCTCGTTAGCTTGTCTAGAAGGGGGGTCAAATCTAGCGCCAAATTGTTGAGAATTGGCTACCATGTTTGCAATTAAATTCCTCGCTCCTTCGGGAGTTTTATCAACCAAAGCTCCTCCACTTGCGGCGTCAATCATGCTCCTTTCTGTGGGTTGAAGACCTTCATAGAAGTATTGGATGAGAAGTTGCTCACTGATTTGATGATGGGGACAACTTGCACACAATTTCTTGAACCGCTCCCAATACTCATGTAGAGATTCCCTGTGATCTTGTCTGACACCACAAATTTCTTTCCTAATATTTGCTGCCCTCGAAGCTGGAAAGTATTTTTCCAAGAATAACCTCTTCATTCCATCCCATGTGGTAATACTTCGCGATGGTAGATAATAGAGCCAATCCTTAGCCGAATCCTTCAGAGAAAATGGAAAGGCTCTCAGCTTAATCTGTTCTTCAGTAATTCCCGTGGGTTTCATACTTGTGCAGACCACATGAAACTCTTTCAGATGTTTATGAGGATCTTCACCTGCAAGACCATGAAAAGTGGGCAGAAGGTGTATTAATCCCGATTTAAGCTCAAATGTAGTAGTAGCATCTAAAATAGGAAAAGTTATGCATAAAGGTTGTTGATTCAATGTAAGTGCTGTAAGCTCCTTCAAAGTCCTATTTTCGGCCATGGTTCCTTCTCCTTCAAACTCAAAATCACTTGCAAATGGGATGTTGGGATTGAGATTGCTTTCTTCAAGATTCTGTCGTATGTCACTCCTTAACCTGCGCAAAGTTCTCTCAATTTCTGGATCGTACTGCAAATCACTTTGATTAGAAGAACGAGTTGTGGACATAAACAAAAAGAACAAATTAAAAATAAATTAAAAGGAAACTAGATTAAGGAAAACAAAATAAATTTCTATGCTAAAATTCTTAAAAACAATAAAAGCCTAAAAAATCCTAGAAAATTACGATTTTTTTTTTTAAAAAACAAAACAAATAACTAAAAAAAACACAAAAATAAATTAGCACCACTCCCCGGCAACGGCGCCAAAATTTGGTGTGCTGTCGTAGGCACCCAAAAATAGTCCTTAAACCTCTAAAACTAATGTGGTAATGGAAGTAAGGGTCGATCCCACGAGGAATGTGTAATTCAACAATTTATGCTTCGTATAACGATTGGGGGGTTTTGTTTATAACGAAATCAATCTTATAACAAATAACAATATAAATTAACTAGTTGTATTAAATCAATGAAACGAGTCTTGATCAAAGTCAACTTCCACCATTGGAGATTTATAACCATTCATCAATCCACAAAGAATAATCAATCCACATTCACAATATTCATCATTGGAATAAATTCCTATTTCTCCTTAATTTTAATTAACCAGAAACCAGCGTTCTAATTAACCCTAATTACCAAATAATCTCAGACCAGCGCTAAAGATTCAATTTAATAACAGCTTTAAATAATAGAAAAATCGATGAACTAGATAATACAAGCACCAGCGGTTGCATTCAATCTATTTAAACATTCTTCTTAAGATTCAATAACATCTATCGCAGAAAATTATCAAATCCTAGTGCTTCACAAGTTAAATGATCCAAACAATTACGGATTTGAGATTTAACTTAGCTATAGATTGCAATATATGAAAAATTAATAGATCTCTTAGCAATCAAACATGACAATCATAAAATTATGCATAGAAGAATATTCAATACTGAAAATATAAATTAAACAATGAAAATAGGTGGATCTCACAGTTATAATGTGTTCCAAGGCTTCGGTATACTTCAATCAAGCACCAAGAGCTAGTTACACATGATAGATCTAAGAAAAATAGAGAGAAAATAGGTTGGAGGCGTTCTGGTGTGTTTTGGGGTATTTTTAGGGTTGAAAAGTCGTGCAAGATATGTTGCCAAAAGAGTTTTGAGTCAATTTAGGAAACTTGAAATTCGGCATCAGGAAACAACCATGCGATCGCAAGGTATTAAGTCATGCTGTCGCAAGGAATAAATAAATTCAACCTTCAGACTCTCGGTAATGGTCTGTGCGATCGCGAGGAATTAAAGCCATGCGATCGCAAGGCTTTACAAAACTTCCTCCGGAAAGCCTTCAGTATTTTGGTCGTAACTTTCTCTCCCGATATTTGATTGAGGTGATTCAAGATGCATTGGAAAGATAACTCAAAGGGCTACAAATTTTATTTAGATGACATCTTCGAATTCGATTGTTTGATATGTCAAAAACTGGTCTCAATATGAGGCTGAAAATCGATGCAAAACTTTTCAGCTTGAAAGTTGATATGTGATAATATCTTGACTATATTTCACCCCTTTGACTTCTTTCTTCATCCAATTGGCCTCTAGCACTCTCAAGTCTTCATCGTGAGGTTCGATATAACTTTTGAATATTTGCACTTTGGTTCCCGAACTTTCGCTTTCTTTCATTTTAGTCTTTTTTCCCTCATTTCTTCCAACTTATGCCATATCCATCGTATTGCCACCTAAACCAAAATATGAGAATACTAAGTACATTTAGACATAAAATAGTCATATGAGCGCATTAAATAAAGATGCAAAATGTGTATTTTATATTCCTATCAGTTGGTCTCGAATGAAAGTACAGAAACATTTATATGGCTTTTCAGGACTTGACTTCAGTGTATGCATGACCAAGCTCCTACTTGAATTATTATTAATCAAGATAGGGCTATGCAGAATGCAATTCAGATCGTGTTCCCGAACACGAAATACAGATGGTACTTATGGTACATATTAAAGAAGTTGCCTGATTGACATTACTTGTATAGTAGTGAAAATACATTATAAACGTCCTCAGCCTACACTAAATTCTCCTACATTACAGTCAACCAATTACAGTCACCCACTTACTCATTCTCTATACCAACATCTTCAGCATACCTTGCATTTACCCAACTTAACACCAACTACACATACCAGCTAAACAAGACTATATTAACAAAAAAAACACATACCACACATCACAAGTTGCATGGAGTGAAATTGATGCCAACATGACGACTGATCATGCCAGTCTCTTCCCTTTCTTAGCCACTTCCACACTTTCATTGGCCTTGCATATTGTTACGATCAATTGAATATCAATCAGTTTGTCTTTGGTTACACGATATTGAGTACGGAACTAGCGAGGCAAGTGTGAAAAAATATTTTTCCCTCATTTCAAATCATGAAAACAAAATATTTGATATAAATCTTCATCAAGGACAAAACTTACAAATTAATGGAATGTTGAATATAAAAATTCGACAAAAAAATTTAAGGAAATGATTGCTATAATGAGCAAAAATTGAGGGACTTAATAGGAATTGAAATGTAGTATATCAAATAAAAATTGTGATGACAATATAACCATACTTTGACTTTTAAGTAAATCTTTGAATAAGTTACTTTTTTAGCCCCCTATTTGATAGATATTAAAATACAGATTTTAATTTAAATTAAAGTTTGTTGACGTCCAAAATTGAGTGGACAAAATTAGAGCCAACTTAAGATAAAAATGGACATTTCAATCAAAATGAGTGGAATGGATTCATGTTCTTATCCGACAATCCCCTCATTTTTCCAAATTATGGGGGATATTCCCAGTATTACAATGAGTATTCTCAGTGTTTTCTCTAGGATCTCCTCCTCCTTTTCAACTTGCATTCTGAACCTTTTTTATAGGAGGAATATTCTGACGACTAGTACTCCTGTCTTGTCAACATAGACAGCCGAACTGAGCTGAGTCATGTGCTGGCGCAACATGGTTGGAGCCTGAACTCAACTCTGTCCTATTGGCCGTCAGGTGATGGGACAGGTGAGCCTCAGTAATAAATGCAAAGTCTTAGCTAGGCAAGCTAAGACATCTGATTGGAGGACTAGGTGGGCGCTGACATAGGACCTTTACACGTGTGCCTCTCTGACTGGTAACTTAAAGATCTTGTCAGTGATCCATAATCATTAATCACTATTGTACCTTGAAGGACTGCAACAGCTTGTCGAGTAAGTTACTTAGAGCCGAGCTGACCTCGTATATCTGAACTCGCGTCATTTTGCCCTCGCTGGAATATGAAAGTCCGAGCTGGACGACCTCTCAGGTCGGTGTCAACAGTTACCCCCTAGGTCAGTTCTTATTTAAGTAAGAAGCTGACATTTCTCCGAAATAATGCGGCACAAGTTCCAACTCGCGTTATAATTGCCCCCTCAGCTGTCAGGTACACCTGTCGCTTAGCTATTGGTGGGGTGCCTCTTTCTTTGATTAGCATTGATTGACAGCCGTATAATCAATTTGATTTTCCCAACGGTAGCCTTATAATATTCCTATTTTCCCTCTCCTTATTTCATTCACGTTGACACTTCAAATTTCTCACATTCCTTAGACCTACAGATTCTTGGCTTTCTTCCTTTAAGAAATTTTTTCAAGTGGAACCATTGTCCAGGTATTTCTTTCATTACTTGGAATACCTTTTTCTTGTTACGCATTACTTTTCCATCCACTTGCTTATATGAGGTCGGACGAATCTCGTGTACAGTCCTGGGGAAATTGACAGGAAGAATCTGCATCTTCTTCATCCACCCCCTTCGTATAACCCTTCCTCCGCTAGTTCTGACTGCCATGAAGTGTTCACACCTGTTCCTATTGCGTCATATTACCCTCCACCACCTCCTCCAAATCCAACATCAAATTCACCTAGAAGCATGGAACACATGCGAAAAATAAGGGAGGAGAGGGCACGAGAAGAGTAGTAGTAGTGGGGACCGAACTTGGGGGGCGAGTGATTTTAGGTCGGTAATAACAGAGAGCTCGTTAGCTGCAATCAGGAATAGGTTCGGCATTCCACCTTCCATAGAGTTAGTCATGCCTTCTTCCTCCAACCGAGCTGACAGCCCCCCTGTAGGATGTGTCGCCCTTAATAGCGCTATTCTTCAGGCAGGCCTGAGATTACCCTTTCCTAGGATCATCAGGTCATTCTTTTCATCCTGGGGGATAGCCCCTACTCAGTTATGCCCAAATGGGTGGAGGACCCTAATAGCGACCCTAATTTTATGGAGACAGTTAGGTCATCCAGAGATGGATGTTTCCCAGTTCAACGCCCTTTTCACCTTTAAGGAAGATGGGAAGAAAACGGGTCGGTGGTATACTAGTGCTAGGCCTAGGACGGGGGGTTCACTAGTCTTAGACACTCCTTCTTCGGTTAAGGGGTGGAATGAAGAATTCTTTTTCGTTTTAGGGGATTGGCAATTCCATCCCGACGAGGTGTAGAGGGGGGACGTAGTTCCTACCCTTTACCATTCCCTCTGTAAGTGAGGATTCCTATAGCCATTTTTCTATGCAATCATTCTTTGATGTGGCTAAATCATTTTTTTTGGTTTTGCAGATTACCGACCTTGCCACCTGAGTTCAGCAATTCGGGCACGGGCAGACTCCATCCGAGCCCTTTCGCCTAAGGATAGGTCCTGTAAGTTCCTAATTACGAATGACAACTTGTTCAGAGCCGGGCTACTCCGAGCTTTGCCTCCTCCGACCTCAACGCAAAGCAGATCTCGTAGTTCAACTCCCACCGCTTCTCGTAAGGCAGTTCTTACATCTCGTGAATTCTGTTTGTTTTTCCTTATCGCTAATTTGATTTCTTTGCATTTTTCAGACCAACAACCGGACATACTGAGTTTCCGGGCTACCAAAGTGGCTAAGGCAGCTGAGGCTGCAAAGAGAAAAAGGGAGGAGGTCGTTCCCAAAAATGAGGGTCGACTTGAGGTTGCTGAAGAGGAGCAAGAGGATGAGCAGCCTCTGCGGAGGTATCGTTCTGCAGATCTCCCAGTTTCTACCATTCCTCCGGACTCTCCTGTTCCTACGACAACTCCGGTGGTCACTGTAGCCTCCTCTTCCAAGTCCCAGGGGAAGTGTCTTGACCTCCAGAGGTCAGGCGTCGAAGAGTTGGTTGGACGCTGACCTGAAATACTCCTGAACTTCCTCCGAGCTCCTTCTCTAGCGAGGGAGTCAGTGGCTGCATTTCCCTCTCCCCTCAGGGAGTCCACCGTTCTACTATCGCGAAGCTGGAGTGATAGAGAGCAGGGCCATGTTAACGACATGCCCATAGGGGAGAACGTCCTTACAGCACAGCTGTACTGCCACAGGGCTGTCCTTCATATGTCTTCGGTGGTAGATAAGGTAAAGTTTTATTTCCAACACGTCGTACTTCGAGTCAACGATTTCTCTATGTATATTTCATGTTAGCTTCATGTTTCTCAGGTCAAAGCTGAATTCGTTTCTGTGCAAGAGTTCAAAGCTAAAGCTGAAAAGCTTTTCACTGAGGTTGAAACGGAGAGGGCAGTCTTTGCTGAGGAAAGGCGAGGTTATGAGGACCGCTTAAATAAGGTGGGGGTGGAACTCAACGCCAGTCTCTCTACGGAGCACAAACTGCTCGACGAAAACAAGGCATTGTAGATATGGGGAGAGAAAGCGAACTCCCGGGCTGAGCTCGAAAAAAAACGAGCTGACGAAGCAGTAGCTCAGGCGATGCCCCTCAAGAAGGAAACTGAACTAAGAGTTTCCAAAGCTGTGGAGGAATGGAGGGCTTCTTCAACCTTTGATGCCATCGCCCAAGAAGCATATGTCCTGGCCATGAGTAGGATCATTAAATTTATCAATCGGCAAAGGCCGGACCGGGATACTGCTTTCTTAGTGGATGCTCAGAAGGAGCAGGAAAAAGAGATGGAGCAACTTCTAGATGCTGCTGAAGCTCAACAAGCTCAACCTCAACAGACAGTAGCTGAGGAGCTCCCTTCCCATCCCCCTAGTTCTTAATTTTATGCGTTCCCTTGTACTCCCGTTGGGCCTTTGTACTACCTTGTTTTATGAATAGAACATTTTTTAATTTGATGTGTTTTTCTATATTTATGCTCATAAACATGAACGAACTTAGGGTTATGAACGTAACTTTCATAATTGGTTCATACTTCGGCCTACTTTATGAGTAGGGCTTTATGGAAATTCCTTGTAGGAATTACGCTAAGTGTTGCAGCACTTACAACATTTAGCTCGGCCTACTTTTTTTTTTTTGTAAAATATCCTAGCTTGAAAATCCAAGCCGTAGGATATGCATTTATTCATGAAAAAATCTATTACAATGCAAAGAGGGTGACAAAAAGCCTAACCTATGGAAATTCGTTGTAGGAATTACGCTAAGTGTTGCAACACTTACAACATTTAGCTCGGCCTACTTCATGAGTAGGGCTTTATGGAAATGAACCGCATTTTTCCAGAAAACATACTTTTTATTTATAGTCACGACATATTACAACTGCCTACTGATAATACTTTTTGAGGTGCTCTGCGTTCCAGGGGTGTAGCAAGGGTTTTCCTTCCATATCTTCCAACTCGTAGGCTCCTTTAAGCAATACCTTGCTTATTTTGTAAGGACCTTCCCAGGTCGGTCCTAAGGATCCGGCATTCAATTCTTTTGTTGCCAAAGAGACCTTCCTTAGGACAAGGTTGCCAACTTCGAATTCTCGTTTTCTTACTTTTTGGTTATAATACCTCGCATTGCGTTGTTTGTATACCGCATTTCTGATTTCGGCAGCATTCCTTTTCTCTTCTATCAGATTCAGCTCTTCTCGCATCATCTGCTCGTTTCTGTCTTCCTGATATGTCAGACATCTAATAGAAGGGATTTCAACCTCAATGGGGATCACAGCCTCCACTCCAAAGGCTAAGGAAAAGGGGGTTTCTCCGGTGCTATTTCTGGCGGTAGTGTGGTAGGACCATAGCACGCTGGGGAGTTCCTCTGCCCATCCTCCCTTAAGAGTATCGAGCTTCGTTTTTAACGTGTGCTTGATGATCTTATTGACAGCCTCAACTTGGTCGTTAGCTTGGGGGTGATTTGGGGTGGAGAAGTATTTCCGTATCCCCAACTCTTCACAGAGGTTTGCAGAGCGAGCGTTGTCGAATTGTTTTCCATTATCTATGGAGTGAGGTATTCCAAACCTGCATATGATTGACTTCCATACGAACTCAGTGGTCTTGTGCTCTGTGATCTTTGCCAAAGGTTCGGCTTCAGCCCACTTAGTAAAGTAGTCAACTGCCACAATTGCAAACTTCGTCCCTCCTTTTCCTGTGGGCATTGGACCGATGAGATCGACCCCCCATTTCGCGAAGGGCCACGGTGCCATTATATGGTTCAGCTCTCCAGGGGGAAATTTGATGTTCGGTGCGAATCGTTGGCATTTGTCACATTTCATGGTGAATTTCAATGTATCCTTCTTCATGGTAGGCCAGAAGTATCCTTGACGCATGATTTTGTGTGTCAATGACCGTGCTCCCGCATGGTTCCCGCACATACCTCCGTGTATTTCCTCCATAGCGCGAAGGGCTTCTTCCTCATTCAGGCACCTTAGCAACGGCAAAGCATATCCCCGTTTATATAAGATGCCATTAATCAACGTATACCGTGCCGACCTAATCCTTAACTTCCTAGCCGAGGTAGGATCATCAGGACACGTACCCGTTTGGAGGTATGAGATGAGCTCGTCCATTCATGTGCGTTTGGGGTCCGTCATCAGGCGGATGTGCTCAGCCTTTTCAATCGCGGGGCGGTAGATCCTTCCTACTGGTATGCTATCAAACCTTTCAATTCCTTCGCTTGTTGCCAACCGAGCTAAGGCGTCAGCATGACCATTTTGAGTTCTTGCGACCTGTTGGACATGGACACTTTTAAACTTCTGGAGCTCCTTTTTTACGAGCTGGAGATACTTGCCCATTCTCTCTTCCTTAGTTTGATAAGACTCGTTGACTTGGTTCACCACTAGTTGGGAGTCACTATATGCAACTAAGCAGTTAGCTTTCATCTCATTTGCCATTTAGAGGCCAGCTATCAGGGCCTCATATTCAGCCTCGTTGTTAGAAGCATTGAAATCAAAAGGCAGTGCTTCACAAAACAGTTGCTCGTTTGGGCTTATCAAGACAATCCCTGCCCCTGCTCTTTCATCTGTGGACGATCCGTCAATGAAAAGTTTCCAAGGCGTGCGAGGAGGTGATTCCCCCATTGAGTCCGAACTGAACTCAAGAATGAAGTCGGCAAGCGCTTAGGCTTTTACCGAGGTGCGCGGTTTGTACTTTATGTAGAACTGGTCGAGCTCAACTGACCATTTTACTAACCTTCCTGAAGTGTCAGGCTTCTACAGTACTTGCCGTAAAGGTTGATTGGTCAAGATCTCAATGGGATGCTCCAGAAAATAGGGCCTTAATTTCAGAGCTGCAATTATCACCGCGTAAGCCAACTTTTCCAATGGGGAATAACGAACCTCAGCATCATGCAGGGCTTTGGAAACATAGTAAACTGGATGCTGTACTTCGTCTTCCTTCCTGGTTAGGACGGCGCTTACGGCATGTTCTGATACCGCTATATAGAGCATGAGTGTTTCTCCCTCTCTTGGTTTAGATAGTACGGGTGGTCGAGCCAGGTGTAATTTCAATTGGTTGAAAGCGACCTGGCATTCTGATGTCCATTCGAACTTTTTCCTCCTTTTAATATGTCAAAGAAGGGTTTGCACTTATCTGTTGACTTTGACATGAACCTGCTGAGGGCAGCTATCCGTCCCGTCAAACTTTGGACTTCCTTAGGTCTGCCTGGCGGATGCATTTCAATGATGGCCCTTATCTTTTCTGGGTTGGCTTCGATCCCTCTGCAGTTCACTAAGTATCCCAAGAATTTCCCCGAGCTGACTCCAAAGACACATTTGTGAGGATTTAGCTTCATTCCATATGTCCTTAGGATCCCGAACATTTCAGCGAGGTGCTGTTGATGTTCCTACGCCTTAGTACTTTTGACCAACATGTCATCCACGTATACTTCCATAGTTTTGCCAATTTTTTTGGCAAACCTGGAGTTAACCAGGCGTTGGTAGGTTGCTCCAACGTTCTTAAGGCCAAATGACATAACTTTGTAGCAGTACAGACCTCTGTCAGTGATGAATGTTGTGTGCTCTTGGTCGGGTTCATACATGGGAATCTGATTATAACCCGAATAGGCGTCCATGAAACTAAGCAGGTCGTGCCCAGCAATGGCATCTACCATTTGATCAATTCTCAGTAAAGGGAAACCATCCTTGGGGCAAGATTTGTTCAGGTCAGTAAAGTCTATGCATACCCTCCAATCGCCATTGTTCTTTTTGACCAGCACCGGGTTTGCGATCCACTTCGGGTATTTTGCTTCGCGGATGAAGCCATTCTTGAGCAGTTCCCTCCTTGTTAAGAGCTTCATACCGTTCTGGATTCAGAGGCCTCCTTCGCTGCTGTTTTGGTCGTACTGAGGGATCAATGTTTAGTTTATGGCACATGATTTTTGGATTGATCCCTTTCATGTCGGCATGCTCCCAAGCGAATACGTCGAGGCTTGGAGGTAACTGATAAGTTGATCCCGAACTTGGGGTTGAAGATCGTGGCCTACTTTCGGCTCTTTTGGTGGAATGTCTGTACTGACCTTGATGACATCTAGTTCTTCCACGGGTTCTCCTTCCCGTACTTTTAGTCGCGGGTCCAGCAAATCTGTGTAGGAATCTACTGTGCACGTCACACCGACCTCGGACCGTGGCATTCCGTCACGCTCCCAGCACTGGCTTTTTAACACTCCCACTAAGGGCCTAGGAAGATCTACGTTGCAAGCCCTTGCTTCATCCTGATTTCCACGTATTATGCCTGGACCACTTGGAGTTGGGAATTTGAGGCAATAATGAGATATTGAGGTAGTGGCTTGCAGTTCGTGCAATAAAGGCCTACCCAATATGGCATTATAGTTTGAAGGGATGTCCACCACTATGGAGTCGGCCAAAATTCTCCTGTGGCACGGGGGCTCGCCGAACTCTACACCGAGTACAATATGCCCTCGAGCTTCAACTGGATCCCCGGAAAATCCTTGTAACTTCCGAGGATATGGTTGGAGGTACCTATCTTGTATGGCCATCTGCTTCAAAGTTCGGTAGTAGAGCACATTTACCGAGCTCCCGTTATCTACTAGGGTCCGATGTATTTGAACCCCAGTCACATTCATTGTGATGACTAGTACATCACTCTGATCTTGTAAAACTCCCTGTGCATCTGTTTCCGAGAATCCGAACCATTCAGGGTCCTGAAAGGCATTAGCTACCGACGGGGGGCATCTCATACTGAACTTTGGTACACATGGGCGTCACGCGCCAATTTACGCCTAGTTCTCCTTGATCCTTCCAAACATTGGTTTCCGTTTATCAACATCCGAATTTTAGCACGGGGTTGTGGTTCTCGACCTTGGAGCTTCGACCGTGCTTGTTGGTTTCCCCCTTGCTGGTCCGACTGTTGAGGCCAAGTGGGGATTGTTCCCTGCGGCTTTGCAACAAACTTCTGTAAATGACCTCGTCGAATAAGTGTTTCCACTTCTTCCTTAAGGTTCCGACAGTTGTCAGTGTTATGTCCCGTCGTTCTATGATAACGACAGTACTTTCCTTGGCCTTTTCCGGTCGTTTCTTTCCTCCCAGGCGGAGGTCGGCGAAAAGATTCCTTTGCTTCGGTCTGAAGGAAGACTTCCTCTAATGTGGCGTTCAGAGGGTGATAGTTGCGAAACTTATCGGGATATGGTGTAGAGCGACCCTGATCTCTTTTATCTTTTCTTTTTTCCCGACCTGGGTCTTTCTCCACGTGCCTTCCTTTCGTTCGCTGGGGGGACTGGGGAATTTGCTTGGCGTCCTCATGGTCTGAGGTGGCTTCCTCAGCACTTATGTATTTCTCAGCTCGGCCCAAGAGTTCATGATATGTTTGTGGGCCGTCCTCATGGACAGACCACCAGAACCTCGTTTTGGGTCTCAGGCCGGACAAAACTGCCATGAGTGCGGTATCGTCAGAGATTTTCTCTACCTCCATAGACTGTTTGTTGAACCTATCCAATTAACTTTTGAGGGATTCCGTCTTTCCTTGTTTTATGCTTACCAATCTTTCCTTTGGTGTGGTCCTTGCCTTCGACCCCATGAATTGGGCGAGAAAAGCAGTGGCAAGGTCGTCCCAGCATTTTATAGACCTTTGATGTAATCTTCTGAACCACCGTTGGGCTTTATCACCTAGCGTTAAAGGGAAAACACGGCACATAATGGCATCATCTGCTACTTGTAGTTCCATCCAGGAGGAATACTTGTCAAGATGGCTGAGGGGGTCTCCCTCTCCATCATACCCAGCTATTTGGGGCATTTTCATCTTATCAGGCAGTGGTTGTGCTAGAATGTCCTCAGTGAATGATGAGTGCCGTTTAGTAAAATATTCATCCGTGTTTCCCTTGCTTTTGGCCTCCAGGTCCGCAATGCGTTGGTGGGTGTCAAGGAATGCTGAGAACCCAGCCTGTCAAACACGCTATCTGTTCTTTTGGCGTTTGATTTTGTCGCCGCGGGGGAACTCAAGACTTCTTCACTTTGACTCCTAGTAGAGCCTTCGCCTGAAAAATGTAAGGCTCTCCTAGTAGGAGGTCGTCTGGTTCTTTCCAGGTGGGAAAATTCCACTTCGTTTTCTTGCGGGGGACATCTAGCTTGGTTTTGTTCCAGCCTGCTGACAATGTTCGTTAGTTTTTCAATGGCTTCCCTCATTGTTGCCATTTGCGGGTCAGCAGTCTCATTCCGACCTCGTCTTTCAGAATTCCTGGGATTGCTACTTCGTTTGGGACGAGTATGGGACTGGTTTTCAGATGCTGAAAGTCCACCCATGATACCGTTCGGTAAATCGTGAGTAGAGATGGGGCTGTCTTTCAAGTTGGGGGCCCTCCTTCTAGCGCCAAATTGTTGACGTCCAAATTGTTATTGAGTAAACGAATTAAAGTACATATAATCACATATGATAATATAAGTTGGATACTTGCATTGAGAAGTGAGTGTGACACAACTTACATTTTGATCATAAATATTTTGTTCGCAACCAATGTATAAAGGTTGACATCTTGTACTGGAAGGTTGTAGTGTTAACTGATTCACTATTCAGGTTTATGATTTGTCTTTATCACAAAAATAATTAAATGTGACATTAATACACTTGGGACATATTGAATAGACCACGTGTCAAGTTTAATTATATAGTATGACTATGCGGAGAATTAAATTCCACTTGATCGTCTTGTATTTTATCCAGATTCCTTAACATAGTTATGTATATCTTTTCGTGATTTTAATGGTTCTTTAATTTACCAATGGGTGAGATCAATTTGATTGGTCAAATATCTCGATCAGCTGGGAACTTGAGAATGAGCGAGTAGAGAACATGAATTCGTATCGGGAATCATCGTCCTAAAAAATGGGTATATTAACTATTTAAGTATCTTCTGTTGAACGATTAAAATCTAAGCTCAGTATGTTAGCGACGGCTAAACTTCAACATCTGTGATTAGTTCACAGGACCATTGAAGAAAATAGTACTTAAATTAATGAGAATAATTAGATGGGCGAAACAATCATTTATGCTCGTATTTAATTATCGAATCTTGGATGGGGATAAAGTACATATACGACAGGTTAGGGGAAAGTATTACAAATTTATTGGCTTATACGATCTTATATATTTTGAGAGCGCAGTCTTTTGCCTTTAGTGAAAAAACAAAGACTAATAATTAGATTTGGTGGTCTATAGTCAACTACACAAGATTCAATTATTGGAGCTTGAATAATAAATGTTCAATAAGGTCCCTATGGTAGCTCTATAAAGTATCGTAACTTAATTATGATTATGATAAAAGTTTTTCACTTAATTGTAATTACTATAAAAATTGTATCTTAATTATAATTATAATTGAAGCTTTAGTACTACACATATAATTAAATGTAAACAAATTGGATGATGACTTTGATTAAAACTCCTATTTGAATTTTAATTAAGACTTATATTTAAAATTAGAATTATTATTGTACGTGAATAAGAACATCTTTATTTCTGCAAATAGAGACTAGATGGATATAGAAATTTTAAAACAATCATAATACATAATTTCATAGTGTTCAGATTTGAGAGAGATGAGAAGGTGAGATTTTTTTTTTTAATTATCCAATTCAAGAATTAGCTTCTTTATTTAATTAAAAGAATGTATCCATCCACTGGTGTAGTTTTGACTTTAGAAAATACCATAGAAGATTTGGAGGTTTAAAATACCAAGTTCTTGGAATTAAAAAAATTGGAAGCTCATGATTCAAAAAGTTGGAAGTTTGTGATTCATAATTAATTCAGGAATCAATAATCGAAATTAGGTAAAAATTTAAATTATTTATTATTGATATAACATACACGTGAATCTAAACAATCTTGTTTATTAAATTAAAGAAATTTTTAAATTTCTGGGCAATTCTACTTCCGTATTCCAATAACTGATATTAGAGCAATCTAGATCGTTCACGTGCTTGTTATTTCTAAATGTTGATTGCATGTTCTACTTGAGCGATGTCAGGAATAATTTATTATATATTGATTGAATTATTGAATTATTTTAAATTGTAATCTAATTATTTGTGACCAATTTTTGATGTAATTTGTTATATTGAGGTTGTAACAAGATATGTGGATCACGACTCTATCATCTCAATTTAATTTTCTTTTCAATCATATTCAAAATTGTAGACATATGTGACATAGGATTTATGTAATTTTTATTTCTTGTAATTGTTGAATTTTGTAAATTGATTGAAAATTGAAGACCTAAAAGATATGAAGAGGAAGATCATGAATTTACAGAAAAACGTTTACATGTATGTCTCGGCGAAACAAGCACATAAATTCTTCTTGCCAACAAAATTCTGCATGTGTGGCGAATCTACATGCGTGGCAGAATCTGCCTGGGCAAGCAGTGGCAAGCAGTCTGCCACGTTGGCAGACAGTTTACCTGCGTGGCAGGTAGTTTGCCTATTGCAGGGACATTATAATGCGCGAATTCGAGTTGACTTTTGGTCCAGGTTCATTTTACGGATTAGGTCGGATCTGAATAAGTCAAGTTCAAAATAATTATTTACAGGTACGGTGGTGGAGTCATATTACTATTTGGATTACCACTGTTGGATTCTCGAAGATTTTTGGACTGGAAATTAGATTAAGTATTGGGCTTGGGTTCAATTAGTTTTTAATTTAATTATTGAGTCGATTTTTAGGCCACAAATAATTGTTAATTTATCAATTTACGAATGATGTAAGTTATTGTTTTAAATGTTAATGTTGCCGATTTTTATATTTCGCAAGTGTACGGATCGTAACAAGTAATATAATTGACCAATGAGTCCGAATATTGTTCCTACAAGAACTACTATCTAACAATTGGTTAAATTATTCCAACTTTAATTTGATCGAAATCAAATAGTAATATTTGTGAATATTGTCTAAATTATTCTAACTAAGCTAAATTAATCTAACGTACACAATTTATCGAATTTGAGCTTTAAAAGTATGAATGTGAATGCTATAACTTACAATTTTACCTATGGATCCCCTTTAATTCGCCAATCAAAATTTATCACTATTATAGTATTCAGTCGAATTCTTCTAAATTATTCAATTTACCCCAATCGAGTTTTCATTGAGTCTATTTAATTAATTTAATTTCATATCTATATGTGAATCAATCTTATTTAAACGAAATATTAGTTCTAAGAATTCATCTAATGACCGTAATAATTAGTATATGTATCTCTACACATTATACTAAATTATCGAATTTTACTATGTGGTCTAAATCTAAAACTCACATCTCGATTCGTAATAGATTCACAAAATCATTGAATAATTGGCCAAAGAATTCAAAGCATTAGATTCATGAATAAAATCGACAAATATTCATTTAAAGAACTAGAATCTTGAATAAAAGAACTAAATGGTCAGAGATAGATTACATTGTTCGCCTTAGTTATGAATTTAGGTACTCATAACAATAAAAGAAAAAGAAAATCGAGTTCATAACTGGGTTTTGAAATCTTGATCATGGCAAGAATTAGATCACACACCAAGAATCTTCTTCAATTTCAAAAGTTTTCAAACCCTAACTTTTTCTCTTTGATTTTGATGATTATGCCCCTGTTTGACACCCTTTAATTTCTCATTTTCATTTTCATTCTTCATTTCAACCACATATTCTCTAAATAAAATAATATTACACACAAATCAAAAAAATTTCATCACTTTTCCACCACACATTCTCACATCAATCACTATTTCAAAATTTCTATTCTCCTCAAAATTAGATTCAAACACACCCTATGTTTTTTTCTCTCCCCAAAATTGTGTGGAACTCGAGTTGTATTTAAGTCTTTTTTGAGTCTTGGATGAGTTTCAGTTGAATTGGGCTTTTAAAGATGAATTTCACTTGAAAACCCTATATTTGGTGACGGGTAATGGCGCCACGTGCCACGAATCTGGTCTTTTTCTCGAGAGTGGCGCCCACTAATCCCAGTCTATGCATTTTTCAGTGTTTTTGTTGCAACTTTCTCTTTCAATATTCTATTAAGGTGATTCGAAGTGAATTTGAAAGATAACTGAATGAGTTATAACTTTACTTGAAATAGCTTGTTTCCAATTTGAACGTTTACTAGGTCAAAATGAGTTTCAATTTTGAACTAAAAATCTGGAACATACTTGTACAGTTGAAACTTGATTTGTGTCCATAACTTCTTTTTTCTTCTAATTGCATCCAATTGGCCCCTAACATTTTTCGAATCTTTATCGTGAGGTTCGACTTAAATTTTGAGTATTTACACTTTAGTTCCCAAACTTTGGATCTTGCAATTTTTCGCTTCTTCTTTCAATTTCACTTCCATTTATCGAGTTTCACCTAATAAACGAAATATATAATAAATTAGGCTATAATTGTTTAAAAGAATTATTAAATGTCTATATTTTTAGGTTCAAATAAGTGCACAACATAGACTTATCAGTTATGTTCTTGATATCATGAGATGTAGATTTATTTATAACATTGCTAGTGATACTATGAATATGATGCATATCATTGAACACATATTTTTCTTTAATTAATTTAATTTAGATTAAGTTTTTGGATGGAAAAATCGTAATAAATACACCGTATATTAATTTGATTAATGCGAACAGTTGATAATTATTTAAATTTTTCTTGATTTATTTCATTTATATTATTTTTTCTGGAAGGAAAAATTGTAATAATTAAACTGTGTATTAATTTGATTAATGTATAGTTGGTAATTATTTACAATTGAAATCCACTACTTTATAAATATTGAGTGGATAAGGGTGTTTATTTAAATAAAAACTCGTGACTTCCTTTAGTCCATCCATAAGCAAAGTAATACGTGTGCCTCGTGCCGATAATGCAACGGATTTCCTATAGGAGGGCCACGTAGTTCGAGATACTTGATTGGATTTCTTTATGATAAGATCGTCTGGATATAATATAATTTGTGATCATCCTATAGAAGAAGAAATTATTTTTGAGTATTTAGAGATTGAGACAAAAGTTATACACTCAAATCAAGATCATCTACGAAGTTCCTATAGAGGCTCTCGTTTATGATTTTGGTGACCGAGTAAAACGATACTAGACTTGTATAGACGTTTGTCGTAAGATATGATTTGTCTAATGGAAGGGTCCCAACTTGATCAGTTAACACAATGACATTTCTTATCTTGTTGGATCACAAGGATCAAGTAGTCGTTGCATTATTGTAGTTAGACGGATCTACGCGTGCATTCATGCATCATATGCTAAATTGATTTTTGGTTATTCTAAAACAAAACTAACTAATCGAAAAAAATTATGTGGTGGAAAAAACTTAATTTTTTGCTTGAAGGATGTCCTGATGGACCTATTGAGACCATATAATAAGTCTAAAAGGATTGTGTATGCTAAATGGGTGACTGTAGACAAGATGGCCCACTGTTACATTTTGAATTTGATGACAAACGTGTTGCATGAAAGATTGAAAGTTAGAATACCTCATATGATATACTACATACCCTTTAGGACATGTTTGGTCATTGAAGTAGGAGAGCTCTTTTGAAGCCATTAGTACCTTATAGAATATCCGCACGAAATCCTCGTACCTTATAGAATATCCACGAAATCCAGAGTGCCTATAAAGTTTTTATAGTTTGATTATGATTATACATTTCAAACATGTTTGAGAGTCTAGGTGCAACCATCTATCAAGGAGACTCAGCTTGACATGATACTGAATTCTTTATTTGATATACTTTTACAGTTCAATGTGGACTATCACTTACATAAGATGAAGATACCATTAACTCAGTTGATGATAAAGTTATAATGTGGAAAGTGATCTTAAGGGTACATGGCGATATTCATGCATCATTTGGTGGCTCATTTGGTTCCAAACCGAAAGACAAATTTGGAAAGAAGAGAAAGAAAGTTAACAAGAAGCATGAGAGCAACAAAAGATTAAAAGTAGATGGAAAGCTTTGAGGTAAGTGTTCTAACTTCATTGAAAAGGACATTGAAAAAAGATTGCCCAGATGCATTAGCTAGAGAGCAAAGTACGGGTGAAGTTTTTTTCATTACTAAGTATTGTTTAGTGGTTAATACTCAAGAAAGCAGAAAACTTAGTGAAGATCAGTTTAAAATCATTGTTCGCACAAAATCAATAGTTTTGACAAGAGCATGGGAATGTTTTATTTTTATTGCAATAGTGGTAGGTGTTTGATTCTTAAAAACTCTTATTATGTCTCGCGAATAAAGTAGAAATTTGATTTCTGTTTTCAATTTAATAGGACAAGGTTATTCGACAAAATCAGCGTATGATACGCTTAGCATTTTAATGAATAAATTTCCTATTTCCGCTGGACATTTGATTAATGGTTTTTATTTTTTAAACTATTCCACATATGAAATAAAATGGTTACTTCTGTAAACCATAAAAGTCGCACCATACTAGTGATACATATCTATGGCGTTTTGGACAAATCAACCTTAACAAAATACAAAGATTGGCTAGAGATGATCCACTCAACTCGGTTAAGATCAAACCATTGTCAGTTTATGACTTTTGTTTAAAAGGCAATATGACCAAGATATATTTTTTTTTTTTTTTGACAAAAAAGATAGAGCCAAAGACGAACAAAATCAATAGTTTTGACAAGAGCATGGGAATGTTTTATTTTTATTGCAATAGTGGTAGGTGTTTGATTCTTAAAAACTCTTATTACATCTCTCGAATAAAGTAGAAATTTGATTTCTGTTTTCAATTTAATAGGACAAGCTTATTCGACAAAATCAGCGTATGCTATACTTAGCGTTTTAATGAATAATTTCCTATTTGTGCTGGACATTTGATTAATGATTTTTATTTTTTAAACTATGCCACATATGAAATAAAATGGTTACTTCTATAAACCATAAAAGTCGCACCATACTAGTGATACATATCTATGGTGTTTTGGACAAATCAACCTTAACAAAATACAAAGATTGGCTAGAGATGATCCACTCAACTCGGTTAAGATCAAACCATTGTCAGTTTATGACTTTTGTTTAAAAGGCAATATGACCAAGATATTTTTTTTTTTTTTTTGACAAAAAAGATAGAGCCAAAGATGTATTGGAATTAGTTTATTAACATTTGGGTGAGAGTATTAAGACACTTCGATCTAATCGAAGTAGTGAATATTCAGGAACAACTTGATAGAAATTTGTATTATTTCTTAATTGAATACGCCTAGTACACCCTAATGGAATGACGTTTCAGAAAGAAGAAACGTGATATTGTTAGATATTATTAGGTCAATGAAGAGTTTCACAACTTTATCTATCTCATTTTGAGATATAAACTGAAAATAGTTGGATATATTCTTAACTTAGTTACTTCTAAGTCTGTTCTCATGACTTTCCTAAAATTTTGGAATCGATTCAAGTCCTGGTTTCATTACATCCAAAATTTGAAGGTCCAACTCACGTGCTGAAAGGAAAGGTAGAAAAGTTGGAGTTTATGTTAGAGATGTACCTGTTTGTGGGATACCCTAAAGATACCAAGGGATAAATTTTTTATAGTCATCTAGATAGGAAGGTCTTTGCTAGCACAAACGCAACCTTCCTGGAGGATAAGCGTATTAATGACCGTCAGTCCAAGAATAAGGCCGTGTTGAAAGAGATGAGTGAGAGCAAGTCCACTACATCAATTTCTAAAACACAACCTCGGACAGACATCATATGGTGTCAAATATACCTAAACAAGTGTCAGAGTTGAGTTGTTATCTGACCAATAAATCAATGTAACGTTGAAGGTAATGAGGAGATAATGGTGTTACTTAATGATAATACCAGCATTGATGAAAATATTACGTTCCAAATGATAATGGTGTTAACAAGATACTTGTTAGATTTGCTATGCAAGATTCTGCCCTTTCAGGCATCAAATCCAACTCGCTAAGGATCAATCCCCTAAGACTCCTAAAGTGAATGAGCACATGAGTAGGATACCTTATGCGTTGGCATTCGGTAGTGTCATGTATGTTATGCTGTGCAATGAATTGACATTTGTCATATTGTTAGTGTGGTGAGTTTATATCTATTTAACCCTAGGATCAAAACATTGAATGGCGATAAAGCATATCCTTTAGTACCTTTGGAGAACAAGGAATTATATGCTCCTGCCAGATCTAGTATCGATAGCTAAAAGGATTTGGACTTCCAGAGTGATGAAGACTATCGCAAGTCTACATCAGTATCGTTGTTTACACTTGATGGTGGGGCTTGTGAAGCTACTAAATTGGTTATATGACTTAGAAAATCTTAACTGACATCAAAGTGGTGCCTGCATTTGTGTTCGCTATGAAAGTGCAAACCACAAGTGCATGTGTCGCGCTCAAGTAATAAAGTGGACTTTTGAGTCCAAGTTGTCAATCACTCGAGGAATGTTTACTTTCGATTACGTGACTTTAATTAATTTAATTTTAACAATAAAAAGAAACACACAATTAAAATTATGATTTGAAAATAAGGGAAAAAGAAACTAAAACTCTACAAACTAAGAAAAAATAAAAAACTTGGAAATTTCGGAGGAAAATGTGGTTGAAATTTATGGTTTCGCTTAATCGTCACCTAATTAATTTCTCTACAAGCTAATTAAAAAATTACTTATTTACGATTTAGACTAGATTTTTCAAGTTTAGCTAATTACCTCTCTTAAGTGAAATTAACCATAATTGATTAGTTCAATCTATTATATGTCCATGTCAATTAAAACCAAACAACCGCATTAAATATTTGTGAAAACAGTTCAATAGATCACCCAGGGTTAGGGGTATATTTATATCCCATACACGAACTTAGAATTTCTACTATTTGGTCTAACATGCACAATTTTCTCTCGAATAATGTAAAAATCACTAAACATAATAATTCATTAGCCACACAAATGAAAATGCAAGAAATGCAATAGTAGATACACATGAAAATAACATTTTAACATTAAAACCAAATGATGAAATTAATCAAATCTTAAACTACATCATAAATCCCAACATCAAGAATTTAACATGTGTTATACAAATGATAGAAAAGAGAATATTTCATACAATACATCATAAATCAAAGAAAGTAATGGAGTAAATTCAAGATAAAAGTGAAACCCCCTTTTTGATTGGATTCTTGAAGGTTGCCATGGATTAAACTCGAGTTTTTCCCCAAAATCTATTTCTATTTCTCTTTCTTTGAATTTTCTCATTTTGCCTAATTCTTCCCCAAAATACCAAGAAAGTGAAAAGAAAATCAAAGAGAAAAATGAAGGAAAGAAAATGAGAAGAAGAAGGAAAGGAAGACGAATAGATTAATAATGAAAATGGGTTGAATTTGGCTTTAAGACCCTAAGAAAACGTCCCAAGATAATTGCAAAAATAGCCCTTGAAAAAGCAGGAAAAACTACAAAACGGTCGTCGAAATTGGCTTGTGTGCGCAAGCAAAGTGAAATGGATTCTGCTGGTTTTAGATGGTGTCGTGCGTGAGTGCAAGATGAGCAGCGTGCACGTGTGGCTTTGACTTCCTTCAATTTTGTGGCCTAAGTCAAAGAGTATTTGCACGTCCGGTCCCAACTTTCATCGTGTACAATTTGGTCCTCGAATTTTGACTTTCGTTTCAATCATGCCCTTCATAAATTCCAATCCAAGGTCCTTCAACTTTTGACTTGTACACTTTGGTCCGCAAATTCATGATTTTGTACTTTTTTGTCCATTTTCACTTCATTTTGCCTTGTTCTCTTTCTTTTTTGGGGTTTTGACTTACAAAAGCCATAATTACACAATTATGAATAGAAATTCGCTCAATTTAATTAATAATTACCTTGTTAAAGTAAGGGCTAATAACCCAAATGGTCACTGAACTTTACAAAAAGTTTTCACATGGTCACTGAACTTTAAAAATCATTCAAGTCATCATTGAACTTTGCAAAAGGTTTACACGGGATCGCTGAACTTTAAAAATCAATTCATTCATCACTAAACTTTGTAAAAAATTTCCACGAGGTCATTGAATTTTGCAAAAAGTTTCCCACGGGATCACCATATTTAGTGATCCCCTGAGAAACTTTTTGCAAAGTTTAGTGATCAATGTGATGATTTTTAAAGTTCAATGACCCTGGAAACCTTTTTCAAAGTTCATTGACTCCATGGAAACCTTTTGTAAAGTTCAGTGATAATTTGGGTGATTTTTAAAGTTCGGAGACCCTGTGAAAACTTTTTGCAAAGTTCAGTGATCATTTTGGTTATTAACCCTTAAAGTAACTAACAAGTGTGCAAAAACTCACTTATCAAATACCCCCAAACTTAAGTCCTTACTTGGTCCCAAGCAAGACTGTCTATAACACAATCACACAAAATAGGATAAAGATCAATACATTAGATAGCTTGCAAAATATCCATGAGTATAAAATTTTATAATCAATTCACAAATATATTCCAAATTATTCTAGCAAAAATAATTTATGTTTAACTTGTTCGATTAGTGTATGTGTGTGCATAGTCACTTTCAATCATAATCTAAATTAAGAAAAAGTTGTCAAGATGGAAATAATTTCAAGTTGGCTCTAACCTGACTCTTTGTGGTCAAATATTTTCTTTCCCACTTGTGAGATTCACACTCCTTAAATATATATTTACTTTACTTTCCCAAATATAAATCTAAAGGTTGTCTCCAATCACTCTTTTCTTTTCCCGATCTAGTTTGGTTGTGTCTAACCGATAATGTCAATAATATATCAATGTGATGATTATCTACTAATGAGTGCTTTATCATTTAAGTGTATATTAAGTATTTCAAACTCACTAGTTATCTAAGCACAAATATCAAATACAATTGCACAATTTTTTCTTCAAAATTTTCAATAAAAACTCATGATTGACCCCACACCTTTAAACTTTCTTCTTGACTATGCAGTGAGCTTTATGTCAATAACTCCCCAATTTTTAGACCAAAGGGTATCGGATTTCGAGATACCCATATGGACTTAATAACTCGAGAAAAAAATGACAATGAGTGAGGCCTAAAATCCAACATGGCATTTTTAAGCACAACAAAACTATATGGAGCTTAGATCCTTAGTATAAGGTCACTGTCTGGCTTATACTTAGCAAAACACACTCTACACAATTTTTTTTTTCAACATGCATGAAATCAACACACTTCTAGATAGTATCCTTCACCGGTTGGATCACCCCAAACTTATCTTGCAATATAGTTAAGTGAAAGAGGAGTGAATATAGGTGGATATAAATTTTCAAGCAACTCACAACCTATTTATACCAATTCAAAACTTTCTCCATCAATCAATAGTTTCCACATCTAGATATGAATTAATCATGACTATTGTGCTCAAAATAACTTGAGATCTTACATGGACAAGCAATTTTTGAAAAAAAATTAGACACAAATAGCATATTTGGTCATTCTAATGAATCAATCACAATTTTAAACATCAAGCAGTCATAAGTCGGCAAGGCTACCTAACATGTCAACCAAAATCACACATGATAATTATAATCACCCCCAAACTTAAATCACACATTGTTCTCAATGTTGAAAGAACAAGATAAAAGAGAAGAGATGGCAAGGAAACTTCCCCGATTGGGCATTTGATGAAGAGGTACCAATGTTTGGCTTGGACTTGTGATGCTTTTGATAAACTTGAGTAAGTGACCTTCTTGTACAACACTTTACCTCCAAACTTGCTAGGAGCCATGGATATATAGATCTTCAAAAATTATCTACAAAAACAATGAAAGCTAATCAAACAAAAATAAGATAATGCATAAAATTAAATAAAAAGATTAAAAGTTAGAAAATTGGTTTACATCCCACAAGCATTTTTTTTTATAATCTTTAGCTCGACTTTGACAATTGAATCATGGGCATCTAAAGAAGACTTTGGATGTCTTGCCCATTTTTCTTCGTTTGGCTTTGTTCCACTCTTCATTGGATCTCCAATACTTAACATTGCCCATTTCCATTTAATAGGACTTACCTAGTCTATCTAATTCAAATTCAACTATGAAGATTTCTACCTCCTCATCGGGTTTAATCACAAAATCATTTTCTTGGTAATCAACTAAGTCGGAAGAGTGTAATTTGATTTTATCCTCATTGATTGCCACATCTTCATTTAGTCCCGTTGTGATTAATTTTTCATTCTCTTTAAGTTCTTCTTCAATAATTGATTCATCTTCGGATTGAATGACCGGTCCGCCATTGAACTCCAAGGGCGATGGCAAGTCTTTTCTATTAACTACGTCTAGTGGATTATACCTTGCAAACATGTCTTTTTCACCCAACTTGACAAGTTCATTGTAATACTTTGCAAGTACCTTCTCGTTCAAAAATTGAGGATCATCTCCCGAAAATTTGATGTCCTTGTCCCAATCGTCAGGTATATAATCTCACGCGAGTATGTAACTATCATCGAAATCGTCCAGTGTTTATTTTTGACATTTCAAATATTGTCTAAACCAAAGAAGTATCGACATTGTGACATCGGTGCACGAATACAAGCATTGCCCTGTACAATGCATCTTTGACATATTTCACATCTTGGACCTCCAAACATATATCCTTAGTCAATGTAGATATTAGACATTGCAAACATTTTGTTACTTTACCAAGATTGAAATAATGCAACTATAGCAAAAAATACAAGGAGAGAATACCAACACAAGATAAATTAATAATATGGGAGTTAGTCAAAATATACAAAAATAAAGGCAATTAAAAAGAAATTAAAAAAATTGTTAAAACTAAAATTAAATAAAGTGGTAATCAAAATAAAAACACTCCCCGGCAGCAGCGCCAAAAACTTGTTCGCTATGAATGTGTAAACCGCAAGTGCACGGGTCGCGTTCAAGTAATAAAGTGAACTTTTTGAGTTCGAATTGTCAATCCCTCGTGAAATATTTACTTTCGATTACACAAATTTAATTAATTTAATTCTAACAATAAAAATAAACATAGAAAATTAAAATTATGATTTGAAAATAAGGAAAAAAAATAAACTAAAACTCTACAAACTAAGAAAACATAAAAACTGGAAGTTTCGGAGGAAAATGTGGTTGGGATTTATGGTTTTCCTTAATCATCACCTAATTAATTTATCTACAAGCTAATTAACAAATTACTCATTTACGATCCCAATTTTTCAAGTTTAGCTAATTACCTCTCTAGAGCGAAATTAATCATAATTGATTTGTTTAACCTTCTATATCCCTATGTCGATTAAAACAAAAAAATCGCATTAAATCTTTGTGAAAATAGTTTAATGGATCACCAGGGTTAGTGGTATATCTTTATCACCTACACGAATCTAGGATTTCTACTATTTGGTCTAACATGCACAATTTTCTCTCGAACGATGTACAAATCACTAAATATAATCATTCATTCGCCATATAAATGAAAATGTAAGAAATATAATAGTAGATACACATGAAAATAAGTATTTTAACATTAAAAAGTCAATATTGAAATTAATCACAGCTGGTTAAACTACATCATAAATCCCAACAACAAGAATTTACCCCGTGTTATACAAATGATAGAAAAGAGAATATTCCCTACAATACATCACAATTGAAAGAAAATAATGGACTAAATTCAAGATAAAAGTGAAACCCCCTTTCTAGTTGGATTCTTGAAGGATGCCATGGATTAAAGTTGAGTTTTTCCCCAAATCTCTTCCTCTTTCTTTGAGTTTTCTCATTTTGTTACTCTAGTTCTTCCTCAAAATACCAAGAAAGTGAAAAGAAAATCAAAGAAAAAAATGAAGAAAAGAAAAAAAAAGAAAGAAAATGACAAGAAAAAGGAAAGAAAAAATAATAATGCAAAGGGACTGAATTTGGTTTTACAACCCTAAGAAAACGTCCCTAGATAATTGCAAAATAGCCCTCCAAAAAGCAAAAAAAAACTACAAAACGAAATTGAAATGGATTTTGCTAGTTCTAGATGGTGTCGTGTGCGCATGCAAGATTGAGCTGCGCGCACGCGCTGCTTTGCCTTCCTTCAATTTTGGGGCCTAAGTCCTCAAGTATTTGTACATCTGGTCCCGTAACTTTCATCTTGTACAATTTAATCCTCGAATTTTGACTTTCGTTTCAATCATGCCCTTCATAAATTGCAACCCAAGGCCTTTCAACTTTCTAACTTGTACACTTTGGTCCCCCAAATTCACAATCATGTATGCTTTTGGACCGTTTTCACTTCCTTTTACCTTGTTCTCTTTCCTTCTAGGGTTTTGACTTACTAAAGCCATAATTACAAAATTGCGAAAAGAATTTCGCTCAATTTAATGAATAATTAGCTTGTTAAAATATCTAATAAATGTGTAAAAACATATTTATGAATCTGCATAGCCCTTTATACTATATTGGGATAACAATGAGACTGTGACATGACAGATGCTAAAAAACCAAAAGTCATCAGCGGGGTAAACACATTTAATGGAAATATCAACTCTTATGGGAGATAATTGGTAGAGGAAATGTGGGTGTCAGTAAGTTTGTTACTAGGATAACCTTGTTGATTCATTTATCAAAAGTTAGTCAGCTAAGGTGTTGTCGAAAATTCGACTATCCCAATCGAAAGAACAAATAAAAAAGCAGGAAAAACGGAAAAAAGAAGAAGACGAAGCGAGGTATGCCAAAGCAAATCTCCTTAAGACAGATTTCGCCCCCCAACAACGTACAAACAGGATTATGGACGTCTGTCTCCCAAGACACAACGCTTTTCCCAAAGTCGATATTGCACAATACCTACCTTGACGGTCGAACCAAATAATGATCGTACTCGAATGAAATACTCACGAAAATATAGAAGGAATTTTAGCAGAATATGGAGCGAGAAGAATTTAGAAATCAAGAATCTATTAATTGATTTTTGGTATTCAAAAAACGAATTTGGAGGTCTTTATTTATAGAGATTGAAGTGTCTCCTTGAAAGGGTGTGTAACATTTCATGAATTGGTGCACCACTTGATCTGATCTGTTTTAGCTATTGGATCGCACTCTTTCATTATCTGACGGACCAGATTAAACCACGAAATGTAGTGTCCATTCATCATGTCTATTCACCAATTCTCGAATGGCCACCAGCCCATGCAGTTGCCACGCGTACGTCCAACAGGACCAACCGCCATGCGGTGACGAAGTGACGTGACCTGCTACGTGTGTGCCACCTAGGATGCCAACTCAACGAGCCTCTCATCGCCATGTCATCAAACCATGATTCCATTTCTCGAAAACTATAAGGCCTCGCCCTCCTCGCGACGATGCGTACGTGCGAATGCAAAGTGCGCTCTAAAGCGCCCTAATGCGTACTTTGCGACGTGCGCGGGCCCGGACCGGGACCGGGCGTGGCGGGCGTGAGTGGTGCGAAGCACCACTCGTGGTGACTAGTTAGCTAGCCTTTGGCTAGCTAATAGTTAGTCAAGTTGTAGGTCACTTATTAAATTATAACTTATACACATATCCCACTATATAAACAAGTCTATTTTCTTGTAAACTTTCGATGTGGGATTCCTTACCATATATAAGACACTTAAATGGGCTTATAACATATGGGCCTATATTGGAGACTTTTCCAATTCACCCAAATTAATTACAACTGCCCACATCATTAAATAACATATTTAATGACCCAATAAATATCGTTAAATAACATATTTAACGATCCAAATACATCAATTAATTCCAACAATCCCCACATGAATGGAAGAAGTCGACTCAAATCAAGGAAGATAAAAGAAGAGTACTATTTGAAAGATAACGATCAAGATAAGTAGCTTTCGCTTTGAACCTTCTTTAGTAAGAATCTATCGAACTCACTTGGCTAATCGCTGAACGCAACGTTTTGAACTATCAGCCGTTATTGCAAGCTCGCATAATAGACCAAACACATTATCTCTCATATCAAACTTGGTTCTCTATTGTGTTCATTATTTCGGCCCTGAACTACTTGGGTTCTGCGAGTGCTTTAGAGAATTCGCCTAAGTAAATTCTCAAAGAACCGGCCAAGTTCGCACTTACATAGGTGATGTTCTACAAAGAATACCTTTATAGTCATCATTAAAAGCAAAAGCTTATCCTTAATCAACTTCATAGTCAGCACTTTTTGCATCATAGAAATGGGAAGGAGTTAAACTCCTAAGTGCTTCTTATCGAGTAATTCATAATTAGTTTTCCTATTGAACCTAGTCCATGGGATCTCCAATTGCTTAGGTTAGGTTTCCACTAAGATGACTCATTGGGTTTTAGGCTTTAAACCCATTTCTCGATGCTAAACTATACGCTCTCTAGATAACCCTTTAGTAAACGGATCCGCTAGTTTTTCTTTTGACTTAACAAAATCAATTGATATTGTTCCATTTGAGAGCAACTGACGAACGGTATTATGTCTACGACGGATGTGTCTTGACTTACCGTTATACACAAAATTTTCGGCCCTAGCTATTGTTGCCTGGTTATCGCAATGAATACAAATAGCTTCTGTGACAAAGCTTTGGCCATATAGGAATATCTTCTACGAAATGTCTTAACCATTCTCGTTTCTTCTCCTGCTTTATCTAAAGCAATAAACTCAGATTCCATAGTAGATCGAGCTATACACGTTTGCTTAGAAGATTTCCAGGATATGGCGCCACCACCAAGAGTAAATACATAGCCACTGGTAGACTTAGACTCGTCTGTATCTGATATCCAATTGGCATCACTATATCCTTCAATTACTGGAGGATATTTTTTATAACATAATGAATACTCTCTGGTCCGTTTCAAGTATCCCAAAACTCTAAGTAATGCATCCCAATGTTGATTACTTGGGTTACTTGTGTAACGACTGAGCTTACTTACCGAGTAAGCTATATCAGGTCTTGTACAATTCATTAAGTACATTACACTACCAATAATTTGAGAATATTCTAATTGTTGTTTCCCATTTCCACTATTCTTGTGAAGAACTACATGAGGAAGAAATGGGTTACTCGTTTCTTTAATATTATGAGTCTTAAACCTCTCAATTATTTTGTCAACATAATGAGTTTGAGACAAGAATATTCCATTTGATGTTCTAGATATCTTCATTCCTAGAATCACGTCTGCTTCACCTATATCTTTCATATCAAAGTTATTGGTAAGCATATTCTTCGTTCTATTGATGACTTCTATATTAGTCCCTAATATAAGCATGTCATCAACATATAAACAGACAAGTACGTATGCCTTTTCGAATTTTTTCGAATATACGCATTTGTCACATCCATTTATTATGAATCCATTCCTAATCATGGTACTGTCAAACTTTTCGTGCCATTGTTTAGGAGCTTGCTTCAACCCGTATAAGGACTTAATAAGTTTGCATACTTTGTTCTCTTGTCCTTTTACTATGAAACCTTCTGGTTGTTCCATATATATTTCTTCGTTTAAATCACCATTTAAGAACGCAGTCTTAACATCCATTTGGTGTATTTGTAAATTATACAAGGCTGTTATAGCAATTAAAACTCGAATAGAAGTAATTCTAGTTACTGGAGAATATGTGTCAAAGAAATCAATCCCTTCTTTCTGACGATATCCTTTTGCAACCAGTCGAGCCTTGTATTTATCTATTGAACCGTCAGGTCTTAATTTTCTTTTGAAGATCCATTTGCACCCTATTGGTTTAGTTCCCTTAGGAAGATCAACCAATTGCCAAGTATTATTACTCATAATGGATTCAATTTCACTATTTATAGCTTCCTTCCAAAATACAGATTCTGGACTAGTCATGGCCTCTTTAAATGTTTGAGGCTCTTTCTCAATCATGAAAGATATAAAATCTGGACCAAAGGATTTAGCAACTTTTGCTCTTTTACTCCTTCTTGGTTCAGGTTCTATATTATTTTCCAAAGCACTATCTCGTGTTCTCTTTTGAGTATTCGTAACAATATCTCTTTTATTGGGGAACACATTTTCAAAGAATTCAGCATCTCTAGATTCTATAATCGTATTGACATGAATGTCACTTATATCAGATTTATGCACAAGAAATCTGTACGCACTACTGTTTATTGCATATCCGATAAAAATGCAATCAATAGTTTTAGGACCTAACTTAATCCTTTTAGGAGGTGGAATAGCCACTTTTGCTAGACACCCCCACACTTTTAAGTATTTGTAGGAAGGCATTCTACCTTTCCAAATGTCATAAGGTATCGAACCAGTTTTCTTGTGGGGAACTCTATTCAGAATAAAGTTAGCAGTTAGCATTGCTTCCCCCCACAAATTTTGTGGTAATCCAGAACTTATAAGCATAGCATTAACCATGTCTTTTAAAGTTCGATTTTTTCTCTCAGCAATCCCATTTTGCTGCGGAGTATAAGGGGCTGTTGTTTGGTGAATAATACCAAACTTAGCACATAATTCATTAAACATAGATGAATCATATTCACCACCTCTATCGGATCTTAATACCTTAATTGTTTTTCCAAGTTGATTTTCAACTTCATTTTTATAAGTAACAAATGCATTCAACGCCTCATCTTTGCTACTTAATAAATAAACATGGCAATACCTACTGAGATCATCAATAAACGTGATAAAATATTTTTTACCACCTCGAGTTTGAACAAATTTTAGATCACAAATGTCGCTATGTATTAAACATAACGGTTCACTACTCCTTTCAATTGAGTTAAAAGGTTTTTTAGCAAATTTTGCTTCAACACAAATTTCACATTTATGTTTGTCTTCGGATTCAAGTTTAGGTATAAGACCTAAACCTACAAGCTTTCGTAAAGAAGCACGATTTACATGTCCTAATCGGCTATGCCATAAATTTGAAGAGTCGAGCAAGTAAACAGAATTATTAGTTTTATTAATAACTTGCGGATACAAATATGTGGATTTTTTGTCCACTACAACAGCATTGGCCTTAAATAGACCATCAAGTAAATAACCCTTCCCAACATACATGCCTGCCTTAGTAAGTACAAATCTATCAGATTCAAACACAATTTTAAACCCCTTCTTACTAAGAATAGCTCCTGAAATCAAATTCTTTCTGATTTCTGGGACATGTACAACTTCATTCAGCGTCAATTCCTTTCCCGATGTGAATTTCAAAATAACCTTTCCAATCCCTTCAATTTTGGAAGTTGTAGAATTGCCCATGTAAAGGCACTCATTATCATTCAGGGTCTTATATTCAGAAAATAGACCCTTATCAGTACAGACGTGACGAGTGGCTCCTGTGTCTAACCACCAATCTTTGGCATTAGATACCAAATTAACTTCAGAAACAACAGCAGATAGGTTGATGTCTCCAACATCTGTAGAGATATAATCCACTTCGGTTATATTGGCTTGAGGCTGTTTCTTCTTCGGTGTATCCTTCTTTTTGCTTCGACAGTCTTTAGCCCGATGTCCTGGCTTCCCGCAAATATAACAGTTTCCTTTGAACCGTTTTGCATTGATGACTTTTGCTTTGTCCATAGATGAGCCAGAACGCTTCCTTTTCTTGTTCTTAGACCCCGAGTCTTCCACAATGTTAGCCTTTGCTTCCATGTTGTGCACATTATTCTTCTTTTCCGCAGCCCGGTTGTCTTCTTCAATACGAAGTCGAACAATTAAATCCTCCATCGTCATCTCTTTGCGTTTATGCTTGAGATAGTTTTTGAAATCTTTCCATAGTGGAGGTAGTTTCTCGATCATAGCAGCAATTTGGAAAGATTCACTCAAAGTCATACCTTCAGCTTCAATATCATGAAGTAGAACTTGCATCTCTTGAACCTGACTCATTACTGTCTTTGAATCAGTCATCTTGAAATCCAGAAATTTGCCGACAAAGAATTTCTTCGTTCCAGCATCTTCCGTCTTGTATTTTTTGTCAAGAGACTCCCATAGTTCTTTAGCCGTTTTGTGGTCACAATACACACCATATAAGGTGTTATCCAATCCATTGAGAATGTAATTACGGCATAAGAAATCTGCATGTTTCCATGCTTCAATGGCTAACTGAGTATTTTTATCAGTAGCATTCTCCGATGTTTGTGCGGGACATTCTTCACGCAGAAACTTTACCAAGTTCAATGTTGTCAAATAGAATAACATCTTCTGTTGCCAACGCTTGAAATCCGTACCATTGAATTTTTCCGGTTTCTCATATTGTGAAGCCGGTGGCATTACAAATTGATTGGGACCAGAATTTGGCGCAATCACATCACTAGTATTATTTCCACTAGTACTAGCCATTTTCTGTAAAACAACAATTACAGAAAATAATCAATCAGAGAAATGAAATTCTGTCTTAAGATTGTTGTCGAAAATTCGACTATCCCAATCGAAAGAACAAATAAAAAAGCAGGAAAAACGGAAAAAAGAAGAAGACGAAGCGAGGTATGCCAAAGCAAATCTCCTTAAGACAGATTTCGCCCCCCAACAACGTGCAAACAGGATTATGGACATCTGTCTCCCAAGACACAACGCTTTTCCCAAAGTCGATATTGCACAATACCTACCTTGACGGTCGAACCAAATAATGATCGTACTCGAATGAAATACTCACGAAAATATAGAAGGAATTTTAGCAGAATATGGAGCGAGAAGAATTTAGAAATCAAGAATCTATTAATTGATTTTTGGTATTCAAAAATATAATTGGAGGTCTCTATTTATAGAGATTGAAGTGACTCCTTGAAAGGGTGTGTAACATTTCATGAATTGGTGAACCACTTGATCTGATCTGCGTTTTAGCCATTGATCGCACTCTTTCATTATCCGACGGACCGTATTAAACCACGAAATGTAGTGTCCATTCATCATGTCTATTCACCAATTCTCCCGAATCACCAGCCATGCAGTTGCCACGCGTACGTCCAACAGGACCAACCGCCATGCAGGACGAAGTGACGTGACCTGTTACGTGTGTGCCACCTAGGATGCCAACTCAACGAGCCTCTCATCGCCATGTCATCAAACCATGATTCCATTTCTGAAAACTATAAGGCTCCTCAGCTCCTCGCGACGATGCGTACGTGCGAAGTACAAAGTGCGCCTCTAAAGCGCCTAATGCGTACTTTGCGACGTGCGCGGGCCCGGACCGGGACCGGGGCGTGGCGTGGCGTGGCCCGGACCGGGACCGTGACCGGGGCGTGGCGTGGCGTGAGTGGTGCGAAGCACCACTCTCGTGGTGACTAGTTAGCTAGCCTTTGGCTAGCTAATAGTTAGTCAAGTTGTAGGTCACTTATTAAATTATAACTTATACACATATCCCACTATATAAACAAGTCTATTTTCTTGTAAACTTTCGATGTGGGATTCCTTACCATATATAAGACACTTAAATGGGCTTATAACATATGGGCCTATATTGGAGACTTTTCCAATTCACCCAAATTAATTACAACGGCCCACATCATTAAATAACATATTTAATGACCCAAATAAATATCGTTAAATAACATATTTAACGATCCAAATACATCAATTAATTCCAACATAAGGTTTTCGGGAGACATCATCAAGATATGACATGGCACGCGTACTCTAGGGCAAGTGGGAAATTTGTTGGGTTGTGTGCTCATATAGTATATTTCGCTATGACAAAATAATAATTTATAATAAATAAATTTTGATTTTATTACATTTATTTATTATTGAGCGTGTGAATTAAAGTACATATGATCACTTGTGATAATGTGAGTTGGGTACTTGCGTTGAGAAGTACAGTGTGACACAACTTATATTTTGATCATAAATAATTTGTTCACAAATGTATGGGGGTTGACACATTATACTTGAAGGTTGTGGTGTTGACAAATTCATTATTCGAATTTGTGATTTGTCCTTATCACAAAAATAGTAAAATGTGACACTAGTACACTTGGAGCGTATTGAACAGACCACATGTCGAATTTAATTCTATAGTATGACCATGTGAATAGTTAAATTCCACTTTATTGTTGTGTATTTTATCCAGATCCCTTGATAGAGCTATGCATATCTTTTCATGATTTTAATGATTTTTTGATTTACCAATGGGTGAGATCAATTTGATTGGTCAAATATCTTGGTGAGTTGAGAACTTGAGAATGAGTGAAGTAGAGAACACGGGAACCGTCGCCCTAAAAAATGGGTAGAGTGACTACTTAAATATTTTCTGTTGAACTGCTAAAATCTGAGCTCAATATTTAATGACGGCTAAACTTCGACATATGTGATTAGTTCACATGATCGTTGAAGAAAGTGATACTTAAATTAGTGAATAATTGGATGAGTAAAACGGTCATTTATGTTTGTACTTAATTATCGAATCTCGGATTGGGATAAAATAAATATACGACGGTTTAGAGGAAAATATTACAGATTTTTTGCCTTATGTGATCTTATATATTCCGAGAGTGTAGTCTTTTGCCTTTAGTAGAAAAAACAAAGACTAATAATTGGATTGGGTAGTCTAGAGTCGACTAGACATGATTTAATTATTGGGGCTTGGATAATATATGTCTGATCAATCCCTGGGTAGCTCTGAAGTATTGGAACTTGATTGTAATTTTAATAAAAAGTTTTGTACTTAATTGTAATTACTATAAAAGTTGTATTCTTAATGATAATTGTAATTGGAGTTCTAGAACCACGCATAAAATTATATGTAAACTAATTGGACATGAATTTTAATCAAAACTCCTATTTGAATTTTAATTAAGACTCTTATTTGAAATTTGAATTATTATTGTATATGGATTGGAACATATTTATCTTTATAAATAGAGACTAGATTGACATAGAAATTCTAGAACAATCATAACACACAATTTCATAATGTTCAAATTGAAAGAGAGAAAAAGTGAGAAAATTATTTTTTCTTATTGTCCAATCCAAGAATTAGTTTCTTGATTTAATTAAAAGAAGTCGATCACTCACTGATTTAGTCTTGACTATGGAGAATACTATAGAAAACTTGGAGATATGGATCATCAAGTTCTTGGAATTAAAAAACTAGAAGTTCGTGATCCAAAAAATTGAAAGTTCGCGATTCATAATTAATTCAAGAATCAATCATCGAATTTAGGTAAAAATTTGAATTCTTTATTCTTGATATAATATACACGTAAACATTTAAATATCTTGTTTATTGAGTTAAAAAAAAATTTAATTTCTTGATAATTTTGTTTCCGCATTCCAACAGTGACTACGTGACTAGAATCGTAATAAAATTTCTGCTAGTGAAAAAAAGAATGATTTGCTAGTGGAAAGGGATGTTGGTAATACTAAATGGGAAATGAGCTTGTAATGGCGTGAAGAGATTTGTTGATATATTATCTTAATTTATCATTCCGCAAATGAAATTGTTCTATTTCATAACGTCTGCTCAAAGATTAGTCCCAATATACCTTTTTGATAAATGTTGCAGGCATCTCATTGCAGCGCTCAATTCTAATGAATAGAAGTGCATCTAAAGTAATTTACTCTTCTATGACATTAGGCTTAAAAAAATAGTACAATCGTATGTTAGGTATACAGTACTAGACATGGCTTGACAGCATAATAAATAAATTTTTTGTTGGAATTTTGTATTGGAAATTGGTTGTGACCAATTGAAATGATTTAAGTGGAAATTCCTTGTTTGGTGAATGAGAAATTAAGCCAAACTTAAACCACTTAATACTTGAAATTATTGGAATTGTGTAGAATATTGTGGAATATTCTAGAGAATGTAGATGAAAAGATGTGTCTTTTCATATGGATCATGACTCTTGGAGAACATGACTTTTGGTATGAGTAACTTCCAATAATTATGATTATTTAAGATATGTGTCTCTTGGTATGGATATTTCAACTACTATATATATGGATTCCCTATGTGTTTGGATTAACTACACAACAAACAATTCATTTAATAGTTTCATTTCATGGTTATTTTAGTTTTGCATAAAACACTTTGTATAAGTGATTTTTTCTTGCATCAAAATCATGGTTATGGTAGAGAGGGAACTCCGTTCGAGTTCGTTGGTCTAAGTCATTTGGAGTGCTCCTATGGCTTGACGTGGTCGTTGTATCTTGAGAGATGATTGTCGAGAAACCGTTAGCACCGATGCGGGGCAAATTCATCTTAAGGAAAAAGTGTCAAACACTTGCCTCGACCGATCGCATCACTTGCATTTCATTTTTCTCATTTCTGATTTTATTGATAATTAATTTCAGAATATTGCTAACATTGTTTATATGTTTATACTGAAAGGTTGATAGCGAGAATGACGGGCTTTCTTTCCAGATTCATGCACATTCGAAATCGATAAATCGTTGTTTTATCTTCTCAAATCAGATTTTGGTAAGTCGAATGATGTTTCGATTTCACGCATATTAACAGCATGCTCTTGATCAATATAATATGCACATTATCGGTGTAATATCTCCTATAATTTTATCTTATTTTTCTTCTTTAATATTATTATCTAGTGTGAATTTTTATTCGACTTTACAATGGTGTTAGTATACCTCTCTCCCAAAAGGTTGAATGAGATCAATTTTTATCCAAGACTTCTTCGTTAGGGTGAATGGCTTCCACGTCTTATTTTAATAAAAAGTGCAATGTCAATAAAGAAGGGAAAGTTCATTGAGATGACAGCAAAAAGTAAAAACACAAAATCACGGGCTAACATTGTTTTGTTTTCTTCCACATGCAAACAAAAATCCTGCATTAAACCTCTTTTTAAGTGTTTTTGTTTGTTTCTCATCAAAAATTCACAAATAGACACACCAAAGAATCACGAGACTCCAATCGTACTTCTCCACTAACTGCACATATTTATATATATTATTATATTTTCACCCCCCTCCCATTTTTGACCAAATGTTTTTTTTTAATTACCACTTTCAACTCATTTTTCACATCGAAAACATTGGAATTTGGATTTGGCTATTTCTAGAAGAATTGTAGCCCTTCGAGTTAGCTTTCCAACGGAATTTGAATCATCACAATTGAATATTGCTAGAGAAAGTTATGATAAAAATATTGACGACTGCTCAACCCTCGCTCGACTTTCGCTAGAAACTCGCTCGAGCGACCAATGCAGTAACTTTTTGCCCGAGTTTCGCCCGATTATAATGTAGTTATATAACGTTATCAAAGCATGATTTTGTTAAATTAAAAATTAGTACTTTTTTTTATACGTTTCTTGATTTTTTTGTTAACAATGTATCCAAAAAAAAAAAATTCTGAGGCGCTGCCCTCGAATCCCCGTGGGCCCCTACCACTTCAACTCTACCTCTAGGCCCCCCCTACGTTCAAAGTCTGGCTCCGCCCTGATGTATATGAAAAGAACACAAGCTGGGCAGTTCAGTTTTTTTAAGAAAGAATGCAAGATACTGAAAAATCTTATGTGAAGCAACAGCTTCAGCCTGATGCTGATGCTGAAGCTGAAAATCCAACACACTTCAAGAACTCTCTGCAAGTTAGCCTCTATCTCTGGTAAATAGCTAATCATATTATAGTTTTAATGCTAAGTATTCATTACGTGTTTATTGCAGGAGCTGAAGGACTTGGGCTCTCAGCTTCATCATGCTGCTGATTACTGCCAAACTTCTTTTTTGAATGACAAACCCAAGGGAATGTAAAGTCTTTTCTACCCTATACTGATGTCTTGTTTTGTTAAACTGTGAAGTCTAATTATTGTCACTGGACGGAGTTCCTTGATCAAATTTTATTGAAGATAATTTAAGAATTTCACACTTGCAATTTCGATTTTGCTATAATTTATCTTTTAAATACAAAGTCGTGAAAAGGGTTTTGTATAACCATAAAAAAGAGAGAGATGTTAGAGAAGATACGAGGTTTTAGTTTTTTTCTTGTAAACTTTTTTTTTTCCTGTAAACTTTTTTTTTTTCCATCATAGTAAATTATTGCAGTAATGAAAGATGACGTAGTCTCACATTGAGGCAAACATCTATAAATCTTGCGTGTTCTTGTGTTTATTTTCTTTGTGCGAACTTATCACTCTTAGTGGTAGAATTGAAGTTTCTAATTTTCAACATATTTTACCCACTATAATACTCAGTATCAAATATACCACTTAACTTCAAAAAATTAAAAAGAATAATAAGGAAGAGTTGAATCACTACATAGCTTTGTTTATTTATATTTATTTTTATTTTAAATTTAAAAATTCTTAATTTCATGCATCCATTAATGGATTGAAAGTTGTAGATTTGTTCTAACAAAAGTTTTGGTTTGCAGTACTGTGGTGGAGAACACCAAGGAGTACATATGCAAGGCTATGGTTATAATTGTTGATCATTTAGGCAGCATATCATCTAATTTGGAATCTAGTGTTTCAATGAGCAATACAATTCCTGAAACTCAACAAAGGATTGAGACCTTGAAACAGGTTAATAATTCTTTACACAAAATACTAAAATAACCCTTTCGGTTTTATTTTACTAATTTTTGGTTTTGCATTGTCAGTGTATTTGACACCCATTTTTTTTTTTTTTAAATACGAGTTTTGGAATAGTAATTTTTTGGACACCATGTGGTTAAACGGTGGAATTTTTTTTTTTTTAAGCTAACGTGCAAAATTATTTTTATTGTTATTCTTTTTGTGTGTCAAACTAACAGTCATAAACTCATTTGTAACAAATATTTAAGCTTGTTATCAACTTGGAACAACATAAAGTTTGTCAACATGAAACTCCATGAAAAGTCCGGTGACTATTTTCGGTTTTGACCTTGTATTTATATGTTAAGGCCCTGTTTGGTACACATTATTTTTTTCATTCTCATTCTTCTATTCATTTTCAACCACACATTTTTCAATAAAATAATATTTTTCATCATATTAATAACTTTTCCTTCATTTTTAACCACACATTCTCCCTCAGTCTACTATTCAATAATACATTCTTTCAAAAAAATGTATCCCAAACACACTCTAATTGTTACAACAATGCTACACGTACAGAGTTATTTTCAAATTTTATAGAATTCCACTTGCAGTCGGCAAAAAAAATAAAAAAAATCTGCGAATCAAGTGCTGTCAGCATAGCATCTGTAAAGAAATCCCCGTAACACTTAGCTTTTTTTTCTAATTGTTATGTTTTGTGGTGTTTACAGAGACTTTTAACGTGTCAACAGTACTCACATAAGCTTGCTCTAACAAACATTTACTGGAAGGCTGATTTTCGAAGATATAACCGTCACTATACGTCAAGTAAATATTATAAGTCTTTCTATTTTTTTATTTTTAATTTTTACTAATACTTTTGTTCTATGATGACATGTCTTTTTGACTCCCATCTTTGTGTATCAGCTCCGGCGGATTCAGCAAAACCGAGTCAGGAATCTAGGTAAGATCAAGTATTTATGGTGGTTGTGGTAGTGGCAGATGGTGGTATGGGGATAGTGGTGTAAGGACTACGGTGGTTGTGTTTTATATATGCAATAATATTATTTGTACAATCATGGATGACAATTTTGTTGATAATTGGTGTGTTGACTTCAAAAATAATTTGAAATATTCTTGGTGTACATAATATATGTACATAAGGGTGTTGTGGACCCCACCTCATGTGAAGGGTATGAACACCCCTATGTACATATATTATGTACACCAAGCACATCCCAAATAATTTTTGTTAAAACTATTTAATGACATACTGTCACTGACATTATGTAAAAAAAGTTGTCATTCATGATTGTACACTAAGCATGATTCTTATATACTGTGTTTGCTGAACAAAAAATAAAGAGTTAGGTAAAATTAGAGACAAGAAAGTAAGGGTAATAGAGGGCCATAATACAACATGTTTGATCATCTTCAAGAAATTTTTTAAACATAAGATGCTCTACATTTAAAAAAAAATAATAATAATAAATAAATAAATATATATATATATATATATATATATATATATATATATATATATATATATATATATATATATATATATATTATAAATTTCATATTTAAAAAAATTCGACAGTCTTCATGTGCGAGCTCATCCAAATCCCACTTTTGGACAACGAGACATGCTCAACTCGGCTCATGGGCCTAGAAGCCCAAGCTTGCCGAAGAATCGAGTCGAGTCGAGCCGAGCCGAGCCGAGGATCTAAAGTTGCCACCACTATTGAGATTGTTTAGATTTTTACCTCATAAATTCCCATACCTCTCTCATATGTTTTTCGTTTCTAATGTTTAAAAGGCCAATATCTTATAGATGAACAAAATTTTATTTATTATATCCTATTTAAAAAGCCTGCGTGACATCTAATGTTAATTTATTTATTTAATCGAAAGTCTGACACGTGCAATATTCTTGTTTTGTTTGGTACATGTTAACTATGGACCAGTACTAGAAAAACAGAAAGGTCTCCAAATCCAGGTAATTACAGAAAAAAAAAATACTATATAATTGAAAAAAAAAACATTTTAATAACCCGAACTCTAAATATTTCCATATATACTTGGGTTTTTGCAGGGTTGCTGGTTGGCAATAGCCTATCAACTTTGCCAAAAACTGAACAGACATATTTTCAGTTTCAGGTGAATTATAGTGTATTTCTCTATATATACTTGCACAAATTTATTGTATGGGTAATAAAGTGAATTGTATATAGTGGTGGCATGGGCTTGGCCCGTATATGCACAAGCCGGGCTTACTCGTGGGTTGAGCTCGAGTTTTTTTAATTTTTTTTTATAACTATACATGTTCTAAACCTTTCAAAAAAAACAAAAAAAAAAAAAAAACCACGAGCCCCTCATCAAAAAACGATTAAACGAGTTGAGCTAGTGAGCCACTTGATCTGCTCAGACTCGAGCCCGCTCGGCTTGATTGCCACCTCTAATTGTGTAGTATTGAATAATATTAAAAATTTTGAAAATTCTACTTACGGTACTATTCAAACTTATATATTTTGACTGTAGGCGACTTCTAAGGTCAAACGTAGTATGCTGAATTGGAAAGTACTGAAGAACAAAGAAATGAAATCACGGATTACACGACGTGGTAGACGGATTCTAACCTAAATACCAATAATAATCTTTTTATTTCGCATTTATATCTATTCTCTATGTGTAATCGTAGTTTGCTCTAGAAAATGTTGGTTCTTGTATAACCAATGTGTTTTTCATGGTGTTATCGTAGAAAATATTTTATTTGAAGATGGTGATGGTGCAAATATTTTTTCTTAAATACTTAAATGTGCATAGATTTAAAGAAAAAAATAATTATATCAAAGATTCGATAATGTGAATCTAGATAAATATTCAACGTATGGAATGACCAATAGATCTATGAGTAATTTTTTTTTTCTTAAAAGTAAACGAACATCAAAATTTAGATAATGAGGTTTACAAAAATATTTATCGTGTTAATTTGAAATTTGTGTCCTATAAATTAAAATATTGGGTTTACTCTTGTCCGGAAAATTAATTGAGAACTACTTGTTATTTACTTTAAAGGTAATTATATTCACACCACAATTTTGACAACTATATCACAATTTACTTGTAATGGACGCTCGTAACCTTTGCACCTTTTTCAACTTATCTATTCACATTTTTGTTTCAAACTTCTATTAATTTGCACATATCGTCTCCAATGATGGTTTTCATCTAAAAAAAAAATCATTAAGAAAGCGGAAAAAGGCCTTTTGACCTTTTGTATTTAAAATAAGCAAAATAAATAACAAATAAAAATATGTGTTCTTCATTTCAATGCACAAAAATTATCGCTAGAGATAAGATTTCCTAAATTAATTGAGGGTTAATGATAAAAATGTGATGGGAAAACTTTGGGGATATAATTATAAAAATGAGCAAAAATTGAGAACCTTCATTACAATTAAAATTGAGAACCCGTGAGTAAGATCATACTAGTGGACCTACTAACTTGATTGGACCTACTAACTTGATTGGACCTATATTCATTAAATTGAGAACCTTCTAATTCACTGGAAGCGGATAAATAAATTGAGCAAGCTAAATTTAATCCAAAACAATAACTGATTAATCGCTATCACTCATAAAGTTTCGTTAATAATCACCCACAAAATTTATTAAGCCCTGTTTGGTACCAATTAAAATTTCAGATTTTAATTTAAGTCAAAGTCAACAATAAATTTTAACCACATATTTCATAGGCCCCACAAACTTTTCAACCACACATTGAGATAATTGCAACGAAAGTCCCAAACCTTTGAAACATTACCAGTCTTTCCCCAAATCTTTGATTTGTTGCAGCCATCACCTATAACTTCAAATGTTATAGGTGAAGTCATTTTGAACAGTTTCTATCCATAAAATTTAATTTTGATCACATTTTCACTATTTTAAAAAGGAGCAAAAGAGTAACTTTCCATTTATCTCATTAAATAATTAAAAAAAAAAAAAAACACACACACACACAATCTTCTTATTCCTCTTAACCCTCCCCTCCCCCACCTCAAATTCAAAATCCACACCGACCACCGCAAAATGGTTTATTGTTCAAGCTTAAACTTGACAGAACACAAGATGAACATCAAATTTATGGATTTGGTGACATAAGCATAATAGTCGACTCCATCAATCAGAAGTTCTTTGCACGAGGACAAATATTGATGTTTCCTCTCAATCACAGAGTTTTGCTCTGGTCTTTCCACACAAGAAAGTTGGTGACTTACCCCTTTTTCATTGTAGTAATATGTAAATTTAAGTTCTTGAGCATTGTCAAATCAAAAGCACTTGATTACTTTATGAAAATCGAGTTTCTACGAGTGTAAGAAATTTGGAAATGATGAATTCGACATCAGATTTTTGCCTCATCAAGTATACCCATGTAAACCTTGTGCAGTCATCAACCAAAGTTAGAAAGTATTTGTGACCAGCATGTGTAGCTGCATTGTAAGGTCTCCAAATGTCACAATGAATAAGTTCAAATGCAACAGAATACGTGATTATTTGCTACAAAAGATAGTCTTCTTTGCTTCGCAGAGGACAAATACAACATGGAAAAGACATCATTTCTTTTAGTGTTAAACTTCAACAAGTCTTTCAATACAGCTAACTTCTTAAAAGATAAGTGTCGAAGCCTATTATGCCAAGTGTGATCAGTTACATTGTTTATCAATGAATGAACACAACTGCAAAAAAATTTCAGAAACTTAAGTACTACTTTTAACTGAACTAAGGTTGTTGGCATCAATGACATAAAGATCTTCAACCCTTTTACCCTTGCCAATCATCTTCAATGTTGGCAGCACCTGAATGAAACATGTATCAATGAAAAATCTGATGCTTAATGAAGATCTCTTGGTTAAAGAACCCACTGACAAAAGGTTAAATTTGAACATACAAACAAAACATCTTCAAGAATCAAATCCGGAGATAGCTTTACATTCCCAATGTATTCCACAGGGATTCGTTCATGATTAGGCAAAGTAACAGATGCATTTTGAACATGTCTCAATGTATTAAAAGCATTTTGGTTTGAACAAATGTGACTTGTGGCACCTGAATCAATTACGCAAGTTGTAGGTGAATTGAATTGTAGGTTGACAAGCAAGAACCTATCATTTGATCATAACTTCTTTCATGTTGTCATAGAAGCCCAAGCTTGCCTAAGAATCGAGTCGAGCCTAGGGTCTAAAGTTGCTACCCCCATTGAGATTGTTTAGATTTTTACCTCATAATGTTAAAAAATATATATATATTTTACCCCCAACGGTCACTTTTTTTACCGTTCTAACATCTTCAAATGGCTAGTATTTTAGACCATCCGGAAGTCCAGATGCCTTGTCCGGATGAACAGAGTTTTGGCTGGTTTGAGTGCTATAAATACCTCTCACTTTTCATTTGCAGCAACCTTTCTTTGAGCATTAAAGTAAAGCTTTTATTGATCCTAACAACCTTACACTTTATCCTTAAGAAGATCAAAAAGCATCAAACTCTTGAAAAACTTGGGAGTGATTAAACTTTGTGAAAATCCTTATTAAGAGTTTTTCTTTTAACCTAAACACTTTGAACTATACTATTTGCCATCTATTGCAGTGTTTGCTTTCTTCTCTTCTTGAACTCATTTTTTGAATCTATCATTAGATAAGAAGAGAAGATTTTCACTTGTAAAACTCGTTTGAATCGAGGGTCATATTGATGTCCCGTAAAACTCAATAGTTTAGGTCGTATTGAGATCCCGTAAAACTCAACATTGTAAAAGGATCGGTGCTCCTTGTTTGTAAGTCACCGAAAGCGTTGTAAAGGGTTGAATTACTCCATAAGTCAATCAACATAGTTAAAAAGGCCTTACTCGTGCCGGAGAGCTTGGTAACGGGGGACGTAGATCATTGCATTGGATCGAACCTCCATAACATATCATTTGCTCTCTATATCCCTTTGACTTAACGCTTCTACCTTGTGCAAATTTACATTGCTTCATTTACGTGATTACTTGTGTCTAGATTATTCATTATCATTAAAATTTTGAGTAGTTAATGAAAAAGTTTTAAAGACCAATTCACCCCCTCTTGGTTAGCCAGTTTTGGGCTTTCAATGGTTGTATCTACTGAAGAGTTTAGGAGAGTATCGATGTGTGAAAATGCTAAAAATGGTTGGGATATACTAGAAACCACAAACGAAGGAACTAAAACTGTTAAAAACTCTAAACTGCAGATGAATCGTTTGATGAATTCTATGCGAAGCTTAATGATATAATTAATTTGAGTTTCAACCTAGGTGAGAAGATCCCCCAAGTCTAAAATTGTTAAAAAAGTCCTTAGATTCCTAACTGAAAGGTTTAGACCTAAAGTCACCGTGATTGAAGAAAGTAAGGATTTAGATGCTATTAAGAAAGAAGAACTCGTATGATCCTTTCAAACCTATGAGCTCACCTTATCTCAATCAAAAAGGTTAAATCCATAGTCATGAACACTATTAGGGAAGAAGAGAGTAAGTCAACTGATGTTGAGACCCTTATGGATGACGAAATAGCTTGTTTCGTTAAGAAAATTCAGAATGTGATTGAGGAAGATGAGAGAACCTCAAAAATAGAAAAATGATGTCCCTAGTAAATTCTCGAACGATGAGCGTGAAAAGAATAACCCTAGGACTTTTAATAAGAAAACACAGTCAGTTAGATATCATGAGTGTCTGAGTTTTGGTCACTATAGGAATGAATGTCACAACTTGAAAAGGAACTCGAATAAAGGACGGCGTAAGGCATTAGCAATGACCTTGAGTGATGATGAATCATATTCGAGTGTTCAGAGTGATACCTTCAGTGGTGAAGATGAACTAAATTTTATTACCTTCATATCTATATCTAAGATTGAATCTGATAAGGAAAGTGAAAATGTTGAGAGTGAAGAACGTAATGAGAAATCTGAGGATGATTCTGAGGACGAAATTGATATTCATGAGTTATATCGAGAGTTATTTGAGGAGAGTCTTAAAATCAAAAAGGTCAATAAAGCTGTTCTGAAAAAGGTTAAGGAACTTGAACGAGAGAGAGAGAGAGAGAAACTCATAGGTGACTTTAAGGACTCTACCAAAAGTCTGAGTGAGTTGAAACTTGTTAATGAGAACTTAGAAGCCAAAGTTAAATCCTTAACAAGTAAGCCAAAGTTAAATCCTTAACAAGTAATCTTGAAAAATCTAACACACAACTTCATTCATTTACGAGTGGTACGCAGAAACTCAATAATCTGTTAGAGATAAACAAGCCTGCTGGAAGTAGGCATGGTCTGGGTTACGTTCAAAATTGTAATACCATTGCTAGTACATCCAAGACCTCATTCGTCCCAGCCACCAACAAAGCTCGAAATACTGTTAATCCTTAGCCCAAAGGCAAGAATGTCTTAGGATCGAGGCCTACTAGACAACGTGGAATCAATTGCCCTATAAATTGGCAACAACCTCCTAGTAGGTTTGAACCTAGGTTTATTCCCACATGTCACCATTGTAACGTACTAGCACGTACAAGACCAAGGTGTCGTAAACTCGCGACTAGAAGTAAAAGTCAGGATTTCTCGAGCAGATTAACTTCATCGCCAATCAGGTTAGCCACTTAACTAAGATGATGACTCAACTGGCTAGAAACTAAGAATGTTTGGGTTAAGAAGAGTGACCTTCCTAGGTCGAATGATCATTTGAATTGTTATGTTACCTACGTTGCACTTAAAGTTTAAAATAACTCCATGTGGTATCTTGATAGTGCATATTCTAGACATATGTGGTGATAAAGCCTTGTTCTCTTCTCTCGATGAGTGGAATGGCGGTGTGGTTACTTTTAGAGATGGGGTTACTGCACTTATCCTAGGTAAATGTGTTGTTAATATATCTGGATTACCTGCTATCTCAGACGTGCTTTATGTAAAAGGGTTAAAGTCCAACTTGTTAAGCATTAGTCAAATATGCGATACTGATTTTAAGGTTAGTTTTGTCCAAAAACGGTGTTTTGTGTATGATTCCACTAGCAACGTTGTCCTCGAAGGTATAAGAACTTCAGACAATTATTATGGAGTTCTTCCTAATTCCAACTACGTGTGCAGTAGTGCCAAGATTGATGTAATTGAACTCTAGCATCAACACCTTGGTCATATGAACTATAAGAGTTTGTCTAAGCTCTTCAAGAAGTAAGCTTGAAAATATTGATAACACTCTATGTGGCCCGTGTCAACAAGGTAAGTAGCTTAGAGTAACTCATAAACAAACTTCTAAAATGTTGACAAGCAAGCTGCTTAAATTACTCCACATGGACTTAATGGGACCATTTAGGACCGAGAATGTTGGTTGTAAACGCTATATCTTGGTTATGGTTGACGACTCTCTCAATATACTTAGATTGAGTTGTTAAAAGAAAAATCTGAGGTGTTTAGTCTTGTCATATCATTGTACAAAAGGCTTAGAAATGAGAAAGACTTTACCATATCAAGAATTCGTAGTGATGATGGAAAAAAGTTTGAAAACTTGAATCTTGAGAATTTCTGCCTAGAGGAGAGAATCCAGCATGAGCTCTCCTACCGATCACTCCATAACAAAATGGGTAGTTGAGAGAAAAAATCGTGTGTTTCAAGAAATGACTAGAGTCATACTTCATGGTAAGGGACTAGCTATGTATTTCTAGAGTGAAGCCATCAACACTATGTGTCACATAGTAAATAGGGTTTATCTTAAACCTAAAACTGATATGATACTATATGAGATCTGGAAAGGTAAACAGCCTACTGTTAGTACTTTCGTGCGTTTGGCAGCAAGTGATATATTCTGAGAGATGGAGAAAATTTGGACAAATTTGATTCCAAAAGTGATGAGAGAATTTTCCTATGATACTCCAAAAATAGTCGAGCCTATCATCTATACAATTCTCATACACGGGTTGTGATGGAGTCCATCAATGTAGTGGTAGATGATGCATGTAGTGAGGGAGTGAATTGATAGAGCTGGAACACTTAAGTTTTGATCTCGTCATGGTAACTAAACCTAAAGAAACTTCAATTCTCGATCCCTCACACACTTCTAATGGTTTAGATATACCTAATAAGGAGTCCTCACCTGATGATAAAACTAAACCTCCTGAGGAACTCTCGTCCAGAGTTAAGACTAATAATCCTAAAGTGAATATTATAGGAGATTTGGATGAAGGAATGATGCTTCGTAAGAGGGTTTTGAATAACCTGACATATGCTAGTTATGTGCCTCAAATTGAGCCTAAAAAAGTCGAAGATGCCCTAAGGGATGAATGTTGGGTAAATACGATGCATGAGAAACTAAATCAGTTTGTGAGGAACAACATATGGGATTTAGTTCTTAGGCCTGATGATTGTAATATTATAGGTACTAAATGGATATTTAAAAATAAAATCGATGATCAACGTACCATAACTAGAAATAAAGCTAGGTTAGTTACCCAAGGTTGAAGGAGTTGACTTTGATGAAACATTTGTCTCTGTAGCTAGACTTGAATCCATTAGAATTCTTCTGGATGTTTAGGATTCAAATTATATCAAATGGATGTCAAGAGTGATTTCTTGAATGAAATACTTTAGGAAGAAGCCTATGTTGAACAACTTTAATGATTTATTGATCCTAAGTTTCCACATTATGTTTATAAGTTGAATAAAACTTTATATGGTCTTAAACAAGCTTCTAGAGCTTGGTATGATAGACTTACTGCATATTTCATGGAACATGATTTTTCAAGACGCGGTGCAGATAGAACCTTATTCATTAGACATAATGAGTAAACTATCATCATAACTCAGATCTATATCGATGACATTATTTTTGGTTCTCCTATTAATTCTCTTGCTTATGATTTCGTTGAATGCATGAAGCAAGAATTTGAGATGAGTATGATTGGAGAATTAAATTACTTTCTGGGTCTCTAAGTTAAACAAACTGATGATGGGCTGTTCATATCTCAATCGAAGTATGCAAAAAACTTTGTCAAGCACTTTGGATTAGACAGCAAGAAACACACTAGAACCCTCATGAGCACCAGTGTCAAGTTAGGTCATGATCCTATAGGAAAGAGTGTTGATCAGACACGGTACAGGAGTATGATAAGAAGTTTACTTTATCTCACTGTTAGTAGACCCGACATAGCCTTCCTTTAGTGTAAGGGGTTGTGCACGTTTTCCTAAGCGCCGTGTGACATATCATTAGATATGTCGATGGAACTATTGATTATGAGATCATGTACTCTCGAGACTTTAATCTTGATCTTGCTAGTTATTTTGATGTCGATTAGGCTGGAAATGCTGATAATAGAAAAAGTACTTCTGGATGTTGTTTTTATGTTGGTGCTAATATTGTCGCTTGGATGAGTAAGAAATAAAATTATATCTCATTGTCCAGACAGATGTTGAATATATAGCTACGGGAAGTTGCTGCACTCAACTGCTTTGGATGAAGCAGATGTTGAGTGATTATGGAATTGAACATGGTACTATGACTTTTTTTGTGATAACACTAGTGCCATTAATATTTTCAAAAATCCGGTTCAACACTCTCGAACCAAACATATTAATATACGACATCATTTTATTTGAGAGCTTGTAGAGACGCGTGTTGTAACCTTTGAGCACATCTCTACAGAGAACCAATTAGCTAACCTATTTACCAAACCATTAGATGGTCTGAGATTTGAATCTCTTAGGACGGCTATTGGTGTTTGTGTGCCTCATTGATTAGGTATTTTTGGTGCATGCTCGTTCTTTACCATCGTGTGACATTGATTTATGCATGCATTCTATTTGTTTTTGTTTCTATTTCTATTTTTGTGTGTTTTGACATCTTTTGTGTGTTACTAGATTCTAATGTTTGAGCGACGGGTCGATGTTCAAAAATTTGTTTTGCTTCAAACACTTGGTTTTTCAATCCATTTTCATCCCAAACACTTTTCCCTATATATATCACACCCTATGAACGTCCAAAAGTGTGTTGAATTAGATTTATTCCATATAGATCAATTCTTTGATGATCCAAAACATTCATTGATTCCATGATTCAACAACCACATATTACTTTATTCATAAATTCTTTCAAATCATATTTTGTCGATCAAGCCATATTGTTTCGTATTAAACTACATAACAAAACACACAAGATCTTTTGATCAAATACCAAACCACCTAATCCAACGAAGATAAATCGATACCAGGGATCTGGAGTTGTTGCAGAATCACAAGTTTATGAGGACTAATGTGAGATACCAGGAGTTGGGATCGACGTCAAGAGCACGCAATTTAGGAGGTTTAAGATATAAACTGAGTGTCGAGATTTATTTTGAAGGAGTGCGCCTCCAGTAGGATTAAGGGAGACTGCAGGAATTGAGCTAAGAAGTTTTACGGGGTAGATGGGTCTGGACCGTACTGCAAGTTATTTCGATTTATAGTGGATTATTGACAAGTTATTTCGATTTATAGTGAATTATTGACCGGTAAAGTGCCTGGAGTTTTTACCCGTTGGGTTTTTTTCGTGATCATCTTTGGTATCTTTATTGCTTTAATTATTGACCGTGGTATTTAAACTTAGAACAAGTTGACTTATTTGATCCAATCATCTAGAAATAATTAAAAAATGACTTATTGCTTTTAATTATATAATTTCACACGTTGGGTCTAAATAATTTAAAACTTTCAAAGATGATTAATTCCGGAGTGCATTTTTCTTTTTCTATTAGGGTCCGTTTGATTGTAAGGGTGGAAAATGAGTGAAAAGAAAATGTTTTATAGGGAAAAGATTTTTTTAAAAAATGTTTTACTAGAAATTGTAATTAAGTGTGTTTGATTGGTATAATTTTTCACCTGAAAATTTTTTAAAAGTTTGGATCTTTTTGTTCACGTTTGGCTTTATTTTATATGGAAATTGTCCATTAAAAATGATTTTTTTTACAATTGGTTATAAAATTTGTTAACATTGACAAAAAGTAAAAAAAATTACTCGAAAACTATTTTTTCATCAAAATTTAGTGTTCGTTTGACTTCGTTTTACATGAAAATTGTCCATTAAAGTAAATTTTTTTTTTATAATTGGTTATGAAATTTGTTAACATTGTCAAAAAAAAAAAAAAAAACAAAAAACAAAAAAGATATTTTTATGGAAGAACTTGGAAAATGTTTTCTCACCATTTTGGTGGGAAAACCTTTTCCACAATTTTAAGGAAAATGGCACGTGTGAGGGGGGAGAGGGAAAACTTTTTCTTGGCTAAATTTTATCTATCAAACAACTTTTTTTGCATGGAAAAGGAAAATGTTTTCCATTTTCAATGGAAAATAGAGGCTATCAAACATAGCCTTAATGAAGAACATTACTTCAAATATAATGACAATAAACTTGCTAACAACGGTGAAATATGTTCTTATGTTTGTCTGTTTGGAGACTTGTTAAATGACTCATCTACTTAACAATCATTTGGACAAATATGTATTTTGGTACTTTTTTATTTTATTGCAATAAATTTTTAGTTTTTTTTTCTCTTTGTTAAGAAAGCTGAATTGATTAGCCAAGATAAGAATGCAAAAAACAGGATCAGTTAGCTTAAGTCATCTACTTAGCAAATATCAGGTCCAATGACTGAAAATGCCTCACGTAAATTGGGACACAACTTACTTATAATTTGTTTGGAACTGAGAGAATCGTGCACGTTATTGCAAAGGAATATATCGCACCTTTCTGTTCACTACACTTAACCACAAGAAAGCTTGCGTTTCACTATAGTTTCTTGTCTGTTAGTCCTCTTGCTTCTTGTCTGTTAGTCCCCTTTCGGCCCCATTCCATTAGTCATTTTCTCTTTTATGTTTTATATTTTGTGATTTTATCTGCCCAATTGTCTTTTATTACCTCCTACCTTTTCTGATTGATCTCAGAAAGGTAATACTGATTATTGTAAATTCAAAAGGTAATCCTGATCTCCACTACACACGTATGAAGCACGTGTGGTCACATGCTCGTAAACTATATCTTCCAACAGTAAAAGATATATCTTCATTGCTTGTATGATAAGAAAAATGGGCACGAAAATATCACCTTTATTAAATTCATAATAAATAAATAATCGAAAGAATACAATACTCGAGGGTATTAATGACAATGATAATTAAGTACATGGAAGATGGAATCATATGGATTACCATCTCTATAGTATGATAACACGCTCTCTGAGAGTGTAACCAGCAAGATCATTAATTATTATGGGAATAAATAATAATTATCCATATATGGATAATACTTTTACATATATAGTAAAGAAAATTTCAGTTCTCATTATCTCTTGGTTTATAGAGTTTTATAGGACGCTGGTTTATTGGTTGGATTGGTCTTGCATTGGTGTCTGAGTCCTGTAATCATTAAAGTTGTTGTAAGAAAATAACAAAAAGAAAAAGAGAAGCATAGACTATAAACAGATTTTTAAGAGTTGTACATAAATATTCTGTAGGTAAATTTGATTAGAAACTTACATCATCTACAGCTTCACGAATCAGTTTTACTTGTTCTCTTGAAACGGTCCTTACCTTAAAAAATATCGAGACACAATTAGATAAGTTCTAACATGTTTGGTACGTTGGGATGAGCAACACTTGATAGGACAAAGGAATAAAAATAAGTTAAAATCTTGTTCTTGTCCTATATAATGTTGTCGTCCACTAATTAGCGAGAGTGATGAAGCATACCTTTCTCAAAATTGTCCAACTAATATCTTGAGTACAAGGAGGAACTGTAAGTGAACCAATGTACCTGTAATACTTTCTACTGCCTAGTTTAATAAGTTTTGGGTCAATAATACCCACTGCTCTCTCAACATCACGCGTATCAACAAGAGCTTTCAAATCTTGCTTCATCTAATATATAAAAATTGAATAGTATAAGAAATCAACTGAAAATACTTGCAAACAAATATGTTTGTAGACACAGATTAATTTATGGTTAATTACCATGGAGAAGAAGGAGTCAGGGCGTCCAATTTTGTACATGATGCCAATCACAGCAGTCCTATTATCCATGCTCTCATGGACCAAGTGAATCTCCATATCGAACCTGTAGCCGAATGTTGTTATGTGTTTTTTATATCAATTTTAAAAAATATTATTAAGAAATGGATTCATGTTTTGGAAAGGAAATTGATTTTTTTTTTTTCTTTTTGAAGTACCTCCTGCCATTGAGAGTGTGTTCTGAAGGTGAATGCCAATGACATTGTTTAAGTTGGTATAGTGTTCCATTTATCAGAATACTCCCTGCACCAGCTTCCCAACGTAACTGCATTCATAAATACTATTCAATAACAAAGAAAACCCTATACAAAGATTGTGAAAAAAAAAAAAAACTTACCATCATATCATGACCTCTGTTAATTAGGGTGGCATTGGAGGGTTTATAATTCCTTATAAGCCTCCCCAAGTGAGATACAACTTCAACCCTGTCATTCAGCAGATCAATGGGAGACTGCATTGAGCCAGAATTGCACATCCACCATTCTGGCTTAATCTCTCCCCAGTGCGCGGGACCGGTTTTGCTATCTTCTTCATAACTAAACTCGCTCTCATCATCTACAATAAAAAAAAAATGAAATAAATCAATCATCAAAGAAGAAGAAAAAAATGGAAAAAGAACAAGAGACGAGAGAGCAAGCTATGCATGCATAATAATGGTTTCTGTTATAATTTTTCGACACTACTTACCAACTTCTTGTGCTCTTGTTAAGCATGAAAACGAAACTAAAACAAGAACAATCAAGAACCTCTGAAAAAAACTTATTGCTTTAAGGTTATTCATTTCTGATTTCTTTCTCCCACAATATGTATTTGAGAAATAAGGCGTTGTTAAGGACGAGGGTTAAATATATACAAAGTAGTAATGAATTTTCAGAGGAAGTAGTTGATTTGGTTTTGACATCCATGTAGTCCATTGTGAGAAATTTCGCCTCAGTTTGGATCCATTAAAACGAGATTTTGGAAAAATAAAAAATTGTGCTTTGAAATAATGATTTTTTGGAAAATGCATAATTAAAAAATAAAAATAAAAAATTTAATTTACGTGCAAGATTATTTTGTGGATTAACCTGATTGAAATGAGTTTTGAAAATATGTATTTTTGAAAAAACATATAGGAAACAGGAGCCTCATTTTGAGGTGGCAGAATTATACTTGGGAAAAGACTTCTGGAATGGTCGCTTGAAGCCATTCTCTTTTTCCACTTCTTTTGCGAAAAAAAATTAATAGACGTCAATGCTGACGATTCGTGTAGAAAAAGGTTCAGGAAAACTTCTGTCATTCAAAAGATTTGTTTGAGAAACTACATTTTTTTTTTATACCCAGGTGTCCCAGTTTATTGCCGACTAAATCTTGGACTTCCAAGACCCTTGCTCCTACAATCTTGAAGGAGGTAAATGGCGGGATATGACTCAATTAGTTCCTAGGTTCCCCTCGCCAACTGTACACTTCTGCGCACAAGGGATCATCCTCCAAAGTGATTGCCTCAAACCAAATAAAACTGACAGTAGGTTCCCACCAGGATTCGAACCCCCACCCTACTGCTAGAAACAAGCTATGTGTTGATTGTTCCGTCAGTTGAACTGTGCCCGGGGCTAAGAAACTACATTTTTGTTGCTTCTGAGGTGGAGAAAAGTCAGATGAATTATTATTATTTTATATTATCATTATTATAATGTAGAATATTTTAATGATATTATTCTTTGAATGTGCATTTACAACCCACCCACAATGAATTTTATGTCCTAATTTTTATCACGTGAGGTTTGAACTTTGAATATTGGCTATGGAAAATGGGAACGAGGGTGAATAATGTTCTCGGTTGTTGGTTATTGAATTAATTTAGTAAAATAATATAAACATTCAAAGCTTATGATTGTGATCCTTCGGTCAATGGGAAAACGTGTGTGCTTGTTTATATCACTTAAAAATATTTGCTATGTTCAAATTTGATATGAATAAAATAATTATGCTATAAAAATCTAATTTAATGTATTCAATATATTGTTAGAGAGTCCTTGTTACGTACATGCATAGATTTACAAATAATATTGAAGTTTATCTTCATCGATAGTCAATCTTTGGATCCTCGAATAACTTAAGTATTTACTACAATAATCTCACTTTATAAAAGGTTTTTACAATTATCTCCCCATGGTTTTAGGACCGTGGGCAATAGCATCATGGTAAAAAGTTTGGTATTATATAATCGGTTCTAAAATCTTTAGACCAAGATAATTGCAAAATAAATGTCATTTCTAATTTTAAAATTACTATTCAAATAGTCCAAATAAATTATTTTATGAACAAATAGAAAATTCTTAAAAACTAGCAATCAACTTGTCTACAAAAGTTAAAGTAATGTACAATATTAATACCATATTTAAAGTAAACAACATTGTTAAAGTCTATCGAAAATGAACAATGGTAGAGTTACATCAATTTTGACAGTCCTCTCACATACATTTGGTGGGGTCCACGATTAAAATAATCGTGGCCTATGGGAGAGGACTGTCAAAATTGCTGTACAATTTTGACTGTACATTAAGCATTTTCGATCGAAAATTGCAATATGCATCAAAACACTTCCATGCATCTTCTACCGTCAGTACATGCTAAGCATCTTTCATGAAAGTCCATTATTCAGGGCCTGTTTGGTACGGTTCAAAATCCAATTAAAATTGAAAATATAGCCATTATTGGATCTCACTCATCTTATAAAAGTCAACAATAACGGCTAGTTTTTCAATTTCAATCCGATTTTAATCTCTACCAAACACCCTCTCAATCTGAAATCTGAAAAACACATGAATTCTGTCAGATAAATTAAAAATTAAAAAAAAAATTATAATTGGTATTATTCATAACAAGCTCAATATAGAAATGTAAGTTCGTCAACAAAATTAAATATCACAATCTCAAATAGAAAACAATCCAGATTTAGTGCTACTATCTTTGACTTTTAATTATAATTATATCGATAGGAAAACTTTTTATTTAATAATCATATCTAAAAGTCTAACTCAAACACACACTTCGGATGCACTTTAGCTGGAGAGAAGATTAACTATGAAAGAGGTCACGAGCATAATATCTTACGTGATGGCTAGAAGCAGGATGAGACCACGTTAAATTTAAAGTGAGCATCGTCCAATAAGTTAGACCAATTAAATTTATCTTTGTTCTTTCATTGAATGGAGATTATCTTATATGCCACCTTCAAAATTTTATTTTTTATTTTTATTTTTCCAAGTAATTAATAACCAAATCACATGGGGTTTAATTTTAAAAAAAAATTGTTAGAGAGAAAATAATTTTATTTATTTAAATTTTATCTTTAATGGACTTTTTCACATGCAAACGGAAGCTAACCAATAATAAACACGAAATTATAAAAGAAAATTTGTACACAAATTAACAATTTAAAAGAATAATTGAAGAAAAATCTCCATGTTTTTATTCAATATTTATAAAAGCCTTGCAACACAATCGTAGCACCTTATTTGTACAAAACTCCTAACTAGACTTTTAAAACAAAACAAATCCTAGAAAACTTATATTATATGAATAAACCTCTAATATATAAATTCTAATTAAGATAAAATTCTTACTAAACATAAAATGATAAAAGACGAATTAATTAACAATAAAAATAAAATATTAAATTACACGAGTTCGCTGACATCATTCTTCTCGAATTGAAAAAGATTTGTTCTTGAATCTCGTGAAACCTTGTAGGGGGAGTGGTTATATGTCAATGAACTAAAGATTACTCATATCTTGATTATGAGAAAAACTTGAGTGATTAGTTGACTTTTTTTCATTTCTATCGTATTATATCCCAACAAATTCACTCCGAACATTAGAGTCATTGCATTGCACAATTTTGGAAATTTCAAATGCTTCAAGAAGTATATTTGATCTCAAGAGTTGTTCAACCATTCGATTTATACTACAAATCGACCATTCAAGTGCGCAAAATACTTAATATGAATTATTGCGGTTTCATCTTAATAACAAAAGTTGTCAAAAATCGTTATGAGGGACTAAATTTGCTATTTATCAAAGAGTAAGGACAAAATATGACAAATAATTATTTAGAGACAATATCGTTATAACTTTGGCTAAATACATAATTTACCCTTAAGAAAGTACCAGTTCACTCACCAAACTAAAAATGATTTTGGATAGAATCCATTCAAAAGATCCAATTGTATCAAGAATGCAAAGTTTTGAAAAAGTTATGGGAAAATTACATAAAACCAGGCATTTAAGTTTTCAAATTCAAAAATCAGATCTAAGATTTATTTAATCAAAAATCAGGTATTAATTGAATTAATAATTTTTCCTAATTAAAACCCTAATTAAACCTAAATTCTCCAGCCCGTCTTACTCCTCTCCCCCTCCCCGTCTCACTCATCTCCCCCTCCAAACTCACCCGTCTTCTCCTCCCTCTCAATAGTACCGGAGCCGCCCTGGAAGAGAATCGCCTGCACGACGGCGTCACCACTGGGAGTTGACGCTGTGAGCAGCTTCTGTGAGTGTCATGGGCAGTGGTGATGGCGCTGCGATGGCAGCTCTCATCTTCACGCACGGAGGCGCTATGTTCGCTCGAATCTAAGTCTACTAGCTAGCGATTCTGATCCCAAAATTGCGATGGTGGTGGTTGAGAACGGCGAAGCTGTTGAGAACGGCTTTTGATTTTCGGTCTACCTTCTCTATTTCTCCTCTCTCTTCGACACCACCGCGATTTTGGTTGTTGTGGTGGTGCAAGCGCCGCGTTTTGGTTGTGGTGGTGTTGCAGGCGCCAGGTTTTTTTGTTGTGTTGTGGTGGTGCAGGAGGCGATGGTGGTAGGTTCTGCTGGTGCAGGTGCTGATGGTGTTTTTTGTTGTTGTGGCGGTGACAGTGATTGTGATGGTGTTGTGGCGAGGCGACGGCGTTGGTGGTTTTTTAGGTGGTGTGGTGCAGGCGGCGGCAATAATGGTTGGGGTGGTGTCATGGCGAGGGCGGTGGAGGTGAAGGTGGTTTTTTTGTAGGTGGTGCGGTGCAGGCGGCGATGGTGGTGGTCATTTTTGTTGTTGTTGGCGGTGGTTGTGGTAGTTACCAAATATTTAATCTGTGACCTAAAAATTTTGACAATGTGACTGAAAAATAATCTGTGACCAACAAATGTGACTCAAAAATAATCTGTGATCAACTAATTTAAAAATCTGTGACCTCAAAATAATATGTGACGTACAAATTTTTGGATCTGTGACTTCAAAATAATCTGTGACCAAAAAATTCGACGATATGTGACCAGTAAATAAATTCGTGACTTATAACTATGAATATGTGACCATTAATCACAAAAATGTGACTTTATTATCTTTATTTAATAAAAATAAAAATAAAACCTGATTTTTGAGTTTTTAAACTATAAACCTGATTTTTGAATTTAAAAACTTAAACACCTTATTTTTGATTTTTTCCCAAAAGTTATTGCCAAGGTTTAAAAGATTGAACAAATAGACAAAGGTTTGGAATCATTTGCAACAATTTCTCAATTGAATGAGAGATTATCATAGCAAGATATATGTAAAGATTCGTTTTTGTAATTGAAAGGTTATGTTAGCAAAATTCCAAGTGGAAATGTTCCAAGTTTATATATATATAATTATTTTTAACTATAAAGCCAGCCGGCTGTTGATGTAGCCTTCACAAATTTCATCACCAAATGTAACTTTATGGTCATCATGTTGGACACTTACAGAATAAGGTAGTCATCCCTTACATCACCTCCTCTGGTTTGGATGAAACCATATGTACTCCCCTGGTGCGTGAAGGAACGTGTTGAAAATTAATGAGTAAGCAAGTGCATGTTTGTCTATGCTTAAAAAGTTCTTAATAAATAAGTTTTAGAATAAATAATTTTTTATTAGTCAAGTAGGAAATAAGTAAGTTTTATTGAAATAAGAGTTACTTTCAAAACAAATAATTTTTCTAAGAAAGTAATAGACAAAAAGTTAATTAAAAGTAACTTAAAATTTTTAACACTTAGCCAAATATGCTCTAAATGTGCTCTAGACAAGTTGGTTTTAAAAAAATAGCTCTTAAAGAAATACCCCAAACAGATGTATGTACTTAGGAGATACCATAATTGTTTGATCTTAACCACTGGATTCTTGCATTTCTTCCGTGCATCATCATATTCCATCCTGAAACACTTATCCAAGTTCAGAATTAACTACACTTTTCAGTATAAAATGTATAACAACTTTTCCTAGTCATGGTTTTTCTATGGTTTCTGCTATGTCTATTCATTGAAATGTGCTACAGCCAACAATTCTATGATGCAACATTATGTTCTTCAGACACAGAATATCCGGGTACAAGGTACACCTGAAATTCCTTTCCAGGTTCATGCCACACATTTTTGGTTTACCGGTCTAACCAGAAGTTTCAAACCATATCAAGTCTTTCTAGTTTGTTCAAAACGGATCCAGATAATTTACTTTTCATTAACAATGTCTCAAATTCATCTTGGATTCTTGAAGCAGGTCGAGAAGTCCTCGTTCCAATCACTTGTTCCTGTACAGATCAGTTCTTCCAGGCAAATATAAACTATACTTTACCTGAAAATATAACGCTGTCAGAAATTTCTTGTACAATATTTGAAGGTTTAGTGAAATCAATTACACTGAAAGAAGAAGATTTTCTGGGATTAAACAGTCTTCGTGCTGGTTCGACTCTTCGTGTACCTTTGAAGTGTGCTTGTCCTGATAAAATCTCTAGGAGTTCAGGGGCAGGGGCGAATCTAGCCCTGAAGTTGAGCACGGGCGGCCGACGATCATTGATCGTTGACCGTAACAACATGAATGACGATATTGATTATTAATTTTTAATTAAATAATATTAAAAATTGTTCGATTAATATATAAATACACTAAAACGTAGCAATGATGTAATATAAAAATATAATCCAATACAACCCAAAATAAAAATAAGTAATACAACTTCACTTTGTAACTGTACGCTCAGATAACTAGAATCTCCGTGGTCTCATATTTTAAAAGCACTGCGCCTGCAAAATTGTCTCATTATCAAGTTTTTTAAAAAAACTTCTCGCTCAATATACATTACCAAATTCTCATTCAACCAGTCATCTTCATTTTGTTGCGCAAGTCACTCTTGATTATATTCATAATAGAGAATGTCCTTTCAACACTTGCACTTGCCACTTGTAGTTTCAATTTCACATTTTCAACACAAATTTATCACAAATCACAAATTTCTAAATTCTCCAATTAACAAATTTCAAAACTTTCAATTCACAAATTCCCCAATTAACAAATTCCTAAATTTACTAATTAACTAATTCACAATTTCTCTACTTCAGAAATTCACAAAAAATTTACTTCATAAATTAGTCAAAGAAAAAATATTGAAATAAAATAAAAAAAAGCAATAAATTAAAGTAAGTTAACTAATTAAATATAATAAATATTATAATTATATTAGAAAACATAGTATTTACCAAATGACATTGTGGCCAAGTTTTCATAATTCAAATGAAAGATTACAAGTTCAAGTATGATAATTACATTAAAATAGAGACCAACCTAACATATATTATTGGGAAAATTGCGGCCGCGGTCCCAAACCTTTCATTTTGTTACAGATTACACCCAAACCTTTAATTTTTGCAGGCGAAGTCCCAAACCTTTATATGTAATTGCAGCGTCGGTCCCAAACCTTTACTTGTTGCGGTAGAAGTCCCAAATCTTTGTACATAATTGCAGAGTCGATCCCAAACCTTTGTATGTAATTGCAGCGTCGGTCCCAAGCCTTGAATTCCGTCTGTAAAACCGTTAGTCAACGTTGAAACAATAATTTTGACTCGGAAAAATTACAGCACCAGTCCCAAACCTTTCATTTTGTTGCAGATTACACCCAAACCTTTCATTTTTGCGGCCGAAGTCCCAAACCTTTATATGTAATTGCAGCGTTGGTCCATTTCCAGCTTTTTTTTTTTTTTTTTTTACAATGGAAACAAATTTCATAACCAATTGTAAAAAAAAAAAAATCACTTTAATGAACAATTTTCATGTAAAACGAAGTCAAACGAACACTAAACTTTGATGAAAAAATAGTTTTTAAGCAAATTTTTTTTTTTTAAATTTTTGGCAATGGTAACAAATTTCATAACCAATTGTAAAAAAAAAAAAAATCACTTTGATGGACAGCTTTCATGTAAAATAAAGTCAAACGTGAACAAAAAAAAATCTAAAATTTCAAAATTTTTCCGGGAGGAAAATTATACGAATCAAACACATTTAATTAAAAATTCCCTAGGAAATGATTTTTAGGCAATTACTTTCCCTGAAATTCATTTTCTTTCCACCCATTTTCCACAATTGCAATCAAACGGAATCTAATTTTGACTCAAATGATAACTTAATTGATGAGCAAAATTGTCAAAACAAGTTATTAAAAAAAATGTTTTTCTTATTCAAATCACTTTAATAGACATATTTTACATGAAAATTGTCCATTAAAGTGATTTTTTTTTTTACAATTGGTTATGAAATTTGTTACCATTGCCAAAAAGTTAAATAAAAAAAAATTTTGCTCAAAAACTATTTTTTCATCAAAGTTTAGTGTTCGTTTGACTTCGTTTTACATGAAAATTGTTCATTAAAGTGAATTTCTCTCTCTTTTTTTTTTTAAACAATTGGTTATGAAATTTGTTTCAAAAAAAAAAAAAACTGGAAATGGACCAACGCTGCAATTACATATAAAGGTTTGGGACTTCGGCCGCAAAAATGAAAGGTTTGGGTGTAATCTGCAACAAAATGAAAGGTTTGGGACCGGTGCTGTAATTTTTCCGAGTCAAAATTACTGTTTCAACGTTGACTAACGGTTTTATGGACGGAATTCACGGCTTGGGACCGACGCTGCAATTACATACAAAGGTTTGGGACCTACGCTGCAATTATGTACAAAGATTTGGGACTTCTACCGCAACAAGTAAAGGTTTGGGACCGACGCTGCAATTACATATAAATGTTTGGGACTTCACCTGCAAAAATTAAAGGTTTGGGTGTAATCTGCAACAAAATGAAAGGTTTGGGACCGCGGCCGCAATTTTCCCTATATTATTTTGTTGAAGTTAGTGTCAATACTAAGAAGTGCCATAATGGTCAAGTCTTCTTTACCTTTGCACGAGATCACATGTTCGAAACCCATCTAGCCCCTCTCAGGCTCCCATATTGCATTAATTTTAGTAAAATAGTATAATTTAAAACATTTTTCAAATAAGTTACATGGGAAGGGGGTTCGAACCCGGGACCAAAAACATAAACATGTTACCTTTAACCAATTGAGCTACAGAACATGTTTGAACATGATATGAATTTCAGTAATATAACCTAAAAATTTATTTATAGTCAAAAAAAAAAATTTGCTCCGACGGATCCAGCACAGGCGGCCACGGGGGCTGGCCGGGTGCTGGATCCGCCCCTGTTCATATACCCTTTTATTGAAGGGGATGATACAAAAAAATTGACTCTTAAGTGTTGGAATTGATGACCCAAATTAGGGTTACCATATGTGAAAAATCCAAATTAGGTTGAAATCTTTGGGAATATATTTTTCCTTCTTTGCACGTATTTGAAAAAATATTATTTCCATTATTTCACATGTTTTATTGAAAAAATATTGAGAAAATATTTTTTTCATTTATTTCACGTGATTTGTTTTTTATTTTGTTTCCATCTTGGGTTTGGACATCTTCCCTATAAATAGTAGACTCTTCATTCAGTTTTAGAGACCAGAGAAGCATATATTACTGAATTCTTGTATTTTTTTTTTCTCTCCATTGTTATTAATAAACATCGTTTTCTCTGTAATTTTCTTCTTTCTTTTTTACTTTAATCTTGTCTTTTTTCTTATGATCTTTGTTATTTCAATTTGTCATTAATCTCAATTCCTGCGTTCGAAGCGATTTTTCCCAACAAGTGGTATCAGAGCCAAGATTGCGGGTTCTTTATGATTTGATTGAGATTTTTCAGAGATGGTTTCATTGAAATATGATATTCCGTTGCAGGATCGCAATACAAGGTTTTCGCTATGGCAAGTAAAGATGAGGGCTGTGTTGGCGCAAATGGATTTGGCCGATGCTTTGCTGAATTTTGATAAAATGCCAACAAACTGGACAACAAAGGAGAAACAATGGAAAGACGAGAAGGCTTTATCACAGATTCATCTTCATCTCTCCAATAATATTCTGCAGGATGTCTTGAAGAAGAAAACAGCGGCTGCTTTGTGGTTAAAACTGGAGCAGTTATGCATGACCAAAAGTCTCATGAGCAAACTGCATCTAAAGCAAAGACTGTATTCCCATCGCATGGTAAAAGGGGGATCACTAGAAGACCATCTGGCTGTGTTCAAGGAAATTGTTGCAGAATCTGGAAATGTTGGAGGTAAAATATGATGAGGAGGATCTGGCCTTGATCCTGTTATGTTCTCTACCCGCTTCTTATTCGTCGTTTAGGGACACGATCTTGTACAGTCGTGACACGTTGACAATTGAAGATGCTTACGATGCTTTATTCTCAAAGGAAAAGATGAAGCATTTGGTTGGAACTACTACATCAAGGGATGGGGACACTCTGGTTTCTCATAGTGATTGACGAAGGGGTAGACCAAAAGGGAACTTCAGCAATGTGTATTGCTTCTACTGCAGCAACAAAGGGCATGTCAAGAGGGATTGCGACAAGTTTCAGGCTAAAGGTAATTTAGTTGCAAATAATAGGGGGCAATCTTCTAATTCGGATGATGCGAACCTTATCGAGTATTTATCTGATGGCGGTGATGTGATGGTGACCGTAGTATCTGACGTGGAGTCCAAGCTTGACGAGGAGTGGATTCTTGATTCTACATGTTCGCACCATATGTGTCCCAATCTAACTTGTTTCAAGCATATGAGGTGGTGAAGTAAGGTGGAGTTGTCATGGGAAACAACCAGTCTTATGGGGTTGCTGGGATTGGTCGGGTCAAATTAAGGTTGCAGGATGGGACAATCAGAACACTTGATCAGGTTTGTCATGTTCCAGACTTGAAAAGGAATCTCATCTCGCTAAGTACCCTGGATGCAAAAGGGTATAAATTCTCTGGTGGAGGTGGAGCATTGAAGTCCGAAAGGGTGTTCGGGTAGTACTGGAGGGACGGATGAAGTCTCATTTGTACATCTTGCAAGGGAGCACAGAACCGGTTAAGAGACATTTAGACAAGTTTAGTGTCGTGGTGGAAATTCAATTTGGTATAGTACCTCTTGTGACGGACTCTGGGTCAGTTCAGAACATTGCTCAGGGGAGCGTTGGTGATTTCACTTTGCCACCAATTACAGCGGATTCACTGTGTTCACATACTCGTGTTGGACTCATGGAGCATAGGTACAGTGTTTGAGATGTTTGCAATGCATTTGGGATCGTTGAAGGTGACATTTCTAGTAAGGGGGCCTTCTGATTATGCATCTGAAGTGGATTGTGCTACAGGGAGTGCTTCGACCCTGTTTGGTCAATAATCAATTCCTTGTTGGAATTTTGGGAACTCGGGTTTAGGGTTCAGTTGTCGCTTGTGGATGCCGGGCAGAGGAAGATGTTTTTTGTGTGATGAAGAGTTTTGGTTACTGTTTGAGGAGACTGTTCATTTCGATGCAGATGGAATCATTTCTCAGGAGGAGAAATTTTGAAGCTTGGTTCATTGCACCGAAATTTGGGTCGAGGTGGAGATTGTTGGAATTGGTAACCCAAATTAGGGTTACCATATATAAAAAAACCCAAATTAGGTTAGAATCTTTGAGAATATATTTTTCATTCTTTGCACGTATTTGAAAAAATATTATTTCCATTATTTCACGTGTTTTATTGGAAAAATATTGAGAAAATATTTTTTTTCCTTTATTTCAAGTGATTTGTTTTTTATTTTGTTTCCATCTTAGATTTGGACATCTTCTCTATAAATAGTAGATTCTTCAATCAGTTTTAAAAACCAAAGAAGTATATATTGCTGAATTCTTGTATTTTTTCTCTCCATTGTTATTAATAAATATCGTTTTCTCTGCAATTTTTTTCTTTCTTCTTTACTTTAATCTTATCTTTTTTCTTGTGATCTTTGTTATTTCAATTTTTCATTAATCTCAATTCTTGCGTCCGAGGCGATTTTTCCCAACATTAAGTTCAATATTTCAGTCGAACCTCGTTATTTCAATTGGTATCAGAACCTTATTTCGATTCCTGATTCTTAATTAATTCTAGATGAGTCAGTCCTTATCCGTGCCTCCGTTTTTCGACAGAAGCAACTATATTTATTGGAAAGTTCGAATGAGAGTTTTTCTTAAAATATCAGATAAGCGTATTTGGATGAGTGTTCAAATTGGGTGGACTGCACCTTGAAACATTGTTGTTGGTGTGCCTACACCAACTGATATTTCACTCTGGACTAAAGATGACTTAATCAAGTGTAACTGAAACAGTAAGAGCCTTTGTGCCCTGTTCATGGCTGTTGGCCTATGGTTGACGTTTTGTTTTTATTATCACAAACAAATTGTTTTTATCTCTAACAAATTGATTTCAAGTGTATAGAGTGATTATTGCATAGAGTCAATAACATGAAATTCGAGGTCAAGTAATTTGCGCACAAAGATTGACATGGAAACAAATTCGCAAATCGAAGGTATGAAGAACAATATTGAAACCCCGCGAAAAGTAGCCTAAAAAGGATCGAGACAAAAGTCGATAAACGATCAAGCAATGCACGTCAAAATGTACAAAACATAGTACTTAAACGTTTCACACTTATGTAAAGGTAAACAACACTTGGCATATAATCACTAAAAGCTCAAAGTGAATTTTTATGCATAAAAAAAATTAATTTTAAAATCAAATGATTGCATAAAGTCTTTATCGAGTCACTTACCTTAAAAATAATACGCGAGCAAGTATTTCAAAGAAATTGCATCAAACGAAAAATCAAGGAAGAAAACGTCCAAGGGCAAAATACCCATCCGAACGTCCGGTTCCTTCAACGGTCACTTTTTTGACTGTTCTGACATCTTCAAACGACTAGTATTTTAGACCATCCAGATGTCCGAATGCCTTGTCCGGATGGACCGAATTTTGGCCGGTTTGAGTGCTAAAAATTCCTCACTCACTTTTCATTTGCAACAACCTTTCTTTTAACATTATGAAGTAAATATATTTTAAATACACGTGGTGAATACAATTACCTATATTGTGAATATTTTCGTGTCTAACTAATCGTACAATTGTGTTTAGGCGAATAGAACTCGATAAGGAAATTCCATCATTAAAGTCTTCTTTCTTAAATAATTCACAAAGTTATTACGTTGATATGCAAAGAAACAATCTCCCATATCAAGATAACAAAAAGGAATAATATTGAAATCGAAACATCAAGGTTATGACAAAGATGATTTGGTTTACCCGTGAATCAAAAACGTGCTAGTGGACCTACTAACTTGATTGGACCTATATTCATTAATTTCTTCAAGTCTTTCTAGTTCACTGGAAGTGGATAAATAAATTGAGCAAGCTAAGTTTAGTCCAAAAAAATAACTGATTAATCGCTATCACTCATAAAGTTTCATTAATAATCACCCACAAAAGTTGTTAACTGTTTGGTACCAATTAAAATTTAAACTAAGAGTTTGTTTGTTTGGGATTCTCAAAGTCTACAGTAAATCAATTCTCATTTTCAACCACACATTTTTCAATAAAATAATATTTTCCATCACATCAATAATTTTTTATTCTTTTTCAACCACACATTTCCCATCATATCAGTATTCAAAAATCAATTCTTCCTCCAAAAATTTCAAACAAACACAAGTCAAAGTCAACAATCAATTTTAATTATAGATGGCAATGGGTTGAGTATGCACATGAGCTCGGCCCATGCTCGTCAATTTTAATTAGAGCTTATGCTCAGCTCGTTACTCGTGGGCCGAGCCGAGCTTCGGCTTGTGAGCTCGTAAAAAAAATTCTTTTTAAGATAAATCTTTTTTTAAGAAAAATTAACTTTTCGTTCTTGCCCACGAGCCGCTCGCCCGTGGCCGAGCGGGCTCGGCTCGCCTAGCGAGGCAACCCGCTCGGCTCGTGCTGACGAGCCCTCACAAACTTGGTCGTTTAATTTCTTGTAAGTGAACGGGATCGTGAACAAGTAATAAAGTGATGAATAGAGTGTTGAACTCAGGATGACTAAGTATTGAATCGAGTTCAAATTAATGTAATCTTAATCAAATAGCAAATAGATTTTGAGTTTTTTTATACTAATCCCTAAATTGTCAATTAAACTAATGAAAGTAAGTAAATGTATTTTTATTCAAATATGTGAGATGCATTACTAAAATATCGAATCCCCCTTATTAATCCATTTTTAGTGTAACAATAAAGTGACAATTTGAAATCATTAATGTTGGTCAATATTCCTAATTTAATTGAAAGCCTATCTCGATAGAGATCAAATTTATTCCCCTCATGTGACATTTTTATCTCTCGATGAAAGATACAAACATGATAAATCTATTAACAAGTACTAGAATACCTATTGAAACCATATAAAGTTTAGAGGTATATTTATATTCTTTATCGAATCTTACAATGTTTATTATAATGTGTTTAAACCATATTGTCTCTCTTGATAACAATAAAATTCACTAATAAGTCAATTGGTGATCAAGCAAATGAAAAGACCAATAAAAACGATAATAAACATCAATAAATCGAATTAAAGTCAAAATAATTAATTAAAAACTAAAAATAATCATAACAAGGGTTCATCTCAACCTAACAATGTATAAAATTAGCCTAACATATCGAAATTACAAGCAATCATATTTAAGTAAAAAGACATAACCCGAATGTTTGATAAATTGAGAAGATGAAAATGAATCTTAAAATCTTGAATCTCTTCGATGATTTCTTGATGAAACTCCACTTGCGTATTCTCTTATTTGCCCAAAAATTAGGTTTAAATCTTCACTTGATTAAATTCTTGCAAATCTTCTTCAATTCTCTCACAAAAACTATGAATTCTACTCATTTGATGATAATAATTGATGAATAATAGAGTATAATATGTACATGAGAGTTCTCCATATGTGTTCTGTTGTTATGTATTTGTAGGAGTCGAGAATTGGTTGAAAATCACATCCAAATCAATTTCCAAAAGAGTTCCAATCGAATAAGGAAATTTATCTTCGCGTGCAGATTTTTTATCTTTGCATAGTAGTCAGTATTTTGATCATAATGTTCTCTCTCGATATCCAATTGAAGCAATTAAAAGTGAGTTGAATAGATAACTAGAAGGGTTACGACTTTGATAGAAATATAATTTTCTTAATTCGGACGTTTACTATTCCAAAAATGAGTCTCAATCTTCGACTAAAAATATGGAATATAACTTATGCGATTGAATATTGATTATGATAATATTTTGATCATATTCCATTCCTTTTTGAATTCAAATTCCATCCAATTGTCTCCTAAAAATCTTCCAACTCATCTTTTGGTCCGAATCAACTATTGAATATTGTAATTTGATCCCCAAACTTTGAATTTTGCTCATTTTCACCAATTTTCACTTCTTTCCTTCAATTTCTCGTCCAACCATTGAATTTTACCTATATAATATAAAATACAACAATTTAAGATATATTTTGTCAAAAAAACTATCAAATATTTATATTTTAGACCCCAAATAAATGTATAAAATACACTCACGAGCCGCCTTTTCACAAGTCGACAAGTCGTTCGGCCCGTTTGTCACCACTAATTTTAACCACATATTTCATAGACCCCACAACTTTTCAACCACATATTTTAACAACGTTTATCAAAATCTACTAAATTTTTTATTTTAATCTCTATCAAACATGGCCTAAGTAGCTGACTTTCACATATGAAAATTATTAGAAAATGAATTTATGACAGGAAATATATTTTACTCATTCCGTCCCAATTATATATTCTTGTTTAGATTTTCAACGGATTAAGAAATCTTATTTAATGTCATTGAAAAATTAATTTTTGCCAAAATCTTTCCTAGTTTACCCCTATTTAATTTTCAGTTTATAAAACTAAATTATTGTTGGAATTAATAAAGAATTTGAATTTTCAAGAAATTTGCATATTAAGTAGGGAAAATTTAATAAGGATATATTAGTAAAAGAACACAACAAAATATTTTTCATTAGGAAACAAGCATATATATTCGGGATAAGAGAAAAAGGAAACACGGCCTATATAATTGGGACGGAATGAGTAATATACATGGTAGAACGATCTACCCAAAAGACAGATATCTAGCCTCGAACACAGATTCTAGGTTGCCGAGCTCGTGCACAAATGCATATTCTTGATGTGGGCAGGCAATGTGGAGGTTTAGTAGATGATTAAAAAGTTATGAATTTCATTAAAAAATATGAAATTAAAATTAATTGTTAAGTTTTAACAATTTTAGCTAAATGAACTGGGGGTTGCCTGTTTGTAGAGGCACCCAAAACCAAATCAGTAAGAGAAATTACCTAAAAACATATTTTTAAAGTTTCCTTTTCAAAAAATAGGTGTATTAATTTTCTTTTCAAAAATCAGGTCTTAATTAGGTTTTAATAATTACAATTAATAAAAATTTAATTACAATATATAATTTCTCCCAACCCACTTCTCTCTCTCTCTCTCTCCTGAAGCTTCCCAGCAGCCCGTCGCCTCTCTCTCTCTCTCTAATTTCCCAACCCGTCGCCTTCCCTACCAGCCCGTTGCCGTCTTGAGAATCACCGGCGAATCAACTGCTACCTATCCATTGCACGGCTTTGCCGCTTCGTCTCCCAACCCCATCACCCTAGCTGTCGACGTTGGTACTGTTCGGAAATGGCGGCGTTTTGAACGGTGGCGGTGGTTGGTGCTACAGGTGGTCGATGCGCTCCACTACCCACTGGCAACCGTGAAAGTCGTCTGCAGCCACGAAGTGAATGTTGTCGTCGGTGCGATCTGAGCGTCGATGTTCTTTTTAACGTCGTTGCTGCAGCTGCGCGTCTCACCGCTGTGGGTGGTTTGTTGGTGGTTGGTGGTGTCGTTTGCAATGGTTTTTGGGCGGTGGTGGTGGTGGAAAATGATGACCGAGGTTCACAGGGTCAATACCCAATCTAAGGTTCACAGTAAATGATGACCGTTCGGTGACTGAGGAATTGTTGTCTGCCAATTTCTTAATCCCTTCGGACGAGAATATGTATAGTGGGAAATCTATTGCCGAGCTCTGTTGTGATTCCTTGAAAGATTTCAATCCTATGGTTCGTGTGAGCGAATTTGTTCGTTGTGACCATTTGTGACCAAATTTGTGTGTACTGTGACTAATTGTGACCAGTTTTGTGTTAATTGTGACCGAATGTGACTTGAATACGATCAAGTCACAATCGGTCACAATTAACACAAAATTGGTCACAAACGGTCACACTGAAGACAAATTTGGTCATAGTTGGTCACATTGAAGGTTGCAACCGAAGTTGGTGGTGTCGGCGAACTTTTCTGATCCAGATCGCGATTTGACTACCGGGTGGTTCATTGTGACTGTTTGTAACCGATTGTGACCGTTTGTAGCCGATTGTGACCGTTTGTAGCCGATTAATTATGACTCGTTGAGACTGATTTGTGACTGTTTGTGGCCGATTGTGACCAATCCATGTGTTGGGGGTGTGATTTTCAATTTTCTGAAAATTTTGAAATCGTCGGAACGGTCGCCGGAGAAGTCGTCGGATCAGTGGCCAAACCGTCGCCGGAGCAGTGGCCGGACCCTTGCCGGAGATGAAGGGAAGTGGTGTAGTGAGGAGATGGGGTGGGTGAGGTGTCATGGGGTGGTGTAAATAATTAATATATATTATATTATAATTTAATATTTAATATATTATAATTTAATATTTAATAAATTTATTTAGCACCTGATTTTTGAAATATTTTAAGAAGTTTGTTATTTATGAAATGTGAACTTTAAAAATAGGAATTATGTATTATTCTCAATCAGTAATCGCAGCCCACAGCCCTAGTTACAATTGCCTACTGTCTCTCAGCTCTCCTTTCAAAAAGGGTAACGTCTCATTGCGGTTCATGGCATTTCGATTTATCATATTATATTATCTGCATTTCCAATATAATTAAGTAATGTGTCCTAACTAGCTAATCTTTTTGTGTTCCCTCCATTATGGATAATCCCCAATCCAAAAGGGTAGAGGGATAGTCATAAATCATAATCCAAAGGATACATCTTGTGTTACATTTTGGCATCCAAACCTTCTTTGAATAATTAACCTAAACCGCATAATCATCGAGATATATATTTATATGCGAAATTCAATTTCAATTAGGGTCTGTTTGATTGTAAGGGTGAAAAATGGGTGGAAAGAAAATGAATTTCAGGTAAAGTAATTGTTTAGAAATTGTTTTCCAAGGAATTATTAATTAAGTGTGTTTGATTTGTATAATTTTCCACCCGGACAAATTTTGAAATTTTGCATTTTTTGTTTACGTTTGGCTTTATTTTACATGAAAATTGTCCGTTAAAGTGAATTTTTTTTTTCCACAATTGGTTATAAAATTTGTTTCTATTACAAAAGAGTAAAAAAAAAAACAAAATAAAAAAAATATTTTCTAGAAAATCATTTTTTTCATCAAAGTTTAGTATTCATTTGACTTTGTTTTATATAGAAATTGTCCATTAAAGTGAAATTTTTTTTTACAATTGAGTATAGAATTTATTTTAATTGCAAAAAAAAAGTACCGTCAACTGGGAAAAGCAATTCCCACCAAATAGGTGAAAATTGATTTTCCCCAAATTCAAGAAAAACAAGGCACGTGAGAGACTTTCAAGAAAACCAATTGCCAGCAAAACTTTACACATCAAACATACAATTTGCAAGGAAAAGGAAAAGAAATTCCATTTTCCATGGAAAAGGGGTGTTATCAAACACACCCTTATATTTCTTAATAAATTATTTTATAAAGCATTTTTTTATGAGAATTATTAAGCACATAGATTCCATGATGATAATCATGTCATTAGATCTAGGGTCATCTAATGGAGCTCAACATGCTACAACATGTAAGTAGTTTCGTCAACTCTGTGTTGATTGTAAATAGAAAATCAAGTTACACATATCTCACAATTTATATCTTCCCTGTATGAGCCGATTGACGTAGATCCAAATTGTTGGAATATTTTAGCAATTTGGGGCCACATGTAACATATTAAAAATGTGTGTGCTATTATCTAAAGTAAATTAGTCATTAGAGTGATCCACTAAGGATAAAGTTTGACTAATGGGTATTGAATTTCGTGGAATTAAAGTGTAGAGACCGGAAGTTTGTTTTAAATTGTTGAGGGGCCGATTTAAAACAAATGAAAGATAATGAATGGTCATTATCTTATATATGGGTTATGGTCCCCATTTGAGTGTGTTCTTCAAGGTTTCTACATCCACATCCATAGAAATCAAGATTGAAGTGAAGTTCACAAATCAAATTGGAAGATCGTGATCCTTTCAGGCTAACAATCTAATTATCATGGATTCAGATATGTTTTATGTTTATGTTCATTTTTCAGATTTCAATATGGAAATGGATCTAGGGTTTTATGTGAAAAGGATTTGAATAAAGTACGTAGTTTGATTATTCCTTTTCAATTTTCTATCAAGTGGTATCAGAGCCATCCATAATTGAAATCATGAGAAATGGAATTTTAAGATGGATCACTATGTTATCAAGAATTATAGCATGTTATATTATGGAATTCTAACATTTTATGTTATACATGTAGAATTTGAGCATGTTATAATATTGTTATTTGATTTTCATGTTATATTATCAAATTTTTCATATTATGCTTTGGATTTAGAATTTGAGCATGTTATAATATGATTTTTGGATTTATTCTATGGATATAGCATGAAATAATAAGGATCTATGACTTTCTTGAAAATTCGAATTTTGAAATTGGGATTTTTGGATTTCAGTTTTTAAAAAAAAAAAACAAAAAACAAATTTTTTTTTTTTATTTTTGTTTAGCGACGGCCGGCGAAGATGATGGCGGCCATTTCTTTATTCTGCAGCAAGACGACGCTGAAAGCTACTCCGTGCTTCTTTGGCATTCTTATTGCTGCAGCAAAGAAATGACGGTCTGACGATCGGCCATTCGTTGAAGCGACCAATGAGGCTCCGACCGGCGTCCCTTCGAGGCGCCGGTGAAGGTAAAATTAATTCTCAATTAATGTTTCGGTTATGCGAGTTGAAAGGGGCATTAATTTGAGAATTAATTTGAAGGTTTTTGGAGTTATGGAAGATTTGGGGGCGGGGGCATGAGTTGCAAATTAGAGTTTCTTAAGCCCCTGCTTGCAATTTAAAATTAGGGTTAATATTTATATATCAGTCCCTAAGGTTTAAAGTTAATCCTAATTGGGCCTTAAGGTTACGGATTTTTATAATTCAGCCCCTGAAGTTCTGAAATTAATTAATTTGGGCCACTTAAGTTCTGAATTTAATTATTAAGTCCCTGAATATTCATAATTGGTTTAGTTTGGCCCCTAAAGTTCCGCATAATTGATTTTTTGAATCCTAAACTTTCAAATTATTAACATTTAGCCCCTAAAGTTTTAAATAATTATTTTTTGGGTCTCTAAAGTTTTCAATAATTAATTTTTGACCCATAAAGTTTTGAATTAATTAATTTCGACCCCTAAAGTATTGAATTATTAACCCTTATGCCCTTAAAGTTTCATAATGAATAAAATTAAGCATTCTAATTTTCAAATTATGGTATAAATGACTCAATTGGTTTTATAATATTTAAAAGTGAATTGATTGAAGCAATATGTTGCCAAAGCAACCTCTTTTGTGAAAATTAATTAACTTAGAATATTAGAAGGAATTCATGTGTATGATTGTTCATGCGGATATTGACCGACCCAAAGGAAGGTTAATATTTGGCCGAATTTGGTACACACTTGTGGTGATAAACATGTGATAATTATAAGGTTTCCATGTGAATAATAAATCAATCCAAAGATGGGTTTATTATTTGACAGGATTTATTGTCAATGTTTGATCACTACACCAAGAGTACCACTTACAGTTAATATTACTGTCCAAAGACTTGATATTAATGATGTGCTAGGTATCTTGAAGATGGGATTTACCATGATTTGATTAATTGATTATTGAATCTTAATATTGATGTGAGCATAATTCTTCCATTTTCTCTCTACAGCTAATTCATCTGCTACTGCCATATCTGCTAATATCAACTCTATTCCCAAGCTCAATGGGACAAACTTCAAGGATTGGAAAGAGAGCGTATTAATTGTTCTCAGCTGCATGGATCTAGACCTTGCGTTCCGGATTGAGCAACCCACTCCTCTGACGGATGAAAGTTCACCTGATGAAAAGAGGAACTTTGAGAAGTGGGAACGCTCTAATCGCATGAGTCTGATGATCATTAAGCGCGGCATTCCGAAAGCCTTTCGAGGCGCAGTATCTGAAGAAGTGACTAATGCTAAAGATTTCCTGACCGAAATTGAGAAACGTTTTGTGAAAAACGATAAGGCTGAAACAAGCACGCTTTTTCAAAGCTTGATTTCAATAAAGTATAAAGGTAAAGGAAACATAAGGGAGTACATCATGGAGATGTCTCACATTGCTTCAAAGCTAAAGGCACTAAAGCTCGAGCTGTCTGATGACTTGCTCGTCCATTTGATATTGATATCGCTTCCTGCACAGTTCAGTCAATTTAAGGTCAGTTATAACTGCCAAAAGGAGAAATGGTCTCTAAATGAGCTCATTTCATATTATTTGCAAGAGGAAGAAAGGTTGAAGCAAGATAGAACTGAAAATATTCACTTGGCAAGCACTTCTAAAGATAAGGGCAAGAAAAGAAAGAAGGAATTTCAAGCTGCTCCTAAGGGCCCAGCACAAAAGAAACAGCAAGAGGACAACAAAGAAGCATGTTTCTTTTGCAAAAATACTGGACATGTAAAGAAGAATTGTACTAAATATCTCGCGTGGCGTGCAAAGAAAGGTACAAATCTTACTTTGGTCTGTTCTGAGGTTAATTTAGCTTCAGTACCTAGAAATACTTGGTGGTTAGATTCTGGTGCTACTACTCATATAAGTATTTCTATGCAGGGATGCCTGAGCTACCGAAAGCCAAATGATGGTGAAAGATACATCTATGTTGGTGATGGCAAGTTGGTGGAAGTTGATGTAATAGGCATTTTTAGGTTATTGTTGGGAACTGGTCATTATTTGGATTTGGAAGACACTAAAGTTGTACCGTCTTTTAGACGGAATTTGGTTTCTGTTTCTTTGTTGGACAAATTTGGTTATTATTGTTCATTTGGAAACAATCAGTTTAGTCTTTCTTTAAATTCTAATATTATTGGTACTGGTTTATTATCTACATTTGATAACCTATACTTGCTTGATACTGTTACATCATATAATGAAAACCTGCATGTGGAAACACGTGGTACTAAACGCAAATTACATAAAGAAAATTCAGCAAAATTATGGCATAAGTGCTTAGGTCACATCTCTAAATCTAGAGTTGAACGGCTTGTGTCAAATGGCATTTTAGACTCCTTTGACTTCACAGATTTTGATATATGTATTGAATGTATCAAGGGAAAACAGACCAAAACAAACGGATTAGGTGCTAACAGAACTTCGGATGTCTTAGAATTGATACACATAGATATTTGTGGACCATTCCCTACGGCTTCTTGGAATGGTCAACAATATTTTATATCATTCATAAACGATTACTCACGTTATGGGTACCTATATCTTATTCATGAAAAGTCTGAGTCACTGGACATGTTCAAAGTGTTTAAAACAGAGGTTGAGAATCAACTCAACAAAAGAATAAAAAGCGTTAGGTCTGACCGTGGTGGTGAGTACTACGGCAGAAATGACGGATCAGGTGAACAATGTCCAGGACCATTTGCTAAATACCTAGAGGAATGTGGAATCGTCCAACAATACACTATGCCAGGGACGCCTAGCATGAATGGTGTAGCTGAAAGACGAAACAAACTCTTAAGGATATGGTAAGGAGTATGATTAGTCATTCTACTTTACCAAAATCACTCTGGGGAGAAGCATTAAAGACTGCAGCTTATATTCTGAATAGAGTGCCAACTAAGGCTGCTGCAAAAACTCCATATGAACTTTGGATAGGTAAAAAGCCTAGTCTGAAGCATTTTCATATTTGGGGATGCCCAGCTGAGGCTAGGCCTTATAGGCCATATGAAAAGAAATTGGACTCCAAAACAGTAAGCAGCTACTTTATTGGCTATTCTGAGTGATCAAGGGGCTATAAATTTTATGATCCCACAACTAAGTCAATTTTTGAAATGGGAACTGCAACATTTTTTGAGGATGTTGAGTTTGGGCGGAGAAATAAGGTTAGAGACATTGTCTTTGAGGAAGAAGTTGAGGATACTATTACTTTTGACAATGAACAAGTCCCTATACCTGTCGTTGGTCAAGAAGCATATCCAGAACCTCAACAAGATAATGTTGAAGAACCTCCCATCCAAAATGAGGTAAATATTCCAGAAGTTCAAACTCAACAACCTCAAGAACCAATACCTTTAAGGAGATCCACGAGAGAAAGGAAAAATGCTATTTCGGATGATTTTATAGTATTTCTCCAAGAACATGAGGAAAATAATGGATTGATGGAAGATGATCCAATCAACTTCCGTCAGGCCATGCAGGGTTCTGACTCTCAAAAGTGGATTGATGCCATGAATAATGAGTATAAGTCTATGCAAGACAATAAAGTTTGGGATCTTGTCGCGTTACCAGAAGGTGCGAAGCCTATTGGTTGCAAATGGATTTTTAAAACCAAGAGGGATTCGAAAGGTAATGTGGAAAGATATAAGGCTCGTCTTGTAGCTAAAGGCTTTACCTAAAAGGAAGGTATTGACTTCAAAGAGACTTTCTCTCCAATTTCAACGAAAGACTCTTTCAGGATAATTATGGCACTTGTTGCGCACTTTGACCTTGAGTTACATCAGATCGATGTTAAGACGGCGTTTCTCAATGGCGACATTGATGAGACAATCTATATGGTGCAACCAGAAAACTTTGTGTCAGGAGCCCGAAGAATATTGTTTGCAAATTAAAGAAATCCATCTATGGGCTCAAACAAGCTTCCCGTCAATGGTACCACAAATTTCATCAAGTAATTATCTCGTTTGGTTTTGAGACAAATGCTGTTGATGATTGTGTGTATCACAAGTTCAGTGGGAGTAAGCATATTTTCCTGGTTTTGTATGTTGATGACATACTGCTTGCCACTAACGATATAGGCATGTTGCACGAAACCAAGAGATTTTTATCTAGGAATTTTGAGATGAAAGATCTTGGTGACGCCTCTTTTATATTAGGGATTCAAATATATCGGGATCGCTCTCGAGGTATTCTTGGATTGTCACAAAAGAGCTATATCGATAAAGTACTTAAGAGGTTTGGCATGCAGGACTGTAAATCAGGTGACACCCCTGTCTCTAGAGGAGACAAATTTAGTCTCAAACAATGCCCGAAAAATAACCTTGAAGTTAAGGAAATGCAGAAGATTCCCTATGCTTCAGCTGTTGGGAGTCTTATGTATGCTCAAGTTTGTACACGTCCAGATATAGCATTCATTGTTGGAATGCTAGGCAAATATGTAAGCAACCCTGGAATGGATCATTGGATAGCAGCCAAAAGGGTTATGAGATATTTGAAGAGAACAAAGGATTACATGCTCACCTATATCAGATCGGATCAGTTAGAGATCATAGGATACTCCGATTCTGATTTTGCTGGATGCCAAGACAGTAGGAGATCCACATCAGGCTATATTTATCTGTTAGCTGGAGGAGCTATTTCCTGGAGGAGTGCTAAGCAGACACTCATAGCTTCTTCTACCATGGCAGCAGAATTTGTAGCTTGCTATGAGGCATCTAATCATGGAATATGGCTGCGAAATTTTGTCACTAGGCTGCGTATTCTGAATGGCGTAGAAAGGCCGCTAAAGTTATATTGTGACAATAACTCAGCAGTTCTATATTCTAATAGCAACAGGAGTTCATCTAAGTCAAAACACATTGACATCAAGTTCCTGGTTGTGAAGGAAAGAGTACAGAGTGGACAGATTTCCATAGAGCATATTGGGACAAACTCCATGATTGCGGATCCGCTTACTAAGGGATTGACACCCAAAGTCTTTCATGAGCACATTGCTCATATGGATGTTGTATATCATGAGGATATCAAGTTTTAGTGGGAGTTTGTATTTTCATTGCTTTATGTTTTTGGACACATTTGTGTATTTGGATATTGTTCTGTACAGAAATAAAGTTTTCAATTTATTACACTCTGTTATTATGTTCAGTACCGATCTCACTTAAGAAATAAGATTGGACCAGTTGGAAATAGACATGTTTGGGTCACATAACATGTAATTTTCATGCTACACTCCATGATTGATCTATGTCATTTGGTTATATGGGTGTACGTGACCATTGATGGATTTAGTCACGTTAAATGTGACGAAAATCGCTTTGATCCTACATCGATGTGACTAATGGACGAGATTGTTTGAAATACCCGTAATAATAATAATAATAATAGCAAAATTTTGAGCTCATAAAGGTTGTGCACATTTGAAAGGTTACACATATGGCCCAGTGGGAGATTGTTGGAATATTTTAGCAATTTGGGGCCACATGTAACATATTAAAAATGTGTGTGCTATTATCTAAAGTAAATTAGTCATTAGAGTGATCCACTAAGGATAAAGTTTGACTAATGGGTATTGAATTTCGTGGAATTAAAGTGTAGAGACCGGAAGTTTGTTTTAAATTGTTGAGGGGCCGATTTAAAACAAATGAAAGATAATGAATGGTCATTATCTTATATATGGGTTATGGTCCCCATTTGAGTGTGTTCTTCAAGGTTTCTACATCCCCATCCATAGAAATCAAGATTGAAGTGAAGTTCACAAATCAAATTGGAAGATCGTGATCCTTTCAGACTAACAATCTAATTATCATGGATTCAGGTATGTTTTATGTTTATGTTCATTTTTCAGATTTCAATATGGAAATGGATCTAGGGTTTTATGTGAAAAGGATTTGAATAAAGTACGTAGTTTGATTATTCCTTTTCAATTTTCTATCACAAATCACGTAAAATAAATGTGCAAGCATTTCATTAAAAGCTCCATACAAGCAACTTTTAGCTTCCGTATGACATGGTTTTATTTGGTAAGAATAATCCAAAATGGAATTTTTTGCTATTTTAACATGACCTTGGATTGATGTAGTGGTGGTAAAAAAGCTCGTCGGCTCGGTCTCGGTCTCGGAAAAAGCCAGAGCTGGGCCCGGCCCGGCTCGGGCTCGGTGGAACCGAGTCCCATTTTGGGGGGTCGGCCCGAGCCGGACATGGGCCGGCCCGTGATTAATTAAAAAAATAAAAAATAAAAATTTTAAGCTAAAATAGCTGAAAAAAATTAAAATTTAAAAATTAAAAATTGAGCCGGCTCGGCCCGTTAAGGCTGGGCCAAAGCTCGGGCCGTACCTTTTTTTTTTTTGCCGGACTCGGCTCGGCTCGGCCACGAAAAAAGCTCGAGTCGAGCCCGAGCTTTTTTTTTCGGCTCACCTCGTTGACGTAGCTAGATTGATCTGGCTTTCGTCCCATTTCATTTCTCGTTGAATTGGCAAACTATAAGAAAATTGTTACATTATGATGTATCAAAGCTTGCTATTTGAGATTGTTGTCCGTCTTTCTAACTATTAATAAATTGTTTTCTAATTAAATGTTACTGTTGTTTGAAATTGCCTTTCAATTTGGATCCCCAAATCATGTTTTGTATAGGCGACGTAACTACATTATAAGTTTATTCAGTACTAAAAAAAAATGATTCCCTTCCTGTTTTGAGTATTGAGTTGTCTCGAAGTTCTTTCTTTTTATGTATGTTCTAAAAAGCATACTTAGATGCTGTATCATGGGCTTAGGCATCTGAAAAGGCAATCAACTCTTCTGTTGACGCCATACCATGCTTAGGAGTAATATTTTTTGTTTTTTCATTTTCCATTTTTTAAATATTTTTTTTATTTTAAATTTGAATCTTTTAAGTCTTGAAGAATTAAGATTCCTCACTATTCAAATTGAAAATAATACTAAAATGTTTGACCTGCATTATTTTATTTATTTAATAATTTTAGGATAATAAAATATTATTAAAAATAAAAAAATGCTTTTTACATCTAAGCTTATAAAGCTTGAAATTCGGACTTCGCTGTCTAGTGAAGTCTTTTTGATCCCGTGTATATTCTTTAAAACAATTTAAGGAGACAAAATATTGTCAAGATAACCATTTCTGTTATAAATATGTTAGATATCTGGGAAAGTTAAAAGAGTGCTTTATTACACAATTTAATAGATCTCAACACTCCATTTGTGGGGGTGATGTAAAAAAAGGGGCAAGATAGTTTTCAACTTCGGTTGAGCTACATGTACACAATAAGTTTACATACTTATTTACATATACGTGATATAGTGAGAGATAATTGTATCAGAATTTTTTCAACAAAAAAAAAAAAAAGTGGAACTTCTCTACTCTCCTGTTGACATATCATCTATACGTAAACATATTATGCAACTTTTTATTACAAGCATCATTATTCTTTCAACTTAGCCTTCTGCTATTTGATGGTATCTCACTTGTGTCCCATAAGATACTACTTAATTGTCACTTTTGATTAGTTGGCTCCTACAATTTTGTGGGCCATGCTACTTGTATATCGAGGTTGACACTCCGATGGGGGGCCCACAATTTTTTTTATTGGTCATGGCCTCCCCTCTTGTGAGGGGGCTGCCTTGGTGTACAAATAGCATTTCCCTAATTTTGTACAGGGGGTACTAATTAATGAAGTGGAGGGGACAGGATCCTAAAATCACAACTACAAATAGCATTTCCCTAATTTTGACATTGAAATTTGTATAAATGTAATTCAAGCCAACTTAAGAAAAGATACGTGGATTTCTTATTGATATAACCAAGTGTTTACAAGAATATGATACAATCCCTCTTTTTTCCTAGTAGTAGGAGATATTTGAAGCATGAGAATATGTAAAAAGTTTGTATGTGCTTGTGTTCGCGTTCCCCTTCCTTTGGGCTTAGGATCCCTATTTATAGGGAAAACATGCATGCATGTTATACCTCCTGTCTTTTCACTGGGATTCCGAACTGAAGAAGTACAGTGGCTGGTGCGATAAGATTGGCTGCCGAGCTGGACTCTGTTAGATTGCTTCAGAGCATTAATTGAAAGTGGCCCTTAGTTAGTACTGTACTAACAACATGTTTAGATACCGCCAAGTAGAGTAGTAATGCTTCTTTTGCTTTTGGCTTTGATAGCACCGGTGGTTGTGCTAGGTGGGACTTAAGCTGGTCGAATGCAAGCTGGCACTTAAGTGTCCATTCGAATTTCTTCTCCTTTCTTAATATGTCGAAGAAAGGTCTGCATTTGTCTATTGATTTTGACATGAAGCGGCCAGTTAAGCTCTGAACTTCTTTAAGCATAGCTGTGGGGCGCATTTCAACAATGGCCCATATTTTTTCTGGGTTGGCTTCAATCTCTTTTCGGTTTACCATATACCCTAAATATTTTCCCGAAGTTACGCCAAATGTACATTTCTGGGGATTCAGCTTCATCCCCGTATACCCTTAAAATCCCAAACATTTCGGCGAGTTGTTGTGGATGATTCCTGGCGTCCGTGCTTTTTACCAACATGTCATCCACATATACTTCCATGGTCTTGCCAATTTGTTTGGCAAACATAGCATTAACCAAGCGTTGGTAGGTTGCCCCATCATTTTTTAGGCCAAATGACATCACCTTATAGCAGTAAAGACCTCGATCGGTGATACAGACTGTGTGTTCTTGATCGGATTCGTACATGGGTATTTGATTGTAGACTGAATACGCATCCATGAAGCTGAGTAAGTCATGCCCAGCGGTGGCATCCACCACCTGATCTCTCCTTGGCAGCGGAAAACTGTCTTTAGGACATGCTTTGTTCAGGTCGGTGATCCATTTCGGATACCCTCCAGTCCCCATTGTTTTTCTTAACTAAGATGGGGTTGGCGATCCATTTCAGATACCTTGCTTCTCGGATGAACCCGTTTAGAAGCAGTTTTTGTACTTCCTTATGCAGGGCCTCATACCGTTCTGGATTCAAAGGTCGGCGCCGTTGTTGTTTTTGTTTAATCAAAGGGTCAACTCCCAATTTATAGCACATGATTTTTAGGTCAATCCCTCTCATGTCGGAGTGTTCCCAAGCGAAGATGTCAAGGCTTCCTCGAAGGAAATCGATGATCTGGCCTCTTAGGGGAGGTCCTAGTTCATGACCGATCTTAAACTCTTTAGGGAGATCTTTAGTACCGACCTCAATGATGTCCAGTTCTTCCACAGGTTCCCCCCTCGCACTTTCAACCGTGGGTCCAATGAACTTGTTGAGGGCTCTTTTGTGCATGCCATGCAAATCTTCGGAGAGTAACAAACCCTTTCTCCTTTTGATTTGACAATCATTTGACATTTTTTAGCAGTGTCTTTGTTTCCTTTGACCTGTCTTGTACCATGAGAAGTTGGGAATTTGATAGAATAATGGTACATTGATACTATCGCCGTGAGATCAAATAGTAGTGGTTGCCCCATGATAGCATCGTAGGGGAGATCTCGAGTGTAGAACCATGAATTTCGTATTTAACCTAGTTTGATGAGGGGGGGTCTCCGAACTCGATATGGAGTTTAATTGCTCCTTTTGCCCCATAAAGTATACCATCAAGCCCCATGATCATGTGTGCGTATGGTTGCAAGAAACCGAGTGGAACTCTAATTTGTTCTAAAGTGTCAACATAAAGTATGTTGAGAGAGCTCCCCGTATCTACCAGGACTTTGGGAATGTTGACTTTGGATAGAAGCATAAGGACAACCAAAACTCCAGGATAAGGATTGGTATCTACTTGTTTTTCCTCAAACAGGAGTAGGTCGTCATTCGCTTTCCTGTGGTGTTTTTCTGTAATGCCGATCTCAGTCAGGTCTGCTGTAATAGGTCTTTTGAACCTTGAGACCCCTGTTTAATGGGAGCGTTGGGCTTTTAGCATCCGGACTTGGGGATTAGGTAAGTCGATGTTACAGGTTCTAGCCTCTTCCTGGTTTCCGCGTATCACGCCTGGGCCACTTGGTGTCGGGGATTTAAGACAATAATGGTATATTGAGGTGGCAGCCTGTAGCTCATGCAAGATGGGCCTCCCTAATATGGCATTATAGTTTGAAGGTAGATCCACAACAATGAAGTCCGCCAAGATCCTCATTTGGCGCGGAGGTTTGCCTATCTCCACACTGAGTATGATTTGTCCTCGGGCTTCAATAGGATCTCCTAAGAATCCCTTGCAATCTTCTGGAATATGGCCGAAGGTACCGTTCAGGTATTGCCATTTTTTCCAAAGTTCTAGAGTATAGAACATTTACCGAGCTCCAGTTGTCTACTAAAGTTCGACGTATTTGTATGCCTGTAACAGTCATGGTTATGACCAGCGCATTACTTTGATCTTGCATAAAACCTTGCCCATCTCCTTCTAAAAATCCAAACTATTCTGGGTATGGTGGGGCGTAGACCTCCACCTCTGGTGTCGCCACACTGTAATTTTGCCATACGCGAGCATTGCGAGCCATTCTGCGTCGAGCTCTTCGCGATGCTTCCACACATTGATTTCCACCTATCAGTGTTTTGATTTCAGGCCGGTGTTCGGTATCGTGAGTTTGGGTCCCTAGCCGACCTTGCGGGACTATCCTTTGTTGTTTGGGATGTTGAGTCCCCGTAGAATTTGCTTCTCTAAGTTTAGCTACGAACTCTTGCAAATGACCTCATCGGATGAGGGACTCCACCTTCTCTTTTAAATTCCTGCAATTATCGGTATCATATCCTGTTGATTTATGGTAACAGCAGTACTTTCTTTGGTGTCTCCCAGCAGGTTCCTTTTTTGAGGCGGAGGTCGGCGAAAGGTTTTCCCTTCTCCTACCTGTAGGAAGACCTCTTCTAGTGTCGCGTTTAAAGGATGGTATTCACGAAATTTGTCGGGATATGGCCTTGAGCAACCTTGATCCCTTTTTTCCCTCCTTTTATCTCTAACTGTATCTTTATCTACATGTTTTCCCTTATTTCGCTGTGGGGACTGCGGAACGTGTTTAACGTCCTCCTGGTCTAACGTGGCTTCCTCCGCACTTATATATTTCTCAACTCGGCCTAAAAACTCGTGGTACGTTCGAGGTCCGTCCCGTGAACAGACCACCAGAACCTTCTCTTTGGTCTTAACCCTGAAAGAACTGCCATAAGCGCAACGCCATCAGAGATCTTCTCTACGACCATGGACTGTTTGTTGAACAGCTTTTGAGGGATTCATTTTTTCCTTGTTTTATGCTTATCAACCTCTCCTTTGATGTGGTCCTTGCTTTGGAGCCCATAAACTGAGTTATGAATGTTGTGGCGAGGTCATTCCAACTCTTTATCTACCTCTGGTGCAGCCTTCTAAACCATCTTTGAGCTTTATCCCCCAAAGTTAAGGGAAAAGCACGGCACATTATGGCGTCTCCGGTCTCTTGTAGTTCCATCCAAGAGGCGTATTTGTCCAAGTGACTAAGGGGATCTCCTTCCCCGTCATATCCGATCAACTGTGGCATTTTTAGTTTTTCAGGCAACGGTTCTGCCAGAATATCCTCGCTGAAGGGGGAGTGACTCTTTGTAAGGTATTCTTCTGTGCCTCCTTTGTTTTTGGCTTCCAAATCGGCTACGCTCTTCCTAAGAGTGCTCATTTCAAGTTCAACTTGTTCCATAGGGTGGTTAGTACGAGGCTCATCCTTTTTATTTGGGGGTGTCACCGAGTGCTGAGAACCTAGTCTGTTGAACACACTATTCGTTCTTCTGGCAATTGGTAGGAGAACTTCTGATCTCTTCAGTTCAATCTTTAGAAAATTCTCCACTTGAGAACTGGAGAGTTCTTTTAGTGGGAGGTCGCCTAGTTCTTTCTTGTTGAGGGAACTCAACCTCAGTGTCCTATAGTGGATTTTCGAGCTTATTTTTGTTTTAGTCGACTGACAACGTTTGTCAGTTTTTCGATGGCTTCCTTCATAGCCACCATTTGAGGATCGAGAGCTTCACTGCGGCCTCGTCTCTCAGTGTTTGCTGGGTTATTGGTTTGTTCAGGACGAGTGTGGGATCGATTTCCAGATACTGAAAATTCGTCCATTGTGCTAGTTCATGGGTTTTGTGGAGAGATGGGACTGTTTTCCCAAGTTAGGGCCCCCCTTTTAGCGCCAAACTGTTGACGTTGAAATTTGTATAAACGTAATTCAAGCCAACTTAAGAAAAGATACGTGGATTTTTTATTGATATAACCAAGTGTTTACAAGAATATGATACACCCTCTTTTTTCCTAGTAATAGGAGATATTTGAAGTATGAGAATATGTAAAGAGTTTGTATGTTCTTGTGTTCATGTTTCCCTTCCTTTAGGCTTAGGATCCCTATTTATAGGGAAAACATTCATGCATGCTGTACTTCCTGTCTTCTCACTGGGATTTCGAACTGAAGAAGTACAGTAGCGGTGCGATAAGATTGGCTGCTGAGCTGGACTCTGTCAAATTGCTTCAGAGCATTAATTGAAAGTGGTCCCCAACAATTAATGCCCGCAGAAGACATCCACCTCCGAGCTGACCTTACATGACCGATCTCAACATTTTGTTCCACTAATGACGTGGTCAATCCGACCTTAATGACCTTGGAGGTCGGTGCCAACAAACATAAAATTACATAATAAACTACTGACCACATAAATCCATTTTCACTTAACTCCAACACTATCTTTAGCAAATGAATCACCGCAACAATAATATCAACATCATGCTTCAATATGGATTTGTGTTGCTCCAGCTCAATTTCTCCAAAAAATTGGAACTCAAATTTGTTGGTCATGGTTTTGATGCTAATTAATGTGACATAAGAATCTAAATTACCAGTTGAATAATTCTTTTTAATATCCATGTATTGTGAATGCTCTAAGTTCCAAACCATGAAATCAGACAATATCATTGAAGTTGGTGTCGAGCTCAATTTCTCTGTCTCTTCTCCCGTACTTGGAAAGCTGCTCAATGTTGGTGATGTTGTGGTGGAACCCATTAAAGGCTTCCATGTAACTACTGCGAGCGATGGATCTTGAGCTAAAGAATCTGCGTAAAGGACATCCTCAATGCGGGACATCACTGTGTTGGCCAAGCTTTCGAGTACCCTTGAATAGCTCTCCAAGATAGAATGACCTACGTCCTAGAGGTTAGAGGGAAAAAAACACACATTCTTTAAAAATATAATTCAATAGACATGGAAATGATTCTTATGTGTAACATTACATCTTATAAAAATGAGCCGATCCTACCAATTCTATCTTAGTACCAAATAATGAAAGAACGAAAGAAGAATTAATGTCACTTTTCGTACCTTGTTATATTGGATTTTATTTATGTCAAGTGAAGATTGAGGAAGTCCTGGGAATTGATGTTTGAGTAGAAGTAAGATTGTTTCTGCTTGTTCTTCAAAGAGTTCTCTTTTCTCCAAACTCACGACCGAACCCCACCCAGATTTCATATCCTTATGTTGCATCTTCATTTCCCATATCACAATAGATGCCTCAATTTTGTTCTTTAGGTCAAGGACTTTGTGCTCTGGTGACAAGTCCATTGTTGAAAGGATCTGTTGAAGGATCGAAGAACTCAACGGTAATGCTTTTGTAGATTAGATCACCCAGGCTTGATCTACCATTCTACAACAAACAACAATCCTAAAATAACAAGTGAATGTTTGCATATGTACACAATCAAGAGATTTTGTTTGAAAATTTTGCTATAAACCTTGGGTAGGGATTCAATATAGTTCTCAGGGATCTCCATATCCGATAGTATTTGAGCATTTATTGCCATGGATGCTTTCAACACTTGATTTACAGCTTCCTTTTGTTTTTTTAGAAATTGTCGCGATTCTTCAGATAGTCCATTTGGAGGAACCTTGACCGTAAGTAGCCACCACTTTTCATTTCTTTGGACGCCCTTTTCAGACTCGTCTACATCCTTTGACTCATACCAAAATTCATGTTGGTCTATGAAGTTATCGAGTGTACCCTGTTAATTGTCATTCTTCCATAAGAATACTTAATAGATACAATACAATAAACAACTTCATTGTTCAACAAATTCTTACAATTAGCATCGTGTCAAGCTTTCTCAATGCTGGAATGTTCATAAGAAGGTCTCTTCTTTGTTGTGTCACCATTATCTGTCACAATTGAAGACAACACAATGCTCATACAACTAAAGGGTTCAAATTTTGATACGAGGAGGAAATGAAAAATAAAGTTTACCTCCATAGATGTTCCATCCTTGGATTTCTGTTGAGAAGCCACAAATTCAACAATGTGATCTGTAACAGATAAAAGCCATTCAACCTCTTTTTTCCACCTCGCCTTCCTCTCTGGAGACATCGGCTCTAACTTCGATTGTTCTCCAAAAGCAGAAGCTGCACCAATACAAATGCAAATGAACGACTGTGTTTCATTTTCTTCAAGATAATCATTTAGCCCCTGTTTGAGCCCCATTCTTTAAAACTAATTTTCCTCCAAACTCATTTTTAATGGTACATCATTGATCATCCCAATAAATAACTTGGCACGTAAATCAAAAACTTTTAACTGCACGTTCTTTAAAAATCACTTTTTACAAAATCTATTCCAAAAAGACGGGGCTCAAAAGGGCTTACTTGAATACGATCTAGTTTATGCTTACAAGCAAGATTTGTGATGGCGTTGGACAAAGCTAGAGCCGAAGAAACACCCTTTCCACCTCCTGACGTGTCTTCTCCCAAAAGAAGCTTAGCAAATCTTTCCTTCATCAAATCCACATCTATACCAAACAAAAGAATGCTGTCGATAAGAATCAATTTGCATAATTTCAAACATAATAAAACATATTACCTGAAGGAGGGCCTATATCTTTTACTTTGATGATCTTGCACCATCCTTGTTCGATCTTGTTACACTATCTATTTGTTGAGCATCTAATGATGCATATCTCCTACTCTGACTCATCAGCTTTATCGCTTCATTAATGGCCGTCTCTCCGCCATTTCCATTCTCGTCTTGAGCCATATACCTTCAATGAGTCGAGAATTATGGAGAAGAAGAAAGAAAAACCCTCATCCCTGAAAGAGAGGCTGGAAATGAATAATCATAAATGGAAAAAAAAAGGTTTTTCTTGAATTTGGTATAGTTAATTATGAGTAGTTTTTGAAGTTTAGGCAGGTGGGATGCATGATTGATTAGCTAAAGAATAAGGGAGATTGGTGTATTTGTTTTTTCATTTTGTGAAATGAATAGTTGCATTTTTCAACGGAGGCAAAAGCCTCGGGAAAGCGTACCTGGAAAATTAAGGGTATGTTTTTTTTTTTTTAACATTTTCAAGTCGTTTTTTATTTTCGATTTTCCAAAACAGTAAAAACTTAGGCCCTGTTCTCTTTGTCGTTTTCCAACCGTTTTCTGTTTTTAATTTCTCAAAACAGCGAAAACGCGTTCTCTATCTTATTTTCGAAAACGCGTTTTGGAAAATGAGGAAAAAAATATAACTGAAAACGGAAAACAACAAAAACATCGTTTTGTAAAATTTTTGGAAAAACAAGGTACAAACTCGAAAACACGCGAAACGCCCAAATCGTGACTGTAGCTGGCCCTCTCTCACAACTCAACTCTCTCAACTCTCTCAACTCCCTCTCAACTCCCTCTGTAAATCCAACGCCAGCACCAAGAAGACAACCACATCGAAGGCAAGGTAAACGGCAGTGGCGGTGCTACACAGGATCGACACTTTTTTTGAAGATCTTCGTTCCGGTCACGCCCTAATCGCACGCTGCAGCGACGGGTTTCAGTTGGAATCCAGATTTCGCACATCGAACTCAAGGTTTTTGTTTCTTTGCTTGTAGTAATCTGTAGGTATGAGTGAGTATTCAATTTTTAGGGTTTAGGGTCCGATTTGCCGTTTGTTTCTTTATTTGATTGGTGCGAAATTGTGGTCGGGTTGGGGAATATGTTGTAGTCACTGAAATTGTGGGATGGGGGCGATTGCTGGTGGTGGAGGTGGAGGTGGAGCTGGTGGTGGAGGTCGAGCTGGCACTGGAACGAAGCTGGGGCTGGAGGTGGGGGCGATTGCAGGTGCTGGAGGTTGGGCAGATTGCTGGTGCTGGAGGTGGAGCTGCTGGTGGAGCTGGGGTTGAGGTCGATGTGGAGCTGGCGCTGGAAATTCAGGTGGTGCTGGAGGTGGAGGTTGGGCTGGAGGTGGAGGTCGAAGTTGGGCTGGAGGTGGTGCAGCTGCAGGTTGGGCAGAGGTGGAGGTGCAGCTCCAGGTTGGCAGAGGTGGAGGTGCAGCTCCAGGTTGGGCTGGAGGTTGGGCAGAGGTGGTGCTGCAGCTGCAGGTTGGGCAGAGGTGGAGGTGGCGCTGGAGGGCGAGGTTGGGCAGAGGTGGAGGTGCAGCTGGAGGGCGAGGTTGGGCTGGAGGTGGTGCTGGACCAGTGGGTGTGATGGTTGTGGTTGTGATGGTGGGTATGTGGGTTGTGGTTGTGGTGGTGGAAGTGGCAGGGAAGGAATTGTATGAGCAAGACTTGATTATGATATTCTGATTTTGGTGATGGTGAAATGGGTGGAGTCTCCTGGTGAAGGTGGGGGTGTTGAGCTAAGGAGATGGTGGTGTTGATGACTGGTGGTTGTGATGGTAGGCTGTGGTAGTGGAGGCAGAGGTGGTGGAATGTTTTTGATGCTCAATTTCTGAAATGTGGAGGCAGAGGTAGTGGAGGCAGAGGTGATGCTCAATTTCTGAAATGTTTTTGATACATTATGCATTGATTGTTTGAACAATTTATAGAGCAATTGAGCATCGAGGATGTGCTTAGGATGGAATGGAATACATTGTACTCCAAAATGAGGAGATGGATAAGGGCTATGAAGATTTTTGTGCGGGTCTATCTAGCCAATGAAAAACTGCTTAGGATGTGCTTAGGATGGAATGGAATACATCTATGATCTCAAGCTACAATCTAGCCAATGTATAATCCAGTTAACGACCAAGGAATTGTGCAATTGTTAAAATAGCAGAAATTTTTAAATAGAGATGTATTGAAAATTGTATCAACTGTATCAATGTATCAACTGTTTTGTTGTTAACTGATCAGAATTATTATTATACTGTTGTAATATTAACTACAAAAGAAAATGTGATGCAATGTGAAAGTAATATTGTTATTTCCTTGCATGAACTTCTATAAGTATAATCTATTTGGTAAACTTTGTCCATTTTGGCTTGTCATTTTCATTAGTTTCTTTTAATGATGATATAATTTCAGGATATTTTCCTCCTAAAGACGAAAGACAAATTGACACCTTTTAAAATGCAATTTTAAAGTCTTAATATAATATTAGAATCCATTAAAGTGTACTTCGTTCCGACTAGCACTTGGATGTTAAATTTAGACGAGCTACTTGGATGTTAAAATTTAGATTGTGTTTTTAATATGTGGAAAAAATATTTCAAAATTTAACAACTTCAAAATTAACATTATTAATTAATACTATATTAACCTTAAACTATTAAAATTTATTGAATAATCAGATTTTTTGAATAAAATATTATAAAAAAAAATTCTCAAAATTTCAAAGTAAACGCGTTTTCTAGTTTTATGTTTTCAGAAACAGTTTTCCAAAACAACAAACAGAACGCATTTTCAGCAATTTCAAAACGGACACTCAAAACACAAAACACAAAACGATTTCAAAACTCAAAACAGAAAACTGAAACACAAAGAGAACGGCCCCTTATTCTCTTTCATATTTTCGAAAACGCGCCTTCGAAAACAAGTTAAAAATTTATAAAGAAAATCCAAAACGACAATCAAACCAAAATTTTCAAAACACTTTTGGGGTGTTTTCAAAATAATTTTTCAAAATACTAAAAAAAACACATTTTCAACAATTTTAAAATGAATACTCAAAACCAATATTTTGAAAACCGACCCGGTCATCAACCCGAAAAAGGTGAAGGGTCAAGGGTCAAAAGGTTCAACCGGGGGTCGAACCGGATGCAATAAATACATACAACAATAATAAAATACTATGAAAACAATAGTTTTTTTTTAATTTTCATATTAATAATTTAAAGTAAATCTATCTTTGTTAATTAGATTCATTATCCTACAATTAGTTTCGATGCTTCAAAAATTAAAAATCAACATGTTGAAATAGTTTACTTTGTTAAATTAAAATAGTTTAAACTTATAGAAAATGATATCTAACATTAATATATTAATAATCAAGTGTAATTTAAGTTAAATTTGAAAATTAAATAAATGAAAGGATGAAGGTGAATATTACAATTTAATTAGTTGTGATTCAAAATCAAATTATTCAATTAGACATAATTTGAAAAATGATTTTTGATGAGCATTTTAACAATTTTTTCTTTTTATGTCACTATCCCACATTTAAAATTTATGAAACAATTGGAGAGAAGAGCATCTATAAAATGCACTATCCCACATTGGAAGTTTATGAAATTATTTGAGAGAAGTACATGTATAAAATGAGCATGATATCCAATAATTCTCTATGGGCTTTAGAATTGTAATTTATGAAGCTCATTCATTAAGTCAAAAAAAAATTTAAACTAAAAAAAAAATCAAGAAAACTGCTCAAAATCGCGACTGGTTCACCTGTTTACGGTTGAATCGGTCGGTTCCATGGTTTTTTAGCGGTTTTGTCATAATCAATTATCCGGGCATCATTTGGCCTAATTTTGGGTCAAGTTCCCAGTTTTACCGGTCGAACCGGCCGGGCTGGGCCGGTTTTGACGACATTGCTCAAAATACAAAACCCAAAATGAATTCTCTCAAAACACAAAATTGAAACAGAAAGAGAACAACCCCCAACTCTTCTTTTTTAAGAAACTCTCTCTTCCTTTTTCTTTTATGAATTCTTTTGATAGAGCTAAACTCTATCAAACGGGGCACTAATTTACTTTAATAATTGAAGACCAACTTGCTACCATTGTAGTAAATTGGGACTCTTTTTTTTTTACTACTCATCTCCAATTTATCTACATAAACTAATATGATGTTAATAATAACATGAATTTTTTTACCTTAATTCCATTTGCTTAGAAATTCTTAAAACTCTTTTGTCATAAAAATAATAAGACTTTCAAAATTATTTTGGTCTAAAAATACATGTAATTTATAATAATGTGTTCAAAATATGAATAAGAATGGGTGGATTATAGCAAGCTTGGTTAAACTTGTAGCCTTGCTATCTCAAACTCAAACTCCTCACCTACACTAGTCCAAGACCCGTGACTTTTCTTCTTTCACTTTATGCTTAATTGAACAATGGATTAAGGATTCAATGCCACTTAAAGTTGTAATATTTACAACTAATGTTGAATACCGTTCTTTAATACACATAACAAGTCATTGAAACTTACTCTTATCCAAATGCAAAATTCAGGTGACAGAGAGTAAAGGGCAAAAAGGGCAAAAATGAAATGGAGTGAGTGGGCCAGAGTTCAAGCAATAGAAGTGGGCTATAAAATGTCCACAAAGAGGCTCGAACGGACTTTGTGGAGGCTGCTTACGGGTAATTTGGGCCCAAATAGTAGATGGATTGGACAAGAGTAGTGATGATTATTAGATCCCCAAAATTTTCAAAAACTTTCGTTTTAGTCATTAAAGTTTGTTTCGCACCATTTAAATCATGGAAGTTGCATTAGAATTTCAGTTTGGTCATTGGGTTAACATTCCGTACAATGATTGATCACATGGTTAACATATTGTTTATGTGGACAATAAAGGTGGTATATCTACATGGCAAGTCTTTTGTCTTTTAAACTCATAAAATTGATTTGTTTTGTAATTATATACATGTTGTAATTTTTACTAGTCGCAATATATTTTTATTTCGCTCGAGGCTCTCGAAGTTTGCTTATTATAGTACTTAACTTTATTTGTAGAATTATTATCTTGAAAATTCCACTAATTAGCACATCTCATCTTTTCTAACGGCCAAAACTACAAATACCACCGATCTACTCGCCCTCGTCACCAGTTTTCTCCCCATGTCCAGTCATCTCCACCACCCAAGCGGACGCTGCTGTTGCGGTAATAGTAGCGTTGACGTTAGTTCATAGTAGTCACCGACGATGATTGACCTCCGGTGCAATACTAGAGAGAAGTGATCGAGAAGACCATCGTTACACAGAATGGAGAGAGAAGTGAGGGAAAAATATATTAGAGCTTGGGATTAAAATTGAGAGGGATGGGATGGGATGGGGTGGGGTGGGGTAAATATGCAGATTAATTCAATTTATATTTGATTTTTGAATAATGAAACATTCACTCTGATTTTAGAATATTGATCTTTAAAAGTAGGGTGAAATGTAATTTCTACTTAAATAAAATCCAAAAAAATGCATTTATAAAGGTTTGACCTAGATCATTGACGTTGACTTGCAAAATATTTACCGACGAGCATGTAGAAATTCGATATTTGAAGCTTATGATTTGATTGTCTTTCCAAACTATCCTATTGCGAAATTTTATTAAATCATTGTAGTTTAAGGTTTGATCTTATAATTTTTTCTAAGACTTAAATAGGATCCCCTTCGCTTGGAAATATTTGGCTAAGTTAAGACAATTCACATTAACATTGAAGATGCTATAATTCTTGCATATTGTAGATTAAAGTCCATCTTTATTTCATTTAAATTGATATTTCAGTTTTTTCCTTCAAATAAAAAAATAATACTGAACAATAGAAGGCTGAACCGGTCAACTATTTGACGGCTCACGGACTTAGTCCGGCTGACATCTATTGAAAACGGTTCGAGTGACCTGGACTATTTATATCGTGGGCCGGTTCAAGCCTGAATGGAGCCTGGGCTGGGTTGCAATGCTGACACCACTCTGATATATTGAAGCAGAAGCAGTAAATAAACAATGCGCCGCCATCGTTCTCCAGAAGCGAAACCCTAGTTTTTCCTATAAATACGCACATTTTTTCGTCAAAAATTTAATTCGTCCCGTCTTTAGTTTTTAGGGAAAACCCTAGGATTAGATCTTCACAGCTTGCGATTTTCACAATTCGCAGGTACACTCACTTATATGAATCTTGGTGTGTAGGTAGGGCAATTCGCAGGTCAAGGTTATTTTGATCTTTTCAAGTATTGGCCGATGATTATACTTTAATTTTGACAAGCATATGTCTGAATTACAATATGTGGATCAATCTAATCTTCTCTATGAGGCCATCTTATGCTGTTTTTTCTTGTTTGATTATTAGATCTGTTCTTTTTTATTTGATTGATTGATTTTTTCAGATATTTTTGTCCTTAAAAGGTAAAATCGATTTCAAAAAGGTCTTTTGTCTGTTTGTTTGAGCGATAGATTTGGCGAGCTTCCAATGATGATTGAAGTGATATTTATTCATGAAATATCTGTGATTACAACAACACTACTGCCTTCCTTCTGAGGCTCTCTTCCGAGTTCAGTTTAATTTTAATTTTAGTTCACGTCTACCTTAATCTGTGTATATTTGTCTATTTGTGTGAAATTTGTCGTTTTTTTGTGGATGATGAATAAAATGGGATCAAATGATGAGTAGAAGCATAGTTCAAATGATATATTCCGTGATTATAATTTTTTGTAGTCTTTCGCTCCTATCTGATGATTCCTATTGAGCTTCTAATTCCATAATCAGCTTTTTTCTTTGGTTTTGATTGGTATTATTAGTGTCTTCCTGATTAATTTTGGTTAGTTAATTCAAGTCAGAATGCTAATTTACAATGTGGGACTATGACGACTAAATTGATATTGGTCTCGTTCGTCGTAATGGTGTGTTCAAAAGATGCACCTTGCCGACCAATCTGATATATCACCACCCATAAACTGAGTCCCTTTTGATTTAAAGAATGATTTTTTGCTAAATTGGGCAGAGATGACTAATGCTTTATTCTGACACCTCTTGTATGAGAAGGGTTTTTGCTCTTCCATGAGCACATAAAGCAACTCTCTGAGCCCACGAAAGCACTATTGGTGTTTTATATTTAAAATTCTTGATATATATAGTTGCAATGTTCGTACAAATTTGAGTAGAAATTCAGGCAGCCTCCTTTCTTCTGTTTTGATAAATTGGGAAGGGCGGCGTTAATCTGCTCATAAATTGAATTTGGGCTCTTCAGACTTGTTGATTCTTTACTTGAAACTGGTACTAGTAAGCCCAAGTACATTCCAATCAAAACTCGTCTAGTATTTGGTTTGTTTCCAAGGTATGCAATGTTTGCGAAATCGGAGAATGTGTGCTTAATTTGAACACAATTGTTAGCTTCTTTATCTGGTCTGCAGAATTTATAAAGCTGTTTCTGCTTGACTCGTTCCCTTGAAGCTAGATTAACCGTGTTCCTCTCGCTATCCAGTGCATCTCTTTTAGTGTATTCGGACGTTGAGGAACTACATGTTTTCCTATAGGCCCAACTCAATTTGCTATGGCGAGGGATCTCTGTGATCCATGCTGATGATGAGGCTACGTTTTTGAAAACTATATATTCTCCAGAGCTCTGAGAAGATCAATATAGAATTTTGTTGAAATGAAATTAATTATTTGTCAAAACTACATTTTTCTAAGCTACAATTTGAAGCAATCTTGCTGCTATTGAGGCTAGATTTATCAATGATGCATTCTTGCAAAGAATAACGGAGGGAAATGATGATACCTTTTACAAGAAATCAAATTTATGAGTGGGAGAGCTTGGTAGGGGTTGAAATTAAAATTTTAATGTATTTGAAAGTAACCATGGAAAGAAAATAATTGAATTGTTTAGAATTTGCTTGTATGAGAATTGTTGTGTTTGATTGACTTAATTTTTAGCATAAAAAATGGTGTATTTAATAAAAATTTATCCCTATGAGGAAAATGTATTCTCTGTTTTTCAGGGAAAATATCAGTCCGTGAGTAATTTTTTAAGAATAATTTTCATAGGAAATATATTCCATTAAACGTGCCCAGTGAAAGTTAACAATTAGTTTTAATTAAAAGTTTTATGGGAAACAAATTTTTAGTCATATTTTATCAGTCTTATCAAAATTTACTGGAAAGTTATTTGATGAATTTTAACTTATGTTCATCCTAATAATCTTAAGAATCGTTAGTGTTCCCGATAGGGATCTAGCGTTAAAAAACTCCATAAATCCCATGTTTAACCAATTACTTATTTTCTTAATATATTCATTTTTCATATCTTATTTAAATTGAAAAGAATAAAAATAGAAAGATCAGGCGGGAATTCTCTATTTCATTGGGCGTGGTCAATACTAGCATGGGTTTTGTTAGGGATATATAATTTTTGTATATGAACAAGTATATAATACTCACGTGAGGCTCATTCCATGTGAGTGTTATATAAACCACGTGATTGTTTTGTACTACTATTTGTACAAGAATTATGTATCTCTAGAATTATTATATTAACATAAGTTACCGAAGGGGTTATTTTTACGGGTTTTGCTATGTTATACTTTAGTGTACAACCTCTATATACTAGGGTTCCATGGCCATCGTGGATTCTCCTATTGTGATGGGGCATACATTGAGGTTTAATCTTTGATGTACAAATAGCAAAATTCTACTTCTACTGCACATGGATCTCCATATAAATTTCATTTTCATGTGAGTGAATGTCAAGAAGGGTGTTAAAACTTTTGGCAAATTGTTAGAAGGTTGTATACATTTTTTGACATTCACTCACATGAGGGTAAAATCTATCTGAAGGTTCATGTTCAATAAAAGTGCATCAAAAGATGTTAGCTCCCATGTGGGGTCGGTTAGAAGGGGGGTCAACCCTTTATGACAACATAGCATTTTTTTTTTGGGTAAACAAGTTTAATTCAAGTTTCATAGGTGAATTATGCTTGGTGTACATAAAAAATATATATATAAAGATGTCACTTTCTTCGCATGGTAGACTCACATTTAAGTTTCATACGAGAATTATGCTTGGTATACATAAAAAAAAATGTACATAAGGATGTCATTTCCTTCATATGGGATGAGATTCACATTTACATAATAAAGTGTACATGAGGGTGTTCTTTCCCTCACATGGGTCCCATCCCATGTGAAGGAAAGGGCATCCTTATGTACAAAAATTACGTACATCAAGCAAGGTCCTTCATAGGTTGTTCTCAATCAAGTGATTTTTATATAATAATAATTCAAATTAATTCCATAATTAGTTTTATTATTTTATTGAATCCTTTTTAATTTATGCTTCTAAAATTCTGATATACTTTGTGTACATCACAACTTGTAGATTTGTTTATTTGATGAAATTTAATTGAGACGTGCAATATGCATTTTGGCCTAAAAAAAAAATCTAAGTTCAGGTGCCTTGGAATCGTTATAGATGTACTGGTACACAGTGAGAACGCATCCAGTGAAAATGCTTCATTTAATTGATTTCCATGTTTTTCAAGAATAGAAAGGAGAGTAATTGTTGATTTTCACTTAGACCCACAATTTATTCCTTTACCAATCTAATTTTTCCCCAATTTATGCATTAGAACAAGATTAATATTAAAGAATGGGACTCAAATGGGATATCTGGATCGGAAGTTGGTCAAGACACACGGAAGAGATTTTTCTAGTGATTCCTGTATTTGACAGTATTATATTCTAGAAAAGAGATTTTCATTCAAAAAATTGCACCCTTCTACAAAATTTGCAATGAACAAATTCATGTACCTGGATTTTCATGTGCCAGACTGCCTATAGATTAACAGTCTTGCTGCTTGTCTCAAATTTACAACTCTATCTTGGCTAGACACAGTTGAGTAGTGCTGGACATAGTTCATTTTGATTCTCTTTAGAATCGAATCGAATCAGAATTTTTGGATATTTAATAAATAGAACCGTCGGGTCCAAATATAATTATGGAATCGGTCGGGTTCTGTTCGATCTGTATCATAATTAGATTTTTTAATAGATTTCTAATGGTCAACGATCAGTGGTCGTTGTTTGAGGTTGCAGCTTCAATGGGTAGTTGGAGAGGGGAAGTCGGACTCGACAGTCAGCGGCTTCGATTTGGGCATGTAGTTCTAGGTTTTTAATTTATCAAATGATTTGAGGTCGGTAACTCAGTGTGAAATTGGAAAGATTGATAAAAACTTAAAAAACTTTAGATCTTGGCTTAAGAATGAAATTAATAAGTGAAAAATTTATTTCTCAAATTTTTACTATATACTATTTCAAAAATAAGAAAACAACTTTCAAATTTCTAAAATCGGATATTTAACACACACACACACACACACATATATATATCTAAAGGGTTGTGTAATGTGTACACAATAGTTTACACCCCTCTCCACCACCTTTATCGTTCTAGCGACCGTTCGAACGACTATTTCGATTTCGACGACTATTCCAGTAACTATTCCATCTGTTCCGATTCCTGCGACTTTCGATTATCGTTTCGCACGAATGCTTCGATTTCGACAATTGTTTCAACTTCGCCATTTTTTTTTTGTATAGTTGACACGATTTTCGACCTCTTGATTGTTGGTTGTGACTAGTAATATAAAATGTAACCTGTAAATTTGAACTGTAACTCTACAAACACATGTGACCTGTTAATATTGACTTGTGACCTATAAAAAGTGATCGTGACCTGTGATCTCAAAACTCGTGACAATGATCTGTGACCTTAACGACGAATTATTTAGCCATAGTTAACTATTAAATTAATTGATCATACTGATCAGTGACCCGTTTATATTGATTTGTGACCTATACAAAATGACCATGACTTGTGAACTCAAACTTGTGCCTTAGCAATTCATTTATTCATTATAAATCGATCACAATTTATCAAATTATTGGTCACAAATCAAGAATTTTTTAGGTATTTCTCAGTCACAAGTAGAAAACTTTATAAGTCTCGGCTTATTCATCGATCACAAAATCAACATTTTTATTGGTCACAACTCGATTACAACTTAATAAATTGTGAGTCACAGTAACAATTTTTAGGTCACATATTATGCATCGATGACAAATCCAAAATTTTTTATAGGTCACAAGTTATTTTTCGGTCACGAATTAAAATTTTTTATAGGTCACATATTGAGAAAATCAAAATTTTTATTGGTCACAACTCGATTACAATGAGTCACAATCACAAGTTTTGATAAATAGCATTTCTCTTCAGCGATACATAAACTTCAAACAAAATTTAGACTTCCAACTTACTAGCATTCTCTATTTTTAGGCCCCGTTCGGGAGGGATTAAAATCGGATTAAAATTGAAAATATGACCGTTATTGGGTCCCACTCGTCTAATAAAAGTCAACAATAACAGTTATATTTTCAATTTTAATCCGATTTTAATCCCTCCCATACAAGGCCTTAGTAAAAATCCATTGGGCAACCCATATGCAAAACTACACGACTACTTGATGATTAAAAGTAATTTTTGAAGCACATCATATTTAGAAATTAGAACATTCCATCTAATGCCAAATACACATAAAATTCAGAAAACAAAAACCAAGCAGTAACATTGTAATTTCACCTCGATCGCCAGCATCTTCTGAGAGGGCAAGTTGTATAACGCCATTCAAATCATAAGTGGGATGTGCGGGAGGCTTCAGCACCAGGGACCCAACTGACATTCCCACCTTTCTTGTAGCTATAGATGACATTTTTACAATCAATCTGCAGTTTTCCCCCACAAAATAAAAATCGGAGGTGGTGGTGTCGGAAGATCAAAGCTGCGCTGATGATGAAATCGGAGTTTCGTGGTGTAGGGTCGCCTAAGCGACTTGTGATGGAGGTGGTGGTGTCGCCGGAGAGGTGGTGCCAGAAGTGGTGATGTCGGTGGTGTGGGGCTGTGTGGTGGCGCCGGAGATAGAGAGAGAGGAGAGAAAATGGGATAAAATAATTATGGTGGGTTTGGGTAATTATATTATGTAATTATAATATATATATATAATTATAATGTATCTAATTAAAAAATATCTGATTTTTGAAAATGTAAACTTCATATCTGATTTTATAATATAGATCTTGAAAAGTAAGGAAGGGTGTAATTTCCATAATTAATAATTGGACCAAAAAAATTAAATAAAAAAAATTGAATTTCGAAATTGGGTTAGGCGGACTAACTAGGCATGGACTTGACTTGTAAGTTAGAACATTAATCACTAAATTAGTTAATTTGTTTTAAAGAAAAATTAATTTGTTTTAAAGAACATTAATCACTAAATTAGTTAATTTGTTTTAATTAATTCAATATAAAAAATTAAAAATTTTATTTAAATTCGATTCTTATTCAGTTCTGGATCTAGAATCGAGAAGGATTCGAGAGTTTTGTCCAGCCCTACAGTTGAGTGGAAATCAACTTATGCATTAGCCCAAAAGTTAGCAAGAGTTGGCCTTAGTCATAAAGCTTCATATCATCTGCAAACAGACATAACAGCATTAAGCTACAATATGCACTCTCTTGAGGACACGATAATGAGAATCAGAAACTGAATTAGGAAAGTATAATTTTGAGCGAGTCGAAACAATATACATGTAAAGTTTTATAACATGGTATAAACGTATAGATACACGTTGAAACAATATGAATGATCATAGAATAATCCCAACAATATAGATGCATAGATACATGTATTTGTTAATCCTGCATTATGCATGTCACGAGGCGACAATCGAGCTTCGTGAAACTTAAAATGCCACCATACATGAACCCGAGTACCCATAGCTTCCCGCCAAAACATAATCATGTTTGCAAAATACCACTGGCGATTTTGCTTTGAACCCACAAGTACGAACAAGTAAAATGGATTTAACTGCAGTGATCTGGCATTCTGATGACTTGGATATCTGAAGCACCATCTGGCTTCTTGAATTGATAGCAGTTGATCCATTCTGATAGCCTGTAATGGTATCAGATGTCGGTAACAAATTTGAATAAGAACCAGTAAGTTTTTCTTTACGATAAATCCTTTTTACGCCATTCTCAGGTGTCTCATCTGGACTAGAATTAGATGCAACTATCTGATCTTCTGCAGTAAAATTCAAGATTCTCTCAGATTCACTTAGAAAACCGATGGCTTGCCATGCATCTGCCACAAGCTGAATAGTTTTCTTCTGAGGACGCACACCCTTCTCTTCCATAATTTGGAGGAACTCCTCAGCTTTCCATGGCTGTTTTGCTTCCCCGTATCCCCATATTAGAGTTTCAAAGGTCTTCAAATTTGGAGATGCATCCATCTCACACATTTTCTCGTACATTCATAGAGCATACTCCATTTTACCAGTGCTACACCATCCACTTATGATTGTAGTGAAGATTACGACATTTGGATGAACTCTTGACGACCCCATCACTTTCAGGAGGGCCTCAGCCTTTTCTGGTTGTCCAGCACGCACATAGCCTTTTGCGAGAATGCTAAATGCATGAATGTCGGGTTCTATGCCGTTCTTAACCATATCGTCAAATATTTCTTGGCATTTGTCCATCAGTCCAGCAGAACTCCATGCATTCATTATACTGCTAAATGTTACCACGTCAGGTTTTACCCCGAATTCTTCCATCAATGTCAGTGTCTGCATAAATCAAGAGGAGAATTAAGAAACAGAACATTTTTCATAAGTAGACTATAAAGAGGAAAATGCAAATCCCACTTTAGTACCTAACACATGTAATAACAACATATTAACTTTGGAATATCCAGTAGTAGCCTTGCATCTGCTAGGCGATAAATGGATGAGATCTTACATAATGCTACTTTATATTACTAAAGTCGGGAAAATCCGTGATTCATTTCTTTTATTACAAAAATAAAAAATGACAGTGCATGGCCTTGTTTGTCTAGGACATAAACATCCTCTTGCTAAATTAAGAAACTGAAGCAATTGAACAATATAAATGAAACTGCTGGACGATTCTTCTCATTTGTCTTTAACACAGAATATTTCGATTGAGAAAAATTCATTTTGTCATCATCAAAAATCAAAGCTTACCTCATCAACTCCATCAGGATCAGTACAGTCGAGAAACCCTTTGACAAGTGAGTTGAATATGATGAGATTTGGATGCACTCCAAGATCCTTCATCTTATACACAAATCTGAATGCATCCGTCATATTACCTTCTTCGCAATAACCATTTACAATAATACCACATGTCCGCTCGTTTGGTTTCACTTTGTCGTTTAGCATCTGAAATATCATTGCTTCAGCTCGACTGGTGTCACCATTCTGAGCATAGGCCTTTGCTATTGTATTGTATGTCACAGCATCAGGTTTGACGCCAGCTGAAATCATTTTGTAGACCACGTTCCATGCTTCCAAAATGTCTCCCTTGTTACACCAAGCTCGAATGAGAATATTATACGTCCTGTCATTTGGTTTCACATTTTCTTCCTGTAACATTATATCAAACAGTTTCAAACATTCTTCGGGCTTACCACTGATTCCGAACCCTTTAATTAAGGTATTGAAGGTACTGGTTGTTGGCTTACACCCTTTCTCTCTCATTTTTCGGAATATTTTCATTGCTTCCTTGATGTTTCCTGATTCAGAGAAAGCATTAATCATTGCATTGAAGAATATAGAGTCGGCTTTTAATCCATTCTCTTCAACCTTATTAAGGAGTGACGGAATTGACTTGAAACGCTTCTCCAGAGTAAGTGCGGTTAAAACAGTTGTATATGTTACGAGGGTCGGCCTGTGTCCTTCTTCCATTAAACCTTTGAAAACAGAGTGGACTTCGCGAGGCTTCCCTGTCTCTATCAAAGTATTCATCAACTTTGTTCTCGAGCGAACTGTTTGGCAACTATTATTGCTCGAGCAAATGGGACAGGAGGATTCGCTTGGAGCGTTTACTGAAGCTGAAAAAGAATGTAATTGTTCCTCTTGCACATGTGGCTCCTGCACAACGATGAAGTTACCGACAAACAATCAATGGGTGTCGCCATTTGTTTAACAAAGAGGCAGTCTAATATAAGTTTGAACAATATGGAATGATTTTTTCAGACTTCAAAGATCGGCAGCTGAAAATCATTGTCCGAGAAAGATTATCAGAAAATCAGCTGATTGATATGCTTGGTTTGTTGAATTTCATGGTTAAGCAAGAAGAACTTTGTAGGTGCACAATTGTGAAAGATAGAATATTGTTATTTGTTAGTAAACCATGTGATATAAAATTCTCACACTCCACTAAGGAAATTAAATAAACATACAAAATTATCAATATCAAAATTTTAAAGATACAGTATAAAGTATCTCAAAAATCAATGTTATAATGGTCTGAAAATACAAATTAATTTTCTTTTAAACACAATTTCAACTTTGCCATTATTTCTCTGTGGGATATGGCAAGCCCATATATTAGCACAAAAAAAAAATCATGAAAAATCCAAGGAACTGTTTAAATAAGACCCCTCATATAATTCAAATAAATTCAATAAACTCGTGGAGTTACTTTAGCCATACCATCAAGACCGATGCTTGAATTTGTGTCTTGCTCGTGATTGTTCCATTCGGCTGCTTTCTTTTGACAATAGATTGGGTCCTCTCTTTACGCGAGTCTCCCATATCTTCTAATGATTACCTGTATGCATCTGAACCTTCTCCTGCTACTGACTCGGCATATTAATTATAGTTGGGGAAATATTTTACAAAAACAATACACAAATACTACGCAAATGTTATCCAGTAGTGAACTAATCAATTTAACAAACTTCAATGAAATCCAATTTTTATGGTGGCAATCACAGGTTCAATATTAGAACCAAGCTGATCTAAAGTTTTACTTCAAATTTTAGCACTGACTTTTCCTACATTAGATAATACCGAACAATAACTCAGAGCCACTGGATCAGTGTCAATTTAGTACTTTGTAAATGCGTGCTCTGTGAGATGCCTAAATCTACACGCATGTTGAAAAAGTGGACAACAGTTGGACATAGTTCAACGCTTCATTTCATACTAATCAATTGTGCTGCGCAATCAGTATCAATATCTTCAAGAAGAAGTGTTCACTTTAAAAATATGCCCTTGGAGCAAACAAACAGTGTTCAAGATCATAGTTCAGAAGCTCTGAAGACTGATGCATATATTTATTTTTTGTCTCGTAAGGAGGATTATCCTATAAAAAAAGTATTATTAAAATAAGAAAAGAATATAAAATCTTCATTATTGTAATTTCCAATTCTCTCTAATACAAGGTACTAAACATGCATTGAGGAAGTGGAAGGAGAAACTTAGTTGATTTAAGCTTTGAAATATTGTGAATTCTACACACTTAATTAAGCAGATGTATGTATGCAAGCTTAGCTAGTATCAAAGATGGAACATATCAAGAACCATAAAGTGAGAAGCCCCACGATGTACGTATCATCTACTAAAACTTCTCTTCAATCGAATTATAAAAGGAAAATTTAAACTCGCAGCGAAAACCAATAACATAAACCCCCACCATCAAGTAAGGAAAGCAAATTCAAGCATATATTTAAGAAAAGTACTGTAAAATTTTCTGGGTAATCCACACACGTATTAGGTCAGCATGATATTCTTATCATATATATAAAGGATTTTAAGGGATATTTTTAGTATAGACAAGATAGACAGGAGCATGGTAACCTTGTAACCTATTTCTCCATTGCACGAGAAATTTACAATAGCACCCAAGTCATATTATCAAAGCCCAACTCAAGAGAGCAACTTGATCCTATCAAGATGGAATTGCAAGTCCAAATATGATATCAAAGCTCATTAAGCTCAAATGAGTAACTCGATCTGTTTGATGCTCATATAATCAATCGAATTTCAAGATTGGTTTCCTCAAATGAGCCACCATCTTGGAATCATGTTAAGGATAAATCCCACGTTACTTAGACATGAAAAAGCCTACCAATGTATAAGGGAATGTGCTACTCCTAACAAGGTTCCCTCAATAATGGTGAACTACTGTAAATCTGTATGTACTTCGTTCATTTCAATAATGTGCTACTCGATCTGTTTGATTGTTTTTCTATTCTATTATTACTCTGGCATGTAGGGATCAGGCTTATACAAATGGGACTAAGATAAACGATATCTTAAAAGAGTAACTGACTGAACTCACTTTAAATAGAGAATCATTCAAAAGCACCATTATAACAGTTACCTCCACACTTAAAACACCCACAAAATTAACTACCCATTGTGTTCTAACTTGAAGCAACAGATTCAAGAAGTCAGTGCACAAAATGGGAAACAAAAATTATTTAACACACGATCATCAGTATGTATCAAAATGGCACACACAACACACGCTCTACAGAGAGAGAGAGAGAGAGAGAGAGAGAGAGTACCTTGTTGATTTGAGTTGGGTCCAGAGAAAGGGGAAGAAATTGCATGGTAGCAGAGTAGAATCTGTATAAAATGAGATTGTATTGTAGTGAAGTGGCATCTGCTTGGGTTAATCTTATCCACATGTATCATCAGAAATCAGAAAAAAAAGAGAGATTTTTTTGTTTTTCTCAGTTTCTATCTAGAGGCTTAGAGGGAATCGGGAAATGCAGCCGAGTGGCAGCAAAGCCTGCCACGTCAATTTTCCACATTTTCATGTTTGAAAAATGAATAATGCTAGGTGTACATAACCATTCACATAATGGTTCACATAATACTGACGTGGCAATCATTCACTTGTTGATATGTAAGTGTGAAATTTGAATTAAAGGTTGGATCACATGCCACATGTAATTATGTGAGCCATTATGTGAATGGTTATGTATATGTAGCATTACTCTTGAAAAATATACTTCCACTCGTTTGACGTTATAAGAGCTGTTTGGCTAAACTTAAAAGTTCGATCTCACTTGTGATATTCCATTCGCTCCTTGAAAAAGTGAAGCTTTGAATTTCTCGTGAACGAGTAAACATGATAGTTTAAAGTAAATAAAAAAAAGTTGTTTTTAAATTATGTAACCTTTTTCTACTTAAAGAAAATAAAATAAAATTAGATTCTCGTATTGATAGAACTCGTTTAAGGCTCTGTTTGGTACACATTATTTTTTTCATTTTCATTCTTCTACTCATTTTCAACCACACATTCTTCAATAAAATAATGGTTTCCATCACATCAATAATTTTTCCTTTATTTTTAACCACACATTTTCCATCAATCTACTATTCAATAATACATTCTTTCAAAAGAATGTGTTTCAAACACGCTCTAAGACTTGAATTTTTCCAGCCATTTTGAAAGATTGGGAAGAAAATATGCAATTTTTCTTTAATTTATTGTGAAGTGCATAAAAACTTATAATTAACAAATTGTTTGCTTGAATACTTCGTATCTTGTTGCGAGTTGACACCTATTGCATGCATAGTTAATTTTATTAAGAAGAGTAAGTTTATTCTTTTATGTTAATTATTGTTTTTACATCTATGATCAACTCTTAAAATTAACAATCATAATTGAAAAAGCATCAGCATATACATAGCCACTTCTAAACCCAAATAAATTGACCTTTTTTTTGACATTGGGTTTAAAGAAGGTAAAGGTTCTACGAGGATACATGTCGGATGACATTCTGCGTACTTTAAAAAAAAGTAACTTTTAAGATCAGCCAAACATGATCGATAGGAACAGAAATCACCAACTATAGACTATAAATATGAGCTATGACCTCCACCAAGAGGTATACTCGGCTTGAATACAGCAGATACCATCAAGCATGGGCAATGTGTGAAGTCAATGCCCTGAGACGAGTAAACGATTGGGCAGCTTGTTAGTCCTAGAAAAGACGAGGTATTTGATACGAGAATAAAAAGATACAAAGGTGGCAAGCAGATTAAAAATTAACATCGATGGAGTTAAATATACTGGTTGTCATTGAACTTTGAGAGCAATTTCACGTTGGTCACTAAACTTTTACTTTATTACTATTCAGTCGCTCCATTAATTCGACTAACAGCAATGGTAACGTTGTAGTCTAGTTATTTGCCAACTAGACTCTCACTTCAGCTTTTCCGTTTGTCAAACTAATGGGCATAGACAAAATAATTAAATTTAACAAATATTTAAATTCACCAACCAACGTGAAATTTTCCTCTAAAAGTTGAGCTACCAGCTGTGTTTATTAACCAATACCGAGGTTAACTTTAAAAAAAAATTGGTAAGCACAAGAAGAAAGATCCAAACATGAACAAGATGATAAAATGTCTAGAAATCCTATGGAAAAGGGGGCATAATCACAGTGAGAAGTAAACAATGCAGTAATCGGATGGAGGAAACAGACAGGTAACATACAGGAATATTTAGTAGAACTCCTTGAAGATTGACCAGGACGGGGCATGGCTCTTCTTGCAGCAACTGGGATAGATTTCAAGGACATAAGAGCTCTATGTGCTGATAATTTGGCATGATCTGAACACGTGATCATTTTCTTGGAGTGAGTGTGTTGTTGAAAATTTTCCATGTTTCTCAACTTGGACAAGTTAGAAAGATATATTCAATCAGTATCAATCATGTGGCGCACTTCAGCCCCCGTCTGATGATCAATCATGCAAGAACTACAACACTGTCCTTCCAACAACCAAATCTTCGTCCCCCACAACCTCAGTCATAGATGATATATTAGGAGACGTTTTACAATATAAATCTGTTCATGAAGTATCCTACTTGTCCAGGATAAATTGATTTGCTGGGAGGAGCACCTGCACGTTGTACATCATCTTTCGTCTCACATTCAGTGATATCAGGTTTAGACTTAAAATTCTCACTTTCTTCTTTCTGCAAAGAAACAATACTCCTATGGGTAGAGTCACTAAGAATGCCCAACCTTTTGGCTTCAGTAAGAACAGATACACAGGATGTTATATCCATAGATGGCGAATTTAAAGCATCTGGGAGAAATTTATCAGAATACGCTATCCCACAAGCTATACTTTGCTCTCGCTTGAAACAAAGCATTCATGTCCTCCGAACGTGCAGGCTTCAAATAACTTCATTGTTGGAGGAAATGGCGAATTAACAGAACAGCATACTAGGATTTTAGTTCCTTTAGACCCTGGAGCTGGACAAAGGTAACAACCAGCTACAGTAAGACAAGTCTGCAAAAACGCAAAAGAAATCCCCTTAATTAACAGGTCCATTGATAACATTGTAAGAAGAAATCCACAAACTCTGAAACTTGATTTAATTCTTTGTTTTGAAATAGAAAAGGATTAAAAAGGAAAATTTCAAAACCGAGTCAGCACCAAACGAGGACTTTTTTTTGTCATTTCTTAGTAAGTAACGTAGCAAACAAGATATAAATCATAAGTCCCAATACATAAGGCGGGGCAGAACTTTCACCTTGCACGGAGAAGTACGAATGTAGTCCAATAGCAATTTTGATACACTGCCTCGAACAGGTCTATGTTTTTGTGAGATGAACTGATGTAACTTTTAGCATTAGTAGGTCATCCAATACAAGTAATGGAAAAAATTCCAGTAGTGGGAGATGAAAACATGCAAAATAGCAATACCTGCACACCAAGGCAATAAATTTCACAAGGCACATGTCCTTGACTTCTGTTGGATTGAGGGTTTCTAGATTAATCACTGCATATCCATGCTGCATTGGTATTTGGAGATAGGTTGAAGTCATCAGGACAAAAATGTTTCTTATTATCACATTTAACGAATTTTAAGCAGAATGAGCCAAAATATAACCAGAAAAAGTTTTCAAAGCATATTTTTGTATACAACAAAAAAAGGTGTAAAAATTGTGCATTATTTGTGATTGTCATATTTGTAGGGAGAACTAGACAACAGTATAAGTAAAAAGAAAAAAAAGCTAAAATCTTGTCCTTTATTTTTTTTAATCGATGTCTAATATTGCGTAGCAAACATGCATAGAGATTCTCAATTATAGAAGTATACATACAGGTACAATGGTCACAGCCTCCTTTATCAACTTGTAACAGAGTTTGTCAACAAGCAATGTTGTTCTCCGGCATTCAGGTATAACTGCTTGTAACTCGGTCTTGAAGATAGCTGCAGGACAGATATAAATGTCTTTAAATGTGCAAATTCGCTAGTGTTCATACAGAAAACAATACCAGCGAAACAGCCGCTGCCACAAATGGCATTAAAAAGGAAAGATATAATAGAAGGTAAAGATTTAGCTGGTGATATAAATGGTAACTAAGTAGATAACCCTGTGATGCATCAAACTTAAAATGCTTAAATCAGTAGCACATCTTACACGTCGACAAGCTATTTAATGACATTCTTATCCTATTGCGAACATACAATGGGCTCCGATTTTTTGGATCCTCCACCCATTCTTGATTGCCCCCTCGACATATCTGCAACATTAACAAATGAAACAATGAAACGTGAATTTGCACCTAGCTCAAAATGAAACTAGAAAACAAAAGAAATAAAATATAGTTTATATATAACTATATAGCCACTTTAAGAGGGTTTACTTGTACATATCTTCCTTTGAAAACTCCAGGAGTGGTCAAACTAATTCAATGCCATGAGCTTTTGATGCTTCACAACTACAATCTAGAAATTTTGCAAAAAATTGAGAAGTAAATGCCATGCCAGCAAGCCTAAGCATACCGCTATTGCGAGATAATCTGAGAACGAATAGCTCGGCCTGCATTGTGACTGTGCCTTAGCAATAATAATCTAACATCCGCACGGTGCCTATTCACTTTGATTCAGAACCAGAAATTTTTTGCACATTTCCAATGATATCTTGACTTTGTTTATTCCCACAACACAATTCAGAAAACAAGAATAAAAAGAAATGCCTACGATGAAAATAGGATGAGAAGAGAAGTATCTATCGACAAACAGTTAACAGCCTCCTATTAGATGCAACCATATGTTCATTTCACAAGCGACTTCAAACATACAAAAGGATGTGCAAAGGCACGGGCACTAGTATAAAAATACAGCTTATTAACATGAGAATAAATGCATTGAAAGAAGCTTGGATGATAACAGGTTTATCATTTGACAAAATTTAACTGCCTTCTTAACGACATAAAAACTCATTGTTAGATTTGACTACAACTTCAAACATACATGAGCATGTACCAGACAACTTATCAAAAAATGGAGGAAAGAAACAAGAAGAATCCTCCATTTGAAGCAAACCTGGTCATCTGCGTGATGAGCAGTCAATAGTACTCCGATCTGATGTTGAAGGCAAATACGTTGGAAAATTTCATACCTAGATAATTAGACAGTGAAAAGGTAAGAAAAAAATATTCAATACCATATGGGATTCACTCATCTTTCCCCTTTTCCCCAGATGCAGGGATTGGCAGTTGGAGGGTTGGGGTGTGGAGATGGATTGCAAAAGACAAGCAAGTGGATTTGATCACTTCTTATCACGAGCTGCCTCTTGCAAGTGACCAGATTTGGGCCTACCACCAAACCATTCGCAACGGGCAACTTCGCATTTGATTTCTAAACACAGCCTACATTACATCAATGGAAGCTTCATGTTCAAAGTATATCCAGAACCACCTGAAAGAAAGAAATGGGTATATGTACCCATATCAACAATTCGTCGTCAAACAAGGTTCGTTTCCTCTGTACTTTATTTTCGCAATCCATGGTCTACAACAATAGCCAAAAGGCCATCAATGGACTTGCTTCTTCCCGTGGTAGTAGCAGGATTATGAGTTTCACTTTTCCAGTGTGCAGCTAAAACACACAGGACCATGCTGTCAGGGCCACCAGAAATGCCAATAGCTGAACGGAAAATCAAAACACTCTTGTCAATCACAATTACTTTCCATTAGAAAAAAGAGACAAAATATGATGCTTATAGAGAAAAATACATATTAAGGTGCAAAACATGTCTTGCCTCTTGATGCAATCATGTTTTGCCATGAATTTCAATAGGAAATGGCATAGTTCAAATTCCAGTAATATTTAGATTTTACATTCCTTACCATCTGGTGTACTCAATTGAATATTTTGGTAATTTAAAAAGGGTAAAACCAGTAAATGCTTTCAAATACTTAGCATAACCAAAATTTTAAAGCTAATCCTATCAGAACCATAGTGGCAAATTCACTCAGCCTGATTCCAACGAAGATCTGGTAAAAGAAACAAGAGGATTGTTTGAATCTCAGTTGATTTGCTAATCCTGGTATACATCATCCTTCAAATATTCACCTCATGAGAAAATTCACCTCATAAAAATAAGAGAAATAAAGACACAACTTACCAAAGAGTTGGAGAAAAAAGACTTGGGAAATCTCAAATATTTTCTAGGTATCGAAATGACAAGATCAAGAGATAGTCAAACTTCAACTGCCACACACAGTATCAATTTTGACTCATTTTTGCTGTCACCCGTGAAACAGTGTTAAGTTATTCCACTGTGTATCTTTTAAGATAATGCATAGCTATTAGATTATCCTTAAATTTTCTATAATGTTATTTCCTTTAAACTATATCACCTTTGAGCTCCATCATTCAACAAAAATGCATAAGCATGCTTACATTAGAGTCATAATCATTCTGTTGAATTTAATTCTAAAAATTACATGAAATCAAGTCAACATCAAAATAAACCAAGACGTATGCTAACAGTGCAAAACTCCCATATCATGCTTAACTACTTAAACTACTCAGGATATAAAACGGAAAAAGCCAAATGAATGAGCTGAATCTTTCCCTCAGAGTTTATAATATTCATCATGAATAACCTAGAAAGAAATCGAACTAATCATCTAAAAAGTGAAAAGCCTAATTGCCCAAATTAACAGACCCTTTTATACCCAATTGGCCACTTACTCGAACTCATGCACAGCCCATCAAATCAAACACTACTTTAGCATAAATTCAAACGGTCCTATAAAAAACACAGGTGCAGAGGCACAAAAACACATAAATAAAACGAACAAATACTGACCAATGCGGTGATGAGGTTTAAGGCCAAGCCATTTTCATTCGTTTGGGCAAAGGTCTCTGTGTATTTAGACATGTCAATCGGGTCATGATGTTGTTGGTGGACACTGAAGAGAACGCGAGTTGCAGAGCACCGGAGGTGATGTGAAGAATAGAGTGGGAATTGAACAAGTCCATGTAAAGACATGAGGAGGCATCGCGCCATGGGAGAGGGAGATGATTCGGAAGATGGAGAAAACTCTTGGGTATTTGGCTCAAATCTTGTACATCGTTTGCTTTTATTATACAAATTGTCCTTAAAATTTCACTTTCGGCATTTTGAACCTCATATCATGATGATTTACACAAATGGTCCTTTTTGTCTGATTAAATCCATCCATTGATCATTGTACTAACAATCATGCTACGAGTACATTATGGATTACATTAAATTTGACATTCTTCCATATGATAGTAATCTACACTATTAATTTTACAAAAATGCTATTGGTACATCAAGAATTATACATCAAGCTGTACATCACACTCACATAGGGGTGGGAATGTGGGATCTACTTGTATAAAACATTTTTTAATTCAAGTGGGTCTCACCCACATGTGAGTGTGATGTACACGCCGATCTACACCTTGATGTACCGAAAGCAAAATCGTTAATTTTAAACACATCTATCTCATCATTGGTCCAATTTCTTCCACATAAGGAAAGTGTTAAACTCCTTGTCAAGCTACAATATACCCTCAGCTTTATTCTTGTACTAATCATCACTTGGACTGAAAATATTGACCTAAATTTCGACATATATAATTAAACCCTTGTTTGATGATCATTTTTTTTTTTTTTTTTTTTTAAAAAAAAATATTTTGAATGTTGATTTTAGGAGAATGTGTAATTAAAAAGTAGTAAAAAAATTTTAGTTTACGTTTAAAATACTTTATTGTGTAAATGTATGGTTAAAAATGAACCTGTAATTTTTTCTTTCAAATAATGGTTGGGGCTAAATTTCACCATGGACACAAATAATGTTAATTAATATGCCACATCATAACTAATAGCGTTCCATTAATTAAAGGCATAAAGTTTCCGAACAAGTTTTTCTCATCAGAGTGATTTTAATCTCTAATTTCCCTGTCTCTTTGACTTCTACTCCCAAATCCAAACATTATTCTTGCCGAAGTAAAGTGGCAACATAGTGAAATGCCTACTTGGGAAAGGAACATCTCAAGCAACTTAAGCCCCTGCTATATTCTTTAAAACTTCATTTTCCTCAAATTCATTTTTAAATACACATTTTTTCAATAAAATAATTTTACACGTAAATTCAAATTTTTCTTACTTTTTAACCACACTTTATTAAAAAAAATTAGGGATTGTTCTCTTCGTATTTCAATTTTTTATTTTTTATTTTGAATTCATTTTGAGTATCCATTTTAAAATTATTAAAAACGCGTTCTTTTTGTCATTTTTAAATCCCCCTCCACTCTTGTTCCCTCCTCTCTGTGACAATTAATCAAATCCCGATGACGATTTCGCGTAATCCCGTGGGTCGAAGCAATAAACTGGAAGCACAAACATTGAATTGTTATCGACAGAAGTAAGGCACTCATTGTCGTGTACCCGGAGGTCATTCTGGAACCAAACAATGGAAGTGCGGCGGAGGACGGCAGCATTTGGTGGCTCAGAGGGCCGAAGGGGATTCAGAGTAAGTGGGCTTTGAAGTGGGTTTGCAGAAGTGGTCGACTTGAAAAATGTCTTTGCAGGTCAAAGTGAGGAGGAAATAGAAAGATGGGAAAGCAATGAAATTTGAGATGGAATTTTAACCTTTATTGGAGGAGTAAAAGTAGAAGCAATTTTCTAGGAAGAGGATAGAAAATGAGAGGGAAGAACAGTGGAAAGTGATAGAGAAATTGAAGCTATAGGAATGGAAGAAATCTGGGTTTGATTCTACTCCTCTGAATCAGCTTGGGATTCAAGGTTTTCCGTATAAAATTGGATTTTGGAATCCATTTTTGGTGGTGGCGGCGACTGTTGGTGGTGTTTTGCAGGAGGCAATGATGGTGGTTGGGGGCGGTGGTAACTGAAAATAATGAAAACGCGTTTTGAAAATTTTGGTCAAGTTATAACTGAAAACATCCAAAACAGTTATTCTTTTGTAAATTTTAAACTTATTTTCAAAAATATGTTTTTGAAAATAGGAAAGAAAACGCGTTTTCACTGTTTTGAAAAATCGAAAACAGAGAATGATTTGAAAACGGTAAAGAGAACGGTCACTTACTATTCCAAAATATTTTCCAAAAAATGAGCTCCAACATATCCCAAATGTTAAATGTAGAGGGATCATCTCAGGGTAAGCACTTTTTTTTTTGTTTCTGGATTATTTGAATGTTGTGAAGTGCTTTGAATACTTTAATTTTGGAACAAGACCACTTTGCGCTACAAGAAACACGACTAGGTCTGACCATTTTTCTAGTTATATAGTACAATGTACTACTTGTCTGTCAACTATGCACTTAGTGGCCCTAATTCATATAGAGTGTGTTTGGTAGGGATTTTTGGGGGAAGAATTGATTTTTGAATAGTGATTTGATGGGAAATGTGTGGTTGAAAAAGAAGAAAAAAGTATTGATGTGATGGAAAATATTATTTTATTGAAGAATGTGTGGTTGAAAATGAGAATTGATTTACTGTAGAAAAGGAGAATCTGTACCAAACAGGCCCATAATTGCAAAATGAAATCAAAGAGATAAATTAATAGAGTGGTGCTATGTATACATACACTTTTTTACATAATGTTTTATACATCCCTCACATAGAGGGGGTCCCACGATTATTTTATTATGTGTGGGCCCCCCTCCATGTGAGTGGGTGTAAAACATTGTGTAAAAAATTGTGTACACATAGCTTTATTCAAATTAATAATCTAATAGATGTCGAGGACTTCTTGAACTACTATGAAATACAACAGAGCTTTAGAGATATTAACTGGCGAGCTCATAATTCAGAGCATCGTGAGAACTAATCGAGATGATAAAGCTGAATGTGGTAGTTTAATATTAAACCCATTTCTTGGAAAGAAGCTTTCAAAGCAGTGATGACACTCAATAATGAGAACCAAAGGGGGTTGAGAAAATCTCATCAAAACTTTTTGTCAAGTTACAGAAAAGTTAGAGATTGATTCCTCATATTCATGAAGACAATTCTTTTCTTGAGCCCATTGTTCCCGACGGTGAAAACTTCCCCACTATTTATGATCTAAGGTGACATTAATTTCAAAAATAAATAACTAATCATATTTTTGCCTCATTGACTATTATAAGCACTATTCAAGAAATTATTATTTTATCTATTACATGATATATGTATGATTTCTTTGTAATGTAATATCTTATAAATTTAGCAAATTATTAATTTAGTAAATTATTCCCAAGTCGAGACAATCAAGAATATTATTTAATTGAGATTATTAGTTTATCAGGTATAAAATTATGGTGGCTCTACTTCTACTGTAGATAAATAAAGAAAATCATTTTTTCACTCTCTTTTTGCTAGTATTCTTTATTAAAATTAGCATTTACCATTTTACCCATGAAAAGTGAGTTGCTAACCTTATAGACAAATATATCTATTAAAGATTAATAATTCAACAACAAAGTTTAATATAAAGAAGTAACAATTCTATCTTGATCCGAGTGGAGATAGCATTGCAGAATAAATGGTTCATCTATTAAGGACATAAGTGCTCAAAAAATGAAAGTTTGGAAATGCATACCCATGAAACATAAGCATTTGTACCCAAGTGCTTTGCATTATGTAAGGTTTGGGGTAATTCCCCCATTTTGAAAGAATTTTTGCTGATTTTCCCGTCTCCCAATACATTTTTGATACATGAATACATTACCTCTTCGTAGCAAGTGGATAAAACAATAACATTTTGACACCTCGACACCACTTTGTATAAGAACAAGAGAATCTTTCTCATTCAGACCAATGACAGAAGTGCAGATTTCATTCACAACATCAAATTATAAATGGAGTAGAAAAGATGTCCGTATCATGTCTCAAGTAACGATATTTATCCGATGCACTAACATTCACAGCCAGATGATCTTTGTTGCCGCCCAGACCCCACGTCAATCGTATCAGGAAGGTATCTTCATCAGTTTGACAAAAGTAAATTCATAGAAATTATTAGAATTCATAAAGGAAAGTGTGAACAAGTATGGATACTTAGCATAACAATCATGAAAATTCACATTCGAGTTTCATAAAATTGCAATGCAAATTGTATTATATATTGTTGAACAAAGCTTCAAGGGTTATGTGTTAAGCTAATTTTCTAAATTAGTATCAAGACAATTCCAACATCCTGAAGCCTAAGAGTTGCTAAAAATCAATTGACGATTCAGATGCCGTATCAGTCTATTACCCTCAGAAGAAAGAAAACATAAATAAGAAAATACCCTAAAAGAGAAATATACACCCTTTCATCCTAGAAAAAGGTAAAGTGAATTAAATTCCCAATTTGAACACAAAAATTTAATACTAACTGCTTGTGCGAACTGGAAATATATTACTGAAATAAACTATTTTGGTAGGGAGTATTGCTGGAAGGAGTGGGCCTAGAAAGTTTGGAGCAACAGGAATCACAGGAATACTTCTTTTGTTATTTCTTGAAAAGTTTATTCTTCACTTCTAGTTTTAGTATAATACCAAGTTACCAACGAAGTGAAGAAAATTTCTTCTCTTTCCCTGTAGATATTTAATAACATGGAGGATTGGTTGTATTCAAGAAGGGAAAGGAAGGGGAAATGTACCATTTCTACTCTAACCTCATTCATCAGGAGAAAAAGGAAGGTGAAGGGAAAGGAGAGGATGGAGAACTAGTGGATCAGAGAAAATATAATTTACTTCTCTACTCTGATTGCACGGTCTACAAAATTTAATTTGAGATTGGTTCAATATTATCTATACATCCTTTACTCAAAATTTGGAGCAGAAGAAAATATGGTTCATGCCCCTCAACTTCTACTTCCCCATCATCTATTTGGTCAACCAAACAAGGTAATGTGTACCCTTTAGTTTCCATGGAACTTGTAACCCCAACCAAACATAGTTGAAAATTTGAATCCCTACCCTATAGTTTTCCTTCCCCCTCGCCTTGGGATACCAAACAGGCCTTTAACTCCTTGGATCAAGGAACTATTTTTAACATAAAATAGGCTAGAAAAAGAATCATAACAATATGAATGCAGGATGAGAATTACCACCATGGAAATACAAAAGAAATCCACATTCGGAAGCACTTACAATTCTTCTTCTGGTTCATTTTTTAATGCATTTTTGGCTATACATTCGAAAGCAGCCTCCACATTGAACCCTTCTTTTGCAGAAGTCTCAAAGTAAGTAATACCTTTGGAGGCACACCAAGCTTTTGCCTTCTTTTCAGATACCTGAAAGTGTGAGTGATAAACACATAGATATGACATTGTTGAAGATATGGAAAGAATAATCTCTATGATATTTTTCCAATAGTGTAGGATTATTTTCTTTAATAGTTGATTGTATAATTATTATGCAATCTTTCATTTTAGAGTTATTTATAGCCCTATAAATAGGGTCTTTTACTTTATAATATAAACAAGTTTATTATATACAATTTATAATATTTTTCACATGGTATCAGAGCAATTTCGATCCTAAACAAATTAACCTTTGAATTTCGTTTCCACCTAGCGGCCTTGAGCCGCTCGTCCGGCTACCAATATATTTTTTTTCTTTTCGAATGTATCCTTTGCTTTAGTATATGTCCGCTCATCTGAAATTTAGTCCAGTTCATTTGGAATTTTGTTTAGTATATGTCAGTTCATCTGGAATTTGATTTGTTGTTGGTTCGGTGTATCCGAAATGTGAGTTTGCATCCAATTTATTTGGTATTTGTCGAGTTGAAATTTGAAATTTGCATCCAGTTCATTTAGTATTTGTCGAGTTGGAATTAAAATTTGCATCACTTTGGTCTAGTAGTGGATGCGTTGGTTACTTGCAGATATGGGTGTTCCTTCTTCCTCTCCAACCCATATTGAGATTGACTATCATAAGATTTCTCTTTCAAGTCCTAGTGATGGTTTGGTTAGATTGGTGGATGATGATTTTTCATTATCATCAATTTTGAGTTATTTATTCGGCTTGGTTGACATACAAACAATTTTGAAAATTTGATTGGATCGATTTATCTTTCAAACTCAATTTGATTGCTACTATACCATATTGAGTATGCGGGAGGGTGTTGAAGATATGGAAAGAATAATCTCTATGATATTTTTCCAATAGTGTAGGATTATTTTCTTTAATAGTTGATTGTATAATTATTATGCAATCTTTCCTTTTAGAGTTATTTATAGCCCTATAAGTAGTCTTTTACTTTATAATAGAAACAAGTTTATTATATACAATTTATAATATTCTTCACATACATAATTAATAGGGACTAACAAGAAAGAAAAGATCTTTTCACTTATGCAATGAGATGGATACGATGGCTTCTGTTCTAATTTTAATTTTTAATTTTTCCAAATTTTCATATAATGCTAAACCATAGAAGAGTTGGCCTTTATGCTGACCTTGCGTATTGGAACCTATCTTTCAATATAATAAACAGACAGATTATGCAATTTTAATTTGATAGCGAGGAAAAATAGGAAGTACCACTCGGCTATTGCCACCATCAACATCAGTTTTATTCCCCAAGACAACAAATGGGAAGTTTTCAGGGTCAGGAGGACTCGCCTGAAAATCAAATTTATCACATTGAGAATTAGCAGATGTGGTGCAAACATTGAAACTGAAATTTGATAGACGAGGGTATAACCTGAATCAGAAACTCCTCTCGCCAGTGGTTGAGGTTATCAAATGACTTCATGACATTCACATCATAAACAAGTACACAACAGTCTGCACCACGGTAGAAAGCCACACCAAGGCTTTGAAATCTCTCCTGACCAGCTGTATCCCATATCTGAAACAGGGATTAAAATTCTACTCGTTATATGTAAATAACAAGGTTTATATATACATTTCCAAAGTTTTTTGCCCAAATGGATTTTCCCCAGAGAACCCCAAAAACATCCTAAAGACCTTCATATCAGAATGCAACTAAGGAGGAGACGCCTGATACAGTCTCAAGATGGTTAGTATTAGAGAATTTCCACTAAACCATAATAGATAGTATATATTTACCGATTCTCTAGCAAATGGATGATACGACTGAAGTTTAAGAAGATAGATATTTGAGGCAAATTACTTAAACCGTACTGATTGAGAAGGAAAAAGATAATGGACGAAATCAGGGCACCTTCAAACTCATGTTTGACATATAGTTTCTACAAAGTAATCATCGCAAGAGAAAAAAAATGCTGTTTCCTGATGAAAGGCTAATCAGTAATCGCAGAATTTGAAAAACAGTGCCAATTCAAATTCCATCACCTGCTCCCTAGAGACTACTAGCTCAAAATCAATCAGATGATATTATTGCTCTTTGAGTTGGAGTTTCATTTAATCCTACCAAGACGAGAAACACACACACAAAAGTTTGCATTCCTGTGGTTAAATTGCACATCTCAAGTTCTTAGATGATTAGCAAACACAGAATTATATTGATGATTTTATGTTCCTTTTTGCAAGGACATACTGGAAATCAGGTTTGTTTTTTTACCAATGTCAATCAACAAAACAAATCATATCCAAAGCAAATGACCAACGATAAAATAAACTAAAAAGAAGTTGACGAGTTATTAAGATAATTACAATAACAAAAGCTCATAGCATTAAACCAAACCTGCAACGTGAAAATCCTGTCCTCAAATAGAACCTCTTTGGTCAGAAAATCAGCACCAATCGTTGCTTTATATTGATTGCTGAATTTCCTATTCACATATCTATTTTATCCTCGTTCAAGGCCAAATAACAATTTCTATCAATCAATATCACGCCATTATCGTTCTAAGTAAAAAATTATAATAATTACTTTATAATATATAGACATCTGCATTAAAAGGATACTGATTCATCAGAGACGTTTTCCCAACCCTGGCAATGAATTAATCACATTTAAAAAATTCAATTATCCTGCGAATGCGAATATAAATTGTAAAGAGAAGGAGGGAGGGAGGGAGACCCGCTGTCGCCGAGAATGATGACTTTGAGAAGCAAACGGCGACGAGACGCCATTGGAATTCGAAATTTCAAAAGCTTTGAAAATGAAAATTAAAAATTTGGGGCTTTTTACCGGGGAATTAAAATTGTAAAATTAGTCGATTTTGAGTTGTAGCAAGGGCCTATTTGGTACAAATTTTCATTTTCTACAGTAAATCAATTCTCATTTTTAACCACACATTCTTCAATAAAATAATATTTTCCATCACATCAATACTTTTTTCTTCTTTTTCAACCACACATTTCCCATCATATCACTATTCAAAAATCAATTCTTCCCCCAAAAATCCCTACCAAACACACTCCAAACAAGTTCTGAATAATCTAGTGTTTCTTAGGTCCCGTTCGGAGGGATTAAAAGTCAATTAAAATTGAAAATATGGCCGTTATTGGGCTCCACTCGTCTAATAAAAGTCAACAATAACGATTATATTTTCAATTTTAATCTGATTTTAATCCCTCCCACACAAGCCCTTAATCAAATATGCAAAGCAAAGATGCCCTTTTATTTTATTTTATTTTTCTTTTAATTTACATATTTCAGGTACCCCGAATAATAATAATTTATTTTGAATTTAACTACAAGGTTACACAATTGAGGCCATGTTTGATACACATTATTTTTTTCATTTTCATTCTTCTACTCATTTTCAACTACACATTTTTCAATAAAATAATATTTTCCATCACATCAATAACTTTTCCTTCATTTTTAACCACACATTCTCCATCAATCTACTATTCGATAATACATTCTTTCAAAAAAATGTGTCTCAAACGTACTATGAAAAATGGAAATCAGTTGCAATCTTTAAAATTGCAAAAATCCGGGAAATTGTAATATTGTGAACGATTTTAAAGAATAAATAAATGAGAATAATTAATAATAATTCGGTTTTCATCCTTGATATTCTATTTGTTGTATTTGGAGCCACTAGTGACTTCGTGATTGTGAAAATTTGGGATAATTGCAATTGCGATCACAAACCTCACTTTTTTTGCAAACTTGGCTTTAATATTGACTTTGTCTCACTCACAATCCCAAACCATTCTTTTTTTTTTTTTTTTTTGGCAATATGATGACAAATGGATGGATTCTTTCCATTGACTATTAGTTAATCAAGAAAATTGACTTTGATTACATTTGATCAATTTTAAAAGGGTAAAATAGTAATTTTACATTTTATGCTTAAAACAAGCTAAAAATAATAATTATTATTTTTTATATATAAAAAAAGAAGATAAATCTACATTTTAAAAGAATTTACTTAACATTCACTTCATATCACCGACGGTTCCGTAATCCACAGCTATAATTAGTATAGCAGCTTCACAACTTCCTTCGAAGCGTAGTGCTCCCAACAATTATCCCTCCTTGTACTAAGCTCGAGGTGTTTGACCGTAGAATTCGTACTTTTCCCACCCAATTGAATTTTACAGAGAGCATAAGCAAATTACTCCAGAGCCCCTAGTCCAACTCTATCCCTCCAACCTCCACAACAATAGATCCATCACAAAGGATGCTTACTTTACTAGGGTTGGTTTTATAGTCACTTCACGAATAATGATACATGTACATTATGATACACATAATGATGTCCATAATGTACATTGGCGCCCCCCTATTGAGGGAGTGCTTGTGGGCCAGGTGCTCCCCCCAATAGGGGGGCGCCACATGTACATTATAAACACCATGATGTACATGTAGCATAACCGGTCACTTCATTGTTATAGTTAGGTCTTCCAACTATAACCAAACTCACTTATAAGCCTTAAAAAATCAATCAACAACAGATAAAAAAGATAAACCCAATGATTTAATTGCAATCAAATGGAACAATTACCATTAAACAACCACTGTAGAGAAGAAGAGAGAGAACTAAGAAAGAGTCACGGGAATATTCATCCAAAATCACCATCTACAACCACATTTAGAATGTGTTAGATGCACATTAAAATGAAAAAAAATGTATTTTTTTATGATGTGATGGTGAATATGTTGTTGAAAAGGAAGGAAAAGTTATTGATCTGATGTAAAATATTATTTTATTGAAAAATGTATGATTGAAAATGAGTAGAAGAATGAGAACGTGGCTCAAACAACGCTTAACAAAAAAAAAAGAGGAAAAACGTGTAAAGGAAGAAAATGGAAAAGCGTGTTTGCAACTTTTACACTTTCATCCAAAACAAAACGACGCCGCATCCATTTCAAAATTCAGATAGTGTCGTTAAACTTCATCTTCCAGCTTTCTCGCTCTATGATCCCTCTTCTTCTTCCGACCACAACCCCAATTCCAACTGGTTCCTCGTTCTCTCTGTTCCCCTTCATAACATTCATATAGAATTGGTGCTCACAAAGTATCCCTTTTCCGCCAAGCTAGAATTATTCAGGTCGATGCATAAATTGGAATGGAAACTCAAGATCTGCAATGTTTTTCAACAAAAAACCCCATTTCCTATCTTTGTCTTCAATTGGGGAGATTTTGCAAAATGACCTATGAATAGTGGCTTTTTAAGATTTTTGTTAAAAAGTCAGTTTTACCCTTAATGAAATGGGTTATTTATTGCAGATCAAGTCCTCAATCCTTATAATTTTTTCGAAATTAGTTTTATTCTTGTTTTTATTCATCATCAGACGTTTCTTCTAAATCTGATTTTTCTTCAAATATTTCTTCATTTACTTCTATTTCTTCAATATCAACTTCTTCACATTCATCTCTAATTTGTTCAAAGTCCGTAATTAATATTCTAACTTTCTTTTTTGGGCATTCAGTACTAATATGACCTTCTTCATTGCAATTCCAACATTTACATCGTTTTTTATCTAATGGTTTTTTATTATAAGGTTTATATTTTCTTCTAAAATATTTTCTTTTTGGTTTAAAATATTTCTTTTTAAACTTATTATATTTTTTATATTTCTTGGGTTTTATTTTTCCTTTTCTTTTATAATCATAACATCCCCAATTTCCTGGTACTTCGGTATCTCTACAACAAATCCTATCTTGTATAAATCCTGATTGTTTATAAATCATTTGATTACTACACATAATACTTATTTCGTCTTTTATAGTTCTTATAATAAATCCTAATGTATATCCTTCTTCATTTCTTCCTAATTGTTTTTCTTTAATCTTATTTTGAAAATAATTATTCCATGGTGGTGGTAATTTTCTAATAAAAACTTCCTTATAATAATTATTATCAGCTCCACTTCCAAACATCATATAATAATATTTACTATATTCACAACAATATTCATTGAGGTAACACATATTACAAATTTGTAAATGTTCCATTCTGTTTTTAGCATCTTCTATTTCTTCTAATCTAGTTTTAGTACTTTCATTTACCCAATCTTCTCCAGCAAATTCTCTATAAATTCTTGTAGCAACTCTATTTATTCCTTCTATTATACTAATTCCAAATCCTGCTTCAATACTATCTTTCCAAATACCTTTTGTTGTTTCTTCTAATCCTCTATACCAATTAAACACATTTCCTTTAAATGTTGCTAATAAATATTCAGTTCTATTTTTATTATCTCAGACATCGCGATTATAATTAAAGTGTGCTATCATATTGGTACTCCATTCACTTATAGCTCTTCTAACATCTAATTCACAATCTAAATTTAAATATGATCCTGCAATTTTCATTGGGTTTGATTCTCTTAAAATTGGTTTAAATTGATCTCTATACATTCTTTCTTTGGTAGTTCTAAAATCTACTTTTGTATTAACATATCTTCTAGGGTCTATTTCTGCTTCATATTTAGCTGTGCTAGTTTCTCCATATTCTTCTTGTTTAACTGCTCGTGGTCCTCCTGTTTTTCCAACCATATGATTTTTAGTTATTTCTTCACAAATTTTTAAGTCTTCTAAGTCAAATATTAAATTTTCCATTTCTTCGTTCATTGTTCTTCTATAATTAATTTTCCTTCTTCTTTTTCTATAAGATTTTCTTCTTGCTTTCTAAGATCAATCAATAATTTTTCTATATCTTCTTTTAATCCTCCATTAAGTTGTATTAATTCTTCATATTTTTCAATTTTCTTTCTAACTTCTTTAAGTTCTTTAGTATAATCTGGTTTAAATGGTTTTTCTTTATTTAAGTTTTCTATTATTCTATTTAAAAGATTTTCTATTCTTAAAAAATTATTTTGTAATCTTTCTTTCTCTTCTTCGTAGCCTATTTCAATTCTAGTTATTTTTTCATCAATTGTTTTTATATTTTTCTCAATTAAATTAATTTTATCATTCATACTCATATTTTAGGTTTTTTATAAGATGGTTTTTCAATTTCAAATCCTAATTTTTTCAACAGAATATCAAGTTTATAATTAATAATGTCTACTTTTTCTTCTAAAGTTGCTATTTTATTAATACTATTTTTCTGTGCAATTTTTGATATTCGATTTTGAATTTCTTCAAGTTTAGCTTCATCAAGTATTTCTAAATTATTAATTTGGTCTTTTATTTTATTAAATTGTTTAGACATATTTTTGCTTAAAACTTCTAACCTTTCTTTAGCTATTTCATCTTTTGGATCTATATTATTTATTTCGTCTATAGCTTCTACGTCTTTAGATTTTAATTGTCCTAATTGTTGCCATAAAAATGCATTAGTCCAATTTGTAGTCATATTTAACCATTCATTGGTATTTCCCCATGAGCTTAAAGGTTGAAATAGAGTTGTATTCCATTTTTTAGTTTGATAGCTTCCTATTGGTAATCTAATATTTTCTATTTCTTGTTTATCAAATCTTATTTTTGTTGGTAAACTCATATTAGTCTGGTATGTTTAAGGAATTAATTATTATATTATTTATCATTTGTCTTATTTCTCTTCTAAATTGTTCTTCTCTTCTTAATTCTCTTGTAATTTCATTCCTTAATAATTCTCTTTTAATTTTATTCCAATTAGAAATTTCCCTTTCTATTTCTCTACGATTATTGTCAGTTATTATCTGTTCTTCTAAAATTTTTATTTTATTATCACAAAATTTTCTAGTTATTCCAGGCATATTCTTATTCTATATCGTCAAAACTAAGATCAAAATCATATAATTCGTAAACTTCATTATAACTTACATGCTCGTAGTTTCAAAAGTTCTTTCACTATTTTCACTATCTAACCAGAAAAATATAATCATTTTTATTATTTCTTTAGACAATTTTTCTTTTAATCCAAATGATACAATTGTAAGGCATTTTTCATAATATCTACTATCTCTTTTTATGAAATTTATTCCTCTAGTATAATTATCATAAGTTTCTGGAATTTCTATTATGTGACTATAATCAATACTATTAGTATATCTAAAAGGTACAGATCTATAATAAAACTCGTAACTTTCCATGATAAAAGTTCTTCAAAGTAAACAATCTCATAAAAATTCTTATATAATAATTTTCATGCAAATTTTCAGACAATAAATTTTCTTGTAGCTTGAAATAAGGGCCTTACCACGCTTCGCCAAATAGCAAGAATGTTATATGTTCCTGGTCACCTTCGTCACAAGAGTTGGCCAAAATCCGACAGCATCACAGCAAAATGGACACAAAGGCACTCAAAACTCTCAAACAGACTCACTGTGTAGAACAACACTCAAAGCGTAATAAAAGATTTATTTCAAACTCAAAGATTTTATTGATCTGAAGATAGCTTGAAAGCTATTATACAAAGATTTTTACAGAGATTGATACTCCGAAGAGTGGTTTCTACTCTCTAAAGAGAATGATTACAAAGATCATTGTTGAGGGTTTTAGATGGTAGTTCAGATGAGATTTCGTATGGCTAATTTTCGATGATCTTTTCTAATGAGAAGGGTCTCAATTTATAGAAAGGCTCGCACTTCACCGAGAAGCTTACGGCCAATCGATTATTACAACACAAAAGTAAGAAGTACAATAATTTCAAATGTGGTTGAAAATATTAAAAGTGGTTGTTGGTTGTCTTTATTCCAGTTGTCGGCAATTTCTTTTGATTCCAGCTTGACAAATTGTCTTCTTTTCTTCAAAGTTCACATGGTGTTTGCCAAATACGTTTTTCTTGATCGTCCTTTACTTGTGGACGTGTCCCATAAGTCGACAGCTTCTTTAATGCATTCTTCACTTCCGTAAAATTGATCGTTCATGATTCCACAGATTTTTCTTCAAAAATTTTTGATTCTTTATCTCCCCTACGTATAAGGATCCAATTATTACTCATACCATAGACCATGTATCTTTCTCCATAAAAGAACCGCATTGTTGAGCAGATCGATTTTATTCCGAGAGCTCGTCTCAGTAAATCATCCATTTTTTAATAGTGGGCAAATCTTTAAAAATCAATCTCCTTGAGTGGATTTCCATTATTTTTCCGAATTGTGATGAGATGATGTTCTCCATACCACTGTTCTTTATATTCGGGACTAATTGTGTAAAATCTCGCTCAATAGGTTGTTTATCGCTGAATTTTTTAACACAATTAACAAATTCTTTGTCAAACCGTTCAATTTCTTTTAGATCTATCCCCGGGAAGAGTCGATCTAAAAATCCAAATGCCGCCAATTTTCGAACAATATTAGGATCTGCTCCTTGAACCGCACCGATCCTTGGATAAATCGCCGTTGGAAGGGTCACAAATATAGAGAACTTCCTTCTCTCGAAATTATATACCCATTCTCGAGAATTCATAATACTCCTTTTCCATTGGATGTAGATTAGCTCTAATATGATGAGTAGCAATTATTCCTTTTGGTGATTTAAGGTCACCAACTGGTGATTTTTTATCTTCTTGGAATTCACTGATAATGAGGGTCGTTCCAATGGGCCTTTTGATAAGGATGTTTGAGTACTAGACTCACGGCTCCTTTTCCACTTGTAAATTTTTCCAACAATTTGTCCATACTGACAGGTAGTTGTTGTGGACCCTTTTTTATGACTTTTTCCTCTTGCGAGGTAAGAGAGTCATTTCTCTTAAATTTTGATTCCCCACTCGAGGTGGATGTATTAATCTCCCGAAATGGGATGTGACTAGCCTTTCGGCTGTATTCACCTTTTAAAGGAGGATACTCCTGGCTACAATTTGCAAAAAGTCTAAACATTCGACAATTTTTCAACTATTTTTTTCTTTGTTATCATTCAATTTTTCAATCTTTTTCCCACTTTCAACAACTTTGCTTGATAAATCACACAAAGTTTGTCGAATATCAAGATGATCTTCTTGAACAAAGAAGATAATATGCATTAAAATCTGTTAGAAGATCTTGTAATTCCTTTGTAAATGCTTCAATCTTTTCCATATTCATGATTCCTGCTCAAGAAATCAGCAAATAAATTATCTTTTCCTTTAATATATTCAAATTTAAAATTATAAAAAGATAGTAACACTTGCCATCTATGTAATCTTCTATGTTGAGGTGAATTTGGTAATTTATTATTTACTAGTCCGTTAAGTTGTGTATTATCGCTTGAACAATAAATTCCTTGGGTAACAAAAACATTTTAAATTTGTTTATTTCTTTAATAACTGCCAATAATTCTTTCTCATTGGTTGAATAATTTACTTCAGCATTATTAAATGTTCCACTAGTATACCTACAAATTTCATTTAAATCAGTTTTTAATAAAGCACTCCAATATAAATCTGAAGTATCGGTTTGAACTATTAATTTATCTTTTTCATCAGGAAGTCTAAGTTTAGGTAAATTTCTACAATTTTCTTTTAAATTTTTAACACAAAGAGTATGTTCTTCATTCCAACCTAATTTATTTGATTTTCTTAATAGTTTCTGAAGTTTATTTCTTTTTTCTGCAAGTTTTTCTATAAATCCTTCAGCATAATTAAGACAACCCAAAAACTTTTGAATTTGTTGCTTATTTTCTAATTTATCAGGAAATAAATTTATTTTTTCTGAAATATGAGGTTGCAATTTTATTCCATCACTATTTATTATCATTCCTAAGAATTCAATTTCATGTTTTGCTACTTCTGCTTTTTTCTGACTAAGTATTATACCTTCTTTTGAGCAAAGTGTAGCAAAAATTCTAAGATGTTTAAGATGATCTTCATATGTTTCTGAACAAACAAGTATATCATCAACATAAACAATAAGAAAATTATAAGTTTTAAAGACTTCATCCATTCTTCTTTGATAAATTTGTGGTGCATTTTTTAATCCAAATGGCATAACTAACCATTCATAATGCCCTTGAGGAGTACTAAATGCTGTTAATGGTATACTATTATCTTCTAGTTTAATTTGCCAAAATCCAGATTTACAATCAAATTTTGAATAATATTTTTTATTCTTAGCTATATTTATTAATACTTCTTTATTTGGTAAATAATATCCATCAAACTTAGTGTTTTTATTAAGTTCTTTATAATTTACTACCATCCTAGGTTTTCCTCTTTTTATCTCCGAATGATTTCTAACCATAAAAGCTGGGCTACTATGAGGGCTATTACTTCTTCTTATAAGTTTTTGATTAAGAAGTTCTTGAATTTGTATTTGAAATTCTTCCTTATCTTCTTGATTATAGAGCATAGGTTTGACTCTAATAATGATGTTGGTTCTAATAGTTCTATTTTAGCTGTTGTTTTTGATTTTTCCCATTTTTCAAGTGGGTTTTCATTATAATTTTTAGCTAAAAGATCTTTTATTTGATCAAGAGTAATTGTTTTGATTGAATAATTGAGTAATTTTGGTATAAATTCTATTTTTTCACCACGCTGAGCTGGCTGAACTCTGAATGGTTTAAATTCTCTAGCAATTTTTAGTAAATGTCCACATGGTGTTTTTAATTGAATAGTATAAATATTTTGACTATATTGACTAAATTGTTGTAGAAAGTCATTTCCAAGAATAATATCACAATCATTAATATTATATTGGTAAACATTTCTTATAGTTACTATTTTAGATCCTATTATAACTTCTATATTTTCATTTTTATATTTTAAAGATTCTCTTTCTCCGTTATTCCTTGTAGAGTTAATTGTTGTTTATTTTCTATCCACTTTGGTAATAAAAATTCTTTAAAGACAGTTATCTCAGCTCCTGTATCAATTAGAGCACAAGTAGTTATTTTTGATTCAAATACAGTTATTTGTATATATACACTTATTGGGAATTTTATTTCTCTACTCATTTTTCTTTAGGGCAATATGTAGTTATTCCTTGATGTATAATAAGAATTCCTTCCTTATCTATTTTATAATTATCAAGACTATTTAAAAATGAATTTCCTAATAATATTGGATGTTCATCAAAATTCATATTATTATCAATATAGCATTCTATGCTTAATAATAGATTTCCTAATTTAATTTGAACTTGTCCTATGATATCACAAGAGTTTATTTTTCCTTCAAAATCTCTATAACTATAAGATTCAACTTTTTTCTTTTTAATTCCTTCATCAATAAGAGAACAAATATGATTATGACTTGCTCCAAAGATCAATAAGTATTTTAATTTCATTTATCCATTTACTTCCATTAAAGAACTTTCCCTTGATTCCATAAACACTATTATTTTTACTTTGTACTATTTTTGAAATACTATGTCTTACTGTATTATTTCCAATAATTATTTTATTTTCTTTATATGTTATTTGTTTTGGTATTATAGGTTGATCAATACTTATAGCATCATCATGTCCTATCTCAAAATTTTCTATTTCTTCTATGTCTTGTTCTCTGGGTAAGATTGCTTCTCCTATATCCCTAAATTCTTCGTCAATTTCTATAAAAGGTTTTTCTTTATATATATTTCCATAATTACTATTTGTATAACAATACAATCCTTGATATAATATAGTAAAAACTTTATTATCGTCTTTTAATATTTTATTAGTCATCTTAAAATGTAGACTAAGACAATCATCTAAATTTTTATCATTTATATGCACACAATATCTTGGATAACAAGTAAATTTTAATTTTTTATAGGCTAAGTTTCCTTTTATTATTCCTAAATTTCCATTTTCTGCAGTTATACATCTTTCATCTTGTAGATTAAGTATTATAGGACTATTAATTCCTTCTTTAAAACATGATTTTATTATTATTTGTATTCCGAAGGTAAACATAAGATATTTTATCTCGTTTTTCTTGTTTTAATTTTCCTAGGAATTCATTAATATTTCTTTTTGTTATAAGATTTAATTTTATTTTTCCTTGTGTATGTTTAATATCTATGGCCTTTTCTATTTCATGATATTCGTTAATGACTAACTTCTTTCTTCTGAAGGCTGATCCTAAGATATTAAATAATTTATTTTCTCCTGGTGGTTTTAGACTTAATTCTGCTTTATTAATTTTTCTAAATTTTTCCCAATCAAATTTTCCTTTTAAGGCATATCCCTCTACTCCTTCGTATACTTCAGTTTCTAAATTTTCAGAATTTTCAATTTCCATGATTTTTAGGTATCTAATTCTTCAATTCTCCTAATTTCATTATTAAGAACTCTTTGTATTCTTTTTAAAGTTTTCATTTCTATAAGAATAGGCATTTTAACAAGATATCCTATGTTTTCGTCTAAAACTTCATCAAAATCTATTAAAAGAAAAGTAATTTTCTTTTCAAATTTTTTCTTTATTTTAAGATTATCGGAGTCTTTTATTTTATTAATCAAATTTCTTGATTTATTAACAAGATGTTGAATATAACTATCAGTATCTAAATATTCAGTAGAATTGTTAACGTACCATCCTATGCAAATTTCGTTATTATCTTCCATTCTCTAATGTCGTTAATTCCTCAAGATATAGGGCTCTGATACCATTTATTTTTGACCTAAAATGCAAAAATTCAAAAATAAATAAAATTATTAATCAATATCAAATTTTTCGGCTCAAGATAGGTGGAAAGAGTTGATGGTGAAGAAAAGTTAATTTTTATTGTAAGGGGCAAACAATTTTGTCGAATCCAAAATTAGAATTAAAGTTATGAGGACTAAAATGACTTATTTTGAAACCTTTTATATTAAGGGTATTTTAGGTAGTTTATATGATTGAATAGTGAAATGGGTTAGTTTGGGGTTAGTTTGGAATTTTGACCTTGAATTTGGGTCATTTAGTGGTATATCCCCTTCAATTGTTTGTTTAACCAATTTTTGAGGTTGTCTTTCCCTCTTTGAGTGTGTGTTTTAGAGGTGAAGAAATTAGAGAAGGTTGTGTAGAATGAATACTCTAGAATATTGAAATTTGTTTGGGCAAGGACCTTGATTGAATTAACTTTTCCATTGAAGACTATATCAGGGAGGCTTTCATAAATGGTCGGTCAACTTAGAGGTTTTTAGACCTTTTGTTAAAAAATCAATTTGACCCTTAAAGAAATGGGGTTTGATTGCAAAACATGTCCTCAAACTTTAGAATAGTTTTAAAAACTAATTTTAACTATTTTTATTCATCTTCACTAAACATTTTTTTCCTCAAAATTTTTTTCATCGGTCTCTATTTCTCAAAGTTGACTTCTTCACATTCATCTCTTATTTGATTAAAATCTGTAATTAATATCATAACCTTCTTTTTTGGACATTCGGTACTTATATGTCATTCTTCATTACAATTTCAATATTTATATCTTTTTTATCTAATAATTTTTTATTATAAGATTTATATTTTCTTTTAAAATATTTTCTTTTTGGTTTAAAATATTTCTTTTTAAACTTATTATATTTTTATATTTCTTAGGTTTTATTTTTTTCTTTTTCGTTTATAATCATAGCATCCTCAATTTCCTGATACTTCAGTATCTCTACAACAAATTCTATCTTATATAAATCCTGATTGTTTATAAATCATTTGATTACTACACATAATATTTATTTCATTTTTTATAGTTTTTATTATAAATCCTAATGTTATAGCCTTTTTCATATCTCCAAATTGGTTTTCTTTAATTTTTTTTTTGAAAATAATTATTCCATGATGGAGGTAATTTTCTAATAAAAATTTCCTTATAATAATTACTATCGGCTCCACTTCCAAACATCATAATAATTTTTATTATATTCACAGCAATATTCATTAAGGTAACACATTACAAATTTGTAAATGTTCCATCTTATTTTTAACATCTCCTATTTTTTTGTACTTTCATTTACCCAATCTTCTCCTGCGAATTCTCTATAAATTCTTGTAGCGACTATTTATACCTTCTATTATGGTAATTTCAAATACTGCTTCAATACTATCTTTCCAAATATATTTTGTTGTTTCTTCTAATCCTCTATACCAATTAAATACGTTTCCTTTAAAAGTTGCTAATAAATATTCAGTTCTATTTTTATTATCAGTATTGCTTCGATTATAATTAAAGTGTGCTATCATATTTGCATTCCATTCATTTATAACCTTTCTAACATCTAATTCACAATCTAGATTTAAACATGATCCTCCAATTTTCATTGAGTTTGATTCTCTTAATATTGGTTTGAATTGGTCTCTGTACATTTTTTCTTTACTTGTTTTAAAATCAACTTTTGTATTAACATATCTTCTAGTGTCTATTTCTACTTCACACCTAGATGTGCTCGTTTCTCTATATTCTTTTTGTTTAACTGCTCGTGGACCTCATGTTCTTCCGTCCATGTGATTTTTAGTTATTTGTTCACAAATTTTTAAATCTTCTAAATCAAATATTAAATTTTCAATATCTTCGTTCATTATTCTTTTATAATTAATTTTCCTTCTTTTTTTCCTCTTCTTTTTCTATAAGATTTTCCTCTTATTTTCTTAGATCAATTAATAATCTTTCAATGTCTTATTTTAATCATTCATTAGATTTTATTAATTCTTCATATTTTTCAGTTTTCTTCCTAACTTCTTTAAGTTCTTTGGTATAATTTAGTTTAAATGATTTTTCTTTATTTAAATTTTCTATTATTCTATTTAAAATATTTTCTACTCTTAAAAAATTATTTTGAAATTTTTCTTTTTCTTCTTCATAGCTTATTTCAACTCTAGAGCTTGTTTGGGAGAGTTTAAAATCCAATTAAAATTGAAAATATAGCCGTTATTGGATCTCACTCATCTAATAAAAGTCAACAATAACGGCTAATTTTTCAATTTTAATTTGATTCTAATCTCTACCAAACAAGCTCCTAGTTATCTTTTCATCAATTATTTTTATACTTTTTTCAATGAAATTGATTTTATCATTCATACTCATCATTTAGGTCTTTTATAAGGTGGTTTGTCAATTTCAAATCCTAATTTATTTAATAGAATATCAATTTTATAATTAATAATATCTATTTTTCTCTAAGGTTGCTATTTTATTAATACTATTTTTCTGTGCAATTTTTGATCTTTTATTTTGCATTTCTTCAAGTTTAGTTTCATCAAACATATCTAAATTATTAATTTGTTCCTTTATTTTATTAAATTATTTAGACATATTTTTACTTAAAATTTCTAATCATTTTTTAGTTATTTCATCTTTTGGATCTATATTATTTATTCCATATATAGCTTCTATGTTTTTAGATTTTAATTGTCATAATTGTTGCCATAAAAATGCATTAGTCCAATTTGTATTCATATTTAGTAATCCATCTATATTTCCCCATGAGCTTAAATGTTGAAAAATAGTTATATTCCATCCTCTAGTTTGATAACTTTCTATTGGTAGTCTAATATTTTCTATTTCTTTCAAATCTTATTTTTTTTTGGTAAACTCATACTAGTCTGGTAAGTTTAAAGGATTTATTACTATATTATTTATCATTTGTTCTATTTCTCTTCTTAATTGTTTTTCTCTTCTTAATTCTCTTGTAATTTCATTTCTTAATATTTCTCTTCTAATTTTATACCAACTAATAATTTCTTTTTCGATTTCTCTCCAATTAACGCTTGTTATTATTTGTTCTTCTAAAATTTTTATTTTATTATCACAAAATTTTCTAATTATTCTAGGCATATACTTTTGATTCTTATACTTCACTATACTTTTTGTGGTAAAATAATATCTTTAAAATTCTAATAATTTTTTGTGTATTCTATATATTCTTTTAATTTAGAAAAATATAATCTATTATTAATTATAGATATATAAAATCTTAAGGTTAAATTAAATTTTAATTTCTTATATTCTTGTGGTAATCTATTCAAGATAGGTCTTCTCATTTTTTATTCTTTATCATCAAAATTAATATCAAAATCATATAATTCAGCAATTTCATTATAATTCCTCATGCTGTTCTATAACTTCTTCAAAGACTTTTTCACTATTTTCACTATCTAACCAGAACAATAGAATCATTTTTATTATTTTTTTTTAGGTAATTTTTCTTTTAATCCAAAGTAAGAAAATTTAAGACATTTTTCATAATATCTGATATCTCTTTTTAAGAAACTTATTCCTCCAATATAACTATCATAAGTTTCTAAAATTTCTATCATGTGACTATAATCAATACTATTAGTATATCTAAAATGTACAATTCTACATTAAAATTCGTAATTTTCCATAATAAAAGCTCTTCAAAGTATACAATCTTATAAAAATTCTTATGTAATAATTTCCATGCAAATTTTCAGACAATAAATTTCTTTGTAACTTAAAATAAGGGTCTTACCATACTTCGTCAAATAGCAAGAATGTTAAATGTTCCTGATCACCTTCGTCACAAGAGTTAGCCAAAGTCCGACAACATCACAACAAAATGGACACAAGGGCACTCAAAACTCTCAAACAGACTCACTGTGTAGAACAACACTTAAAGCGTAATAAAAGATTTATTTTAAACTCAAATATTTTATTGATCTGATGATAACATGAAATAGCATACAATGATTTTTATGAAGATTGATACTCCAAAGAGTGGCTTCTACTCTCTAATGAGATGATTACAAAGATCATTTTTCAAGATGGTATCCTGAAGTTGGTAATTCAATATGAGATTTCGGATGCTCATATTCTTGAGAAGAGACTCAATTTATAGAAGGCACGCACTTCACCGAGAAGTTTCTGGCCAATCAATTTGTTTTACTTTTTCAAAGGGACAGTACATAATTCAAAAAGTAGATAACTTTATTAAAGCCTCTTTTGATTGCTTTATTCCAGCTTTTGAGCTGTCTTCTTTTGTTTTAAAACTCACATGGTGTTGTCTATGATATTGCTTTCTTATTGTCTTTTATCGTCCTTTAATTGTGGACGTGTCCCATAAGTCGGCAAGCCTCTTTAATGCATTCTTCACTTCAACGAAATTGATCGTTGATAATCTCACAAATCTTATCTTCAAGAATCTTTGATTCTCTATCTCCTTTACAGATAAGAATATAATTATTGCTCATACCATAAACAATGTATCTTTCTTATAAAGAACTGCATTGTTGAGCATATTGATTTTATTCCAAGAGTTCTCCTGTAAATCATCCATTTTTTATTAATAGTGGATAACTCTTTAAAAATATGAATTTTCTTGAGTGGATTTCCATTATTCCTTCGAATAGTGATGAGATGATATTCTCCATACCATTCTGGTTCTTTATATTCAGGACTAATTGTGTAAAATCTCAGTTCAACTGGCTGTTTATCACTTAATTTTTTAACACAATTAATGAATTCTTTATCAAATTGTTCAATCTCTTTTATATCTATTTTTGGGAAGAGTCGATCTAAAAATCCAAATGTTGCCAATTTTCGAATGATATTGGGATCTGCTCCTTGAACTGCACTGATCCTTGGATAAATCGCCATTGGAAGGGCTGTCAAGTATAGAGAATTTCCTTCTCTGAAATTATATACTCATTCTGAAAATTCATAATACTCCTTCTCCATAGGATGTAGATTAGTTCGATGTGATGAGTATTAATTATTCCCTTTGGTGATTTGAGGTCACCAATCAGTGCTTTTTTATTTTATTGGAATTCACTTATAACAGTAGGTTGTTCAAATGGACCTTTTGATAAGGATGTTTGAGTACTGGACTCAGTGACTCCTTTTCCACTTTTAAATTTTTCCAACAATTTGTCAATACTGACGGGTAATTGTTGTGAACCATTTGTTATGACATTTTCCTCTTGCGAGGTAAGAGGGTCATTTTTCTTAAATTTCGAATCTCCACTTCAGGTGGATGTATTAATCTCCCAAAATGAGATATGACTAGCCTTTTGGCGGTATTCACCTTTTTTTAAAGGAGGGTACTCCTGGCTGCAATTTACAAAAAACAAACATTCTGTCAATTTTTCAGCTATTTTTTCTTTATTATCATTTAATTTATCAATTTTTTTCTACTTTCAACAACTTTGTTTGATAGATCACACAAAGTTTGTCGAATATCAAGATGATCTTCTTGAATAGTAAGACAATCCGCGTTAAAACATGTTAGAATATCTTGCAATTCCTTTGTAAATGTTTCAATCTTTTCCAAAATCATGATTCATGCTCAAAAAATCAGCAAATAAATTATATTTTCATTTAATATATTCAAATTTAAAATTATAGAAAGATAATAATACTTGCCATCTGTGCAATCTCCTGTGTTGAGGTGAATTAGGTAATCTATTATATACTATTCCGTTAAATTGAGTATTATCAGTTTAAACTATAAATTTCTTAGGTAATAAGAACATTTTGAATTTATTTATTCCTTTAATTACTGCTAGTAATTCTTTTTCATTGGTTGAATAATTTACTTCAGCGTTATTAAATGTTCCACTAGTATATTTACAAATTTCATTTAAATTAGTTTTTAATAAAGTATTTCAATATAAATTTGATACGTCTGTTTGTACAATTAATTTATCTTTTTCATCGGGAGTCTAAAATTTTATAATTTTCTTTTAAATTTTTAGTACAAAGAGTATGTTCTTCATTCCATCCTAACTTATTTGACTTTCTTAATAGTTTTTGAAGTTTATTTCTTTTTTCTGCAAGTTTTTCTATAAATCTTTCACCATAATTAAGGCATCCTAAAAGTTTTTGAATTTGTTGCTTATTTTCAAGTTTTTCATGAAATAAATTTTTTTTTTTTTTTTTTGAAATATGAGGTTGTAATTTTATTTCATCATAATTTATTATCATTCCTAAAAATTCAATTTCATTTTTGCTATTTCTGCCTTTTTCTGACTAAGTATTGTACATTCTTTTGAGCAAAGTGTAGCAAAACTTCTAAAATGTTTAAAATGATTTTCATATGTTTCTGAACAAACAAGTATGCCATCAACATAAACAATAAGAAAATTTAAAGTTCTAAAAATTTCATACATTCTTCTTTGCTAAATTTGTGGTGCATTTTTTAATCCAAATGACATGACTATCAATTCATAATGTCCTTGAGGGGTACTAAATGATGTTAATGGTATACTATTTTCTTCAACCTTGATTTGCCAAAATCCAGATTTACAATCAAATTTTGAATAATATTTTTTATTCTTATCTATATTTATTAAAGCTTTTTTATTTGGTCGATAATATCCATTAAATTTATTGTTTTTATTAAGTTCTTTATAATTTATAACCATCTTAAATTTTCCTCTTTTTATTTCTGAATGATTTCTAACCATAAAAGTTGGGATACTATGAGAACTACTTTTTCTTATAAGTTTTTTATTAAGAAGTTCTTGAATTTGTATTTGAAATTCTTCTTTCTCTTCTTGATTATAAAGAATAGGTTTGACTCTAATAATAATTGTTGGTTTTAATAATTCTATTTTAGCTGTTGTTTTTTATTTTTCCCATTTTTCAAGTGAGTTTTTATTATAATTTTTTGGCTAAAAGATCTTTTATTTGATCAAGAGTAATTGTTTTAATTGAATAATTGAGTAATTTTGGTATAAATTCTATCTTTTCACCACGTTGAACTGACTGAACTCTAAATGGTTTAAATTCTCTAACAATTTTCATTAAATGTCCACTTTGTGTTTTTAATTGAATAGTATAAATATTTTGACTATATTGGCTAAACTGTTGTAAAAAATCATTTTCTAGAATAATATCACAATCATTTATATTATATTGGTAAACATTTCTTATAGTTACTACTTTAGATCCTATGATAACTTCTATATTTTTATTTTTGTATTTTAAGGATTCTTTTATTCCAATTATTCCTTGTAGAGTTAATGGTTGTTTATTTTCAATCTATTTTGACAATAAAAATTCTTTAAAGACGGTTATTTCAACTCCTGTATCAATTAAAGTGCAAGTAGTTATTTTTTATTCGAATACGGTTATTTGTATATATACACTTATCGAAAATTTTATTTCTCTACTCATTTTTCTTCAGGGCAATAGGTAGTTATTCCTTGATGTATAATAAGAATTATTTCCTTATCTATTTTGTAATAATCAAGACTATTTAAAAATAAATTTCCTAATAATATATGATATTCATCAAAATTCATGTTATTATCAATATAACATTCTATACTTAATAAAGTTCCTAGTTTGATTTGAACTTATCCTATGATATTACAAGAGTTTATTTTTCCTTCAAAATCTCTATAATTATAGGGTTCTATTTTTTTCTTTTTAATTCGTTCATGTATAAGAGAGTAAATATGATTCTGACTTGCTCCAGTATCAATAAGTATTTTACTTTCAGTTATCTATTTGTTTCCATTAAAGAATTTTCCTTTAATTCAATATACATTAATATTCTTATTTTGTTTTATTTTTGAAACACTGTGTCTTGATGTATTATCTCCAATAATAGTCTTATTTTCTTTATATGTTATTTGTTTTGGTATAATAGATTGATCTATACTGATAGCATCATCATGCCCTATATCAAAATTTTTTATTTCTTCTATATCTTGTTCTCTAGGTAGAATTGTTTCTCCTATATCTCTAAATTATTCTTCTATTTCTATAAAGGATTTTTTTTTATATATATTCTCATAATTACTATTTGTATAACAATATAATCTTTTATATAATATAGTAAAAACTTTATTATCATCTTTTAATATTTTATTAGTCATCTTAAAATGTAAACTAAGACAATCATCTAAATTTTTATCATTTATATGCACACAATATCTTGGATAACAAATAAATTTTAATTTTTCATAGGCTAAATTTCCTTCAACTATTCCTAAATTTCCATTTTCTGCGGTTATACATCTTTCATCTTGTAAATTATGTATTATAGGACTATTAATTCCTTTTTTGAAACATGATTTTATTATTTGCACTCCTGTAAGGTAGACATAAGATATTTTATTTCTCTTTTCTTGTTTTAATTTTTCTAGAAATTTATTAACATTTCTTTTTTTTATTAGATTTAATTTTATTTTTCCTTCTATATGTTTAATATCTATGATTTTTTCTATCTCATGATATTCATAAATAACTAACTTTTTTCTTCTAAATGTTGATCCTAAAATATTAAATAATCTATTTTTTCCAGGTGGTTTAAGATTTAATTCTGCTCTATTGATTTTTCTAAACTTTTCTCAATCAAATTTTCCCTTTACAGCACATCTCTCTACTCCTTCGTATACTTCGGTTTCTAAATTGTAAGAATTTTAAATTTTCATGATCTCTAGTGCTCTGACTCCTCAAAATTTTTAATATAGGGCTCTGATACCATGTTGTGTGAGGGTTTTCAATAAAACAAAAATATAATTTCAATAGTAAACAAAATCTTCAAATTCTAGAGTTTAATAGGTGGAAAGAGTTAATGATGAAAAAAAGTTAAATCTTTAATTCTAAAGGGGAAGCAATTTGTTGAATTTATATAAGATTAAAATTTTAGGGACTAAAGTGAAATCCATTATATCCTAGAATGACTTGTCAGACAATTTTTTATCTTGAGGGTATTTTAGGAACCTTAAAACTTAAAAATGTTCAAATGCTATTCTTGAATTATGGCTTCAATTTTAGGCTATTTCTCTGTATTTCCCCGACTATATCCATCCACAAATTTTCCTCCGTGGTTAAACAAATTAAGGACTTCTGTAAGGGTGTGTTTGATTGTAAGGGTGGAAAATGGGTGAAAAGAAAATATTTTATTGGGAAATTTTTTTTCTAGAAAATGTTTTGTAGGGAAAATGATTTCAAGTGTGTTTGATTGGTATAATTTTCCACCCGAAATTTTTTTAAATTTTCTATTCGTTTGGTTTTGTTTTATATGGAAATTGCCCATTAAAGTGCTATTTTTTTCCACAATTGGTTATAAAATTTGTTTCCATTGCCAAAAAGTAAAAATAATAATAATAATAATAATAATGTTCCCTAAAAAAATCATTTTTTTCATCAAAGTTTAGTATTCGTTCGACTTTATTTTATATGAAAATATGAAAATTGTCCATTAAAGTGAAAAAAAATTTACAATTGATTATGACATTTGTTTCCATTGCAAAAAATAAAAAATAAAAAATAATAAAATTGAGCAGCCGGCTGGAATGGAAAACATGGAAAGTGCCGACGTGGCCGGTGGGGTGGGGAAATATTTTCCGCGAAAAATTTAGGTTGTCAAACAGCGCAAAAGATGGAAAACGAAAAAATTTCGCCAATCAAACATGACCTAATTTTAACAGTGAAGTCAATTTCATGATTTTGTAGTTTGAATTTTAAAGGTTTTTTAGATTTACTTGTATTGGCGATTGTTGGCATTGGTGGTGGGTGGTGGTAAGGAGAGTTTGAGGTGGAGGTGAGGTGGGGTGGCGTGGCGTGGGGAAGAAGGTGGTTTATATATGTTTTTTAATTTAGGCTATATTTGGTACAAATTCTCATTTTCAATAGTAAATCAATTCTCATTTTCAACCACACATTCTTCAATAAAATAATATTTTCTATCACATCAATAATCTTATCTTCTTTTTCAACCACACATTTCCCATCATATCACTATTCAAAATCAATTCTTCCTCCAAAAAATCTCTACCAAACACACACTTAGTTTTTAGCTTATTTTATGTATAAAATGTAAAGACACTGTCCGAACAAAATTCGCAGTACAAAGATCGTTGACAAATAATAATATAATTAGTCGAGTTATTGTCCCACGAGTAATAAATGTTAACTATAGATTACTAGTTTGTGTTAAATTCGATGTTCGTAACACAAAATAATTTATTTTGTTGTTATTCTATCATATGCTACGTATTATTAAAAGGATTATTTTATCAAATAATGAGATAAATGTATTAAATTTCATAATTCACCTATTGATCTCTATTTCCAATTCTAGAATTATGTAAGTTAGTGTTCTTCAACTGTTCGTGACAATTGATAATCTATTAATTTCGAATATTCTTTTTAAAAATATATTAAACATATTTTAAGCACGATTTGATTATATTCCTAATCCGAATTCATATGTAAATAAAGCATTCAATCAAATGATTATTAGTATAGACTGCACACGCCATAAATATTATTCTAAGAGTGTGTTTGGGATACATTCTTTTGAAAGAATGTATTATTGAATAGTAGATTGATGGAGAATATGTGGTTAAAAATGAAGGAAAAGTTATTGATGTGATGAAAAATATTATTTTATTGAAAAATATGTGGTTGAAAATGAGTAGAATAATGAGAATGAAAAAAATAATATGTACCAAACAATGCCTAAATATCTATTGTCCGTATGTTAAATATGCAGTGTTTTATTTACTGTGAGTCCTCTAACTTTACGATAAGCAATTAATTATCTAAATGGTGATCAAGTATTCAAACAATAAATTAGGCATGCATATTTAATCAACAACGCAAGAAGAAACTGAAATTACTTAAGTCTTGAATTAAAAATATAAATCAAAATGTTTCATCATTCATCCAATACACAAAAGCTTAGCTTAGCATTGTCATATCCAAATTATACAAAAAGATATAAAAAAAACATACCCAAAGTAAAGAAATCGACGAATAACTTGTTGAAAACTCAATTTCTTGCACTTCAATCTTCAATCCAAACTTTGCACTTGCAATTCTTGACATGGATTCACTTGTTTCCCTCTTGCTAGACTCAAACTATGATAAAAACGAGGTTCCATCCGTTCTAGACGAGTGTGTGTAGGTTAAAACATGCCATGAAACCATTCCATATAGATATGGATTGAGAACTAGGAAACCAAATCTTTCCATCGGAGTTAACCCATGTGTATACATGGGCATCTCTATTGCGTACACATGGTGGTAGAGCCATTTTGAATTCAGGAGGCCTGTCAGTGGACCTTGCGCACGTATGGAATTTATACTGTGTGCACGCATGGTTATGACTCCGAAAGGCCGTTAGTATTTTTGTCATATTTTCTCTTGATATCGGATTGAGATGATTCAAAATGCGTTGGAAAGATAACTTAAAAGACTATAATTCTTTCAAAAATATCATTTTTCCAATTCGAACGTTTGCTATGCCAAAAATGAGTCTCAATATTAGGCTAAAAATCTGAAACATAACTCTTTCAATTGAAAATTGATGTGTGAGAATACTTTGACTATTTTTCACTAATTTGACTCATTTTCTCATCCAATTGACCCTCGGCACTCTCGAACCTTCGTTTGAGGTTCGACATAAGTTTTGAGTATTTTCACTTTAATTTCCGAATTTTGGATCTCTTATAATTGAGTCATTTTCTAATTGTTTTTCTTCAATTTCACCATACATGTCGATTTGTATCTAATAAACAAAATACACATAAAATTAAATCATAATTCATCAAAATAACCAATAAATACTCTTACTTAAATATTCAAACAAGTGTACAAAGTACGCTTGTCAATTATCATTTTACCCTTTTAAAAATGGTCAAAATGTGGTTAAAGTCAAATTTCTTGGTCAACTAACGGTCAATCCATTCATTTATTCTTGTGCCGCAACAAAATGAAAGGTTTGGAAATGTGAGCGTCACAAAATGAATGTTAAGGTAAAATATGTTAAAAAAAAAAAAAAAAAGAGAAAGATTTGGGATTGCAATTCCAATTATCCCTAAAAATTTGAGAGTATGGCCTTGTGATTAAATAGTTGTGACAGCTCTGAAATTGTGACAGTTGAGTTTCAACAAAAATGTATTTCTAGGATAATTTGTTTGTCACTATTGAATGTACGCGGGTCACCTTTGTTCTTAATAGTTTTATAGGTTGTCTGGAATGTGACTTCCATTGATTGTGTGACATGATATGCTTTTGTAAAATGACATAAGATGGAAATGTGAATAATAATAAAATATTTTTATTCGTAACACATGAGTGGATGTTGTAATCCATCAAATAATGAAAAAAATTGTAATATCATTAATCAAAAGCGTCTGTAGGGTTTTTAAACCTTAACCCATTTAATAAGAATCAAAACGAATCCTAATCAAATTGAAATCTTAATTTGGTAAACAAATATGAATAAAATTTAAGCAAAATTACGAAAACACCCTTAAATTAAGATTGATATAACCAAAAATGTTATTGCAAGGAAAAAGATGAAATTTTCTTCGATTATTTGCAATTTAATTTGTTCAAAATAAACTATAAGATTATAGATCGACATGTTATATAAAAAGCTCGTTCGACATAGTTAAATTTTAATCGTATAAATTTACTTATTTTGGTTTAAAATATTACAATGATTAATATACACATTAATATAGTATTTTATTGTTTAATAATAAACTTTGTAGGCATAATGCTTTAATGAGCTACGGTATACTATTGTTTAGCCAAATTTTATTTGAATGGTAAAAGCGCATGTTTATATTTAGCATCTTATATTTTTTAGTCTTTGTTTGATTAAAATCAAATTTTCAGTAAATTTTGACAAAAAATGATGAAGTTCCGGTTGAAAAGTTATGAATTTCATAAAATACGTGATTAAAATTAATTTTTGACTTTGACTTAGATTATAATATATTTTTTAATCCCTATCGAACACGTGCTTAGTGTATAAACTTATGAATTTTTATTGATAAGTTTGCATTTTTTTAATATTTAAATTATGTATTTGTAAATATAATCCGTTAAAAAATTTAAGTAATTTATTACCAAATTCTTTCAACTAACGTTAGGTTTAAATTTCCAAAGGCGTACATATTTTAGAATTGTTTTGCCTGAAGTCTTTAAGGGTGTGTTTGATTGTAATGGTGGAAAATGAATGGAAAGAAAATGAATTCCAAGAAAAATAATTGCCTAGAAATTGTTTTGCAGGGAATTGTTAATTAAGTGTGTTTGATTGGTATAATTTTTCACATGGAAAATTTTTAAATTTTGTGTTCGTTTGACTTTGTTTTACATGAAAATTATCCATTAAAGTGATATTTTTTTCACAATTGATTATAAAATTTGTTTTCATTGCAAAAAAGTCAAAAAAAAAAAAAAAATTGTTTCCTAAAAAATCATTTTTTTATCAAAATTTTGTATTCGTTTGACTTTGTTTTATATGAAAATTGTCCATAAAAGTGAAATTTTTTTTTTACAATTGGTTATGAAATTTGTTTCTATTTCAAAAAAAAAAAAATTTGAAAAAAGAAAAGAAAAATAGAACCTTGAAAACAGTTTTCCCACCAAAAAGGTGGGAAAACCATTTCATCCATTTCAAGGAAAAGGTGGCGGGTGGCGCGTGGGTCTAGGGTGGGAAAATATTTGGATGGTAAAATTTTGTCCATCAAACACCATTTTTTGAGGAAAGTGGAATTCCTTTTCTAACTTCCAAGGAAAATAATGCCTCTCAAACATACCCTAATTGTTAAAAGGAAACGAATCAAGCTATTGAAAACTAGTCCATGTTTGAGTCACATTAAAATTTTCATTTAATTCTTCTACTCATTTTTCACTACACATTTTTCAATAAAATAATATTTTACATCACATCAATAACGCTTCCTTCTTTTTCTACCACACATTCTCCCACAATCTACTATTTCAAAATACATTCCTTCAAAATAATGTGGCTCAAACCTCATATTTTCCATCACAATAATATTTTAAATATATCAATATTATTTAAATAATATATAACTCAAAAAGTGATTAAGGATATACGTGATATCTAACTTAAAAATAGGAGATGTTAGTAATGTTTTTTTTTAAAAACGTGATGAAGTGTCTATGATGTTATCAAAAGTTGAGGATATCTCTAATATTGTCTCTATAAAATAATCAATGAGGTCACATTTTCGGGAAAGAATTACTTTTGTCCAACTAAGTCTAGGGGTAGGTATGTGTTGGGTTGTGTCGATTTTTGTCTCAACTCAAGTCCAACCTAACATGATTGGTTTGATCAAAATTTATTCCAACTCAACCCGTGTAAATGTTGAAACCCAACCCAACTCAATCAAGTATCGGTCGGGTTGGGTAGGGTTAGTCGATTTGAGACGATTTGTCAACAAAAATTAAAGTCATCCAATTTTCTATTATACTAAATTCAAATAGACAAGATTAAATAGTAAGTAAATAAATAAATAAAATTATTTATTATCTTATTCAATCATCATTAGTCGAGTCTACAAAGAACAAAATGCATTTAACATAACATGAAAAACGTATACTATATTTCCTTTGGGAAGAACAACAAGCTCCTCCTTTAAAATATACCAATGTAATTATAATTACTATCTACTCATACTTTTTAGGTTTCTATACATTTTATTTTATTTATTTATTTATTCATTTATTATTATTATTTTTTAAAGTGGTGGGTTGGGTTGAGCGGGTTTATTCGATCTTTTGAGTTAAACCATAACCCGACCTGACCCGACTCAACCCGCATACACAGCCAACCCATCCAACCCGTGTAAAAACAACAAAAAAATCGACCCAATCCGGCCAGGTTGGTTCGGTTTGGACGGGTTCGGTCGGATTTTGCCCACCCCTAACTAAGTCCCCATTTGGTGGCCTTTAATTTTAAAAAACAAAATTATGTTTTGAATATTATTTTTGGATAATGTGTTGATAAAATCTAAGAAACTTTTTTGAATTTATGTGTAAAATATTTTATTCTGTAAATGTGTAGTTGAAAATGAGTATAAAAAATAAATTAAAGTAAATTAAGAGCCACCCAACTGGGCTAAATTCCCGTTTGACATGACTTTTAAAAAGTTAAAAGAAACTTATAATGTGTAGTTCAAAGGTTGCTGTTGGACCCGTTTGACTAATTTTATAAAGTTCTTTTGGTAGTTAGAATAATTTTTTGAGGAAGTTGATTCAATGTGATTTCCTCTAAAAATACTTTTGAAATATTCCGGAAACACTTTTAAAAATTAATTTTCAAACAAAAATTAAATTAACTTCCTTCAGAAGCAAAAAGTTATATCAAATGGGCCATAAGTAACATCAATTTCGAGAAGATAATCCAATATGAAAAGTTGTGTGTATTTTGAAAGTGATTTTAAAAATTAATTTTCAAACAAAAATTATGATAATTTCTTCCCTCTTTTATAAAAAGTAAAAATAGATAAAAGCTATACCAAACGGGATCATAATGAATATTTACTATATTAGTTTCTAGAAGAAAATCCAATATGGAAAGCCGTGTGCAGGCCCTGTAGCTGAGCGGCGGGTTAACTACAAGAAAATTAAATCCACTGAGTGGACCAATCCTTTGTCCTCCATATGAATTTTGTCCAACTACACATGGGTGGACCCAGGGGGTTCGGGGGCACGTGCCCCCAACTTTTGAGGTTTTTTTTATTATATAATATCATATTTATTATCGATTGCAATATAATTTTTAATTTAAATCAAAATTAATAATTAATTTTAATAACATATTTCGTGAAATCCGTAACTATTTAAATTTTATCAAAATTTAATAAAAAAATTGATTTTAATCTCAATAAAAAATGGGCAAAATCACAATAAATTTTAATTTTTCTCTCTTTCTCTCGCATTTAAAAAAAATCTTAACTTTCAATCAAACAACGGTGAAATATTGCATTCTTAATACCATTTCAAAGTATTCACGATCTAGTTTTCTACATCATTAATGGCGTACGAAACGATCAATCGTAACAATGCTATGACTTGTCAAAGTAATCCGTTCAAAATTAGTATTTCGAAAATTTCGATAATATGCTAACTTTAAAAAAATTTCGGCAATCGTACGCTAATCGAATCTACAAATTGCTTATATCATTTCAAAAACTCAAAACTTATTTCAAGAACTACATTATAAGCATATCAAATAATCCAAACAGATATCAAAAATAGTTAAAAATGCATTAAACGTGAGTTTTAAAGAAGGACGTTTAACTCGCATTTATTTAAAAAAATTCAATTCTTTCATTAACATTTATTATTTTTGTAATACAAATTTCTCAATATAATTTTCATCCTTTTATTATGAAATTTTACATGGAATATGATATAAATTTTTTTCGAAATTTTACATCTGAAAAGTCATATCCCATGTAAATTTTCGGATGCAAAATTACATGGAGTACAATTTTTTGGACGTAAATTTTCGATTATAAAATTTATCCTAATTTCTTTACAAGTTCGATTGTGTCCCCTAACTTTTAAGTTTTGAGTCCGCCCCTACAACTACAAATATAACATTTTAACCCTCAATAGAAGAGAAATCAAGAAAGAGTCAAAAGAGATGAGGCCAGACCTGACAAATTGTTTATGGTTGAACACTGAGATTATCGATGAAAATTAAATTTGAATAAAATAATTTTTTATGTTCTTTAACGGTTGACATTTATAGCGACAATCTTGTTAAGAGAAGTTATTTAATAGCCTGTTTGAAAACATGCATCTTGAAATTAAATGACTCGCATAATATGAGCTCCGATACTATTTTTAGAGTTAGAATTTCAAATTTAAAGATCAATTTTGTTTATAACGCGTCTGATTTAAAAGTAACAAAACTAATAATAATTATTTATCATCTCATAATTTACAGTAAAAAAATGGCTTATGAAATAATCTCAGAATAATCTGTGCCCAAACAAGCCATAACTTATATCCAACAATCGATTTTTTTTTAGCAAGGATCCATTTGATTGATTTAAATTCCACTCAAGGAATTCAATTTCTACTTTGGTTGCTTAATACAAAAATGGAAATAGAGTTCAAATTTCAAGATACAACCACTTTAAGCTTGTTTTTTGTTAGAGTAATGTTATTCAGCCTCAGTGCGGATGAAAACACAGTGTATGTGTATTTAAATGATAGGTTAAATGAAAGATGAATTTAAATGACTTATTTAATTTCACCTATCATTTAATGCCACATTGACGCCACGTAAACTGTGTTTTCATCCCTAGTGGGGATTAACAGCATTACTCTTTTTGTTAATTCCATAAAAAATGCATTCCTATGGATTACTTAAACTTTTTTTTTCCAACTTACATAAAATTAGGACGTCTTTCCACATTTGCCAATCAAAATCGTACCTTAATGATTTTGCAAAGTGGAACTTGGTGTAGTCGCTAATTTCGACAATGAAACAACCATTAATCACGGAGGAATCCATGTGCGTCAATCATGTGATTTGCACGCAAAAATGCCCACTAAAAACAAATCCTCTCAAGCAACTTTTTCCCTGTGGAAAAAGCCTGATTGATGGATAATGGGAACCACTCTCCTCTTACCTCGTTGGCATGCCATTTTCAATATCTAAATGCACATTCTTTATCTATTTGGATAAAGCATAACAAGAAAACACTAAATAAATATTATGTTAATAGGATCCGTTTGACAAGAGTTTTGAAAAGTCAAAAACTGCTTCACAAATAAAAATTATTCTATAAGAAGCAAAAACCCTTGCCAAACAGACCCTAAAACGAGCCATTAATATTGTCGAGTACTATACAAACTACTTATTTACCAAATAAGTCACAAAAGAAAATAAGGAATGTGAACAAAGGTCAAAGTACAGACATACAGATTAACGCCAGGAAGAAATAAGCTGTCAACAACGAACACAATCATTTTAAACAAAAATATAAAAGAATTGAATTGTATAGTCATATTAGTAACAATTAAATATATACGCTTAGGAAGAAAAAATAATTTTTAATAATAAAATTAGAGAAGAAAACAACAAATTGTGTGTGCAACTAACTCAGGAAAAAAAAGGGCCAACCTCAGCACTTGTTGCGACTTACAGTTGATGTTAGAAAAAGTCGGAGTTTCAGTTTATACAGAGAAATAGGAATCTGTCATCAAGAGCTGCCACTGAAACCTCGGCTGTCCTTTTTAGCCAGTCCAATCTCCATATCTCGAGTATGTTGACCTTCGCTACTCGAGCCCGATGGATTTAACCCGTACTCACTGGTTGGATTACTGTACTGATCACTGCTGGCGTAATCCTTACTGGTCAAGGCCATTTTGCGGAATTTTTTCATGTCCTCTTTGTATTGTGCTGTGTCATAGTCGGAACTTCCATGAGAACTATACATGGTACTATGTCCGGGTCTAATTCCTTCGTTAAGATCAGACAGGGATACATCACCTTCTAAAGCTCTCACCACCTGCCCAAATTTGTAATATATCGACAACTTTAGAACATAGATTCAGACAAATAAAGGAGAACAAGCAAGCTTAGATTAGATTTGTGTTGAAAGTCTGTCTAAGAAGTTGTAAAAGAATGCCTAAAGTCCAGAAATATTTAATAATGCCTGGGTATAGTTGCTTAAATTCGCCGGTTTATACAAGCTCTTCAAATATTTAAAGTTAGGCAGTTACCTGGCTCATTCGTGGCCTACGCCTTGCTGAATGACGAACGCAAGCAGCCGCGCATGCCACCATGCTAGCAAGTTCATTATGATTGTAGTCATTTTGTAGTCGTGAATCAACAAGGGTATCAAAGTTTCCATCTTCCAAAGCTCGTGTGAGCAAGGGCCGTGCCTATATACATATACGTTCTATTAATATTCTCTTTTCAAGAATACACAATTTATTTATGCTCGTGAAGAGACTAATAAGAAAGAACGGCCCAAAGAATAGGTGGAGTGAGAGAGAGACATCATTGTGCAAGTGTCTACTCACCCAATCTACCAAACTATCATCCATGTAAGATTGATTCGAATCAACAGGTCGTCGACCAGTAATCAACTCGAGAAGCATGACTCCAAAGGAGAATACATCGGACTTCTCAGTAAGTTTTCCAGAGGATGCGTATTCCGGAGCCAAATACCTGCACAGGACGATGTAAATGTAACAAACACGATAATCAAAATCCAAACTAGATACTTTGACAATAACCATTTGTGTATAGTTGAATGAGTAAAAGATCTAATACCCGAATGTTCCCATCACTCTTGTGGAGACATGAGTATTTGCATCCGAAGAAAACTTTGCGAGACCAAAATCTGCTACCTGAGAAAATAAATGGCATTGTCATTCATTAATGACCATAATGAAACCAACAAAATAATCTATTTCTATTGTATGAACAACTTGTGATAAAGGACTTCACCTTTGCTTCAAAGTTAAAATCCAAAAGAATATTAGATGCTTTGATATCCCGATGAATAATTTTTGGATGACCTGTATGTAGAAAATACTAATTTAGAATCAAAGTAAATTTAAAAGACAATAGAAAATTAACCCCCATTTCTCCATTGTTAGCACTTACAATCTTCATGAAGATATGCCAGACCCTTCGCAGCCCCGAGAGCAATCTTTAACCGTGTGGGCCAATTCATTGTAGGTCTCCCCTTTCCTGATATATGGTAAAAACCAGTTAGTTTTGCAATACTAATCATAAAGTAACGTGATAAAAAATTTCCGTTTTGAAAGTCAACAAAACTTGATGACAGAATAAGAAAGGTTGTAAAAACTAACCATGCAAGTGGAATTCCAAGGTATTATTTTGAACAAACTCATATACGAGCAATCTGTGGGTCCCAGTTATGCAATATCCAACCAAAGAAACAAGATGTTTGTGATGCACTCGGCTGATGATCTCGACTTCAGCTCGGAATTCACGCTCCCCCTGTCCACTCCCTGATTTAAGCTGCTTAACTGCAACCTCTTTACCGTTTGGAAGGACTCCTCGGTGCACATAACCAAAACCACCTTGCCCAAGAAGGTTGGCATCGGAGAAGCCATCTGTTGCCATAGCTAATTCTTCATAAGTAAATGTGCTCTTAGAAAACCCTAAAGCCATGCCGGGAGAAGGCGGTGGAAGTGGAGTTTCAGGGCCAGAATAATTCGAACCCGAACCTCCGCTGCTGCTCATGTAAGGAGCTGGAGGTGGGGGAGGTTGAGGTGAAGGAGCAAGTATGGGCGAGTGAGGAGGTCTTGACAAACCGGCAGGTGGTGGAGAAGGTTTAGGTGGTATTGTCACAACATGATCCGCAGGTTGCGGCGCATTACTCTGCCAATTCTGACCTTGTCCGCCATAGGGATCGACTAGGAATACCAATATATATCCAAAATGAGCGACCAAAATTAAATTTTATAAAGGAATTCTACAATTAATGAATAGTATGACTGCAATGGAAAATATTCATACATCCAATGATTCAAGACTTCAAATATCCTCAAACTTAAAGCAATTATTCTTACAATCTTAACATCTTGGGACTTACATTCGGGTTTCTTCAGTTCTTATCTTAAATTATCATTAGATAGATTAAAATAATTACATAACAATTAATATTTTACTACAAGATCAATTTCATTGATTACAATCTCTGAATTGAAAACTAATGCATTGTTTGATTTCTATAAACATTAGCACATAAATCAGCTCCAAAATAATCTCGAAGAATATCTGAATAAACTGAAAAATCTTGAAGAATTGATGTAAATGTTCTTACCTTTGTGCCCAGTTGGTGGTGGAGGAACATAGTAATCTGGGGGGCCATGGGGTCTTCTTTTCTTCTTCTTACAACATATAAACAGAATACTGAGAATTGCAAGTATCACAACACCCCCTATGGCTATCCCAACCACCGTCCCCGTCGATATTCCACTACCGCCAGAAGACGGCGATGTCGGGGACGGCGGAGATCTTGCTGTACCCGGCGGAGAGGGAGTGTTCCTGCTCGGTGCAGGAGGAGAATTCCCAGCGGGTGGAGACGGCGGAGAATTCCCACCAGTGGGTGGGGAAGGGGGGGAGGGAGGAGACCTAGATGGAGAAGGTGGTGTTGGGACGGTGGGGGAGTTAGTAGGAGGTGGGGTTGAGGCGGGAGGAGTTGGTGGAGAAACTGGAGCAGGTGTATTGGAAGGCGGAGGTGGTGGTGGGGATGAAGCTGGTGGCGGAGAGGTGGCTGGGGGAGTTGGGCTTGCAGGTGGTGGAGAAGTTGTTGGAGTAGGAGGCGGCGTTGATGCTGGAGGTGGCGTTGATGCTGAAGGCGCAGGCGGCGGCGACGTAGGATTTGTTGGTGGTGAAGTAGGAGCCGGCGCAGCTCCCGGCGTTGGTGAAGACATTTTCCGATTAGTCCCTGATTACAAAATCTACTACAAATTCTTTCAGATTATACGAATGAATTTATCATAGATATACTGAACAAGGATGAACAGATGTCGGAAAATTTCGTTAAGTTCGATAGTTTCGCCTAGTCTTGTTTCTCTCTCTAGATTTTTGAGAGAGAGAGTGAGTATTCTTTGGGAATAAACTATAAAGAGAAAAAGGTGAGAAGCCAAATTTACTTTATCTTTTAATTAATAAATTATTTAGAAACTTTATGCAAGCCAGCGAGAAAAGAGCGTGTTTGGTTAACCACAAAATGAAAAGTTTCTAATCTAAAATTCCAAAAAAAAAAAAAAAATACTGAAAAAGCTAAAAAATGAGAATATTTGGCTAGTAAGTGAAAAGTGTACCTTTTTATCGATCAAAATAAAAATAATTAAATTGCTTACTTATATAATAATTCAAGAATTACTTAGTCTTTAGCACTCCAATGCATCGATAAAAAGGAATAGAATTGGAGGCATACATCTCATTGTCCCCGTTCAAAGGGGATTGAGATAGGTTGGCTTGCTACCCAATACGTTAATTTGCCACCACACATTTTCTCGTTTTGTATGCTCATTGCATTTTGATTTTGTCTAGTAAAGTCAATCAATAGCTCATCAATTCTATGTTGCGATATACTCTTTTTGTTGATTAAATAATCGATCGAGTCACACTTTATTATCATACTCATCTAGCTCCTACACGTGCCTTTTGTCAAGAATTCTTTATGTGGACTCATGATTTTATTGTACTGAAACCCACGTTGATTTGATTGTATCGGGATTTTTTACTTAAATAACATCTATATCGGAGATCGAGCAAAGACTTTTAATGTTGCACTTTGAACAAGGCTTTCAATTGTTTATCAGCCAAATGATGGAGGGCTTGCAATAGTTCGAAAAGGAGAGACTCGATGGTTAATGTGCACTTTGGTTAGACATGCTTTTAAAGTCGTCGTGCAAATATCCGTTATGACACATGGACATAGAATGAGTCATTTGTCATTCGCTTGGAGCCTATTTTATATAAGAATAGGCAAACATGCTCTGAGTAATCTAGGAAGAGAAATTATTATTTTTTAAATTAAATTAGCCGTTGAACGTTTTATATAATAATTCATATTATTAATATACAATATTAAAATAATTAGTGTGTGTTTTGATTTCACATTCACATGATGGGGAAGAAGAATTGACCGAATTGCCCCATGAGAAACAGGTTGGAAAGAGGGACCCACACGTCTGGCCCTCGGGGTTCTCCGTCTTTTACTCATTCAGACATATTAGGCTGCGTGTCTTACTCTTTTCCTTATTGGTTGGTGGCCGTCCTTAGTCGGATTTGGTTCCTCAAATTCGGCCATCATCATCTCATTTTTTATTTGGTCAAATTTAATTTGTGACCACTGAACTTTTGGTCGCATTTCAATTGGATTATTACCCTGAGGTCCTGTTTGGGAGGAATTAAATTTTTCTATAGTAAATCAATTCTTATTTTCAACCACACATTTTTCAATAAAATAATATTTTCCATCACATTAATAATTTTTTCTTCTTTTTCAACCACACATTTTCCATCATATCACTATTCAAAATCAATTCTTTCCCCAAAAATCTCTCTCAAACAAGCTTTAATTATTTTATTGCTCTATTACGTTTCGTGATCTATCGTTCGCTAAACTAACAGAATCTGCTTAATTGAAAATCAGACCATAATAACTCTTCTATGTAATCACTACGTGACAATAGTTATGACAAATGGATCGAACGTCTCATGCTAGAATTTAATCAGGTCCACAATGGATCTCTACACCACCTCAAGAAGGGTCCACAACTTGTAAAAATTGCAGGTTGTAACCTTTTTTAATATATAAAGGAGTGACTCACAATTCAGTTCAACAGACACCCAATGTGAGCCGGGGCTCATAGTCTATAGCCCGAGCTCACTTTTTGGTTACGGAGTCGACTTCTAGCTCGAGTCTCTAACCAGTGAGTTGTGTTTGGCTCGCATGTCAAGCTAAGTTGAGTGAAATAGATAAATCCTAAAAAAAAAAAAAAAAATCTGAAAATCAACCGAGGAAAAAATCATTGGTTAAACAAGAATTACGACAATGTCTTTAGATTATAAAGTTTTAAATGTATTTTTTATTTTAGCTCTTTTAGAACATAGAGTAATGGCAAATTGACATAACAAGCAACCATTACGTGGAGAATCCATTAAGGTATGATTGTCAATCAAACAATTTTAATCGATTTGGAAGACAAAAATTGATGGAGGGGTGAAATTTAAAAATAAATTAAAGCACAGTGACCCAACTTAACACTAAATTGAAGTTAAGTGATACTATCGAGATAAATTAAAGTACAGGGACCCAATTGAGATATGGTTGAAATTTGACAAACATAAATAAATTGAATCGAAACTTGAATATTTCAAATGAAGGAAAAGACGAACTCTAGTTGTAGTACGATCTAGTCAATTTTAAAATTGTCATTTAGTCAGATTCGTTTCCTGAATTTACCCTTCACCGTCTGAGTTATACGTTTTAATTAATTAATTAATTTTGTTTTATTTGATTTATTTATGCAATATCAACTTTGGATTCCATTGCATATATAGTTTTCGTGTGTGTGTGTATATATATATATATTTTTTTTTTCTTTTTTAATTAAAAAAATGAAATTGGCAAATAAAAAAAAAGAGAAATAAATTACATCGCATCTTGAATTCTAACTTTGTTATAATTAGTCAATTTTAGACTGAAATTATGCAAGAAAATGTTTGGAAGAAAGTTTCACTTTAGAAACAAAAAATAGTTACATATCTGCTAGCGGGGTATTGACATGAAAATGACGATTGACGGTTTATAATGTCATAATATGTATGCTTACAATAAATATAATACGATATTGTATATTGTTGACATAAAATTTAATTGACAAAACTATCATTGAGAGATTGAAATTAGTAGTTAATTGTGACTCTGTGATCGCTAAATAATACTGGAAATCGGAGGAATAATTTTCAAAGGTATTTCAATGCTTAAGCTATATTGATTATGAAAAAGAATAATGTAATAAATTTGAATTGTATTGTAATGTGTTACCTTGTAGGGTTATGATGGTTGCACTTGTAGTCATTGTAGTGCTTGTAATTGATGGTTGCTCTCAATGATTTCATTTTCTATATGCAAGATGGATTCTTTTGGGATAAAATTTTCGTGGATATGCCTTTTGCACACCCTCCTAGAAAGAACCTTTCCAAGAGGGCGTGCAAAAGGCATATCCACAAAAATTTGTATCTATCGACTTATTTGTATCTCAAACTTTAGTTGGTTACTCAATATTTATTGTTTGACCTTTGGGCTAGTTGTCAAGCTAGTTGTGAATCCGGTCTCCATGCGACATATGCGTTAGATATAGTCACTACAGTTTGCCCATCATGCATTAAGAATGATGAAGAGTCGTGCGTAGTTTGCTTAACATGTCGTCTTCCCTTTCTCAAATTTGTTTAGGACTATTGCACATTCAAGTTCTTAAGGGGCATGACTTGAAAAGGTAACAATGAGACATCTTTTCATTTGGATCTGTGCCTCAGTGGAGTTAAATAGCTCATTCATTGACCATTCAACAAGTTTCCAAATAAGATTTAGACCTTGAGATGATTTTTGCTAGCAGCTGTCGAACGGGTCACAGATAGCTTGCTTCTTAGCAAACTTAGGCCCCAACCCCACACAAAAAATAAGCACTAATGCTTCGAGTTTTTCTATTCCATCACATGCCATTCCGAGTTAGGGGCTAATAATAATCTAAGAAGCATTTGTCATCTGACCAATCGGCTCATGCACCATATTGCCTGTGTTGGCCCATTTCGTCTAGCTCTAAATGTAATGGCTCTCTTAGTTACGATGCGTCTTGGTTGATATTTTTCTTGACTATAGTAACTTACTAACTTTTAAGAATCATTTCAGTGGTGGGGTTCTTTATAACTTTGGTGATAATAAAATCGAAAACCTGCCAATTAATCAAGAACCCAGTAGAACGACCAATGTACTTCAACACACAAGAAGTAAAAAAAGAGCAAAAATGATTTTTACGATGGATAGGTAAAAAACACTTGGAACTTATCAAATGATTTTTCCATTGATTATTAAACTTTAAAAAAAATTCGGATAGTCACCAAACTTATATAGTTATTATTCCATGGACCATCAAACTTTAAAATTTTCAATTGGTCACCGAATTATCAAGTCCCTATTTCATCCATCATTCAATATTATCCTTAATTGACGGCGACAAATTAGTAAAAAACACGCTTATTAAAAATGTGATTAATGAGAAAAAGTGATAAAAATACATATAAATAATAATAAAAAACAAGTAAATGTTAAAATTGACTTGCATTTCTAGTAAGCTCTTTTAGCTCTTGTTTGAGCCACATTATTTGGCAAATAATGTATTTCTAATAGTGGATTGATGAATAATGTGTGGTTAAAAAATAGGACTTTGCTACAAGTACAGGAATTCAAAATTCCTATACCTGCCAGGGAACACACAATAGGGGGGTGGGTGGGGGAGTTTTGGCAATTTTTTAATCACATGGAGCCCACCGCCATGTGAGAGAAACTTTGAATTCCCGTAGGAAATCTGTGAATTTTATCCTGTACTCAAAAAGCTTTTTTCTAAAAAATATGAAAAAGTTTTGGATTTGTATGTAATATTATTTTATTGAAGGTTGTGTTGTTGAAAAGAAAAGAGAGAAAAATATATTTTAGAAATAATGAGGATCAAACAAGGGGTATATGAAAGAGCATTTTCAGGTCAGTCACATCAATAATGTGTAATGTCAGCATTTTCTTTTGTCAAGTTACCAATTTCATCAATTTTTTTAACGTTGAGTTATTAAATGATTGATGAGATGACAATTTGATAAGCTTGGTGACTATAAGAAAAACTTTTAAAGTTTGATGACCAATAAGATAATGATTTAATAAGTTTGGTGACCATCATCTGAAAAAAAATTATACTTCATTGGTCAATAAAAAATAGGGATAATTGTAGCAAAAGTCTCAAACATTTGAAACATCAGCAGACTTTCCTCGAACCTTTGATTTGTTGCAGCCGTCACCCCTAACATTTCTAAATATTGCAAGTGAAGCCCTTTTGGACGATTTCTATCCATAATTCCGTTAGTTGACAAAAGATTTAACTTTGACCACATCTTTAATATTTTAAAAAGGGGCAAACAAGTAATTTATATTTATCCCATGATTCTGCTGCACTTTTGTCCCTTTAACAAATAGGTATACTCTTTTGTCCCTTTTTAAAATATTAAAAATATGATTAAAGTTAAATTTTTGATCAGTTGACGGAATTATAGATGGAAACTGTCCAAAAGGATTTCACCTACAACATTTAGAAATGTTAGGGGTGACAGATACAACAAATCAAATGTTTGGAGAAAGTATACTAATATTTCAAAGGTTTTGAACTTTTTCTGCAATTATCCCTAAAAAATATTATACAAAATGGCTATTTGGACTTTTTAACTCCTCCCTCCCAAAATCCCAAATTTATTAAGAGGCCTTCAACCCTGAAAGGTAAAGCTTTGGTGTTGTCATGTGTTAAGCTCTCATAAATCCACAGGCTGTATTTGTTGAATATTTACATGAATTTGCCTTGCATTAATAAATCACCCTTTCAAGCCCAACAAATCATCTGCTTTGACTTCTTTTGAACTATTTAGAGAAAAAAATGCAGGCATCAATGCCATCCTCTGTTGATAGAAACACGCTTTCCTTCCCAATTTTGTCGATGAATTTAGTAACTATCAACTTCTCCATTACGTCTCGTCTTGGACTTATTAAAATCATCTGCAAAAATGGGGAAAAATCGAAATTGTCGGTATATATTTTCACTCATATGACCTTTAGAGAAAAACGTATAGGGGAAGAATTACGTGCTTTTACCTTGATTCATTTTGTTTCTAAATTTTTCTCACTTCAACAAATGTTTCCACTCCCGTTATGTCCATTACTGTCACACCTGTATATCTCACTAAACTTATTAGCGGGTTTACTCAAATAAACAACTATTGAAGATATGTTCAGCATGCTAGGCTGACTAAATGGTCGGAAATAGGAGACAGGATTTCAGTATCATACCTCCCAAATCTAGTAATACAAATTCAATGACATTTCCTAGGGGTGGACGCGGGTCGGTTCAGTTCGGTTCCAGAAATTTTCGGGTATTTAGTGAATGGAACCGTCGGTTCCAAATATAATTTTGGAACCGTTCGGGTTCGGTTCGGTTCGGTTCTATTCGGTTCTGTACTATAATTAAATTTTTTAACATTTAGAATAATACTACATAAATACACATGAAAGTAGATACTAATATTAATAACAAAAAGTAGATACAAATACCAAGTTCAATATTAATTTTTACAAATTAACACAATCTAATTTAATAACATATAAATAATAAATTGTCAAATACAAATATCAAAAAGTAAATATTACTAGTATAATTTTGATTATTCATATCAAATAATTCATTTGCTTCAAACTTTCAAGTCTACATAAAAATGAAATATAAATTAGAAGTCATTAAGATAAAATATTTTAAAGTATTGACAATACTTACAAACTATTTAATGTAATCATCGGTTGCTTGACTTTCCATACTAACTAATAAGAAACTATACAAGAAAAAATTGAAAAAAACACAATTAACAAAAATAAATAAACTCTAAATTGTTCAACTAATAAGATTTAATAAGAAAAAAAATTATTAATTTGTTTAGAAAAAATAAAAAAAATTGATTTATCCAATATAAAAAAAAAAAATTCGGTTCTTATTCGGTTCTTCGATTTTTGGTGTAGAACCGAGAACCAAACCAAACCAAACCATTCGATTCTCAATTCGGATACCCGTTCGGGTATTTAATTTAAGAAAAATCGCTTCGGTTCGGGCATTTTGCCCAACCCTAACATTTCCTGAAGATTCTGTGACTTCTTGTTCATCTCTAACCCATCTTGCTATCCTGATCCAAGAAATTCCACCCAACAAAAAATGAAAGATCAATAATTAAGAGAATGTATTAACAAAAATAAGTAATAATTTATCTGGTTATAGAAAAAACCTTTCACTTAAGTAACTGCAATTTGCAAAGTATACAGGGGAACCAAGTTTCAGAATTAGGATCCCTGGAATCCCAATTGCACCAGGATATTGCTCTACGTCGAGATACAACTTCGTGTCTGGTATTTTTCCGAGCTTTAACGAAGCAGACCTTGTTATGTACAACAGTGCTCTGATTAAAGCTAGTCCCACCTGAAAATAAGCCAAACAATTATAATATGTTTGGTATATGGAGGGGAACGACAATATTGAAAAGAAAAGAAAAATTTGAAATTTTGACGATTATATTATTTGTTACTGTCTACCAAAGTTAAACTGAACTGGTGCTGTAAGTACACTGCCCATTTATTAAGATTAATTGTATTTAATATAACTTATTTCCAGTTAAATGGACGTCGAGTCGGAAGCGTGGTGGTTTGTCATGATTTCCAGTGGGATTTATGAGAATTTATATCCCACATCGGAAGTATGGACTTCCTTTGTGAGGTTTATATAGGTTTGGATTCTCCAACCACATTGGCTAACTTTTGTGGTCTGGCTCTTCCAAGTCCTATGACAAGACTATATCCATCCAAAAAATTTCCTATGTGGTTAAACAAATTAAGGACTTCTGTAATTTTAATAGTGAAGTTGATTTTGTTATTTTTTGGTTTGAATTTTAAAGGTTTTTTAGATTTACCTGTATTGCCGATTGTCGGCACTGGTGGTGGGTGGTGGTAAGGGGAGTTGAGGTAGAGGTCGAGGTCGCGGTGGCGGTCGGTGTGGTGGGGTGGGGAAGAAGGTGGTTTTTATATTTATTTATTTTTTTAAATTTAATTTTTAGCTTATTTTATGTATAAAATGTAAAGTTCTTGTCCGGACAAAATTCGCAAGCGTACGGGATCGTTGAAAAGTAATAATATAATTATTTGAGTTATTGTCCCTCGAGTAATAAATGTTAACTATAGATTACTAGTTTGTATTAAATTCGATGTTCATAACACAAAATAATTTATTTTGTTGTTATTCTATCATATGCTACGTGTTATTAAAAAGATTGTTTCATAAAATAATGAGATAAATGTATTAAATTTCAGAATTCACGTATTGATCTCTATTTTCAATTCTAGACTTATGTAAGTTAGTGTTATTCGATTGTTCGTGACAATTGATAATCCGTTAATTTTGAATATTTTTTTTAAAGATATATTAAACATATTTTAAGCACGATTCGATTATATTCCTAATCTGAATTCATATGTAAATAAAGCATTCAATCACACGATTATTACTATAGATTGCACACGCCATAAATATTATTCTTAATATCTATTGTCTGTATGTCAAATATGCAGTACTCCATTTATTGCGAGACTCCCAATGCTATGATGAGCAATTAATTGTCTAACTGGTGATCAAGCGTTCAAACAATAAATTAGGCATGCATATTTAATCAACAACGCAAGAAGAAATTGAAATTACTTTAGTCTGGAATTAAAAATATAAATCAAAAGGTTTCATCATTCATCCAATACAAAAAAAACTTAGCTTAGCATTGTCATATCCAAATTATACAAAAAGATGTAAAAAAAACATACCCGAAGTAAAGAAATCGACGAAGAACTTGTTGAAAACTCAATTTCTTGTACTTCAATCTTCAATCCAAACTTTGCACTTGCAATTCTTGACACAGATTCTCTTTCTAGACTCAAACTATGATAAAAACTAGTTTCCATCCATTCTAGACGAGTGTGTGTAGGTTAAAACATGCTATGAAATCATTCCATATAGATATGGATTGAGAACAAGGAAACCAAATCTTTCCATCAGAGTAAACCCATGCATATACATGGGCATATCTATTGCGTACGCATGGTGGTAGAGCCATTTTGAACTCAGGAGGCCTGTCAATGGACCTTGCACACATATGGAATTTATACCGTGTGCACGCACGGTTATGACTCCTAAAGGCCGTTAGTATTTTTGTCATATCTTCTCTCTCGATATTGGATTGAGATGATTCAAATTGCGATAAAAAGATAACTTAAAAAACTACAATTCTTTCAAAAATATCATTTTTCCAATTCGAATGTTTGTTATGTCAAAAACGGGTATCAATATGAGGCTAAAAATCCGGAGCATAACTCTTTCGGCTGGAAATTGATTTGTGAGAATACTTTGACTATTTTTCACTAATTTGACTTCTTTTCTCATCCAATTGACCATCTGGCACTCTCAAATCTTCATTTGAGGTTCGATATAATTTTTGAGTATTTGCACTTTAATTTCCGAACTTTGGATCTCTTATAATTGAGTTATTTTCTCACTTTTCTCCAATTTCACCATTTATGTCGATTTGTATCTAATAAAAAAAAAACACATAGAAATAAATCATAATTCATCAAAATAACCAATAAATACTCTTACTTAAATATTCAAATAAGTGTACAAAATACACTTATTAATTATCATTTTATCCTTTTAAAAATGGACAAAATGTGGTTAAAGTCAAATTTCTTGGTCAACTAACGATCAATCCCTTCATTTATTCTTGTACTGCAGCAAAATGAAAGATTTGAGAATGTGAGTGCCTCAAAATGAATGTTAAGGTAAAATATGTTACAAAGAGAAAGATTTGGGATCGCAATTCCAATTATCCCTAAAAATTTGAATTTATGGCCTTGTGATTAAATAGTTGTGACAGTTGAGTTTCAACAATAATGTATTTGTGAGACCCTAGGATAATTTGTTTGTCACTGTTGAATGCCCATGGGTCACCTCTGTTTTTAATAGTTTTATAGGTTGACTGGAATGCGACTTCCAATGATTGTGTGACATGATATGCTTTTGTAAAGTGACATAGGACGAAGATGTGAATAATAACAAAAGATTTTTATTCGTAACACATGAATGGAGGTTGTAATCCATCAAATAATGAAAAAAATGTAACTCCCCGTGCACGCATGGGGAGTTTCGAACTCCCCGTGGAGTTTCGAACTCCCCGTGCACGCACGGGGAGAGTCTATCTCCCCGTGCGCGCACGGGGAGTTCCAATCTCCCCGTGCACGCACGGGGAGATAGACTCTCCCCGTGCGTGCACGGGGAGAACCATTCTCCCCGTGCGCGCACGGGGACAGCCAAATTTTTTTTTTTTAATATTTTTTTACGTTTTTTTTTCCTTCTTTTTTTAAGCTATAAAAATTCTATTGATTTACATTTTACAAAAACTATAAATGTAATTTCACTTATTACAAATTTAGATCAAAAATATTAGAAAATATTTCATAATTTAGATCAAAAATATTAGAAAATATTTCATTTCATACATATATGAAATCTAAATTCCTTTCGGGGGCGTTGCCCCCGAGCCCCCACGAGGGGCGCTGCCCCCTCGACCCCCGCGACCTGACCGGGCAGGTCGATCCCCGTTGGGGGCGTTGCCCCCAAACCCCCACGAGGGGCGCTGCCCCCTCGACCCCCGAACCCCTCGCACTTCTCAATTTGGTAAAAAAATATGTGACTTTCTTCAATTTACTTCATATACACTTCGATTTTTTATTTTTATTATGATTTTCTTTATTTATTGTATTCTTAGTCATTCATGATTTTGTCAATATTAAATTTATTTCCAATTTTTTAAGTTACAAAAAAACCATTCTCAAAGTAAACATATTAAAATTTTCAACATCGATTGAATTGTGCTATCTTCAGGTATAATATTTTTTTTATTCTTTTCTAGATTTCGTAGAGTTTAATATGTAATTAATCTTTGTATTTTTTTCCTTAAAGTTCCTATTATATTATTGTGGACTCTAATTCGTATTTATTGTTCTTCTGTATATAATGTCCAATTGTATTTTTCGATAGTTATAATTGACTACAGTAATACACTATACCTTCATTAATTTTTGTACTAAATTGTTATTTGTTTAACTTTCTTTATGCATACTACTTTTCTTTCCTTTTGAAATATATTTTTAGTAATTTTTCACAAATTTCGATATTTCAACCTTTACTTTTGCTATATATATGTTTTAATACATGTAAGATTATTTCTTTCAGAAGCTTTTACTTTCTACAGCTACATTTGAGAATTTAAATTAATGCATTTTATAAATATTATACTAGAGTTTTATGACTTTCACCCATCATTTTTAAATCACGTTATGCTAAAGTTGGTATTAGTATTATTTGTTAGTTGTTTGACTACTAAAATATTTTTTATTTTATTCAGATCGGTAGCATATTTATTGTCCTGATGAATTCTCTGGGAACTGGTAATGAGGAGCCTGAGTTTATTAATCTTGAAAGTATTTCCGAAGGCACGAGTAAATCATATAATGCTTTCATACGTCAACAACAAAATCGAAGACAAGTAGATAGGAGGAATCGAGTTCAAACCGTAAGTGTTGATCATCGTAAAAGGATAAATGATCCTATGTTATCTCAAAATAATAATTCTGGCGTTGCTTATGTGCATGAATCTTATTCTGAGGGTTCTACTTCGAATGAAGAATCGACTAATATTTTTGATTATGAATTATGTGAAAGTTTTAACCTTTTGAACATACCAACTACTGCATATGTGTTACCAACATGCACCTATTGTAAGTATTGTGGTGCGAAAAAATTTCATAGAGAAACAAAAGGTTTTTGTTGCTGTGATGGAAAAGTTAAACTTTTCATGCCTGATTCACCAAATGAATTGTATGATTTATTTATTTTTAAAGAACCTACATGTATGGAATTCAAAAAACTTTCACGCGGATATAATAACCACTTTGCATTCACTTCATTTGGTGTAAAGTACGACAAGGAACTCTTTAAATCATACCGAGGTATTTACACATTCAGAGTTCAAGGACAGATATATCATTATGTAAATCAACTTATGCCACAAAATAATATGCCACATTATATGCAACTATATTTTTATGATACAGATAATGAAATTCAAAATCGTATAAAAATTTCTGAAAATTTAGTAGAACCTACTTTAACTCTTCTAATTGAAATCTTAAAAGGAAATCCATATAGTAAATTTTTCAGGTCTTTAAGTAATATAACGAATTTGCACGACCATCGAATACAAATAAAATGTCACCACGGACTCGATCAAAGAGTTTTCAATACTCCTTCAGCGTCTCAAGTAGCTGCTGTATGGGTTGATGATGATGAAAATGCAAATAATCATGTTCGTGATATTACTATATATGGTCATTCTGGTGATTCGCATAAGGTTCATTATTATTATGGTTGTTATGATCCTTTACAATATCCTTTGCTCTTCCCATTTGGTGAATCTGGTTGGCATGAAGGCATTCAAAGATATAAACACACATCTTCTCAACCTGAGAATTTGGCTGACCATGTTGCTGTTCCTAAAATAATAAATTCTGCAGTTCAAATGATTGAAAAAGAAGATGAAGGTTTACTTATATACTTTGTCATATATTTTCTAATTTTAAAAATATCGATGTTTTAGTTACATATATAAAAATTGTTTTATTCTTCCTCATGCAGTGCTTCATAAAATGAGAAACGATATCAGGTTTCATGTCGTGAGTATTATGCATACAAGCTACAGATTAGGCTTACAGGTAAGTTTGTGTTGCTTCATACCGTAGACTTTTTCAACAATATGTTGTAGATATGTATGTTAAAATCGAAACAACGAGATTAGATTACTTTCGTAATAACCAGAAACAAATTCGTGCTGAACTTTATCAAGGTATTGTAGATAGTGTCGAGGACGGGGAAACAAGAGGGTACAAAATTGGAAAGAAATTTGTTTTACCACAATCCTTTACTTGCGGACCTAGAGATATGCTAAGGAGATACTTAGATGCTATGGCTCTTGTTCAACGTTATGGAAAACCAGATATATTCTTAACTATAACATGTAATCCGAATTGGCCAGAAATTAAGCAAGAATTGAAACATAATGATGAGGTTCAAAATCGACCGGATTTAATTGTACGTATATTTAGAGCAAAATTAGAAGAGCTTAAAAATGATTTGTATAAGAACAATATTTTTGGTCCTGTTGTTGCTCATATATACATGATTGAATTCCAAAAAAGAGGGCTTCCTCACGCACATCTACTGATAATTTTTAACTGTGGCCATAAGATTTCTTCTGCTCAACAAGTTGATAGGATAGTATCTTGTGAAATTCCTGATAAAAACAAGTATCCTCATCTTTATTCAGTTATTGTAAAACATAATATACATGGCCCTTGTGGAAATCTTAATTCCAAAAATGTATGCATGGTGACAAATAGTGGTTGTAAGAATAAATATCCAAGAGATTATTGTAATAGTACTATATTTGGAGATAATTCATACCCATTGTATAGACGTCGTAATAATGGTATTAGTATTAAAGTTAGAGGTCAAATGTTAGACAATCAATGGGTTGTACCATATAATCCTTATTTAAGTGCAAAATTTGACTGTCATATCAACGTTGAAATATGTTCTTCTATTAAAGCTGTAAAATATTTGTACAAATATGTATACAAAGGACATGATCGTATTAATTTTTTCGTTAGCAAAGATGAAAAAGAAAAAGATATTGATGAAATATCTGCTTATCAATCTGCTAGATGGATATCTCCACCTGAGGCTATGTGGAGGATTTTTTCATTCAATTTGTCAGAAATCTATCCAATTGTTTATTCTTTACAACTTCATACCGAAGATCATCAACAAGTTACATACAAAAATACGGATGATTTATCTACTATTATTGAGAATGAAAATACAAGGAGAACAATGTTAACTGAATTTTTTCGATTAAATAAAGCAAACGAATTTGCTCGAACGCTTTTGTATCGAGATATCCCAACATATTTTGTTTGGAATGCAAATAACAAAATTTGGACTCCCAGAAAGAAACAAATTGTTATCGGACGAATTGTCTCAGCGAATCCATCGGAAGGAGAACGATATTTCCTTCGCATTCTTCTTAACCATATTAGAGGACCAACATCATTTGACGATATAAGAACTTTTAATGAAACAATTGTTGGTACATTTCGAGAAGTAGCACTTTTACATGGTTTATTAAGTGGAGACAACCGTTGTGAAGAATGTTTATCCGAAGCTATTATTTACGAAATGCCTTGTTCTTTAAAACGACTTTTTGCTACACTTCTTACATTGTGCAATCCTAATCATCCAAAGTTACTGTGGAATAAATTTAAATCTTATATGATGGATGATTATGTACATCAAAATATACCTATTGAAGTCGCTGAAATACGAGCTCTGGAGGATATAAGTTCTATTTTAGAATCCCTGGGTAAAAATATAAATGATTATGGAATTGTGCCGTTTAATGTAAATATAAATGAAGATGAAAGGTTGACAAGAATGATTGCAGAAGAGACAATTAATTTGGAAATTCAAGAAACCTTTGCTTGTGCCGCAATGTTAAATAAGGAACAACAATTTGCATACGATACAATTATGGAAAAAGTAGAATCTGAATCAAGCGGTGCTTTTTTCATCGACGGTCCAGGAGGAACAGGTAAAACTTTTTTATACAAAGCACTCTTAGCTGGTGTAAGGTCTAGACATTTTATTGCTTTAGCAACTGCATCGTCTGGAGTAGCTGCATCTTTATTACCTGGAGGTCGAACAGCTCATTCGAGATTTAAAATTCCTTTGGAAACAATAGGAGAAGTCAATTGCTCTATTAGCAAACAATCAGCTTTGGGAACTTTGTTGAAAATGTCTAAACTAATAATTTGGGATGAAGCACCTATGGTAAATCGTTGTACTATTGAAGCTGTAGATAAAATGTTTAGAGATATTACTGATTGTAACTTACCTTTTGGTGGAAAAGTAATCGTTCTTGGAGGAGATTTTCGACAGGTTTTACCAGTTGTACCGAAAGGAAAAAAAGAAGACATAATGAAAGCTAGCTTGGTTTTCTCATATCTATGGCCTTTGTTTGTACATCTACCATTAGTTCATAATATGAGAGCAAAGTTCGATTCTACGTTCTGCGATTACTTGCTTAGAATTGGAAATGGAACAGAACAAGAACATACTTGTAAATGTATTAAGCTTCCAAATAGTATAATTTTACCATTCGAAGATGAAATCACGTCTCGAAAACTTTGATACATTGTGTTTTTCCAAATATAGAAGCTTATGCTGATCATTTACATACCATGGTAAACCGTGTTATTCTTACACCTACAAATGAATGTGTTGACTATATTAACAAACTTCTGCTTGAACAAATTCCTGGTCAAATTTTCACATACTATAGTATTGATGAAGCAATTGAAAAATCAGAACAGTGCGTGCAAGAAGATTTCTTAAATACTTTGACATCAAATGGTATTCCACCTCATGAATTGAACCTTAAAATAAATTGTCCTGTAATGTTATTGCGGAATATTAATCCTTCTGAAGGGTTATGCAATGGAACACGTCTTACTTGTCGAAAATTTGAGAGAAACGTTATTCTTTCTGAAATCACTACTGGCGAATATTGTGGAAAACATGTTTTCTTACCGAGGATCCCTTTTATACCACTGAAATCTGATCGAACCACAATTCCATTTAAAAGAACTCAATTTCCAATTAGACCATGCTTTGCAATGACAATAAATAAAGCCCAAGGTCAAACACTTGATTTTGTCGGTTTGTATCTTCCAGAACCAGTTTTCTGCCATGGGCAGTTATATGTAGCGTTATCAAGAGCAAAAACAAGCAAATCTCTAAAAGTTTTACTGAAACCATCAACCACAGATACTTCGCACAACTCATGTACTGAAAATGTTGTCTATAAAGAAATTCTTTCATTTATACATTCATAGAACAACCTTCTCATAGAACAACCTTCTCACAGGTATATTTATTTCGTATATTATATTTAAAATACAGTATTTTACTATGCATAAAATAATATTTTTCATTTTATATACAGGTTATCGAAATTTCTATTGATGTTATTCGAAAGTTCAAATGAATTCTCTACTGCATCTGTATATTTCACAGGTATGAATTAATTTAAAAATAAAATATAATTTTTTTATGAACATCTAATACACTTTCATTATATTTTTCCAACATTTGTATAGTTCTCAAAAAATAATTTTACATTGTTTTTTAGACTATCTACCACATTTTCTTGGAAATAAAATATTAATTCATCAACAAAAGATGTCATATTAGTGTAAGTGGTGATACCATCTAACATGTTTTTTCTAAATAAAAACAAGTACACATGTGTTGTATATAATAATCTCCGTATTTCTCTTATTCCATTGCCATATATGTACTATTATTTATCATTTCGCAAATTCCTCCAAATCCATTTTTTTGATTTGTTCACGACACCTTTAATATGGAATCTTTCATATATCAACATTGGTTTTATAGGTACCTAATCTTTGTGATCCTCCATTGAAATTAATGAAACGAGTTAATATATTACCCTATTCTTTAAAATTTGCAGTTCAATAAATTTCTCAATTATGGTTAGTCTATTAATAATGTTTTCCATTACTTTAGTAGAATATATTCATTGACATTTTGTTATATGATTGGACACAGGTTTTCTGTTATTAGCAAGAGTTCCATCTTCTCAAAGGCATCCACGATTATTGTATTTGTACAATTTTTAGTCTATCAAAATCTTTTAATGTTGTCATATGACATTTTACATAAAGCGTGTCTTCGTGGAGTACAAGGGAACGAAACAGAGAAATTTCTTTCTTATTTTAAGCCATGTATAATACCCCAAAGAATGTGGAGTTGCTTCAGGTTTGAAGCATATGGAGGCCAAAAAGCATAAAACATGTTGTATATATGTAAAGGAAAGCACATTGTTCATATAAAAGAGGTAAGTTTTATGTTTCTCACTCTTCCTGGTCATAATACATCATAAAAATCTTTTTAGTAACAACTTCTTATATCTTTGACAAATGTGTTTTGCTTGATCTTCACTCAATCATGATGACATCTTTATTCTCGATACAAAATATGAAATCTTTCAGTTCAACGAATCCGACTCATGTAGTCAAGAAAGGGCTAAAACACTGGAAGTTTTAGTGAAAGAACGGGAAGGAAATGATTTTTAAGAGAGGTAGACCATCTGCAATGTTTCTAAGATTTGGAAATTACAATGAGATGCCTGAGGATTTGGAACTGAGGAGACTTCTAGCCGGTCCCAAACCATTACACCATAATTGCCATACTCCAACAAAACCCCGGACGCCATGAAAATTAAACTCTTCTCTCATTTTATTTTAATTTCCAAAGACAGAAAAAAAAGAAGAAGAAAAACAAACAAAAAAAGTCAGTCTATAAATTGGTCTAAATATAATATATATTTTTGTGTAGAGTAACTTGGGTCCTTTGCATTGTTTCTTTTTGTCTTGGAATTTATGGAAGACCTTATGATATATGTAAGTACTTGTAAGCTTTTTAAAAGTTTCAATGTGATATTATGCCCCATTTTGTTACATGCTGTTCATGGTATTTGTTAGGGTGTACACACACATGTTAATTAATAGTTAATCTTTTCAAGTATTTACACGATTATTTTGCATACCTTCACATATTCGCATACGTATGAAGTGAAAACACAAGAAATTGAACTTATGATCGTTTTCAAATATAATTTTGACAGCATAATGACAATTAACCATAAATCACAGTAGTATCACATTATCTGATTTTGTAATTTAGTTAAACATATTACACACAACACATTCACGAGAATTTCTTATGTTCGAAAGAAATTCTTAACATTCACAATACTAATATTTATTTACCTTTAAAATAACACAACCGTGCATTGCACGAGGCAAAAACTAACATGAAAACAAACTTCCCATAATAATAACACTACAACATTATGGAACTTACAGATCCTTCAAAATTTAAGCTTCACCAGAAAACATATTTTGTTTGGATTATAATTTCGCTCTTTTTTTTGTAATATATAAAATTCAATCTTATATCTCTTTCATTCTTATTATTTTATTTTCTTTCTAAAATCATATATACTTGAGACTTCAACTTTTATTTTTTATTTTTTATTGTGTATATATATTATATATATATATATATATATATATATATATATATATATATATATATATATATATATATATATATTATGCATTCCATACTTCAGAAAATGGTATAAAAAAATGCAGATAATTTTTTTTTTTGAACGCTAACATTACTTCCTTAATCACATTGCCCGTGCATTGCACGGGCAATAGACTAGTCATTAATCAAAAGCGTCTATAGGAGTTTTAAACCTTAACCCATTTAATAAGAATCAAAACGAATCCTAATCCAATCGGAATCTTAATTCGATGAACAAATCTGAATAAAATTAAGCAAAAATTACGAAAATATCCTTAAATTAAGATTAATATAACCAAAAATGTTATTGCAAGGAAAAAAGATGAAATTTTCTCCGATTCTTTGCAATTTAATTTGTTCAAAATAAACTATAAGATTATAGATCGACATGTTATATAAAAAGCTCGTTCGACACAATTAAATTTTAATTGTATAAATTTACTTATTTTGGTTTAAAATATTACAATGATTAATATATCACATTAATATAGTATATAGCATGGTCATTGTTTAATAATAAACTTTGTAGGCATAATGCTTTTAAAGAACTAAGGTATACTATTGTTTAGCCAAATTTTATTTGAATGGTAAAAGCGCACGTTTATATTTAGCATATTATTTAAGTTTTTGTCTGATGAAAATTAAAACCAGATTTTTAGTAAATTTTAACATAAATTGATGAAGTTGTGGTTGAAAAGTTATGGATTTCATAAAATATGTTATTAAAATTAATTGTTGACTAATCTATCAACAGTATTTTAAATAATATATAACTCAAAAAGTGATTAAGGGTATACGTGATATCTAACTCAAAAATAGGAGATGTTAGTAATATTTTTTAAACGTGAGGTGTCTATGATATTATCAGAAAGTTAAGGATATCTCTAATGTTGTCTCTATAAAATAATTGACGAGGTCACATTTTTCGGAAAACACGACTTTTGTCCAACTAAGTTCCTATTTGGTGGCCTTTAATTGTAAAAAAAAAAAAAAAAATTATGTTTTGAATAGTATTTTTGGAGAATGTGTTGAAAAAATGTAAGAAATTTTTTTGGATTTATGTGTAAAATATTTTATTATGTAAATATATAGTTGAAAATGAGTATTAAAAATAAATTAAAGTAAATTAAAAGCCACCCAACGGGGCTAAATTCTCGTTTGACACGACTTTTAAAAAGTTAACAGAAGATTTTGCGATTCAAAGGCTATTGTTGGACCTATTTGACTAATTTTATAAAAGTGCTTTTGGTAGTTAGAATAGTTTTTAGAGAAAGTTGATCCAATGTGACTTTCTCTAAAAGTATTTTTGAAATATTCCGGAAGTGCTTTTAAAAATTAATTTTCAAAAATTAAATTAACTTAATTCAAAAGCTCTTCTACAAAAAGTAAAAATAGAATCAAAAGTTATATCAAATTGGCCCTAAGTAACATCAATTTCGAGAAGATAATCCAATATGGAAAGTTGTGTGCATTCTCAAAGTGCTTTTAAAAATTATTTTTCAAACAAAAATTAAGATAGTTTCTTTCCTCTTTTATAAAAAGTAAAAATAGAAGTAAAAGCTATAGCAAACGGGTCATAAGTAATATCAGTTTTGAGAAGATAATCCAATATGGAAAGCTGTGTGCAGGCCCTGTAGCTGAGCGACGAGTTATCTTCAAGAAAATTACATCCACCGCGTGGACCATTTCTTTGTCCTCATATGGATTTCGTCCAACTACAAATATAACATTTTAACCTTCAATAAAAGAGAAAACGATAAAGTGTCAAACAGCCAAGGCCGGACCCGACAAATTGTTTATGGTCGAACACTCTTTGAGATTATGGATGAAAATTAAATTTGAATAAAATAAATTTTTTATGTTCTTTAATGGTTGACATTTATACCGACAATCTTATTAAAAGAAGTTATTTATATTATGTTTATTTTATCTATAATTGGTGTGAGCGCTTAACATATCTTGCAAGATAATAGCATGTTTGAAAACACGCATCTTGAAATTAAATGACTCGCATATAATGAGCTCCAATACTATTTTTAGAATTAGAATTTCAAATTTAAAGGTCAATTTTGTTTAGAACGTGTCTGATTTAAAAGTGGAAAAAATTAATAATTATTGATCATCTCACAATTTATAGTTAAAAAAAAAAGATTTATGAAATAATTTCAGAATAATCTATGCCCAAACAAGCCATAACTTATTTCCCGTAATTAATGTTTTTTTTTTGTAGTAATTGATTTTGCAAAGTGGCACTTGGTGTCATGGACTGCAGTTTCAACTAGCCCCTTGACCCAATTGTAGCCGCAGTTTGCCCAATTTTGACCGCACATTGTAAATATTTTATTTCAATTGTAAAATAGCTATGATATTGAAAAAGTTTAATATGATTCATCGACATTTAAACGTCTACTCCTATCACTTAGGTTTTTGTTTAGAATGCTATTATAGAGGGTATTAGTCTTTCAAACAATCTTTCAAACTTTCTAGTCTTCGCCCACTGCACTAGCCATTGTAATTTCTAGATTTCAAGCAATCAATGATCAATTTACTTTCAATGCATTTCAATTTCATGTTGCAATCTTTCTACAAATTGTAATCAAATTGTCTTTCGTCCCGAAACGATCGAGAGAAGGCGGAAGGTAGTCTAGCGGAGCAGACTACTGCCGTACGGTGTCCCTTTCTGTACTAAAAAAAAAGACACCCGTGAAAGTTGGTATCAGAGCTACGACTCAAGACCCTCGTTAAGAAAGCTATGGATCCAATTGAATCGAACACCACTGAGGTGGTAGATCCTCAAAACAGGGACACGAAACAACGCGTGGATGCGCTTGAGATGACACTATTAGGTTGTGCTATGCCGCGGATAATCTAGAGGAAAAAGTCGAGGTGGCAGAGAGGGAAATTCGTGAATTAAATATCCAACTGGAAGAAAGCAGAATGGATTGCACAGAAATGAATGAAGTTGTTGCTATCCTGCCTAATCTACAGAAGGAAATGGATGCGTTGAGAGCTCAATTACTAGTTCTTTAACGTGCGGTTGACAATTGGAAAACCCTCGCACGAGAGCATGTTCCTAAGCTCAGAATTCCAGAAGTCGTGTACCTATTGAGGGGCATGTGATGTAAAAGAAGTTGAGAACTTTTGTTTGATATGGAATAATACTTTCTTGTAGCTTCGATAGAAGATGAAGCAAGAAAGGTTACAATAGTTACCATGTATCTTGGTGGAGATGCAAAACTATGGTGGTGAACAAAGTATGCTGACATTCAGGCCAATAGGGTCCGAATAGATTCTTGGGATCTCCTCAAGGAAGCGATCAGATCTAAGTTTTTCCAGAGAATGTGGAATGTGCACTGTGAGAACTGAAACATACATGCTCCATCCGGGAGTATGTGAAAGCCTTTTCAGGGCATATGCTAAATATTCGAGACATGTCAAAAAATGATAAACTATTCACCTTTATGTAAGGGTTGAGACCATGGATACGCACGGAACTTCAGAGACAGAAGGTTGATTTGAGCGCGGCCATGGGAGCCTTCCAATGTTTAAGTGACTATCAACCCGAGTCGAGAAATGATCGACCTTCAGGGAGTATTCAAGTTATTGGAGGTGGAAGCAGAATTTATAGACCCAACTTGAACTCAAATGGGGGAGAACGTTACTTTAATAATAATAGATGAGCCTATCAAGGCACTCGTCAGAGTAACTCTTAAGGGACCTATCAAAACAGCATTCAAAGAAACTATAACGGTAGCAGTAGTACCAACTAGAATAAAGGAAAAGCAATGGAGGGCAGATCTGATGCCAGTCCCAAATTGATGTGCTTTCTGTGTAAAGGACCCCATCGGGTGGCTCAGTGTCCTTAGAAACGGATGGTGAATACATACTGTCAACTAGCGAGCGACAGAATGAGTTCAAAGCTATATGTTCCCCAAGCTAGCTGTCACGGGGAGACTAATTCCGAAGAAGATGAAGATATATTTGGTGCATTTTCACATCGGTGCAACACACTATCTCACTGAGCTACTAAAAAGGAGAGTGTTCCCTCCAAAGAGGTAACGACGGAAGAATCGAATGCTCATATTTGTAGGGTGAAAGGCCTAATGTACATTGATGTGAAGATCAATAGAAAGCCAATCAGGGTTATGATAGATACCGGTGCTACCCACAACTACCTTGCAAGTATCGAAGTAGAGTTGTTCGGACTTGTTCTGGAAAAGTAATCAACTCCACTGCTTAACCAATAGCGGGAGTAGCGAAATCTATGTCAATCAAAGCATGTCCTTTTGAAGGAGGACAAATTTGTTGGCAATTCAGATGGATGACTTCAATCTTATTTTGGGATTAGAATTTCTTCGGGACACTAAGACAGTAGTGTTGCCATATTCTGATTCCTTGATGATGATGGTAGTAAACCGTACGTCATCACTACCTAACCGGGGAAGATGGGCAAGAAGAGTATCTCGACCATGCAATTTGGTAAGGGTTTCAAAAAAAATGAACCCTCATTTTTGTGTACTCTTCTATTAGAGAAGATCGATGAGGCAATTGTTCCTATTCCAAAGCCGGTCAGAACGCTTATTATGGAATTTGAGGACATCATGTCAGATGAGTTACCAAAAAAGTTGCCACTAAGGTGGGCAATCGATCATGAGATTGAGCTTATTGTAGGTGCTAAACCTCCCGTCAAGGCACCCTATCGTATGTCTCAGCCGGAGCTTGAAGAGTTTCGGAAACAATTGGGAGAAATACTGGAAAGTGAGATTATCGTGCCTGAGAAATCACCATATGGAGCTCCCATGTTGTTTCAGAAAAAGGCCGATGGTTTTCTTAGAATGTGCTGTGACTATCGAGCCTTGAATAAGATTACTGTGAAGAATAGCTACCCTATTCCACTGGTTGTGGATTGCTTCGACCGACTGAGCCGGGCGAAGTAGTATACGAAGATTGATCTTAGGTCCGGATACTGGCAAGCTCGGATCAAAGAAGGAGATGAAGCAAAAACTACGGTGGTAACCAGATATGGAGCCTTTGAATTTAAGGTGATGCCTTTTGGCTTGACAAACGCTCCAGCAACATTTTGTACGATGATGAATCAGGTACTTTACGGATTCTTGGGTGATTTTGTGGTGGTGTACCGGATGACATAGTCATCTATAGTGAGATACTGGAGGAACATGAGTAACATATTAGGCAGGTTTTCAATTGGCTATGAGAGAATGAACTCTACGCCAAACCATCTAAATGCTCATTCGCTCAGACGTCTATCAGTTTCTTGGGTCGTATCATCGAACAAGGCAGAATACACATGGATACAAAGAAGGTTGCATCCATCAAAGATTGGCAACCACTAAAGAATGTACACGATGTGCGTTCATTTCTCGGGTTATGCAATTACTAACGAAGATTTGTAAAAGGGTACTCGAAAATTGTATTGCTACTTAATGAATTGACGAAGAAGGATAAGGATTGGGATTGATCATCCCAATACCAAAATGCTTTCGAGAAGTTGAAGAAATCGATGTGGACGAACTCGGAGTTAGCCTTGCCGAATATGGCTAAACCATTTGAAGAGCATACCGATGCTTCAGAATTTTCACTTGGTAGAGTCCTTATGCAAGAAGGACATCCGGTAGCATATGAGAGCCGAAAGCTGAATCAGGCATAACGTCGTTACTCGGTACACGAAAAGGAGCTGTTAACAGTAGTCCATTGCCTTAGAGGATGTCATTACTATTTGCTTGGGTCTCCATTTATTGTGAAGACGGATAACACTGCGGTTAGTTACTTCATGTCACAACTAAAACTATCAAGCAAACAAGCTCATTGGCAGGAACTTCTTTCAGAGTTCAATTTCATGCCAGAGTACCGTCTCGGATCTAGTAATCATGTTGCTGATGCTCTTAGTCGCCGAGCTGACTTGGCCACCATTTGCTCTATGGCTGCTCTTTCAGGGAGTACGGTCACCACAAATACAATGGATTAAATTCGAAGACTTTTGGATAAGGGCTCGACTACTCAATATTTGGTCGACCTCATTAAGAAGGGAAAAACTCGATAGTTTTGGCTCAAGATTTTGACACTATCATCGTCGTGGTGGACCGTCTATTAAAGTACGCTACTTTCATCGGAGAACCCAAGTATATATCAGCAGAAGTGATAGCTCAACTCTTCTTCAAACATATTGTCAAATACTGAGGACTCCCTAAGGATATCGTCAGTGATCGGGATCTTCGATTTATTGGCATATTTTGGACCGAGTTGTTCAAACTCCTTGGTTCAAATTTGAGCATAAGTTCTAGTTTTCATCCACAATCTGACGGATAGACGGAGTGCTTCAATTCTATGTTGGAAGAATATCTTTGGCACTTTATCTCTACTTCGTAAAAGAACTGGGCGAAACTTTTGGATGCGGCTTAGATGTGTTTCAATGCCCAAAAGAGCTATTTCCACCAATAAGAGTCCTTTTGAGATTGTTACTGGCCAGCAACAGTTACTCACTCAAACTGTGGAAATTAATCAAAGTACCAAGTCCTCTCAAGCAAAACACTTCTCTCAAAAGTGGAAACGAAACATTGAGATTGCTTGAAGCTATCTTGAGAAAGCTCAGAAATAGTACAAGAAGTCTCAGATCAAAAGCGTCATTTCCTTGAATTTAATGTTGGAGATCTGGTAATGGTTAAAGTCCCTGATAGAAAAGTTTATAAATCGATAATAGGGAAAGACCCAAAATTGGTGCCAAAATATATTGGATCATTAACAATCGTGAAGAGGATTGGAAGAGTCGCATACAGAGTTGCACTCCCTTCATGGTGTAAAACCCACAAAGTCCTTCATATTGGTGTACTCAAACCATCTAGAAATGAGCCAAAATGACATGTGTTTGAACTGAAAAGAGCTGGAAAGAAGGTTGTTGAAGAGATTCTTGACCATCGAACTACTCGAACTTCCAGGAAATATCATCAAGAGTATTTGGTCAAATGGAACGGATGCAGCATCGAGGAGAATACTTAGGAGAGTGAAAAAGATATTGGAGCCTTCAAATCATTAATTGAAGAATGTCATGCATTGAGGGCACCGAGGACGTCGCCAAAATAAATGTGGGAGAATGTCAAGAACCGCAACTTCAACTAGCTCCTTTGACCCAATCGCAGCCGCAGTTTGTCCAACTTCGGTCACACATTATAAATATTTTATTTCAATTATAAAATAGCTGTGATATTACAAAAGTTAAGTATGATTCCTCGGTATTTAAACGTCTATTCCCATCACTTAAGTTTTTGTTCAGAATGCTATTATAGGGGGTATTAGTCTTTCAAATAATCTTCAAGCTTTTTAGTGTTCTCCCCCTACTCTAGCCATTGTAATTTCTAACTTCAAGCAATCAATGATCAATTTAATTTCAATGCATTTCAATTTCATGTTGTAAGCTTTCTACAAATTGTAATCAAATTGTCTTTCATCTCGAAACAACCGAGAGAAGACTGAAGGTGGTCTAACGGAGCAAACTACTGCTGCACGGTGTCCCTTTCTGTGTCAAGAAGAAAGTCACCCCTTGAAACTTGGTGTGGTCACTAATTTCGACTGTGAAACAACCATTAATTATGGAGGAATCCACGTGCGTCAATCATTTGATTTGCTGGCAAAAATGCCCACTAAAAGCAAATAATCTCAAGCAACGTTTTCCATGTGGAAAAAGCCCGATTGATAGATAATGGGAACCCTCTCCTCTTACCTCGTTGGCATGCCAAGTTTCAAACTTTCAATATCTAAATTAGAGATGGCAACGCCCTGCCCTGCCTTAGACGGGGCGGTGGCCTGCCCCATTTTTTTTAATTTTTCAGTTAAAATACAAATTCAAAATTTTAAAAATCAAAGCAAATAATACTCAAACTAACTACATCAATATCCAAAGCAAGCACTGGAAACAAAAAATATCTAAAACAAATATTGTTCAAAATTTTTTTTTATTCTTCACGGGGCGGGTTCGGGGCAGGAAATCTCCTCCCCGCGACCCGAGATGGGGAGGCGAACACAGCCCCGCCAACCGGTCTGGTCGGGGCTGGGCAGGGTAGGTTTTTTGGCCATCTCTAATCTAAATGCACATTCTTTATCTATTTGGATAAATTATAAAAAAAACCAAATAAATATTATGATATTAGAAGCCATACAAAGGTCCATTTGACAAGAGTTTTGAAAAGTTAAAAACTGCTTCTCAAATAAAAATTCTTCTACAAGAAGAAAAATGCCTTGCCAAATAGACCCTAAAACGAGCCATTAATACTGTCGAGTATTATATAAACTATTTATTTACCAAACAGCTCACAAAGGAAATGAAGGAATGTGAACAAAGCTCAAAGTACAGACATACTGATTAACACAAGGAAGAAATAAGCTATCAACAACCAAGACAACCATTTTAAACAAAATATAACCGAATTGAATTGTATCGTCATATAAGTAAATGTTGGATGTTGGCAAATACTTATATCAATGTGAATTGATTTTGGGCAGAATAACGTCGTGCATAATGAATAAAATGTTAATGGTAGAGGCAAGAGTTCGACTCATTCTCCTTAAAACGATAATGCCATACACTGGTGCTGACAGTATTCTAGCACTCGTCCCCTAAAATACAACGACCTCGACTTGTAATAGTAGCACTACAAATTACAAGACCCGACGAACCTATTCACGTTTTGATCTCTCTAAAAAATTTGAACACTAAAATGCATGAAAATTATTTTCGAGGTTGGATGCAAAATATGAATAATGCCGAGACGATGGAATAATTTCGAAAGATGAATAAAATCAGAATTGATTTTGAAGTGAATGAAAATCGGGGTATAAAGGCCTATTTATAGAAGTTGAAAGGTTGTGTCCAAATGACAAAACAGCCGAAAAGTTGTGTTTTCAGCAGTCACAAATTGTTTGGACATGCAATTTAACTGTCAATCATCAACCGCTCTTCTAGAAGAATCCATGTGTTTCGCATAGAAAAATTGGGGAAAAAATAATATAAATTAAATATATTATTATTTTAAATAATAATAAAATAATATAAATCAAATATTATTTTACTAAAAAATATATATTAGCTTGGCTCAAGTCCAAATCCAAGCTCAAGCCCACGACCCGTGCCAAGCCGAGCCGACAGATCGGACGGGCGGCTATGCACGCTATGGGCTTTGGCCCAACCTACTAACGTGTAGGTTCTCTCTCCTTCAAAAACTATTGGTACACATTGGGATCCAAACCCAAATCATAAACTTGAGCAATATAAAGTAATTTATACTCTTCCAACTTTCCTATGAGGGATTGGCACTTTTTCAAATTTTCACCAATTTTTATTTCAACTTCAAGTGGATCTCTTTTGGTCTTAATTTCTCATTCACCCTAAATTGGTTTTGAGAAAATAAATAAATTACATTAATCTACTCATGTAGTAGAACACACTCTAACAAAGAAATATTTTGTCCAACTAACTGGACCTACTAAAATAATTGGTCAAAAGTTGGTCAAATTAATAAAAATCAATTTTTCCAACAATCCCTCACTTGAATGGAATTAATGCAATAGACTATGCAAAACCTATAGAGAGATACCTTATGGTAAAAACATACCCACTAGTGGATTTTGAGTCTTTTGTATCTGATATCTAATTAACATTATTGTATCCTTCTAATACAGCAGATACCTAGTATAATGTAATCCAATATTTGAGGTGTATCGTAGATATCTAAGAACCCTTACCAATGCCTTCCAATAGTCATTACTTGGGTTATTTGTATATTTACTAAGTTTGTTCACTACATATACAATATTCGGAAGAGTGCAGTTTGTAATATACATTAGACTGTATATTATCCGAGAGTACTCTAATTGAGATACATGTTCACCTTTATGTTTGTCCAAATGTAGACTCAAGTCTACCAATGTTTTAACCGGACTTTCATCATATATATGAAATTTCTTAAGTACAGTCTCAATATAGTGAAATTGAGCTAAAGCAAGTCTCTCAGATGTTTTAAGGATTTTAATTCCTAATATTACATCTGCAATACCCATATCTTTCATGTCAAAATATTTTGTCAACTTTTCTTGGTACTTGTTATGATATCATAATTACTACTCATAATTAGCATATCATCAACATATAGACATACGATTACATATGCATTAGGCGTGGTTTTAATATAAACACATTTATCACACTCGTTAATCTTAAAAGTTTTGTCAAATTTTGTATGCTATTGTTTTGACGCTTGTTTTAGTCCATATAACGACTTAACGAGCCTACACACATTTTTCTCATGTATAGGAGCAATGAACCCTTCGAGTTGTTCAATGTAAATTTCTTATTCTAACTCACCATTTAAGAAAGCTGCTTTGACGTTCATCTGATGGATTTCCAAATTATGCAATGCTGCTATTGCAATTAATACTCTAATTGACGTAATCCTTGTTACAGGTGAGTATGTATCGAAAAAATCAAGGCCTTCTTTTTCCTTGAATCCTTTAGCTACCAATCTGGCCTTATATTTATGAACTCTTTAATTTTCTTTTGAAAATCCATTTATAACCTAATGGTTTGTTACCAGGTGGGAGATCTACCAATTTTCAGGTATGATTCTACATAATAGAATCAATTTCACTATTGATAGCCTCTTTCCAAAATGGAGCTTTTGGACTAGAAATTCCTTCATTGAATGTCCTAGGTTTATTTTCTAACAAATAAGTTAAAAATTTTGGACCAATAGATGTAGATGTTTTGGTCCTTTTGATATGTCTTAGTTCTTTATCACTTTGATGATTACCAATTGCAGTATCATAAGTTCATTTTGGCGAACTTATCTCTTTCCTATCCTTATAAGGAAACTCGTCCTAAAAAAATACAGCATTCCTAGATTCAATGATAGTATTTTCATGTACTCCGGAATGTCAACTTATTTACGAGGAACCGATAAACACTACTATTATTAGCATATCCAATGAATATGCAATCGATGGTCTTAGACCCTATTTTAACTTGTTTGGGTTTTGGTATTTCTACCTTAACCAAACACCCCCACACTTTTAAGTATTTGTACGAAGGTTTATGAAATTTCCATAACTCATAAGGAGTTTCGTTCCTACTTTTGTGTAGTAATTTATTTAGAATGTGGTTAGTTGAGAGAATTGCTTCCCCCTACAAATTTTGAGGTAAACCAGAACTAATCAACATACCGTTTATCATTTCTTTCAAAGTACGATTTTTGCGTTCCGCAATACCGTTCAACCGAGGTGAATAACGAGCTTAGTTTGATGAATAATCCCAAAATTGGTGCTCCATATTCCCCACCTCTATCACTACGAACAACTTCTATTCGTTTGCCTTGTTGATTCTCAATCTCATTCTTATATTGTTTAAATGCTTCTAAGGCCTTGTTTTTATTACTTAGCGAATAGAAATAACAGTACCTTGTGCAATCACTTATAAAAGTAATAAAATACTTTTTACCTCTTTTAGTTTGCACAAACTTTAAATCACAAATATCAATTTGAATTAGTTCTAGAGGATTCGAGTTCCTTTCAACTGAATGAAAATGTGTTTAGCTAATTTAGCCTCTACATATGTTTCACATCGATGATTTTAATCAAAGAAAATAGAAGACAATAAATCTAAACTTAGAAATTTACGTAACGTATTAAAATTTACATGTCCTAACCTATCATGCTATAAGTTAGAAGACTCAATCAAGTAAGTAGAAGATTTATTTTTATTAATATCAAAATTACGGAGTACATGCATTACATTCATTTTAAATAGCCCATTGGTTTAGTACTCTTTGCCTACAAACATGTCATTCTTGGTGAGTACAAATTTGTCAGATTCAAATACTAGCCTAAATCCATTCTTGATTAACAAAGCTCCAGACACCAATTTTTGCGAATATAGAGAACTTACAGCACATCGATGATTATTACTTCTTTCCCTGTTGTCATCTTTAGCACTACTTTACCTAGACCACCAACTTTTGATGTTGTCGAGTTGTCCATGAATAGTTGTCGTCCATTGATAGGAGTGTAAGATGAAAACATCTCATTATCAGCACAAACGTGACGAGTAGCACCAGTATTAATGAATCATTCCCTCGGATTGTCCACCATGTTTGTTTCAAATACAACATGTGAGAGCATTTCGACACATCGTTAGACAATCTATCTTCCTCGATCAAGTGTACTTGGTCCTTTTTATTTTTGTTTTCCTGTCGGCAATCCTTTGCAATGTGACTGGGCTTACCGCAGTCATAGCATTATCCTTTGAATTTCTTGGCCTTACTCTTTTGCTTGCCATTACCCGAGTGCTTTCTTTTCTTACTAGTATTTGGCTCAACCAAATTGACTCTAGTCTTCATTTGCAACTTTCCAGATTTTTTTTCAGAATTGCGATTATCTTCCTCAATTCTTAGTCATACAATCAGATCTTCAACTCTCATTTCATTGCGTTTATGTTTCAGATAGTTCTTGAAATTTTTCCACATTGGTGGTAATTTTTCGATAATCGTAGCGACCTGAAATGACTCACAGAGCTTCATACCCTCTGCATGTATATCATGCAAGATGATTTGTAGCTCTTGGACTTAATTTATTACTGTTTTAGAATCTACCATTGAAGTCCAGGAATTTGTCTACAACGAATTTCTTTAATCCGGCATTTTTCGTTTTGTACTTCTTTTCCAATGACTCCCACAGTAATTTAGTTGTCTTAACCGAACAGGATCCGCTTATAATGTGTTGTCAAGGCAATTGAGAATGTAGTTCCTGCACAAGAAGTCACTATGACTCCATGCATCGAATGCTACTCGTTTTTTAGAACCTGTTCCATCCTCCTCAACAGTTGGAGCATCTTCACTCAAGAATTTTGTCAAATTCAAAGTCGTGAAATAAAACAACATTTTCTGCTGCCATCTGTTAAAATCCACCCTTGTGAATTTTTTCGGTATCTACCCGTGAGCAATATTAGGGGGTACGACAGATGCAGTATTACTTGCCATTATCATCTTAAGATTGTCGGATGTTGGCAATTAATTATATCACTGTGAATTGATTTTGGGTAGAATAACGTTGTGTACAATGAATGCTATAAAATATTAATGGTCGATGCAAGAGTTTGACTCTTTCTACTTAAGACGATAATGCCACACACTGGTGTGACGGTATTCCGGCACTCGTCTCCCAAGATACAGTGACATCGACTTTAATAGTAGCACTACAAATTACAAGACCGGGCGAACCTACTCACGTTTTGATCTCTCTAAATTGTTCGAGGACTAAAATGCACAAAAAGTATTTTCGAGGCTGGATGCAAAATATGAATAATGCAGGGACGATGGAATAATTTCGGAAGAAGAATAAAATCAGAATTGATTTTGGAGTGAATAAAAACCGGGGTATGGAGGCCTATTTATAGAAGTTGAAAGGTTGTGTCCAAATGACATAACAGCCGAAAAGTTGTATCTTCAACAGACACAAATCGTTTGGATAGACAGTTTAATTGTCAACCGTCAACTTCTCTTCTAGAAGAATCTACATGTCATGCACAGAAAAATCGAGGAAAAAATAATATAAATTAAATATATTATTATTTTAAATAATAATAAAATAATATAAATCAAAATGGTTTTACTAAAAAATATATATCAGCTTGACCCAAGTTCAAATCCAAGCTCACGACACACCACGACTCGTGCCAGCCGGCTGGCTGGCTGGTGGCGGCGACGCTCGCTGTGGTCAGTGGGCTTTGACCCAACCTACTAGTATGTAGGTTCTCTCCCCTTCAAAGATTATTGATACCCTCTTGGGGCCCAAACCCAAGTCCCAAACTTGAGCAATATAAAGTGGTTTATACTCTCCTAGCTTTCTATGTGGGATTGACACTTTTTCAATTTCCCACCAATTTTTATTCCAATTTATTTCAACTTTAAGTGATCATTTTTTGGTTTTAATTTCTTATTCACCCTAAATTGGTTTTGATAAAATAAATATATTACATTAATCTACTCATGGAGTAGAACACAATAAGCCAAAAAAATATTTTGTCCAACTAATGAGACCCACTAAAATAATTGATCAAAAGTTGGTCAAACCAACTAATAAAAACCAATTTTTCCAACAGTAACAATTAAATAAATACGCTTAGGAAGAAAAAATAATTTTTAACAATAAAAGTAGAGAATAGAAAACAAAAAATTGTGTACGCAACTAACTCGGAAAAGAAAAAAAAAAAAAGCCAACCTCAGCACTTGTTCAACTTACAGTTGTCCTAACTACATAAAATAGCCAGTTTTTTCTGCCACCTGTCGAGCTCTCGTCTCCTTCCCCAAAACGACGTCGTCTCGTCCCATTTCCACCACCTCCATCTCTTATCTTACCAAAACCAATCCATTTCGACCAAAAAGGAAACCATAGAAGAATAGCCTTGTAGACAACGAAAAAAAACCCTAGATGCATCCCCAGATTTGTCACCTACGCCGCCGGAGCCGAGCTCACAGTGGAGGAGCGCAACCTCCGTCTTCCACCAGTCAACTTCTTCATGCCGATTCTCCAATACGAAGACATCGTCGGTGTCTCCGTCTCGCACGGAGATTGCTCATTTTGCAGTGTTTGCTTTGCTTTTCTTTTAGTTATAATCTAATTAGATGTTTTTTTCTTTTTCATGTTTGTCTACAGCTAAAATACTTGCAGAACTTCATCAAGTAAGAATAATTACAGAAAACGCTTTGAGCTTTGTATTCTAAATATGTTTACTAGCTGAAAATTTCTTGAGTTCAGGAAATAGATGGAGACGGGTGCGAGCATAGTCACTGGAACTCGTTATGTTAAAGGTGGTGGTGTGCTTGGATGGAATTTTATGCGTAAATTGACGAGCAGAGAGTCAAATGTCCTTGTGCAGACTTTTCTTTGGCCGGGTGTATCAGACTTAACTGGATCATTTCGGAACAAACAGATTTTATTTTATTATTTTTTTTCAAGAACAATTAATTAATGTCATTGTACTTTTGATTATTATTGTTGGGTTTGAAATCTTTACCAGAAATTTGTGCTTGAAGATGTCATGAGTTCTTGTGTGAGTAAAGGCTATGTTTTCCAGATGGGATTTAAGATTTTTTATTTTGTTGACCAATTAATTAAATGCATGATAATTTTAAAAAGATATTTCGAGGTATAACCATTATAAGAATGCCTCCGTCCACTTAGACGGAGGCATGGAGAAATTCCTCCGTCCAAGGAATTTCTCCATGTGGACGGAGGAATTACTCCTTGCCTCCGTCCAAGGACGGAGGCATGGAGAAATTCCTCCATCCTCCCCTCCTCTCTTGGTGTATGCAATGTTTTATGGTTTATAGTTAGTATTGAAGCTATGAGCTATATTTTGGGAATGACACACATTATTAAATTCTTCTCATTTTTTCATTTTACATTGTTCTTTAAAGTAGTATATCAAGTACTTGAGTTCTCACTAACTGTGACTTTATGTGGGGATATAAAGATAATAGATTAAATATAAGTAAAGATGTAGAGTATCAATGCTGAGAGAATGCCAATAACTTTTGGAAACTATTATGGAATAATTTTCTATGTCGGAGCTCACAAGAGAAGTAGCATTATAATATCAGGATGTCTTACCCCGTGTACGAGTTATACAGAGGGTGGATGTATCTGCTGGGAAGGAGAAATATGTAATCTTGTCAACATTTCCAAAAAGACCTACTGGAGAAGAAATCAACGACACATTTGAAGGAAAAACTAGGTAACACAACTCTATATTTTGAATTCCAGCTGCTTACTTTTGAAGTTTGCCCTCCAGTAATCAGTCGATGTACATCTTAATTTGATTATCATGCTATTCTTGCAGAAATGAAGCTAAAAGAGCTACTGGAATATGGTAAGAATATCTTAAAGTTCATTTCATTTTTCATGCGGAATTCATTTGATGTTAATGACATACTTTCATTTCCTTTCAGGGGCTTTTTGAGTGGCATACTCTGAGCCAAAAAAATAGACGTCGACTAAGAAATGCACTCGGTGTCCCTATCAGGCATAATGGTATATAAAACATCCATCGCTTAACACTTTAAACTGAAGATTGAGTTATGTTCTTCACATATGTTCTTGTGTTCATCTTTATATAATTTACAAAGACCGATTTGATGGAACTCACATTATGGCAAAGAAGGCTCCTAAAAAGAAGAAGGTTCACTTCCTGATTCTTTCCCATGTCATTCTTTGAGGTTTCAGTTTCGTCAATATTAATCTGAAGTATTCATTTTTTTGGCCACTCTTTCTCTAGAAGTTACGAGTTGATGCCTTCTTAATTAGATTATTTTGTGGAATTATTGTACAGAATCTATTTCCAGGGCTTCGGTTTGGGGAAATCGGAGAACAAGTTGGGGTTTATTCAGGTGAAATTAATTACAAGAGCCTTTTGATGTCCTATAATTTTGGTAAAGGGAAAAAAATCAAATTCTTAATAGTGGGTTTTGCTTGATTTGACTTACTATTTGCAGAGATTTTTACATTTATTTACCAGAAGTATTTATGTAAAGTAATAGTTTTGTTGTATGGTGTCCAAAGATCCTATTAGCTTGTTTTTGTTAATTGTTTCAATTATGCTTGTACTTCTAGGTTGTAGCCGTGAATCATACAATGAAGAAAGTTACTGTAAAACTGATTTCAAGAATAGATTTGCGAGCGATGCTGAAAAATTTGTAAGATGATTTGTACCAGACGTGCTTTTAATGTGCATATATATATATATATATATATATATATATATATATATATATATATATATATATTTATTAAATCTCTCATGGAAACATATGCAGGTTATATATATTTTTAGCAGGATTTAAAACGTCATCTCTTCAAATCTTAGGAAAAATAGATTGCATTTAGTGTTTGATAAAATGACCAAGTACAAAAATAGTGTATAATTAGGCATAAACTAGCAATTGTGTCGTTGGCTTATTTAATCAAATTTGTATAGTTGAAAACAAATTTCTTGGTGGCATTGTATAATAAATAATTAAAAAAAAAAAAAAATCGTGCACAGAGGCACATCATGTGCGCACGGAGGCACACGGATGTGCCTTAATGTGCCTCCGTGCGATTTTTTTTTTTTACCAACCTTCACATTGAAGAACCAAATTCCAAATCACCTCCATCTCTTTACCAAAACCAATCGCTTTTCTGTGCAACTCATTTCCTTTTCACTCTCTCCCACACAAAAACCCTAGCAAATCTGAGAATTTCTTCTGATGCCCGTGCCTCCGTATTTCCCAAATTCATATTGTCACCGCCGGAAAGGTAAGTTATTTCTTCTGAATGAAGCTGAAGTAGTATTACGCCCCCCTAACGAGTCCTCTGCAGAGGTATACCATATAACATGTTTCACTGTTCTTTGATGTTAGTTTTATGGCACGTATGAACTTCTTTAATATTTGTTTTATTGCCTTAATTCTGGTTTTGAACTATGTGATACTGTTTACCCTAGGTTATTGTATGTGGATTTGAGGGTGCATATCCATTTCCCCTTCTATGTGTGATGATTTCTCGAACAAACTATCAAAATTGAGCTATGACTCAAAAAGAATAAGAACAATCAGCGCATAAAGCTGATTATTTTCCATATTTTTCTTAGTTTAACTTCAAAATACATCACAACCATTCGTCTATTTCGTACTCCAAAAACCCATCAACTTCTCCATGCCGTATCCCCAAATGGTTGCAAGAACCTTACATCCTTGTCCGAACATAGCAACTCACAAGATCCCATAAGTATTAAACTCAAAGAAACGCCCGACTTTAACCCTTCTATGCTAACAAATATTGGCGACCCAGTTGATTCTGACGCAGGTATCTACTATTCTCTCTCTGTGTATGCAAAATCTCTCTTTCTTGATTTTTGCGTGTTTCCAGATTCTGAATTTCTTTTTTGATTTTGTTTTTGTTTTTGTGATGTTAATTAGTGTGAAAATTAGATATGCAGTAATATATAAAACTTCCAAAACTTGTTGATGTGAAATCGACAAATTTCCTAAGATCACGTTAAAATTGATATCTTTTACAGCTATTACCTCCTAGGGTGATAATGAAGACATTTCTTTTTCGTGAAGTTTTAATAATGAACTATTTCTTTTTATTGTGTCAAACATTTTGAAGTGGAAGATAACGAATTGCTCTCTTTTGGGGTCTGGTCTTCGGAAATCGTAATTCTCACGTTACAATGGACTGGCAAAGTTGGTATTATTTTTCTTGTTTTCAAATTTTAAATGAAACAACTGCATGTATTTATGTCTGAAAAAAATGATGAGGTAGGAATGCATGTAGAGATAATTTAGATTTCAATTGATTCTCTTGATGATGTATTTACATACTATTCTTCTTTGTTTCAATTTTGTAATGTCACTAGGGAAATTGTGAAAATTTTGCACATTTCCCCAATTTTAGTTATTTTTATGTTGAATTTTTAGGGTGAACATGATTATATTTTGTTGTTAAATAGTGTAAAGATTGATTTTTGTGAACCATGAAATGCATGATAATTTTAAAAAGAGTCGATAATTCTCTTGTGAAGCAACTTGCTGATTGAAAAATTCATATCTTAAAGTAACTATGTAATTTAATCTATACGTTTAAAATCTGGAGTGAAAATTGAGAATTTTTGGCAGTTGTGCTATATGCTATATCATATCTATTTTCAGAAGATGATAATTCTTTTGTAGATAAAAATTTAGACTTCAACTCAACTCATAATTTCCTCCTATTCAATCCGGCAATGAAAATTCTTCCCAGCTGTACTTGACAATAGCCTTCGTCGCCACCACACTCTGGGTTCGATTCCTTCCTCTTCTATATATTGTTTCTAGTTTTCACTGTTCATTTCTGCCGTTTCATTTTTTTTTTCGTTCTTCGAAGAGGAAGCCTTGTAGCCAATTAAGCCGACGCACCTTGAATCTGGGTCCTGCCTTCGTCGCCACCGTAGCAACAAATTCCAGAGGCAAGTCGACTCTGGGTTCGATTCCTTCCTCTTCTATATATTGCTTCTGGTTTTCACTTTTCATTTCTTTTTTGCTACTGCTTGTTGCCATAGACTCACGATGGAGGAGCGCAACCACCTCTCGATGGCTTACAAGAACGTCATCGGCTCGCTCCGCGCTGTCTGGCGCATAGGGTTACAAAACCCCCTACTGCTTTGTTTTCAAGAATCAAAAGTTGGGGTGCCCACCCTCTAATGATTAGTCCTTTATCTTTTGTTCTTTCCTCAAATCCTTCACGCAGCCAGTTTTCTTTTTCATCTTCTTGGTTCTTGCCTTTTCTAACTATCCAAATGAATTTCTGACCGGAGATTTCGAGACCATTTGCAATTTCATGTAATTGTTTTTTAGTAGTGGTTGCCATACTTCCAGAACAAATATAAACTACAGAATTTGGTTCCTTGGAGTTGAGCCATTCCAAGCACTGCGCGCATATTCCTTTTGTTTTTTTTTTTTTTCCTTTTTTTCCATTTCTCAGGTGCTTTCAAGGATTATATTGGTACTCTTTGCCCAAATTTTGTTTATTTATGATTCTATTAAGCAATTTGCTGTTAATTACTGTTAAGATTTATTTTTGACAACCTTAACAATGAAATTGTGGAATTTTTCCACATTTCCCCAATTTTAGTTATTTTTATGTTAAATTTTTAGAGTGAACATGATTATATTTTGTTGTTAAATAGTGTAAAGATTGATTTTTGTGAACCATTAAATGCATGATAATTTTAACAAGAGTCGATAATTCTCTTGTGAAGCAATTGGCTGATTGAAAAATTCATATCTTAAAGTAACTATGTAATTTAATCTATACGTTTAAAATCTGGATTGAAAATTGTGAATTTTTGGCAGTTGTGCTATCTGCTATATCACATCTATTTTCAGAAGATGATAATTCTTTTGTAGATAAAAATTTAGACTTCAACTCAACTCATAATTTCCTCCTATTCAGGTTGTTGATGAATGGCCTGGGCTCCCTGCTCGTGTAAAATTTGATCCATCTGATATAAAGCTGTTAGAACATTTGGCTACAAAAATTGAGGTAAGAAAATTAATTGACAATTTCATCCCAACTCTTGAAAATGACGAGGGGATATGCTACACCCATCCAGAAAATCTACCTGGTAAGTGAGCACTTGACAACTCCACATATGTAGTTAATTAGCTGTGAATTGACGTATGAAAAACTTAAGATTAGAGGAAATTCCAGCTAAACGAAGAAGAAAGCGTATTGTTTCTGCCTTTCTCGTAAGTAGAAGCACCAAATGTGATAAGCAGGAGTGTAAAAATAATGGACTACCTCTTATATGTGTTTAATTGAACCACTTCTTTAATCAAGAGTATTTTCTCATTGCAAACAAAATTTATTATAATTTGAACCACTTGGGGAAAACGTGTTCTGAAGAATTTGAGGATAACGACAATATCTACTAACCAAGAGTACCAAATTAATGGATTAAATGACACGCCCTGCAAAGAGCAATTGTATGATTTCTCTGTTTCATTTGATCTTATTCATTATTTTTTTCACTATTCTGGTTTCTATTGTTTGGCATAGATCTCAAGTTGTTCCCTTTTATCAACCGTTTCAGGTTTTAATTGGAGTATAAAAATAAGGATGACACAACCTCATTTGCTGCGTTTTTTTGTTGTTGCTTATTGTCCTCTCTGGATCACTTTAAACTATTCTTTTTAGCTTGTAGTAAATTGATATCTCTCCTTTGTTGTTTGGTGAACCCCCTCAATTTTGTTTGTTACAGGTGATGACTAAAAATTTGGAGCAAGTAGTGAATATGGTTTTGAATTCCTTTAAAGATCCACATCCGTCTGTCCGATGGGCGGCTATTAATGCTGTTGGACAGCTGTCAACTGACTTGGGCCCTGATATGCAAGTTCAGCACCATCAACATGTGTTGCCAGCACTAGCTTCAACTATGGATGATTTCCAAAATCCTCGAGTGCAGGTTTGTTCATTTTGTTGTACGTCAAGTCTTTGGCATAAGCTTTTTGTCTATAAGTTGAGTTTTTCCATTCTAGATCCTTGGATGTGAACTTCATGATATAATTTGCCTCAAGATATAATCGCTTTTTCTAATTGTTTGCCCTTTTCATCTACTTTTGCTTTCAATTGTGCAATCACACTGGCTCGTTGGACGGAGGAATTTCTCCATGTGGACGGAGGAATTTCTCCTTGCCTCCATCCTTGGACGGAGGCAAGGAGAAATTCCTCTGTCCAGTGCATTTCTCCATGCCTCTGTCCTTGCCCTTTCCTACTCCTATTCTCAATTCTAATTCATTAAAGATGCATCTCATACTAGAGCCTGAACATACTCCCAATAAGCTACAGTACTAACCTGAAAGCCCTCTATTGCATTCTGTTGTTCTTCAATTTTTTTTTTTAAATTTATACATATTTTTTTAACTTTCAGCAGAGTCCACCTGGCCTTCATATAGTTGTTTGGTTTATTTAATTGATTAACTGGTTCAATAAATATGTCCTTAAACTTGCAATAGAGGCCAGGTATGCCTTTTGTCTTTGTGCAAAATATATCTCTTTTACATGTATTATGTAGGCTTGAGAAAATTATGTAGGCCATGTATGCCTTTTTCTTTTTGACTGGAAAGTGCTGAGTTAGTTTTTGACTTGCAAGTTTAAATTGTAGGTTGAAGATTCTTTGATGGAAGCTACGAAGTATTTGAAGCTGCTTCACAAAAATTCATCCGAGTCCATTAAGACACATTTACTTTCCTTCAAAGTAAATATGAAAAAGCAAAAAACTTTACTTGCTTTACAGATAAGTTTATAATTCTCCAGTTCAGAGTGGAAGTTCTTTTTTTCGCCTACATTTTACCCATCAATCATCAAATACTGATTCATTTAAACCAGATTTGTAGCTAGGCAATCTACTCAAATGATATTTGAAAAAAAAATGCTACAATAGTGTAAATCTTGAATTAAAGCCTTTTCTTTCATGAATGGTACTTTCTCCCATCTCTTTGAACTACCATTGGGATTATATCAGCAAATGAATTCATTGCACAATTTCTCCAATCCCTGAATCAGATTTGGTAGATATTAAAATTAGTGTCTTGTTATTTCAAGAACATGTACGGAATTGATATTTCTTATCTGCAAGCTCTAAACCATCTGCTGTGCTTGGATGCCTTGACACCAGCAATTGAGAAACAATTGTCCCAATCAAGATTCAAGCCCAAACTCTTAAAGCTCTAACGACGAAAACATTGATTTCTATTTTATAGACTATATATTATACTGTATATTTTCAGGGTTACATTATTTACTAACACGGCTATAGATAAGGAAAAAGAATAGGAAGTTACTCATCCACAGGCAATTCTTTAGTTCCTTAGTGAAGACGTCAAATCGCTTAGTTATTCCATTCCTATTATACTAAACCCACATTATACTTTTCAATAGTCGCCATGCTGATTTAAATGAAGCATATCTCTTCCATGATTTTACATCTGTGACAAAAATATTTCATCTTCTTGAAATATGTACACTATATTTAGTCCCGATACATGTGTATATATGTACACTACAGAATCAAAGAAACTAAAGAAAAAAGAACAAAAATGTGAAAGAAACCTTCAAATCATTCCACACTATTAAATACCTAATGAAAATACAGCACGTGCATTGCACGTGCCTAAACTAGTGTTAGAAAAAGTCGGAGTTTTGGTTTATACAGAGAAATAGGAATATGTCATCAAGAGCTACCACTGAAACCTCGACTGTCCTTTTTAGTCTGTCCCATCTCCATATCTCGCGTATGTTGACCTTCACTACTCGAGCCCGATGGATTTAACTTGGACTCACTGGTTGGATTACTGTACAGATCACTGTACAGATCACTGGTTGAATTACTGTACAAATCACTTCCATGAGAACTATACATGGTACTATGTCCGGGTCTAATTCCGTCGTTAAGATCAGACAGGGATACATCACCTTCTAAAGCTCTCACCACCTGCCCAAATTTGTGATATATCGACAACTTTAGAACATAGATTCAGACAAATGAAGGAGAACAAGCAAGCTTAGATTAGATTTGTGTTGATAGTCTGTCTAAGAAGTTGTAAAAGAATGCCTAAAGTTCATAAATATTTAATAAGGCCTGGGTATAGTTGCTTAAATTCGGCAGTTTAAAGTTACGCAGTTACCTGGCTCATTCGTGGCCTACGCCTTGCTGAATGACGAACGCAAGCAGCTGCACATGCCACCATGCTTGCAAGTTCATTATGATTGTAGTCATTTTGTAGTCGTGAATCAACAAGGGTATCAAAGTTTCCATCTTCCAAAGCTCGTGTGAGCAAGGGCCGTGCCTATATACATATACGTTCTATTAATATTCTCTTTTCAAGAATACACAATTTATTTATGCTCGTGAAGAGACTAATAAGAAAGAACGGCCCAAAGAATAGGTGGAGTGATAGAGAGACATCATTGTGCAAGTGTCTACTCACCCAATCTACCAAACTATCATCCATGTAAGATTGATTCGAATCAACAGGTCGTCGACCAGTAATCAACTCGAGAAGCATGACTCCAAAGGAGAATACATCGGACTTCTCAGTAAGTTTTCCAGAGGATGCGTATTCCGGAGCCAAATACCTGCACAGGACGATGTAAATGTAACAAACACGATAATCAAAATCCAAACTAGATACTTTGACAATAACTATTTGTGTACAGTTGAATGAGTAAAAGATCTAATACCCGAATGTTCCCATCACTCTTGTGGAGACATGAGTATTTGCATCCGAAGAAAACTTTGCGAGACCAAAATCTGCTACCTGAGAAAATAAATGGCATTGTCATTCATTAATGACCATAATGAAACCAACAAAATAATCTATTTCTATTGTATGAACAACTTGTGATAAAGGACTTCACCTTTGCTTCAAAGTTAAAATCCAAAAGAATATTAGATGCTTTGATATCCCGATGAATAATTTTTGGATGACCTGTATGTAGAAAATACTAATTTAGAATCAAAGTAAATTTAAAAGACAATAGAAAATTAACACCCATTTCTCCACTGTTAGAACTTACAATCTTCATGAAGATATGCCAGACCCTTCGCTGCCCCGAGAGCAATCTTTAACCGTGTGGGCCAATTCATTGTAGGTCTCCCCTTCCCTGATATATGGTAAAAACCAGTTAGTTTTGCAATACTAATCATAAAGTAACTGTTAGGGATTATTAGGAGCAATTACCTAAGGCCCAAGCCCACACCACCAGGCCCAAGTGAGGTTCCATCCCAAAACCAATTGGTAATGGGTGGAGTAGCCCACTTGGGTTATATGGTGGATTTATTTTCTTCACACAACCGATGTGGGATTTGTTTGCCCCAACAATATCCCTCCCTCAAACAAGGCTCACGAGGTAAATCACCACTCATGGAGATAATCCATCGTAGCCTGCACCCACTACGTTACCATGGATCTACCATCTCATGAGAATTTTTCACCACCTCGATTTATCTAGCCACACAACCTAGGCTCTGATACCACTGTTAGGGATTATTAGGAGCAATTACCTAAGGCCCAAGCCCACACCACCAGGCCCAAGTGAGGTTCCATCCCAAAACCAATTGGTAATGGGTGGAGTAGCCCACTTGGGTTATATGGTGGATTTATTTTCTTCCCACGATGTGGAATTTGTTTGCCCCAACAGTAACGTGATAAAAAAATTCCTTTTTTAAAGTCAACAAAACTTAATGACAGAATAAGAAAGGTTGAAAAAACTAACCATGCAAGTGGGATTCCAAGGTATTATTTTGAACAAACTCATATACGAGCAATCTGTGGGTCCCAGTTATGCAATATCCAACCAAAGAAACAAGATGTTTGTGATGCACTCGGCTGATGATCTCAACTTCAGCTTGGAATTCACGCTCCCCCTGTCCACTCCCTGATTTAAGCTGCTTAACTGCAACCTCTTTACCGTTCGGAAGGACTCCTCGGTGCACATAACCAAAACCACCTTGCCCAAGAAGGTTAGCATCGGAGAAGCCATCTGTTGCCATAGCTAATTCTTCATAAGTAAATGTGCTCTTAGAAAACCCTAAAGCCATGCCGAAAGAAGGCGGTGGAAGTGGAGTTTCGGTGCCAGAATAGTTCGAACCCGAACCTCCGCTGCTGCTCATGTAAGGAGCTGGAGGTGGGGGAGGTTGAGGTGAAGGAGCACTTATGGCCGAGTAAGGAGGTCTTGGCAAACCGGCAGGTGGTGGAGAAGGTTTAGGTGGTATTGTCACAACATGATCCGCAGGTGGCGGCGCATTATTCTGCCAATTCTGACCTTGTCCGCCATAGGGATCAACTATGAACACCAATATATATCCAAAATGAGCAACCAAAATTAAATTTTATGAAGGAAATCTACAATCAATGAATAGTATGACTGCATTGGAAAATATTCATACATCCAATGATTCAAGACTTCAAATATCCTCAAACTTAAAGCAATTATTCTTGCAATCTTAACATCTTGGGACTTACATTCAGGTGTCTTCAGTTTTTATCTTAAATTATCATTAGATAGATTAAAATAATTACATAACAATTAATCTTTTACTACAAGATCAATTTCATTGTTTGATTTCTATAAATAATGCATTGTTTGATTTCTATAAACATTAGCACATAAATCAGCTCCACAAAAATCTCGAAGAATTGAGAATAAACTGAAAAATCTTGAAGAATTGATGTAAATGTTCTTACCTTTGTGCCCAGTCGGTGGTGGAGGAACATAGTAATCTGGGGGGCCATGGGATCTTCTTTTCTTCTTCTTACAACATATAAACAGAATACTGAGAATTGCAAGTATCACAACACCCCCTATGGCTATCCCAACCACCGTCCCCGTCGATATTCCACCACCGCCAGAAGACGGCGATGGCGGGGACGGCGGAGATCTTGCTGTACCCGGCGGAGAGGGAGTGTTCGTGCTCGGCGCAGGAGGAGAATTCCTAGCAGGTGGAGCCGGTGGAGAATTCCCACCAGTGGGTGGCAAAGGGGGGAAGGGAGGAGACCCAGATGGAGAAGGTGGTGTTGGGACAGTGGGGGAGTTAGTAGGAGGTGGGGTTGCGGTGGGAGGAGCTGGTGTATTGGAAGGTGGCGGCGGTGGGGATGAAGCTGGTGGCGGAGAGGTGGCTGGGGGAGTTGGGCTTGCAGGTGGTGGAGAAGTTGTTGGAGTAGGAGGCGGAGTTGATTCTGGAGGCTCAGGCGGCGTTGATTCTGGAGGCGGAGGCGGTGTTGATTCTGGAGGCTCAGGCGGCGTTGATTCTGGAGGTGGAGGCGGAGGCGGTGTTGATTCTGGAGGCTCAGGCGGCGTTGATTCTGGAGGCGGAGGCGGCGACGACGTAGGATTAGTTGGTGGTGAAGTAGGAGCCGGCGCACCTCCCGGCGTTGGTGAAGACATTTCCTGATTAGTCCCTGATTACAAAATCTACTACAAATTCTTTCAGATTATGCGAATGAATTTATTATAGATATACTGAACGAGGACGAACAGATATTGTCGGGAAATTTTCCTGCGGTGGTTTTGATTCGTTATTATAGTTTTGCTTCTCTCTCTAGATTTTTGAGAGAGAGTGAATGAGCATTCTTTGGGAATAAATAAACTATGAGAGATCGTTCTCTTCGTGTTTCAGTTTTGTGTTTTGAGTCTTGAATTTGTTTTGTATTTTGTGTTTTGATTATCTTGAAATTTTGAAAATGCGTTCTTTTTGCCATTCTGAAAAACTGTTTCCCAAGACATAAAAATAGAAAACGCATTTACTTTTAAATTTTGAAAATATTTTTTTTATAATATTTTATTCAAAAAATCTGTTTATTCAATAAATTTTAATAGTTTAATATTAATATAATATTAAATAACATATAAATTATGAAATTGGTGAATCTTAAAATATTTTTTTCCATATATAAAAAATACAACCTAAATTAAATTTGACAAGTCCTTATTTTTGTCTTTGTACGTAACTTGTGACAAGAATTAACTAGCATCAAATCACAACCAAACCTAATCAAGTTGCAAAAAAAGGAAGCACTAATCTCATGTTGACATGTTAATAAATATTTTAAAATCAATCATATCAAGTTCATGTTAGTTCTCACAATTTTTGCCAAATACAATTTTGATTGTCTAAACACGATGATTGTCATTAGTTTGTCTGGTGTACGCATTTCGTATTTTGTTTTGCTTCCATTGTAAATATTAACACGTAATGAAATATATAAATACAAAACATATGTAGGAAATCGAGATTAGAGAAAAGTGTCACGAGGGTAAACCAAACGGCATTGCACAAACCCGAGATTAGAGAAAAGTATCACGGCATTGCACAAAACCAAACCTTCCAACATTGAACAAACAAGTTTATGAGATTATCCTTCCATCGATTTCTAAATTCCAGTGAGGATTAATATAAAATCATGCTGTCTTGTAAATAAAAGCAAAGGGTTGCATGGGCTTCTTAATATTAAAATCAAGTCCATCTATCATGATCCAACCTTAGAGAACTAACTTCTATTTTAACGCCATTAAATATGTTTGGATGCATACTTTGTTTCCTGAACTTGACCTCTTGGTACTCAAGGTGATCCAAATTCTTATTTTATCCTCTTCCCTACTTCTCTATTTGTGCAGACAGAGTAGTGTATTTTGGTTTTAATATAATTGAATAGAGCCCATCTTTCCATCAGTACCTGTCCACCAGATAAAAGAAGAACACCCAACTTTCCATCAGAAATGGCCTTTAATCCCATCTTCCACCACCTCTCTCTATCTTCCATTGAACGCTCCTCCACGCTCAACACATTGCTTTCCAGAACTGGCTCTACAGCTGCTGCTAGAAGCCCTGAGAAGTAGAAATGACATTATGTTAACAAAAGGGTATTATTTGCATATGTAAAATGCAGCAAGAGACGGACCTTGTGAGCTTAATGAACATCGAATGATCTGATCAATCCTCGAAAGATCTAAGCTCTGCATTAGAATATTGTTATAGTAAAAATTAACAATCAATCTAACACACAGTTATCAAATTCTAATTCTGAATTGAAGAAATAAACTTCTATCAAATAACTTGGATATTGTATAATACATGCCAACACTAAGGAATAACAGAGCCTCTAACTCTAGATAGACTACTTGACAATGTCTATTTATCCGTTTGTGACAAAGCAATTAGCATTGAAATTTGATCACTGATTCTAAGTTTGCCTTTAATTTTAATTTCAAAGAAAGATGAAGTACCGCATATTTTGAAGCATTAGATGATCTAAGTAGAAACAACAATAGCTTCACAATCTTTTTAATGGTGATGTACACTGCAACAAAGTCTTCACATGAAACCACATTCCTTTCAGGCATTTCATCAAACACTCTCACTGCATCTCCCAAAACCTCACACTTTATGCACAAAAATACCAAATTCCTTATTCCAGATTAACTGAACCAAAAATTAAAAATTTGGAAACAAAACCAAATCCATATCATCAACTAGATGCAAAACCAAATAAATTCCAAACAAATGGAACCCAAAACCAAACAAATTTCAAACTGTTCGGAAATAACTTACCGGACTGCTCCAACAAGCTCAGCCGATTCCGGACGAAATTGAGGCTCACCCATGGTAGAACTAGATGCGCCTGGTTGTGAGAAATGTTGTGGTGGTGCTCCACGATGGAGAGGGTGGCCAGATGTGGAAGTAACTGACGAAAAACCGTGACTGCACTCGCGATTTTGGATGGGAATTGTGGCTGTTTCTGGCGGTCGGTGGGCAGGCGACAGTTGGAGGCTGTAGAGGGAGGTGAGGGAGTGTCGGTGTTGTGGGGATCCGGCAGCTTAGGTGGTGGGTAGTGGAAGGATGAGGTGGATCCGTAGCTGAGGAAGACGTTTGTTTTGAAAAATCGAAAACAGAAAACGATCTGAAAACATCAAAGAGAACAGGCCCTAAGCTTTTTCATTTGTACCGAAAATGGATGACAATGAATTTGACAACCTCTCACATGCGACGAGCCCTGCGTGATTAAAAAATTTAAAAAAAAAACGTGGGGCCCCTTTATTGTGAGTATCGATAAACCTGTATGTCAACCATTTTTTGTACACTAAAGAGAAAAAAGTGAGAAGCCAAATTTACTTTATTTTTTAATTAATAAATTATTTAGAAACTTTAAGCAAGCTAGCGAGAAAAGAGCGTGTTTGGTTAACCATAAAACGAAAAATTAGTTTCTAGTCTAAAAATAAAAATAAAAATAAATAAATCCTACTGAAAAAGCTAAAAATGAGAATATTTGGCTAGTGAGTGTAAAGTGTACCTTTTTTTTTATTTTTTATTTTCAGTTAAAATACAAATTCAAAATTTTAAAATCCAAAACAAATAATATTCAAACTAACTATATCAATATCTAAAGCAAGCACTCGAAACAAACAATATTCAAAACAATTTTTTTTTATTCTTCACGGGGCGGGTTATGCCCATCCCTGCTAATTCGTCGGGATGAGTTTTTTTGCCATCACTAATCGAGTCACACTTTATTATCATGCTCATCTAGCTCCTGGACGTACCTTTTGTCAATAATTCCTTATGTAGACTCGTGATTTTATTGTACTGAAACCCACATTGATTTGATTGTGTTAGGATTTTTGTACTTAAATAACATCTATATCTGAGATCGAGCAAAGACTTAGTGTTGCTTTGTGAACAATGTTTTCAATTGTTTATCAACCAAATGATGGAGGGCTTGCAATCCTTCGAAAAGGAGAATCTCGACGGTCAATGTGCCTTTCGGTTGGACATGCTTTTAAAGTCGAGGTATAAATATTTATTATGGCACGTGGACATACAACGAGTCATTTGCCACTCGCTTGAAGCCCATATCCCTTTTCTATTAAAAGAGGGAATCTGTTGGTTACTATTCATTTAGGACGTATTTTCATTTCCCATTTTATCCCCACTTTTTTCATCCCCATTTCCCCACTTTATCCTCATCATTTTGAAATATTTTTCATCCACATTTAATCAAAACAAAAGGGTAATATCGACTTCTTCCTTGCCTACAATTGTTGACTTTCTTCAAAAAAGTAATATGAAACAAAAAAAAAAGCAATTGAAAATAACGGCAGTTGCTCAGACAAAAAAAAAAAAAAAGATCATTTTCCAATCAATAACATGCCTACACTTGTTCACTTTAATATTAAAAAAAAAAAAATCCAATTGGCAGTGAAGTCGGACTCTACGAAGTTCGTAGAGTGCGGAGCATGCGGAGCTGTGCGCACTCTATGTAAATTTTTTTTTTCTTTCTTTCTTTTGGTTACTACAAATAATATATTAAAACAAAATTATTAAAAAAAAACACGATCCTAATACATTATCCTCGCTGAAAATACAATAAAATTAATCATATCCACTACGTTTTCACTTTCACAATATTTTGAACCTACAAAAAAAAAAAAAAAACACTTAACAATGATATGTTTAATTTTGTATTATTAAACAAAATTCAAATTGTAAATAAAAAGAATCCATATATTTATTTTTAATAATAGGTGTTAAAAAAAGAACGCAAGAAAAAAAAATAAAGTTTTATACTGAAAGTTATATATAAACTAAGAAGGAAAAAGAATTGATTTATAAAATAATACTAAAGTTAAAAATAAGTGTGATGAATGAATTAACCTCAATTTATAGTACTTAATAAATCATTGTTAAGTGTTTTATATTTATTTTTTAGGTTCAAAATATTGTGAAGTTGAAAACGTAGTGGATATGATTAATTTTATTGTGCTTTGAACAAGGATAATGTTATTAGTATCGTGTTTTTTTTTTAAAATTATTAGTTAAATTGAAATATAGAAAATGGAGGGGAAAAAAAAAAAGCAATGCAAGTAAAAGAAAAAAATAATAATAATAACATAGTTCCGCAGAGTGCGGAGCAAATGCTCCAAAGACTTTGGAGCAATTTGCTCCAAAGTGTTTGGAGCAAATGCTCCGCACTGTGCGGAGCTATGTTCCATTTTTTTTTTTCCCTCAATATAACTAATAATACAAAAAAAAAAAAAAAATTATATATATATATATATATATATATATTACATGTTTAATATTAAAAAAAAAAAACACTTAACAATGATATGTTTAATTTTGTAGTAAACTAGCTAATGGAGAGTTTTAACTTAAAATTAAAAAATGAACTGTTTTTTATTTTATATTATATACATTTAATATAAATTGAAATAAATGCTCCAAAAACTTTGGAGCATTTGCTCCGCACTCTGCGGAACAATTCCCCCCCTCCCCCCAACCCACCCCCACCCCCACCAATTTTCTATATTTCAATTTAACTAATAATTAAAAAAAAAAACACGATACTAATAACATTATCCTTGTTGAAAGCACAATAAAACTAATGATATCCACTACGTTTTCAACTTCACAATATTTTGAACCTAAAAAATAAAAATAAAACACTTAACAATGATTTATTAAGTACTATAAATTCAAGTTAATTCATTCATCACACTTATTTTTAACTTTAGTACTATTTTATAAATCAATTATTTTTCCTTCTTAGTTTATATATAACTTCATTATAAAACTTTATTTTTTTTTCTTGTGTTCTTTTTTACACACCTATTATTAAAAATAAATATATGGATTCTTTATATTTACACAAAATTAAACATATCATTGTTAAGTGTTTTTTTTATTTTATATTAAACATGTAATATATATATATATATATATATATATATATATATATATATATATATATATATATATATATATATATATATATTTTTTATTATTAGTTACATCGAGAAAAAAAAAATGCAAAACAGGAACTCAGCACCGTTCCCAAAACAGATAGATAAAAAATCATAAGTTGCAGCAAATCCTGTAAGCTCTTGCATATACGGTAAGGCCAATGTGAATCTAATGGTGGCAAATGAGCCGAGCGGCTCGTCGGCTCGCCCGCTCGGCTCGTACTGTTCACGCCCACGAGCCGCTCGGGCTCGTAAAAAAACGAGCCCGAGCACGAGCCGAGCGGGCTCATGGGCTAGACGAGCCGAGCCCGCTCGGCTCGTCACTGTTCACGAGCGGCTCGGCGAGCCGCTCGTGAGACGAGCCCACCCAAGTAAAAAAAAAAAAAATAAAAAAAAAAAATAAATAAAATAAAATAAAATAAAATTAAAAAGTGACCAGAACGGTCACTGAACCAGTGACCGTTCTGGTCACACAAGTGACCAAACGGTCACTGGTTCAGTGACCGTTTGGTCACTGTTTTTGAAAAATTTTTTTTTTTTTTTTTCTACTTTTCTCCAATTCTTCTCCTATAAATACCCAACCCATTACAACATTTTTTTCCCACCAAACTTTCATTCTATACTCTCTACTCTACAATTTACAATTTACAAATCATTATCAACAATTTTATAATTATCTTCTACATTTTTTTACATTAATATTATCTTCATTTTACAAATTCACATTTCTACATTTCTACATTCTATTTCAACAATTCACAAATGGATCCACGAGCATTTGTTGAAAACTTATTCGGTATGGAAGGTGAAACACCTGCCCAAAATCAATTTGGGAATGAATTTGCCGGTCTCAACCAACTACCAATTCCAGAAGACATTGACGATTTCGACGTTCGTGAAGGCGATGCCGATCCGATTGATTTGGATGACGTTGATGTTGATTCCAGTGTTCCTATTGATTTGGAACAAGATGAAGAACTATCACTAAATATTCCCGATGCAAGAGGGAAGAGAAAGGGGAAGAAGCAGGCAAAATGTTGGGACCATTTCAAATTGGTTAACACTGGTCGTGTGATCGATGGAGTTCCAGAAAATAATGCAGTATGTAAATACTGTCAACAACGACAGCATGGCAAAAAAATTGGAACCACTCACCTCAACCGTCATTACAAAGCATGTGCGGCCAAACATGGGCTTCTTGAACGTGGACAAACACAACTACAGTTTGGTACTAGTAGAGACGGTGCTACTACTTCGCCACTTTCTACGTGGATGTATTCGGAGGAGGAAGCACGAAAGGGAATGGTGAAGTTCGTTGCCGCGGCGGAGCTGCCACTAGCAATAGTAGACAACGAACATTTCGTAAACTACGTCAAACAATATCTTCAACCAAGGTACGTTGGGGTAAGTCGAAATACTCTTCGTTCTAATACAATTGAATATTTTCTTAATGCAAAGCGATTATTGATTGGGGATTTAGAAAAATACGGGGGTGTCATATCTTTAACTTCGGATTTATGGGAAGGGATTAATAAGAGAGGTTATATAGTCGTAATCGCACACTATATAGACCCACTTTGGGTTATGCATAAAAAAATTATTGCTTTTAAAATAATTGAGTATCCTCATAATGCTAACACTATATATAATACAATTATGTTAATATTTAAAGAATATAAATGCGAGAGTAAAATTCGTTCTTTTACTTTTGACAATGCTTCTGTAAATAAAGTAGTTATCGATAAATTGCATAGAGTACTTCAACCCGATTTTGGTGGTTATTTATTCCATATTCGATGTGTGTGCCATATTTTTAATTTAATTGTACAAGACGGTTTAAAACATGTGAAGGACGAAATTAGTCGAATTAAGAATGCACTTACGTATATCACGATTACACCTAGTAGAAAACAAGCATTTGAAGAATTTTGTGAACAAGCTGGGAACTCTAATACAAAAACTTTTATTACTGACGTAGGTCGTAGGTGGAATTCAACTTACTTATTATTAAAATCATGTGAAGGTTTTGAACCGTTTATCACTGAATTTTATAACAATAGGCATATTAGAGACGACGACGATGATATCTTAAATGAATCCGATTGGAATACGGTATTTAAAATTAAGAAATTTTTGGAAAGTTTTTATACATCTACGAATATATTGTCTGGTGTTTATTATCCAACTAGTTGCATGGTTCTTGAACGTCTTTATATAACTGCTAGGGCTTTTAATAGATATCAAAATGACCCTGATTTGCATGCGGTTATATATGCTATGGAATTAAAATTTAGAAAATATTGGGAAGAATTACCTATGTTATTTCCTTTAGCATGCGTCATGAACCCCCGATATAATTTATCGGGTACTAAATTTATAATTGACCAAATTTCAAATGCTTTAACTTTTAATATGCCTATTACTTATAGGAATTTGGAACAAACGTTAACTGAGATGTATGAATTATATGCTTCAAGAATAGGTACACAAGTTACTCGTGTACCTACTCCTACTCCCACTAATATAAACGATGACGACGCTGAAGTAATTAATTTATTAGAAAACATAGACTCAATTAGATATGATTCAACTGCATATGCATATGGTTCCTCTAGTAGTAGTAGTATGTCTTCCACTGCATGTACTCAAACTTCGAGTAGCAGTCCAAATGCGTTGCCATCTGAATTAATTGATTACTTTCGTTATACTATGCCTAGTAACAAATCAGTTAAGAAAAGTTCAGAAGATGTAATCGAATTATGGCGAAATAATGAACGTCGATGGCCAATTGTTTGCAATTGCAAAAGATCTACTAACACCTCCGGTTAGCACCGTAGCTTCGGAGTCCGCACTAGTGCAGGGAAGAGGGTTCTCTCTGAAATTCGAAGTCGACTAAAAGAAGATATTTTGGAAGCGTTAATGTGCGTGAAGGATTGGGAAGACGCTAATTATCGAATTCAACATAAATATGCCGAAATTGCATGTAATCAAGTAAGTGATATTTAATTTCAATACATTCATTACAAAATTTTATTTTCATACATTTATAATTTTTTAAAAAAATTGTACACGTAAAAAGTTTTTCGTGTACAATTTTAACTCCGCCTACACGAAATTGAAGTAGCCGGTCCCAAGCCCGGATAAAGGAGGAGGGTTTATCTTTTTTTTTTTTTTTTAAATAAATGTATATTTACTATTTTAAAAATTATAAATGTTTTGACGAGCCCCGATAAATGTTTTGGAAAATATATATTTAAAAAAAATATAAAAAATAGACTTGTAGTAGTAGCGTTATTTATTTATAAAAAAAAAAAAAAAAAAAGGCGAGCCGGCGAGCCGAGCTTAAGCTCGGCTCGCCGAGCCGCCCGCCTTGGGCGAGCTCGGGCGCGAGCCGAGCTCGCCCAAACGGCAACGAGCCGAGCTCGCGCTCGGCTCGTTGCCGACGAGCCACGAGCTCGGCTCGTGCGAACACGAGCCGAGCTCGTTCGTCAATGGGCCGAGCCGGCTCGGCTCGGCCCATTGCCACCACTATGTGAATCCGGTGGGTTCAGTTTTTATGTCAAAACCAGTAAGCCTCCTTGTCATATACGGTATGCTCCTTGCCATATTCGGTAGGTACTCACGAAACCGGTAAGCCTTGTTCACTTTAATATTATAAAAAAAAAATCCAATTGGCAGTGAAGTCGGACTCTACGAAGTCCGTAGAGTGCGAAGCATTTGCTCCGCACTCTACGGAGCTGTGCGCACTCTATGTAAATTTTTTTTTTCTTTCTTTCTTTTGGTTACCACAAATAATATATTAAAACAAAATTATTAAAAAAAAACACGATCCTAATACATTATCCTCGCTGAAAATACAATAAAATTAATCATATTCACTACATTTTCACTTTTACAATATTTTGAACCTACAAAAAAAAAAAAAAAAAAACTTAACAACGATATGTTTAATTTTGTATTATTAAACAAAATTCAAATTGTAAATAAAAAGAATCCATATATTTAGTTTTAATAATAGGTGTTAAAAAAAGAACGCAAGAAAAAAAAATAAAGTTTTATACTGAAATTATATATAAACTAAGAAGGAAAAAGAATTGATTTATAAAATAATACTAAAGTTAAAAATAAGTGTGATGAATGAATTAACCTGAATTTATAGTACTTAATAAATCATTGTTAAGTGTTTTATATTTATTTTTTAGGTTCAAAATATTGTGAAGTTGAAAACATAGTGGATATGATTAATTTTATTGTGCTTTGAACAAGGATAATGTTATTAGTATCGTATTTTTTTTTTAAATTATTAGTTAAATTTAAATATACAAAATGGAGGTAAAAAAAAAACCAATGCAATTAAAATAAAAAAAAAAAAAAAAAAAAGGAACATAGCTCCGCAGAGTGCGGAGCAAATGCTCCAAAGACTTTGGAGCATGCTCCGCACTGTGCGGAGCTATGTTCCATTTTTTTTTTCTTCCTCAATATAACTAATAATACAATATATATATCTATATATATATCTATATATATATATATATATATATATATATATATATATTACATGTTTAATATTAAAAAAAAAACACTTAACAATGATATGTTTAATTTTGTATTATTAAACAAAATTTAAATTGTAAATAAAAAGAATTCATATATTTATTTTTAATAATAGGTGTGGAAAAAAGAACGCAAGAAAAAAAATAATATAGTTTTATACTGAAGTTATGTATAAACTAAGAACGAAAAAGAATTGATTTATAAAATAGTACTAAAGTTAAAAATAAGTGTGATGAATGAATTAACCTGAATTTATAGTACTTAATAAATCCTTGTTAAGTGTTTTATATTTATTTTTTAGGTTCAAAATATTGTAGAGTTGAAAACGTAGTGGATATCATTAAATTTTAGGTTCAAAATATTGTGAAATTGAAAACTTAGTGGATATGATTAATTTAATTGTAGTTTCAACGAGGATAAAATTTGTGTTTCCCTAATTACTATATTTCCTGAGTTAATATTTAACCTATATATATTTCCTATATATATATATAGGACTGAGGAAATCCGGTAAGCAAAGAGGAAATTCGGTAAGCATTTACAAAACCGGTAAGTTCCTTGCAAATACGGTAATCACCTCAAAATTGGTAAGAACCTTCTCCGGTAAGAATATGCAGACCCGGTAAGCCTCTTACACATCCGGTAACTTGTCCATAACCAGTTCGAATCGATTTCTTTCACTCTCTTTGAATCAATTCGAAATCAAATACGATAAGCATAAGGAAAATCCGGTAAGTTGTGTCAGTCAACAATTGTGGGAAGGGGAAAATAGGGAATAAAAACTCTTCACAAATGAACAGTACAAGGTGGGCTGGCTCTTTTATTGTGGGAGGGAAGAATGAAGGATAAAATGGGAAAAGAAAATGCTTTGAGAAAAAAAAGAAAAGAATGATGACGAGAATGTGTTAAAATCTGGTGTAAATGATACGATTCAAAGCTTAAAAACTAATCCTTGATGATTAGAGTTGGAAAACTGATTCTAAGCTTCAAAAAATTGGAAGAAAAATGCTGAAACAAATGGCTGAAAACAAGCTGAAAAGGCTGAAGAAAAACAGAGCAACAATGTCAAATCCGGAAAGTTGAGTGCAAATACGGTGAGATTACTGCAAATCCGGTAAGATGACTGCAAATACGATAATTTCAATATTTTCTTCCATAACCAGTAAAACCATTACCAATCCGGTAAGACCCTTGCATATACGGTATGAAAAATATAAATCCGGTAAGTTCAATTAAAATTGAACAATTCTAAATCTGGTAGGTAAGAAGACAATCCGGTAAGCTGAGTGCAATACCGGTATGCTCATTGAAAATCTGGAATGTTCAAGAAATTCAACAGCAGCTACTTCATTCAACAACTAAAATCAAATTTGGAAATGCAAAACGGAGGATTTAAAGACTGATGATGCAAGTGAAGATTCTTCTTTTTATGTTTAAGCTGTTTACAAGAGGGCAAGAAATTAAGGGTTCCACACCTATTATTAAAAATAAATATATGGATTCTTTTTTATTTACAATTTAAATTTTGTTTAATAATACAAAATTAAACATATCATTGTTAAGTGTTTTTTTTTTAATATTAAACATGTAATATATATATATATATATATATATATATATATATATATATATATATATATATATATATATTTTTATTATTAGTTACATTGAGGAAAAAAAAAAAGAGGAACATAGCTCCGCACAATGCGGAGCATTTGCTCCAAAGACTTTGGAGCAGCAAAAGTTCCAAAGACTTTGGAGCAAATTTGCTCCAAAGTCTTTGGAGCATTTTCTCAGCACTCTACGGAGCAATTTTTTTTTTTTAATCTTTTACTTGTATTGCTTTTTTTTTTCCTCCATTTTCTATATTTCAATTTAACTAATAATTAAAAAAAAACACGATACTAACAACATTATCTATATTTCCTTGGTTTTTTTTCTCGCCATTTTCTATATTTCAATTGAATTAATAATTAAAAAAAAACGAAGACAACTTTAAAACGTAGTTATTATGTTTAACTTTATATAGGTATGAAAAAAAAAAGGGCAACTGTATGTTGAATAATAAGAGCATTTATTATGTTTAATTTTATATAGAATATTATTCAATTACTTGCATTTCTTACTATCGAATATGTATTCGCTTATTTACAAAGTAATTTATTATCCTCATTGAGAGCACAATAAAATTAATCATATCCAATATGTTTTCAACTTTACAATATTTTGAATCTAAAAAATAAAAATAAAAACGTAGTTATTATGTTTAATATTTTATCCATCCACTGTTCATTCAGGGAAAAAAACTGAGAGTAAAAAAATGTAGGCGGTGAATGGCGGTGCAAAAAAGTGGGCGGTCAAAGGCGGTGGAAAATACTATGTTTCTTCCATGCTAAGATACTATAGTGATTATCAACCAACTATAAAATATCATGTTTGTTCCATGCATCCAGTACCGACTTCATCTTTTCATTCTTCAGTTGACAAGCCTGAAATTAATCAGTAGGTGGTGAGTATCTATTTCTTATTTTATTACATGCAAATTAATCTGTTAGTTTGATTTCAAAAAACGAATAAATTATTCGTCTCGTTGAGTTTTATGTTTTGCTATATTATTGTAGTTTATTCTTCCATGGAAGTTATTTTTTGTATTTTTTATTTAACTGTTACTCTGGTTATTTCATAATTTTTGAATTTTTATGTATTTGAAATTGAAAGTTTTGACAGAATTGTTTTCTTTGATAAATGCATGTTATGGTTGAGTTTTATGTTTTGCTATATTATTGTAGTTTATTCTTCCATGAAAGTTATTTTTTGTATTTTTTATTTAACTGTTACTCTGGTTATTTCATAATTTTCGAATTTTTATGTATTTGAAATTGAAAGTTTTAATAGGAGTGTTTTCTATGATAAATGCATGTTAGTTGAACTGTTACTAGGAATTTTGAAGATTAGAATAATTTGTCTTTGCTCTTAGAATTACATATTGGAATTGTTTTGGTTTTAAAAAAAGAAATTTGTAAGTTTATAAAAAAAAAAAAAAAATTGAATTTTGCTCCCCAGAGTGCGGAGCAATAAGTTTATAATAAAAAAAATACATTTTAATTTTGCTCCGTACTCTGCGGAGCAAATGCTCCGAGATTTTTTTTTTTTTTTAAAGGCCATTAAAAATGTTATTTATTTCCTACTGTCATCGTCTTTGGCCCCGAGCCCCCGAGCCCCCACGAGGGGCGCTGCCCCCTCGACCCCCGCGACCTGATCGGGCAGATCGATCCCCGTCGGGGGAGTTGCCCCCGAACTCCCACGAGGTTACGAATTCTTGATTATTTGTGATCATCGCACGCTAAATTTACGAATTCTTTAACCATTCACATGTAGAAGTTTTAATTATTCTTTATTTACTTCACATATTTTGATTTTTTATTTTTCTTATGATTTTCTTTAGTTTGTCATAATTTTTGTCATTCCTGATTCTGACAATATTGAATTTGTTTTCAATTTTTTTTTAGGTTGCAAGATATCCTTCTCAAAATAAAAATATTAAAAGTTTCAACATCAATTCAATTGTGCTATCTTCAGGTATGATATTTTTTTCTTCTTTTTTTAGATTTTGTAGAGTTTAATTTTTAGTTAGTCTTTGTATTTTTTTCCCTAAAGTTTATATTATAGTATTTATCATTCAACTATTACTGACAAATTGTAGCTTCTAATTTGTATTTACTGTTCTCTTGTATACAGTGTCCAATTATTTTTCCCAGTGGTTGTACTTGACTACAATAGTGCACTCTATCTTGGGTAAGTTTTCTCAACTGAACTATTTAGGTTTTTTTTATAGGGTTATGTAGTATTTTAGTTATTTATTTATAATAACTTGTAACTTTGTAATAAATTGCCGGTTCCCAATCTTTTCTTTGTGCATACTACTTTTTTTCCTTCAAGAATATATTTTCAGTCACTGTTCACAAATTTTGATATTTTAAATTTTAGTTTTATTTTTAATATATATACAATTACTTCTTTCTAAAACTATTGCTTTTTACAATTACGGTTAAAGTTCAACTATTCTAAACAAATTGTTAGTGTTGTGATGGATATTTTTGTATCATCTGATGATGGAGAAGTTGATTCAACTATTCTACAATTTTATTTTAGTTGAAGTATAAATATGTTGATAACATCCTTTAATTCTTTTAGTTCATGTTGGTTACATTGGACTCCAACTATTCGATATGGATACTTCGAGTGATTGTCTTAATTTTGAAACAATGTCACATCGCCAACAAGAAAATCAAAGGAATAGGTATCGACGAAAACGACTTCGAAGTGGCTGCAATGATCGTCGTAGAAGGATAAATAATCCTATATCATCTGGACATGATATTTAGAATGATGTACAAATGCACCAATCTATAATGCATCATGATTTTGAGGCTTCTACTTCAAACCAAGAGACACCTCGTATTTTCAGTTCTACATTACCAAGTGGTTTTGATGTGTCGAACATACCAACGATTGCATACGTATTACCGACATGCAATAGCTGTAAATATTGTGACGCAAGAAAAATTTATAGAGAAAGTAAAGGTTTCTGTTGTTCTGATGGAAAAGTTCATATCTCCATGCCTAATTCACCAACTGAATTGTACAACTTGTTTACTTCAAAAGAATCTAAATGTATAGAATTTAAAAAAATTGCACGGGGATATAATAACCACTTTGCTTTCACTTCATTTGGTGTCAAATACGACAAAGATCTCTTTAAAGCATACCGAGGTATTTACACATTTAAAGTTCAAGGACAAGTATATCATTATGTAAACGAACTTATCCCACAGAACAATAAGCCTTCTTATATGCAGTTATATTTTTATGATACAGATAATGAAATTCAAAATCGTATGAAAATTTCAAAAAACTTTGATGAATATACTTTAATTATTCTAATTGAAATCCTGAAGGTAAATCCATACAGTAGATTCTTTCGGACTTTAAGTAATATGACTAACTTACAAGATCATCAAATACATATAAGATGCGATCCAGGACTTGATCAAAGAGTATTTAATACTCCTACCTCATCTGAAGTAGCTGCTGTATGGGTCGAAAACGATGAAAATGCTAATATTCGCTTTCGTGACATTACTATATATGGCTACTCTGGTGATTCACATAGAGTTCATTATTACTACGGTTGCTATGATCCTTTGCAATATCCTTTACTTTTTCCATACGGAGAACCTGGTTGGCATGAAGGCATCGGGAGGTGCAGAACGGCTGAACATTTGTCTGAATTTGTTCAATTTCCTAATACAATTACCTCTGCAGCTGAATTTATTGAAAGAGAAAATCAAGGTTTGCAAATCTATGTTATTGTACATTCACCTAATTTTTCCAGTGTCAACATTGTAATCTAATGACGAATTCCTTTTTGCAGTGCTTACAGGAATGAAGAAACGATCACAAGTTTCTTGTCGAGAATATTATTCATATAAATTGCAAATTAGGCCTTCCGGTAAGTCTATTTTACTTCACAGTGGTAGATTGCTCCAGCAATATGTTGTAGATATGTATGTTAAGATTGAAACTGCACGGTTAGACTATTTTCGCAACAACCAGAATCAAATTCGAGCTGAACTTTACCAGGGTATTGTAGATAGTGTTCAAAATGGAGAGACAAGAGGGTGCAAAATTGGAAGAAAAATTGTTTTACCTCAGTCTTTTACATGTGGGCCTAGAGATATGTTAAGGAGATATATGGATGGAATGGCTATTGTACAGCGTTATGGAAAACCTGATATCTTCTTGACTATAACATGCAATCCAAATTGGCCAGAGATTAAGCAAGAACTAAAACACAATGATGAGATTCAAAATCGACCTGATCTAATTGTGCGTATATTTAGAGCAAAATTAGAAGAGTTGAAAAACGATTTATACAAAAAAAATATCTTAGGCCCAGTTGTTGCGCATATATACGTTATTGAATTTCAAAAAAGGAGACTCCCTCATGCACATCTATTGTTAATTTTCAACTATGGCCACAAAATCTATTCTGCTCTAGATGTTGATAAGATAGTTTGCTGTGAAATTCCTAACGAAAACAAAAATCCTTATCTTCATTCCGTTATTGTTAAACACAATATGCATGGCCCTTATGGACACCTTAATCCAAAAAACGTATGGAAGCGAACAAAAGTTGCAAAAATAAATATCCTAGAGATTATTGTGATACTACTATATTCGGTGATAACTCATATCCTTTGTATAAACGTTGTAATAACGGTATTTCTATTAAAGTTAGAGGTCAAATGTTAGACAATCGATGGGTTGTACCGTATAATCCTTACTTGAGCGCAAAATATGACTGTCACATTAATGTTGAAGTATGTTCTTCTATTAAAGCTGTAAAATATTTGTACAAATATGTGTATAAAGGACATGATCGTATTCATTTTTCAGTTTCCACAAATGAAACAGGAAAAGAAACCGACGAAATCTCAGCTTATCAATCTGCTAGGTGGATATCTCCACCTGAAGCTATGTGGAGGATTTTCTCGTTTAATTTGGCGGAAATTTATCCAACTGTTTATTCTTTACAACTTCACATCGAAAATCATCAACAAGTAAGATATAACAACGAAGATGATTTATGTGCTATTATTGACAACGAAAATACAAAAAGAACAATGTTGACAGAATTTTTTGAGGTAAATAAAGCAAATGAATTTGCTCGTACATTGTTGTATCGAGATTTTCCAACACATTTTGTTTGGAACTCAACTAAAAAGATTTGGACCCCCAGAAGAAAACACGTTGTTATAGGCCGAATTGTCACAGCGAATCCATCTGAAGGAGAACGATATTTCCTACGCGTTCTTCTTAATCATATTCGAGGTCCAACATCATTTCATGATTTACGAACTTTGAACGGAGTAACTGTTACTACACATCGAGAAGCAGCACTTTTACATGGTTTGTTAGGCGGAGACAATCATTGTGAAGAATGTCTGTCTGAAGCTATTATTTATAAAATGCCTACTTCTTTAAGACGCCTTTTTGCTACGCTTCTCACACTTTGCAATCCTGATAATCCAAAATTACTTTGGGATAAATTTAAAGTTTATATGATCGATGATTATGTATATAAAAATATACCTTCAAGGGCTGCTGAACTACGAGCTTTAGAAGACATCAATTCTATTTTAGAATCATCGGGTAAAAACATAAATGACTATGAAATAGTATCATTCAGTGTAAATATAGATGAAAATGAAAGGTTGAGAAGAATGGTGGCAGAGGAGACAACAAATTTGGATATAGAAGGAGGCTATGCTTGTACATCAAGCTTAAATAATGAGCAACAATTTGCATACGATACAATTATGGAAAAAGTTAATTCTAAATCGAGTGGGATCTATTTCATCGATGGTCCAGGAGGAACGGGCAAAACGTTTTTATATAAAGCTCTCCTAACAGGTGTAAGATCTCAAAATTTAATTGCTTTAGCTACAGCATCTTCTGGAGTATCTGCATCTCTTTTGCCTGGAGGTTGAACAGCTCATTCAAGATTTAAAATTCCTCTAGAAACAGTTGGTAAAGTTATTTGTTTTGTTAGTAAACAATCGGCTCTAGGGGCTTTGTTAAAAATGTCTACATTAATACTTTGGGATGAAGCACCTATGGTGAATTGTTGTGCCGTTGAAGCCGTTGATAAAATGCTCAGAGATATTACTGACTGAAATTTGCCTTTCGGTGGAAAAGTAGTCGTTTTAGGAGGAGATTTTAGACAAGTTTTACCGGTGATACCAAGAGGAAAAAAAGAAGACATAATGAAAGCTACCTTAGTCTTCTCTGACTTATGGCCTTTGTATTCACATCTACCGTTGGTTGAGAACATGCGAGCAAAATTGGATCCCACATTTTGTGATTATTTGCTTAGAGTTGGAAATGGAATAGAGGAACAACACAGTTGTAACAACATTCAGCTTCCAAGCAATATAATTGTACCATTTGATGATGAAATTACATCTCTGAAAACTTTGATAAATCACGTTTTTCCAAATATAGAAGCATATGTTGATAATTTACATACGATGGGAAATCGAGTAATTCTTACGCCAAGAAATGAATGTGTTGATCATATTAACAGAATTTTACTTGATCAAATTCCTGGTGAAATTTCCACATATTATAGCTTTGATGAAGCAATTGACAAATCAGAACAGGGCCTACAGGAAGATTTCTTAAATACTTTGACTTCAAATGGTATTCCACCGCATGAATTGAAGTTTAAGATAAACTGTCCTGTAATGTTATTACGGAACATCAATCCTTCTGAAGGGTTATGCAATGGAACACGCCTTACTTGTAGAAAATTTGATAAGAATGTAATTCTTGCTGAAATTACAACTGGTGAATATTGTGGGAAACATGTTTTCTTACCAAGAATTCCTTTTGTGCCTCTGAAAAATGATCAAACTTCAATTCATTTTAAAAGAACTCAATTCCCAATTAGACCATGTTTTGCAATGACGATAAATAAAGCACAAGGTCAGACACTTGATTACGTTGGTTTGTATCTTCCTGAACCAGTTTTCTGTCATGGTCAGCTTTATGTAGCATTATCAAGAGCTAAAACGAGCAAATCTTTAAAGGTTTTACTAAAACCATCAAGCACTGACAATTTACACAGTACATGTACGAAGAATGTTGTGTACAGAGAAATTCTGTCATTCATTCATTTGTAGAAGTATAACTTCTTTGTAAGTATTTATCACATATCTTAGTCGCTCATTGTCATAATTATATTGCCGATTTCTGTTATTTCTTTTTTCCATAAATAATTTACCTTTGGAATATTTCAGGCTTTATGATATTTGTATATATTTTTCGCACATACTTGGATTTATGGCAACAATCCAAACTTGTACAATTGTGGCGAAGTATGCCTAAGCCTTCTCAACACTTAGAGTGGTGGTCAGAAGTAGAAGTGGATCCCTGGTGTGTCAACTATGCTACAAGTTTTGGTCTCTATACAATGCCTAATTTTGAAATCGAAGCCCTATTTTAATGAGCCCGGACATACAAATATGAATGGTTCAACAAGTGGAGAAAATTGTTCTCTTGCATATAATAAGAATACTTTTATCCATTCTCTCTAAACGATGGTGTACAGTATGAGGCAGCCACCAAAGGTAACATAAAATTGAGATCATCTCTATGTAATACTGTTATTATTAGGCCTTTCGATCATTGCATGTTTTCATGGTTAATTTCAATTTATTCTTTCCTTTTGAGTAACAACTTCATTATATGTTGATTTGAGTCTTGTATTATGTTGCTCGTAGCACTTCGAGAATTTTGGGGTAGAACATTTTTACAATCGTTCTCGTGATATTCTGGTGACATGTAAAGCCTACATAGAAGGCGCTCAAGTGGGTTGTATTGTCAAAGGAGGTGCTCAAGATGTTGACGAATGTAATAAGATCTTCTTACAGGATTTTAAGGCCAATTTGGCACGGTTCATCACTACATTAGTAAATGCATTTTCTCAAATTGGCGTGAAGGACTGTCGAGAGTTCTTTTGGTTAGCTCAAAAGACAAATGTACAAGTTCCTACTACATCCGGGGTCCAAAACTTTTATTAGTAAGATTAATTAAATTAAAATTTAGACTTGGGCAACGTATTTTGCATGCAAGACATGTTCAAATTGAATTTGGTTTTTGTCTTAACTTATATTTAAAATTGCAAATCAATGAATGTTAATGCTTTCAGGATGCTCGCCATGCATTTTAGCAAATAAAATGTCATAAATACTGTATCTTTAACTTTGTTTATCCTTGTAATATTTATTTTCCTATATTCTGTATTATCCTATTGCCCTGTCATTCAATTTTTCGTAGTTGTATATAATCAGTTGACCAATTACATTTACTGGGATAATTTAAATTGCTCATATCTAACATTCAAGATATAATTCACGATGATTAATATTAATTGCTCATATCTAACATTCAAGATATAATTCACGATAATTAATATTTTTAACACACTAACATAACCTTCAAAATCACCCAACCCGTGCATCGCACGGACAAAAACTAGTTATATAAGAATAGGCAAACATGCTCTGAGTAATCCATGAAGAGAAATTATTATTTTTTTAAATTAAATTAGCCGTTGAACGTTTTATATAATAATTCATATTATTAATATACAATATTAAAATAATTGGTGTGCGTTTTGATTTCACATTCTCATGGTGGGGAATAGGGTTGTCCGTGGGTCGGTTCGGTTCGATTCTGAAGAGATCCGAACCGACTCAAAACTTTCGAATATTTAATAAATGGAACTGTAGGGTCCAAATATAATTATGGAACCGTTCGGGTTCGGGTCGGGTCGGGTCCGTACCATAATTAAATTTTTTAATATTTACAGCAACACTACATAAATACAACTAATGACATTTCATTCGTAACTTTTACAAATTAACGTAGCCCAATTCAAAAACATATAAATAACTAGCCGTCCAATAAGATTAATTCAATGCATACAAATACCAAAAAATAGATATTAATATTACAGCAACACTACATAAAGTATATTCATTTGTTTCAAATTAAAATGGGCTAATGAGTTTTAAAAATGATTTGAGCTTTAAAATTAAAATTATGAAATAATCTGATTTATTTAATTAATTTGCTAATTTGTTTAGAAAAAAATAAAATAATTTAATTAATTCAATATAAAAAATAAAAAAATTATTTAGTTTCTCGATTCTTATCCGGTTCTTCGGTGTTTGGTCTAGACCCGAGACCCGATCCAAACCCATCGGTTCTCGATTCGGGTATTTAATTTATGAAGAACCGTTCGATTCGGTTCGGGACTTTTGGACACCCCTAGTGGGGAAGAAGAATTGACCGAATTGTCCCATGCGAAACCGGTTGGAAAGAGGGACCCACACGTTTGGCCCGCGGGGTTCTTCGTCTTCTACTCACGCAAACATATTAGGCTGCGAGTCTTACTCTTTTCCTTATTGGTGGGTAGGGGTGTCCAAAAGTCTTGAACCGAACCGAACCGAATCGAGCGGTTCTTTATAAATTAAATACCCAAACGGGTACCCGAATCGAGAACCGATGGGTTTGGGTCGGATCTCAGATCTAGACCAAGAATCGAAGAACCGAAACTAAATAATTTTTTTATTTTTTATATTGAATTAATTAAATTATTTTATTTTTTTCTAAACAAATTAGTAAATTAATTAAATAAATTATATTATTTCATAATTTTAATTTTAAAACTCATTAGTCCATTTTAATTTGAAGCAAATGAATATACTTTATGTAGTATTGCTGTAATATTAATATCTACTTTTTGGTATTTGTATATATTGAATTAATCTTATTGGATGACTAGTTATTTATATGTTTTTGAATTTGGCTACGTTAATTTGTAAAAGTTAAGAATGAAATGTCATTAGTTGTATTTATGTAGTGTTGCTGTAAATATTAAAAAATTTAATTATGGTACGGAACCGAACCGAACCGAATCCGAACGGTTCCATAATTATATTTGGACCCTACGGGTCCATTTATTAAATACCCGAAAGTTTTGGGTCAGTTCGGGTCTCTTGAGAACCGAACCGAACCGACCCACGAACAGCCCTATTGGTGGGTGGCCGGCCTTAGTCGGATTTGGTTCCTCAAATTTGCCCATCATCATCTCATTTTCAATTTGGTTAAATTTAATTTGTGACCACTGAACTTTTAGTCATATTTCAATTGGATTATTAATCTAATTATTTTATTGCTCTATCACGTTCCGTGATCTATCGTCCCCTAACCTAAAAGAAATTGCTTAATTGAAAAATCATACTGTAATAACTATTTTATGTAATCACTACGTGGCGATAGTTATGACAAATGGATCGAACGTCTCATGCTCGAATTTAATCAAGTCCACAATGGATCTCTCCAGCCACCTCAAAAAGGCTCCACAACTTGTAAAAATTGAAGGTGGTAACTTTTTTTTTTTCAATATATAAAGGAGTGACACACAATCCAGTTCAACTTGACCCAATATGAGCCGAGCTCACCGTCTATAGCCCAAGATCACTTTTTGGCTACGAAGTCGACTCGTAGCTCGATTCTCTAACCAATGAGTTGTGTTTGGCTCGCATGTCAAGCTGAGTCAAGTGAAATAGATAAATCCCAAAAATCTGAAAATTAACCAAGGAAAAATTTACTGGTTAAACAAGAATTATGACATTGTCTTTAGATTATAAAGTTTTAAATGTATTTTTTATTTTAGCTCTTTTACGACATAGAGTAATGGTAAATTGACATAACAAGAAACAATTACGTGGAGAATCCATTGAAGTATGATTGTCAATCACACAATTTAATCAATTCGGAAGAGGACAATTGATGGAGTGAAATTTTACAATAAATTAAAGCACACTGACCCAACTTAACACTAAATTGAAGTTAAGTGATACTATCGAGATAAATTAAAGTACAGTGACCCAATTGAGATATAGTTGAAATTTGACAAACATAAATAAATTGAATCGAAACTTGAATATTTCAAATGAAGGAAAAGACGAACTCTAGTTGTAGTACGATCTAGTCAATTTTAAAATTGTCATTTAGTCGGATTCGTTTCCTGAATTTACCCTTCACCGTCTGAGTTATACGTTTTAATTAATTAATTAATTTTGGTTTATTTGATTTATTTATGCAATATCAACTTTGGATTCCATTGCATAAATAGTTTTCGCGCGCGCGCGCGCACACACACACACACACACACACACACACACATATATATATATATATATATATATATATATTTTAAGTGAAATTGGCAAATAAAAAAAAAGAGAAATAAATTACATCGCATCTTGAATTCTAACTTTGGTATAATTAGTCAATTTTAGACTGAAATTATGCAAGAAAATGTTTGGAAGAAAGTTTCACTTTAGAAACAAAAATACTTACATATCTGCCAGCGGGGTATTGACATGAAAATGACGTTTGACGGTTTATAATGTCACTGTTACGTAACCAGTTAAAAAAACAAGTTAAAAGTGTGAAAGGCAGGACACGGATTGAACAGTTGAAGACTTCAAAAATCTTATAATTCCTGAAGATTGATTGGAAAATAAATATTAAAATATATAATTTTTGAACTACTAAATCATAGTTAAGACTTAAGTAGGTGCCAAACTAGTTGGGATGTACTTATACTATAAATATTTGATAATAGTAATTAGAAATGCATTTAATTGTTATTTGTTTAAGTTAAATTTAATTTTTCAAAGTTATAAATAATTTATTTAACATTAAATTTGAATTCTATGTAAATATTTTTTGGTATAAATATAAATTTATCATTTTGTTCAATTCTTAGTTTACATTTAACAAAAAAAATATTTTTTTGTTATAAATATGAAAAATTCTATATTTTTATAATTTTATTTATACAATAATACTTGTCAAATCGGAACAAACCGCGACCCACGCAACCCGTGACCAGTATGGGCTCGACTTGGATGGGTTAGCGAGCGCGTCCGAGTTGTATTCCAAAATTTGTGAGTCGACCCGAAACCCGTAACAGACCGGCTCATATGTTGGCGGACCGACCCAGTCGGTCCGGCCCAGACCACACAGATTGACACCTCTAAATGTGTTACCTTGTAGGGTTATGATGGTTTGAGGAATTAGCACTTATTCCAATAGAAGTCAATTCCTCGAACGTTGTCATTGATGGTTCCTCTCGAAGATTTCATTTTCTATATGCAAGATGGATTCATTTTGGGATAAGATTTTTGTGGATATGCATTTTGCCTCCTGGCAAGGTTTGAGGAAATAGCATTTAGTCAATTCCTGGAACCTTGGGTCTATTGACTAAGTGCTACTTGCTGGAACCTTAGGTCTATTGACTAAGTGTTAATTCCTTGAACCTTGGGTCTATTGACTAAGTGCTACTTGTTGGAACCTTAGGTCTATTGACTAAGTGTTAATTCCTTGAACCTTGGGTCTATTGACTAAGTGCTACTTGCTGGAACCTTAGGTCTATTGACTAAGTGTTAATTCCTTGAACCTTGGATGTGCAAAAGGCATATCCACGAAAATCTTATCCCATCCCGGGATGTGCTAGTGGTACATAATGTGCACCATAATGGTGTCCATAATGGACACATGGTGCCCATTCATTGGAGGGAGTGTTGGCCCACCAACACTCCCTCCAATGAATGGGCACCATGTGTCCATTATGGACACCATTATGGTGCACATTATGTACAAGAAGAATAACCCATCCCAAAAAGAATCCATCTTGCACAGAGAAAATGAAATCATTGAGAGCAACCACGAATTACAAGGTTTGAGGAATTAACTTCTATTGACTAAGTGCTAATTCCATTCAATATTATCCTTAATTGACGGTGACAAACTAGTAAAAAACACACTTATAAAAAAATGTGATTAATGAGAAAAAGTTATAAAAATACATATAAATAACAAAAAATACAAGTAAATGTTAAAACTCAATTGCATTTTTGGTAAGCTCTTTTAGCCCTTCTTTAGCCCCATTATTTGGCAAAGAATGTATTGAGTTTACGTGTAATATTATTTTATTGAGATGACAATTTGATAAGTTTGGTGACCATCCGAAAAACTTTTAATGTTTGATGACCAATGAGATAATGATTTAATAAGTTCGATAACCATCATCTGAAATTTTTTTAAACTTCATTGCTCAATAAAAAATATTATACAAAATGGCCTTTTGGACTTTTAACTCCTCCCTCCCAAAACCCCAAATTTATTAAGAGGCCATCAACCCTGAAAGGTAAAGCTTTGGTGTTGTCACACGTCAAGTTCTCATAAATCCACAGGCTATATTTTTTGTATATTCACATGAATTTGCCTTGCATTTTTAAATCACCCTTTCAAGCCCTACAAATCTTCTTCTTTGACTTCTTTTGAACTATTTAGAGAAAAATTGCAGGCATCAATGGCATCCTCTGTTGATAGAAACACGTTTTCCTTCCCAATTTTGTCGATGAATTTAGTAACAATCAGCTTCTCCATTACGTCTCGTCTTGGATTTATTAAAATCATCTGCAAAAAAGGGGAAAATTGAAATTTTTGGTAACATATTTTCACTCATATGACCTTTAGAGAAAAACGTATAGGGGAAGAATTACGTGCTTTTACCTTGATTCCTTTTGTTTCTAAATTTTTTCTCACTTCAACAAACGTTTCCACTCCCATTATGTCCATTGCCGTCACACCTATATATCTCATTAAACTTATTAGCGGGTTTACTCAAATGAACAACTATTGACGACATGTTTAGTATGCTAGGCTGACTAAATGGTCGGAAATAGGGGACAGGATTTCAGTATCATACCTCCCAAATCTAGTAATACAAATTCAATGACATTTCCTGAAGATTCTGTGAGTTCTTGTTCATCTCTAACCCATCTTGCTATCCTGATCCAAGAAATTCCACCCAGAAAAAAATGAAAGATGAGTAATTAAGAGAATGAATTAACAAAAATAAGTAATAATTTATCTGGTTATAGAAAAAACCTTTCACTTAAATAACTGCAATTTGCAAAGTACATAGGGGAACCAAGCTTCAGAATTAGGATCCCTGGAATCCCAGTTGCACAAGGATATTGCTCTACGTCGCGATACAACTTCGTGTCTGGTATTTTTCCCAGCTTGCACGAAGCAGGCCTTGCTATGTACAACAGTGCTCTGATTAAAGCTAGTCCCACCTGAAAATAAGCCAAACAATTATAACATGTTTGGTATATGGAGTGGAACGACAATATTGAAAAGAAAAGAAAAAGTTGAAATTTTGACTATTATATTATTTCTTACTGTCTACCCAAGTTAAACTGAACTGGTACAAGTTAATTCGACTCGTCTAAAAGGTTAAACTCTTGGAGAGAATTTGAAGTTATTTAACTTTTGAGTTTATGCACCCTCTCATGCAGGTCTAACTAGTTGATGTTATCGTCCCACATTTTATTAACTTTTTCCCTACATCAAGACCTGGTTTCACGGGTTACCTTTCTTCTTAGCACAGAAAGGGACACCGTGCGGCAGTAGTCTGCTCCGCTAGACTACCTTCCGCCTTTTCTCGGTCCGTCTCGGGACAAAAGTAGATTTGATCACAATTTAAAGAAAGCTTACAACACGAAATTGAAATGCATTGAAATAAACTTGATCATTGCTAGAAAGCTTGAAATTACAATAGACTGAAAGCAGGAAATTACAATGGCTAGTGCAGGGGGCGAACACTAGAAAAGCTTGAAAGATGTTTGAAAGTCATATACCCCCTATAATAGACTTAGCAACAAAAACCCAAAAGACGGGAGTAGACGTCTTTTGGCCGAGGAATCATACTAAAATTTTCTAATTATCAACTATTTTACAATTAAATGAAATATTTACAAGGTGCAGCCACTGCAATAGCGTCACGGGGCTGAAGTAAGGCTGCTGCCCGTGACATTCTCCCCCATTTGCTTTGGCGAAGTCCTCTGAGCCGTTGGTTGTTCTTCTCGTTGTTGAATCCGCTCCATTTGACCAAGTATTCTTGAAGATAATTCCTAGAAGTTCGATGGCCAAGGATCTTTTTAGCAACCTTCATTTCTGATCTTTTCAAGTTAAACACAAGTCGCTTCAGATCTTCAGACTTCTTGTACTGTTTCTGTTTGATGACTGCAATGTGAGGGAGGGACGGTTGCTGGCCAGTAGTAATCTCAAAAGGACCCTTGTTGGGCGAAGAGGTCTCTTGAGCATTGAAACACATCCGGGCCACATCCGAAAGTTTTACCCAAACTTCATGCGGAGCAGAGATGAAGTGCCGAAAATAGTCTTCCAGCATAAATTTGAAGCGCTCTGTCTGTCCGTCTGATTGTGGGTGAAAACTAGAATTCATGCTCAAAGTTGGGCCAAGAAGTTTGAACAACTTGGTCCAACGTATGCCAGTAACTCGAGAATCCCGATCACTGACAATGTTGTTAAGCAGTCCCCAGTATTTGACAATATGTTTGAAGAAGAGTTGAAATTTGTCTCTTGGTGATACATACTTGGGTGCTGTGGTAACTGTTTCATCTTCAGATAAACGGTCCATCTTGACCGTGATAGTGCCAAAATCTCCTAATTTCGGCAATCCACCAATGTAGTCCATCGATCCACTCTCGACTGGTCTACTTGGGACGGAAAGGGGCTTCAGTAAGCCTGCCTTTTTCTGATGACCTGCATGAAGCTCTTCAAGCTTCGGCTGAGTCGTACGGTATGGTGCCTCACTGGGAGGTTTGGCACCCGAATCAAGTTCCATCCCGCGATCAATCGCCCTCCTTGGCAACTTACCCGGTATGAAGTCCCCAAATTCCTCAACACTCCTTCTGACATGCTTTGGAATTGGATCAGCCACCTCTTCGATCTCCTCTAGTCGAAGAGTGCACAAAAATGAGGTTTCATTCCTCTTGAAACCCTTGCTATATTGCATGGCCGAGATACCCTTCTCGCCTGCCTTCATAGCTCGTGTGGGGATAACGCATGGTTTACTCCCCATCATCAGTAATGAGTCAGAATGCGGCAACACTGCTGTTTTCGTGTCCCGTAGAAATTCCAATCCCAAAATGAGCTTGAAATCATCCATCTGAACTGCCGACAAATTCGTCCTTCCCTCGAAGTGACCTACTTTGATCGACACCGATTTAGCTACTCCCGCTATCGGTTGAGCAGCGGAGTTGATTGCTTTGACCTTCCCCTTACCTCTTTCCAGAACAAGTCCAAGCCGCCTTACTTCAGAACTTGCGAGGTAGTTGTGGGTAGCGCCGGTATCAATCATCGCCCTGATTGGCTTCCCATTGATCTTCACATCAATGTACATCAGGCCTTTCGCCCTACTAGTGCGAGCCTTCGGTTCTTCTATCCTCGGCTCTTCCGAGGGACCTTCGTCCCTTTTCGTAGCTCGATGCAATAGTGTATTGCACCGATGTGAGAATGCACCAACTACATCCTCATCCCCGTCGGAACTGGTCTCACTATGGCAACTAGCTTGTGGGGTACCTTGCTTCGATTTGGTCCTGCCACTTGCTTGTTGGTAATATGCATTCACCATCCGTTTCTGAGGACACTGTGCCACCCGATGTGGTCCTTCACATAAAAAGCATTTCAATTTAGGAGCGACATCAGATCTGCCCTCCGTTGCTTTTCCTTTGTTCCAGTTGTTACTGTTGCTCCCGTTGTGACTTCCTCTGAAGTTACTCTGACGGTTGCCTTGATAGGGTTCTCCCCTATTCCGAGAGTAACGCTCTCCCCCATTTGAGCTCGAGCTAGGTCTATGAGGTCTATTTCCACCTCCGATAGACTGACTATTTCCCGAATATTGATCATCTCTCAATTCTGGTTGATAGTCACTCAAGCATTCAGCAGCTCCAATAGCTACGCTTAAATCAGTGACCTTCTGTCTCTGAAGTTCCGTGCGTGCCCACGGTGCCAACCCTTCCATGAAGGTGAATAGCTTGTCCCTTTCCGACATGTCTCGAATATTCAGCATATGCCCGGAAAAGGCTTTCACATACTCCCTGATGGAGCTTGTATGTTTCAGATCTCGCAGCGCACGTCGTGCCTGGTAGTCCACATTCTCTGGGAAAAACTGAGATCTGATTGCTTCCTTCAGAAGCTCCCAAGTATCTATTCGGACCCTGTTGGCCTGAATATCAGCATACTTCGTCCGCCACCACAGTTTTGCATCTCCACATAGATACATGGTAGCTGTAGTAACCTTTCTCGCTTCGTCTTGGATCGAAGCCGCAAGAAAGTATTGTTCCATGTCGAACAAGAAGTTCTCAACTTCTTTAGCATCGCGTGCCCCTCCGTAGGTACACGGATCTGGAATTCTGAGCCTATGCATAGACTCTTGCACGGTGGCTTGCCCATTGCCAAACGCGCGTTGAAGAACTACCAGTTGAGCTCTCAACATTCCCACCTCTTCCTGCAGAACAGGTATGCTAGCAACAGCTTCAGTCATAGCTGCGCAAGCTTCTTGGCATTCATCCAGTTGGATGCGTACCTCTCGAGTTTCCGTCTCTGCCACTTCGACCTTTTCTCCAAGGCCCTCCATGGCCAAACACAACCTAGTGTTTGTCACCTCCAGCGCCTCCAAACGCTGATTCGTAGTCCTCCTCTGAGGATCCACCACCTCCGTGATGTCCGGTTCCATTGTATCCATCGCTTTCTTATCGAGGGTCTTGAGCCGCAGCTCTGATACCAACTTTCACGGGTTACCTTTCTTCTTAGCACAGAAAGGGACACCGTGCGGCAGTAGTCTGCTCCGCTAGACTACCTTCCGCCTTTTCTCGGTCCGTCTCGGGACAAAAGTAGATTTGATCACAATTTAAAGAAAGCTTACAACACGAAATTGAAATGCATTGAAATAAACTTGATCATTGCTAGAAAGCTTGAAATTACAATGGCTAGTGCAGGGGGCGAACACTAGAAAAGCTTGAAAGATGTTTGAAAGTCATATACCCCCTATAATAGACTTAGCAACAAAAACCCAAAAGACGGGAGTAGACGTCTTTTGGCCGAGGAATCATACTAAAATTTTCTAATTATCAACTATTTTACAATTAAATGAAATATTTACAAGGTGCAGCCACTGCAATAGCGTCACGGGGCTGAAGTAAGGCTGCTGCCCGTGACACCTGGGGGTGCAAGATTCGTGTGCCTGATGCTCCCTTAGTTACTCAGTATCTACCCTCCTGACCTATAAAACCAATTAGACTATAATTTAAGAAATTACAAATATAAGCATGGATCAAAAGTATAGACACGATTTTGGAAGCTAAGGTGGGCACAATTCACGGGGATTTGAGCGCTGGCTTCCCTATCATCTCATGAGATATATTAATATTGTTTTGAGCAAGTACTGAAATAAATGACGATGACTCTTGAATTCAAGAATACCTTTTATCTAAAGCAAGAAAGTAAGTAATTTCTTACCGAAATCATGAGTCCGGTTTCCATGCCTATGAAAGAAACAACCAGAAAAGCACTGATGCAAATTAGGAAATCAAATTTGTCTTTCTTGAACAAGTGATAAGCCTTTTCGTACTCGATAAGCCCAAGCATTGCTGACATGATAATGGCAGAAAGTGCAACCAGAGGCGTATGACTAAATAAAGGCGCGAAGAAGAGAAGCACCAGCAGCATACACAATGACATTACTATATTTGACATTGCTGTTTTGCATCCAGCATTGTAATTTACAGCAGTTTTTGAAAATGGCCCTGTAAAATCATATTTCTATATTACTAAGAAAAATGCCCTTTTGGAGAAAAACGTAATAACAACCGTCAACGTGATGCAGGGGAAGTTTATAGGAAAGACAAAAATTTCACAAAAAGAATTTCAATCAAGAGAAATTCAAAAAAAAACTTTATTTCATTGAAAACTGCGCTGCCTCAAAAGACTTACAACGTTTAAATAGCGAAACCCTAATAAAATTCGGAAAGAAATTACATAATAATAAAAAATATTATTTTTTCCAAAAATGGAAAAAATTGAGATAATCACGGATCTTGATTCTCCTAATCATCAGGATCATCCCCCAACAAACGGAAATCAAATCCGAGTTTATTTGACTAAGATATTGCCAAAACAAAAATTACCATAAACGGCAAAAACGCATAATTGAGGGCCTAAACGATGGAATTTGCCCAAAATTTGACGTGCTTTAAGGCCAAAAGCCTTGAGTTGTGATCATTGGCCCGTTTCTATTCAAATTAGACTAGCAATTCATCAAAAACGAATAAACCCGAAATTAAATTGAGTTGTTATTTTGCCTTCATCATTCTCCACGGGTTGAGAAAAATTCGTCCTCGAATTTGATGGGGTAGAAATCTCATCATCATCAGAATTATCACCTCGAAATGACGGCTCTGGCGGTAATCCATCTGGAAGCTCTTCCGGGAAGTCCTCATGAAATTCCTCTAGCAATGACTGAATCCTGCGAGTGACCTCCTGCTCACTGTCAACTGACTTTTCCACCAGCACATACACTATCCCATATCCTTCCATACTTGTCTCGAACTTCACTCTGGTCAGTAAATTGGCGTCATCCCCAACTACTTTTACTGAGCCCTTATCTGGAAGTAACACACTTTTCTTTTCCTCAATAGTACACGTCGACTGGAAGAGATTGGTACGCAACCAGTCAGTGTTATTTTCCAGGGAAGTCAGAAAAGTCCGCCTCACCATCAATGCCTGACCCACATTACCAACCACAAACTCCTCATTCTCTACTGCTTCTTCTACACCTTCACTGTCAAATACAGGCGGACCGTAATAATCAAACTCTTCATCCTCTGTTATTTTTTCAGTGTCTTCATTGTCAAATACAAGCGGACAATCATAATCAAACTCTTCCTCATCTGTTGCTTCTGCTATATCTTCATTGTCAAATATAGGCGGACCTTCATAATCAAACCCTTCCTCCTCTGTTGCTTCTTCAATGTCTTCATTGTCAAATACAGGCAGACTGTCATAATCAAACTCTTCCTCCTCTATTGTTTCTTCAATGTCTTCAATCGTGACATTTTGAATATTATGATCACGGTGTTGGACTTCCTCAATCGGAACCTGCCCACGACGACCACGATCTCTAGGTGCATGTTGTTGCGGCATAAGTGCAGCAACTTGCTGTGTCAGCAACTCCACTTGTTGACGCAGCTGTGCGATTTTATCACGTCTACATATCTCCTCTACTAAGGCTTCATGGGCTTCTTGACGTCTCCTTGACGGTATGGTGAAGGAACGACTTCGGCTCTGATACCAACTGATGCAGGGGAAGCTTATAGGAAAGACAAAAATCTCACAAAAAGAATTTCAATCAAGAGAAATTCAAAAAAAAAAACTTTATTTCATTGAAAACTGCGTTGCCTCAAAAGACTTACAACGTTTAAATAGCGAAACCCTAATAAAATTCGGAAAGAAATTACATAATAATAAAAAATATTATTTTTTTGAAAAATGGAAAAAAATTGAGATAATCACGGATCTTGATTCTCCTAATCATCGGGATCATCCCCCAACAAACGGAAATCAAATCCGAGTTTATTTGACTAAGATATTGCCAAAACAAAAATTACCATAAACGGCAAAAACGCATAATTGAGGGCCTAAACGATGTAATTTGCTCAAAATTTGACGTGCTTCAGGGCCAAAGGCCCTGAGTTGTGATCATTGGCCCGTTTCCATTCAAATTAGACTAGCAATTCATCAAAAACAAATAAACCCGAAATTAAATTGAGTTGTTATTTTGCTTTCATCACAACGTTAACTTGATTTGTGGTCGAGAAATAATGGTATAGTATGATTAAACAGATACCAGTGGTTAAATAGCACGACGTGAAAGATCCAACAATGTTCATGAGGCCAAAGGCTATCATCTCCTTGTTACCATCAATCTGTTCATTTTTTGCAATGGCAAAACTTCTTCCAATTGCTATCCCTTCCTGTAACAATTTTTTTAATACAAAAATTGAAAAAAAATCAATTCCTAATGAATAAATGGTGGAAATAAGTTATATTATATACAATTAATCTTAATAAATGGGCAGTGTACTTACAGCAAGAGCTATCAAAGCAGTGATAATTCCAGTTTTTAGAGGTGCAGATATATACTTTGGATCAAAGTTTAGAAGTTGAATAGATGGATCATTTATTCCTTTGCTGAGATTACCCACCTTCAATGAATAAACAATTTTATAAGAAGGGAATAATTCCAAATTTGAACAATATATTCATAAAAGGGGAAAAACTACAAGGGCGTGCTTGATTAAATAGTAAAACAAAAAAGATTACATGATTTTCTTCTTCTTCTTCAAATATCGTGTTAGGACCCGCCAAACACCACATTGGTATGATATTGTTCACTTTGGGCCTGGGCCCTCACGAATTTGTTTTGGATACTACCCAAAATGCTTCATACCAATGGAGTATTGTCCTACACTTATAAACTCATCATATTTCTCATGTTTAGCCGATGTTGGACTTCTTTTACTCCTAACATATCGTACGATAATGTACGGTATACCTTATGAAACAAGTCATAATTGATACGTTCTGATTTTCTTGACTTGAAAATTTAAGCCCATTTACTTTTGTTTTTAAAAATTTTTTAAATACTTTTCAACTTCCAAAAAATAACCCTTGAAGTTGAGTTTGGTAAGGATAAATTCAACATTGAATAAATATAAAAATATAGACCAACATATAAGGGTTTAAACTACTCATTTTAATAAGATTGATTTTTTTAAGATGAAATCTCAATCTCAAGTCTTAATATAGTATCAAAATCTATCAAGTTTCAATGAACAATTCAATTAATCCGAATAAAACTCAAAAAATGAGCTCGCAGATTCAAGATTAGTTTGCTCAATAGAGCGACTATCTTGTGAGTTCATGTTAAAAGATAAATTCCACATCGAATAAAAATAAAAATATATACTAATATATTAGAGTTTGGGCTACTCTCTTAATAATGTTGACGTTTTAAGATGAAACTCCAAATCCTAAAACAGTTGTGTTCATTATACAAAGTCGGATCGAGAAACGCATCAATATTTGAGGAATATAGAAGAAAATATAATAATAAGTAAAACTTAAATTTATATTAGATGACTCACAGTTGCAATGCCATGTTTCTCTGCATGAGTAAAATAAGCAAAAAGGCATCCAGCAACGACAACCACCATTGGAGCAATGGCTGACACCCAAAATAATTTAGGTTTCTTATTTTTCTGCACTTACACAATTTAATTATAGCATAAATAATTCAATTAATTCACATCAAAATTATATTTTTATATATGTACTTGTGTAAGTGTTTGACTTACCACATATCTTGTGATTTGGAGGAAGACAAGAAATATCACACCTATCACAAAGGAATCCCATTTCCACTGCAGGAAATAATGGTCACATTTGATAATAAATAAGTTACTTTGAAAATTTAATCTTATTACTAGTAACTTATACAAGAAGCTTAATTAAGTTGGTATGAAATTCATAATTTTTGTTGAATTTGGTCACTCAATTCATATTCATTAGTTGGAAAAGGTGACGACTCGATTCAACTCAACTATGACTACACTGTCACGTCAATTTGTCCATCAGCAATTTGTCTATCCTTCAAATTAACGAAGATGAATAGAGTGATAAAATTGTTACAAAGTATGAAATATAAATATATGTGTTTGTATGTAAACCTCGTCTCTATGGCTGAACACAGCATGTAAAACAGGAACTACACCAGTTTTAGTAGTAAAATGATGCAACCCAAGCATTCCTTTGAGTTGCTGCAGGCAGATAAGTAGTGCTGTGCCACCCATGAAGCCCAAGATAGTTGAATGTGAAAGAAAATCTACCAAAATGCCCAGTCTGCATAGCCAAAATTAAACACGTACACCTGTTATATACTAAGTTGCATGGAAATCGAAACCTGGAAATTAGACACGGCACGACACGACATAGTAAAAGAATGTCCATAACCTTTATTAATTACCTTAATACTCCCATAACTGTCTGAAGCAAACCAGAGAAAAAAGTGGCTGTATATACAAGACCTAGGTACAATTTAAGATCTTCAGTGGGAGATACTTTTTCTCCTATTGTTTCTGCTATGAGCAATGAACAAGCTGCAACTGTTCCTACTGCTAGATTTTTTGAACTCCCAAAAACAGCATAGATAAGAGGGGGCACAAAGCTTGAGTCTGCACCACACACAAAATTGGAGAATGTAAATTACATCTATTAAGTTAGTCCAAGTCAATCTAGTACTTTATTTGCTCGTTTGGTAACGTGGGTTGTACAATTGAACTTGGAGAGTAGTAACGATACTCTTTAAAGTTATCACGTCCTTGTGTAACAAACATCCATTCTATAAGTTGCAAGAGCAATTGGCCGAAATCTTTATTTGCTTGTTTGGTAAGGTAGACTACAATATAATAGACACGATTAGCTATTAAAGAAGAATTTTGTCTATTCGCTCGTCAATCATAACTAATACTAGCATGTAACTTGAAAGCAATTTAGGGTGGACTAAAATTTATAACTAATAGATTTTCCAAAATTTTTTAGAACTTTTTAGGGCCAATTTTATGAAGTAGAAGAAAAAAGAAAATTTTGGAGAAGTTTTATGTTGGGCTATAGCCAATTCTTTTTCAACACTTATGAAGTCATAATAATGGTATAACTCGATATAATACTGCATGCTAAACATGCAGTAGAATATTGAGAATATAATGAAAGAGCCATTGAAACTTACAAAGGCCAATAATTGGAGGAAGTCTGGCGAGGTTCGCGTAGCTGATGCCTTGTGGTATTGCAAGGGTGGCAATGGTGATACCAGCAAGAAGATCATACTTGAACAGACCAAAGTTATATTTTGGCAGCCATTCGAATATGGGAATGAAATATTTAATCGTTTTCCTGGTTCGACGAGTGCATGGCTCATTCTTCAACCCGCGAAATGGATCGTCGGGAAAGAATGTTTCTTTACACTTGGATTTGAACACAGTTCCAAAGCTTCTACTGTTTTCATAAATCACCTTGTTATGAAATTCAGGTGCTGTCATGGCTGTGCTGGTTTTGCTTTTAGATGGAGAGTTTACACGGTATTTCTTATCTATATTGATGTCTTTCTTCTGTGTGACAATGAAAATTTGTTAGATATAAAGAGAATGACATTTTTTTAAAAAAATTCTTCTTTCTATAAAGAGAAAATAATAAGAGATTTTCCATATTTTTAACATTTCAAGATAAAGATGTTTCACAATCTCCTTTCACAGTCTCCTTGAAGCAAGATTTGGATAAGTACATATAACTAAGTTGTGACTCATCAAATTTTTCGATAATGTGATTTAACATAGTATCAGAATAAAATAAAAGTTACATAGCCATTTATTAAAAACTTGTCAATGTCAGATTTTTGACGAGTATACGAATTCACTTATATACGCATGAGCACATCTTAAGGACCATAAATATAGTTTTTAAAACTTTTAGATGAAATGATCGTCAAGTGTCAAGTTTCACGATAAAAATCTGTGGCTCATAACTATTTCAGCACCCAAAGTGAAAAACGATGTGACCAACCTGCCTGAATAATCACATAACAAATCTCATGGAAGACAAAATCAAAAGTTATGAACAAATACTATAATCCTCCCAAGAATGTCACTAAATGAAGTGTTTTGTATTGAAACATTCTAATTGTTGAAAGAAATTATAAAACTTATGTAGCATTGTATTGAGACATGCTAACTAAGGTTTTGATATACTTACAAAAGACTCTTCGGATATGATTAGATTTTGATGAAGTGTTAACGGCTCTCGAATGTATCATAAACACTCGGTTAAGGAAAGAGGCCACGATATCTTGTAAATCTCTCTCGACCAAAATATTGATTATTGATCTCTTCATACGATAACATATGAGGAAGATGATCGTGAATAGAAACTAGTGATTGATATATCAGAAATCCACGTCGAATTAGTGGATGTAATCAAGAACCAAGACACAAGAATGGATAAAAGTTGAAGGAGAGAACAATTATGTGTGTACTGTTGAAAACTAATACTGAAGCGGAAAAATAGATATAAAAATTAAGAAAGTTTTGTATTGGATAAATTTCACAATCCTTGAGAAATGGACAATAGGTGGCTCTTATTCGAAGAAAGTGAGAAAAATACGCTTTATGATTAGCTTCGAATGGTTAACTAAATATGTTCAAAATGGCATATTCTTTTTATCCTTTTTTTTTCTCTCTCGTTATCAACGAGAAAAGATAAAAGACTTCTCGATAGATTCCCCCCTTCCGTGAAATATCAAAATTAATCTGATCGTTATTAGAGAAAAAACGATGAATAAATCTCGTAACATTCCTATAAATAAAGGGAGTTCGAATATATAAGGCTTGTGCTCTTATTTATTTTGACTTTTGTATGAGCAAGTTTGCTAAACTTCAAAAGAAAAATAAATAAATAAATAAATAAAATAAAAAAGCCTAGTTATTTTTAATTTCTATACATGTTTAAATAATTTACTTAAGGATCTTTTTACCTATCAATATAGTCGAGAATGTTCTCCTACCCACGGTGGGCAGGATAAGACTGCCCACCTGCTGATGTGGCAAGAGAACCGTACGTGGGGTTCTCTTCAAATGTGAGAACCCCACGTTGGGTTCTCTCCGAGTGGTCAGGATAAGATTGCCCACCGTGGGCAGGATAAATGTTAATCTTATCCCTTAATTTAAGTCAATATAATGATCCACATTTAATTTAACCAAATCTTCTAAAAATCTCAAAACCCCAATCCCTCCACTCTACCTTACCTACCTTATCTAATAGAATACATAAATAGGGAAGCATTCTATCACCCTTTTAAACTCAAAATTATTAATTTTTACAACGTGACGGGATGTAGATTAAAAAAAATATATTTACTATCCCATTTAATTAACTTTTATTTTTATTTTAATATGATTTCAATAAAATAAAATAAAATAATCATTTTGAGTTTAATGGTGACACTCACCTATTCATTCTCATCCACAATTTTGTTCCTACCGCTTTCTTCTTCTTCCTAGACGTCAATTTGTTTGTCAGTAAATATAAAAAGATAGATGATGTTTGTACTGTCCCATCGCCCCTCCTCCACCGGAACTCCAATGGTCCCCATTCCTTCAAACGCTCTCTCAAAATCTAGAAAGATTAGCCTCTATTTTTAGAAAATAAAAATCAGCTGCAGCATGGTCAGCCTAATAGTCAACAAGGCATGCACTCTCAAGTGCACATGGATGACAAGCTGGAGATTGACAAGTTGGACCATAGATGGAAGAAAAAATTTAGCTGTCTTTGTGTTTCAATTTTCTATTTTGAGTTTTGAATTCGTTTTGTATTTTAATTTTAGAGTGTCTGTTTTGAAATTGTTGAAAATGCGTTCTATTTGTTGTTTTAGAAAATTATTTCTGAAAACATGAAACTAGAAAACACGTTTACTTTGAAACTCAAATCAATGTTTTGTGTATAATAGTTTTTTAAAGAAACCACCACAACACCGCCACAAACACCATGAACCACCACCATCACCACAACCACCACCTTCAACCACTGCCAAAATCAATACCACCACATCCACCTCTTTGCACTGCCAAAATCAACACCACCACCACCTTCAACCACTGCCAAAATCAATACCACCACATCCACCTCTTTGCACTGCCAAAATCAACACCACCACCACCTTCAATTACTTCCAAAATCGACCTCAATCAACACCATCGTCAACCATCTACCACCACCAAAATCAATACAACCACAAAATGCCCAAACAAAAAATACTACAGAAAAAAGAGAGAGGAGGCTGAGACGAACGTCGCCGTCGTCGAAGAGAGAGGCGACGAGACGAACATTCACAGCAGCGTTGCCTCCCATGGGTGCGATGAATGGCTCGCGACGTTGTGTTCACAACAGTGTCGCCTCCCCAGTCCCCACTCCGGTGCCGGCACCGGCCCAACAGCAGCGTCCGGTTGCAGGGAAGAGGAGATTGTCGGCTATTCTCTTCTGGAGACGAAAGAAGACGGAAGAGACGAACGGATTTGGGTTGGGGAAGAAATAGGTCATTTTGGAACAGTACGCTGTATTTTGCGTGTTTTCAAAATTTTTCGAGTTTTGTACAGAAAACATCCAAAACGTTAAAAACATCATTTTATGTTTTCAGTGCAATTTTTTTTTTTTGTGTTTTCAAAAATTTGTTTTCGAAATTAGGAAAAAAACGCGTTTTGGACGTTTTCGAAAATCGAAAACAGAAAACGGCCCAAAAAAGATAAAGAGAACAGGCCCTTAGAAAGCATCTTTACTGTTACACGTTTTCCCTTTTTTTTTTTTTGGTAACAAAGTTAGTTTGTATAGATTCCCTCGCTAGGCTGTTGTATAGTTTCCATTTAGGCTGACATTCTTTTATTTTTTTCTATATAATGTAATCAATTTATAAAAGGAGACACATACACAAGAATCAATATAATGAGAGAATTCTTCCAAAATTCTTTCACTCTACCTATTCGATAATTTTCCTTTTACTTTTACTTTTCATTTTCTTATATGGTATCAGAGCCGGCTATGGCACAAATGATTTCTCTAAACCAAATTCAGTTGAATCTTTTAACACGGATGCAAATCAACACCCAAATCCAACCCAAATTGATCCTTCATATCCATACAGTCCATACTATATTGGAGCTAATGATAGCTCTGAATCCAACTTCTTACTCATGTATTGGATTCAAATAACTATCATTTTGGGCGCGTCCGATGCAAAGAGCACTTGAGATTAAAAACAAACTGGATTTTGTTGATGAAAGCATTTTAGAGCCAAGTGATGCAGACAATCCACTTATGGAGCATTGGTTGAGGTGTAATGATATAGTCATTACTTGGTTGCAAAACACTATGGCAGTTAACATAAAATGCAGCACTGTGTATACTCAAACGGCACATCAGCTATGGAAGGAACTTGAGTAGAGGTTGGCACAGCAGAGTGCACCAAGGATTTTTTAGCTCAAACAATGTATTGCAAGCCTGATGCATAACCAAGACAGTGTATGTATTTCTCAAAGTTGTAAACCCTTTTGGATGAATTGCTGAATTATGAATTAATACTTAACTATTCTTGTGGAGGTTTGAAAGATATGATGAACAACCAATAAAAGATTGGGCTATGAAATTACTAATGGGTCTCAATGACACATACAAGGGATTAAAAGCTCAAATTCTCTTCATTAAGGCTTTTCCCAAGTTTGAATGAAGTATGAGTACTCCATCATTCAGCAAAAAGTTAAAAAAGGCAAATCTCCACTGATAGTTCACCTGATGAAACTATGTCACTCCTTGCTAAGGGTAACTTTGATGTGAGAAAACAAAACCAATCCTTTCAAAAGAAGGATAGGTACTATTGCACCTATCGTGAGATAGTTGAGCATTCCCTTGAATGATGCTTCAAGGCTAATCCGAACAAACTCGCATGTTCTTATTTCCAAATGCCTGGTCTTGCAGTTGGAAAATGTTTCAAGCTACATGGGTATCCATCAAGCCACAAATTAAAAGAGAGAAACAAGCCATCAACATCCTTTGCAAACTAGTCTACTACACTTATGCCTAATCTCCACGAGCAGGTAAGTAACAAAGCTCAAATGCCTTTAACTCAGGAGCAATATGCTCAGCTCATGGCATTACTAAAACTACAAACCCATTAAACTTTTATTTATTCTGCAAATCATGTTCAAACTGTCATTCTAACTCATTCTGGTGCTGGTGAATGCCTAAAGTTTTAGCTATATCTCTTTGTCTCTCTGCCATTAGCACTAAACTTCCTAATCATTTAGTTGTACCTTGGATATGTGCTTAGCCTTTCTTTACCACAATCAAAGTTAAAGTTTCATATTCAGTAGCTTTCCCAAATGGTGAGGTTGTTCCTATCACTCTTCAGAATCCTTCATTTTAGATAATTTTCTTTGTGTTTCGTCATTTTCTTTTAATCTCACATCAGCTAGGAAAATAACATAGACTATGAATTGTTACCTCATTTTTTTCTTTAATTGTTGCTTTATACAGGACCTTTAAACTTGGAAAACGATTGGAATTGGTGAAGAAAGCAAGGACTTTATCATCTGATGCAAAAGAGAGTGTCTCTTCTTGGCTTGACCAAGAAGTTAGCCTATGTGACTTGTTGGGAATTTACAGGTTAATATAGCATCAATAACAGTAAGCATGAGCTAAAATGCAGCTTAAACTTTTCTAATTAGCTCATAGCCAATCTCAGAATCAATACCCAATTCAGATACCATTACATACACAACATCAATGTTCATCAGTAAGTTCATGAATCCAGTGTTATCAATGTGTAATCACAGTAATTTCAGCCTTAGTATAATTGCAGAATATACACAATGTATGTATAATGTAGTCTCAGTCTAGCAAAGTACAGATTAACAGGTTTTGGAGGAGACCGAAATTAACAGAAAGCCAGATATACAGAGCATGTGCAGAACATATAAATTAACAGGAAATAGAATTTGAAGGAAGAGACAGTAACTCCCCTATTCACGGTGCAGGTTCTCTTCTCTTTCGGTCGAGCCCTCGTTCATCACTTCCCCACAATGGCTGGAGTGTTTAGGCTCAGGAACGGCCATCACACGCTTGCAATCCGCCATCCAGAGAGAAAGAGAACTTCAGAAAACCCTCGGTGAAGAATCGGTTTGGTCATTGATCGAGGAGGATCTCCCAAACGGCCAAAGATTCTACCAAACGATTTAGAGAAGGATGCCAATATTCTAGCCACTATTCCAGGCCTAGAAACCCCAAGGTATCACCCTCTAACTCACCGATTTTCACCCACACACAGAGAACTCCCGAGAAGAGAGAACCAGAGAGCTCAAGTCGAGAGAGAAAGGAAGAAGGAAGTCGTATGGAGGAAGCCAATGTTTTATTCAAAACATTGACCAAGGAAATATCTACCAAGAGCAAACCCCAGCCATAGATCAAAAAATCGAAGGCCACACTTAATCCTCAACAAACACATGATCCGGGTACACTCCGTGTAACCAATAGGTGAATGCCACCTGGGCAATATAGAATGAGGGTAAAGAAACTGGCCCAACAAGTTAGGAGAACCACTGAGGCCCAATAAACTTACATGACTCAAAAGGCACCCATATATGCTTCTTCTATCTTCAAATAGATAGAATGCTATCATCGATGCTGATTGTTTTCCAAATCTAACTTCAAATGCAAATTTCATTTCTGAAATTCCTACTATCTCAAATCACATAATAAATATCCCAAATCCTTCTCTTTCAACACTTCAAACCAAAATGCAGCAACCGAATATTCAATATCCTTATCCCAACTATTTGAACATTCTTCATTAGAACAAAACCATGAGTCATCTGAACCTGCAATTGCATCTGGAATAAATATTGAGCTATTCCAAAATCAAGTTTTACCTCGAAGTTCAAACACATCTTAAGGATTTTATCTCCCAACAAGTAGTTTTACTTCCCCAATCACAAGTTTTGGACAATCAAAGGGTCACCATTCTTTCAGGTAATCCCTATCCTCTTGAGACCTATTTGTCATATCATAAACTATCCACTTTCCATAAGGTTTATTTATTTATTTTTTTTTTGTTTCTATCAGTATACGGATAACCTAAAAATTTCAAAGAAGCTCTAGAATCTCCCAAGCGGTGTAGTGCTATGAAAGCTAAAATAGATGCTCTCGAATTAAATGATACTTGGCTGATTATTGATCTAACTCCCAATAAGGAAGCCGTAGGATTTAAGTGGTCTATAAAATTAAACTCAATGCTAATGGAACTATAGAAAGATATAAAGGTCAGGTTAGTGGCTAAGGGATACACACAGCAGGAATGACTCGATTATCATGAAACATTCTTGCATGTGGCAAAATTAGTTATTGTAAGGAAATGGTTGGCTGTGGTTGTTGTCAAGGGATGGCACCTACACCAATTTGATGTAAACAATGCATTTATACATGGAGATTTGGAGGAAGAAGTTTACATGCAATTACCTCCGGGTCATCCTAATGCTGATGGGACGAAAGTTTGCAAACCAAAGAAAAGCTTGTATGACCTTAAACAAGTTTCTGTACGGTGGTATTATTAGCTGTCTAACTTCATTATTGAGTAGGTTTTTCACAATCTAAGGCTGATTACAGCTTATTTACAGTAACTATAAAACATTCCTTTGCTGCCATCCTAGTGTATGTCGATGACATTATAGTTGCTAGCAGCTGCATTGACTCTGTTGATGTTCTCAAAGGCCGCCTATGTGAGAAATTCAAAATCAAAGATCTAGGACAGCTGAAATACTTCCTTGGGATTGAAGTGGCTAGGTCAGATCGTAGCATCTAAATATGCTAAAGAAAATATGCCTTCGAAATTTTGACAGGTAAAATTGGGGCAACACCAACTCAAATTACATTTGATCAGAACCTTAAACTTTCTTAAAAGCAAGGAGAAATTCTTCCTAATCCATCACTCTAGAGAACGCTAATCGGAAGATTACTATACTTACCTATAACAATACTTGACCTATCCTTTTCGGTACAACTAGTCTAGATTTACGTACCTTAATGTAGCCTACAAAGTTTAAACGTATATCTCCTAGGACAAGGTTTGTTTTATTCTGCTCAATCGAACTTCCAACTTACAAGTTACTGTAATTCAGATTGGAGAGCATGCCAGGACACAAGAAGGTCGATTAGTGGTGATTGTGTGTTTATTTGGTCTATTTTGATATCCTAAAAGTCAAAGAAATAAGGGGTTGTGTCCAAATCATCTGCAGAGGCAGAATACTGAGCAATGGCTAATTTGTGCTGTGAATTAACTTGGATGTGATATTTACTTCACAACTTGTAGATTACACATTCCCAGGCGGCCACTATGTTTTGTAATAACAAGGATGCACTTCACTTCACATCGCATCCAATTATGTTTTTCATGAAAGGACCAAGCTCATTGAGCTTGATTTCATCTCATCCATGACAAGATTTAAGATGGAAGTATAACCACTGGTTATGTTAGTAGTGGATCACAAGTTGCAAACCTCCTAAGTAAGGCTTTAAGTTCTCTTATTTTCTACTCTCATTTGCTCAAGATGGGAGTAGAAGATAGGGCTATTCAGGGGCGGAGGGGAGGGGGGTCCGGACCCCCCCCACCAATTTTTTGAAAATTTTTTGGCCTCAAAAATTTTTTTTTAATCTCCTAAGTTGTATTGTTTATCAATTATGAGTGAAAGAGTTTCCTTAATCATCAGGCTCAGTGATGGAGAAGTATTTCAAAATATTAGTAGTTTTTTTTATATGTTTCTTGATTTTTTTGTGAAGTCTTCGTACATTAATTTATGTTCATTTGTTTCATTTCTCCATCATAAAGTACCAACTTTCCTCATTTTAACAGATAATGTTTCAAAACAAATTTTCGGGGGCGCTGCCCCCAAACCCCCGTGAGCCCCCGTCCCCTTCAACTCCAGGACCCCTCTAGTTTAAAGGGCTAGCTCCACCCCTGGGGCTATTAGAAAATAAAAATCAGCTGCAGCTTAGTTAGCCTGGCAGTCAGCAAGGCATGCACTCTCAAGTACACATAGATGACAAGCTGGACCACAAATTGAAGAAGAAATCTAGAAGGATATAGCATCTTTTTTGTTATATGGTTTTCATTTTTTTTTTTTTTGTTTGTAATAGAGTTAATTTGTATAGATTTCCTTGCTAAGCTGCTGTATATATAGTTTTCGTTCAGGATGACATTTTTTTTATTCTTTCTATATAATGTAATCAATCTGTAAAAGGAGATGATAATTTTCCTTTTCCTTTTCTTATACTATTAATCTAGATTTTCAACACAATTAAAAAAATAAAAAATAAAAAAATTAACACCTTTGGGTCTTATTTTTTACATCAACTCTTCATTTTCAAAACATCGACTTCTTCTCATCTTCTGGCCATTTTAATCCAACTTTGGGCTTTATCCTACAAACATGAAAACAATCGAATAGCAATATAACTATACTCCAACATCTCGAAATACTAACGAAAAACCATTATAAATGAACCTTATCGACTATTCGTGCAGATGGTCTTGAATTTATAAGAAGAATTGACTACTCTATCTAAGGACTGACATTTATAGATGGTGTCCCAATTACCTAACACTTCGAGTATCTATAACAACAATATATTAGTTGAAATATAGTCATTTCTATATTGATGTTTGTAGTCGAATTTTTTAAAGAGAAGTTTTGTTTCTCAAGACTCTACTAATGATCGAGAGCATTTTATTCATGTATTTTATTGTCTCGTTTATCAACTCCTATACTATCGTAACTAGTGATGAGGTTGTTTTTATATTCTTCGTAGCAATTTATCGACATCAAATTTATATTACTTTCTTGATCTTTTAGATAAGGACTCTTCATTTTTCAGAATTGAATTCCAGTACGACCTTTCATTTTCAAAATCAAAATTTCAACTGAGTTGAGATGGAAAAATGTCATGTGCATTGTCAGTGTGCTCAAGAACCCAAAATTATCCTAGAATTGTAGATAGAATTTGAAATCTTTATCAAATATACGACACCCTATAAATAGACTATTCTTTATTATGGGACCAACGTAGGTAGTAATTTAGAAGGAAAATAGAAAACTCAAAAATTAATGTAAGGGAATTTTACTTTCCTCTAGTTAGACAAAAATATTTGAGTGAAATTAGTGCATGCATTTTGCGTCCGAAGTTTCGAACATTGCTCGTCGATATGTACTCTTATGTTCGACCTTTGTCTTAAACCAGACTCCTAGCTTTTGTTGTAACATTTAGCCCCTGTTTGGTTCGGATAAAAAATAAATTTTAGTAGATTTTAATGCGGTTGGTAAAATGTATGGCTAAAAAGTTGATAAAATTTGTGAATCTCATTAAATATGTGGTTAAAAATGAGTTTGGAGAAAAAAAATTATATTTAAAAATGAGTTTGGAGAAAAAAGCTTAATATGAATCCAACCGTTAGTAACCATCCTTTTTAACATATTTAAGTCTCGTGTGAAACGACTTCTACTTCCCTTTTTTTCCAGAAGAGCTTCGTGAGAAAGAAATTCAAGTCAGGTTAGACAAAACACTTTCAAAAAATTATTCAAATATATTTAAAAGTAATGTCTTAACCTCAAAAGTAGATTCTGACTTTTCGAAAGCCCTGTTACCCTTGTTCTTAGTGCGTTCATCGATAAAGAAATAAGTTGTACATAATCTTAGGGTCTAAATTATAGCTGAATTATGCTGTAGAATCATACAAAACCTGTCACAAACATTAATGTGAAACAATTATAACTGTTGACAAATGACATCTCACTATCAAAGCTTTTTGTCAATTAAAAAGTGGCTCCAAAGTCCAAACCCAAATCTCTATATTCAAACAATTCAAATCAGTCCTGCCTATTGATTCTATACAGAAATGATCTAATGAGCACCGGTGCTCATCTTATCCTAAGCACTGATGAGTTGTCACATTAATTCATTGGTGGATAAAGATTTTGTGAGTTCCAATCCACCAATGAATTAATGTGCCAACTCATTGGTGTTTAGAATAAGATGAGCACCGGTGCTCATTAGATCATTTCTGTGATTCTATATACGTATAAAATGGACACCTCATTAGAATTTGTCATCGTATGGCTTAATATAGAACCTATTACCTTATCAGTATTGTATTATAGCCAACAGAAATTAACGTTATTTAATAATAGTACAATATAGATGTTTGTTTAATGGACAGGGTGTTTGTTGTGTTCTTTAGCCGACGAATATTTTGTGTAAATTCATTGGATTTGGTTAATAATAGTACAATATAGATGTACCTGACTCATAATTTGAATACCATATTTGCTTATTTTGTAATTTCTTAACTTAATTTTATAGTTTGGATTATTTGTCCTTAGGCATGAAGCCAAAATCCTGAGAGTACTGAGACATTTGACCGTTCTGTCCTAGATCCTAATCCTAATATAATAAAAATTTCCCTCGTATTAAAATTCGAATAATTTACAATAATTCCATTGGTGATTAGGGATGAAAAATCAAAGAAAATAGTTGTTTTCAACTTCAATTAGGCTAGTCGAGTTGCCCTTTTGCCCCGCGCCTTTTTCGTACTTCGACAATTTCATTTTCGGATAATTTTTCGTTCTAATAGTGAAATACGGGTTTTCTTCATCTTACCTTTTTTTCCATGGTTTAGGGGATATTCAAGTGCAGAAGTTACTTACCTGTCTTGTCCATTTAGGATTGGGCTTCAATGTTGCGATTCAAACCCTTGAGAAACTTAAGTTGAGAATTGGTAGATCGTTACAGATAGTATCAGTTAAGGTTTTTTTTTTTTTTCAAATATTACGATGCCAAATGAACTAGAAGGCGATCAAATATAAGCCAAATTGCTCCTAAATCGTAAATAAATTACAAAGCCAAATTACACATAAGACACAAACAAAGCTTCCCAAATTTCAGAGAAAACTTCAATAATGACCCTATGATGATGATATGAATTCAAAGATAGAAAACACTGCAACAAATTCTCAAGTTCTTTTGCTCTAAAAATCTGCTTCTCCACAATCATTTCCACCATAGATGTTCTAAAATCAGTATATGGATCACTCGAACGCTTCACCACTGCTAAGCTATCTTTAACCCCTTCTCGTGACGGCATCAAACCCTCCTTAGAAATCTTCCTTTGAGCTCTTCTCGACCGAGCCCCGGCCTTTAATCCGTTGCTGACGCCGCATTTTTCAGTAGTGAATTCTTCTTTGTCGCGATATTCTGAAAATTCGAACCTTTTAGTCTTCGAACTCACCTTCTTGTTTGAGCTCTTTCTAGTCTTCTTCTCTGAATAAAACTTTTGGAACTCGAAGGGTGTATTGAAAGGTGAAATAGAAGATACTGGAGGGGACTTTCGACCCTCGATTTCAGTAGAAACAAGAAGACATTTTCGCTCCTCGGATAATCTTTCGGGCCATTTTGGTCTGCAAATGAATGGAAATGGACGACGAGGTGGCGAGGAATGTTGGATTAACTGGTAGTGTTGATGACTATGCGCCTTAGGAATAAAAGTGGGATCGTTAACGTCGTCGATGGCGTTTTTAGATTTGCACGATTTGAGCGATGATCGAAACATGCGAAAGAATCGTCTTTTGAAGTGATTCTCCATAGGGCTTGACAGTGGAGAAATTTGGTAAGCTCTTGTTTCAATAGTAGAAGAATTTATAAAGGAGAATTTAAATTCATGCGAGAAGGGCATGGGGGTGGTCAGGTGGGGAGTACATTTCGACTTTGGGACGTGTGATTATTTGAAAAGCGATTATTTTCAAAAAAAAAAAAAAAACATAATTAAATGTATGAAAATTTTATGAAAAAACGTGAAAAAAAATACATAAGTGAGAAAAATTTATGAAAAAGAATACATAATTAAGTGAGAAAAATTTATGAAAAAACGTGAAAAATAATTTTTTTCTTAAATGTATAATTAAAAATGAGCGTGAGAAAAATAATTTTTAAATAAATATTGTTAAATATGAAACAACTACGTGGACTTAATTTAAAAATGGGGATGACAAAGAAACTTTATCCCATTTTTGTCTTCTCTCTTGTCCACAATTGACTTGTGTCAATTTCAACGAGACCAAGAAGGCCTACGTTGCATGATGGTGGGGGTGTCAGGGTAGGTTATGGGCCTCGTTAAGAGAATTTTTTCAAATCTTTACGTTTTCGTAAGTGATAGTATAAGATTTTTTTTTCCAAACATGATCTACGAGATCGTGTGTAATTTGAAACGATTATGCTATATATACATCATGACTTATAAATTTATTTATCAATAGAAAAGATTTGATCGAATCAAAATCTCACCAGCTAACAATTAACACACATTATCTAAGCACAATTATTTAAGTGGTGAATTGACAGTTTTAATTCAATTTATCGCCACATTATCAATCTGTAAAAGAGTGTGTAAATGATAATGTACAACAAACATTTTCCTACTTAAAATATCCATCTTCTATTTGTTTTGAGTTTTTTGAACTCTAATACAAACTTTCTCGACTTTCCACTTTTTAAATTTAGCCCTTGCTTGAGCTTCATTCTTTAAAATTCGAATCATTTTACAAAATCTAGCTCCTATTTGGCCTCCTTTTTTTTAAAAGTTATTTTTCATCAAACTCATTTTCAACTACACCTTTCATGGTATCGACAATCTTATCAACTTTTCAATCACGCATTACATCAATTTCTATCAAAATTTACTAAAAATATGATTTTTGACGAAACCAAATAGAGGCCTACTATTAATAAAAAAAAAAAAATGAAGCTCAAACAATAGTTTAATCTCTTTAAGAAGGATAGTTCAAATGTTTACAATTGATCATTAATTTAATATTTAACTAACCTGAAAAATTACTCCAAACACAATAGAATCAGGAGTGCACGATGGGACATTTGGTCTACTATGCCAAGGTTTTCTTTGTATTGATATTCAAGAATTGGCTTCGCAACTCTAGGCTACAAATGAAAATTTTCAAATTACAAAACAATTAAATCGAGATTATTATAAATATTTTGGTATAATCAATATTCAAAACATGCAGTCTACACGGTTTAATTTTCACCTCTACTTACTTCAAGTACGTTTGTATACATGATTATCAGAGTCATTTGTATACATGATTATCAGAGTAATTCCCAACCTTACTCGAATGTTAAGAATTTTATCTCCCTCGAACTCATCTCAAATATAAAGAGATATTTTACGTCACGTACTATAATAATATCCTTCATGTTTAAAATTGACCACAAACAAAACTTTTCATTAAATACATCAATAATGATCAACGTTGATAAAATACTGTAATCATGGACATTTCGCTTTCTTCGTACACCACCATCCCGTATCCCTAAAACTCGACCCGACACGACTGGATGGAAATTAAGCTGTGGATCTTCTCGTCCCTCTTTCAAAATTAAGCATCTTCCAATTCCTAGTAGCTTCCAAGTGCTAAAAAACACATTTTAAGAAGTGCAATTTTTGTTCCTTCTTTTCAGAAGTCCCACCAAAAGCTACATGACATTCGCAGATTGACCCAGATTTTAAAGCTACAGTTATCTCAATGATAGCAGAAAATGTCAGTCTACTTGATTTTTTACATTGCATGGACCAAAATGTCGGGTTTAACACAAATTTGAGAAATAGAAGAATTCCTATTGTGAGAAAAGAAAAAAGAATTTTAGTTTGACAATATAATTGAAATATTGCAATAAGATAAAAGATTTTTTTTTAATTTTTATTAAGGAGATAAATCAAGATGTTAATTTCTAACAGAATTATATTGTCGAAGAGAAATTTTTGCAATTAGACGAACTCCAAATGCAATAAGGAAAGAATCTTACCACAAGAGTTCAATGGCCTTTTCAATAATTGTGCTTGACACGAAGGTGATATGAATCGAGTAGAGAATTACGTGCATCTAAAATTTTCAGAGTTTAGAGAGATATAATTGCTAGTGAGAAAAAAGGGAAAACAAAATAATGGTACAAACTTGAGTATGGTACGTTGATTGTTCTAATTTTGGATAGAGAGAAGTTGGTTGAGTGGCAAAAATAGCACTCTTCTCATTTCCATTTATACATGCTGATTTTATTTTTTACACAGATTAATACATTTCATTTAATGTTATTGTAAAATGAATTTTTGCAAAGAATTTTCCTAGTTATCCCTATTTAATTATCAACAAAGTATTTAAAAATAATGGCGATACCTAAGCAAATTAAATACTGTGAACCACTTAAACTTTAATCCCTTCGAGAACTTTGTGCATGCATTTCTATGTTCTAATAAACATAAATCGTAGCTAGATGCGGAGACTTTTCTTATTTTAAAATTTTTAATCATTCTAAAAATTATTTAATAATTAAAATAATAAATACCATACATTTAAAATTGTAAATTACTATATTTTGTTTGCTAACTCTTGTAATTAGTCAATTATGCAATTTCTAGTTTTTGAAATGTAGAAATTAAAATATTTGTCATAGTTTAATTTTTCAACTAGATAAGTCATGTTTAATAGATTTATAGGAATTTTAAACATGCTTTCAGAATTTTCAACAAAATGAAGAATTTCAAAATCATAATTACATAATGTTAATAACAACGTAACTTAAATTTTATTTAACTTTTTATTGGATAAAGTCATTTTTTTTTTTACTTTTGTACATACAAAGTTTTTTTTTAAAAAAAAACTTGAAATTAAAGTCAAATAAAAAATATATTTTTTAAATAATGAACTAAAGTCAAATAAAAGAATTTTTCAAAAAATAAAAATAAAAAAATTAATAAAGAGAGCATATGGAAGATAATAGAGTGGAAGGTAAAAATTCAACTGTTTAGGAATTGAAAAAAAAAAGCTCCTAAACCTGAAGCGAGATGTTTTGGCCAAATTTCGAGCCTAGACGCTACTTAAACGAACTTTTTAGAACACCGATATATTTAGATTATTCCAATAAGTATGTAAATTAAAATCTATACAATTTCAAGATTAAGTGAGAAAAATTTATTATAACTAGGTAAATTAAATAATGGTATATTAGTAATTAAACAAAATAAATACTTTATCAATAAAGAAACATGATTATATAATGAGACAAAAAAATAAAAAAAAGTCAACATATATAAATGAGACGAATGGAGTATATTATAATATTTCCTCAGCTAATAAATTATTCTTCTCCTTTGGTTGTTAATGATTTGTCGAACTACATTTAATTTATGTTTTTCTCTTTCTAGCTCATTTTTGGGTTTCTCGTTTTTCCATTCGATAGGTGGGGATTTTTCCGTACAAGGTCTATGAATCTAAAGTAAAGAGGAGGTAGTGGCGATGTTGGTGGCCGATTGAATTTTGTGAGTGATTTAGAGTTTTGAAATTGGAGTAATAGGAGTCTGGTTGAAATGGCGATTATCGATTAACGGCGATGGATAGTACAGCAGAAAGGTGGATTTGGGTCGGAAATGCCTGGAGATTCTAGGCTTGCTTTTGATAGGTGTTTGTTAATGAACAAGGGATTGGGTTGTAAGGGTTAGTGAGTTTGGGTAGGTTTCAGGTAGTGGAAATTATACAAAACCAAAATTTTAAAGTTCCAATTTCAAATTTCAAATATAATCTTTATTTATACAAAAATTAGATATTAATTCATCTTTATTTAAATTATAATTACCTAAACCCTAAAAATCGCAAATCATTTATCACATCTTCATTCTCTCTCTATCATCTTCCTCTCTCTCATCCTCCTCATCCTCCTCCTTATCGTCTCTCTCATCTCCTTCTCTTTCTCTTCTTCCACTCATCCCTTTCTCTCGCCTATCTCTTCTTCCCCTTGCAAGGCCGACGTCGCTGTGAGTAGCGAGCGGCACTCCCAGTGATCACCGGTCGACGCTATTGTAAACAGCAGCGTCACGATCTATCTTCGTATTTTTTTTCTTTGATGAGGTGTGCAGGTGGTTTGGGTGCAGTGGTTTTCGATCTACAAGGTTTTTTTTTCTGGTTGTTGGCATAGTGGTGGATCTGTGGTTTTAATTGTGGTTGGGTAGTGATGTGGTGGTCGGTGACGACGGCGAAGATAATGGTAAGGTTGGGAATTTTTTTGAGTTGTAGGATAGGGGTGGTGGTGGTCCTGTCGTTTTGGTAGTAGTAGTGGTGTGCGTTGGGGTGCGAGGTGTGGTGGTGGTGGTGTCGATGTTGGGTACAGCACGTTGTGGTCGACGATGGTAGAGTGTAGATGGTGGTCATAGTTGTGGTGGAGTTGGCGATAATGGATTTGAGGAAGTGGTGGTCGTGTTGGCAGCAGTGTGGTGAGGATGTGGGGTGGTGCGTGGTGGTAGTGGATGTGGTTTTTTTGGTGTACCGACGGCGACGGCGATGGGTTTGTCGCGGTGGTGGTGGAATGGCGTGACGATGTGGTGGTGTTTTTCTGCGATGTGTTGATTAATTTGAGGTGGTTGTGTTGATGTAGGGAGCTGGTGGTGGTAGTGGTTCTGGTTGTGAAAGTGGCGATGGTGCTACTGGAAAGAGTAGTGTGGTGGCGGTCACAAGTGTTGGTTGTTGTCACAAATTATTTAGATGATTGTGACCATTAAATTGGTTAATTTGTGACCAATAAACAATACGTGACCAATGAAAAAGATAAATTGTAACCAAAAAATAATGTGTGACCTACAAATTTTTTAATTTGTGACTGTCTATTAAGTTGTAACTTATAATATTTGTAATTTGTGATCGATAAATAAATTGTATTGTATAAATTTTTTATTTGTGACCGATGAACAAATTGTGACATATAAAATTTTTGAATTGTGACCGTAAACTAATTTGTAACATAAAATTTCTGTTTGTGACCGAAATATAATATCTAATTAATTAAATTGATAGATTTGTGACCGATGAATAAATTGTGATGTATAAATTTTTGATTTGTGATCGATGAACAATTTGTGACATATAAATTTTGTGATTTGTGATCAATTAATAATACATGATCAATTATATGGAATTTGTGATCAAATTATATGGAATTGTAACTTTAATACATTTAATTAATAAAACATATGTTTTATTAATTTATTTATAAATAAAATTTTAAAAATATTGAGATTTGAAATTTTAAACCTTAATCTCTCAAATTTAAAATGAGTAAAATTAAATCTCTTATTTATGAATGTTTCCCCTTCAGGTATGTGGTTGTCGCTAATGGTAATGGGTTTATGTATATGGACTAGGATATACTATGGGCCGTGACTGAGTTGAAACACCCCAATGGAAGGGCAACAATTAAAGTTGTGGATAACATTTTCTTTACTACTCCCTCCGTTTCATGAAGATGAACTTATTTTTATTTTTACACAAATTAAGAAACTATAACTAATATAATTGAAAATATACATTTTTCTTACATTTTTGCAAATATACCACTACATTAAATAATGATTTAAATAGAAGTAGTTCATATTTGTTGATAACAAGACGAATTAAATATGGGCATATTAGAAAAATAAAATATTATATATATAATCAATAAGGAAAGTAGTCTATAATTTGGGACGGATAAAAGAGAAATAAACTTATCTTTATGGGATTGAGGGAGCCTTCTCTTTGTATTTTTTGAAACTAATAAATATAAAAGAATCAAAACACACGCATGAAACAAACTTGAGTTAAGCAATTTTACTAGATGATTTTGCCCATCGATTTAACAGAGTGTTGGCAACAAATGATTGGATGCAAAAACTAACTGTTTTCAAACAATTCAATGACAGAAGGAATGGTACATGCATTCTGCCAAGGAAGTGGCAAAATACGTTGGAAAAAATATTAATTTGTCATGTGAGTCTACATATGTGATTAAAAGTATGTATAAAGGTTGTCTTAAAGTTAAGCCAAAATTAAAGCGATCTAATAAAGAATTAAGCAATTAGGTTTTGTGCATCTAAATAAAGTGTAAGGCCTGATTATATATGTAAAGATTGGATCTATTAGGGTTGTATTTGACGATAAACCGAATATATATAGAAATATAAATAGGATTATAGTCCCCAATTCATATGCGATTCACATTCTTTATGTCAGTCCATCAATAAAAGAATACAAGAAAAAACATATTGAAAATGAAGATCCAAAATCAACAATTAAGAACCATCAATCTACAATTAAGAAACAAGAAAAAAATTGAGACAATTAAGATTATAGAGCAAGAAACCGAAATCAAGAACAAGAACTCAAGCACCAAAAGAGCCAATAATCAAGTTTTAAGATCTGAAATTAAGATCGAGTGTTAAAGAAACATTCTCACTGAATCAATGTATGTTCCGCATATAATAATTCTCTTGGTGATTTGATAAGAAAGATTTTGGCAATAAAGTAATTACGTTTTCAAGTTCTTGAAATTTAAAGTTTTATAAAATTCTAACAAGTGGTATCAGAGCCAACTCCATGTTAAATCATTGAGAAGAAAAGAAAGAATTTTAGGATAGAATTCATACTTTGGATTCTTTAATTTCGGGATGCGGATTTTAACCCTAAATTTCAAATTTCAGCATTTTTTTTTTTTTTTTTTGTGTTTTCAAATTTGACAATTTTAGAAATTAATTGTAGAATTTGAGTACGATTATAATTGATTATTTATATTATAATCCGAATTCAACTTTGAGGTATATTATTTGAATTATGCTTTAGATTGGAATTAATGTTAGCACAGAATTCTAGTTGTTTTTTTTTTTTTACTTCATTCGTCTCATAAAGATAATCATATTTATTTTTTCACACAAATTAAGAAAATTTAGTTAATATAGTTGAACTAATAAATTTTATTATCATTTTTTCTAATATACATCTAAATTAATGTAATCAATATTTAAGGTAATTAAATTATGTATGTAATATTCAAAGTAATTAAATTATGCTTGGCACTAATCATTGTTTAATGCAAGAATCAAGGTAAGTAATATTCCAAAGTCATCCAATAAAAATACAAATGAATAAATGTTATGGAAGATGATTTTTTTTTTCCCAACTAAAATTGAATAATTAAGTGATTTATATTTGTAATAACAAAACACATTAAATATGGACATATTATTAGAAAAGTAATATATTAATTATACTTTCAAATTAAAAAAATGACTATAATTTGGGGCATACAAAAAAGAAAAATATGACTATATTTATGGGATGAAGGGAGTAATAGAAACCATGGTTGCATGATGAACATAATAGTCAATGAATTAAGATTGGATAATTAGCACATAATGTCCACATCTTACACTGTTATTATGGAAAACGTCATTACCTTTCATTTTTGGCATTTTCACCATTATTTCCACATTTCATTGCGCAAAAAGTCTATTTCATCAATTTTCTCAATTTTCAATTGTGAAATTATGAATATACCCTTCACTTTAAATAAAATGAAAGAAAAAACTAATTGAAATCATAGTCCCAAATTTTTTTCAAAAGCGTAAATGAGTTCTCAATGAATTATTAAAATGATAATTAACACATAATGTCCTCATCTTTCACTATTATTGCAAAAAGTTCATATCTTTTTTTTTTTTTTGATATTTCCATGCTTAATTACATATTTAATTGCCCAAACCATCATTTCTATCTATTTCCATCCAATTTCTCAATAAAAACTTGTGAAATGACGAATATGCCCTCATATTTAAATTAAAAACTAAAGAATTATTGGTGGCTTTGGTTGAATAATTTGTGGAATTGGGTAGTGTGAGACATTGAATGAAGAAATATTTTGCTTTGCAGCGGTTTCTTTTTTTTTGGGAACAATAGTGGCGCTTAGTGGTGGCAATGGGCCGAGCCGAGCCGCTCGGCCCATTGACGAACGAGCTCGGCTCGTTGCCGTTTGGGCGAGCTCGGCTCGCGCCCGAGCTCGCCCAAAGCGGGCGGCTCGGCGAGCCGAGCTTAAGCTCGGCTCGCCGGCTCGCCCTTTTTTTTTTTTTTAATAAATAAATAAATAACGTTATTACTACAAGTCTATTTTTTCTATTTTTTTTAAATATATATTTTCCAAAACATTTATCGGGGCTCGTCAAAACATTTATAATTTTTAAAATAGTAAATATACATTTATTTAAAAAAAAAAAGATAAACCCTCCTCCTTTATCCGGGCTTGGGACCGGCTACTTCAATTTCGTGTAGGCGGAGTTAAAATTGTACACGAAAAACTTTTTACGTGTACAATTTTTTTTAAAAAATTATAAATGTATGAAAATAAAATTTTGTAATGAATGTATTGAAATTAAATATCACTTACTTGATTACATGCAATTTCGGCATATTTATGTTGAATTCGATAATTAGCGTCTTCCCAATCCTTCACGCACATTAACGCTTCCAAAATATCTTCTTTTAGTCGACTTCGAATTTCAGAAAGAACCCTCTTCCCTGCACTAAAAGCAGACTCCTAAGTTACAGTGCTAACCGGAGGTGTTAGTAGATCTTTTGCAATTGTAGAAACAATTGGCCATCGACGTTCATTATTTCGCCAGAATTCGATTACATCTTCTGAACTTTTCGTAACTGATTTGTTACTAGGCATAGTATAACGAAAGTAATCAATTAATTCAGATGGCAACGCATTTGGACTACTACTCGAAGTTTGAGTACATGCAGTGGAAGACATACTACTACTACTAGAGGAACCATATGCATATGCAGTTGAATCATATCTAATTGAGTCTATGTTTTCTAATAAATTAATTACTTCAGCGTCGTCATCGTTTATATTAGTGGGAGGAGGAGTAGGTATACGGGTAACTTGTGTACCTATTCTTGAAGCATATAATTCATACATCTCAGTTAACGTTTGTTCCAAATTCCTATAAGTAATAGGCATATTAAAAGTTAAAGCATTTGAAATTTGGTCAATTATAAATTTAGTACCCGATAAATTATATCGGGGGTCCATGACGCATGCTAAAGAAAATAACATAGGTAATTCTTCCCAATATTTTCTAAATTTTAATTCCATAGCATATATAACCGCATGCAAATCAGGGTCATTTTGATATCTATTAAAAGCCCTAGCAGTTATATAAAGACGTTCAAGAACCATGCAACTAGTTGGATAATAAACACCAGACAATATATATTCGTAGACGTATAAAAACTTTCCAAAAATTTCTTAATTTTAAAAACCGTATTCCAATCGGATTCATTTAAGATATCATCGTCGTCGTCTCTAATATGCCTATTGTTATAAAATTTAGTGATAAACGGTTCAAAACCTTCACATGATTTTAATAATAAGTTGAATTCCACCTATGACCTACGTCAGTAATAAAAGTTTTTGTATTAGAGTTCCCAACTTGTTCACAAAATTCTTCAAATGATTGTTTTCTACTAGGTGTAATCGTGATATACGTAAGTGCATTCCTAATTCGACTAATTTCGTCCTTCACATGTTTTAAACCGTCTTGTACAATTAAATTAAAAATATGGCACACACATCGAATATGGAATAAATAACCACCAAAATCGGGTTGAAGTACTTTATGCAATTTATCGATAACTACTTTATTTACAGAAGCATTGTCAAAAGTAAAAGAACGAATTTTACTCTCGCATTTATATTCTTTAATTATTAACATAATTGCATTAAATATAGTGTTAGCATTATGAGGATACTCAACTATTTTAAAAGCAATAATTTTTTTATGCATAACCCAAAGTGGGTCTATATAGTGTGCGATTGCAGCTATATAACCTCTCTTATTAATCCCTTCCCATAAATCCGAAGTTAAAGATATGACACCCCGTATTTTTCTAAATCCCCAATCAATAATCGCTTTGCATTAAGAAAATATTCAATTGTATTAGAACGAAGAGTATTTCGACTTACCCCAACGTACCTTGGTTGAAGATATTGTTTGACGTAGTTTACGAAATGTTCGTTGTCCACTATTGCTAGTGGCGACTCCGCCGCGGCAACGAACTTCACCATTCCCTTTCGTGCTTCCTCCTCCGAATACATCCACGTAGAAAGTGGCGAAATAGTAGCACCGTCTCTACTAGTACCAAAGCTGTAGTTGCGTTTGTCCACGTTCAAGAAGCCCATGTTTGGCCGCACATGCTTTGTAATGACGGTTGAGGTGAGTGGTTCCAATTTTTTTGCCATGCCGGTCGTTGTTGACGGTATTTACATACTTGCTTTATTTTTACGGAACTCCATCGATCACACGACCAGTGTTAACCAATTTGAAATGGTCCCAACATTTTGCCTGCTTCTTCCCCTTTCTCTTCCCTCTTGCATCGGGAATATTTAGTGATGGTTCTTCATCTTGTTCCAAATCAATAGGAACACTGGGATCAACATCAACGTCATCCAAATCAATCGGATCGGCATCGCCTTCACGAACGTCGAAATCGTCAATGTCTTCTGGAATTGGTAGTTGGTTGAGACCGGCAAATTCATTCCCAAATTGATTTTGGGCAGGTGTTTCACCTTCCATACCGAACAAGTTTTCAACAAATGCTCGTGGATCCATTTGTGAATTGTTGAAATAGAATGTAGAAATGTAGAAATGTAGAAATGTGAATTTGTAAAATGAAGATAATAATGTAAAAAAATGTAGAAGAGAATTATAGAATTGTTGATAATGATTTGTAAATTATAAATTGTAGAGTAGAGAGTATAGAATGAAAGTTTGGTTGGAAAAAAATGTTGTAATAGGTTGGGTATTTATAGGAGAAGAATTGGAGAAAAGTAGAAAAAAAAAAAAAAAAAATTTTCAAAAAAAGTGACCAAACGGTCACTGAACCAGTGACCGTTTGGTCACTTGTGTGACCAGAACGGTCACTGGTTCAGTGACGGTTCTGGTCACTTTTTAATTTTATTATTATTATTATTTTTTTTTTACTTGGGTGGGCTCGTCTAAGACGAGCCCACGAGCCGAGCCTGGCGGCTCGTCTTAGACGAGCGGCGAGCGTGAACAGTGACGAGCCGAGCGGGCTCGGCTCGTCTAGTCCATGAGCCTGCTCGGCTCGTGCTCGGGCTCCTTTTTTTACGAGCCCGAGCGGCTCGTGGGCGTGAACAGTACGAGCCGAACGGGCGAGCCGACGAGCCGCTCGGCTCATTTGCCACCACTAGTACTGGCGCTTCCAAGATACCGCGGCGTCGACTCGCTGAATTACCTTTTTTAAAAAAAATAAAAGAAAAAATGAAAAGGTAAAAGGCAATCAAATTCAAATCTTAGTATTAAAGTTTATTCGGATTACTAATTTTTTAAAATAGATTAGTTAAAATAACATATTATCACAGTAATCTCTTTTTACCACAATTAATTCATTTGGAATATTAGGAAGGTTGTGTGTACGTAATTCATGCGAAAATTGATCAACCTAAACAAATGTTAATATTTTGCCGATTTATATGTATAGATGTGGTAATAAATATGTGACAATTATATAAAAAAAGTTATATGAACAGTGAGTCGGTCCAAAGATAAACTTAATGTTTGACATGTTTTATTGTTAATATTTGATTATTACACCGAGAGTACCACTTACAAGTTGATATTTTTGTCTAAAGACTAAAAGTCAATGTTGTGCCGATCTTTTGTGATGGGGCCACCATTATTTGAATTTATTGATTTTTCAATTTGGATCCTCATGTGAACATGTTAATTAAGTTTAAGTTCTCTATTAAGTTAATATATCAATTTCTGCAATATTTGTCAATATCAATTCAATTCATGTGTTTGAGTCAAAGTTTTAAGGGTTGAAAAGAGAATATTTATATCGTTCTAGGCTGCGTGGATCTAGAGCTTGCGTTAAAGACTGAACAACTCACTACTCTTACAGATAAGAGTTTCGCTAATAAAAAGGGACTCGAATAAGTGGGATCATTTAAACCGTATAAGTTTTATCATCACAAACCGTAGAATTCCAACAATATTGAGGGGTGCCGTGTCCGATATAGAAACTACTACCAAAGAGTTTCTTAAAAAAAACCCAAAAATGCTTTGCAAATGGCGATAAGTCACTAAAGTATAGAGGTAAAGGAAACATATAGAGAGTACATCATGAAAATGTCTTATCTTGCATCAAAATTAAAGGCATTAAAGTTTGAGCTGTTTGATGATTTACTCGTGCATTTGGTTTTGATTTCTCTTCTTGCACAATTAAGTTAATTTAAAGTGTCACGACTGTCAAAATTGGGAAATTGACTCTTAATGAACTCAAATTTTATTATGTACAAAAAGAAGAAAGGCAAAAGTAAGAGAGAACTGAAAGTACTCACTTGACAAATATCTCTAAGGACAAGTTAAAGAATAAGGAAGCTGCATCTTGTTCATCTCAAAAGAAGTAGCAAAAACCTAAAAATGATTAATCATTTGGCTATTACGTTGTTGAAAATTTGGGACACATGAAGAGACACTATACTAAATACCACGCTTAGCGTGTAAAGAAAAGTATACTTTCTACTTTGGTTTGTTTTGTGGTTAATTTCGTTTCTATATCAAGACATACTTGGCAGATAAATTCTGGTGACACTATTCACATAAGCGTGTCTATGCGGTGTAGTTTGAATAGTCAAAAGTCAATTGATACTAAAAGATTAATCCATGTGGGGCGATGGCAAATCAATTAAAGTTGAGGTTATATGGACTTTTAGGGTATCATTGAAAACTGGTTATTATTTAGATTTGAAAGAGACATTTATTATATTGTCTTTTAGATGAAATTTGATTTCTATTTCTACATTGGACAAATATGGTTATTCTTGTTCAATTGAAAATAGCCAATTTAGTCTTTTCTTAATTCAAATATTGTGGGTACTAGTTCTTTATCTGGTTATGAAAACATTTATTTGCTTAATACGACTGTCTCTTATAAAGAAATCTTGCGTATGAATTCACATGGCATTATACATAAACTAACCAATGAGAATCTGTTTCGTTATGACACGTGTTTAGGTCACATCTCTTAAAAGGGAATGAAAAAACATATTTCAAAAGAACTTCTTAAATGTTTATGTTAATTACATTAAGGGGAAACAAACAAACGTAAGGAGATTAGGTGCCATAAGATTTCAGACGTTTTAGAACCAATTTATACGAATATCTTTGGGCCATTTCCTTCAACTTATTGGAATAGTCAATAGTAATTTATTATGTTTATAGATAAATATGGCTACCTAGAGATGTCAACGAGCCAGCCGAGCCACGAAACTCGAGCTCAGCTCGAGCAAAAATGATTTGAGCTTTTTTTAGCCTAAACTTTCGGCTCGAACTTTAGCGAGCCGAGCCAACTTATTCTTTTCTTTTTCTTTTTTTTATAGCATATTGCATACATTTGCAAGCAGCCTGCAGCGCAGTCAGTTGTGATAGTTGTCTGTTGCCTGTTGCTTTAGTGCAGGCAACTATTTTTAATTTTTTTTTTTTGAAATTCGTCTTATCTGGGCCAAAAATGGCCCATGACACTGGCAGGCTCAGGCTCGAGCCGATTCTCCAAGCCACAAGCCCTTTTCCCGAGCCGAGCCGTAGGCTGCCTGAGCCACTTTGACATGCCTATGGCTACCTATATCTCGTCCATGAGAAATTTCAATCACTGGATACGTTCAAGGCATAAAAAGTTGAGGTTGAAAATCAACTCAGGAAAACAATCAAACACGTCAGATCTGGTCGTATTGGTGAATACTGTGGCCGATATGATGGATCAGGAGAATAATGTTCAAGATCTTTTGCTAAATTTCTAGATGAATGTGGACTTGTCCCACGGTACACCATGTTAGGGTCTCCTAGCATGAATGATGTTATTACGAAACAAAATAGAACACTTACGGAGACAATAAGGAGTATGATTAATCGTTTCACCTTGCCAGAATCTCTCTAGGAAGAAGTACTAAGATTACAGCTTAAAAAGTTCCAAGTAAAGCAACTATTAAGTGGTTACAATTTTTTAAGGATACTACTATTAAGTCAATTTTTTGAAACGATAAATGATCGATTCCTTAATGATATAGAGTTTACGGGAGGAGATAACGTTTTAAGATTAAGGATTTTATCTTGGAGAAAGAATATGTGTATATTCCTTCAGTTGTAATTGACAAAGATTAGGACTAGGGATAAATTTTTGCTCCAGATATTGTTTAAGAAGCAATTTTGGATCAGAAAAATATTACAAAATCCTCTATACACAATCAAGATATTGTTCCAGAAACAAACTCAACAACATCGAGAACAAATGTCATTAAGAAAATTTACTAAAGAAATGAGAAAAGTAATTCTGAATGACTTTACAGTCTTTCTCCAAAGAAAATGAGGATGACATTGGATTGATAGAAGAAGATCTTATCAATCAACTTTCATCAAACCATGTAAAGGTATAATACTCAAAAGTGGATTGATTCCAAGAATAAAAAGATAAAGTCCATAAAAGATAATGACGTTTAAGAACTCATCCCATTGCCAAAAGGTATGAAACATATTGGTTGAAAATGGATATTTAAAATCAATAGGGATTCGAAGGATGATGTGGAGAGATATAAGACTCATCTTATTGCAAATGACTTTACTCAAAAGGAAGACATTGACTTTAAATAGACTCTCTCTGATTTCTATGAAAGACTCTATGAGGACTATTATGGCACTTGTGACTCATTTTGATCTTGAGCTACATTTGATAGTTTACAACTTAAAGAAATCTATTTATGGATTTAAGCAGGCTTCTTGTCAATGGTATCCCAAGTTTCTCAAGTAATCATCTCGTTTGATTCTGTAATGAATTTAGTTGATGAATGTGTATGCCCCTGTTTGGCCCCCATTATTGTAGATTTTTAGGGGGTTGAAAATTTTTAGAATAGTGATTGATGGGAGATGTGTGGTTGAAAAGTTTTAGATTTGTGTGTATTATTATTTTATTTGATGAATGTATGGTTGAGATGAAGAGAGAGAAAAATTTAATGTAATGTAATGAGATATAATGGGGGGCAAACAAGGGCTATATTACAAGTTTAGTGGAAGTAAACATATTTCTCTAGTGTAGTATGCAGATGACATACTGCTTGCTTGCAATAATTTAAGCTTATTGCACGAAACCAAGAAATTTCTGTCATGAAATTTTGAAATGAAAGATCTTGGTGGCGCTTCTTTTGTGTTAGAAATACAAATACAACGGATCACTCTTGGGGTATTTTTGGATTATCACAAAAAAGTTATATCGATAAAGTTCTTGAGAGATTTTGGATACAGGAATATAGACTAGGTAATACCCCTATTACTAGGGAAGATAAGTTTAGTATCAATCAATGCTTTAAGGATGAATTTAAAGAAAAGAAAAAATACAGAAAATTCATTGTATTTCAATAGTTGGGAGTTTAATATTTGCTTAGGTTTGCACACATTCGGATATAGCATGTTGGGCAGATATTTAAGTAACTCTAGAATGGATATTTGAAAAGCATTCAAGCAAGTTATTCGGTATATATAGAAAACTAAGGATTACATGATCACGTATAGAAAATCAGACCAATTGGATGTCATTGAATATTCTAATTCTGATTATGGAATATGACTGCGAAATTTTATCACTGGGCTGCACATTTTGGATGAAATTAAGAGACCGCTTAACTTATTTTGTGATAATAATAGTCTTGTATTCCAAGGAGCTTGATGATGTCAATGATTATGGACATTAAATTCCCAGTTGTTAAAGAAAGAATTTAGAATAGTTAGGTTTCTATAGAACATATTAGGACAAATTCCATGATTGCGGATCCTCTTACTAAAGAGCTACCGCCTAGGGTCTTTCATGAGTATATTGCTTATATGGGTATTACATCTTTTATAATATGACAATTTAGTGGGATTTTGTATTTGACTGTTGTCTGATTCACACATATCTTATACTTATAGATATTCAGGTTAATCCGCATAAATAAAGTATTTAATTCAGTTTCACTTTGATTAAAGTTTTGATTTGGTCCCATTAAAGAATAAGATAAGACCAGTTGGAAATATGAATGCTTGGATCACATTACATATAATTTTCATGTTATACTACACTTGATCTATGTCATTTGATTGTATTGATATACGTGACAATTGAGGATTTAGTTATGATACTTGTAACGAAGTCGGCTTTGATTTTATATTAACATAATTGATGGATGAGATTGTTCGGACCGAATATATATATGGAAATATAAATAGGGTTATAGTCCCCCAATTCATATGTGATTCTCATTATTTGTATCATTCCATCAATACAAGAATATAAGAGAAAACATATTAAAGAGGAAGATTCAAAACTCACAATCAAGAACAGACAATCTACAATCAAGAAATAAAAAGAAGGAATTGAAACAATCAAAATTATAGAGCAAGAAGTCGAAATCAACAACAAGAACTCAAAAATCAAAATAGCCAATAATCACTATTCGAGATCCGGGATCAAGATCCAGTATTAAAGAAATATTCCCAATGAATTAAGGTATGTTCCATATTTAATAATTCTCTTTGTGATTTAACATTGAGGATTTTGGCAATATAGTAATTAGGTTTTCAAGTTCTTAAGATTTAATATTTTATAAAATTCTAGCAAAATATTCGTAGCATGATTGAAGAAACTTATTCCTGACGATTGAGTTGTTCCTTGCTGATTTCCTTCTTTTTCGTCAGTCTTTTTTTTTTTCCCTAATTAAGAACAATGAACAAAAGAAATTAAAATTAAGCTGAAAATTGTAGCCGAGTGATTTCTCATTTCTGTTGTTGTAGCTGATTTTGCCTTTGTCATTAGGACCTTGGACAGATGAATGTGGCAGAAGATGCGAGGACAACGGTGGCTGGTTCAGGGGGCTGAGTTGGTTGAATGCAAGTATGATTTGGTAGCTAATTTTTTCAACTTGAATATCCATAAAAACTTCGCGAATTTATTTGACCAAAAGAATACAACATGGTCTAATATCAAATTGACGTAGAACGCAATGCACAAGAATAAAATTTGAAAAAGAAAGAGCTGGAGGGAGGGGGGGGGGGGGGGGGGGGGGAGAGAATAAAGAAAATTTACAAGGAGGGAGTACGATTTTATTTAATAATATAGTCATTATAATGCAGAGAACCTTTTTATATAGGATTTAAATCAATTTAATTTAAATAGAAAACAACTAATAAATTATTTAAAAATCTGTTAAATAAACCCTAATTAAGTTTTTTTTCTAAAATATATATCCAAACTAAAAAGTATTCCATATATTATATCTATTTGGATCTTCATTGTTCAAAAAATGGCTCTACAAAAACACAGTATTTTTCAATATCACGTTTCTAGTTTCTTAGTATGGTTTTAATTATTTTAAGACCATTATAATTATTCCTTTTATTTAAAAAAAATACTTGTTGTATATCACCATTTACATATTTTTTTTTACAGATTGATAATGTGTCAAAAAGAAAGTAAGATTTTTTTTTTTTTTATTTAGTTGATGAGATTTTGACCCAATCAAATCTTACCACGTCATATGTTGGTAAACTAATTTATAATTTATTATGTACATATAACACAATCGATTATTTAATTTGCTTATTTAACCTTTATAAAATAAATAAAAACGCAAGCGCTTTTTGTCGTCTGGGCCCTACTTTTTCGTCTAGGTCAGCATTAGGCAATTAAAAATAAAGTTGATCATCTTTTTTATGCCTTTTTCGTATACAAATTTTTTTTTCTCGTGCTTTACGTCTAAACCCGCATTTTAGAAGTTTTGTAGAGGCCATGCCCCCCTCGGCGCTCAAATTAGCCAGCGGTTTGATTATTACAAGGGAAGATTACATAAATCATGCTTTTACTTTTACCTATTTCAAAAATCCCAAAACATGTTTCAAATTTCAAAATTCAGGTTTTTTTAAAATTTTTAATTATAAAATAATAATTACTAAATTAATTTATTATTAATATTTAATTCTACTATAAAATAATTAACCTACCCCCACCTCCACCACCCCTACACCTCCGGGGATATTCCGGCGACCTTTCCGATCACCACTCTTCTCCGGCGACTTCTCCGGCGACTTTTCCGGCGAGTATGTTAAGGTCACAAATCTATACAATTTGGTCACAATTCGAAATTTTTTAGGTCACAATTCAAAATTTTCATAGGTCACAATTTGTTCATCGGTCACAACTTAAAAATTTGAAAGTCACAATTTTTCATTGGTCACAAATCACAACATTTGTAAGTCACAATACTTATTTACGGTCACAAACATCCCATTAATTGAACATATATTATATTTTTGGTCACAATTTATCAAATTATTAGTCACAAATTAATAATTTCTAGGTCACAAAGCATTTATTGGTCACAGTTCATCTACTTCATTGGTCACATATTGTTTACTGGTCACAACCTAACCAAATTCTTGGTCACAAACAATCTAATCATTTGTGACCACCCCCGAATCATTTGTGACCACCACTTCGCCACGACTACCACCGCCGTGCCAACCATATCACGGCAGTGCAACAAACTGGCCACCAAAGCAAAACTCAACCAATCACTGGACTAGATCGCAACTGCACCCCACACTGCACCCCTGTCACAACACCACCACAACCGTCGACACAGGAACAACAAACCAAAAAAACCACCATATCAGCCGACCTATCGCCGCTGCCGCCAACACCAAGATCCAGCCCCACCAACAGCCCACTGCTAACAACCACAGAAGAACCACCACGCCCACCACCATGCACCCACAGACGCACCACCACGCCGGCATAGACCACGCCCACCACAGACCACAGATCACAGATCGATACTAATCACAAGCCACCACCTGCGCCACCATTGCTGCGATCCTCCCAAGACCGCCGCACCTCCACCAAACCCAGATCTGCCGCACCCACACACCAAACACATCTCTCTCGCACCTAGGCACAAACATCCGACCATCGTCGCTCCGACGCTGCCACGACGCCATGCTCGAGCGTGGCGGCGTCTTCGCCGCGATTCAAGACACGTCGGCTGGCCGACTCGCAGCGGCCAAAAACGGGAGGGGGGGAGAGACTGAAGAAGAGAGAAGAATGAGGGGAAGGGGAAGGGGGAGGGAGTGGGAGAGGCGGCGGTCGGAGAGGCGACGGTCGGAGATGAGAGTGGAGAGGATGGGTGATGAGAGTGGAGAGGATGGGATGAAATGATTTTAGGGTTTGGTTAAAATGATTTTATTCTATATAGATATAAAATTAAAAATAAAAAATGTTTTTAAAAATATTAATTAAAACCTGATTTTTGAAATGTTAAAATTTGAAATCTTATTTGTGAAATTGGAAATCTAAAAGCAGGTGTAGGTGTAATTTCCTCTTATTACAAACATAAGATGATTATAAGTGGGTTGTCTTAGGAATCATCTGGATTGCTTCAATGAGAAGTTTATCTACAACATAACAAGTCTATTGGGCTTTCATCATCTCAATGAAAATGGGCTTTAGAGGCCAGACATTTCTCCAGAAGTAGTTGGATGGAAAAATTATGTAGGGGTACCTACACAAATACCCTATAGTTTAGGATGGTTTTCAAAAAATATGATAAACTTGAATTAAATAGTAAATAATTAAAATTGAATGTAAAATATATACTCAAACCTAAAGCACGACACGGCTTGTCTAAAATTAGCCTAAAAATCAAAAGAAAATTGAAAGGAAAACGAGGAAATCTTTCTCAAATCAAAGTATAAATAAGATAAAGGTTGCTTCAACATTCATTCTTCAAAGTTCTCTTCCCCAAATCTAGAAATACACAAACAAAATTATAGGTTTTTTATGTTTTGGACTCTCTTTAATTAGGTTTGGTTTGAACCATATAGTGTAAATAATTGGCATTTATTGTGTTTTTTTTTTTTTTTTTATGATTTTGCAATTGTATTGGAAACGTATTTGAAAATAACATTGTTGATTTTGAGAGGAAATGAATTGTGTTAAAACACATGAAAAATAGTTTTGAATCAATTAAAATGTTGCACGCAAGGTGTTTGAAAAATGTGAATGTGAAAAAGTAACATTATCAAAAAAGTCACAGTATCTTATTGGACCAATTAACTAAATGCATAAATATGTGATTTTTGAGATTTTAACATACGAATTCAAACCTTATTTTATATTAATACATATGAAAAAGAGAATTTTGAATCAATTAAATTGATGTAAAGTGTTTGCTTAAAGGAAAATGCGAAAGTCACATTAAAAAAAAAAGTCAAAGTATCTTATTGTAGCACTTAACTACATACATGTGTCTGCGTTTTTGGAAATTCGAACATAGGAATTCAAACATTTTTTTTATGTTAATACACATGAGAAAAAACCCTGAATCAATTAGATTGATGCATGCAAAATGTCTGTCTAAAGGAGAATGAAAAAGTGATATTCTCTCTCTTTTTTCTAAACAAAGTGAAGTATTTCATTGGAACAATTAACTAGATGCATATGTGTGCATTTTTTAAAATTTAAATATACAAATTCAAACCTTGGTTTATATTAATACTAATCGTTGACACGTGTGTTGCACGAATTTTTTATTTTTTGTGTTTTTATTAGTGTAGAAATTGTAGATGTTAAAAAAAAGTAGGTTAGAATTTATTGGATTATTCAAAAGTCTTAAGAGCATATTATTGTCTAGCTAATGTTCCATCTAACGAGGTGATTATTTCAAAAGTTGATATTACTGCACAAAAGAATTTCCAAAAATAAAATAAAAAACATCAGCTATATGCAGAACTTGGTAGTACATGATAATAGTAACGTTTAACATACATAAAGATTGCATGTTTACAAGAGTAAGAAATATTTGATTCATTAAATAATAAAACATATATCGAAAAATGAAAATGCATATGGAGGAAGTTGTAAAAGGATACCATGCAACATTTACAAAATATATAGAGCAATAGATCAGGAGGACCTAGGTTTGAGAAAGAAAGAGAAGTTAATTTTATATTGTGAGTTAAGTAGACTACTCTATATTGAACAATTGAAATTATTACAAGTGTCTGGTACATGTAAATTTGAAACACAGAACTTGAGCACAATTTAAACATAAAACCAAAACATTCTACTGGAAAATTTGTTCAACCGAACAAAACCACATCTAGCAAAAATTAGAAACTTCTCTGATAGTGAGATGATATCAGGAAAAAATCATGAGATCAACCTCTATGTTATGAGCCTTATGTGATTTCAATGGCTGTGTCTTAAGGGTGATGCTACTACAGATGAAAGAATGTAATAGATTATTGTTGCCTCAGTACACAGAATTCAAATTGGCGTTTCGCAATACAATAGACACCGTAATTTAATCAAAATTGTGTCCACAACTTGTTTTCCTTAAGAAAATTCATCGTTAACTACCTTGGAAAATAAAAGGCAAACTTTTCTTATATTCAACTGAATAAAATAAAATGAAGATTTATCAAATTTAACATGCCTATAAAGCATACTATGACAAAGTGTTTGAAGCCCTATATGTACACTCAATAGTCAAAGCTTGCTTATGATGAGACAATAATCTGAATCATTCCGTATGACTGCACTTACATGGAATTGCAAGTGGAATAAAGAATTTTTAATTATGTAATGTCTAGAAATGTCATACTTACCTTAACTTTGTAGAGTAAAAAATAGCCCACTTTTGTTAACACGAATAATGGTGAACTTTACAACTGGAATGCATCAATCGAGCAAACCATACCAAACTAACAAGCTTATATGTTTCTAAAGTTATACCATAAGTAAAGGGTAAAAGCTAAGCAACAATAAAAATTTTAAAAGTGCCATAGATATAACATAGTTAAACAAGTTCATCAGCTTAAAAGATCCTAAATCACACATGTAGTAGTCAAAAACATATTTGCTAGTATTGAGTACGAAATCAATCTAATACAAGAATTAATCAAAAACATGTCTAGAACTGATGAAACAGTAGTTCAAATAGATCACATGACAAAGTAATCAGTGAAAAAAGTCAATATTAACGCACTGTATAGTTGCAGATCTAACATCTAAACTGTGGGAATGCTAAGTCATCAATCAAATTGGAAAAAAGGTAATAGAAATAACACTGCTATATAGCTTATGGGAAATCAAATTACCTATCATGTGAATGGTATATAAAAAGAAGCTAAATACGAGGGCTAAGTAAGCTGACTCTTTCACATCCACATTATAATTTTTGAAATTCATTATACGCATGGAAACTTCATTTACAAAACTCAAAGGAAACTTGCAGGTGTTTTTACAAAATATTATTCCAATTAAATAAACCTATAAAATATAACATTCACTGTTTATCTCCAATTATGCATGTGAACACTTGCAGAAATAGAAAGCAAAACTCACCACAATTCCATATCCCCTTGGCTTTGAAATGCTTCATCTCTATTAACACAAGATGAATGATATGCTTTTGGGCAACATTTGTGAAGTCATTGGAAAAAAAATTATTGATAAGCCTCATAAAACACAAAATCAACAAAAAATTTTGAAAACCACGTGAACACATTTTTTTTTTTTTTTGCTTACATTCTTAATATTATATGTCACTATACAAGAAATTCATCTGCGGTCACACATGGCAAGGTCCCACTATCGAAACAAGTGAAACAAACATCGTCCCCCACGAGCTTCTTCCCTAAAGCTTTTGCTGCAGTCTTAAAACTTGATAAAGTCTTTGATTTCTTTCATATCTTCTGCTTCCATCTAGAAACTTTCTTATGGTCAACCACATTAACTTCAGTCTCAATTTCAGTGTCTTGAGTCACAATCTCCTCCATGGCAATCATTACCTCATCTTATTCATCTTGTACAACACTACTCCTCACTAAACTCACCAACATCATCCTTTGTTTTCTCAATCTCCATTTCACTCTAATGCCAATTTTGTGTCCTTAAATGAAATCTTATCAACCAAGTTATCACTTTTAGCCTCCATCTTTGTTTTTGTACATGTTTCCATTTTTGTAATGACAGTAAAAGAAGTGTAAATAGATTTTTTAAGAAAATTGGTAAATTTTAATGTCACTACTTGCTTCTACCCCAGGTCGAATGAAAATTTGCAGAAGGGTTTTGCCTCCACTGTTGCATTTTGATTTTGCAATTACAAAAAGTGAAATTACAAGCATGAACATCAAGAGGGTTTTCATGCTGTAATGTTCCCTGGTTCAAAATTTCATGACAGTGGCATTTAATTTAGAGATATTAGAGAGTTGAGAAAGAAATCTTTCCTTCTGCAGTGTATAATATATAGGAAGAAGAAAAGCTCCTCAGCATAACATTTTTTTTTTTTTAAACGACATTTTCTTCACAAGAATAAAGGTAAGCCGTTGTCGTTTTCTTCTTATACTTATAATTTTTTTTTTTTAAAAAAAAAAAAGCGACACCGTCTTCACACGAATGAAGGTAAGAAGAAAAACTCCTCCGAGCAGCCCGAAGAGAGTCTCCGGGCAGTATTTTAAAAAAAAAAAACGACGTCATCTTCACACGAAAGAAGGTAAGCCATCATAGTTTTCTTCTCATATGGATAATTTTTTATCTTTAAAAAAAAAAAAAAAAACGACGCCATCTTCACACAAATGAAAGTAAGCCGTCATCGCTTTCTTCTCATATGGATACGGGGTAAAAATGAAGATATGAAAAGAGTAGGAAAAAAAGCTTATTTCGCATAGTCAAATGGGATTGGATACTATTGCATCTACAATACCCAAAAACTGCCATTTTTATATAGTAGGGATATGTGTGGCAGCTAAAATAGCAGGAAGAAAAGACTCTCAATCTCCAGGTAAAAATAAAAAGGAAATACAACTGAAAAATAGAAACGCAAGTTGCGAATCTCATTGATTTCTGACGCCAACAACACCCCGTACCACCTGAAGCATGGATCGTAGTACCATTACACATCGCCACTCTCCAATTCCTTTGCAATTTTTATGGTTCTTTTGAAAAAAAAAGAGAACAAAGACCCAAAAAAGAAATGTACCTACAGGGAAATCGAACACAAATATACAGAAACAAACAAGAAAATGAAGGTTTGAAAATTCTAAATATATGGGTTTAAATCTACGATACAAGAAGAAAGAATAATGCAGGGAATAAACACCCAACTATTCAAAGTCTAATACGACGTCGTTTTTATAGCATCTTGGAAAAAAATGACGTGGAAATGGATATAAAACGTATAAAACTTGAGGACTGGATGAGTGAAAACTGGAAAAATGAACAATAATATCTCATTTGTTACTATTGCATCTACAGTAACTACAAAGTACCCTTGCACCTTTTTGAGAGTATCTTGATTTCAGAAGGTCTCATCCTTTTCAATCTCCTCATCAAGTAACTTTGTCTTGCAGTCAAAGTAATTTCAAGAATTCACTTTCATTCAATCCAACCATGTAAGTGCTTAAATTTATTTGGCATACAAAAGATATTTGTACTCAAAGGTACACAATCATTTTCCTCTGGTTAACCGAGAGGTACCATCAAGAAACACATGCTGCTGAATTTCTTATTTGCTTTTCTCCATTGTATTTCACTCCACCCCATAAAACAAAATCCATGGACCCATTATAAAACCAGCATACAAGAAACAATTTTATAAGTTTGCATTCTTCAATGCTATCAACGTTAAAGCGGTTCAAAGAACATTTAATGGGCAATTCTGAAATTGCCCATTAACCACAAAAGTGTTCGCTCCAGTAAAATCCGACAAAGAGCCGTTCTTTCGTGTTTTCTCCTCTTTCTTTACAAAATTTATGCTTCAGGACTGGTCTCTAGTCCTGTAATTGCTAGTATTTTTCCCTGGGAGGAGTAGGATTTGTTAGATAAAATATTCGTGAACGAATGCCGGTTTAACAAATACCGAATTTACAACATATACCGGATATGCAACTTACCGTATATGCAACTTACCCGATATCCAACTAACATATTGTATATGTAACTAATATACCGGATATGCAGTTCACCATATCTTCTATATATTAAAAGTGGCTATGTAACGGAATCTCTTGTTTTTAACGGAAAAACTAACGGAATTTCTTGTTTTGAAGGACTATGTAACGGAATTTCTTGTTTTAAACAGGCAGCTGCACCTTCTTTCAGTATTTTTATCATAACTTTGTATTCTAATGTCCGATTGAGGCGATTCAAAATGCGTTGGAAAGCTAACTCATCTGGCTACAACTTTGATTTAGACATCATTCTCCAATTCGATCACTTTTTATGCCAACAATAGGTCTCAATATGAGACTAAAACGTTGGAGCATAACTTTTCGGTTGGAAATTGATTTGTGATCATTTTTTGACTAAATTTGATTCCATTGACATCTTCCTTTATCCAATTGACTCCGAGCACTCTCAAATTTTCATCGTGAGGTTCGTCACAACTTTTAAGTTTTTACATTTTAGTCCCCGAACTTTGGATCCCTTACAATTTAGCCATTTTCTCCAAATTTGTCAACTTTTGCTTATTTTCTTCGATCTCACCAACTTACATTACAACATCAAAATCACACATCTAATTATTTATCAATTACATGAACATTACATCATTAATTATTTAATTAACCAAAAAAATTACATCTTTATTAATAACAAATTAATTCTTAAACAAAACTATTAACGCCCCGTTTGGTACGGATTGTCCAATTCTACAGTAAATTAATTTTTATTTTCAACCACACATTCTTCAATAAAATAATATTTCCCATCACATCAATAATCTTATCTTCTTTTTCAATCACACATTTCCCATCATATCACTATTCAAAATCAATTTTTCCCCCAAAAAATCATACCAAACAAGCTCGTCAATATAAACTAGGCAAACGTGCATTGCACGTTGCTTGCACCTAGTAGATAATAACTTACGAAATAATAGCTAAGATATAACAGATTAAATAATTTTCTAATTGCAACAAACAAAATAAGTTATATAAATTACGATAAAATAGAAAAAATAATCTAAATATTAAAGAATAAAAAATTCAATTGAACTTTAAAAATCGAGGCATATGTGAACACAGTTTCCTTAAAAAAAATTCGTACCCTCACCATAGGTACTTGATTTCCGATGCCAACAACATTATGCACCACCTGAAGCAGGGATTGTAGTGCCACTACACAACGCCACTCTCCAATTCCTTTGCATTTTTTATGGTTTTTTGGAAAAAAAGAACAAAGGCTGAAAAAGAAATCCATCTGAGGGAAACCGAACATAAATACATAGAAACAAACAAGAAAATGAAGATTTGAAAATTCTATCAGATAAAATATTCGTGAACAAATGCTGGTTTAACAAATACCAGATTAACAACATATACTGGATATGTAGCTAACATACTGTATTATGCAACTAACATACCGGATATACGGTTTACTATTACATCTACAGTAACATCACATTGATTACTATTGCATCTACAGTAACTACAAAGTGCACTTTTTATATAGTAGGGACATATGAATTTTATTTTTTTTTTGAATTAATTAGAATGATGCATGCAAGATGTTTGCTCAAAAGAAAAATGTGTTCTGCCGCTTTATCTAAAAAAAAATAAATTACAAAGCATTTTTGAAATTTTGAACATAAAAATTCAAACTTTATTTTATGTTAATGCACATGAAAAATAAAACATTGAATCTATTAGATTGATGCATGCAAGCCGTTTGCTTAAAAGGAGAATGAAAAAGTGACATTCACTTTTTTCTAACAAAAATCAAAGTATCACATTTGAGCAGTTAACTAAATGCATATGTGTCCATTCTTTAAAATTTAAAGATACAAATTCAAACCTTGTTTTATATTAATATATATATGAAAAATAAATTTTGAATCAATTAAATTGACGTATGTAAGGTGTTGGAGAAAATGATAATATGAAAAAGTAACATTCTTTCACTCTTCTCTGAAAAAGACAGGATCTCATTAAGCAATTAACTTATGCATATGTGTGCATTTTTTTGAAATTTAAATATACGAATTCAAATATTGTTTAAATTTTTTATTTAATTCTTTGAATCAATTCAATTGATTGCATCCAAAGTATTTGTGAAAACAAAAATGTGGCTTTTTAAAAAAAATAAAATAAAAATAATCACGATATTTAATTGAAGCCATTAACTAGATGCATACATGTGCGTTTTTGAAAATTTAAATATATGAATTCAAATATTGTTTTAATCTTGTATTCAATTTATATTTTTATGAATCAATTCAATTGATGAATGTAAAGTTTTTGCAAAAATTAGAATGTGAAAAGGTTTTTTTTTTTTTTTGGTCACATTTCTATGAAAAAATCACAGAATTTTTTATTTTTTTTAATATATGTTTTGACGTTACCTCTTTTGACTTATTTACAATCTATTTTCTTCACTCGTCGGGTGAGATTTTTGTTATCATTTTGAAGTATTCACGATAAATTTTGAAATAGACCTTTCGAATTTAAAAAATTGATAAACGACGAGTTCATAATAACAAGTTAAAAGGGCCATCAGAAACGGTGCTAATAAATACTGTTTATTTTGCGCTCAATAATTCATGTGAGATAATTTTTCACATTTAAACTTCGTATATAACATATTTATTGTGGCCATGATAAATACATTTTTACATACTTATTTGAGTGTCAAAACATGAGAAATTGTTGATTAATATGTTGGAATATAGTTTAATTCTATGCAATTCATGTTTTGCAGGACAAAGTAATGAATGCAGCGAAATTGAGGAGAAACGGGTGAAAAATGGCCAAATTGGGGTAAGTGAAAGTTCAGGGACTAAAGAGCAAATACTATAAACTTGTTTCCAACCTTGTGATGAAGATTCGAGAGCGTTAGATGTCAATTGGATGAAGAATGAGTCAAATGGATGAAATATAGCCAAAACATGCTCATAAATCAACTTTCAAACTGAAAAGTTTTGCACCGGCTTTCAGCCTCATTTTGAGACCAGTTTTTTGACATGGAAAACGATCGAATTTGAAGACGGTCTCTGAAGCAAAATTGTATCCCTTTAAATTATTTTTCCAACATAACTTGAATGAACTCAATCGAATATCAAGAGAGAAAGTTATGTCCCAAACACGCTGTAAGGCGCGAGCCCTCGCCTGCAGGAGAAACGCGCGCCTCACACCTAGAAATCCTCGACTGAGACTGACCAATTCCTTAAGGCGCCGCCCTAGCTTACACTAGACGTGCGCCTCAAGCCAAAAACGTGAAATTTTTTTGAGTTTCCTTGTTTGATTGAACTTGAAGCACGTATGGAAACCTAATTTTCCACCATATTTAAGTCCCAAAACATTTCGTAATGCCTCATTCTTCATTCTACACCATACATTCATTGATTTGGCTCAAGAAACACATGAAAAACTAAAAATCTTGGTGAAGTTACAAATGAATTCGGTTGGAATTAGTGATTTCATAACTTTTATTCAATTATTTTGATCTTTTTATTGTTAAACAATGCTAGAATTTAGGTTTTCATTCTTATAAATTTATATTGAAATTGGTTTAATTCTTATTAGATTTTTCATGGATTCAGTCATTTTTTTCCATTGTTTAATCGAAATATTTGTTGAATTTCAATTTCATGAATATACGTTGAGTTTGATTTAACTTTTATTAAATTAATCATAGATTCAATCATGCCTCGACAAATTGAATTAATTGTTGAATTGAAATCTCAACTATTTTATTGGTGTGATTTATTTACTACTTTATGCTTGAAGTATATGGTCGATTTATGAATTTAATTTCAATAAAATTTTTGTAAACATGTCATAAATATGGATTCTAGGATTACATTTGTAAAATAAATTGGTTTTCATGATAAATCTTCAGATTATAGTGCCGTGATGAAAGCCTTTAATTGAGTTATAAAACTAAATAATTGATGTAAATGATCCAATCCAATTGAGGAAATTCGATGTTTCACTGTTTTAAATTATTGATTTTTAACTTCATAATTCCAATATTGAATTCAATTACACTCTTGAGAGAACAATCCACCTCTTTTAGATCCTTTAAACATTTTTCTATTTCCCCATGGATACGACACCTTAAAGTTGCACTACAATTACTGCGTTATTCTTTGGACATAATCAAGCCACATTGCAACATTTCTAACAGATTTTGAACTGCTTAAAATAGATAATCCTAGCGTAAAATACAATATCAAACAAAAAAAATTTAGTAATAAAATTTTGAAAAATGGAAAATATCAGATTAGGGGAATGTCGTAGTCTTTAAAATGATTTTGTTGATTTTCAAATGTTTTATATTTTTGGTCGATGTAATTAATACGGTAATTAATACGATGTAATTAATACAGTATTTTGAACTTTAATTTGATGTACGTGTCTTAATCAATTCCTTATTTTTTCAAAAAGTATTGTGCCTAATTTCCTCAATTATGTATATACCTAATCCAAACATTAACCCGAGTTAGTTGTTGGGTCATCGGGTTATTGATCGAACTAATATGTTACTAGTTGGATTGATGGATCAATGCTTATGCATTAATTTTTGTAAAATAACGTTAAATGAAATCTCTAAACGCCAGCTTGCCATCCATTTTTTTCAAAACGCTTTTCTTCAAAAACACAATTACAAAATAAAATATTTTGCACGTAAATTTAAAATTTTTTCCTACTTTTTAATCATACATTCTTCAAAAAATCACTATTTCAAAACTCAGCTCTGTTTGGTAACAATTCTTTCCAACCTTTATTTTTTTTCAATCGCATTTTCAACCATACATTTTCACAATAAAATATTTTTCATGTAAATTCAAAACTTTTTCTATTTTTAATCACACATTCTCTACAAAATTATTTTTCAAAAACTCATTCTTCAAAAAAGAAAAAAAACTATCAAATGGGGCCTCATTTTTCTAAAAAAACTCTTTTCAATGCCTACCAAATAGTGGCCAAATCAATTATATGTCTCCCCAATGATTATCTTCCTTCCAGTCAACCTTCAGGTTTCTAAAGGAAATCCTCTCAGTCATCGTCACAATACAATGATGAAAATTTCGAGTCAGATTCATATTTCGTACTCAGATTCAAACTCAATATGTTATTGCTGCACGTGTTAGCTATCTTCAAAAAAGCCACAGAAATCGATTTAAAGCAAAAACGGAGACAAAAAGTGAATGATTGAGCAGACAAGATCAGCGATGAATTAGGACGTGTTCTGATTTCTGAACAACTAAAGAGTAACCTTGAATTTTCCGGTGATTTTCTCCTTTATTTTTTGGAATGAACGTATGAGTCCCAACGAAAAGGGGAATTTTGGTTACGCTTAGTCGTTAGTTGTAAATTTAGCCCTTGTTTGACAATCATTAATTGGATAAAATGAAATTTTGAATAATGATTTTTTTGAAAATAAGTGGTTAAAAAGTAAAAATATCTTATTGTCTAAATGCGTGGTTGAAAATGAATCATTGTTTGTTTCACATTAGTAGAAAAAAATGGACCTTTGGTACAGTGGAATAGCAATCATATTTGACCAGTTTGTGTGTTGGTGGGACCCACTTTCTTTGAAAAAAAAGGATACAAATTTTCATTTTCTTACTTAAATAATGTGAAACAATCAGGGGTTGAGTATGTAGAATGAGAAGTTTTAAAATAATGGTTATCAACCGGGGACTTAACAATATTTAAACAAAGTAAATGGGTATTTATGAATTAAAAAGTTTAGGTAAATTCAAAATCAAAAGAAGTACCAAGTCCTAATTTTCACCCTGATTAAAACATACACCTGGAGGTGCCCAATGTTGTCCATAGTCTATGTCAAATGATGAAGTTGATGGCCATTTTTGAGCAGCTTTGGGGGAAATTTCCAGAAGAGTGCCTAAAAAGTGAAATAGCTATCATTCCAACAACCAACTTATGGAAATACCCATTATAGAGTGGGGGTGGTTCCATTTTTTAGCCTCAATTTCTTAATGGGATATTACATTCTTAGTTCCAAACTTTTTAATTTGTTGTAGTTCTTATACTAACTTTTCATTTGTTGCAGGGTTGGTTTGAAATTTTCAACCTCAATTACTTATTTGAAGGGTTTCTGAATTGAGCAGATTCAAATCCAATTTAGGTGGTGCAGTGGCAAGCAGTGACGACGTGTATTGGGTTTGGTTTGATTGTTGTTTGGTTGCGGTGGGGGTGAGGCGAGGTGAGGAAAGAAGATGAAGTTTTCTTATATTTCTTTTCTCTGTTTCTCATTTTATTTATTATTTATTTCATTATTTTATATGAAAAAATGTAAAGTTACAATTTTGCACTTTTAAAGTTGGTCTAAACGTGACCATACCTTTTTTTCTTTTATCAACTAACGAACATCTGAGTGAAAACCGTCTAGAGGTCATTTGGTTGTGCAGAAATGAAAATTTTGGAATCAGCGCTGCGATAAATGACATACATTACACCAAGGCAATAGGTTTGTACTAACAAAATAATGAAAGAAAAAACGTGTAATCTTGCTACAAAAGATACATTATATCCATTGGAAGAACAATCTCTCTTTTTACATGTGCTCTGTGCAAATTTTGTCGATGTTGACGTCTGTAACTTTCGTCACTTTGCACGAACTTGTCAAGATGAAATTTACTGGTTCGATGTGCCCTTGCACGACTCATTTGTATCGGGTCCTCATCTTCAGACAACATGATAATTGTCAAGAAAAAGAGAATTATAAAGACAACATGTTCTGATCATTGGAAAAAATGACATTTGAAAAAAGCACCAATTATGTAACTGATTTGTTAGCTCAAGGATTTCTACTTTTATTTCCGTCTCTCATAAAAGAGTTTCTCGAGGAAATTATCTTTGACCAACTTCCTTTAAAAACTCTTCTTGCCAAACAAATTTAAAAGTAACTTTTTTTTTTTTAATTTCGGAAACAACTTTTATTTTTCAAAAGTCTTGCCATACGAACCCTCAATATTAAATAAAATAATTTTAGACATTGGAAAAGCCTTCCCAAATACACTCTAAATCTCGCCTGTGTTTGAGCTCCATTTTTCTCAAATTTCATTTTTCTCAAGGAATAATGCTATCAACATCAATCTAAGTGGCTACATTTTATATGTTCAATTAAATGAATTATGTGAAATTGCATTTAAGTAAATCTATTGTTTAATGCCATGCATAATATTACTCTTTTGCAAAACTCATTTTCAACCCTCACATTGTTCCATTAAATAATTTTATACGTAATTTTTTTCTATTTTTTAACCACATATTTTTCAAAATATCACTAGTTCAAAGCCTATTTTTTCCATAAATGGGAATAAAACAAGGCCCTCATTCATTGACTGCATGTCTTAGAAACAAATGTTGACATTTTCATGGGAAATGGGTGAATAAACATCATGAAAAATAACTTACATCTAACATTGCTTAATCAACTATAATCAAGAACGAAATTGAGCCCCTGTTTGATGGTCATTATTTGGCAAAAACAATATTTTGAAGAGTGATTTTAAGGAGAATGTGGGGTTGAAAAGTAGGTAAAAATTTCAGGTTTACCTGTAAAATATTTTATCGTACGAATATGTAGTTCAAAATGAGTATATAAAACCTAGACTTTTATTTTGGGTCAAGGTGTTCCAAACCTAGAGGATCTAAGCCAGTTTGACACCACGAGATTCAATAATGATTGCAATGTCGAGAGATAATGCGAGAATTTGGTAGCATTTGTTCATTATAGTGAAAAAAGGTGTCAAAAGATGAAATTGGTATCCATTGATAGTGGCATATTATGTCACCCTAATGCCTACAAGCTAGAAAAAGTTGTGCATGCTTCCTTAGAGCGTGGAGTCTAAGAATGTTAGGACAAGTTTGTTCGATGTTTGGAATCATTCCAAGTTCAAGATTCTATTAAAGATTTGCTAGATTTTATGATTAAAAAAGGACATGTGAACTTTAAAAAGTGAATTGTGTCTTTTCAAAATGGAATTTGCATGCCTAGCTTTACACGTGCTCTCATGGGGATCAAAAGGGAATGATGAAAACATACACGCTTTCATATAGAGAGAAAAGAAATAATCATTACTATAATTAATTTCTTGATATTTATGGTAGAAAACCATTAATTAATGAGTAGTTTTACTTCTTTGTTTGTTACAATTGATAAATTATTGACATTTTATTTATAGTATGTTTTGAGTTTGAGATGCATAAGGAATTGATTGCTTAATCTAAGTATCATGTCAATTTTTATCAATCACGTCAAGTATAGAAAAAATGAACTTTTGTTGGTGATACCAACGACATTCCATCAATGACAAAAGTGCCATCGAGAATTGAACGAAATTGTCGTTGCTAATCGTTGATGGAATAGTTATCGAAAATTCTGTTCAAATCCGAATGTTAGCTTATGTTGTAATTGTTGACAATGTTACCATCGACAATACTCAACGATTTTCCCCCCTCAATGATTTTGGTAGTGATTATATGCTCAATCTATTTTTTGGTTATATTGGAACGCTTCTATCTAGCGGTGGCAAAAAAACTCGGAGGCGCGGGCTTGGCGAGGCTCGGAAAAAGTCCGAGCCGGGCCCGATGGAACCGAGCCCTGGCTCGGGCAGAGCCCTACTTTGGGGAGTCTGCTCGAGCTCGGGCCGGCCCGTGGCCCCGGCGAGCCTCCTTTAAAGAAAAAAAAATTTGGATTGCAAGCTTGCCGCAGCAACTTGTTGTTGCCTGTTCAGGCAGCTATTTTTAGCAGCTAGGAAAAAAAATCAAAAAAATCGAGCCAGCTCGGCTTGGGCCTAGCCTCATTTTTTTGGAAGGACTCGGCTCGGCTCGAGCTTTTTTTTTTTTTTTTCCGACTCGACTCATTGACATCACTACTTCTATCAAAAAACATCTGGCAAATATTATATGGAAGAAGTCAAAATAGTAAGTTCAGCAATCACAAGAAGAAATTTTCTCCTTGTACAAAAAATTTCTTGCCAGAAACCATCAAATACTCACATGAGGGTGGGCCCCATGCGAATTAAATATTACCCAAAAAATGGGGGCCCACCCCTATGTGTGTATTCTGTATAGTTTTATTTTTATTTTTTATTTTTCCTTCTGTACATATAGAAGTGTTAACATTGTTCATTCACACATAAGAATCCTCAACTTGGGGAACTAAGATGTAAGAATAGAAAGCGAGATGATATGATTTGATATAATATGTAAAAATATGTGAAAATATTATTATTATTTTTTTCAAAAAAAAAATGCAAAATGCAGCGAAAATTTAATTGTTTTAAGCCCATAATGAAGCCCACAAGGAATGAAATTTCAAATCAAAGTTTCTTAGTATTTTGATCAAAATGTTTAACAAAGGTTTTCAAAATTTATTAAAAATGAAGAGTTTCGGTTTTTAAAATATATAAAACATGGAGACGCTAACATATTAGAAGTTTTCATGCAACACAGATTGAAAATTTATTTGTAGTTTTGTGTTTGGAAATTACAAGTGTCTCTATCATCAATTCCTTAGAGAAAAGAGTGATTTTTTTTCTCTATACATATTTTAGAAAATTTATTTGGAAGTATTAATAAACAATTTTAATTATAAATTTATAAAAATTAGTGTGAACAAGTAGGTAATACTTGTGGTTGTGGGTCCTCTAAATATGTGGATAAAAGATAGTTTGCAGTTTATAAACGATCGTGAATCTTTTCCACACTTGAGCCTCTATAGATGTGTTGGCCTTTTTGTCCACGTAATGAAAACACGACCATTCCTTGCAATCTCCTATATTGCTTTACACGTCGCTGCCATACTTGGTAATATATATAAACTCGATGACAGTATTAAAGTACTAATTGATATTAATATACCGTGCACTAAACAAGCTCCACTATTTTGTGTGGGAAATACAAAAACAAGATATTGTGAAGAGTTACAATTGTTAGCGTGTTTTAAAATGAAAGGTAGATATGCTCATCTTATTCTAAGCACCGATGAGTTGGCACATTAATTCATTAGTGGATAAAGATTTTGTGAGTTCCAATCCACCAATGAATTAATGTGCCAACTCATCGGTGCTTAGTATAAAATGAGCACCGGTGCTCATTAGATCATTTCTGTAGATATATATATATATATATATATATATATATATATATATATATATATATATATATATATATATATATATATATATATATTAAAAGTGGCTATGTAACGAAATTTTTTGTTTTAAACAGGCAGCTGCACCTTCTTTCAGTGTTTTTATCATAACTTTGTATTCCGATATCCGATTGAGACGATTCAAAATGCGTTGGAAAACTAACTCATCTGGCTACAACTTTGATTCAGACATCATTCTCCAATTCGATCACTTTCTATGCCAAAAATAGATCTCAATATGAGACTAAAACATCGGAGCATAACTTTTCGGTTGGAAATTGATTTGTGATCATCTTTTGCCTAAATTTGATTCCATTGACGTCTTCCTTTATCCAATTGACTCCGAGCACTCTCAAATCTTCATCGTGAGGTTCGGCACAACTTTTAAGTATTTACATTTTAGTTCCCGTACTTTGGATCCCTTACAATTTAGTCATTTCTCCAAATTTGTCAACTTTTTCTTATTTTCTTCGATCTCACCAACTTACATCACAATATCAAAATCACACATCTAATTATTTATCAATTACATAAACATTACATCACTAATTATTTAATTAACCAAAAAAATTACATCATTATTAATAACAAATTAATTGTTAAACAAAACTATTAAATATAAATTACGCAAACGTGCATTGCACGTTGTTTGCACCTAGTGTGTATATATATATATATATGTCAAGTTAATAAGATATGCCACCACGAATGATTTTAATTTTTATTAAAAAAAAAGGATTTACCACACTTCTTTGTAACCAACATTGAGCACTTATTTGCATTAGTTTATCACCCACAAGCAACGTGAAGGCTAAAGTCACTCACTCAACAATCACATGAGTACTTACAAATATATGACAATCATCTTCGAAAATCGACCTTTAAAGTAAATTCACAAGGCGGAATTTCCACGAGTGATATGAAATGCAATGGGATCGTAACAAAATTATGTACACTTGTAGGCATTTCGATGATTTTGCTAACTTCACATAGTGTTCAAATCACTTTTCATCCTAACTAAACTATCGTTCGAAAAAAAATAATCCCAATTCATGCAGATTAAGTACGGCAAGAGCAATCGAAAATGTAACAGAGTACCACTAAATCCAAACTAGAGTACCGACATGATATTTTAAAGCATTCGATTGACTAATTATCCCTTATTTAATACGCTTGATATATATCAATTTTAAATTTAATATAACATGGAGAGATTTATAGGTTGAAAGAGGGGGAGGACCTATGTACATATTTTTGCAGCTACTAACAATAAATTGTTGGACCACGATGCGAAAAAGCAGTCAATCCATGGACCAAAACCATAACCATGTGCACCATATGTCATACCTTAGGGAAAGCTGCGGTTGTGGCCGTATCAACTATTTTACCCTATGCCCATCACGTGTATATGGACCATATGCACGTCTCATAATATTATAACACTTGTACTTTCACTATGCAATATTATTATTTAGTTTTGACGTTTTTGTTAAAATGTCAATCTTATTAATATCAAAGGATAAATTCCATGTTAAAATAAATAATCAACATATAAGATGCGACGATATGACTCCCGACCATGGTTCACCGGATACGATCCAAGCATCAACATGGTGCATGTGAGATTATGGTCTGTATCTAGTGGACTTTATGTATGTTAACGTTACGGATCGAATGTCGCATGGTAGAACAGCGGAACATGCTCAGCAGGGACGGATCCAGGACCGGATTACAGGTCGAGCTAATACGTAAAAAAAAAAAAAAAATTACCCATGATTTCTTTTTACATAATTTTTTTTTTCTAACTAAAAAAAATTTTTTGGGGGTGGGAGCCCCCCCCCCCCCCCCTCCATCCGTCTATGATGCTCAGGTTTCCCTTCTTAATAATATTGACGTTTTAAGATAAAAATTCAAGACTCAATATGGTATTAGGGCTCATAATAATAAAATGATTCATTTGAACCATATAGTGTGCTCCTACAAGCCACGTCATGTAGAAATATTTTTGAATGATAAATCTTACATCGATTATAGATGGCATAAATGACCGACACATTGGAGTTGAGTACTTGATTCACTTATGGTAAGTTATTCACAAGATATGTACTAAATTCCTCCAACCACATTCGCCCCCAATTCAACACCCATGGCCTTGGGAGTTGGCGTGGACGAGAAGCGTTGGTGGACATCTTAGAGCCATATAAGTAAATATCGAAAACTCAAATGTCACGAAAAAATGAATAGTGTTGTTTTGGAATAATCAAGCCATAGTCCTTAAATGACCTAACGATAAACCACAAACGATAAGCTAGCAATAATCTCTGGACCCATTTACAAAGGTATATCAAAGACATTCACTAAGAATCCATGTTTAATAGGTACATTTTATTGATATGTACTATTTCTATGCTCTTTCTTTTTCTTCGTTTCACAATCGCAGATGCGTATGAATAGAAAGACGAGAACATAAATTTTGGGACCAAGTTACGTAGCACCACTGATGTCAATTATTTCATGGTCCAAATCAATTATTTGTAGCCCTTTAAGATGGTCCAAATGATTTTTATGAAGAAAATTTCACTTGATATTGATTTTGATTTGATTCGATTTGATTCGACGTGATATTGATTTTTATTTTGTATAATTGTATATAATCCTCTTGAGTGTGTCGGAATAACTCCCACATGCTAAAAAGTTACAAATATTAAAACCTAACCCAAGATTAGTGTCCATCTTGAATGTCTTCTTCAAGATTATTCTTTATCATTTTCGAATTTAGTTACATTATGTTTAGGTTGGATATCCCTTTATTTTCTACCGTTGAACGGTCACACGTTAATCGATCTTTGTTCAGACGTCTGATTCCAAATCACCTTAGTACAAACATTGTACAAGTTTAGGTGGGATTTTTAGATCTTCACCTAAATCTAGGGACGGATGGATGGGAGGTTGGGCCGGGTTGTAGCCCGGTCCAGTTCCCACCTACTGAATTTTTTTTAGTTAGAAAAAAAATATATGTAAAAAAAAAAAAATCATGTGTAATTTTTTTTTATTTATTAGCCCGGTCTGTAATCCGGTCATAAATCCGTCTCTGCCTAAATCCCATAAACACGGTCTATGTCATAGTGTTTCCGAATGCAATATTTGAAATTTTCAACAATCAATCTAATATAAGAAATTTTTTGGTGGTTTATCGGTCGAAGATGCCAAAGCCATGGCTCTACATTAAATTCT